>CM056995.1:278141866-280547477 GCA_029891345.1 Dryococelus australis | reverse complement strand
TCGTTGGAGATTAGCCGGTAATGTCCGACTTATTCGGGCGGAGCAGCATAGGCGCAATTCGGAAAGTAGAGAGAGATAGAGTTGTTGTGGACTGAGGTGAACTGCACTAAGGTCGCATCGTCAGGAGCAGACGTGAAAACAAGTAAATTATTCTGAGACAGCAGACAGAACTCGTTGTGCATAAAGCATCCTCAGTCAAATCATGGTAACCCACGTGGCGATAAATACTTGAGTGATAAATTGAGAGTGCATGCGTACGAGCATGCAGTTAGCTCCGTCGGAAAAATTAAGCATTTCGCCTTGATTTGTGGACGCTCTGACTCTTCACTTTTTTGTTCTGTTGGCGTGATACCTAGCTTCCAGTAAATTTGTATGACCACATTATAGTCAAAGCAAAGTGATTCCTCGGACAATTAGAGGGCATTGTTTCGTTAGAACCTCTGGCGAGGCGTGTAATGATCTGAATCGCTATACACTCACGTTGAGAAACGCTGTCTGTGTTAATTAAATCATCTTTAATCCTGCTGAAACTTAGTTTCTTTTTTGACTGCACGTGGGGCGTATATCAGCGCAAAACATGGCAATCGAAGGGCGCAATGTTTATGGAACACAAAATAGATAAGTCAAGGAAGTTTAACGATAGCTAACGGTTTTGGCAACTTTGTATGGAAAAATTTTATTACGAGAGTGAGACATTTCGGGTACGATGTCATGCTGCAGTTAAATGTTCATACAAAGTTACTGCGAAAGAAATGCATCACTCAGGCAAAATTTATAGCATTCCTTTATTTCCTAATGGTTTTCAAAATTAATCAAAACTCAGTTTATTTATGTCTAACTGCTCGTCTCTAAAGTTTCCTGACAATCTTTAACAGTTTCTAGATCAGGTGTTTCTATTTCTCTTATTAATTGCATTTCTTTGGGTTACCTCAACAGAGCCAGAAGCTAAAATACGCCTGTATAATTGTGAACCTTGAAGGAAAAAATTCCAACAGTTTTGATACTTGGGGAATTTATATATAACTATGACCTCTATTATTTACTTTTTTTTTTGCCTCGTACGAGGTTAGCTCGCAACGCCATCTTGGGAAAATGGTGCTGAAAAACAGTTTTTTTTTTTTGTAAAAATCGTGGTAACGGTTGGTCCGAGTTAAAAAAAGTTCTTAAAAAAATTAAAGATAGTTTTATTTACTACAGAAAAGTTCCTGTTTACGTTTTCCCTAAAACCAATAGGTTTTTGAGTAATCAGTCCATATTTCCACCAAATTATTACCAAATTCGACAAAATAGTGTTTTACATTGTTATTGCATTTAATTTAATGTGTGTGTTACGTTACATAATTATTACCGTATATTTTTTATATATTGAATTGAATAACTTGTTATTTAATAGCTATTTATGAAGTTGTTCTTTCCCATATCATCCGAAAAGAACACAAGGTTGGTTGCAACAGCGAACAAGAGCTATGAAAAATCACATATCGTTTTCCTCCCATTTACTAACAGTCCACCTAGTAAATACGATACCATATACAATCTTCTTCTATCTGCAATGGAGAAGTGTAATTCACTGAATCAACATACTTGTTTTGTCACCTTTGACCAGATCGTGTATATGAAAGCATGTGACACTGTTTGGTCATTGAACGATCCTTCAATGCCTAATGTCACTATTCGCCTAGGAAGATTTCATCTTACGTCTTTCATGGTGGAAATAGTGTATATTTTGAGTGGAAGTGGGCTGAAGGAGCTCTTCAGCACAGTTTATGCATCGGTATCAGTTGACAAAATGCTTACTGGCAATGCGTATGCTAAGAACAGTTAGAGGAAATATTTTGGCACATTTAGTTTTGGGAAAGTTGTTGAGAGACAGGAAAATTTGATGACGTTGTTATGCCTGTGTTGTTAGAAGCCATTCAAGATGTTAATGACTCATATTTAACCAAGATCGAGTGTGAATTCATTAAAACCTCAGCTAAGAAATTCGCAAATCAACTTACTGAGCTAACAAGGAACGGTCCAACTGCTAAGCTCTGTATACAGTATTTAAACATGGCGGCATTATTAAAACAGGTCATCTAAGCAGAAACGTCGGGAATCTGGCAGTTATATTTTAAATTTGTACAACAAATTAAAGTTCTGTCAATTCTAGAAATCAAATACCGAGTAATCACTGCTGCTGTGATAAGTACCATTCACATGGTCGTAATAGTGTAACAAGTTCAAGTACGAATTTAGCTAGAAAATTATACAAGCTATAAAAGTGTCCAGGGCCTTAGACACGATCCTTGACCGCAAACTACGACGAGAATATATATAATTTTAATTGGGCCAACACAACGTGGTCTTTGTCCAGAGAAAGTTACCGCGGTGAACCAAAGTGTTTAAACTACTTCGCTCAGAATCAACATACTTCAAGGTTAATTTAATTGTGTCGTGGCCACTAGGTTTAAGTGGTTGCGGGTATGAAAACTTATTGTAATTTTGATGTACTGATGGCAATTGTGTTTTACCATCAGCAGCAGTAGCAGAAGTGTAGTTGCAGAAGTGCAGTTCACCTATGTAAATGACAACTGATATTTGCAGTGGCAGGGGAAATGGAAGAAGTACGAGAAAATCGACCGATCAGTGGTAACATACGCCATATATTCCCACACGTGAAAATCCGGATATAAAGTGATATTCGCCGTTTACTCTGTCTACATCCACTCAGTTGACAGTAAACCTACTTCTTCTTCAAAAGTTCTAATTTGAAAATGATTTTTAATCCAACCTTCAGTAATAGTAATTTTCTTTTACATGAACGTTATCGATGTTACGAGCATGCTATAACATTCCATCGAACACACGAAACACTATCCCTAGCTCAATAAGCGGCGAACCATTGTGTAGTTCATGTGTTTGAAATTCGCCCCCCCCCCCCCTCGCCCTTTTCCCAATGTCCTTTCCATTTTTATTGTGTATGTTTGTTGACGTCTGAAAGTGATAATTTAAGTTGCGACTTTCTCTTTAGTAAATGGAAGCCTGCGTCGTGTATCTTAGATTTATAACTTTTAATTTATCATCCCCATTGTTTGCGGCTCATGTGCCCATCGTAGCAGGTATATAGCGGAGTGGTTTCATGTCTTTTCCTTGTTGTCATTAAGGAACACTAATGCCGAGTTTCACTCAGGGCGATCGCAACCTGACGCTTCAACTTAGTCGCAGCATGCTTGAAAAACAATTTTTTTTTACGAAGCTTTTAAACACGTTCCCCAATAAGAAATGCTATACTTTTCAAGATATCAAACATATTAGTAGTAGGGAAATGACGCGCAACGGGACCTAGGGCAGGATTAAGATTCAGGAGGTCCACCATGTTGTGACGTCATCTGACTGCCACATTGGAAGTCATTGACCTTTCTCCCCAGGTACATGACATTTACCCTTGATATTTGACCCCAAAACAAAAAAAAAAATTTTAAAGTCCAAAAACTTCTAAAACCATCTAAAAAAAAATCCAAAAAATGTATTATTTAAAAACTATTAAAGATTAATACAACTTATCTAAAATTGTTTTAAAAAGGACCTTCCAAATATTATAATTTTTCCCGGAGCAGGTAACAGGGCTCAGTGACCCAGAGTCAGTGATCAGCGACCCAGGGTCAATGATCAGCGACCCAGGTGACCTTGGGTCAGGGCAAGCAGATCGATCAGGACCTTTGACCATTGACCTTGACCCTTGACCTTGGAAATCCAAAAATTGCAAAATATTCAAAAATTTTGAAATATTAAAAAAAATGTATTATTAATATTATTTTAAAAATAATTAAAAATTTATTACTGACAATTACAGTATTAAAATAACCAAACAATTATTTTAAAAACAAATTTCCGGAGGCCATTAATACCTATTCCACCTCTTGGTAGGTGTAACTGACGTCTATCTTGGTATACGACCACCATTTTGGTAGGCGACCACCATCTTGGTAGGCGACCACCATCTTGGGATGTGACCATCATCTTGGTAGGCAACCATAATCTTGGTTGACGTCACCCATCCGCCATATTGGAAGCCAGTGACCATAACCTCCAGCCTATGACCTTGAATTACCATGAAAATTAAAATTCCAGAAATAATACATACAAGTCATTAAGTAAACAACATTACAGACTACTGCCGATATATTAGAAGCAGACGACCTTGAAATTGACGCCATGACCTTGAATAGCCTTGAAAACCTAAACTCGAGAAGAAATTATTTAAAGTCAGCAAGTATGTGACATTACAGACTACTGCTGCTATATGAGATGCAAACGACCTTGACATTACAGCCATGACTTTGAATGACCTTGAAAACAAAAACTCGAGAAAAAATACATAAAAGTCAGCTAGCATATTACATTACTAACTATCACCAACATATTAGATGCAGATTACCTCGATGCTGACCCCATGACCTTGAATGACTTTGAAAACAAAAACTCAAGAAAATACATAAAAATCTGCAAAAATATTATATCTAAGACTGCTACTATCTTGACCTTGACTAACACGATATTGGGTGACCTTGACAACAAAAACTCGAGAAAAAATACACAAAAGTCAACAAGTATATTACTTTACTAACTACTACCACCATATTAGATGCAGACTACCTTGACCGCGACCCCATGACCTTCAATGATTTTGAAAACAAAACTCCTTACTGCTTATAATATACGAGTATGCAAGCCCTTTGGTGTCATATTGACTTTGAACCTATCGTACTGCACCATTAATATATTGTGCAAACACCGACCTGCCAATCACCAAGTTGCCACGTGATTGCAGCTGGCCAATCATGTGCGGTGGTGGCGGTGGAGACATTTTGGAGTCATTTGCAGTCATTTGGAATAGTTTTAATTCATTATGGAGCTACGAAGCTATTGAGCTATTGAGCTATGGAGTGATAGAGCTATGGGGCGATGAAGTCATGGAGTCTTTATGAAGTAATTTTGGAGTTATTTGGGAGTCATTTATAGTCCATTGGAGTAATTTTGTGTATTATTGAGTTATTATAGTAATTATGGAGTAATTTGAGTCATTTTAGAGTATTTATGGAGTCATTTTGGAGTCATTATGGAGTTATTTTGGAGTCATTTGTAATCATTTTGGAGTCAATTTGGTGTCATTATGGAGTCATTTTGGCTCATTTTGAAGTCATTTGGCATTAATCAGTTGGCAAAATGGAATATTTCGGTTCTTTGTGTGTGTGTGTGTCGCATGTTAAAATTAATTCCCCCTATTAAAAAATATAATTATATAGTTGTATCACCAAAACCTGAACTGTGAACATTTTATTTAATAATATCGCTTAAAAAGTACATAGCCAGGTCCCTCGGTATAGTTCATCGTTTCCTGGATAAACTGTATTTGCACTTTGCAATAAAATTTGCCTAGAACTATAGAAGTCTCCCACCATGTTTCCCATTGGTCGATGCACAACTTGCACTTTGTACTGAACAATGCAGCACCACTTCATACCACCACTATGCTTCCCAATTAGTCGTCGCGCGAAAAGGACTCTTCGTACAGACCACCCTTTCATGCCGATGTGCATTTTGAACATAGGTGAAAACTCGATCGCAGAATCTGCACTGGCGTCAGCAAGTTAGCGATGATGCAGGTCGCGACTCCATGGTCGTCGAGGTAAAAGGTAGCCTTCATATTTGCCATTCATCCCCATGGTATGGCAAACCCAAATACTCGTTCACCTCAGAAGAAACAAGCAGAAAATTTTTAAATGTATATAAATATAACATTATTGTCTATTTATCTTATACATAATTATATTCATGGGAATATAAAATTAATTTCAATATATTTTATACATAATTATTTATATATATGTGTAAATATAAAATTTATTTCATATATAATTATGTATAGGTATAGGTAAAAATATATGTAATTAATTTCAATTTATTTTATACACAATTATGTAAATGTATGGGTATATATATATATTTAAGTATAAAATTGATTTCACTTTCTTTTATAAAAAAAATATAGGACATAAATATGTAAATATAAAATTAATTTCAAATTATTTTATACATGGTTATGTATAGGTATAATTGTATAAATGAGGAAAATACATTATTAATTTAAATTTTTTCAAATGGAAATATAAAATTTGTTTCAATTTCTTTTATACAGGTATATCAATATGTAAATATTAAATTATTTTATAATTTTTTATACATAATTATGTATTGGTATAAGTATATAGGTTAATAAATAAATAATATACATACACATTAGATAAAATTAAACATAATTATGCCTATAATACTATATTTGTTTTATATAAGATAGGGACATACATAATAATGTATAGATTAAATTATATATTTACATGTTTTCTTCTGGGGCGAACGAGTATTTAGGTTTTCTCAGAGTGCTCCCATACCACGACGATGAATTGCGAATATGAAGGCTTACCCCGACGACTATGGAGTCGCGATCTGCTTCATCGCTAACTGGCTGAGGTCAGTGCCGATTCTACAATCGAGTTTTTACCTATGTTCAAAATGCATGTTGGCATGAAAGGGCAGTCTGTGCCAAGAGTCTGTTTCACGCGACGACCAATTGGGAAGCATGGTGGTGGTCTGACGTGGTGCTGCATTGTCCAGTACAAAGTCCAAGTTGTGCATCGACCAATGGGAAACATGGTGGGAGACTTCTATAGATCTAGGCGAATTTTATTGCAAAGTGCATATACAATTTACCCAGGAAGCGATTAAATATACCAAGGGACCTGGATATGTACTTTTTAAAACGAGATTATTAAATAAAATGTTCACCTTTCAGCTTTTGGAGGTAGGACTACATAGTTTTATTTTAAAATAAGAGGAATTTATTTTTATTTGCGACTCGCGCGCGCGCAGCACACACACACACACACACAAACACACACACAAAGAGCCCGAAACATTCCAATTTGCCAACTGACTACTAAGGACTGACTCCAAAATGAACCCAAAATGACTCCACCACTGCTACCATCACAACCAAATGACTCCAAAATGACTCCACCACCACCACCAAATGACTCCAAAATGACTCCAAATGACTGTTGTGGTGTGATGTCACACACCTCATTTTGTGCAAAGGTCCCGCCACACACGGCTGGTGAATTGAGTCCTATTGTTGCTTAGCACTGTCCATGAGTATCCCCAGTGGGTGCAAAATTCATTCTCCACCACTTGCCCACTGTTCATGCCCGAGTGCTTGGGACAGGGTGTGCCTCTATACAACGAGATAACAGATCGTTTACAACTACGAAAAATCGTTTACCTGTTGATGTGCACAGGTAGAGTCACATCGGATAAAGTGCTATTTTTCAAACGGCTTGCTTGGTGCTCTCCATTGCTGTTGTTGGTTTCCATCGGTACGCCAGCTCTTGTAGCGATTACATGTGATATACTCGCATACAAAATTTCGCACTTGTATCGACATTCCTGGCGAAAGAAAATGTTTCTGCGCATTGTGCCATGTTTGTGCTGCGCCGGGCTGGCCTGTCAAGTTTTTTGAATGCGCATATTGTAACACTGTTGCACTTGCTGTTGTCGGTACATATATGCGCCACATGTCAGGGTTGACATCCACACATGATTCTAAACAATTGTCAACACATGTGTGGGAGGCAACACTGTAATGTTAGTGCACTGAACTGTTGATGTGTTGAGTGTGTTTTAATTTGGGGGTAGGTGGGCAGTACACTTTCCCATTCCTTCTTGTCATGTGCTATGGATTCGCCCATTGAGCGGTACAGGTGGTCAGCGAGTTTGGTTATTTTCTCCCACCATGTGCCGAGTGGGTCAGTTTGCTGCGGCTCACCTTCATGCTGTGTAGCCACAGTAGGCAGTGATTGTCAGTCCATAGTGTGAATTCCTAGTACTCCAAGAACTGGCAATTTTTTTTCTTATCCACACTATGGCCATACATTCCTGTTCGTTGACATTGTACTGCCGCTCTACTGGACATATCTTGGAATTTTCGAAATCGATTATGTTGCGAGTATTGTCGTCTGCGAGCTGGAACACTGCAACTCCAAGCCTCTTCTCACTTGTATGCATCTAAACGTATAAATGATGGCCTGGATCAAAGCGGGCTAATTCAGAGCACTCTCTGAAGCAACGTTTCAGTTCATCAAAACTAGACTGTTGAGTGCCTTGCCACTTGAAGCGGATGTTTGGTGACATTAACTCTGTGAGTGGTACAGTGATATTGGCGAATTTCTCAATGTACTCGCGTAGCCAGTTGACAAGTCTGAAGAACTTCCTCAACTACTTGCTGGTCATGGGAATGGGGTAGTCTTCAATTACACTTAGCTATTCTGGCAGTGGTTGTCTTCCGTTCTCACTTATGATGTGCACTTAAAACTGGGTGTTCTCTTTGCCGATGTGACACATTTTACTGACGCATGTCAGGTCATTGATTGCCAAGTATTTAAAAACGAGTAATAGGTGAAGGATGTGGTGTGACCACGTTTCGGACCACACAATGGCATCATCTAAGTAGGCGAGGGCACATTCATCAATTAGGCCATCCAGCACATGCACCATCATTGCCTGAAAGTTGACAGGAGACACTTTAAACCAAACGGCATAGCACAGAATTGTCATGGTCAGCTAGTTTGACTGGAATTTGCAAGTAGCCACTGCGAAGGTAAATGGTGGTGAGGACCTTCGCATACCCCAGAGTGTTCAATGCATCTTGGATGTGAATGTATGAGGGTGGCATGCTGCCCATAACCAGGTTTATACTGTGGAATTCCACACAGAAGAACCAGGTTCCGTCCTTCTTTGGTGCCAGTGTTATCGCTGAGTTATGTGTGCCTTCCAAGGGTTCAATTTCTCCCTCTTGTAACATTTTAGTTAGCTGTTTCTTGATTATTTTGCACTGATGGGGGTTGTAATTCCCCGGGTTGACATAGATGGTGCATCTGTGGTGAGTTGAATACTGTGCTCTGCCACCACCGTGCATCGTAAGGGGTCGGCCATAGTGAACACATCTCGTCGATCATTTAACAAACATTGCATGGGATTTCGGTATTCGAATGGTACTGAGTGCTCTAGGTCATCCAGAACTATGGTCGGCATAATCTCCATTGTTCGGGGTTCCAGGTTATACACAGTTCGGCATTCTTTTCGCCCGAAACTAATTTACCGTGCCACCAGTTCAACCACTGTTTTCTGCTCCTCCAGCCAGGGAATTCCCAGGATAACATCATCTTTGATGTCATCTGACACGAAAGCTGTGGTCACTGTTTCGATATCACATATGCACACTGTAATGGCTAACTCGCCAGCAATCTCGCATGTGTGTTGGCGGGTGGCTAGCTGTATGATTTGTTGTACTGGCTGAATATCACTCACATTGATTAAGTTTGTTCTGATGAAATTATGTGACATGGCTGTGTCGATAAGGACTCAAAAACGTTTATTGTTCACTAGAATGGCGATGCGGAAGAAGCTATAATTTGTGATAGTAAAATTTCTTTTGGTGTCTGATCCGGATTAAATACTGGTGACTTGGTGTGAGTGGCATCAAGTGGCCCTACCCCTGCTGTCTGTTTCCCTGTGGTTTCTGGTTGTGTTTTCCATCAGTGTGTAATCTGGCCATGTCGGGCATTGATTGTTCCAATCTGGACCCCTACACAATCTCCAGGAGTGAGGAGGTTGTTTTAGTCCGCCCAGATGGCTGCAGGTTGAGGAAATGTTCACCGTCCAGTCTGCTGCAGTTGATTGTGAGGTTTTGTGACACGTGGTTGTTGTTAATGTAGCTGGATTTTTGTCACTGTCTCACCTGAACTGTTGTTTTTACTCTTCACTAGCCTTTGTTTGCGATGCAGCTGCATGGGTTTGCTATCGCGGCACGATTGGGCAGTTATACTTGCGTCGAGCAAAAACACAGTTTGTATATATTCTTGTTCGGTAGCATTTATTGCTGGTGCCAATGCGGCATGGTACTCCGCCCATGCAGAGATCGCGATAACTTCAAGGATGTTCCTTAATGAGAGTTTCGGGTGGTAGGTTTCCACTACTCTGATTTTGTGGTTGGTGAAGTTATACAGGGATTCCTCCCCCTGCTCCTTCATGATCACTTGACTACGTGCTTGGAAGGATGTGCATGAATTCGCGAACTGGCATTTGAAGCTGTTGCTGAATTCTTCCCATGTCATGCATAATGCGCGATTCCCCACCATATCATCTTGGCATTACTAAAAAATCATTCCCCAATGCAGTGGGGCGAATCTTCTCGAATACACCCCATAGTGGCTGAGTCTGCCTTTGCAGTCCCGCAAGAAGGCAACAAGGTCCTCACTACACTAGCTGTGCCAGAGTATGTCGACAATGATTGAAATCATGTAGGTGTGTTGGATGGCTGACTAAAACCGTGGTGTTTTCTGGCCGACCATGGCACTGTCATCATGGTTGGTGTGTTGTTCGTCAGGGCAGAAATTTTCCAGATGAGTGGTGTCGACTGTGCGGGAGGGTGGGGCAAAACCAGTTGCGGTGTGTTTGGCCAGTATCCATCAGCCCCAAAGTAGAAGAAGTTTTTGCCTAATTCCCTCTTGTGTTGATGCAGCAGGTACCTATCAGACCAGAAAAAAGATGTGGTGGTCGAATTCCGCCCTTTCCTGATGTAGTTGTTGCAGTATGCCGTCGTTCCTATAAACTGGTTCCGATCTGATGTTTGCCTGTCACTGGACGTCTGAGACTGCTTGTTCTGGAACACAACAGGTGCAATTGATGTAGTGGATGTCCTGCGAAGTTTCGCTAACCTGTGGTATGATACATCCCTTGTGGTATGTATGCAGTTTGTGCATGCGAGGGTGGTTGTGCCTTTTCCATCGCACCAGCTGAAGTGTGCGTATTTCCAAAGTGTTCTCTGCAAATGTGATGATGGTTGCGCTTGGACCGGGGAAATCTCCAGGCAAGGGCAAAGGACCAGTGGACATACCAGGCTTATGAAGCCTTTCAATTGTCTGGGTTTCAGGCAACATGTACACTTATCTTAAGATGTTCCCAAACTGATGAGTGCCAAGACACTGTTGCAAATTTCCAGGTTGAATTTTTCTACTTCCTCCTATATGTGGTGAGTGGCAACGGAATCGTGGCAGATACAACCATCCTCTTGTGGTAAGCCCAATGAAAATTGATCTCGTGGTGGTGTGGGGCGTAGGTATCCCACGCATCATTATGCGAGTTTGCAATTTATGATCTGCCAGTGGAAATGTCCCTGGTTGCAAACACGGCATAGTAGACATGGGGAAGTCATGGCAATATTTATCTTCTGCCGGACCACGTTGTTCCATGGCTCGTGACTGTTACCCTCACATATAATGCAGTGCGGGGGGAGTGGGTGATCCTGCAGGCACAACACAGTGCAGGTGAAGGGGGTTGGCAGGTGGCATACTCCCCTCAGTGAGGGACTGTCACAAAATGGCGATGGTGGTTGATGTCACCGACCATGGTGATTTATGTGGTGATGCGAAGTTCCAAGATGGCTGAATTTCTACACTGCAAGTGACAATAGCGATTTTTGGTGCAAAAATGTTCCTTTGTCATGATGCTGGTTTCTGGCCCTCAATTTTATGATGCAATGATTTGATGATAGGAGTTATGCAGGAGTTTCGCCAGTAGCGAGTACAAGGGAACCAGAAGATCCTGAAGAGCTTAAACTTGTGACTTGTTAATACACGTAGGCACAAAGGTTGCACTGGAAAATCACACGGACAAGGAAGACACTCGAGGTGGAGAATAGTGGAAAATGTTTGCCGGAAAAATGATGGCTAGGTAGGGAGTTGTGAGTTGCCACACAGAAGGGCGCCATTTTATTAGAGTCAATTTGGCATCCTGGAAGATGGAGTATGTATCCAACCAGGGATTAGTTATGATGTATGGTAAAATTCTGTAATGCTTGGCATGTTTGAAAAGCTTCATGAAAGGGAACCAATTGATGTCTTACAGTTTTGATACATGTAGAGGGACATGGAATAGTTTATGCGGGAATGGAGTTGCTGATTCTTTACAAGTTGGGTGCCAGTTCTCAGTCATCAAAGCACAAATGATGGAGGGTAATGGTGTTGCCAGCCCAGGTGGCCTTCCTTGATGTCCAGTGTTCAAGTTGCTCATTCCGATGAGCTATAATCCATGGAAAATTACCTAGGCTAGTGGAAGATGTATAGCCCCTTCCAAAAGCTTATCTCACTCCTGTGGTATTTTTCCAGGTAATTTCCACACCTTTTTTTTATGGCACAATTGATTTATAGAAATTTGATGAAAGGTGAAGCAGTTGTGAAGTGACTGAGTAAATAAATAAGTACATACTAATGTCACATTATTTATTTGCATATCTCCCTCAATGAGGCACTGATGTACATTGTTTGCCACTCAGCTCAGCGAGCTCTTACACAGAAAAACTGGGCTCTAGCCTACATGATCAAGCTGAAGTATTTATGCCCCAGCCATGTAGCGAAGGGATCAGGGTTGTGGGGTGTCACTCGCTCCGGGTGTTACAACTAATTAATGGTTCCAGAAAACAAAGATTACATGACTACCTAAATGATCGGTGACAAAAGATGAAGGCCCAGAGTGGCCACGACACAAACGTCCACCCCAGGAGATGATCATTATGCTGCTGATTAGCTGTTTGGCATGGAACTGGCTGATTGGCCGAGCCTTCCCATGTATGTCGCATGACCGTGATTCATTTTGAAAACTATTATAATGAATTAAACAATACGAACAGGTGCAACACTGATCATACGGGGAGACACAAAATACTTTCACTTTAATCATAATATTCAACTATCAAAAATATAAAAATATAAAACTGTAGGTGACTTATGCCTTTTACTTAAGATCTAACCTAAAATGGGGCATATTTTCAATGAGAGCTGTAGCTAGGCATATTTTCAATGAGCGCTGTAGCTGCTATTAACGCACTGTTTTTGATGTTAATTATGCCCAGACACTGAAATATGTATGATGTTTCATTCACATATACACTACATTAATAAAAACACTGACTAATTATAGAACAGAAAAAAGTGAAGCTAGTCGACAATGTGGCTAGTGCGTCAATGTCACACGGCAACTTGTATGAGTTGTTACTGGCCAGAATACTTATTGGACCAGATACTGGATTGTAGTAATTTTACTGCCATGGTTGCTCTTTAAATGAAATATGTGATACACACAAGCATAATGGTTAATTAATTCTGCATATAATATTCCTATAAATATTATGCTGCAATGTTACTAAGAGCACTTGATGTAACCCTGTAATTGGCGATTGTGCATGACAAGCCATCACATCCCTTTTATTCACACAACAATACATGACCCTCATAAATTTCAATAAACACAACACCTTACTCTAAAATACGAGCACATTAAAATATGTACGTAATTGGAAAGGATGCAATCACAGGAAATAAAACACATTACATGCACGTGGCATGTTACACACATATACCCATTAATAAATAACACATTACTGGACTTTAATATACACATACAATCACCCTGGCAATACAAACAAAATAAATAATTAAAATATATATGCAAACTTCACCCACTGCACTAGTGCACCTTATGCCCATACACAAAACACAACATTCTAATATTGCACGTTTTAAGATGAAAAATAAAAGAACGAAGCACTGAATATAAATAATAATTAATAAAAGTAAAAAACACTGCACACAAAATTAAAAAGTCTGTCAAGAAAAATAAACATGCACACATGGAATTGGTTGGCTGGACACTGTTGCCCTATCGTGGTGTTGTGGTTAAATGTGGCGGTTTTGTGGGCGGTATGGTGAATGGCTTGGAAGGCTGACACACGGTACATGTCAAAATATACAAAAACATTAACAGTTTAAAATTATGATAATGACAACACGTAACCATAATGTTAAGGTGGTTTTGAGAGGTTGTGTTTTGCTCACTTGTGAAAGTTTGCCATTTGTGTTACAAAATTTTATTGCAAAATATATCGCGTTTAATTAAGCACATGAAAACTTTGAGACAACGCCTAACATAAATACACAAATGAAAACATGTAAATATCCATGAGGTCATTACATTGTGCACCTTACACTTTACGTCTGTTTATGTTCAGCTGTGGTCTGTGATTTGCATTTGCGTGTTTACGTAGCACTGAATGGTAATAATAATTATAAACACTTTGTAAAACAAACACAGCACAAAATAAATAATAAACACTTCACAAAATAAATAATATTAAAACACTTCACCTAAAAATTAATCATGTTGGAAAAATATAAATTAAAAAGGCCATAAAAATGATACTAAAAATGCATTTTACTCGCAAACACATTGGACATTTACATGCTAATGTAGCACTGCCCTCATGAGGGCGATGGGTGAACTGCTGGACACTGCAGATGGCGACGTGACGAATGGTTTCTAGGGTACACCACGTGGGACATGTCAATGCAGATGCGTATTAAGCTCTCAATAATTGAGAGAAAGCAGGAGGTCGACCCTTGGTATTTTAGTGAAATGTTCCTGTATAATTAAATGTCTATTCCAGTGAAAAATGGATATCAGCCTACATGCGTGTACTATGGGGGCTGTGGAGTGGGCTCTCTACGCTGCTCATCGGTCCAAGTGCTGAGTGAGAACTGGCCGAGTGATCCAGGTTTTCCCTGTTAGTGGCGTGAGCCGAGGTATAATGGTATGTTGGGAAAACTTATGGTAACTTAAAACTTAAAATATACATAATACAAAATTATTACAAGCGATAAAAACATTTGTTGCATTCAAAGGTATTTCATTCTTGTTGAAATTTATTGAATGTTTAATGTCACCACAATTTAAATAATGAAAATAATGTATGGCCTTGGTAGGCAGTTCGCTGAACAAGTAAACACAAAAACACTTTTACATTCACATAATAAAACCATTGTTACAAAATAATAATTAAGTGTGTGTATTTCATTTCTGGAGACATCCTATGATGTCGCTGTATTTCACTTTTGCGCACGATTGCCAAGTGGTTACCTCCTGAGAGGATAATGAGTCCACCTTGGCAAATGGGTGTGGGTAGCCTTGCTTGATTACCCAAAATACAATGGATCTTTACACCTGCTATTATTTTACACTGAATTGCAGCTGACAACATAATTAGAAAAATATTCCAAGTTGAATCATAGCACTGGGGAGCACTTATCACTCGTTATTTTGCCCGCATACCTGTAAGTGACTCTCAGTCGTGGCTACTTTATGTGTTGTGGCGACTGCTGCTCCGACATCAAATCAGACAGCTGTGGCTTTGGAGTGACACCGTATAGGATTGCTTACTTATTTATTACAAGGGTTACCTCTTGTAATAAATAAAGTAGTACATTCTCTTCAGCTATGTAGTACTTGTTTGCAGAAAGGTGTATATTCCATTCCTGTCAACCTGCACTATGCACTCTTGGCCTGATGTTGATATAGCCCTGTGTAGTTGGTACAGTTGATGTGTCTGTTGTGGTAAAAGATGCCGTGAGGAGTACATGACCGTCTGGTTGACGTCAAACAGCCTCATCTCTGATGACCTCTTGACCACGCAGTCCCCCAAGTGGCCCATCATGCTGCTAGGGGCAACAGTGCAGGTTGGCTTCAATTGGTGACAGGGCCTCAGCATGTAAGGCAAGTCTCATTTTGAGCCATCTCTGGAAGCTGTGTGATAAGGGTGCTGACCCAGGCGAGGGCGAAGTGTTGTAGCATACATGTGTGAGTGGGGGGGTGGGGGGGGGCACCACAGGATCTGTATGCTGGATGGTGCAAACAATGTGCGCAGTTGGAGTGGTGCAGAGGAGATGAGTCCCTCTCCTCTGTCTTCTTGTCCACTCTGCTGCTGCGGTTGACGTGGGGATGCCAGTGCATTGTTAGAGTCGACCAGTGGGAGGAGAGAGCCTCGTAGGCCTGTGAAATCCCACTACACACTCTTTGTCGCTTTGTTCGGCATCCCCTGGCATGGAGTCTGCTGCTATTAGCACCTCCAGAAGCATCGCAGTGGTGCTGTTGAGATAGCTGCTCTATGGGGAGCTCTGTTACACAAGCATCTCTTGTTGCTCACCCTCTGCGACCTTATTGGCAGCTGGTGCCATGATGCTGTGCATTACTACCCTTCTGACTCCGATGCACTGGTGTTATCTGAAGGGCATAGTTCTCCGTTGGATGCTCTTGTTTTCCCTGCGACCCCTATGGACACCATGATGCTGGTTGTGTTGTGGTGGAAATGATACTCCCATCACTTACATAACTGGGTGTCCCAGGTTCGCCTCTGGCAGCGATTGGCGTTTCGTGTTCCAGTGTCCTGGTGGCTTCTTGGTCAGGTGTCGACACACTGGGCATCCACTGCAAGATGGAGGTCATCGCGGTAGACGACGATCCTCCATCCACTACTTACCTGGATTAAATACGTCATATAGCCCAGTGGTTTCACAACGTGATGTGGTCCGCTCTAATTTTGTGCAAAACAAGCACTGAAGTTCTTGGTGCTGTTTGATAGGCGGTGTTCTGCAGAAGTTGTTCTGCTGCTATTCGATGTGGTACTCTTTTGTTGCAGGGAGGCATTGTGCAATATAACAGTCTTGAACCTCACAAGCAGTTTCCAGTTCGGGCTTCTGGCGCTGCCGCCATGCTGTGCCACGTTCTGGTTTCCCTGTACTTTCTACTTACCATCCGGCCAAATCCCCAGTCACTGGCAATTCCTTGTACTGTAAAGTTGCTGCTGGTGACAGGCCCTTAGCCAAATTATCTCACTGCCTGAGGGTGAATAGTGCAACGGGTAAATGGTCAGTCCAGGTTGTTTGGGCTTTAATTTCCCTAAGGCATACCTGCATCTTCAAATCTTGATTATACATTTTGGTGGGGTTCGATCTTGGGTGATATGCTGCTGTTGTCTGATGATTCACTCCCCAACTGATTCACAGATTTTGCCAATGTTTTCCAGTAAATAGGGTGCCATTATCTGTGAGCATGCTCCTTGGGTATCCCCAGCGGGGATAGAAATCGGTCTCCAGCTCACACACAATGGTGCACGCACATCCACTGGAGATGGAGACTTGATATGCCTCAATCCACCGGGAGAAACTAACACTAAAAGCCAGAATAAAAAATTTCCCAGTAGGTGTGAGGGTAGGGACCCATTAAATCTAGAGACACAATTTCAAACAGCTCTTTCAGTATCCTTGGCTGCTGAGTGACCCCATATGCCCTTCTACTTTTAAAATGATTGTGGGGAACACACTCGCTCACATTTCTTCGCATGTCTCTTGTCAATCATGGCTAGTGGAACTGTTTATAAATGTTTCTGGCTGCTTGTGTTGCCCCAGGGTGGCCAGCGAATTTGCTGCTGTGTGCTTGCTGTATTATGTATTCACATGTTGTTTGTGGCACATAAATGTGCCATGGTGGGTCGGGCTGACATCGTCGGGTCTCGACGCCCGTTCCCTGCATGCACCACTACTTGTTTTATATGATTTTCGCCATTTTACCTTGCGTGATTGGGCACTGTTGCTGGCTATTCACTAACAGTATTTGTAGCTTGTCTAACCTGGGTTTGACTCCCTATGTCTCCTCGATGGAGTTGCTCGTGGCGTGTTGTTCGCCTCGTGACATTTATGTGTTGGTAGGAGGGAGTAGCAAATCGTCCAACTCCTCTTTTTCAGTTGCTACCATTGCTCCTGGTGTCCGTGACAACTCGTCTGCGAGCTGGTTTTATGTTCCCGGGATGTTTTGCCCTTCGCAGTCATAAGATTGCAGTAGCAAAACCAACCATGCGAGCTTGCTTGTGGCTCTCTTAATTGTATGTAACCAGAATAAGAACCTGTTGTCTGTGTGTAGGGTAAAACGCTTGAATTTCAAATATTCTCATTATCGTTTTACTGCCCACACCATTTCCAAGCACCCTATCTCGTTAACGTCATAGCAACTCTCCGTGGGTCCGAATTTTGCATTGCTATACTCAGTTACTTTACGTTCAGTGTTGCTGCCCAATTGAAACAAAATGAGACTTATGCCCTTCTCACTGGCATCAGTTCGCAAGTAAATGTATTTGCTAGGGCATTGGCAAGTCAGTGTTGTGCACTCTCAGAACCTAGCCTTAAGCTTGTTGAAGCAGATGTGATGTTCGGTAGTCCTCTGAAACTTCTTACTTGGAGAGAGCATGTGTGTGGGTGGAGCTGTTATGATTACGAAATCTCTGAAATTTTCTCTTACTAATTTACAAGTCCGAAGCATTTTCTTAGTTGCTTATATTTGCATGGTGTTTCATACTGATCAGTGAGTCACAACTGTTCTGACGTTAGTTTGCTGCAGTGCTCGTCGACTAAATTGCTTCTGCAGGCATATGACTTCTCTGTAGAGCATGTCCCTGAGAAAGAAAATGAGCTAGTGGATGCATTGTCGCGAGCACCAAACCCGGAAATAAACTGCATTACGTGAACCTAGTACTTTTATTTGAGGTAAGCCGCAAAGCATTTCAGGGATGGGCCCTTCTAATTTCCCATCAGTCCACACGGGTGTATTGACTTTTAGCTTTTCTTTGCAAGTGTGTACAGTGTAAAGTAGAATAGGCATGTGAATAGCCTAAATAATTCACCACATAGCACGCGATACAGTTTCAGTCAACATGACTCCTCAATTTTCTGAATTTTATAATTTTCACTCTGACCACTGGTACAACATCTGCTGGCCAAGTCCTACCATCTTTCAGAACATCAGCAGCCATTACATTATGGCCTGAAAGGTGACAAGTGCCTATTTCAATCCAAATGTTATAGCATAGAATTGGAAACATCGCATGTCAGGTGCAGTGAAGGCTGTTTTACAGTGGTCTTCAGGTTTTATAGGCACTTGCAATAGCCACTACGCAAATACAATGACGTAATTATTTTTGCCCTACCTAGCATATGCAGTGCGTCTTCGATGCTAATGTAAGGCTAATGTAAGGCATCCTTTCTAGCTGCTGGTATGATAGCACTGCTGTAACGACTGTTGTATGGTTCGATAACCCCTTCGGCCAGAATTTCGCTAGTCCCATATTTAATAATTTCACACTGATATGGTTGGATAGCTACAGGGTTCTACGAAAAGAGGGCGTTCGTGTTCAAGCGGAATTGTGTTCTCTGGAATGGTAGTACAACTTAGCGAGCCACTGCTGCAAACAGGCCCTTATTTAGTTCAAGATTTTCTGAACTATTTCATGAAATGCTTCTGGAACTTTGTGATATAACTTGTAAAGTTGGACATCCAAGGTGGAACTTGTGGTGCACAGTTCGAGTTCATAGACTGTGCATCTTTCTTTTTGTCCAAAATGAATCCTATGGGCCGCTGTCTCTACAATTATTGTGTTCTTTTCTATTAACCAGAGTATGCCAAGTATGACATCTTCCCTTAGGTCGGCCAACACAAGGACGGTTGTATTGGTCTCCACATCCCTGTTTCGGACAGTGATTGTCGCCTCTCCATTTGCCTACCCTGTGTTTCGATTTGTGACAAGTTGTACGACCTGGTTGGCTGGTCTGATTTCACTTCTGTCTATGAATTCGACTTGTACAAAATTATGCGAAGCGACTGGATCCACAAATGCCAAACATTGTTTAATGTCCAGAGTAACTGGTTTCCAGATCCTCCAGTGTGTGCCTTTTGTAATCTGTTGCAAGATTATTTGTTCTGCTGTTTGAGTTACTGTTGGCTTGGTTAGTGGTTGTGGTGGTGTTACACTTTGCTTGTTCTACGGAGGTGTCAGTGTTAAGTGGTCGTCGTTTTTTCCGGGGACAGTGGGTGTCAGGTCCACTTACCCTGTTCGATTGTTTCCTGCCAGTGGCATTTTGTCTGCACAGTTTTCATCTGCTTTCTCCTTATGTGTGGGACACTCTCTATACCAATGATATTGTAGCCCAGTACAATATTTGCATTGAAAAGGAGGGTGTGTTTTACCACTGGGTTCTGTTGCTGTTTTTTCGCCTGATGCCGCTGTTCCTTGACGACGTGTGTTAAGGTGATTGCAGTCTGAGAGGAGATTTAAAGAATGGTAATAATTGAAGTCAAGGAAAAGTTTGGAATTTTTGTTTTATTACACTGTAGGTGCCAGACATCGTCACTGCTGACATCTTACGGGCTGGTACAACAGGGGAATGTAGGTTTTGGGGGACAGGATAATGTGGATTGCGAGTTGTCAGACTCGAAGGGTGTGAGCTCGGAGAGGATGAGTGCTGATGGGGGCGTGATGTCAATGGCCCGTGTGGCCCTCCCTGATGTCTTGCGTCGGCTGATGATGATGATGATGCTGTAGATCTAAAATCCATTAATGACTGGGCTAGTGAGGGCTATCTGCAGCCTCCCATGCATTCTCACTCCTGATAGATTGTTATAGGTCATATTAATGCCTTAAAATATAGTCATTTGAAAGCAGGTAAATCTATCGAGAAATTGTCTAGAGCAAAAAGTGTCTTTCAACATCACAGTTTATTCTCTACCCTAGTAAGAGGCAATTACATGTATGTTTCCTCCATTATAGAGGGAGGATGCTAACACTGAAAAATGGCGCGAAGCCTACGTCACAATTACCTAATATGAAAAATTAAGGTCGGGCCATGTCCAATACAGACTTTAATAAAATTTATATATAACAAGAAATTCCTAAAACTACCATCACATGACACTATGTCCTTAAACTTATACCTTAAACTGACAAACCTGTGTTTTACAACTGTAGTATGTGATGTTCAATGTGAATATATTTTAATGCCTATTATGTACAGGTATTCAGGCGGTAGGTAACTTTATTGGGAATTACATATGCACTCATATAAACACTTATCTATAATCAATGGGAAAATTTCCACATGGCATGTCTCTTACGGACTATGGCAACGTGGACTTATTGCAGGTTCGTGGCATCTGGCAATGTTCGCTTTATCCAATACTGGAAAACGTCTGGTATTCTAAGGGCTGATACTGCCCTCTAGTATAATTATTTTTATAAAAATAAAAATATGTACATTGCATATGCGAACTGCTTGAAATTAGGTTGAAGGCACACATACTTGTGTGTATGGCGTACATTGTGTTACATGAAACACAGTATTATATAATGTATTCCAGAATGACATTACATAAAATATTCTAAATTATCTTTGTAAAAACCCTCACATAATTTATATTATACTGTGAACGCATTGCAGTACACATTTCACTTACCTTAAACAAAATTACATGACATTTAAAATTTAAAAAGGCCATCACAAATTTACACATGTAAAACAAACACACATGGTTACAATTTCGCTGCGTGAACACGTGACGCACGTAAAGTAAACACTATAAAATAACACTTATTTAAAAAGGCCACGAAAAGATAAAAATAAATACATACAAAATACACAATTCACTATTGCACATATAACACACAGAGTACACTTGATGTACATGCTGTCATCACGTGGTTGATGGGGGTATTAGGTCCAGATGCGGTGATGCAACAAACAGGTGGAGGACTGATGTAATGTGGTACATATCACTGCAATGCCGTGAAGTTCTGGTAGAAGTAAATATGTAGATCTCTGGATCGTTCACCAAGGTATAATCCTGTAGCATGTTATGTTATACTCCTCTAATAAATTATACGCTCACTGGCTTGAGATGCAGTGGCCTATTTCGGGCTGGCACACACACCCCAAATTACTGTATTTATGGTGCAAGTACTTTGAAATGAAAAACACTGAAGTAATACAAGAACACTTAGGCTTGCCGATGACGTCCTGTGGCGACAGCCATATATTGTCGCTGTGTGCTCCGATGGTTTCTCTGCCTACTTTGATCACACACATGGTTGATCCGCTTCCTCTTAGGATCTTAAGTGGTCCACTCCATTTCGCTCTAGTCTCACGCAAAAGTTGTGGCGAGCATCCGATTGCGGGTGTATTCGCAGGTAGACCTCCTGACCTGCTCTTAGTACTGGGTGTGGGCGAGCGGAGTTCGGCACCCACTTCGCCGCCTATTATCATTGATGCCTCCGCTGTTCTTGGAAATGGTGTCGATGCCTCTACATGTGCTCAACACTTGTTTCTGTGGTGCTACTTGGTTTGGCTCTCGGGAAGTTATTCTCCTCTGGCTGCTTGATGTTGCGTCCTTGCAAGATGTCGGCAGGTGATTTGCCGATGGCAGTGTTGACATGCTGGCGATGGGAGGAAAGGGTGGCGGGCAGGTGATCAGCCCAGGTGCTGTGCTGTTCACCCACACGGAGCCGCAGCTGAGCTTTCAGCTCATGGTTGTGACTCTCTATGGGGTTCGGACAGGGGTGCCTTTATCTTCTAATGACACACACCCCACTGGGTGCACATCTCACTTCATTATCTGCCATTAAATTGCCAACTATTGTCGGTCAGTAAATTCTTTGGGTAGCCCCATCTTGCAAAAAACTCCCATTGCAACATTTACACAATATCCTGTACTCTTTCACTACTTGATGGGTAGATTTCCACCCAACGAGAGAAGTTGTCAGTCACTACAACAATAAACCATTTTCCCTCGCTGACTTCGGGTACGGCCCTATTAGATCTAGTGAGACTGAAATAGCTGTCCGGGTAACTCCGGCTGCTGTTGTGTCCCGTCCATCCTATGTGCTTTGAATTTGTTATATTGCTCACACTGTTGCACATCCTTTCTCACTTATCATGTCAGACCTGGGTCAGAGAAAATGTGCTGTTACATTTCTCACTGTCTGATCCACTCTAGGTGTACCCTTGTCTCTATATAGGTACAACAACTGCTACCTTATTGTTGTTAAATTAATACTTCAAAATACCTTTTGAAATCAAGTGTGCTGGAACATGGGCAAGGTACAGCGAATACTACTGACAATAACCACATTTCATTAAAAAAAATTAGTGGTTAAGGAAAGTTATCTCGTGCCAAGTATCTTGAATAAAATAAAATAAACATGTCAGTTAAGGAATTGGTGACTCATTATATGGCAATCATTCTTTTCCATATAACAACACATTTATGACATTTGAAAATGTGTTTTTGAATAAATCATCTTTATAATCATAATAATACAAATCAATTAATTCATAGCCACATAAATGAAAGAAGGCGATATACTGTAAACATACCCTTACATTTATAGTTAAAGTTTTGAAATCCTTTTGTACTATTATTGTTACAATTTTTTTTTGCCTTCACCACATACCGGTAATACTCCAAAATATGTTTAAAGTGCGACATCATAAAATGTTTTATAAACAAACAGGCTTAGTCAGAAAATAAAAAAATAAAACTTTATCTGTTTTGATTACTCATATTTGCCAAGTTGAATTAGTCCCTCAGGTCCAATCCCCAAAAACCCCGAACACAGTGTCGCGTCACTGCCATTCTCAGTGGTGACTGGAATAGCAATTGCTGCTCCCGAATTAGGGATGACATGGAAATGAGGACAAGAAAGAGGTTGAACATTTTAAATGTTTCCCAGTATTATGCACAAAGATGGACCGACAGAAATACTAACTTGAAAATTCGGAAACTCAAAAGGAAAACCCTCACAGTGGAGGGTTATAGGTGTGAAAATACGAACATCGTTGCGCTGATGGATGGTGCATACATCACCAAAACCAAACAGAAAATAAATAAATACTATCTTCACTATGGCTGCTAGTCTACATTTACCACTACTGACTACATGCCAGTCAGTAAACTCTTCGGATGCGACTACATCACTTCCTTACAATGAGGGAAGAAGCAGTAGTTGAAGTTTCGTGTGCCTCTCATCTGAAGCAAATTCCTGAATGCTGCAAAGACATCACACATTAGGATGCCCGTGAGCACTAGCGTGCCAGTAGCAATAAAATACACTAAATTAGTTCCATGCACACAGCTAGGTGGTACAGGAGTGTCCGAAACTGTTTCAGGGTGTCATTTAGGACATTTAGGACATTTAGGACATTTAGGACATTTTGCAACAGGGAAAAAAAGGTAAATGTTGCAGAACTTTACAGCGTGAGTGGACGAAAACTGCAGAGCGGAGGGCTATCTAAATATAACATGGAGACGTAACTGCATTTGTGGACGGCTGAATTCTAAAGTCATATAACGGCGTGGGACAGAGCCCAAGCTGTCCGAGTGGCGAACCATTTGGCCTGGCCGTCTGCTCTACCTGAACATGACAGTGGACTGAAACTAACTTGTGAAATGAAAATGCACAATTTATTAATTCAGTTATCACTGATTAACTGAATTAAAATTACTTAAAATTATACAATTACTACTCGTTAAGTAACTGTAATTCCAAGTACACATAAATTCAAATAACTTTTGAAATCATCTTTTGTAAATTCTCATTTAATAAATTGACATTCTAGTAAAATAAACTGGAATGAAACGATTCGCGCATAATACCTTTTAAGTATCTATATTTTTTTAATTACTTATTCAATAAGGAAATAAATTCACCGGTGAGTCAAAATGAACCTAAGTACCAACCTGTGCTTAATAAACCACACTAAAGAACCATTAAAACTATTGGGACTGACTCCAAGAGAAAGATTGCCCTAACTGAAAAGAAATTTTCCGCCGATCACTAACGAATATTACAAATAATTAGATTCGTCTCTTATATGAAAATTGGGCAAACTTAACAAATTTAAATTATTAATAAAATCAATTATCTATTCTTTCGTTACAACATACTGTCTACGTTGGACAATAAGTATCCTTGAATTCCTAAATTAAGGTCCATGCCTACCTGCAGGATTAAAGTAAAAGGACAATCAGGACAACAAAATGGTTTAAATTAATGGATACGGAACATACTCCGAATATTCCTCATCTTTCGTCAACCAAAATTATATTTAAAAACACTCAGAATCTATCAAAGTGGGAAACATTAAAACTGGTGTGCTTCTAAAAATTCTCCTAAAAATTTTGAAATAGCAGACTCCCGCCCTAAAAGTGGATGCTAGGTTACCTTTGAAGGAAATACAACATTAGGAAAGTCCCAAAAAAAAAAAAAAAAACAGATGACAAATGCTGAGCAAGGGCCTTATCAACTATACAAATTGTCACAAGAGTCCAACACGACAATGCAAAAAACGACGAGACAAAAATTCATTTAACTCTGACTGACAATCAGAAATATGTAAAGCACAACACACAACACATAAAGGATTTCTTGGTCACACCAAATTAACTACTCAAAACCATTAGGAAGAGTAGGGACAGAAAAGGGCGATGCAGATGATCAAGGAGTTTCGTTACGGCACTGATTTGTCAACGAGCTGTGTGAGGGATGAAAATGAAACCCCTGTAAACATACAGGCAAAAACTGGAACAACAGTCCAGTCCAGTGGCCAGGGATCAAGGTACCCTGCCACTGAGTCAATCCAGGAATATAAGTCAGTAGAACTCCCCTAGATCTTCGGCCGGTCAAAGGATAATATCTTAAAGCTAAACTTAAAGCAAGCCTTAAAGCTAAAGAACTTAAAACTAAACCAATTATGGGGTCGAAGTAGGAAATTATTGCGATGAAATAATAGCCCTACTTGGGCCAGCCATTTAGACGGCGTCAAAGTGCTCGGAATGCCGTGAGATGTGGTTTAAGGATAATGGCCCAGGAGCCAAGAATAAAAATTTGGAAAAATTATAATGTTGAGGAGTGGAGGTGTCTGGATGAGGTGAATTGGATGAGGTATTTTACCCGGGGTGCCTGGTACTACCAGACTTATTGCCGTGAAGTGGTAGAGCAGACTCCTCTCACTGGGTTGTATCATAGATGGCCAAAGGCAACTAGCTATCCCTCCATGCTGCTGGACTCATCTGATGAATCTTGATAAACTGTACATGTATTACTTGGTGAATTATTGAGGGCAACCACTCCCCTATGCTACGTTACACTGGAATACTTGCAAACAAAAATACGAAAGTTCCAACACGCGTGCAAATTGACGGAAAATTCTAAGGGCCCGTAAACTGAAAAGCCTTGCGGCTTACCTGGATAAAAACACCCGATTTACACAGTGGTATTTATTAGGCACTTGCTGAACATCCTCCTAGGTCAAACTTCGCATATTACGAGTCGGACAAACACTGTTTGGCAGTGGTTAAACTGGAAAAAAAATTGGCATGAAGCCAGTTCGTGATTAAAGGTGCAGAAATTAAGCTTCCCTGGGCAATTAAAGCACTGGGGAAGTGAGAGACAGTTTCCTGGGTAGCTAATGAAAAGAGGTTCTTGAAGAAATTAAACTATTGTGGTGAAAATGGTTAGTACTAAAGATGCATGCTGCCAGGCACAGAATCGAACGGTACGTGACAGACCTGTCTGAACTCTCGGTGTCTACTGTCTTTCCAACATGGTATGCTCGCCAGGGTTGCCGCCAGAGCACGCCATGTGGAACCACTTTGTGGCACCATGCACTTTCAAAATTATGCTAAACAATGACACTCTTGCAATAACATGTTTAAAAGTCAATAACATAATAACAAACATAATACTCTGCAAAAATACGTCAAATCAGGTGTAGGTGATGATACGTGAATGAGTACACTGACAAAACAATTGCAAGAACACTTAAAAATAACTATAGGGCTTTAAAAAGATGATTATGAGTGTCCTTCCTTGGATACATGACTGTTTGTTACTACTCTAGCCCTTTTATGCAATGTATTAGAAATAATAATTCATGTGGTACTATTTGCTGATATCATTGCACTCCGTGCATGTGACTGCATGGCCACTGTCCTCCCATCCATTGTGGTGTACCTATAACATACACTTATACTGCACGACACTGCACTATCTTGCACTCATGTCATGTAGCTTACCGATGCGCTACTGCATGTGGTAGAGTGCACATCCTCATTGTAAATATTGGTGACAGCGAGCAAATGGTCTAAGGGCCGGGAGCTCGGCTCATGTCAAATGCCCCTCCCCCCTCTTTGAACCTGTTTGCAGTTGTGATGATTTTACCATCAGCAGGAACACTCCCTACTGTTCTGCCACCATGGATGCAGTTGATAGCGGCACCATAAGACCTTCCCTCCACGTGCTGAAAAAGGTTGTCGTGGCCACTGTGTGTCAGCTATCCTCTTCCCCTTTGCCAGCCTGATAGGTGTCGAAATAACCCTGCAGGCCGTACACGTTGCCGGTAGACGTCCACACCTCCGCGACCGAGATGGGGTGAATGAGCCGGCCGACTCGTCCCCACCCTCGTCACTACTGTCTCGCTCCATCCTGCTGTTCGGTTGCATTTCCTCTTGCCCATTGCTCTCCCATTGCATTTCCTTCTCTGCGCTTTCGTGGGCGTGACCCGCACTGGTGCTCACTTGCTCCCTTGTTGTGTCAACCCTTCCTTGCTTTTCAACCTCTTCCGGATGCGTCTCGATGTTCATAGTCACACCCACTTCTCGTGCTAGGGTTTGCATAACTGCAGGCACCGGTTGCAGTGTTGGCGTCCAAATGGTGCTGCTTGTAGGTGGTGTGCTGTTGAATGTGTTGGGTATGTCATTCTGATGAGCCCCTCTGGCCACCAATGTACCGGGCATCGTAGGGTATCCGGCTCCCTGTCCTGCATTCCTTGCTGGAGGTGTTGCTACATCTTCCAAACCTTCCTGCTTTGCTGCTTGCTTGGCATTGGTGACGCGGTCGAGCATCGTCGGGCCAAACACCTCCTCTCCTGCCCTTCACCCCTCTCCTGTACTGCGGTTTCTTGTTGGCTGTTCTCATTTGCCGTTTGTTCCTCACTCTCTATTACCGTTGTTCCTGGGCCATTCTCCATGCTGTGTGGTATTATGTTACTGGGCTTGGTGGACCGTGTGACGGGCCTGCGTCGGCGATACTCCTACGACCAGTGACCCTCCTACGACGGTGACCGACCCCTGTGGGAGGTTGCAGACCAACTTCCTCCTCGCTAGCCCTCTCCTGGAGATCGTCATGCTGCGCGCCATCGTGGGGCTGTACAGTACCTGTTGCATCTTCTCTGCTGCCCTCTCCTGTGATGAGGTGGATGTCATCCCTGTGTGCCCGAACCCGTTTCCTCCCCACCTGGACCATGTATGTAGTCGGTCCTACACTTTGTGCGATTACACACAGTCCACTCCACTTGGCTGCTAGGTCCGCACAGGATATTTTGCCAGGTGGTCGACTGCAGGTGAGCTCTCAAATACACACATTGTCCTGCTTATAGGGCAGGAGGTGGTCTCGTCGTTCGTGGGGCCCACCTTGCCAAGTATCTCCTTTGCTGTTCCCGTTGCTCGTGCCATTTTTGTCTGCGATTTTCACGTTGCTGGCCGCTGCTCTTGGTACTTATAGTTGCTGTATATTTAGGGCAGTTGCGTTCACCTGGCAATGCAATATTCTTTCCTAATAGCATGTCCGTGGGCGGCTTCCCACAGTAACATTCACTCTCTGGCAGAGAGTAAACAAGGCAGCGGGTAGGTGTTCAGTTCAGCAGTTGTGCCTATCACCCACACGGAGTCGTAACTGTGGCTTGAGATCCTGGTTAGGATGCTCTGTGGGGTTTGCCCATGCATGATATATATCACAGTTTTGAGGTGTTTACCACCCACCAGTTGAATAGCTCCTGCTATTTCCATCCTGAGAACAGCATGCCATTATCCTTTAAAATCTGTAATGGCACCCTCACTGTGCAAAGAACGCATTCTGTAGTGATTTGATTTGTTTGGCACCCATGCGCTGCTAATTGCATATGCCTCGGTCCGTCTCGAGAAGTTGTTGTTAACTACAAGAATAAATCCTTTCCCCCTGCGGATCTGGGGTAACGGCCATTTGTGCGCCGTGACTTGAATTGTTTTCATTTTGCGCATTCTTTCATGTACTGCTGCACATCACGTGACCAGCCATGCCAGAAATCTTCTCTCTCACATTTCTTGGTGGAAGGATATCATTCCTCTCTGCTTCGTCATACACAACAACATCAGGGTTTGGTGCTTGCGACAATACATCTGCCAACTTATTTTCTCGACCGGGGATGTGCTCTACAGCAAAGTCATATGCTTGTAGCAGCAACGCCCACCAGGTGAGTTTGCTTACCTGCCTCCTTCATACTATTGAGCCAGACCAAGCATCGTTTATTTGTGCTCAAAGTGAATCTTTGATACTCGACATAAGCATGATACTTTTTGCTGGCCCACACTACTTCCGAACATTCGCTTTAATTTACATCGTTCCTTCATTCTGTCGGGCCAAATTTTACACTCACATAATCAATGACACATTTCTCTCTGCCCTCTCGACACTGATATAAGACTGCGCCCAGCACCTCTTGACTGGCGTCGGTCTGCAAAAACAATGGCTGTGTAGGATCATATCATGCTAGTGTTGTACATGCTTTGAACTGCTCTTTCATTGCTATCAGTGCCTACACTGCTTGTCTGGTCTAACCAAATCACTTTTGTGGTGACAATAATGCTGTTTGGGGTGCTGTTATGATAGCAAATGATTTGATGTATTCCCTGATCCAGTTAATAAAGCCGGAAATCTCCGTAATTGTTTACGTATATGTGGCGGGCGTTGCTGATCAATGAATTGTAATTTCTCTGGATTTGGTTTCTTCCCTTTGTCACATACCACATGCCCCAGGAAGTGTAATTCAATTTTGCCTAGATGACACTTCTTTACTGGGCATGTCAACCCATTAATTGCAACCTTTCCAACACAAGCGACAGCTAGTGTACGTGATCTTCCCATGTCTCCGACCATACTATCACATCGTCTAAATAAGTAAGGGTGCATTCGCTTATTAGCCCATCTTGCACTCGCGTCACCATCGCTTGGAAGGTGGCGGGTGCACACTTCAAGCCAAATGGCATAGCACAAAATTGGTAACAGGTTCCGTCAGGTGGTGTGAAAGCTGTCTTTTCCCTATCCTGCAATCTTACAGGGATCTGCCAATTTCCACTTTTTAAGTCTAAGGTGGTAAGTATTATTGATTGTTAGGCGTCCTTGATACTTATATAGGATGGTAGTGCACTGTTTGTTACTTCATTGAGAGGTCGAAAATCAACATAAAAGCGTCATGCTCCGACCTTTTTTGGTGCAAGTGCAATTGAGGAATTAAATTTACTATGTGTCGGTTCAATTACACCATCCGCGAGCATTTCCTTTACCTGTTCCTTAATAACTTTTGCTTGGTGTGGCATTTAGCTGTGCGGTACGGTGTAAGTAAATGTGTTAACGGTATTGTATGTCCGCTGCAGTCTGACACCTGAGTTTTCATGCTGTGCAAATACTTCCCTGCGCTCAGTCAATACTCTTTGAAATGTGGCCTGGTGTTGTGGTAGTATCTGGTGGTCAAACTCGATCAGCTGTATTGCTGGGGTGTTGTCTGTGTTACGCCGGTCAATATTACACACAGTGCGGAGTTCAGTTGAACCAAAATGAATACGTGTGGCAGCAGGCTCTATTACAGTATTTTGTTTTCTAAGCCAGGGTATGACTCATATTGCCTCTTACATTATTTCTGCTGTTACTATTACTGGGTTATGGACTTCAAATCGCATATCCTAAAGGTGACTATTGCTTGACCTTACACACTGTCACTTTCCTGTCCTGTTGCCAATTTAATAACATGCTTTGTATTGCTTTGTATTGCATGATATGGTTTGTTGTTGAAAAATACTAGAATGCATATTAATTTGGCCGTTACTCCACTCACATTCTTAATAAGTTCTTGCTGGGGTGTCATATCCGGTTGTTGTTGTTGCAGGACTGAGGTGTCAGAGGCGTCCAGTCTCCTAGCCCATGCTTACCGTTTCCCTGCTGCGACTTGACAGGTCTTTGATAGCCATCAAGGTGCGGATTTTTGGAGCAATGGCTGTACGAATGGTATTCTTTTGCTGGTTGGCAGGGATGCTGTGGTCTCCCTGTCACTTCCTGTTGGACACCTTGATTCGGAAAAGCACGCGCGACACTGTTCTACTTGTTAAACTCAGTATTCCGTGCACTGTTTACACTGTTGTTGACATATGAAAATTTTGAAGTTGGTTGTCCAGATTGCGATTTGTTGAAAGTTCTCTGTTGTACACTGTCCTATGCATTACTGTCCTCTCACGGGCCATGCCGCCATTGTGTGGCTTCACTCTCGCAGCATGGTAGACATAGGTTCCATTCCAGGATGATTGCGGCTCTCATTAGTTCTTCCACAGTGCCATTCAACAGCGGTACTACTGCTGCGCGATATTCTGGCAGGACTGTCTCCGCCACTATCTCCATCACTTCCCTCTCCAGTAAATGTGGGTGAAAGTGCCTTACCATGTGTTCTTTGCGTGTGATGAATGTCGTGAAAGGCTCACCAGTTTGTTGGACTTGTAGTGTTAATTTACTTTGTGCTTGCAATGATGAAAATGCCCCTCCAAATCGGCACTGAAAGGAGTGGACGAACTCTTGCCAGGATAGTTCATAGTGGTTTAGCGAATTCCACCAAACCTTCGCCTCATTTTGCAACTGGGCTCCCACACATCCTGCCAATTCCTCCTCCCATACACTGTATCTCTGCAAATGTGCTGTACAGTCCCGCAGAAATGCCCGTGGGTCTTCTGTTGGTGCTCCTGCTAAAGTGGGTAACATTTGAAATCGATTTGGTGTCTTCTTTTTGTCTGCTTTTTGCAGTTGGTGATTCCGATTCATTGCATCACTGTTTGTGGTGTGATGAATTGTCTTCATTGGTGCTCTGCTGTTGTTTCGGTTCGGCTTGTCGGCATGGGTGTCGCGGGGATAGTGGTTGCATATGGATTGAACATAGGTTGGATGTGTTGTGGGGCTATTGTGTTGGAGTGGAATGCCGGTAATATTAGAGGATAGGGTGTGACACGTATTAGTGGTTGAGGTGCTGAGGTCAGGGTGGGTTGTTGTGGAACAAACTGTACCTCCTCGTTGCTCACACTGTCTGTCAAATGTCACGTACATCTTGTTTACATGCACCTGCTGTTCCGTGCTCTGTGCTGTACAGTCGTCGAACAAAAATAATGCTCCCTGAACCATTGCTTTTTCTTGCTCTGCCTGACACTCCTCGTGCAATGGTGCTTTATAATTATGGCATTTGTATCTTTCTCCCCTTGCTTCTCCTGTTCATGTTGTCCTTGAACACACAATGACATGCCTGTGGAACTCTGTGAAAAACTCCTCCAAGTTGAATGGTGCTGTCGGTTTCTGTTGCAGGTTTTCACTACAGTTTTTACAGATGTATTTCTTCGATGGTTACACTCTCTGCTTCGCTCTTGTTGAGACATTTACGGCGACACTGTATTTCACACTGCATACCGGCGAGAGTCTGTGTATTCTGTCCCATGCACAACAGATTGTTGCACTAGTTTTCTTCTGTCAGTTCGGCAAAAAATTCCTAGTTTTGGTTGTCCGAAATGTTATTTCCCATTTCACTGTTTCCTCATGGATGTCTGCGACACGGTTGCTCGGTGGGTTGGTCTTGCGGCGGCAGCAGCAGTTGTCATTTACGTACTCAAATTTTCACCAAAAGTCTTGTGGTCTGAGTTTTTAAAAGTGCGGGCAGAGGAGTGCCAGTACACCTTCCTCTGTTCGGCCTGCCATGGCTTATAGTTGTTTTAAACCTCGCATAAGTGTGGTGCAGTTGGAGTGTGGCTGCCCCCCTGATGTGATGTGGGGCCAATGAACAGCGGGTGCCCAGCTGACTGCCGGTCGTGCGGCGTGCAGATGGCATGGGGAGGAGAGTTTTTGTTTCTCCTTCTCACCTTCTTCCCCTCCTCACAGCACAGTTCGACGTGGGCGGATGGGTTGTTGGTGATGCATGCGCAGCTCCCTTTGTCCTGACATGCCAGGGTGGCATGGGTGACATCACTGTGCCACTTCAAAATGGATGCATCGCCGTCCATGTGCTGGCCTTCCCGTGGTAATGATGGGCACTCACTGCTCTTCCTGTGCTTTTCCTCTGCCACATACTCACCTTTCCCAATGTCTTGTAGGCAACTGGAGGGTGTCTCGATGCTGTGAGCATGCAGTTGCAGTCCCTGTTGCGTTTTCCATTGCGGGTAGTGGGAAAATGCAGAGGAGAAAAAATTGAAATTTGATTAAGTTTTTCTGGAATTTTTTTTGGAGTGATTTTGCCCGTTTCTGATGTTCAAGAGGGTGAGAATTAATGATAGGCCACAATGTTGGGCGATATTTTGACGGGGTAAAAATGTGGTAAAGTAGGAAATTATCATGATGAGATAATAGCCCTACTTGGGCCAGCCATTTTGATGGCGTCCAAGTGCTGGGAGCACCGTGAGATATGTTTCATGGATGTCGTCCAGGAGCCAGAATAAAAATTTGGAAAAATTATAAGGTTGATGATAGGGGGTGTCTTGATAAGGTGAATTGGATGCCAGACTTAGTGCCGTGAAGTGATAGAGCAGAATATTCTCACTGGGTCGTGTCGTCGATGGCCAAAGGCAGCTATCCTTCCATGCTGCTGCACTCCTCTAATGAATCTTGATAAACTGTACTTGTATTACATGGTGGATTATTGAGGGAATCCACACCCCTATGCTACATTACACTATAAACTTGCAAACAAAAATACGAAAGTTCCAACACACATGCAAATTGGCGGGAAATTATAATGCCCATAACCTGAAACACCTTGAGGCATACCACTATAAAATCATCCAGTTAATATTTACAAGGTGGACAAATACCCGTCCGCAGTGGTAAAACTGTATATAATTGGCATGTAACCCGTGTGTGATTTAAGGTGCAGAAATTAATATTCCTCATGTAATTTAAGCACTGGGGAAGTAAGAGAGGTTCATGAAGAAATTAAACTATTGCGGTGAAAATGGTTGGTACTAAAGATGCATCCTGCCCGGGCATGGAACCGAACAGTACGCGACAGACTTGTCTGAGCTCTCAGTATCTACTGTCATTCCTACATAGCATGCTCGCTGGGTTGTAATGAGAGCGCACCAAATGATAATTACTTTCTGCCACCATGCACATTAAAAACTACGCTTAACACTAACACTCTTGCAATAACATGCTTAAAATTCAATAACATAACAACAAACATAATACTCTGCAAAAATACGTCAAATGAGGTGTAGGCGAAGATACATGAATGAGTACACTGACAAAACAATTGCAAGAACACTTAAAAATAACTATAGGGCTTTAAAAAGATGATTAAAAGTGTCCTTCCTTGCACACATGACCATTTCTCACTACTCTAGCCCTTTTTATGCAATGTCTTAGAAATAATAATACACATAGTACTATTTGCTGGTATCATTGGACTCCATATACATGGCTGCATGGCCACTGTTTCCCATTCATGGTGGTGCACATGTAACATACACTTACACTGCACTCCACTACACTATGTTGCACTCGTGTCGTGTAACTTACAGATGCATTACCATGTGTGGTAGAGTAGGTCTCCTCGTTGCAGATGTTGGTGATGGTGGGCAAATGGTCTAAGGGCCAGGAGTTCGACTCAAATCACCAAATGGCTGTTCAAAAAAAAAGGCCACACCACAGGCTCCAAATCAGCATTACCAGCATGAAGGATATGTGGAATATGTTTAAGGTGATCAGCATTGTACAAGAACTCCAACTAGCCCCGAGAGTCTCAGCTCTGAACTATCTGAATATAAATCCAGTATCCCTCAGCAACTGAAAGGTTATGTTAACATTCGAAATTATAAATATCGCAATGAAAATTTCTTAAACCAAAATTCAACATAATTTACTAAAAATTTTACAATTTAAATGAGCAGCATGAGACTCCACTCCGACACTGAATTTATTGGAGTGGCCACCCAAAGTTGTGTACTGAAACGCCTGACACTCCCCTAGGTCTGTTCATGTGGTCACTCATCCACAGAGGATCAGGATGTTAAACAGACTTTAATGCAATCTAGTGCTCCTCTGTTCAACTGAACCAACTGTGTGAACCTCTGTTCACCAGATCCAACAGCGTGAACAAGCTTGAACAAAGCCCAAGATCCGGACTTACAATCTAGAACTTGTAAACTAGGTCTTATCTTACATGCTATCAAACTTATTGTCGGGTGGAAGTCACAAACTCTCCACAAAAAAACTTATGCAAAAGCTAATTGCAAACATTTATTAAACAACATTTTATAGTATCAAAAAGTGTGTGTACCAGAATCATAAAATTACACTACTCTGAGAGTATAATAGTGTACTTAAGTTTGGCCTAACCCAAACAAAACTAAAATCAAACAAGTGAAAAATGAAAAACACGTTGATATGATCTGAAGCAACCTAGTCCCATACCAAAGTTACTTAAAAGCCCCTATGCAGACTCTACACAAATTTAACCAAAAAATTTTTTACCCAGTGGTCAAGATTATTAATTTTTACCGGAAAAGGCAAAGCGACACAAAGTAGTGTCCCATTCCACACTTAAAAAAGCCGATCACCAATAAAAAATGTAATTAATATGCTAAAGTAGGATAAACATTTATTCAAGAGACTATGTGACCAAGAAAACGTGGATTAAATTTCTAAATACATCTAACTGCATTATTAACGACCATGATATAATAAATATGAGAAAGTAAACAAACTTCCGAAACATTTAACACGAGACTTGTATTTCACCTTCTGGTCTGTATGCAAGTAAAAAAAGAGGCTTAATCGGAATTGTAAAGAATATAAATTAAATTAAAATTCTGTACCCTAATAATTACAAACAAAACCATAACTATCAGTAATATTATTATATTACAATTTTAAAAACAAATAACAAACAGATAGACGCCGATTAAATACACATTTCTATGGGTGCAATAAATTATTTGCACATACATTGCAAGGAAATGGAACAAAAAAAAAAAAAAAGGGGTGTGAAGGTGTATACTGTCGCCAAAAGTAGAGAAATGTGCTCCTAGGCAAATACCTCGGCGCAAGTCAGTTGCTCTCGCTGCATATGCGCAGTCGGCACATGTATGTAATGAACAACATGGCAATCAATTGTCAAAAAATACGTTTAGGTTAAATGTTGTCGGTTGCAAACTCTGTAAATTACTAAATTAGAGTGATTTCAACAACTAATTCAAGTAGGTAGAATGGGGAAGAATGTTTCCTGAGGGTGCTTCTGGCTTAACTTTTCACATAAGAAAAAACACTTTCATTTCCATCAAAACAATCCCACAAATAATGTTTTATTGAGGTGCTTAAAAATTTTGCTGCATATTTTATAAGTACATTTTTTATGGAACACAAAAGTGTCTTGTTTTATCAACTGTCGAAGGGTGCGGCGATGAGTGGTGAAAAAATACTAATTGCACGATATGCAACATGAATATTGTTAGATGTCTGCTAATGTACCATAAACTACATACACAACTTAGCCCTACATAAACCTAAATATTTAACATGAGCACTAACCCGATGTTATTTGCGGTGAAAATATCAGCCATATGGATATTCGTAATGAACTGGAAAAAAAAACCCCTTTGTAGAACAGCATGTTTTCTAAATAAAAAAAGAAATAAACACAACATTAGGTCGGTTAAATTCGAACATTCACAAACTGTATTAATGCTTATTATATACAATATCACTTCTCTTCTTTAATGTAAAAACATCAAACACACAATCTCAAACATATGTGATATTATGTTGCAACATTAAAATTCTAATTTCTTGTCTGCTAAAAATATGTAATTGTCCACGTATTAATCCACCAATGGTCACACTTTATATGTGTATTCTACGTGTTTTTTTCATAAATGTTTTGCACTGCATTAAATCCACATATTTAATTACTGTGGCGTGTGGTCCACTCTGAGAGTCAATGATGTATACATTCTGGTTTTATTAATCATTCTTCAAGGAGCCAGGAAAGGAAGGGATTAGTCGTTGGTGACACGGCCCTGAGAATCAGCAAGAGTCAGCTCTACAAATTAGTCACCGCATCTGGCGATGCCTAGAACCAGGCAAATCATAACCTATTATGCAATTCTCCACTTAAATGCTTCTTTTACATTACTCCACACTTCGGAGACACTCACCCAGGTTTCGAAATGGTGCCCAACTTAGTTTCCATAACTTTCTGCTACCTTTTGGCAAACTCTGGAATTTTTCCCAGATCCCAAATTCCAAATTTATTCAACTTCACAAGTTTTCCCAACTGCTACCCTTATACCAGGAAATTTGGTACATCAGAAAAGCAATGCGAAGGGCTCAAAAACTTCCGATGCCAACCATATGCCTGCAGGACGCCCAGTATACAATCATGTGGTGTCAGTCAGAAAGCACATCAAACAACAGTAGTGGCCATTGTGGACAAGGGACAAAACGCAGAGGAAGAGAGCAGTCATATTGGGATGGCAGCGTAACATCAAGCCACCCCTCTCCCACTCCAACCAGCTGAGTGAGGTATCGATCACAGCATCGAGCAGGCGAGTGCTGCTCCCCCACCCCATACTGGACGGTCGTCGCCCTCTTGGCGGGAGCAAGAGGGCTCTGCCACAAGATGCAACTCCCCTCCAATGCCGTACATCCACGACCCACGTATCCCGTGCCACATCTACGCAGGTTTGTTTACTAATACAAACCATGGCTGGCCGGTCACCCGCTAGTACAACAGCACTATGTTGTCTGCTGAGTTTACGTCGTATGCTTTTTTATGTACCGACATGGAACAAAAGGGAAACAACCAACTGTGTGATTGCCCATGCGAGTCCAGCCCAGTGATCAACAGTGAACAGCAGTTATTAAAATTCGACTCATGACCAAATTTATCATTTTACCAACAAGTACAAAATTTTTCAGTTCTTAACCGACCTAATCGGTGCTCCAATATAACACGCACAGGACAGGGTACCACAATGATGATTTTCGCATGTAGCCAGATACAGAAACATCGCGAGTGTCTTCAAACAACAGAAGCAGCAAACATTTCGGGACTCAAGTACAAATGCAGCATGTGCATGGAAGTGAATACACAATACCGGACAGTGCATATCCAGAGCAATGTTTTCACTGAGTTACAACAGGTTGTAGTAACCTGCGGACAAGCAGGATTGAAGGAGCATCTGGTGGGGTGAGGTGTCAGTGTCACAACTGCGGGGTGAGGATTGACACACAATGCAGCTCTGTACGAGAAAGCATCAGCAACCAGAGGAGGCAGTTCACAAGCGGAGACTACATGGCCAGGGAACCCACACCTGCGATTCATGTAGGAACGACAGTAGCGATCAACCAGTCGACACCATTCCTTTCTAACCTGTCGACTGTAACTTTCCCAGTATGGCCTACCAACAATTTCCCCTAACCACTGTCATTCCAGCAACACACAATACTCAACACTACAATTTCCTTTCCAGTTATTTTGCCGTCAACAGCAGCACAACAACAACAACAACAACAACAGTATGGACAGAACGCTGCCTTTAGCTAGTCCTGCTACAGTGCTCTGCCACCAGAGGTCACAGCAAGCATAGCGCCGTAGTCCAGCGTAACAATGCCTAGTAAATTCCAGAGCCTGTCAACATTTTCAGGATAACCAATTGAAGACCCCACAGCCTTTCTGCAAGACTGTCAGTCGCATCCAGAGAGATACGGTGTTCATGAGGACGAGTGGCCTAGCTGAATTGAGAGGCAACTTCAGAACAGTGCATAACAATGGTGAAAATCTGTCAACAATAACAGATTAACATGATTGGAGTCTTCACGGGCATACCAGTGTCGTTTCGGAGGGGCATTTGGCTCATACAGACCCAGAGTAAGATGACACAAGAGGAGCAGCAGGAAGGAGAGCCACTAACAGCCTTCATCACCTGCAAGTTACACCTTATTCGCCAGTTTCACCCGAACCTACCAGAGAGCGAACAGCTTGAGGTTGTAGCAGAGATGGCACAACCCAAGTTCCGTGCAGCCTTGGTACCACTGCTGAATAACAGGGTGGAAAAACTGACGCAAGCTGCGTTAATCTTGGAGCGCAGTGCACCACAACTGCATCGCGAGCCTAGTGCAGTATGATTGCACCACTGGAAAAGTGAAAGTGGTGAACACGGGCGTGACGGTAGCACGGACACTCCCAAGCGGGGACAGTTCGGTATAAGTAAATGTAAATCCACCACCGACAGCCATGATGAACAATTACAAAATGGCACATATCGAGTGGGAAAATCCAGAGTGAAAAAGTTTGTGAAGTGGGATAGAAGCAAACTGCCACCAACTCCATGTCGTTACTGTGAGGGTGAGTAATGTGACTGGCGAGTCATTGTCAGAATAACCCTCATGTATGCAAGCAACAAGGCAGAAATCAACAGCAGCAGGGAAACAGCAAGCAGGGGTAAGGACACTGTATTCATCCTGTACCCCAGTCACACAGGATACCCTGGACGTAACCTCACAACAAGTGCTAAACCAGGTGATTGGGAGCAACACCCAGATCATGAGAATTATTGTCAGTGTCAAATTACGTCAACCACAATCCTCAAGCCTGTTTGACATGTGCTCCATGAGGTTAGTCCACCGCCCATGTGATCACAGTGCTTCGATCACCGAGTGTCACGTGTGTGCATGTGAGATGTCAGTGTTATGTTTATGTTTTCGAAGGATTAGGAATGACACGTGTTTTTTGTTTATGTTTCGAAAGTGTCATAAGGGTTGTGTTTCTATGTTATTTTTGCACTTCTCAGTAAAAATTAATCCGTCTAGTGCACAATTTGAACTAATGAATTCGAATGGCGTTAAATATTATTTTATTATTATTCTCAATCAGTGTTTGATGTGCAATTAAGGGTTCAGTTGTTTACACGAGGGTCCATGTACAAATGTATCTGTTTATTTAATTTGAGTTCCTATCCTCACACGTAAGTACCAAGGCATTTGCCTTATTAAGTGTTATGTTAGTTTTAAGAGTGTTTAGTTTCGTACTGTTGTTATTAAACGTGCCAGTGTGGGCTCAGTATTGTATTGAAGACACACGTCGCACCCACATATTTGTGTTTACGTTTACGTTTACAATGATGCACGGAACCTATGAGGCAGGCTAGCACCATAGAACAACATAACAGAGTAGATACATTTTCATCACGTGACTTCACAATCAATTGGGAAAGATGGGGCCTCGAATCTTTCCTAGTGGCTCCATGGATGTGTAGCGACACCACAGAATGAGAACAGTGTAAACCACGAGGCGATTCTTTTCCTAACCCTGCTTGTGTTTGGATTTATAATTAGTTGAAGGGATTTTATTATGTGCCACAGATTCTTACTAGAGTTAAATGTTTGCTTAGATAATAAGTTGCACTCTGGAACCATCCTGGTAGTCCCTGGCTCACTACAATGGTGCTCGCCAATAAGAGGTCGACATGCTGGTACTTGCAGCACCTGGGGATTGATTGAGGTGACGGGCTGTTTGTATGCTATAGTTATGAGTAGATGGGAACCAGTGCTCCCCTCAGAGTAGATCACATTGAAATACAGTGGGCTGTGGTCCGTGCGCCTTAATGTGGCCCCCCAGATGTGAAAGCATCGCTGTAGATGTCTTGAAGAGTGGTGAAACTATATCCATCATTGCCAAGTCTAGTAGAGGCCATCTAAGCTTCCTCTAAACGCCTATGCTAATATCGATGAGGGATTATTCCAGCCATCTCACACTGTTACCAAACACACTTTTTGTAGGCTAAGAGATTGAGAAGCGATCCTATCCAATAAATCGGGTGCTGACTTACAACACATTCACGATTTATTCAACTTGCTTCCTCACATGAGGCACTTGTACACATTTCTCCTGTATAGTCGGAGTACACCGAAGCAATAAATATGGCACGAGGCCAACATTGGTTACATGACAAAAAATCCCAAAGACACATACTAGATGTGCTGGGTAGGTGTGTCACACTCCCCGGATAAACGATTAAATTATGGTTCCATTACAAGACTTTACCTATTGATATGCTACATTATTGAAATAAAAGTGATGAATGTCTGTGGACGACGTGACAACATATGTCCACACAGCACCGAGGTTACTACGGTACTCTAATGGTATTAGGTGGGCTGCTGTGCAAATTATGAAAAGCTCTTAAATTTATTATATTAGTTATTTTAGAACGAATGAGACTCTAGGATGATTGTAAATGGCAAAACACAATGTATGAACATGTTTATTCAACCCTAAAATTCTCTTATATAAAAATAATCATTTGTTACTCTGGTATGCAGCCATTTTGCCATAGCATTAAGTTTTACGGTTTTCACTACCCATGTGCTCGTTGTTTACATTACATTGCGGAGGTTCATTACAACATAAACTCACACTCCAGGTCCACTACTGGCATAGTGGTTCGGAATGTTAACCTCTTGCATGTATTAAAACTCAGTTGAACTAATCGGCGAATTGCACTCTTAATTACCTGAATGAAAATTTACACTGTAATTCATTATGCATTGCACCGCTGCTACAAGTGTAAAACACAATGTCTTATACATGAACTCATGTGTGCCCTACACACGTATAACATATTTCCTTCGAATTGCATCAAAACACTCTTTAAATTATACACTATACACTAGTTAATAATATAAAAACCACGCCATAAGTTTTATGGTTGGCAGTCACTTACGCATAATCATACTGCATGACATGCATGGTGATGCATGAGTACATTTCATTAAGAGCAAGGAAACCATCAGCCATATAATTTTTAATTAATTACTAAACACTATAAAAAACAATCGCACACATAACACTGACAAAATATATCACAAGTCCAAGTTTGGAACCCTTCATACATAAAACCCTCTTTGTTTACATTTGGAAACACAGGTGTCCACATAACCTAACCTTGACATTATATGTGACATCTTGCTCACTGGATGCACGCGGCATATTTACTGTAGGCTTTAACAACATAAACTAAGCAATATAATTACTCTGCTTTCTCATCGCACACTATCACTGCACTGAAGCAAATGGTATAACACACATGGAACCGTACGCTGGGCGTAGAAGTTCTAGTGTAAACGTGGATAACGGCCTAGGGTCGATGGCACACGTCAAGGTTAAATTTTTGTGTGGTAACCCTGCATGTCACGAACACAATATTTATATATATACTTTTTATTGAAGGGTTTTTATGTTTTCACAAAGTAAGGAACAATGTGTTAATTTCACTTGCATGGCCACAAGCCACTCCAATTCATTATTAATAATATGCTGGATATCGATCACTGTCACGTGATTCCAGGCGAGAGTACCAGCCAACCAGCGGGCTTTGCGTACTTTGTCGTGGGGTGGTCGCGTCGTCATGCCACTCCGAGTCTTCTACGTTTGATTCACAATTCATCATGTATTTCTGTTAAATTAATTTTAAATACTGGAACCTTGGTATTTATAGTCCAGAGCGAGTACCACCCCATATCTCTGGTCTGTCTGTTCACTGCCAGAGCATAAAGGCATCTGTAAATCCTTGCAGGCCATGTACTTTTTAAGTGATGTTTAAGTGGTTGCCTACTTCAACGGCGAACTGTAAACATAACTGCCCCGCAAGGGTGTTTTAAGGTAAATAAATCATTGTGTCTTAAGACCTGCATTCTTATTTATCTCTGGCCGTATCTCGACCATTTAACCTACCAGAGCCACTGAAGTACTTATTTAATTATGGTGTGGAGAGGCCTACATCACTTCGGGAGTGAGTTGCATATGGAGGAGGCCAACGGGAAAAGTGTCATGCACTGATAGATACCGCTGCATCTCAATACTTTGTCCAACCACAATTTGTAAACAAACACGACATAACCTCCATGGACCACATAATACCATTAGCTATGGGACAGAATTGCAATGCAGTCATGGATCAAAAAGATGTTTTAATCGAAAGACAGTGTACTAGTGTAGTTTCAAAATCTAAGAAATATGTTAACATTGATTCATTTTAATTACAGTTTTTACTGAAGAAGCATCAGAAGTAAATTCATTCTCGTTTACATCAGACAGCACGCAAGCGGCCAGCCAGGGTAAGTATGCCTAATATAATCATTTCCTCTTGTAGCAAGTACTGTTAACTTTTCTCTGGCAGGCAATTTAAATTTTACAGTAAATGCATTACTAAAGAAGCCTTTGTGAAATAACGACAGTAGAGATGACACCTTAAAAAAAATAATAAAATTTTCAATGGTTTTTTTCCTCCTTTGAAATTAAAAATATTTTACAGTAATGTATACTGTTTTTTACAGTAATATGTACTGTTATGCCTGTTTGGTTTTCAGTGTCCTGGACAGTATCCTTTCTGAACTGCATTGTTTCCTTTTAATGCAGATTGTAGTTTTTATGGTGATAACCAAATTAACGTCCAGCAACGAATTGAATTATAATAAGCTGAGTTTTGGCAAGCAGTGGCACGGCCAATATTTTTTGTTTGTTAATATTCATGTACTGTATAATATTACCTTCTCAGTATATTGTTAATTTTGTACACGGGATATGGAGGAATAGGGTTGTAAAAACATTTATGGTTACACATATTGCACTGGTGCTAGTTCCCAGAATTAACCAACATGTCTACCAGTATCATCAGTATTACTGAACTGGGCACCTTGTTTGTGTAGATAGGCTTTGTTAATGCTGGGCATACATTGTAAAGACATTATTGTCCCCCCACCCCTTTTTCCACGAACATGTTAATTTTGAGGTAATCTGCAGTAATTCATACCTTTCCCATTCCATTAATAATTAAGAATATGGGAGGAAAGTTTTACCCCAAGTTGGGAAAATGGTAATGAAAATTCTACAGCTGAATATTTTTAATGAATGGTTTCTAGAGACTACAGAAGTAGGTTTATACCTTTACATTCTTCAAGAAGGTACATATCAACGGAATTGTATAATGATACAGGAAATTGTTTGGCAAAAATGTAACATTTACAAATGCTGGAAAGGTGTGTTTTGTTGCGCCTAACACAGCAGGACTGCTTAAAATTTATTACTTATTCCAAGCAGTACTTTGATAAGACACCATGCCCCAAATCAAGAAAACTTTGACATGAAATTAGTAAAACAATTAATATATAAATAATTATATGTAAGTAAATGTTCTAAACTGCCAAATCAGGTCTTAGTTATATTTGTGAGTTTTTAATCAAACAGATTCAGTTTACGTAAGGTTAAATATTATGGGAATTAATGTTTTAGTTACAACCCTATATTTCCTTAGTAACCACTGGTCTCAATAATAAGTTAACAGAGTAGGCTAACAACATTTTAGGAAATATGAAATTGTTGCAGGTATTTACATTAAAATTTTTATCTCATTGAGGTAAACTGTGAAAGTGTTTGTTGTATGTTAACAGATATTTCTTCAGCTTACAATGTTGAGAAGTGCAGCGTTAACATAAGCGAAGGGGAAAAATCTACAATAGGGAGTGTAAGCACCGAGCATTCCACACAACACACTCATGTTCTGCAGCAGGATACAGCTCAGTCTAATCTGTTGGATATATCCTGACATTGACAAGAGTCCTTTGAGTAGAAAAGGGAAGGGGCCAAATGCTGATTAGTCACCCACTGAAATCACTGTGCAGATATGGTGCCAAATGGGACTGGACATATGGAGTATAGTAATTTTTGTAAAGTTAGTTGTATCAAAATGTACAATGATTACTTTCTTGCAGATTTTGATATTTTAATATTTCAGTTTTTCAGCAGTACAGTAATAATGAGTTTTTGGCAGTATCAGTAATAATGAGTTCAAAATTGAAAACTGCACTCTACAATAAATTTAAAATTTATATATATATATATGCACACACACACACACACTTCGATTTTTCTTCGAAATGCCTTCGCATAATGTAAACTTTGTTTTGTCTTCGCTTTGTATAAAAAAGAGACTTTTGCACATGTCTAATTATTATTTATTTTATTATAATTGAGCTTGTTAATTTAATAGTTACTTAGTATTCCGCTGAGTGTAGGGAACTTATTTAGACTTGTTTGCCCTTTTTTCTTTTATATGCTAGTAAGATATTCCCCCAAGATTTAATTCCAATGAACCAACTTTTTTGGGTAATATTCTAATATTCCATGTTAGAGGTAGGATTCTGCTAAAATGGCATTAGATTAAATCTAAGTAACTAATATCTGTTTACTCGCTAAGTTACCACAAAAATACTATACAGACTTGCTGTAACTACTCACAATATACATATCGTATTTAAAAATTTAAATATAGAACTCTTAACTAAGCAAGAGAAGTGTGCTCATACAATATCAGTTTAATATTTTCTCAGCGAAGGATATGTCACGAGGAAACACAAATGACATATTGCTCAACACTGTTTTAAGTAAGTTGCAATCGTTTAATAGTGAAATGGCATTCCACAAACTGTCCAGTAGAGACTACTATTACGTACTTGATTTAATTTATGTTACTTTACTGTAATTGCAGTTCAAGGGTCTGTTAAGTTATTTAATATTTATTGAAGCTTATGGTACAGAGAATGTCTTAATGGCAAATATTTTTGCATTTATCTTAAGTTGTACTTATCATATATTATTTAAAAGTTTCGGGCTTGAGAATAAAAGGGAAAATGGTAAAAAAAAAATTCCTGTCCCTGGGAAACTTTTGTGTGTGAACACACACACACACACACCCACACACACACACCCCACACCCACACACACCCACACACACCCACACACCCACACACACACACACACATATATATATATATATATATATATATATATATATATATATATATATATATATATATAGAGTGCTGCACACAGTATATCATTACCCCTGAAGAGAGTGCCCTTTCTATACCTATATCTCTTCTCTATGGATGCTAGTTCGAATCTTGCCTGGGTAATAGAATTTGATCAATTTTTAAATGTATTTTTGAAATGTATTTAACATCATTATAAAGACAATACTGGCATAATGAAAGGAAACAGGAAAACATTACAATATATGATAGAGTCTCATAGAAACAAGGTTAAAACGAATAATGCGACGTTAATATTGTAAAAAGAAACGAAATTGCTGTTCTCGCATAGCAAAATTTTGTAGACGAATGTAAAAAGAGATTGTAAATTAAACTGTATGAATTGCTGTAATGGAGATCGTTGGGGGTAAATAAAGACAATATTAAACATACATCCAATGTGCTGATATACGAAAACCACGCCCACTTTAGACGAGAGTTGTTACGTACCTTTAAGAGGTCATGCACATTTGAAACTCTATTTTTGAGTACTCCAAAATGGCTAAAAATGGTTTTTTCAAAGTGTCATATCTCAAATCTACCCATCAGATTTACAAAACTATTCCAAGGAACTGCATTGTAACTTCCTACAGACTTTCCACCAATAGATTAGTAGGGTCACTGCTGAAAGTCCCATTGGTGCGACAAGAACACTGCACGTCAGTTCAGAGCCTTATGCTTAGAGGGCTTAGGGCATACATGACCATGTGTTCCTTTTCGACGTTGGGGGTGATGCCTATGGAATGAATTTGGTGGCTGTATCTAAAACAGATCGAAAATTACAGCCAACTATGTTTATAAGTGGTCTTAAGGCATACACGATGCTAGCTTGCGTGGGCCATCTTAGCTCTGGGATGTGCTGAATGCATGGACATTTTGGCGATAGAGAAGTGTACACGTGATCATGTGATCATTGCACAGTTGTGTCACAGCACAATGTGCCGCGCTTATTGCATGGACAAGTTGAAGATACAAAAGTGCACGCACTCGAAAAATACACGGACAAGTTGGAGAGATGGAAGTGCATGCGCGAGCGCCTGTATGACTGCCACGCATACACGTTACTGATTAATTCGCTCTGTATGGATGCATATGACTTTTACATAGAGATGCGACCTGCAAACTTTATTTATATATATCAAGTCAGTTTCCTGAATGGTAATATGATGGTGTATATATATATATATATATATATATATATATATATATATATATATATATATATATATATATATATATATATATATATATATATATATATATATATATATATATATATATATATATATAATTTTCTTTAAAGTAGCGGCCTGTTTGTTTATGTATGGATGCATGCATGTTACATGCGATTGTGGGTTTTTAAAAAAATGGCATCGTTCATGAGATTCATAATAGGCACAGTAAAAGAGATATTATATATATATATATATATTTTTTTACACATGAAACGTGTGTTCGTGTGCGTGGTGCCTGCGTTTTTTTAAAAAATATTTATTCGACATTTAAACTCCTCTTAATTGGCGATGACAGGTTTGTTATCTAGGGAGTTCGTAGGCCGATGCGAGTATTAACTTTATTTCTTCTCCTAACACTCCCCATGCAAATGTGATTTTTATATAATGTCAGGGCTTGTACAATTTTTTTTTTTTTGGAATGTCGGGATGGTAATAACTATTTATGTATTCGACATTAAACGACCTCCTTTCCTATACGCAGTGATCTTGTTGTCAAGATGCTCGACTACTGACCCATGAGGTGCCCGAATGATCCCGCACGCCTTCGCCATTTTTCGAGTTCCGAAATAACAACAAACTTAAAAAAATTCCAACGCTAATAGCGACCACCATTTGAACTAAACTCCCCGAAGTTAGAACACCCCTGCAGGCGACGAGTGGACCAACACACAAATCCGCTGCATCAGTATCAGTGCTCATAGCTGTGAACGGTAGAACTTCGCACACGCTGGTGGCATGCACAAGAATTAAAGATCGCCTACAGTAGACGACTGGCGGCAGGTGCAGGTATTAAAGATGGAGGATGTAAAAAGGTAGAGAAAAAAAAAAGAGAGGGAGAGAGAGAGAGAGAGAGTGAGGAAAGGTGTGGAAGACAAGAAGGCCAGAGAGAATAAAGGAGACCAGAAGGAATATGAGAAAACCAAGGGATAGAGCACGTGTTAGAGACAGGAAGAAATGAGAGAGCATGAATAAAAGAGTCGAAAAGTAAGAGCACATTGGTAATAGGTAAAGAAGGGAAATCCCGAGGGAACAAAGGGGAATTCCGAAGGAAAATCAAGATGGATACTGCTGATGAGGAATGACAGAGCAGGGTGTTTTTGTGTGACATCATTCAAGATGACTGCCATAGCACTGCAGCACCACCGCCTGACGCCTAATGTACCATAATCTAGGGACAGTTGTAAATCTGGCCGCTAGGCAGGCGATCATGTGCTATCCGCCTTCTTTCTTGGAAGTCGTTGACGTGCATTGGAGTAGCCGTGTGCTTGTGTCTCGGAAGGAGACACTACCAGTAACTGCTAAGCATGGTCCGCTGGCAGTCAAACAATTTAATTCCTTAACGTTGATTACCTATATGTTGGGCGAGGGTTTGTTTTCGAACAGTAGGGCCTTTAAATCAAAGTTCGTTGGATTTCCACGGGAATTAAATGTAATAAAACTGGTAATGGACCACAGCATCCGAGGACAGGTTGAGACAATGTTGGTATAGCAGTATGGCTACTCGTCTTCCATCGAAACGAACCGGGGCGATTCGCAGCGGGATATTCGCGCACTCCTGTTTTCCCGGCGCATTAATTCCACCGCTGCTTCATGGTCACCTCATTCTACCTTCACCGGCGATCAAGACCAAAACTTGTCAATTCTCAATCCGAGGATAGGTGTTTGTAGTCATCCATCGTTGGAGATTAGCCGGTAATGTCCGACTTATTCGGGCGGAGCAGCATAGGCGCAATTCGGAAAGTAGAGAGAGATAGAGTTGTTGTGGACTGAGGTGAACTGCACTAAGGTCGCATCGTCAGGAGCAGACGTGAAAACAAGTAAATTATTCTGAGACAGCAGACAGAACTCGTTGTGCATAAAGCATCCTCAGTCAAATCATGGTAACCCACGTGGCGATAAATACTTGAGTGAACAATTGAGAGTGCATGCGTACGAGCATGCAGTTAGCTCCGTCGGAAAAATTAAGCATTTCGCCTTGATTTGTGGACGCTCTGACTCTTCACTTTTTTGTTCTGTTGGCGTGATACCTAGCTTCCAGTGAATTTGTATGACCACATTATAGTCACAGCAAAGTGATTCCTCGGACAATTAGAGGGCATTGTTTCGTTAGAACCTCTGGCGAGGCGTGCAATGATCTGAATTGCTATACACTCACGTTGAGAAATGCTGTCTGTATTAATTAAATCATCTTTAATTCTGCTGAAACTTAGTTTCTTTTTTTGACTGCACGTGGGGCGTATATCAGCACAAAACATGGCAATCGAAGGGCGCAATGTTTATGGAGCACAAAAAGTCAAGGAAGTTTAACGATATCTAACGGTTTTGGCAACTTTGGATGGAAAAATTTTATTACGAGAGTGAGACATTTCGGGTACGATGTTATGCTGCAGTTAAATGTACATACAAAGTTACTGCGAAAGAAATGCATCACTCAGGCAAAATTTATAGCATTCCTTTATTTCCTAATGGTTTTCAAAATTAATCAAAACTCAGGTTATTTATGTCTAACTGCTCGTCTCTAAAGTTTCCTGACAATCTTTAACAGTTTCTAGATCAGGTGTTTCTATTTCTCTTATTAATTGCATTTCTTTGGGTTACCTCAACAGAGCCAGAAGCTAAAATACGCCTGTATAATTGTGAACCTTGAAGGAAAAAATTCCAACAGTTTTGATACTTGGGGAATTTATATATAACTATGACCTCTATTATTTACTTTTTTTTTTGCCTCGTACGAGGTTAGCTCGCAACGCCATCTTGGGAAAATGGTGCTGAAAAACAGTTTTTTTTTTTTGTAAAAATCGTGGTAACGGTTGGTCCGAGTTAAAAAAAGTTCTTAAAAAAATTAAAGATAGTTTTATTTACTACAGAAAAGTTCCTGTTTACGTTTTCCCTAAAACCAATAGGTTTTTGAGTAATCAGTCCATATTTCCACCAAATTATTACCAAATTCGACAAAATAGTGTTTTACATTGTTATTGCATTTAATTTAATATGTGTGTTACGTTACATAATTATTACCGTATATTTTTTATATATTGAATTGAATAACTTGTTATTTAATAGCTATTTACGAAGTTGTTCTTTCCCATATCATCCGAAAAGAACACAAGGTTGGTTGCAACAGCGAACAAGAGCTATGAAAAATCACATATCGTTTTCCTCCCATTTACTAACAGTCCACCTAGTAAATACGATACCATATACACTCTTCTTCTATCTGCAATGGAGAAGTGTAATTCACTGAATCAACATACTTGTTTTGTCACCTTTGACCAGACCGTGTATATGAAAGCATGTGACACTGTTTGGTCATTGAACGATCCTTCAATGCCTAATGTCACTATTCGCCTAGGAAGATTTCATCTTACGTCTTTCATGGTGGAAATAGTGTATATTTTGAGTGGAAGTGGGCTGAAGGAGCTCTTCAGCACAGTTTATGCATCTGTATCATTCCTGTTTAGAAGTCAGTAAGTTATCTCAAAAATGTAATTTAAGGAGAGTATGTCAGCCTTTAATAAGCCTTCCGTTTAGTAAACTGTAAAGGTACGTAAGTAATTGAGGTGGCTGCAATCAACAGTGAAGAAAAATTGAATTCCGGGCAAACGGTCTACTGCACCATCAGAAAACCAAGAGAGGCCACACACCTAGCACTGAAAACAGTATATCAGTACCCATGAAGAGAGTGCCCTTCCTAGACCTTTATTTCTTCTTTATGGATGTTAGTTCAAATTTTGTGTTGGGAATTAAATTGCAGAAACTTTTAAATGTAATTATCATTACGGTACTTACTTAACATCATTATAAAGACAATACTGGCGCAATGAAATGAAACAGAACACATTACAAAAAAGAGTTAAAAAAACAAGGTAAAAACTTATAATGGAACGACAATATAGTAAAAAAATTACGAAATTGCTATTCTAGAATATTAAAATGTGGACTAGTGTATATAGATATTGAAAATTAAACCTTATATATTTCCTGAAATCGTGATCGTGTGGGGTAAATAAGTGCAATATCTCACAATGAAAATAGCCATTAAATATTTCGAATTAGATACTCCCAATAAGAAAATTTGCTAGTGTGGCACATTTTCAAACATATTTAAGTTTATTTGATAGAATTTGTTGTAAGGAAAAATTTTTCGGATCTATTTTGTCCTTTTTTTTTTTTTATCAAATATAGTTGGAGGCAAAAATTTGATAGTGTTACGAGAGATTATAATTTATGGTGACAGGGCTTCATGTCGTTGTTCCTTTTCTCTTGTTAAAAAAATGTATATTCATTTTAATTTTCACTAATCAACCATATTGTTTTGTGTTTCTGTTTCCTACGTTGACTACTTCTCTTTAGTGAGTTTACCCGCACTCGAAAAAAATAGTGACGTAACTTATCTATGTTCACATCCTTCTAGAAGGTGAAGTGTAGGAGTCTAGAGACGTCTTCAATTTTTTTAGGAATATATTTGTTACTAGTAATTTTGTTTGTAAATTTTTATTTTGTTGAATACGAATTAGTAATTTGCGATTGGTTAAAATGCCAAGGCGAGGCAGATCGGTTTCACCTCCACCAGCACCCAGAAGGTATTGGAACTTTTCGTTTTTTTATGTAATTATAAAAATGTTGCGTATACAGGTATTTAAATGCAGAAACAAACTTAATAGGTATTATTTTTTGGATGCATGTATAGTTTGTCTTTATTAGAATATAAATTTTCATATCAACTTATTCTAAGAAAATGTCGACTGAAATAATGGGTGTTTTGCATTTAAGTGGGGTTCTAAGCCGTGGTCGATTTTGTGTATGCTTCACTTGCCTGGGATCCAAATTTGACGATTGACAGGCATACTTGTTTGCTTCTATAGAATCTACTTGGTTTTTTTTCCTCAGCGTCTTTTTAAGAGAGTAAAATCCATATATTTGTTTATTTTCGTTGTATTAAGTACTATATTAACTCACCATGAATGTAAGAAGCCACAAAAAATATGTGAATGTTAATCATTTAGGCCCTGTGCGCTTACTATTGCTCATGCTCTGGGAAGTAGAATGGACCTTGTGTAAATTCTGGATAGTAGATTTGATGACTGCAAAACTTTTCAATCTATTGTAGAGAAAAACCTCTTGTGTATAGCGTGTGTTGATGAGTTGGATAATTATTCTTCTGGTTGCTATGTACATGTACAAACTCCAAGTAAACAGTCCCATAATTGGGCACGCCAGAAATTTTAGTTGTTTTTTGGATGGTTTTTGTGGTGTTACCATTTATAATATCTTATATAAATTGCATGTACTATCTGAAACACATGTATGTGGGGAGGGGAGTAAAACATTCCTTTTGTGGCCACTGCTGCACGTGTTGCTTGCGTACATGTATATATAAGCATTGGCATGTACAATACCATTTCAATATTTTATTCATTATGTGTTAAGGCATTTTGATGGATGAGAATAAAACATTTCTTTACAGAGCCGCCTTACTGTTTGTACATGGCGCAATGTAATGGTCGGTGATGCCACGTGCGTCTGTGTCCTATTGTGAAACTGTATTGTGTGAACTGTGGAAAACTGACATGCAAATGCACTGATGAAGAATATAAGTCTTGATTCTTGACCAAAACATTTCTGCTGCTGATTATGCCTCTCCAAAATAATTATCAAATGCCTGTGTAGATGTGGCCAACTAGCAATACTCACTGAAAAATCACTTGATGGCAAGGGCAAACTTTCATACCCTATGTATGAAACGTCAGAAAACATCAACCAATAAAAATCAATCACAGAATAAAATCCAGCTATTGCCAAAAACAGTGTGACAGAAACGCATGTGAACACGAAAAATAGTTAAATTTAGTTCAGAAAATGATGTGTGGAACTGCATTGCACAAAGTTGTTTATAATTGAAAATGCATTTAACTGCATACTGTGTAAAGTACACAAGCAGTACAAAGAACACAACTATAATAGCTTAAAACTATTAAATAAAGCTATACAAAACATAAATTTGCTCTAATAGTTTTATTTTAACTCTCTCTTCAAATAGTCGTTAACAATTTGAATGTAATCACTCTTGTTACAACTTGAAATTTTCTGACTTACAGAGCTCAATAAAAAATTTATTTAAAAGATATATTATGAAATTATAAAACCAGTGAAACCTCTCATATTTTATGTTCACAGCATGAGAATAAATACAATAATAATGTGAGTGCAAACGGCATGTAACAGGCTGTATTTAAGAGACACAAGGCCTGACTAGATTAAATTGTCTCCATCGGGATTTTACTTCTCAAAAACTGAGATTATTCATTACCGCTTCAGCATTTCCACACACTGTGCATAAAATGCCGTAACACAAAACATAAAGCAGGTACTGCAAGATGGCCATGTTAAGGGCTGACTAGATTAGGAATGCCTAACGCGTTCACTTGAATACTGCCCAATATAAATTATAGAATGCAAATTCGTTACCAAAAATGGTGTAGAATTCACCATAGCTAATACTCATAAAACTGTATACAATAACCAGAGCACATTAAGGCTCGGCTATAACATGAAAATTCATTTCCTCGTATTTGACATTCCACTATCATATATTCACCTCTACCAGGAGCAAATAACCATTTAAACTTACTTCGTTTGGTTCACAAAATTACCCACTGCAAGAATAACCTAGTGTGAATGCAGCCTTAGTTTTAAGTGTAAAATACGTCGCACCACTAGTGGGTCACCAAGAGTTACGGTTCCCCAGTTTACCAGGCAACATATGCTCAACATTAACCTTGACCAAATCTCACAAATATCTGAGAATACAAAACTGATTAAAAGGCCTAACAAGAATTATTACGTACATGTCGTACTCATGCGGCGAGGTACAAAAGTTCTGGGCTAGAGTACTTTCCTAGCAAAGCTTTCCAACATAACATGGCGACAGTTTCATGACATTAAAAAGAATTAACACAACATACCATATGCTCCAAAAGGTGGTGGCGTGTGGCCCCGTAAAGCACCCTCAGATTAAAATACACATTACAAATTCTTATCACAAAAATGTGTAATCGATGTAGGGGCAGTCGAAACATACGTCAGCCCACCAAGGCCCTAAATCGTAAGAAGGGTAATATACTAATAAAAGAAAACTGACTAGCTGAAGACGACGCAATGTACTCAAACGCACAGCTCACTTAAACAAGACAAATTGGGCAGCCACCGCGCACTCACAAATCCATAAGGACAAACTACTTTACACCAAAAATGAATGCGCACATTAAGCTGTCCCCAGAAGGGACACAAAATGATAGCCACACGATATGGAATTAAGTAAAGTCAAAACTTATGTGATTGAACATATTAAACAGCAAATTCAAGTGCCCATTCTGAAAATGATAATACATCCTCGACTTTTCTGCCCCTCACACTCTCTCTGGCTATGATTTATTTTAACAAGTAACCAAGAGTTCGGAACTGAATGCCAGTATGTAACTTACGTACAAATTCACAAAATCAAAATGTGGCGCAAGAGAGGAGGCACGGAGAAGGGGTAGGGGAAACGACTGGAGGAAGGATCGAAGACGTTCATAGAGGTTGAGCATGAACATGGCAGGCGGCGGTGAACAATGATGCTACTCGAAGTGCTAGTGTAGAGCTGTAAGGGGTAGTACTATTCAGGGCGCTAGTAATGCTCTGGCGTTACAGCATTCTGAATCTAAATCACCTCTTGAAATATCATTAACACAAGGATAATTTCCTGAGTGATTTGCGAACTGGCTCTTCAGTTAATTTATTCATAATCCAAGCAATTAACTTAAGCTTCCTAGGATAGCTCGGAAAATAGAAGCACATTAAATCTCTTGTAACAGGCCTCTGGTAAGCCTACTTTCCGTAAAATGTCCTCAATCATGAATTTCTAAAAAATCCAAAACTCGTTCACCAAAATTTTAATTTCTGCAAAATAATAAAATTCAGCCAATTTTCTCATTAACGTAAATTTTTCTGAAACATTACGTGGCTCTCCGAACCACCTAAATGAATTTGCAAAAGTTCCAGCCATCTGGAGTAGGTCTTACATCAAACATACTGGCGGAGACAGTAGCATCTCCAGGTAGCACTAAAAAGCTAATGAAAACGTTAAGACCACTACTCAAAGATGCCTTGCATAATAACTAATTACTGAGGTGCCTCTGTTACACCAATTAACCTATCCATTATGCTGACAAAAAAAAAAAAAACTAATTCGCAGCTTAAGTTAGGCAGGTTTGGTTATGTCAACGATTCAAAAGTCATTCCTATTCCGTGTTCACATCCTCATGCTAACAAAATCAGTAAATTAACACAGTCATTTCTTCATGTCACAATACAAAAAGGTAGTGCCAAAAAAACTTGGTGGCAAAGTCTTAACCAAGTATTCAGGTAAGAATGAATCAAGGACACAGGATTTCACATAAGTTACACTGATAGCATTACCTGAACTCAGTTCCATTCACAAATAAAAATAAAACCATCAAACTTGAAAAATATACAAAAATAAATAAATTATAGTCTGAGAGGTGATATCCCATAATTACATTGCTAATTATCCTTGGGACTAGAGCTATAAAAAATTAATTACTTTTGCCATAAATAAATAAACAAATCAAACGAAAAATGTAAACAAACTTTAAAATCTGTACCCAACTGCTGAACTTTTGCATTGCTCAAGTTTAAGAACTACATCACGTTTTTGGTTGGAATTAAATAAATGTCAAGTTTGTACCTATGCAGAGTTTCAGAAAAAATTTCCTAGCACAATATTGGAACTCAAAAATTGAGGAAAATTTGAGAGGACGTTTACTCTTACAATGTTATGACACTAAGCATGGCAAATTGCTTGATCAACACGTTAGTGAGATCTAAGAGTGCATCAGACACAGACAGTGAGTTTGCCAAGGTCGTAGTTCTCAGGTATCACTGTGATATCAGGACAGATGGGCAGTCATTTCCCAATCCAACCTATTTCAGGCAGAAAATCTTGAAGTTAGAATAATCTGGGAGGCTAAGATCCAACTAGAACCGTGAGTCTGAATGTTAAGTCCAAATCAAAATGCCACCGCTTTATCAAAATATTAATCAAAGGTCACCACAAAATTAGAATAAAAACAATCAGAATACCACTGTTGGGTTAATACTTTGTTTTGCAGTCCTGTACAGGGAAACTTTGACTGTAATCAAGCTAATCAATTTGGTCTACCAAGGAACAGATGTAGCAACAGTAATGAGAGTCAATGTGATTTGACCACGTTTATAGTAACCAAAGGAGGGGGAAACACAGATGTAATGGCGATATTACGTGATACCAGATTCCATAAAAGCTTGTGCAAAGTCCGCCATAGCGGCCATAATACTGGCTAATGTTGCACCAGTAATGGAATTTCCCGCCTTGCACTGCCAGATTTTGCTCTATGTTTGGTAATTGGACACGTCCTATTTTACATGACAGGTTCCACACCTGCTCCCATACTTGGCCGATCACAACACAATTTTAGAACGTAGGGCACTCCCAGTGGCTACGACTTGAAACGAGTTTAAGAAACCAGAAAGGACGCCTCCACCTTGATTATAAATCCGAGAGGTTGAAACTCTTTCAAATAGATTAAAAATATGATGAATAATATTGGTGACGACACATTTAATTACTGTTTAAAACTATTTTAAATACTTGAAACATTACCTACTGCATGATAAAATTAATTGAATGAATTAGTATATATTCAGTATATAAACTCCGATATTAGCGTGTGAACTGGTAATACAGTGGTAAAGTCAACATGTAACCCATAGTCAACATGTAACTTTTGGGCGTGAGTTCAAAACTCCGCCGGACACAAAATTTTTATCATTTAATTTTACATGCTGATAATATCCCGGTATGTAACAAAATCCCTTTCTTTGCAACCAGTAAGTAATTTTCGTCAAAATTAAAATGATATCACACTCATACTCTAGAGATGTCACGTCATTTTCAAGAAAATTAATGAAACTAAGTAAATACTCAATTTATCGAAAAGGCGAACAGTAATATAGTGGTATTAAAATATGCAAGCTAGTTTTTTCCATAGACTTGCGCAAGTTATTTATTGGTAGAAATTCTATGAATGGGGTTCATATTTATTACAAACCACATACTGCGCATCCACAGAGGGTGCCAAATGCTAATATGCGAACTGTTGTCGTGTAATATGAATCTTCTATGGCAGCTTATATAACGGCTGGTATACCGGCTCGTGCGCCAGGACTTGTAGAATCTTCTACAAGAATCAAGTATGGCTGCAGTTATTGTGTAATATCGGTATAAGCAGCAAAATAATGCAAACCCAATGCCTCAGTTCACAGATGGTCCTGTGCACATTATGCAGTAGCGTCTCACATGAACAGACTGCCTACACCTATGACTCAGTCAGATTAATCAAGGGTATTAATGTTGGCAAGTACATATAATGAGTATAAGGCCATCAAATACCATGTTGACAGAACCACCACCAGCACTGAATCAAACCTACAGGTCATACAACACAATCCAGTTACACGCCAATGAACAATTGGGAAATCTAGGTTACCAAAAGAAACAGGGAACTACTAATGACCGACTGGTATTTCCAAAGTAAAGAGCCATTAAATTCACTTGGACCACCATATCCATTACTTGACATTAACCAAGTACCAGTGCACTCCATGGAGAATAACATGATTAATCCCAGGATGTTAAATAGCAATTTATGTCTGAGTTGGCTAGTTTCTGAGCAAAAGATGACACTGAATATTGTTTGTGATTCCATGAAAATTCTTTAAAAGTCAGTAAAGGGGAATAATTAATTAAAATTTTAACATCAAAATCTGATGAATCCGAGAAAGTAAAATTAATGTAAAATAGATAACTTCACTATATGTAAACCCTTTTTACATGAAACTCCAAGCTTTGTGAATGCTAGAGCGGTTTGCGTGCTCTATCCACGCAAAACTGCCTACGTGCCTTGAATTACAGTTTTGGGGATTCACTCTTCCTGCTGGGGCTGAAGACTCTGGCTCGATGTGTGATGCTTGGCTTTGCGTAAGTAGTATTTTTGAGTTAGAGTGAGCTATGCTTGAATGTCATTTACACAGGAGTGCATTGGACTGTAGTAATACATAGTATTAATTCATTTTTAACTTTTCATGAATGAAATAATATTTTAATTATGATAATACATATTTTGAGTAATGAAAGATGTGCAGAGATAGGTGTTCTATATAAAATTAGTGCTCTGCTGTTCTGCACTTAGGTGGTCCATAGTGAAGGAAAGTTTGAGAATCGCTGATGTAAGTAATGAGAGCTCAAGAAAAGAAATGTGCGTAGTGTGTTGGTATGTGCAGTGGCTGGAAAGTGTGTGATATATGACTGTTTCAGGCCGGTGAGCAGTGTGCCTGCTCGTCCTGCTGCCACTCATGCTCCAGTACAGCAGCATGCCCCCCCTCCATCCTCACCGGCTGTGGTCGGGCAGCAGCCCTCCATGTTCAAGCAGATGGCTGCTACAGCGGGAGGGGTCGCTGTCGGCTCTGCAGTGGTGTGTATTCACAGTGTTGGCTCCTGGTGGGCCTACAGCTGATTAAAGTTCCCCTCTTTATACATTTTTTTTTTTGTTCTTTTCAATGTGTTAAGCAGAAGTTACAAAACTTTGAATTTTGAAACCAGATTGTCTATTTTTTGCTTTGTGTGCGAGTTTACTTAATATTTCTGTATTTTATGTTTTGGCTATCCATTGCAGTGGCTAGTAGATAAAGTATTTCTCTCTTCTTGACTATCAGTTTAATGTAATTGTGTATGCAATTCACAATCAAAGCTAAAACTGTGCTGCAACTACATCAGTCTCAACCAAAATGATTATTATGTTACAGGTACACACTAAATAATCTTTGTATTTTAGAACATATCCAAAATACAGGGAACTCTGGATTCTAAAACCCTTCATGGTTCCTAGGGAAAGAGTCATTACTCCAGGGGTCTTATATTCTAGAGTAGACTATTGACTGGAAGTACAGTATTTCCATGATTATAACCGCATATTTTTGCCAAATTTTCACCCTAAAACAGGGTGCAGACAATATTGGAGATCATTTGTTCACAGTGGGGTAAGGGGCCACAACAGATTTTAAAGTTTATTTTATTTCACCGTAATGTTTATTTTGTGCAAACTAAATATTTTGTTTATAATAATTTCTTTGATTTTATTTTGACCTTAAACATAAACAAGAGCCCCAAGGTAATATGATAACTAAATTAAATATTTCTATAACACTTCCCATTAACACCTTCCGTGTTTAATTTCACTAAAAACATCCCAAAATCAATACAAAAATCTTGAAAATAATAAATATTAGAAAACACATAAATCAAGGCAAAAATAATTGAGCCATTTTTTCATTCACATGGCTTATATAACCTTGCATATTATCATTATCTGCCATTATTGCCTCTTGTACGTAGAAAAGTAATATAATACAAAAGTAACTAAAATATAGTAATCATAAAACACAACAAATAAATACTGAGTCACATTTTCATTGAAAAGAATAACCTGTAAATCATGTTACTTTGTGTAAACAATATCATTATCTGGTGTAATTGCCTCTTGCACCTGAAAAAGTAATACATCACAAAAGTGTTCAGATGTTTGGTGCTGTGCGGTAAACCCGGAAGCATGGAGTAACACACAGGGGCACATCACAATCTGGACATTAGTACCTTGTTTCCCGGCGTATCATTTTCCCTTTGGCATCGCTCGCATGGGAACACATTCCACACTGCCTGGTTGGCTTATCTTTCGTTTCTGTTGGTGGTATAGCTTCCGGGAAGTGCCTTTCTGTAAGTCATAGGGAAGCAGGTGACGGTCCAGGCTGACCAGCACTCTTGGGTGAAATGTCAGTTGCATGTCACTTGTCAAGTATTTCTGGAACAAGAGCTAACCTGAAGTTCAGATGTGACTTTTGCCTTCTACATTTTTGATATAGTACGAAGGCATTGAAGATACAAATGTCAAGAAAATTGTGAAACAGTTTCTTTTAATAAATTTTTCCCCATTGATCAACACCTCCCACGGTATTGTTATAGGCCTCGACAACTTCCGGCTTCGTCACTAGTTTTTTTCCAGTTTTCCGAACTGTCACAGTATGTACCCCATGCACGGTTGTGAACACACACCTTTTTGTCCTACCACAACACTGCTGTGACTTTACCTCTCTGGTACGTTATGATTTCGCCTTTCTTCAACTTCTTTTTCGGAAGCGAATCAGACATGTCTCCTTGAAAGACGCATTGTGCCGTAGGTATCAGTATGATTAGCAATCAGTAAATCAGCAAGTGCAGGAGATGAATAAAAATTATCCATTGCTACACAATAACCTTTATTTAGTAATGTCTTTATCAATGTCATAGCAACTTGGGAGGATTTAGGGAGATCCTGATTTGCTGCATCAAGTTGTGTGTCTTTCCCTGTGTAGATTACCATGTTCCAGACATAACCATTGCTGGACTCTCATAACAAAAAAATTTTAATGCTGAAACATGGCCTTTTTCAAGGAATGTGCTGCTTCCACTGTAGCTTTCCTTTGAACAGTAACAGACTCGTTGATAACAATGTCTCTTTCAGGTGTGTACAACTTTTTGAATTTTCAGTCAAATCCAAAAACACAGGTCAAAATTTTTCGTAGCTTTGGACATGGATGTGTGTTGTCAAAACTTGCATTGTCAAAAAAAGTGCAAAAAACGTTTTCAGCAAACAAAAACGTTTGTAGGTCATGATTTTTGGGGAAAACTGGTGTTATCAGAAGGACATTTGAGGACCAATATAATTCTACATCAGGATTCCATACAGTGCTCTGCAGAATGACGACAGCAAAGAATATATAAAGTTCATTTATGCTTGTGTTCTTCCAATTTTCATAGTTGCATTGTTGAGCATATCTGTTGGTTATGAGAGAGAGATCAAAAAACATAGAAAAAGTCTAAAATGCTGTACTTGTGATCTGTGTTGAAATGCATGCCACTTGTGCCAGTAAAGTCATATTGTGGAGGTGCAGGTGGTGGAGACGTAACGCTTACATTACACCACTGCCGGGCCGATGCAATCTGCTGATCCGTGTCGTCCTCGTAACTTGAGTTGCTATGCTATCAGTCCATCTCTTTACATGTATAACTTTCCACCGCTTGGAGTACCGACCCACTGATCAGTAACTTCAAATGTGAGCATATGATAATGTGTAACAAAAAAGAAGTGCTGCTATCTTGTGTTATGTGATACACTTATTTCCAACAACATGGGTTTGCAGGCTATCTAATTTTGAAAGACAAGCAAATAATGACACTTTTCTTTGTATAGAAAGCAACTACTGCCGCACTATTGTATTAAACCCAAGAAGCATAATCTAGACAAATATTTTTTTCTGAGCGGCTTGTACAATCTACAATTTTTCACAGTAAACATGTCAAAGGGAACTAAACTCGGTTGAAACAAGGTGCAGTAAAGTGTGGTTGCTGCCTGAGTATACTCATCTTTTGCGCACAAAGCTTATGCCCAAGATAACTCGGGCAAAACAGGGAAGGGGTTAAGCAAATGTGCCATACCCTTGTTCATGTTATAATAGCAAATGTTTACTATTTTTATTATTATTTTCTGATATGGTTTTCTTTACATTGGTACTGATCACAGGAAGATATATAATTTCACTGTGTTGGAAATGATGTGTCCGATTAGCATTTGGACAGAGAATATATCTAAGAAAAGATAGGATAGAGAGAATTAACTTTATTACCATAAATTCCTCTAGGGTGACGTCATGGGAAGGGCGTCATCAGGAATTCAGATTCTTGTTTAATAGATTGGATGGAAGCCTCGTAGAAAGCACTTTCATTTTGATCGTGAAAATGGACAGACCATTGTAAACTACGGAGTCGACATGTTGGAGATTTTTAATGTATTTAAGTATACGAACATATGAACACGTACAATGTAATGTAAACATTGATTTTGACAGATGCTACATGGCAGTCACATTCCAATGTTTGTTTACATTTGGCAGAAGGATACAAAACGGGCCTGCAAGTAGATATTTAGCAGGGCTCCGAGAAAGTTGCTTCCAATGGGGAGTGGACTATAGGTTAGTTATGGCGTGTGGAGACGCACTCTGCATAAATAGATCTACAGCAGGCGAGTTGAGAAGAAGCCCGACTGTAATTATAGTTGTAGTGACCTAGAAGGTGCAACTAACTTCCTCGTGGGATGGAAGTAAGAACTACGCTATTTGACGTGTCTTCATTTTGCAATCTCCGCTAGGATTGAGTCTGAAGTGTGCAGAATTTTTGAACAAATTTTAAAGTGAAACAAACATTTGGGATTTTGATTTCTTGTCAAAATTAAAGATGAATAGAGAGTCAACATTTAGGAATTTTCGACTTGTACAAAATTAACATGCAGAGGGCACAACTTAATATACCAAGTTGCCATCATCAAGAGTCTAGTTGTTTCACCGTGTCATTGAGCTAGTTTGGAAACTAACAAAGACAACTAAAATTTTGCATTATTCAAGTTGAGCTAACCATATTAAATTTATCACAAAATTGGTTTCTTTGATGAAATGGCACGAGAAATGGTTAATTTTAATGAGTTGTGTGTTTTTGTGTCGTCTATTGTCCTGCAGTGAAAATGGTTCCGGCGTCTGCTCAGGTAAAGGGTTATGCAAATGAAAACTGACTTCAACGATCTTATGTGTGTGTGACTGCAGATGAATGTTTCTTTGTTTCAGTTTAATCACTAATTAACACTGAATATGTTGGAAGTTTTACAATTTTTCACACCCACATTCCTAAGAGGGATTAAGAGGGATCCTGTAGTGCGTTGCGTCACTATTACCTTACTTTCCCTAGCTCCCGGCGCCTGAATGTTTGGAAGTCGTGGCGCTTCACGTCTGATATTTTGCAAAGAGTTCTAAAGCCAAGATGTCCTTTATCTAATTTGAGATTTTCAAATTAGTTACTATGTCTTTAAAAGTAATTAATTCCTAGTTTGATTCTGTGAAGGTACTCAGAATAATTTAAAAATAATTCTCCATCTCTTAGGCTGGAAAAGGAATTGGCATATCACGTGGTTATCAACTGGTACATATACGTAGCCTTAAAAATATATATAATTTCTATATTGTACAACAGGGGAAGTTAAAATTTGTGTAAACAAAACAAGTAACGCAGCCAATTCACAGTACAAGCCATTGATTTATTATATACAAATATATATCTATACTAATAAATACAATGAAAGTATTTCTGTTATTTCAAAATAGATACCAATATATAAGCTTAATAGGCTATTTAAACAATGTTGAGGCATGAATAACCAATTTTAAAATTTTGTCTGTCTGGATATTTGTCCTGTATAGGTTCCAAATGGCTGGATTGATTTTGATGAAACTTTCTGATATAGTGGACATTTTTATTTAAAATCGGCTCTTTTTTCCAAATCAATATCTCAAATGATTGCAAAGTTATCTTATTTTTTAATTTATTTCTTTTTATTTCCTTTCCTTTTCCCGCAAAAGGGTTATTGTCAAAAAGGATTGTAGAAACAACAGCTTTTTTAATAATCATATATACAAATAAATGAAAATCGTAAAGTCCATGCAAATGAAGTCGTGGGCACAGCTAGTACTACATAAATAGTTGTTTCTGCATATTCCCCAGCAATTATTAACATGGCTTGATGGCAGACATGTTGGATACTGAAAGATAAACAAAACAGTACACTGCCGAAAATAACTCATAACCGGTGTCATTTTTTAGATAGTGGATAATTTCTTTTTAAAGAAACACTTAACTACAAGAAACTTTCAAAATAAAAAAAATAAAAAATGCTGTAAAAATACAGACTTGAATGACTTGCCTGGATACACATTCATAACGAAACAATTTGATACAACTCGTAACACAAATAGTTACATCACAGAATTAAATGAAAACATTTTCAACTTTGTTTAAACATCTAAATACTGCAGTTCTCTGCAAACAATAGTCCTACTTCGTACTCATAACTACTGGAGTTACCCCAATGAATTTTCATTGGAATCCTACTCTCTCACACTGCAATAGTGCGTTGTCTTCAGAACCATCCAAAGCATTCAAAATGCCTGTCTTTTTAAAGTTCTCGGCTCCCAGCTGCTTAAGCCGGCCCTACTTGATACCCATTTCCATAGCAGTTTTCATACCTAGTTTCTACTAGTGTTTCTGCTCTCGTGTAGGTTACAATCCAGCCCCCTACGGAGGGGTCTGTGTCCAAGTATAATCGTTTTCGTACCGATGGGCATGCCTGAAACTGTAATAGAATGTGTTCTAAATTCCTGCTATACCCACGGAGCTGCAACAGACAAGATGGCGGACGCCTGAGTAGCAACCTTGAGGCATATACATCTGTTTACGAAAAAATTATGGATTCTGTAAAACGTGTTTATCTACAAAATGAAACTTAATGTATGTGTAAGTAACGGGAAAAGTTCCAATTAACTCCCACGGTCGTAATGAAACCATAATCACAACTTTGAAAATACATAACTATGGACTTTTATCGTGTATATAACCTTTTACACAGCTAACTGGGAAGTTGTGTCCGTAGTTTAGTGGGTTGGTGCGTGAGTTCATGTCGTAAAATTCTAGTTTTTAGAGTTCAGATCTCTGTGTTGCGAAATTTTTTGTAGTAATTTTATGTGATACATTATTGCTCTTTATAATTTAAGTTATTGTCAGAAAACTCTTATTTCTGCAATATATTCATCTAAAAGCAATTACACAAACCGAAGTTAAATCAATAAACCACAGGCAGCCGATTGCATTATGCAGTTACTTGTGTATTATTGCTTATTGCTTTTATCCCAAGAAATTCTAGAAATAAACATTTGCTGACAATAACACAAATTATAAACGACAATAATGTTATCACATAAAATAACTAAAAATTCAGTTACATGATGGAGATTTGAACTCTAAAACCAAAAGCTTTATGGTACAAACCCGTGCACTAACCCACTGTGCTACACACACAACTTGAAAATGGACTATGTAAATGTGTATTTTAAGGCATGAGTCACACATGAAAGCTTTATTTTTATTATTGTGATATTTTCCCCATCTTTTAGTCTCCTAACGTATAAACTTGTTTAATTATGTAAAGCACAATATTGATAATTAAGTTTGTGAAGATATATATATTTAAATAATTTAATAATGTTTTAATTAGTTGCGTAAGCGTCCATTGTACATAAGTGTGAAAACAGTACCTCATTTTTTTATACATAAGCAGTGCCGTTACTAACATTATTTTCCATACATTAATAGCCTAGTACTTGTACTCAGAAACTTTAATAAATACAGTCTTCAGGAATAAAAAATAGTCTTTGTACTTTTTGAATGTACCACAAAGCTCCTACATATAATATATGATTGCATTTGTAGCCCTACCAACTGCAGAATGTCTGCCATTTGTGAGTTATTTTTGGCTGCCATTTACAATTTTCTGTTATCACTTTAGGTAACGTGTGGGTATGAACTGATGCATTCTTTATTCTCTTCTGCTATAGAAAATTTTATGCCTTCTGTTTTGCTCATGGGTATAACAGAAGGTAGCAGAAATAGGGTATTTTGTGGGTACGTCTTTAATACCCAAAAGTTTGTCAGTAGGCTTCATTTTGTGGTTGTCGTCTGCCAACCACTTGTAGAAACGACATATGTGGTCTGTGAAGGGCTTGTTGAGGGAAATGTCCAATGGTTACAAGACCGACATTAAGCCACCTGGAATAACTACCTGATATTCCAATTGACTGGCTGTGGTTGCGACAGTGGCAACAGTGCAAGGTGACTGAATCTGGCAATCTCGTCTGGTGGCCTGGCAACTCCCACACCTGTCACCTCTGAGTAACTTCGCTGTAGATCAGATACCATGTGCACAGAGTAGGCACAAAGCATTGCTTAGCCCAACCAGCATGTGAAGGTTTGATTGCCTGTGAAAGTCCTGTCATGGTAACACTGAAATTTTAACATAATTTTAAAGTTTTTTATAATCTAGACATTAGAGTGAGGCAAATTTAAACAAAAAATTATGAACGCCCTGAGGAAGGAAATGATTTTACCAGCACTGTAGACTCTATTTTCTGTTTCATTGATTGCAAACACACATGATTGGAACTACGCATGTGAAGTGCGTAATAAGTGGCGATAAGTCAAAAGCTCAAAATAGAAATCTGAAAAGTGTATAAAACCATATTGCAATTGGGATTCTAATGTGTATAACCATAACTATGCAACAATCTTTACTCATGTCCAATTCTTGATACAATAAACATAATTTGCCAATAGAAAAAAAAATTTTTACTTTTTGATATTTCCTTTTTTACTGTAAAATTTCTTTGTAGGTGGGTTCAGACCCAAACGTGATCTGAAGAATAAACTCTATCAGTACTAGAGCATCACTTAAAAAGTTTATTAATTATTTACATAATTCCCATGGCTTGTTTTAGTTAAAATGTGGCGAGATTATACACATTCACAATTGTCAGCGCGAGACACGCTAGTTGATTTACAGCACGTGTGAATTATCGTATAATCTTCAGATACAGAAACTTTTTGTAATCACTACAACAAAACCTATTTAGGAAAGACCATTCTTTGAAGTTCTATACAAAAGGGAAGGTTAGAAGTTTTATCTAGTACATATGTTGATATATATATATATATATAAAAGCAATTTAATTGGCTTCCAAAAATGAATAAGTTTTGGAGCAAATTTATACGATTTGAGTTTAAAATTTATAAGTGCATGAATGCAAATTTCATTCCATTGATAGTTTACATTATGGTAGATACATGGAGACCATAAAAAACTGGCATTATAGACAACTTTTTTAACAGAAAAATTTGAACTTGTTCTCTTTGTTACACCAAAGTAAAAACAAACAAAATAACATTTCACAAAATTTAACGTAAACCTTTTTTTGCAACTTGGTGTTTATGGTATAGTGCATTCATGGTTACTCCTGCTTAAGTTCTGCTTCCAAGTGGTGATAACATATCCTTTCACTACATGTAAACAAAAACAATGACATGTGGCTTCTCTGTTTCAATTGTTAAATTGTGCAGAAGCACAAACTAAAGTCCACACAAATTCAAATCAAATGCAGGTTTATTGAACAGACATCAGTGGCTACTACAAACATTTTCAAAACAATTCAAATGTCACTCTGGTGTAAGGGTTTGACCCATATCACATAATTCAACAATACAAAAATAATACTCGGCTTGAATAACATTGAGTATTAAGAAGTCTTAAAATTAAAAGGCAGAGCTCATACAATCTTGTATACATAAATATCACAAACCGTAGGAGTAACACAATCCATTAAAATGCTCTTTGTACCTGAACACGCAAGGTAAAACTAAAAACCATTTCAAATTGGAAAACCTTACTCAAATTCCAGTTTATTATATTGAAGTGGTTCACCAAGATTTCCAATAACACAGTGAAAATATGTAAAAATCCTAAACTGGATCACACAATAACAGTGCTTTAAAACGCTTTCTATTTAGCCACTGACATTGGTTGCATCATTACAAAACCTCATATTAAATCCTTCATAACCATTTAAATAACACTGTGTTTTAAAACAGCATCAACCCTAAATCTAACCTCAATGTTATAATTCTCATTAAATAGGCCCGTTACTACTTTGATATTCTCAAAAGCACCAATCATTCAATATTAAATTTTTGAACCATTTTACTATTTGGTGCAGAACTAACCCATTTGTATTACTGAGTTACCGACTAATAGTGTGGTGCACCATTAAACTCTAACAAAGTTTGAAAGCAAGAATTCCCACCAACATTGGTTTTAAAATTACAGTCAAAAACATTAACAAGGTTTAGTATCTAGAGTTAAAATAAAGAACATGTGAGTATTAACCCTACTTAACCCTTTCTTACCAATTGAAAACTCTACTTGTTAGGTACAATAAATGCTGACGGGTGACAAATATATTATGCACTTCCAAAGCCGCAATATTAAATCAAACCAACGCATTAAAGAGACCTGTAAATTATTGATCTCACACGAGGACGACAACCCATGCCCCCCCCCCCCCCCCCCCCCACAGTCTCGTGCGAATAAAACACTAGATAAATTTAAGCTTCACAAATGCTTGCTGCTCCATTTGGATAATTATTACAATTGTGCTAGACATATAAAATAACAACTCAAACATGCACAGACTATCACAGACAAAGGCAGTCACAGCAAGCCAACTAACCAACAACCAAACCTAAACTTGATTTAGATAGGCAAATTCAAACAGCATTTTGAAAATCTGGAGTCGTCAGCCCTGAAACTTACGCCTATCTCTCACTGGTGATATGCTGCCAAAAACCAGTTACAAATCATCTAACACAATGACAATAACTCACCATTATATCACTGCCAGACATTGCAAAGTCGGGCAAACAAAGGCAAGATGTGCCATGAAGAACAATGGCACACGATAGGTCATGTCAGACTCACCGATAAATGATCGGGCGAACGTGCGTTGAAAGGTCCTGCACGGGCAAGCAGATTACTACTGCAGGAGATGTTCACAAGGTGGTGAAAGCGAAGCTAATGCCAACATAGGCCCAAAGCAGTTATCCCCTAACTCCGGAGGGGGAGGGAAGGGGAAAGCTGAGGAGGAGCAACTGGCGGTCATGGGCGTTGCACGAAGCCAGCGAGGAGACAGTTGCAAAAAATGTCTCAATGCTTAGTTTAGATTACACTCTCCTAACGGTGCTGTTGTATTTCAACAGGCTTAACGTAAACGTGACATGTAGTGTCCTTTAGTGTCTGAGGGCTGCATCACGTTCGGAACACGTTTTTGTTTTGCGTTAGGTCAGAAACACTGGGTTCAGATCAAATCTGACTGGAGCCTGGCCCAGCTGGGCATGTGGCTTTTCGGCTGGGCACAAAGTCCAGGATGGCAGTTCCTGTCCTATGGATGAGTGGACACATTGGAGATGGTTTACCTTGGTGGTTGGTGGCCCGGGATGGCTACTGACCCAGCTGCAGCAATGGTAACTGGCTATTGGTGCTGGCATCGGGTCCTGGTGTACTGGTGGGACAGATGTTGCTGGAACTGCTCGATGCCCTGGTCTGGTTGGTGTGGTGGCTGCCCCTGAACCAGGGGTTAGCAGTGCTGTATGGGACTTCCTTGTTCCTCAGGAAGGCAGCAACAATGGTATATGGCTTCCAGCAGTCTTCACGAGAGCTGGAAATTAGTAGGGGGAGGGAGCTGGGAAGTGAGGATTCACCAGCTGTCGGGCGGCTTGAGCTAGTTCCCAGGGATTAAGACTGCAGAGTGCAGCCGGCTTTGCGTTGCAACTTTGCTTGGTGTTGCAGGTTGTAGCTGCTTGTTTAGTTTGCCGTAGAGTACTCTCCTGGTATACAGCATATGGGAAGGAGCTACGACTGGCCTTGTAAGGGGTAAGCAGGTGACATTCCCTAGCTAGGCGTTAGGTCAATTGCCGAAGCTGAACAAACCAAAGTAGCACCCTTTGTTCCTTTGTCCAGCACTGTTAAGCACGGTGGGCTAGAGCATTGGATTTACTAAGGCTGTCCACCGACGATGCTTGGGTGTGTGGGTCCAAAATAGGTCAGTCCTCCGAGACCAGGTGCCTACTTCCTCCGACATTAAGTGCAGTGGATGGAGTACAACCTGGGCTGACCAATTGCTGCCTTTCTGCACACTGGGTGGCCATCTAATGTGTGTCACGACGTACATGCTTCCCTGAGGGGGAGCCCACAGTCCTACACTATGTTTCGCAAATGGGTTGAGTAATGTTCCACTGTCTCCTGCTTATCCCAGACGGGCGTGGTGTTTACGTGGAATAGTACAATACACTTGGAAAATACTTCTGGGTTGGCTAAAGTGTTTATTCTGGTATGAATTAACCGATGGCCTGTACTACCTCATAATCAAGCAACGGAGGACTGAAGTAATCTACGATTGGCAGGTGAAGGTGACCTGGTTTTATGCTGGACAAGATAATTTTGGTTCAGTGGCTATGAAAACAACTCTCCCTAACTATACTAACACCGTTGTCCAGAAGGGACTTGTGGGGGCTATTACTAGAAGGGTATTGGGATGTTAAGCACTACCAGGAGGGCAGTGGTGGTTGCAGTCACCAGAAAGGTGGGCGCCTAAAGAGGGGTCGGATATTCCTTTGAGGTACAGAGTCTCTGGTACCACTACTGAAGAACTTTTTGAAGATCTGGGAGCTGTTGGCGAAGTTGCTGAAGAGCTCGTGATGGATCATTAAGACCTGGGTGTCGGAGAGCCTCAGCACATGCTGTGATGGAATGAGATACTGTAGATGCTTCCTTCAACATCGTACAGTGCTAACACGTGCCGATAGTATAAAGATATACAGAAAAGTCTGGGTTCCGAGATTTCATTTTTATGCTGCGAGCCTTTGAATTTCGCAATTTGAACACACACATCGAACAAAGTGCGAAATTCAAAGGCTCGTAGTAGAAAAACGGAGGGTCAGAACCCAGACTTATCTGCATATATTTATACTATGGGCACGTGAAAGCAACGTGTTTATTGTTTATATTACTTTAAGTAGTTTGATTTATAAATATTCGTCTCTGATCTCAGCACTTTGTTCGAGGTGTGTGTTCAAATTGCGAACTTCAAAGGCTTGCAGAATAAAAATGAAATCTAGGAACCTGGACTTTTCTGCATATCTTGATACTAAAGGCACTTGTGAGCAATAATCATATGGTCTGTATTACCTACAGTGGCAGGATTTTTTAATATTTGCCTATGAACTTGGGACTTTGTTTGAGATGTGTGTTCAATTTGCGAAATTCAAAGGCTTGTAGCGTAAAATTAAATCTCAGAACCCGGAATTTTCTGCATATCTTGGCATTATAGGCACTTGTGACCTTCATGTGGTATGTTTTATTAACTTCTGTTTAGTTTTCATTTTATAAGCTTCTGAACATGCTATTTTTGAGCACCCCTGTGAGCATTCCCGATGCAACTCCTGTTGCACATGTGCGGTTCTTCCGCTGAGCGTGATCTGTTGTCCTCTCGTATGCAGCATGAGTCACAGTTATTTTCTTGGCCAAAGGTTGGCAATAAAGATTCAAAGCTAACTTCACTTCAGTAACATTTGGCCGCATCTAATTTTACCTTAAGAAATTTTTTTTATGCGCTTCACTATAACAAACTAGCCATATTTTTGGTCCCTTGAGGTTTGTTATAGTGAAGCTGTACTGTATAATAAATAATAAAAATAGAGGTCTCATACTACGCATGATGTATTTAGAGAGCAAGAAATAAAAAAGAAACTGAATAAATGTGGAAATACAGAATACGTGTACGTGAAATATGTACTGTATCATATTAGATGTTAAGCAAACTATTGCAATTTCTGTGACTGCGGTTGTGTTGGTAATGATCAGGAGCGACAACAGCGGTGCCATGTTTCTAAGGTATCAGTTTGCGATGCGACATTGCCAACAACACTTGTACTTTTACCCTGGAATATTTTTTCATCAAAATTACAAAGTATTTATAAATATAACTCTAATAAATATGCCCGTAAAGTTAGAAAAAGGCAACGCAAAATTAAGGAATCCATATTCACTGCATGTTATCATTTACAATATTCAAGGCATACATGAGAAAATAATTTTGATGCGTTACAAGAGAAAGATATCTTGGATAGTTCGCATGCCCGCCACCATGCCACAAGTGCACATTGATAGATGTCATTTTGTGTATGTTGCCATGGTTTTGCTTTTCGAGTCGCGTTACCATCTGTGGAATAGTAATCGTGTGACATATATTTGTAAACATTGCAATATAATACAAATGTTTTGTAGGGGAAAAATTTAGTCGGAATTCATATGTTTGTACGTAATCGTGACTTAACCATATTTACAGGAATGCAATAAATTCAGTGCGGCCTATGTGCACCAAAATACTGTATTATGAGTTCACTTCAATATTTACGTTTGTCAGTTTAAAATTTTCTGTTTATTTACAGTCTAAATGATGGTAGAAATTTTATCACAGTTTTATTTTGATTATCTGACATTAATTTTCCTGAGCTTTAATTTATTTAACATTTTAAAACCACAGAATTATGTAATTACTGAATTTTATTCCATGTAATTTCTCTTTGTCAAACCAAATTATGTTATAATTTTAAGTTAGGTCGTAAGAGATAATTAATGTTAATAGTTTGTAGATAAGGTTCACTTAATAAGAACTAATTAATTTTTTTGCTTTTGTTAATCAGGAAAGGGTTGCATTTAGCAAGTCCATGCACGCACACACACACCCATGCATGCACACACACACACACACTGTCTCTTTCTCACACACACTCTCACTGTATATCTCTCTTTATCTTTCTCTCTCTATATCTCATAAAATTTAATAAATTCTTTAATTTTGACAGCCCATCCTAAAGGCAGGGCAATGGAAGTCAGCCATCGCTAGTTTGGTAAATGATTATTAATTGTATAGTGTTACCTTAAGATTAAAGATTGTGCTCAAGGGATGCTGCTATTACCATGCCATCAGCTGGTGGATCAAGAGGAGTTTGTATATTTTGTTGATATGCGGTTGCTATTATATTACTAAATAAATTTTAGTGTGTTTAGATTTGCATCTACCTCGATAATTTTATAAAAATAGAAAACCTTGTTTAAAATGGAATATTTTTCCACGCTGTTTTAATTTATTACAGGTGGCCAATTTTGGTCAACACTTGAGATGGTAATTGTAGTTTTATCACTTAGCAGCAGCAGTATGATAATTCTTAAGAATAGGGGCTTTTTCGAAAATCAGACAAGTAATACCTGGATATGTTAGATATGATTATTAGTAATCATAATTACTAGAAATTTTGGAGAGGCTTCAAGTAATTTTCGGTTAAAAAGAAATAAAATGTGATAGGGATTTCTGTATTTATGCTATAAAATACATATAATTTATGTAGAATATATATATATATATATGTGTGTGTGTGTGTAGGGATGCTGAATTGTGTTGCATGTAAGAATACTGGTTGTAACAAAAATTTAATGTGGAAAGTGTCATTTATGTACGTGGTATATTTATAGCACGGTGCTTAGGTTATACAGGTAAACAACACAGGTATGGACCAGTGTCGGGACATTATGTAATTCTGGTGAATTACTCAAGCTTTACCTGCTCTATATTGACGAGAGGATAAAACGTATTGCATTATAGTAGATGATACAGCGCCCCGTTCAGAGACTGTTTATCTTTGGGGGCGATGTATACCGCCATGTTATTTTTAATATCATTGCGGTATACACTTATTTTCAATGCATTGTACATCCATGTTGGTTGACAGATGGATTGTTTTGAGAAATTGCTGAACGTTGGTTTGCACTGGTCCAAAACAGTGTTTCAAGGCATACGGGCAATTTTTTTTATGTGGTGACGCAAAGCGTCGCGTATCAGCGAAGCTTGGAGATTCCTTATAAATGATTGTTATGTGTAGCCTATTTGCACTGATAAATAATGTGTGTGTGTTTTGCAATTTAACAAATTTTTGTACTATTTGTAATATTACTGTAATATTGTCTCCTAAAAACATGTTTAGTTGCAAAAGGATAGAACTAAGCATTACCTAAATTGGCAATGTTACCAATAAAATTTAGGAATACAATAGTGGAAAGGGCTATGAACTGGAGGAAAATTGAGGGGTGAAAGTTTATAATGAACATGTACATATTTTGTAATTTTTTTTTACTCCACAATATCCCCGAACTTCATAGCTGACCCCACTATCGTATTTGTAGCTTGTATTGGTAATAGTGTCTATTTAGTTAATGTTTGGTTAAGTTTTTTTTTGCAATTTAATGTATTTTCGTGGTTAAATATTTCATATTTTTCATCCATTTTACCCCACAATTTCCCTGATATTCATAGCCCTCCCCTTATCGTTTTTGGGGTTTCTATTGGTCAAATGTTGATGCCCCTAATAAATTTGTTCTGTGTAATTAGTTGGTGGAATTATGCTACTTTCCAAGATTTTTTATTTATTTATTTTCAGAAAAACCTCTATTCTTAAAAATTAACCGCAAGTATGTCTCAACTTTTGCAAAGCAGTTATTGTATTTTCAACTATACAAAACATCCGGAGTTTGCAATGTGTGAAGTGGAATAATGGAAGAATTTTTTAAATTACCCATGCATGTCCCACTTTCTTCATTTTTTTAATACAATGCAGTAACTAAACACATTAAGGAGAAAATTGGTTTGCGGTGTGACACCCAAAACCACATGGCAAGTTAGTGTGGCAATAAACTAGCAATATTATCAGACTAGAAAACTTTCATTTAGAAAGGAACAAAGCATATACACTTTTTCGTTACGCATTTCTTTTCCTTTTAAAAGATTAAAAAAATATTTCTTTAGGTTTTTAACTTACTGTATTTAAAACTCTCAGGGCAATAAACATCTAGTGAAATCTAAGTTCCCCTTTAACCCATTAAATACCTACTTTATGAAACTATTGCAAGCAAAAAAATGCCTGCAGTTTGTTTTAATACAATTTCTGCTTACTTAGGCATTAAAATTTAATTAATGATCACAAAAATATTTTAATGTAGCCGACTAACTTGAAGCCTGTCCATGTTGTGTTTCTTATTAAAAAAAAACTGTTTTAACATGATCTACGATTACCAGAAAGGTCTTAACGCAGAAGAAAATACTTAATTTGTATTACATGCCGAGAAATCAAGGGGCCGTTTTTTTTTGCTAGAAAGGCCTTACTCCCTGGCTGATAAAGGAAAAAGTTCCCCCACCCTTCTCAAATTGGGGATCTAAACAATAATATGCAATTTTATTTTAGGTAATTTGAAAATTTCCACCAATCAAGTAATGTGACCCAAAACAAGGCTTAAACAGAAGCATCTTGTAACTGCAAATATATCCAACGTGAACAAAAACAGCGCTGACCAATTCAGTGTTCCGCAACATCAGTGCTCGCAAAGTCACAGGATGTCCGGTAAATGGCGGATACAGACTGCACCACACGAATCTGTGTTTGAAACTAGGTAGAAAATACTCTGGTAAAAATACATAAAACCCTTCGTTTATGAAAAAAATGACATGAAAGGTTCAAAAACCATTGTAGCAAACATGTGGTATTCTAATTAAAGGTGAGGTGATCTGACAATGCTGCAACTAATGTGTCTGTGGTAAGGAATATGTCAAATGATCTGGTCAAGCTCAGTAGTGCCCAAGAGGACATGGAATTCACATGCAGTGAGTACTGGGACATGGCAATGGCCATGGGTCCATCCGGCAGCCAAACTTCGTGCATGCATCTATTGTGCAGAAAAGTGCACTGCTATGGGCATAGCAAACTTCGAACACCTCGTATAAACTTTTTGATATTTTGTATGCTGGTGCTGTATGCATGCCTAACATGAAATAATAATTTTATGTACTTTGTCATTGTTTTTCTCGTTAACTATGGGCCTTATGCTGTTTTGCCAAAGAATATTTTCTACATAATTTTGGTCACAGATTCGTGTTGTGCAGTCCGTAGCTGCGAATTACTTGACATTCTGTATGGTGAGTGGATCTCGTCTGTGCATGCGAATTTCGTATAATCAGTGGCCCCAGTGGACTGTCATTTGTATCTTGGTTGCCCAAGGAATTTTCCATAATGCCTTGCCCACCAGAAACATCCTTGGTGTTGCGGCAAGAGGTAGGGAAACTCCTTCAGTTTTGTTTGTAGCGTTGCAGTTAGATATATATAATTGGTATATTCGGGAAGTATTTCAACTGTTTATATTTCAGTCAAGGATAGTAATTCGTGTAATATTTGAAAGGTCGTGGCAATGACAACTTGTTTGTTTTTCATATATTTTCGTTTTTTCCAAATTTGCTATTTTTCTTTCCTCATTTCATCAGTAGTAACAGACCTCATAGGATGATAGCACATATTTTCCTTTTCACTGGGTTAGTAAACTAAAAACATCGCCACCGCAAGGTACGACATGGTGAAACGAGGAAGATAACAGAGGTCACCTTTAGCTGACGTGACCGACTGCTCGAAAACAATATGTTTTCAATGAGGAAACTTTCGACCAGTTTTTAGGGAAGTACAACCTTTCTCTGGTATCACAACATTTCATTGAAGCGCAATCGTTTGTCAGCTGTCAGTCGGACAACCTGCAAGTGATCACGTTACACCGACCAGCGCCCACGACTTTAACCTTCTTTTGTATTTCAGACATTTCAGTTTAAATATCTATTAAATTTATTTTCAGTGTCGGTGGGAGCGGTCAATAGGGCGCTGGGAGAGAAAAGTAACTATTCTCTCTCATCTTCGTAACTCTTGAAGTGAAAAGTTTTGTTATATAAAGGCTGCCATTCTGTGTTGGTTTTTTTGTTTGTCACCTGCGAGTGTCAATTGTTTGTTTTGCCGAGACAATAAATCTCCAGACGTTAATTTATTTTATTGGCAATCCTGGTATCAACAAACTCTCATTATTATGTAGTCAAGTCTCCAATTCATGCTGAGCTAGTTGGTGTTTACTGAGAACTGCAATGAGAGAACAGGACAGTAACCTGTTACATGTTGTCTGAGGAGATTAAAACATAATTTTGTCTTATTGCATCTTGTTTATATCTTCAGCAAACTGCCATTTAAGAACGAGACCCCATCTCAATAGGAAGGCAAGATCGTGGCGTAACAATTATATGCCGAAAATAAATTACTAGTAAGCAGAATCACTGCACACAGACATTTATTACTGTAAAAATTATACAAAGCTCACAGGAAAATAACACTTGTGCTGGTGGTTCATATAGTTATTTTACACAAAGCAAATCTTGTTTTAGTGGCTTGTAGTGTCTGGGGAGCATGCTAATAGATAGCATGGCAGGGAAAGAGTGTCTAGCCAAGTGTTCTTGCCAACAGGTAGTAGCAGCACGGTAACCTTTTGATACAGTTTTTTTTTTTTTTTTTTTTTTGCCTCAAAATGACATGAGTATCAAATATATTTATTTAAATTATTTTTAAAAATATTTCAACAATACTGTGTGATAATTTTTGTAGCCTTTAGAATTATCAAGCATATATGGATAGCATAAGGCATTGGAAATCAACTTAAAATGAACTTGCATTGAAGTTGCGTTTCAATCACAGTAGAATACTAATTTAACAAAATGTGATGGGGTCCTGAAAATCTTTTCTCTATTTTGCTGTATAGTTAAATTAAAATTTACCTATTTTAACACACCAACATCAAATTGTTATAAAAATTAGTTTTTTCATGTTAAGACAGTGTTTAGTCATCAGTCGTGCAAAATAATACATTAATTTAAATTAAACACCACAGTAATTCACTGGGCAAATGTTCTGCAAATGAAATGGTATTTTCAAGAAACCATCAATAATGGGTATGTAACGAAAATAAAGTTTAAATATTGTGCGCCTCATCTTATACAGAGTGCTAAATCCATTTCCGGAAAACTTTTTTTTTACAACAATTTTATGATTTATTTATGAAACACAAATTTATTATAATAAACAGCAATCTTTCAGATAGAAATATACATCCCACAAGGCCATGGAGCTCTTCTTACCTCCACAAAACGTAAACATTGTGGCAAGTGCTACTATAGATGTACATAATTTGCCAGCATACATTCTTAACCAGTGTGAAGGCCAACTTTCTCACTAAAATGAAATAAATAAACAAAAGGCATATGGCCTTCATTTATCCAACACACTGATGGTGTGTAGCTGCACATGTAAAGTCGTCAGCCAACATGCATTACACAGCTGGAGCAAAGGCATAGACCTACTATTCAAGGGCAACTGCGACACCTGCAACAGAGAGGTGAGGTGTGTTGCAGTAGAAACAGGTGCGTCATTACTCACTTGTATTGTATCCAAAGTAAAGACATTGAGTCATCAATAAAAAACGCCAAACGAAATCCGAAACCATAAATAAAATTATATTTCAATTAAAAATAGCGTAAGCAGGTCAACAGGCAGTATAGTCAGTTCCTATCGCAATCCATAATCAGTGTCCAACAAGAAGAGCAAAAAATCAAAATTATAACAGCACTATTGAAAAACGTATCCTAAAGCTAAACACCGCACACAAAGCCCTAGGAACATTATGTGGATCATGAGATAAACGGTGCTCATGGGTGGGAAAGGGAAGATCTGTAACCCACTGTGTTATTGGTTACCGTTGTTGCTATGTGTGCGTGGTAGGAGAGCAGCTAGCCACTAAGGGAGGGATAGCCGCGGCAAGGAGGTAAGGGTGAAGAACATAGCAGTCATTCTGATGTAATGTGTTGCCCAAAGTCTAACTCCCCAGGTGCATGCACACCAACTCAAATCGCGTGCCGTTGTAGTTTTAAACAAATTTCAATTTTTTTTTGTATGTTTTAGCAGATTGTTTAAGGGTTCCTACTGAGGAATACCTACATATTAATGCCACGGGCCAGTGAATGTATTTTTATTAAATCTTTCATAATTTAATTTATTTTATCAAGGATATTGTATTTTCATAAATTTTTGGGATTTTTCAGCAGTTCCAGAAGACCTCTACTTTAGATTCTTTTTTTTTTTTTTGCTACCCTCATGTTCATTACTTTGGGGTTCTACTGTAAACATAAATACTTTAAAGTTGCATTTAATTTTTATCACCTACACATTACTACTTAAGCATAAAATTTTTATTGTAACACTAATACCAGCTGTTTTGTGACAACAGGAACTCTTACTTGTCTGTGTATTTTTCCCTCATTTGATGTGCACCCTATGGCAGTCAGAATAGCCAACGTAATATTCACTTTCATTCATTCACGAATCAGCTGATTAGTTTCCTATCAATAGTTGAGTGCAAACCTCATTCACATTTTATATAGCTCTGAATTTTAAAACAAGTGCATACCTTTCATTTATTTGCAACTTTGTAAAATGAAATGTATACGAGGTTTTTTAACCAACAGTTTCAAAAAACCATTTTTGCCGGAAAAAAAAAGATATTTTCATTCTGAATAGGGTTCTGTAAACATGCTACTTTCTTTCTCACGAAACTGAAACAAAAGATATGTGTTATGAACTTTTGTGAAATCAAAACGAAAATGGCCCGAACAAATATTAAATGAATTTCATAACATTTTAGCAAGTTAATCATACCGTTTCATTGCAAAACCAAACCAACAAATTGTAGGATACGAGGTTGTAGGATACCGGCCTACATTTAAATTTCAGTTTTTCGTAGTTATTTATATAACAAAGATGATATACAGGTAAAAAATTTTGCTACCACATCGAATGAACATTGTCTAAAATATTAATAAAAATTGAGAATTTTTGCTTTGTTACAACTTTATGCAACCAAATTTCTCACTGAAACGAAATTGAAAGTGGCAATTTTTTTTTTTTCGGTACATAGAATATTCACCTAACCCTGATTTTAAGCCATTGGTATACATTGAGTTTCCACTCACTGGCTGTCAAAATCTTGCCAAGTTAAATGAGACAGAGAGTAGAGGGTGAGCAGAGTAAATAGGTACGTGGCTTGCTCTGATGGCCTAATGTTGTGCTATCAATTTTTAATCGGTTTTTAGATGTACGTTCATTCAGTACAGTCCTTACCAAGCGAAACCCAACATGCAGCTACCAAAGTGCAACAAATTTTTAAAAATTTTCTATTTTTTCACCTTATCTTTCTATGGTTCCACAAAACAAGTTACAGAAAGGTGGTCTCCTTAAATGGTGTCATTTAAGAAAGTGTGTAAACAAAATGGCGTATAAACTTCTTATATGAATCAATCCTGTTACTGCAAAGTTTCTTTTGTGTACTGTCAACATTTTTGTCTTTCTTAATGATGCAACAGGTTTCTACTGTAAACAAACTGTCATTTGCAGACTGCAGTGTTGGTCAGTTTGTTGGTGAAATGCAATGCTGAATGTTGAAATTTGAGGGGGTGCTAGCAGAGGATGTTGTGTTTGGCAGGGACACGTGATGGGCCATGGACTGACAAGCATGTTCAGTGGGGGAGGTTCCCAGGAGGCAGAGGTTGCGCCACAGCCCCAGGCCCCTGCCCAACCTAGTGGCTATGCCACCCGTCCCGAGCCCACCGGCCCCTGTGCCTACGAGATACAGCAGTTTTTGCACTGTGCTGACACCCAGACAGACCTATCTCTCTGCCAGGGCTTTAACGAGGCTCTGCGCCAGTGCAAGGTTACCAACAGTGAGTATTGTATTGCAGTCTCTCTACTACCTGTATAATGTTAGTAATGATGAGTGTACTACAGTGCTGTATTTTAAATTTAGATTTACTGTACACAAGATGGTGTATAGAAAGCTATGTTAGAACTTTCTGAATTTGCTGTGCTCTGTACATTTCATATGAACTTCAGTTTGTGTCAACAAACTTCTACATATACAAGATATCAGGAGGGAGGGATATATTTTGGGAGACGATAGTATTGGTCACCATAAAAAGAAAAGCGTATATGAGTATGGCTGAATACGGAAGTCTACACAACAAAGCCGACAAAAGAAGAATTGAGGGCTCACAGTGGTGATGCTGTTACTAGTCTGAAACAAGAACAAGTTGCTTTTCGGCAAGTGACATGCAACCTTAGGAGACGAGGTATAAAATGTCTTGAGGTTCTTTTTATGGGTGACCTATACTATCGTAAGTATTTGCTTTTCCTCCTGACTCACCCTGTATTCATAAGAAGTTCAACATTTTTTCATCTTTATATGCAATCCTAGAGTGGGACATTTTATAGACCTCATAATTAGATACAGTGAAACGACGTTGAGATCCCGTTTACTTCGTTTTCCTGTATCAGTATTTTTTTGGACGATCCTGACAAACATCCTATATAAACATTGTTAAAAAAAACTTGCATGCTACGACCCTTAAATCATTAATTGTCTCGCATCACTCTGTCTGAAAACCAAAATATTTTCAAAACAAACGTTTATCTGTGAAATAACTATCTTAAAACTGTTACTACCAAAATTCTGTAACGCCAAGAGCGGGTAAACAGATATGCCCTGACCTTGAATGCTAGTGTACACAACTGGTTGTTGTGAAATGTTGCACTTTTTAATAACTGCGTACAGTAGAATCCCGCTGTAGCAAGTACGGCAACTGCGAGAACATGGATATAACAAAATCTTTTTGAGGAACCGTCAAAAAATCGCAAAAATATTCCATGAAAAATTGTAATTTTACGACTTGAAACATATGGCGAGATCTTGTGAAGCAGGCTTGCGGCAGGACTTGTGACCATGTGAAGCAGGCTTTTATCTGTCTGCCACCTTCATTCCCTCGCCACGCCTCTGTGTGCCGCTCTTGTCTGTCACATTCTTCTGCCTTGCCTCCTAACCGCCCTCTTTAACAAAACCAAGCTCTTTTTTCAATAAATAGAATCCCGCCCTGTGTAACTTGGCCCCGTTTTCATGAAGTAGTTCCGCTTTTCCGTAGTCGTTCATGGTCATTGTGCAGTCAACTGTGTTTGGTTTCAAACAACTTGGTGTACGTGGGTCGAGCATTATTGTTAAATGAAAACTGATTTCATTTAAACTTAACAGTCCAAGCGATAGCTGGAATCGAATACAGCTACATATTAACAGGGGATTTTTTTTTTTTTTTTTTTTTACGGATGTAATTTTAATCCATTTTGATAGTTTTCTTGAATCTTTGCTGGTTTTGAGTAAGTCTTGCACCGTGCAAGGTTTTGTTAGTTGAAGCATATACTTTTCCAGCGACTACCGTATTTACTGGCATAATTCTCGCGCTGGTACAATTCACACACCCGGATTTTATGGTGCCGAATCAGGAGGGAAAATGTTCCTTTCATATTTCACGCATCATGTTTCTCTTAACGAGACATGAGATGCTAATGGGCCTGTGCGGCGCCCTACTTTTTTCGATTGCACCAGGTCCCTGACACTTCAAGGTCACTGGTCCTCTTATCGATTTCTGGCTGCCGCACCCGCGCGGGCTGTTAACGTGTAAACTAAATCAGTTAACGAGTTTATATGTATGCGAGTGGTTTTTTAATGTGAAAGGAATAATTTACATTAGTATTAAAGATATGTTTAGTACAAATACGTAGTGGGTAAATATATCAGTCAATCTGCTGCATTTAAACTTCAGGTAATGTGTCTGCAGAGGAACACGGCAATAAAGAAGCTGGCCAAAAATACACTGTTTCTGAGTTTAACGTGCATGTCATGTTTTCCTAATACTGGGCCGCTGTTACGATGTGAACCGGACCTGTAACGACGGCAGTGGCGGATGGCTACTGCCCGCCAGAATAATCTTGTAGCGAACGACCGACAAACAGCGATAGCCGCCGCGTCCAGCCGCGCTGCAATGATCTATGTGCTTGTCCAGCTACATGCATACAGCAGTGTTTTTGCTGCTAGCCCCAGTACTAGTGTTTTAATTTCAAATATGTATCTTCATATCTATTTTCAATAAATAAAGTGCTGTGTTTTTAAAAAATGTTTCCCCCGCAGTTGGCAAGGGATTACTTACAGTAGACACCATTTTAATGTTTACGTGCACGTGTCTTGACGATTTCTTGCATAATTCGCTCACCCTAATTTATGGCACTAAAACAATATAAAATAGGTGCGAGAATTATGCGTGCGGAGCTGTGATGGGCGAGACATCACTTTTAGGGCAGTGCTTCGGCTACCGAGTTAGTGATGGCGAGAAATACTGCATATGCCGGGCAACTGATTGCAGGACAATGCTGCATAGGCCGAGGAACTGATTGCAGGCTGAGCGGCTATACTTGTGTCGCACGGTCAGATTTTCTGCTCATTTTCATACAATCCGTTATCATATAACAGGATATTTTTAAGTTATGGTGGTTCGAGCACAATTTAAAAGCGATTTTTAACTAGTAGGCCCTATTGGGGATCACAATCGGTCTAATTCGGTGACAGCGAGGACACACTTATAGCGAGGATCGAACCTGGAACCGTGACGTCTTGCTATAATGGGACTCTACTGTAATTTATTTTTGATCATTCAATCACGATTTGTTTTGAATTATGTCAAACAGGTAAAACATAATGATGTCAGGCACCTCTTTATTTACAGTCAGCACACACAAATTCGCTCAAATAAAACGTGTATGTATAATCAATGTGGTACAGACCAGAACTAAACATTATTAATGGACGGAATGGATTTGAACTTTACTCTGGTTCCACATAGGTAACTTAATAATTTTTAGGCCAGTGCAGTAAATATCCATGCAAATTACAGGCATTAAAGGGCACAGTATGTTTTTAGGTACGAATTATATTATGATAAAATTATGCTAGTAATTTGTTTAAAGAGTAATGCAGTGTTATCAACTGTTACCCAAGATGGTAAATCTTGTCAACTTAGTGAACTTTCCATGAAATTTGGTGAAATTTAAAAACATTTAGTGAAGATATACATTTTAGCAGAGTAAAATATGGTTTCCTTTCAAAAATGTGATTTTTACTTGTCAAAAGTTCAAAAAATGTGTTGAATTGGCCCTTAAAATAAAGTAAAAAAATAGAAAATGTAGCATTATTATGATGAAACTACATATTTTATTAGTTTAAATTTAACAATTTGTAGCATGTTTATATTTTAAATAATTGTTTGTAGTAAATTTTGTTTAATTTTTGGCACTTTTCTTCATTTGGCAGAAATTGAGTAGGTTTTATGTATACATTTGGCAGATGTTCGAAATTGGAGTTGGTAACATTAGTTCTGTTGCTGTTAGTTTCCGTTACTGTTTGTTTCTGTTGCATTCTCATGTGGTGAAATCAACAGTTAAGTCAAGAGTGCTACTAACAAGTTTAAATTAATTTTATGTTAAATGTGGTGAATGAAATGTCACTACCTAAGAAAGAAGTCAAAACACTGGAACATCTTAAAATTATTGAGGAAGTGGAAAAAAATCCGGATGAGAAACATTTTGATGTGACCAATCACCTCGGACTTCCATCATCTACATTGAACACAATAATTTCTAGGAAAGGCTATATTTGCAAAAAAGCAAGCAAATTTGAACAACCTTTGGAAAAATGCAAACCTTATAAAAAATCAACTTTAGCAAGTTGGAGAATGTTCTTTTTGGGTGTTACTAGCAAATTCGAGCATCAGATATTCCAGCTGATAGCACTTTAATCGGGGGAAAAGGTAAGCAAATAGCTCTTCGCCTTGGGATTGAAAATTTCACTGCATCCAATGGCTGGATTTCGAGGTTCAAAGACCTACATGGCTTGGTATACAAGAAGTTGTCTGGAGAAAGTGTTTCAGTGATTGTATCAGAGATGGTATCCTAGCGGACGGAAGGTTACGAGCCACGGGACATTTTACAACCCGGTGAAACCGGCTTGTTCTACAGCTGTTTACCTGACAGAACTCAAACCCTGAAAGGTGAAACTTGTCATGGTGTAAAAAAGTGCCAAGTAGTGCATCACTGTTTTGTTGTGTGCCTACAGTGATGGAAGTGATTAACTTAAACCGTTGTTGAAAAGTCGCTAAAGCCTAGGCGTTTTAAAAAATATTTCAACTATGCCAGTAAAGTACCATGCAAATAAAAAGGCATGGATGACAACTGAAATTTGTGGTGCATTTCTGTGCTCACTTGATTGTGCAATGGGTGCTCGCTGCTGAAAAATTTTACTGTTATGGATGATTGTGTTGTGCATCCTTGACATGTCATCTCTGAAAAACGTGATTTGTTTTTACCTGCCTAACTGCACTTGTGTATTGCAGCCATTAGATATGGGGGTCATCAAGTGCTTCAGGCAGGAATACAGAGAAAAATTATTGTGCGAAAAACTATTTGCTGATGGATTCACAGAAGAGTGACAAGAATGCAGCACTGAAAATAATCTGCTTCAAGTCATCCCCTAAACTGCAGCATCATGGCAGAAGATAACAATTGCCAATTGTTTCAGCAAGTGTGGGATTGGTCGTGAGGCGATAATAGTACGAACTGAAACTGTGGCAGATGATGAAACCAACTTTGAAGCAGACTGGAAAAACCTGAATGAGCAGGACATCACTTCGATCCATATGTAAGTTATGACTGTGAACTCGCCACCTGTGGTGTCCAGACTGTTGACAAATTGTGTGCGGAAGTTCAAACTTCAGAAAGCAGTGTAGAAAAAGAATCTGGTACGCAGGTCTCCGAGGACTCAGTGCCATAATTTTCAGAAGCATGTGATGCTTTTGAAACAATTAAAGCATTCTGTTACACGCAAAAACTTGACAATGTAGTTAAGGCAAAAATCTTCAAAATGTAAGCTTTACTGTTTCGTGTGAAATGTAATGCTGAGACAAAGCTGTTGTCAATTAAGGACTTCTTCAAGAAGAAATAATTAAGTGTTTCGAAAATATATAAATTTTGATGTAATTTTTATTCAGTTTTGAATTAAGAGCAAGAATGCAGGTAGTTATTTGCTTGTTTAAAGTTATTTTTTTGTCCGAATCTTGCTACAATAGTTTTATAGTGTGCTTGCCAATCTTAAGGAATTGTTGAAAATTAATGCCAGGAATATTGAATACTTAAGGTATTCTTCTATTCCTATGAAACACGGGACACCACTGCAAATGAGACTCTTAACATTGGTGACTGTTGCATTAAGTGATATTTCAATATTTTATATAACTGATGCATGCCCAGAGGGGGAGAATAATTGAACCACAATTATTTTGAGGGATGGGCAGCATTAAAGGGTGATCCAAGACCTTTGGTTAGGTTAGATCTTATAATGACCTGTCACACTACATTTGACGTGAATGAGGCCTTAGATGGCTACATTGACAGTTTTATTTCGTGGCGTCAGAACCATGAGTTGGAGCGTCTTGAAGGTGGACTGGCAAACAGCCAGTATAAGGCCGATGTTACACAATACCTGCAGCCGTACGTCTTGCTGCACGAACCTATATACCAGTTGCTATATGAGCTGCCATGGAAGATTCATATTACATGACAGAAGTTCATGTGCTTGCATTGGGCACCCTCTGTGGATGGGCAGTGTGTGGTTTGTAGTAAATATGAACCCCATTCGTAGAACTGCTTCCAGTTAGATTGGACACCCTCTGTGAATGCGCAGTGTGTGGTTTGTAGTAAATACGAACCCCATTCGTAGAACTGCTTCCAGTTAGTAACTTGCGTAGGTCTATGGAAAACTAACTAGCGCATATTAATGTTGCTGTATTACACACACCCATTAGACGGCCATCTGTTGCTTTCCAAACTACCACAGCATTGCTTCCAGTGCCGGTGGTACACCTTCACCCAGAGAGGGGCGACAGTCTCAACTTATTGCCTTGTCCCACAGCATTACTGCCAGTGCCGGGATATACCGTGGCTTGAGATCTGCCGTCCATTCCTGTGTGGGCGCACATCCAGTGGCGGCAGCATTGGTGACCCAAACAGCTCCATGTCTTATCAGCCCCCCTAGCGTGCGGGATCAGTGGAGACTTTACAGAGCCTGGTCAGCAAGCCAAAACTGGATTTACACTGTAAATTGTGTTTAGTTTGTGTGTGTCAAGGTGTACCCCGTAACCTGTGAACAGAGACTCAATGCCTTTCAGCCAAAGGCACTGCCAAAAACGTAGGGAGCGAGATGCAGCACTCCTTGCCGCCAGACAGTTGAGTGCACTTCCTTAACCCACACCGGACAGGCAGGCGGAACGGGACCGCGCCTCCCAACTCATGCACGGGTCAGTATCAACTGCTCCGGTTGTGGTATTATTCGTATCTCCGTGGATACGCATTGACCCATCGTGCCATCCCGTGGTAAGAGGACTGTTGACCGGTACGGAAGTTAGATTCGGATGGGACAACATCCAATTCTGGACCAACGAATCTCATCTGTGGAATTGCAGTTTCGGTGTGGGCGAAGCTCGCTACGTCTGGACAAAACCCACCACAACCACGGCACCCAAGAAGCAGGAGTAAGTTAGAACTAACCAACACCCCCGCCTATCGCCGCCTATCTAAACTCGGCACCCTGCTTTTGGTCTAGCGGACAGAATCCTCGACCATCGTGACTGTTAATCTAACCAGACACGCGTCAAACTACGGTGTACTGTATATGCAAGTTGTTTCCATCCTGCATATAAGAAGTATCTAGCATCCAGTTGTTTGAAAAAGTCTTAACATTGTTCTACTGTACGTCATAATTTTTGTATACTAAAACTGGTCACGGGACCATTTAGTTAACTAAAACTATGGATTTGAAAACCGCAGTAAACATTGCACGCTCATATAAAAATATCACAAGAGATGGGTGGATGGCTGTGCTGGATGGGTGGATGGCTGTGCTGTTTACTCGTTCATTGCAGCCGGCCATTTTTTGCAGTGTTTTGTGGTGACTTGTGAAAATTGTGGAATTCAGAACTCATTCCTCGTAATAAACCCAGACCTGTTGCCCTACTTGTGTAGTGTACTTCTTAATAGCAGAGATTTCAACCAAGATATATTGTAATACAACTCCCGCCCTTCTAATAACTTATGACTTAGTTTCTTCAAATTTTATTTTAATGCCTACATTTATTTACTACAGGTACTTGTAGATACAATTTTTTGTACTGTTATCAAGCCTCGTATTTGCGAGGTTCCCCTGTACTTCCCAACTGGAATACTCAGGCGTGGTATCCACAGGTTGTCAGTTTGCCAGAGTTTATTCCAGCTCCTTTTCAGCCCTATTCTGAGCGGTCATTGATTTGCCTGACGGAGTTTCTAGTGCTTTGGGCTCCACCAAATTCTACCAGTTTGGTAGAGCTCGGGTAATCTTTTTGTGTGTGGGTGATCTGGCTTGTTGCCTTGGCTTTACTTTTGGAGTTTGAAATACTTAGGAAATCTACGACGTTTTACACAAAGAACTTAGTAATAAGAGAATAGTTACGTTTCACTTATTTTATTCCCCACATTGTTACCGTTACCCCAGACAGTATAAGATTACATTTAATTGATACATGCAAGTCCACTGTAGTGCAATAAAAACATACCAGGTGTTAACGAACAAATGATAAACATCAGAGTGGGGTAGACAAGTACAAATAGAGCATATTTTTATCAAGGAACCGATAGCATACTTGCCAACTTGTACGGTTTTTCTGGAAGATGTACGAAAATTGACCCTACGGTATGATTTTGCGGTAGGCGTAAATATCTTCCGGATTTCTGTATCTTTATTGTGCGTAAAAAACAATTTTGTATTACGGTACTGCCATGTCCAGCAGTTGAATGAGGGGTGGTGCCAAAGAGGCTGGAGACCAGGGAAGGGGGGTAGGAGCAAAGGGGATGAAAGTGCTTTGTTCTGCACCCGATTACTTCAGGGTGGGGGGGAGGTTGAAAAAAGAAGAGAGAGCGAGGAAGTGAGATAAGGAGGGGTGGGAGGATGGGAGGACTAGAGGAAGAGAGTGAGGAAGAAGTAGAAGGGAGAGGCCAGCAGTAGGAAAATAATGAAGTTTGTGTGTGGGTTCGAGCAGAGTGGGGCGGGGAAACTGATGCGTAATGAAAGGGAATGAAGGAATGCAGTTGTTTACACCATGAAATCATGTCTCAAAGTACTTAACCTTACACCAGATGCTGTACACTGCTATGGTTTTTTGTTTTTTAATTTTAATATTAATTGGCAAGGAAAGCACTACTACTATAAAAAAATTGTAATGAGTAAATATTAATTTTATTAATATCAATTTGCAAAAATAGCACTACTGCTGTAAATAAATTGTAACACATGACACAGGAATACCTCATTACTATATTTTTCTATTGGTTCTCGGAAAGAGCACAGTCTGTGTAAAGCTTTTTAAGAGAATTCTTGAATGGTTTATGTAGACATCCAGGGGCTGCAAAACAGACATCAACCTCCCTACCAGGATTAACTGCCTGGTCGGTCTTCCCTTCTTCTATCGCCCGCTGTGCTTATTCTGTTCTGTGTCCTCCCCCTCATTTTCAAACTGTTAGTGAAAGTGGCGTGGCGTGCGGATGTGTCAAAAGTTTAGACGAACAGCATCAGCATTTGATAAAAGTTGCCTTTTTTAGAAATTGTCTTCTTTGTGGCTAACCTTTTGTTTTAGGTTTCCAAGTAAAAAAATATTTGTTCAGAAATTTTTATTTAAAATTTGTGAATGATAAAACCGTTTTAAGTGGTGGTATTTTAGATAAGATTTCTGTGATTTGAATACAGCTGCAGATGGGGAACGGGACTGGTAGACTGTAGATATGGCACTGTGCCATAGTCTCATATACTCCGCAACTGCTGCCGCCCGCTGCTGACCTTGTTAGATGTCACACCCAGCCAGGCTATAGGGGATGCACACCCCACAGCCTTGTGACAGCAGCGGGTGGTCATTTCGTGTTTACGTGAATTTCAAACACTTAGAAAAATAGTAGGGTACCAAAATGAGTACGATGAAGAAGAGACAGTATTCACAATGTTTTCGTGAGGAATATTCAAAGTAATTTCCATGTGTTATGAAGTCTGAAAAAGGGAACTGACTTGTCAACTCATGTGAAGTCAATCAAACATTCTAATAACTTGAAAAGTGTGGAAGATAATAGAAAAATTGGTTGTTTTTTTTAGTAACACTAGCAGTGATAATAATGTAAGAGCTGAGTGTTTGTTTACAAGTTTTGTGTAGCCGACCATGCTGGACCATTATTTCGTCAAATATTCCCGAATTCTGAAGAGACAAAGCAATATGGATGTGGTAGGACGAAAACAACAGCAATTGTTGGAGAAATGGCAGAAACGACCAGGTAAGGCGTTGTGAAAAATTTTCAAACTGGACCTTATTCCTTGGCTACCGATGGATCCAACCATTCAGATTCTAAGAGTTATCTGCTGGTTGTAACATGTTTCAGTAATGAAACACAGATAATGGTCTCATCTGTGCTATCATTACCAGAACTTGAAGGCAATGCCACAGGTTGAAATATTAGTGAGTTAGTTCTCAGCGAACTGGAACATTTAAAAGTACCAGTCAGTCATATGATAGCATTTTCTGCAGATAATGCACCAGTAATGATGGGTGGTAAAAATGGAGTGATAGCAGTTTTGAAGGAAAAACAAGAGAAACTAGTAGGAATAGGTTGTTTATTCCATCTTATTAATTTGGTTGCTGAAAAGGGATCTGCTTGCTTACCAATCAAAATTGATGAAATTCTGACACAACAAGAGCGCCAAGTGCAAAGATAGCTTTAAAAAATTTCAAAACTTGCACGGAGAAGAAGTTAGAAAGGTATTAAAACATGTCTGCACAAGATGGTTATTCGTAGGTAAATGTTTAAGAAGACTAGTTCAAATGTGGGCTCCATTAGTGTAAGTTTTTTCACGGAACAGGTACTTAAAAAACACCAACAGCCATCAGGATTGTCTGTATTTACAATTCCAAAGAAATCGGTTAACAAAAGCTCCAGATCTGAAGGTAAGACTACCACTCATTAACTGGTACAATGTTTCACAGATTCTGCTAGTAAACATCAAAACAGTTCAGAGAAGGAAACCACAGATACGAATTCAAAAAAAAAAAAGAGAACCATTTCTTTCAGATGGTGAACCATCTTCAAGCAGCAAGAAACTTCTGGTACATGCTGGGAAAGGAAAAGAACTTAAAATCAAAGAATGCATGCAGAGTGGAGCTAGTCGAGAAGTGATGTTATTTATGAGTTACTCATGTCTGCTCAACAAGGCTTTGTGTGTGTTTTTACTGAACATTATTGCAGTGTTCGACAAATTTAATGTTATTTTACAGTCTTCAGCCCCACAGATCCATTTGATTCATCATTTGAGTGATTTATTGAAAGAATTGGTGAGATTTGTGAACCAAATGTTTTTAAAACCTCTACACTGCTGGAAGTAAATTACCATTTCACTGAAAATCAGCGGCAGGACCATGATTTGGTAATTGGGAGTGCAACATCTGAGAAAGTGAGTGCATTGTCAGAAAATAAGTTTTATTTGTCTGTTAGAAAGTATTTTTCCACCGCCTGTGACTACATACTCAATAAATTTCCTTTCAAAAATGAAGTTATAATGAAAGCAAATATTGCTGTAATAGAAAAATTTGCAGAAGTCATCTTCTGCAATGTTAAGTTTTTTGTTGACTTATCTCCATTTCTGTTGCCTATGAATGAGAGTGAGACTAGAGATGATGCAATAGATGTGCTTCACAATCAATTCTCCCTCCTTCAGCTGGAAGATCTAACCTCCTTAGTTAAGATTGAAGATTCAGAACTAGATAAATGGATCAGAATATCAGCTGTGACAAGTGTTGGTGGAAAACCTAAGTATGACGTATTATGCATTGTTATGCTAGGAATTTTAACCATACCACATAGCAATGCTGAATGTGAGAGAGTCTTTATTCTTGTCAAAAAGAACAGAACTCAGCTTCGTTCTCTCATGTCAAATAATGTCCTTGAAAATGTATCTATTAATAAAAGTAATAAGTTTTTATAGAAGGCATGTTTTGAACAGACTTTCAGTGACACATTTTTATACAAAGCAAAAAAAGCAACTGCTAGATCCCTAACAAGTCAGAATGACTGAATTTTTGTAATTACAGTGAATTGTTTTCGTAGGTTTAATTTCTTATTTATATTATTTCATGTATTCAATTAAAACTGTGAACTTCTTTACATAGGTACCAAAATGACTTAATTTCTGGGAACAGTAGTGAATTTTTAATTAATGTGATTTATTGTGGACTTAAAAGTGAAAAGCTTCAATATCTTTGAATGTAATTTTTCTTCAAATTTTGGGGTGAGTGAGAAACATTTATTTCGAGCATGCAACTAATTCAGTGTTTTCATCTGTTTGAATTGAAATTTTGCGTTTCAGTAGTTTTTAATCAACAAATGGAACAATGTAGCTGTATGATAATGTAACCACGGGATTAGAAGTGAATTTATGACAAAGTTACTTTTCATCAGAATTGCCATATATCATTTACGCAAAATTTTAGAATTTCAAAATATCTTCCTAATTTGAATTGTGGAAAGTTGGCAAGTATACGATAGTTTTAACATCCATAGTTAACATGCTAATGCTAGTGGTAATGTGAAGGGCAGGTAGGCAATCACAATAACTAGGCTGCAGGCACTGCAATGAAATTACACTTTATTTACACATAAGTGTAGCATCACCCAGTCCTAGTACTACAAATGGATGATGCAATTATGGTTGATCAGCCAATTCTATGGAATGCAAGGTCAAAACTCAACCTGCTGTATACATGGTGACCTTGAAATGTCAAGATGAAGCTGTTGAGAAATAAGGATATACAAAGAAGTAATAAAAAATAGAAATACGGCATAATTCAAATGAATAAAATGCTGAAATAGTATTACATGTTTGTAAAATTGGAGTCAATTTTTTTCTGACTAATTTCATCAACTGGTATCAGTATCTTCTTAGCATTAGTTCTAAGATTTTCAATATCTTGTACGGAGATAACATTCCATGTAGGAAACCAGACTATTATTTGCATCTGCAATTAGGTCTTTACATGGTGTCATGGCATGGAGAAGGGTGAGAGGAGGTTTTGAAGAGCGGTAACATTGTAGGTTAGGAAAATTGTGAAGGAAAAAAATGGTTTGATTACCCAGTAGGTGCCAGACATCGTCAGTGCAGCGTCAATAAAGTTGAGGTAGAGCTGACTCTTGGAGATCTCTAGATCGTAGGATGAATCACCACTGGCAATTCTCCGACATTGAAGTACTCCTCATATTAAAGTGCTGTATATTAATTACATGTGTTATACATGGTGGCCTATTTTGGGCTGGCACACATACCCCCAAATTTACGTATTAATTATGTAGTGACATTAACTTCATTTTACAAACAAAAGCACTTGAAGAGAGAAACACAATTTGGCGGGGATCTGATGGTCTGCGTTAAGTGCCTGAAGGCATGATGGAAATAAAAACACACGAGGTTCTGTTCAATGTGATTTTACTAGTAATTTTACAGCGCTCCTCAAGGGAGGCATCTTAAATTTGGTACCGGGCTTGGCCTGCCGGTAAGGCTAAACAGAAAAATGGTACGAAGCAGTGAATGCTGATTACGTGAAAATTAAGCTTTCCCAGGTAATGTAAGCCCTGGGGAAGTGAGGGGCTGTGTCTCTGGATAGCTAAGACGAAACAAGGTTCCGAAAAGGGACTACTGATAAACTAAATTATTGATGCAAAAGGTGCTGGCTGCCCAGAGCGCGGTGACGCACACACGACACATGCAACTCACCCCTCCTCATACCTTGCGTCTACTGTTTGATCTACTTTGCCAATAAACTTATTAAAACATCAAAAACCACACTTCTTGCAAATTAACATGTGCAAAAATTCCCTTGCATTAATTTAAACAAAATATCATTTGCACAAATTGGGTGAGATGATGTGGACGTGAAACACATGGGATTTAAACAACTAGACACTATCAATAAACACTTAATAGCATAACAATAAATATGGGCTTTTCTAAGGATGTCTATCGAGTCCCCTGTATTAGGGTTCTGATGGCAGTCACCATAAAGCTCTTTTCAATTTGCTGTATTTTTGCTTGTAGCACTGTGTGGCACCAAGCTACACTGATTTGCACTGTCATGCATTTCATGCGTTGTGTGAACATAGTTGCACTACGTTACACATGCATAGCCGAGGGCTGATGCATGCTGCACTGCAGAAATTCTCTGTGGTCGGCAATCTGTCTATGGAAAGGGGAACATGTCACTTGTCAGTTTAGTATTTACCGCACTCTAAGCCGGCCTTTGTTTTACCAATTTGAATCTTCCAAAATTTCCCCTTGGCTTAGAATTGGGACAGGCAAAATTACATACAGTTCCGACCAAGTATATATAAAAGCAAGCTAATAAAATGGACGTTGTATATTTACCAGTACCGTTCTATGCATAATACTAACATAATAAAGTGGTCGAAATACCTAAAAACCCACGTTTTTGTGTCATGCGCACCCCTTTGTTGCCTTATACCTCTAACAAGGTCACTGTGGGCGGTGGCAGTCGCAGTGACGAGTCCGGTGTGGCATAGTGCCGTATCTACAATGTACTAGTCCCGGTACACATCTGCACCTGTATCCCACATCACATAATTCTTATCTAAACTACCATTGTTCAAAATGATTTTATCATCCATAAATTTAAATATAATTTTCTGAGCAAATTTTTTTTATTTTTGTGAAAATCATAGAAACAAAAATCAGCCACAGAGAAGACAAACTCGGGCTGCTGAATCAATAATAATTTCTGAAAGAAAGGCAACTGTTATCAGATGCTGCTGCTGTTAGTTTAAACTCTTGACACACCCGTTCAGTGTAATTTATTATGCATCCTCATTCCGCACGCCATGCTACTTTCACAAACAAAATTTGATAAAGCAGGGGCAGGGTGGAGCACATGCAGTATTGCTTACATTGAAACCATATTAAGTGTAAAGTATAGAATTGTTGTGGTATTTAATAATTGTAAATACTCGTTAATTGAATGTGCTCGGGACCTAATTTTTCTACTTTGAATTACATTATTTTGAATCATCGAATTTAAAAAAATATTTGTATAAGTGTATTCATGAAATTCACATTTTCCCTTCCCAAAGTAAACACATCTACGGCCCCGGGAATAACTACCAACTTGAAGTTAAAACCCTGTTTTGGGGAACCATAAGATTTTTGGTTTAAAAAACAAAATTCAAGGAGTACCAAAAATAATTTTTCTTTAACGTGTCATTCATACTGTTCAGGTTATTTACGCTTGACCTGTTTATATTAGAACTGCAGTTTGTAAGACCCTGTGTTGTTTGCGTGCTGACAGGAGAAAACACACATTATTTGCCGCTCTGCCTGCATCACTGTACTGCCCACTTCCTTCGAAGTTTGACTTTCCCCCCTCTTTCAAATTTCGCCCGCTTAGCAACATGCCGCCCTGCTCCTGATCCTTCTTCGCTCACCCATTGATCTGAATAGCGTGCGAATTGCGGATCTAGAGCACCATGAATGTTGAGCCATGGGCAGAATCTAGGATCAGCAACAACAATTCCACGCTTGCCTTCTCACTTGCATCCACCTGCCTGCACTCACCAACCCTGAGCCAATTGCTGTCTCACCCACACTCCCGCTGCAGTGGGCTGCCATCTGCTATTAACATCACCACCTCCCATTGCTGCTTTACTTGTGTCCCCCACAGTCTATGGCGTATACACGTTTAGTATAATATTATACGCTTGAGTTAATTTATCTTAAATCACAACACTCTTTGAGTTTCAAAACTCAAATTACGTATGTACAAGGTGATTTCGAATTAGTGAACTTAAACACATGACAATCTGTTCTTTCTGATTGGGGCGAATAAACACTTCTGATTTATTACTAATTTTAATTAACGAGTTTTTTACTTTCTTTGTTTTCATGCACACATTTTTTAAATCTTATTATATGCAAAAGGCTATTTGTAGGAACTCATTATGATCGACACGATTTTTAGTTTGGGGGCGAATAAACACTTGATTTAGTTACTATTTTTAATTAACGAGGTTTTACTTCTTTTTTTCAGTGCAGCATTTTTAAATGCTTTTATTATGCAAGGCATATTTGTAGGAACTCTTATGTTGGCGACACAGATTTTTAGAGTATCTGGAAGTAAGCCTCCGCTACACATTTTTTAGTTCCTTGTGATTTGTTACCCAGGCGATGCGGAGTTTCAAAATGAATAGAAACCATTTCGCACTCCTACACCACTCCAAGGCCCCCCTCTATCTTACTCCCTCACTCTCTTTTCTTGTCTTTTTCTTCCCTCCTCGTTCCTGCAGCATATGCCATTCAAAACATTCTCATACTGTTGCTCCTAACAACCTCCCTCCCCCCCCCCCCCCCTTCCAGTTCAGACCTAACGATCCAAACAGCAGAGGATATTTTCTTTGTTCTCCTCTCTACCGTCATGTGACGTGGCACTTAGCTGTCACAACTCTTCGCCACTTCTGCCCCTTTCCTTCATATCCAATCTGAAGTGAACAATTCGGCTAAAATTTCAACTTGCAAGCGGTATCATATCGTTTTTTTACCGATGGTTTAAAAGTTAGGGGTTGGCTTACAATGTGGTAAATACTGTATGTAGTGTTTAATAGATTATACCTACATGTGTATTTCTCATGTTACCTGGTGTTTGAAAAGCATTGCAGCATATTCCAGACAATGACAGAATGATAATTTAAAAACATCATGCACATTGGGAACATTATTTTTAAGCCCTCCAGTATAGCTGAAAATTATTTTTTCAGACTGCTGTATCTTAGTATATTGGCATACATGAGGGCATAGAGAGGGGACCAAATAGTAAAAAGAAAGGTAAAATGTAACGTAAGATGGGGAGGATGCAAATTACATATGTAATCAATAGAGACCCTGAAAAATGGTCAATAAAACTTCAAATATTGGTGCAAAAAAACATGAAGCTGTGTAAAAACTTCAAAATTATTATTAAAGCGGTAAAAAAAATTTGTAACACTTTACACATAGTAAATTTGTGAAACTAAGCAAATATATGCAAGAAAATAGAAAGCTCACCCTCCTTGCTTTGGTACACAATATAGGATGTTCCAAGTGAAACATATACTGGGGTTCAAAATATGTTTGTGGGAAGATTTTTGATAGATTTCGTCAATTTTTTGGCCGATTTCGGTGAATCTTTCGTCGGTGTTTTATTCATTTCATCAAAGATTTAGCTGAAATTTGGCTGAGGAAAAAAATGGTTTGGTAATAGCACAAAAAGAAAATGGTTTATATTTGGTCAAAAAATGCAAGCACTCGCACATATTTCATATTGCAACAAACTTTGGCTACACAAACAAGTAGCATACACTTAATTGAAAAATGCAAACGCAAACACTGTCATTAATTACTACCAAATTACTTGGCTTTTGGTTTGTTCTTTTGTCAGTCATTATATTCCCAGACACTGGAAAACTCATTTCAGTGTCTACATTACTAACTGGAAAACATACTGGTTTCACAGATTTTAGCGTAGTCCATATAAAATCCCAACGATTTTCAACTTTATTGAAATTGTTTATTGTGTAATTCCTAACCTGTACAAATAAAAGTGTCATATTTATCACATTTTATTCCTTCGGTGACGTTACAACTTTTGAATCGCAGTAATTTGAATGTTATTTCCTTACAATTAAAATTTTCAACTGCATCATCAAAACAATGAGCAGTTATGATTGCTACTGTCTCGTAAGAAGAGGTGCAAAACTACCTTGTCTCGCAAAAGATGATAAATGTGACAAGCTAAAGTTCTACTCCCCACCAATTAAATAAGCAGAACTTTAACTAATGTATTACTTGGTTGATAAAAAATTAAACTGTGCCAGCTACAATTTGACCAGACATAACCTGGATAATTTTTAAAACATGTTTAGATGAAAAATGTAACGGAAAAATAACAATTTCGTAATACGATAGATATACGAATCTATGGAGTGTACTGTGTGCCTTCGTGGTATAAACGTGCAGCCAGCAATTAATGGCGACGGAAAATTTTATTAACATTTTAAAAATAAGAATTCAGTAATTTTTCTATTTTCACATTTGTATACTACCAACAAGGTTACATTAATTATTCGACAAAAAGTGAAAAGGGTGAAATGCAAACAATATAAGTTTAGAAAGTCGCAGAGCTCAGCGGTCAAAGCTTACTGTTTCCCTCTCTCTCTCCTCTCTCTCCTCCTCTCTCCTCTCCCTCTCTCTCTCTCTCTCTCTCTCTCTCTCTCTCCTCTCTCTCCCTCTCCTCTCTCTCCTCTCTCTCTCTCTCTCTCTCTCTCTCTCTCCTCCTCCTCTCTCTCTCTCTCTCTCTCTCTCTCTCTCTCTCTCTCTCCTCTCTCTCTCTCTCTCTCTCCTCTCTCTCCTCTCTCTCCTCTCTCTCTCTCTTCTCCTCTCCTCTCTCTCTCTCTCTCTCTCTCTCTCTCTCTCTCTCTTTTCTCTCTCTCTCTCTCTCTCTCTCTCTCTCCTCTCTCTCTCTCCTCTCTCTCTCTCTCTCTCTCTCTCTCTCTCTCCTCTCTCTCTCTCTCTCTCTCTCTCTCTCTCTCTCTCTCTCTCTCTCCTCTCTCCTCTCCTCTCCTCCTCTCTCTCCCCTCTCTCTCCTCTCTCTCTCCCTCTCTCTCTCCTCTCTCCTCTCTCTCTCTCTCTCTCTCCTCTCTCTCCTCTCTCTCTCTCTCTCTCTCTCTCTCTCTCTCTCTCTCTCTCTCTCCCCTCTCTCTCTCTCCTCTCTCTCTCTCTCTCTCTCTCTCTCTCTCTCTCTCTCTCTCTCATAAAGATGAATTTTAATACTTGCCCAGTACAATGTTAATGAACATGTTGAATTCTCCCTTTAACTTGCACTGCACTATCAAATCTTTAACATCCAGTTCATTAAATCAGCCCTTTTTCTGATAAACTGAACAAGCACCAATTTAAGATGTTTTAACGTCTTATTCAATGCTATTGAAAGTCCTTCCGGCAAGCAATCTACTATAGGAAAACTTAAAAACTGATTCAGTACAAAGTACTGCAATTGCTAGCTCAAATCAATGTTTTTCACCTCAATGTTAATATTACACATTTATAACTATTTCCGCGAAGCAGTTACATGACAATTTCAAATAACCTCAGCAAATTTTGCAAAAATTTTATGATTTTGCACCTTTCAAAAAACAGGTGTTCTTAGCCATCATTAAAGCTATATGCATTTGGTGATGAGCATTAAGAATCAAGGTGTTTGGACACTCAATTCTGAAGTTTATCGTAATGCAAAGGAATCAGTTTCTAGAAATCAAAGAATCAAATTTTATATCAGATGTAATAACGGTTTGCTAGCAGGATACGTTTCCTCAGTCAGCTAGTTGTGGCATACTGGCTGTATAAAGTCCTCCCCACTCTCCCCGGTCTATTAAACCTTTCTCAGTTTAGAGAGAGACTTTGTTTTACAGAAAATTTGGATTACTTATAATACGTATGTTGAAAAAGGCTAATGTTGAGGTAGAGGTAAGTTATTGTAGATGAGTTATTACTAATATGTTTAGCGATAAACTAATATGATTTTTAGTGGGATAATATTTGCAGTTAACTTCCAGAAATCTTGCACAATTAAAATTTGGATACATTAACAGGCCTCTTGATGCAAACAAATACTTCATGGATGTAATAACTTAAGGTTTCCATATTAAGCTAAGTAAAGCCAACTTTTAGAATCAAATAAGTAACATGCTTTCATATTGACCACACCAAGTTAAAGTACAGTAGTGTACGCCTAAGCCATTCATGCACCTAAACATTTACGAATGCATCATTGTGTTCTATATTAAATACAGTGTTAATACAGTCATTTGAAAATAGAGCCTTTTTCTTTTATGAGTTGTGAACGTTTTCATTTTGGTTTTAAACATGTTTTGTAGAGAGAGAAAAAGTATGTTGACTTCTTTCTCCGTCCCTTGTATACACAAAAGGTAGACGTAGGAATGAGTTACTCCCTTTTCTTCCTCTTCAATGCAATACTGCCTCTTCACTTTTTTATAACCACCTTGGGTGGGCTGCAATGCTGCTAGGTGGGGCTGCATTCATTGAAACAGAGGGGTGGAGAAAGTATTGATTGCAGTAGTAAATTCTGAAAGAGGGTGCTGAACCAAAAGGGAGAGGAGGGTGTATAGCCATGGAAAGAACAAATTGATGTTACACACAGCAATTATAATTTTTCTTGCCAACAACAGTTAGTGTGGTTCCACTGCAATAGAGAGGTTTGGTGAATTTTTGACTGACTGATTTTTTCTTAATTGCAGATCTGCAGCTGTGAGCTCCTAGATGGAATTAGACAACTTAATAGCACGCAATCTTCCCAGTTTCAATGGCAGTTAAATTGATTCATTCCTGTGAATTACTACCAGTATGAAATAGAAATATTTTATAGACACATTTGGAATAGTGTAGATCCAATGAAACCAACTTCAAATGGTTTAACTCAGAATAAATATATCTAATTCTTCAACCCAAATCCTGTAAATGTATTTTGTGTTAATTGGGTTTGTAGTTCCTGTTGTTTCTGTATATTTGTTGTAAGATTTGTTGAAACAAAAATAAATGTATTAAAAAAATTAGTGGTCATTTATAAAACTGATGAGTCAATATTTTCTGTTTCTTGTGCTTTGTCTGGCTTGTTACAATAGTAGCAAGGTCACTTGTTTTCCAGCGTAGTGTGGGACATTTAATCTTCCTTTCACTCTTGTTGCTTTCCTGTGTCACTGTTAAGAGGTTCTGGGACCTGTAGTGCTGTGCATTGTCTGGAATAGGGATTTTGTGATTGTTTTTTTTTTAATGCTGCATGTACACTACAGATTCCCCCCCCCCCCCCCCCACCTGGCATGTAAGCGAAGGAAGCAAATATGCATGGCAGAGACAATCTGTACGCATAAGTCAAAAAAATATTAACTCTCTTTAACACTAATAACCTTGCGACACCACGTATCCTTAAAATCATCATAGTTCACACTTAGAGTACATAAAAGCTGGAAGTGGACTTTTGGCATTGTGTTTTCCCATAAACATCGTAATGGAGGTAACCCAATGTTTACTAGGTTGGCTGAAATGGATCTACGTGATATAATTTGTTGGAAGACTGCCAGTTCATGATGGTGGTGTTCGTCAGACTGTGGTAATTGGTGTTTATTCATCACGTGTTCGGTTTTCTCATAAGAAGATTAAGTTTGAGCTTAGAGATGAAATATGGATTTATAGGAAGCTAATTGGTACACCTGGAAATTTTCATATTCGTGGATAGAGCTTGTGTATAATGCATATGTGACAATAAGTTTGGTTGACCGAAATTGGTTCAGCTATTCTTATTGTGTTATGGTGTAATCTCAACACACAACAGCAGCACGTTATGTACATTACATCTACTGTATCGTGCCATGTTCAATATGCTTGCTGGGTGTCACAACTTTCATGTTCTTGATATCTAATGTTGGTGTGTTATCAGGACATAACATGCCAGTGCAATAGTGATGTTGCCTCTCAGTCTCTGTTGAGATCACACTCAGAACAGAGGTGATGTGTGAACAAATTAATTAAATTCCATTATATTACAGAAAACTCTCACCAGTCCATTCCCAGAGAATCCGGGGTAATCAGAAATCCATGATGTTTCTGAAGCAATGTGATTTTAAACTGTTTTTATGGGTCATGTTGCACCATACCGTGCGTAAGCTGTTTTGACATTTGCACCTTGGCATCAATATGGCTGGCCAGCTGGCTCCATCTCCGCTGTTAGGAAGATGTTTATGGTGAACGAGTTGGAGAAATATGTTGATAACCACAACCACACATCCAAACTTTAAGATTTGGATAAAACATTGTATACATGGTTTTCCTTGAAGCGATCAGAAGCTGCTGCAATATCGGGGCCTATGTTGATTGGAAAGGGAAAGAAATTCTACAGAAAAACAAAGCTCACAGTGCCCTTTACATTTTCAGAGGATTGGCTAACCAGATTCAAAGACATGTACGGGATTAGAAAATCAGATGTGTGTGGTGAGCAGAAATTGGCAGATGTTGATAAATTTGGTATATGTTTTGCAGTTAGTAAATGAAAATGATTTGACTTTAGAGAAAGTTTACATTTAATACATTTTATAACTGTTAAACATAATTTATTATTTTGTAATCTACTGTAGTTTCTGGGCAGTGTGTGCGGAAGACGCAGTTGTTTCCGGGTGTCTCCTCAGATGCAAGGCACGTTGCTAGTGTTCCCACTGTATTTATCAGATTGCCACACATTGTCATAGTATTTCACTCTTAGTAATAGCCTGTATTTTGAAGTATATCCGACACGGGATGGCATCAGCTTATGTAGGGGACACATTTTGAGGGCTTTGTGGACGTTTTGTTGGTTATGAAAATTATCTTTAATAATACTAATATTTTCTTAAATCCTTGGGTTTCGAATCTCCGAGAATCACGGACTGGCAAGAGCTTACTGTATACGTGTGTGCTATAGTAATGAATATTATATTCAAAGTGACAGAATGAACGAATCAGAGAACACTCCAGGTGGCGATAGAGGAACAAAACACAATTTCAACATAAAAAAAATATATATATATATATATATATATATATATATATATATATATATATATATATATATATACGTGTGTGTGTGGTTTTACACACAAAATTAACACTTTTGTTTGTGGTGTTAAAACTTCCCCTTTCTTTTATCCCAAGTTCAGAAACACTTAAATTTTCTTGACTACCTTCTGTGTAAATGAGCCTATCTTCTTGGAGGTAATATTCAATGAGCACATTTAATGTTTTTCTTTTTCATGCAGGAGTGAAATAATGAATGTCTCGTGAGTTGTTTTGACTGGTTGGATGAAGATATTCCTCTGAAAGGAATGAGAAGAGGGGAAAGGTTGCTGTGGGAATGGTTGGTTTTTGTCCAGCTCGCTCATATGTTTCACCATCAGTAGCATGGCCACTGTGATTGCACCATTTCCTGCTAAGGTGCCATTTAGGTGGTCTTAGTTTTTGGGAGAAAAAAACGCAAATGGTATGTGGGTGAATGCCATAGATTCTAATATTCATGAACCTCTGTGATAACACCATTTTCAAAGGAAAGGCGTGCCCCAAGTAAAAACATATTGACCACGAAAACTTTTTCTTAAATCTGGATATTTTTAAGTTATGTAATTTGAAGTCAAAAATTTTGACCCTGTGAATTTTGGATTAAGGTTTTACTCCACTACAGTAAAACCCCTCTATTAGGACCCAATCCCGAGGAACTGTGAAAAGTTTGGGTTGAAAATTTGAGGCATATCTAAAAATAGATACAGCAGTTGGTGAAGGATTACTGTATCTTAAAACGTGGTTTCAGTTATGCACAGATTTGTTTTGTAGACCTATTCTTCAACCGTGGTAAAAGTTTGTATTATCCATGGCCTTCACTGATGTTAGCAGTCACCCATTTCTCAATTTTCAAAATTTTGACAATTGTTTCAAGCAGCGTGAAGCAATAAATTACTTAGAAAGATACTGTAGTATATGTTGTGGGGGGGGGGGGGGGGGGGGCAGGCCAGGTACTGTACCGTATGGCTGCCTCTGCCTTACCCCTCACACTCATTATTTAGCTTCTGTCAACCCTCCTCTGCCCATACCTACATAAGATGATAATTTTTTATGGTGAGCAATTTATTTTGGCGAGTTAAGGCCATGTGCATGTATATGCCACATCAGAATATTTTCATGAAAAATTCGTGTTAATTAAGTAGGCCGCACTAGATTTTTTGTATTCCTGTAAACATTGCTGGGCTTCATTGTACCAGTACAGAGGTCAACACACCACCTAAATTTGGTTGAAATTCAGCACATTGACGTGAATAGCATTTATCAGCATGTTTTCCCAACACCAGCAGTAACGACGGTAGTAGTGCTAGCTAGCCGCTGCCCACGAGTAATCTTGTAGCGATTGATCGGCAGCTGCGCGATGCAGTCGGCCCCAGTATGAGCAACAGCGGAGCCTGAGCAGAATTTGGGCAGCCTGGCACGAGCGCGATGCTCATGCCAGGGCCGCCTACTTCACATCTCAGCCAGAGTATCTAGGCCCGAGTGACAGCAGTAAGCTGCCGCGGTGCAGAGGATCTAGGCGCTCACCAGCGACGTACACACAACAATGTAGTCACTGCTGGCCGCAGCACACTAGTGATTTAATCTAAATAATGTATCTTCATATCTATTATCAATAAAGTGCAGTGTTTTATTTCAAATTTATGGCATTTCAAACAGTCTTAATCTTTTCACACACTTTCAATGGCCATATACTGTGTTTAGGCCTTCTTTTTTACGAGGGGTGGTCCAATATGCCTTTCTTGGGTATCAAATTAATCAGGAGATGCCCAGCTATTAAAATATACATATGTATTTATATTTAATTTTAAAATGGTTTTTTATGCGGTAGAGACGATTGAACATGATCTTCATGCAAAAAATTGCAAGTTTGGTGGCATTATTATTTATGTTCTAAATATTCTCAAATTTTGCACGACTAGTATCTTTAGTGACAGTCTGTGTTGGTACAACATACATTTTTATATATTTCTGTTATTGTTAGGGATTTTTTTTGTCTACTACTGCATTCAATTTACTCTATAGGCAATCCCTGTACTTTATTTTTCATGTTTTGAAAGGTTAATATCTATGTCCTCTTTCTTAAAAAATAATCATTCAACTACAGTATTCACAATGCTGTATTGTTAGTTTGTGTATACAAAGTATAAAACTATAAATTATTGAAACAATATCCATTTAAATTTTTTTTATTGTACTTGGTACATGCCAAAATGATTCCTGAAAAAAGTTCTAATGGTGTGGTATTTGTAACCTATGAGCAGTTGCAAATTTTGTGAACAATCAAAAAAATTTTATTGCAAGCAACAAATTTTTTTTTTTCAATTAAATGTTTGCTTAATATTTTTGAAAAGAGCTGAGTATTACCTTTTACTTGTGCCATGTAGCATCTGTCAAAATCAATGTTTACATGCCATTGTGTGTGTACATGTGTTCGTATACTTTCGCTACACCTAAAGATAAACATTGAAATGTGACTTCTACTTTTATACCTGCAAATGTGTTGTTTACAGCTTTTAAATAATTCTGTCTTAAGTCTATTTCAAAAACAATTTAGTACGAATATTCACAGTTTAGGCCTATAACATTATTTAGGTCAGCTTTATGACGTTTTAAAAATGCCTGCATTAACTATAGTTCTTACGGTTACGTTACATTAACATATTTGTTTTCCACAACATAGCACATTACACGTAATGCACGTTAATATTTTGCAGTGACTGTGTTACACACAGTTAGAACTGCAAGGTAATGAACTGTAGTATTTAACTTTTTGAAATATAGCGGTGAACATGCACTCAAATAAGCCTACCGTAACTTTTATTCCACTCATATTTATATGTATTGCTACTTACTGTGTATTAGGTTTATTGAAATTTGTTGGGGCTGGGCTTGGTGGCAAATCACATTTCATGACTCTATTTCAAACACCCAGAGTAAAGGTACAACATTGTGATAAATAAACATATGAGGATGTAGATAATTAACTTCATAAAAACAGTTCACATCAAATATTTGAAATCATGCACACACAGATCCAGCGTAACGCACCAGTCATGCCACGCTATTTGAAATGCAGCGGTTAACGGAAAACACAGAAACAGTATATTTATTACTGCCACGGAAACTCAGATTTATCACATCATAACTTGCTAAGGTAGGTTTAAAAAAAAAAAAGTCTACAAACATGATGTAATTTGAAGTATTTTTCGGAGTAAATATAATTTACGCGTTTGGTAAAACAGCAAACTGCCATGTCATGGCTCGCCACGTCTGCCAACTTCACTTTGTTTCTGCCCCGCCATCATATCTGTAGGTTTAAAAAAAAAGTCTACAAACATGATGTAATTTGAAGTATTTTTCGGAGTAAATATAATTTACGCGTTTGGTAAAACAGCAAACTGCCATGTCATGGCTCGCCACGTCTGCCAACTTCACTTTGTTTCTGCCCCGCCATCATATCTTAATATATTAAAATAAGTATTCAAGCATTAAAATCTCTTTCCAGTTGTAAATTAAAAATTAAAAATCATTATTTTTCTGTAATAAGCATGAAATATGCTAAATCCAAAACATGTACAACTTTACCGCATATTAGCGAAGTGAAACTTCCAGAGTATGAGAGAGACAAAGAGAGAGAGAGCGCGCGCCAAGCCTCGCTCAGCAGACAGTTGCTTCAAAGTTGCTCTCTTTCGATAGAACACCACCTTACCATTACGACCTACTTGCGATATTTTCCGCTGTAATTTTAAACTGTAAAAAATATATATTTTGCCATCGGGGCTACCTAAATATTTAAATAGGCACCGTTTACAAATAGGATACCAAAAAACTATGTTAAAATAATATTTTTACTTTTGAACTATTTCTTACTGGCAATTGCCAACATGTCGTTGCTCTCGCTGCTAATTCATATTTAAAAAGAAATAAGTATTACAAGTTATAATATATATATATATATATATATATATATATATATATATATATATATATATATATATATATATATATATATATATATATATATATATATATATATATATATATATATATATATATATATATATATATAATATGAATTTTTTGAAATTTCATATGAAACTGTTTGTTTTATATTATTTATGATAGTAATAAGCCTACTGCTAATGTAAGCCTTGTATAAATGATTAAATTTCACACCTTCATATACATGATTGAGTTCTGTAAAGTAATTGTCTGCAACACAAGGAATCACGATTTTTGGGATTGAGTATCGAGAGTGGTATCTGCATCGAGATTGAGAATTGAGGAAAAGTTGTATCGTTACATCCCTAGTTTTTATACAGCTATCACAAGGATTATAATGTTAAAACATCAACTCTGTGAGTCAGTATAATTTTTTTTTTTTACCAGTGGATTTGACATTACATTGTAATACAAATCAACAACTATATTATTATATGAAGCATATTAAATTATGTACTTCAATTTGAGGGGGAAGAAAAATGTATTATCACCTGTTTATTTTAATGTATTTACTTTCGACACAAAATATTTATGTTATATGGTCAACAGTTTTATAATTTAGTTAAATTTTCATGTTAACAACAGTAACAAAGAATACCAACAACACAGATTTTATAACAAACCAATATTGTCGCAAGGTTCACTTGGTGGTAGTTTCTTCATTGTTGTTTATTTCACCTACATGATCTGCAAAAAGAACACATCATCTTTAATTTATTTTTATGTGAACAGTGGCTACATACACTTATAGCACTAGCATTTCCATTTTGAGGGGACTCTCAGTTCTAAAAATCAGGAAATTTACTGAGGGCTGGTTTTACCATCTCCTGGTCAACATTAGCTGCTGGCTAGCATTTACCACTTCAAGTAATCGTTTAGCAGCGACTTTAGCTCCCAGTTGCTGGTCACCGAAGATGAACCAGTGACTAGCTATTCCAACTGGCAGTTGGGGAGAAAGAAAATATGGTGTCATAATTAGAACACAGAAAAAAATATGATGGGTATTTATTAGATATGTCAAATTCAATGCCTCGATACTTCAACACACTTGATTTTTACAGGTATCGAAGAATTGAGAATCGAATGGGGGTTATAAATCCTCGTCCACCTTCACATGAATTTTTGAGGTTATGTTGCACAGCAACAGGTCTTTGGTTTTCCAAATAGGCTGAACCTGTACCGAACTCGCATGCGTTGACCAGAATTAACGCATACTTTTCCTGGCCCCAGCAAAATTCCTCTACCGATGTGTGGAATTATTTTTTTGTTGATGTAAATGATGCGAATTACTCATTTTGCAGTTTGTGTTCAGCAAAAATTTCACGAGGTAGCGTTAGTCGCACAACTAGTAACATAAGTAAACAATAAGTACAAGGTAACTGGCAATGATGATGTTTCAGAAAGATGCATGTAGCAGCAAGTCATCTGGTAGAAGCATTTTCATTTAGCAATGGAAAATGAAAGATTACTTGTATTTCAGTTACATTACTGAATAGCATCAATATTTGAGTACATATTGATTAGCTTCATAAGTTGACCTAAATTATTGCATTGCGAAATTGAGAACTTTTGTTTAAATTTTTTTTGTACACTACTATGTCTATGTTCATTTCAAATAAATCATAGATTTATACAAAATTAACTTTCCTATAACTGGCTTCAATTTGGGTCTAATTTGACCTATAAAACAAAATTTAAAAAGGATAAATTGACTCGCACATGTTGATAATCACTATATCCTAATGTATGGTATAAGAATAGAGAAAAATTTTTAATTTTGACATCTCTAGTATTTATATAATAAGCACACACAGTGATTTGAAACACTCCCCCCGAGATGTGATTAATTTTTTTATGCATTCATATTATAAAAACAATTGAGTAACATTTTGACACTGCTTTCAACAATGAAATTTTTGTTTCGATAGTCCATGTGCATTTTGGACCTTGCTGTGCTGCTATCTTGCACGAAATCGAACCACAAAAAATGTAGTGCTGCAGTGGCACAGTGACTCATAAATGCTGTTTTGTGAATAAAGAAACGTAGTTTAGATGTTGGCAAATAATAGAACTTAAAAATTCCCCTTATTCTTTACATTAAGTATATTCCAATGGCATTTTTACATTCCTCATATAATATTCCACTGACCAGTGTTATTTTATGAAATGCATATAAAAATTCAATTTTTGTGATAATATTTTTGCACATTCACATGTCTATTGATTGTGTGAATACAACATAGCAATGGAGATGTGAATATAGACAATATAAAATATATATATTTTTTCACAAATCTTAACATTTCTCTTATGCTTTCTGATACTGGAAGCTTAAAAGGTTAACCACACAATTTTGGTATTATTAAATAATAATTAGCTACTAATAAATCTTTAACTACAAAATAATATGTTTACTATTTCAAAACAAATTAAAATTAACTTATTAAATTTGCTAAATTGTTGTTCGTGAAACCTTGCACACACTTAATAAAAGTTGCTAGCTTTTAGTAACTTTTGTTGCCAACATCTACAAAATCACATCCAAACAATCAGATAAACAGGAGGCAACACAATAGTGATAAAAACATTAGCTTCTATTTTTGCCAACAGTCAAGCCCAATTCCCAGTTGGCTGGTAAAACCCACTTTAAAGACAATATCACACTATACTAGATTCTGTAAAAGCTTGTGCAAACTCTGCCATAGTGGCCAGTATATGGGCTAGTGTGGCACACATCATGGCATTTCCCGCCTGACATGACCAGATTTCATACCAGGTTTGGTAATTGGACACGTCCTATTTTTCGTGGCAGGTTCCACACCGACTTTCGTACCTGGCCAATCACATTGCAGTTTCAGAGCCTAGGGCGCTCCCGCGACTATTACAGTAAGTTCTCGCCAGTTCATGATTCTCGGTGATTCGTAACCCCCGGATTTTCGAAAACCCTCAAAATGTATCCCCTACGTAAGCTGATGACATCCCATGTCAGATATACTTTAAAATACAGGCCATTACTGGAGTGAAATACTGTGACAACACGCGACAGCCAAATTACTGTGGCCGCCTTTAATAAATACAACGGGAACACCAACAACGTGCCATGCGTAAGTAAACAACCTGTCAACTGTCGGAGGACGGCGACACTGAAACATCTGCTTCCGCTTACACTGCCCAGAAACTACTGCCGTTCGGCGGCTGGCACTCTGGCAGCATGGTGCAGCACAGCACAAATGTTTAAACAACTTACGTGCGGTACGGCGCAACATAACATGTCAAAACAGTTAAAAATCGCATTGCTCCGGCAACACCGCAGATTTCTGAGTACCTTGGAATCTCGGGTCACGGACTGGCGAGAAACCGAAAAGGATGCCTCCATCTTGATTTTTCATCAGTGAGGTTGACATTTTTCCAAATAGATTTAAAATACGACAAATAATACTGGCTATAACAACTTTTAATTACTTTCAAAACCGTTTGAATACTAATACATTATCAACTAGGGGTCATGGTGGCAGAGCAATTAATATGCACGTCTCCCACCAAGGCAAACAGGGTTCAATCCCCAGCCGGATTTCTTCTCCAACATTTCGGCAGTCATTGCAGCTGCCATCATCAGGGAATAATACCTGACCAATTGAGCACAGTCGAAGGAAGAGACCCTTATATATTCTGATTTCTGGAGGGCTGTTTCCTGATTGGCTGGGCCCTCCAGAAATCAGAATATATGAGTCTCTTCCTTCGACTGTCTTCAATTGGTCAGGTAGAGTCTCTTCCTTAGACTGTCTTCAATTGGTCAGGTATTGTTATCTGATTTTGGCAGCTAGAACGAGACGGGACAGGGGGGAATTGTATGCTTGTTGTCCCTGAGGCGACATGTTCTGGCATTGATACATTTTGTGCAAATCTCAGAGACTCTTAGCAACAATAACGAGAGACTTTCCTAAAGAGTTCTGAACATTTTAATTCACGTGAAATAATCCACTGATTATTTTCCTGTACTCAAGTTGACAAGCTGAGGAGAGGCTGTTTAACTTGACTGGGCGCATTAGCTAGCATGTCTAGTTACTAGAAAGGTTACAGTTGACATCAGCTTGCGTCGGTTTTTCTAAATTACAGTGACCTAAATGTCAATCGTAATGCTAGAGATTGCAACATTTATAACAAGAAATGTTTGTGTCATGGGACTGAGTGTTTTAGTCAAACTGGTCCATGTGTCCAAAATGGTTGCTGTGTGGGAAGCACTTGTGCTTCGGGACGTGGAAGTTCATCGCAACTGTGTCTTTTCGTGTACATTAAAAGGATAGTGCACGGAAAACAGATCCTGGATGTTATTCACCAAGTAGTATCAACTGCTTCTTGTCGCCAGGTAATTGTCTTATGTAACCTTTTGCCGGCAGTCTATACTTGTGAAGAAATAAGTTTCATGGTGTTACATGAATACCTTTGCATGAAATATTTGTTGGTATGTTGGAAATTCAACTATAAATAATCTGCACTGTCCATTTTATTATTTTGCAACACTGCATGTACGTAGCAATATATGTATATATTTTTAAGTCCTTTATTAAGGATGTACAGTCGAATGGTCAGAAATATTAACGCCGTCCTTGCTCTGTGCGCCACTCTGGGGGTATCCGATAATGCTCGCTGCTGCAGGGACCGCACTATGTGCATCAATGCGTGTGATGTAGTATGCCCTTCGTGAATGAACAAACTACGGATCCGTACACTGCATATAAAGACATGCTTGCCGAGAGTAACCGGCGCCTAGCTACTTTCTTTTTGTGTAAGAGTGTGACCCCCTTAATGCAGAGTCTAATGCATGCCTGAAGAAGTGTCATCTCCTTGCATCCCTGCCATAATTTCCATTTTAATATTGAGTGATGACCCATATGGTGCACGTGTGTTCACACAGATACTGAGTGACACTGAATTATTTTGTTATTGTTCCAAGTGCTATGTTGTGTGTTATTTTGTTTGAGATGCTGGTAAATGACTTCACATTTTAAGGAAAATAAACATTCAAAGATTCATGCAACCCCGGCAGCAATATTGCCAAGTTCACGGAACAAATTTCCAACAGCTCATACATTAATTTTCACTTTAATTAATTTTTCTGTTTGAGAAGGGTTTAAATATTGTATTTTTGTTAAATTTTATTATATTGTTTTATGCCTTCTGCTCGCCTATCCTGGCATTGATACTTGTGCAAATCTCCGAGACTTTCCTAAATAGTTCTGAACTATTTAATCCACATAAAATAATCCACTGATTATTTTCTTGCACTCAGTTATCTTTTGTATGAAGTGTTTTGCATTTCGTCCTGTGTAAACATTTCCGTCGAGATGCTGGTGGGAAGGTGTCTGTTGCTAACAGTACCTACACGCCACCATCTTTAGTCTGGTTCAGTGGGTCTTCGAGGGCGGATATGCGCCACCACATACCATGGGAGCATCATCAAGTTGTGTTAATCATTTAGGGTGTCAGTTAAAGCATTTAATTATTATGGAACCTTTTTTCTTAGCTTTGCTCTCCCGTGTACCGACCCTCCTCTCTCCAGACTCACGACCCCGGAGAGTTTAATCGCATAAATTCTCATTTAAAGAACTTCACCTCGGGAGCTGGCCCTAACCAGTAAATGTAATCACGTGGTCGTCGACCACGTGCTCAGTGTGTTAAAGTGTTGCCATGACTTTCTTAAAGATTTTGTTAGACGTGTGCTGCGAGGGGATGCCGCCACAGGCTGTCGCCCTGTAACGACCCTGAGAGAAGGAGATCCTCATGCTTTTCCGACTAATTGAAAAGCTGGCACCCTGGGAAAACTAACTGAATCAACCTCCATCGACAATCTGGAGCATCATTAAGGTAATCTGGCATTGTACACCTCTCGTAAGCCCCAAGCCATGTTAAATGGCGTGCCCAACGTGAAGCGAAACAAACAGGTAACTTTGTCACATAGCTGGTTCAACTTATGTGGCTTAATGAACATGTTATTGCCATAACATGTGTGCTAACTTCGGACAGAAAAGTGCAATGCAACTGGCATTTCTACTCGTTTTATGGCACAGCAAAACGAGCATGTGGTCACAGTTTCGTGTTTCGGAAGTTGTTATTGTGCTTGGAAACCACGTGGAACTGTGAACATGGTCGCCATCTTGTGCGTTTACCGATGCCTCATCGTTCGGAGTGCATGGAAGTTCCCACGTCTCTGCGCTTCATGGTATTCCCATGTTGTCACCGCACGCCTGCCACCATCCGTGTATGTGAGTGTGTAGTCTGAACTGGCCGTGTGCAGACCACCCCAGATCAGGTGATAGCACTTACGTGTGTGTGGACTACACTTCAACGCCTACACTGAAGGCAATGGCTAGTCAGTCTTCAATTTGCCAACAGCTAACTGGTCATCACGTCATTTTCGCTTGCAACATTGTCCAATGTTACGTTGCCCTTTTGTTCATGTTGATGCGTGCCGCTTCTACACCTATTATAATGCATCTTCGACTCATCGCCTAGGAGTACTGCTTCCATTTCTACAGACGTGAGCGACACATCACCTACTTGCACAGGTAACAGGAACTTATGTTTTTTTCCTTCTCACCTGGAAGGCACGCATCCCGGCAACCACCCCCCCCCCCCCCCTTTCGGCACTTGACGCAGGCCGAGCAGACCCGACGCGGTACGAAGCCAGAACTGCTGACGAGATATTTCTCATGCCACCCAGGGCCGGAGGACGTCATGCCTCCCCCACACCCGCGCTAGCAGCCTGTAAGCTTCCACTATATAAGTCTGGACGCTGCTGTCCTCGGGAGTCATTCTTTCGCATCTCTTGCACCGCCCACAGCACTCTTAGTGCTCGGGAGCTCTAGAGAAGTTCGAAGCCTACAAGTACGCCTTCGCTGCAACCAACTATGTATGCAAACGACCAGTCAATCCAGCGACAATTCAACACAAACTTTCTTCTTTTAACTTCCTTTGTCACTTTTAGACACCTTTAATTAGTAGTTTAACTGTAACTATTATTTTTCGTCTAGAATCAGCTTTTCCCGTTTATTCAGAACCAGGTCACCTACACCTGGAACCACACAGTTACCTTCAGCTATCCTCGACTTGATAGGAGGTAGCACAGGTCATGTGTCTATTGAACTTTCAATAAACACACGCTTGCTACTTTTGTTTCTAGGGTATATATCTGTACTCACAGTTGGAGGTAGATTATGCTGTGCACTGCCAACAGAATCTGGGGAAGTTATTAAATAAGACATACCCATTAGACTGCTACTTCTTTCTTCCCATCACACACACAGCACTATTAGTGCTCGTGGTGAAGAAACAGTTAACGCCCCAACCACTAGTAACACATTCACACCAGGAAACAAGACACACTTGGGTTGCTTTGCACCATTCACACTATTAGTGCGCAGTGACGGTGATCAGCAATGCTGCCGCATATTCAGAGTGGGCGCACAACCAGTAGAGGCTTGGCGCAACTCTGGCTCAACGTCCCTGATCAGTCTGCCTGCGGTGGGGGATCAGTGGGGACTCTTTATCGAGCCGGTTGACAAGTCACTATTGGGTTACACTGTTAGTGTTTCCGTTTCGATGCACTGTGTGATTTATAGAACTGTTACCCTATGCCTCATGAGAGGAGTGGTAGGAGACGTGGAGAGCAACACCTGGTTCATCCTGCTGTCTGGCCAAGGATAGTATATCTCAATTCTACGCAGGATAGACAGGCGGAACGGGTTCATGCCGCCGAACTCACACGTCAAGCAGTCGTGCCTGCACCGGCAAAATTAATTGAGTTTCGGCGTGTGTTCGTACCAGCTACAAGTATCATCCTTTTGTCTACAGCTTCTTAACTGGAGCAGAGGTTCGCCTAGGTTGGGACGTGATCTTCTGGACGAAAGAAGCACGACTTTGGAACATTCATGCAGGCATTCACCTAGCTTAAGCCTAAACTTACCTCAACTATCGAACTAGAGGTGACAGTGTATCAGAAGTAGCCGACACTTCTCGCCTCATTCCCGCTACCTAAGTCGTTTTTTGGTCTAGCGAGTAAAATCTGCAACTACCGTGCCCAGTCAGTCTTATTGGACACGACCATGTCAGACGCCGAGGCCAACGCCATCACCGGCAAACACCCTGACAATAAAAACGATGTATCTAACATACCATGTAGCCATGCAGACTGCACAGGCAATGGCACCCTAAGAGTCGAGTACACCTACTGCACAAAACTCTTCTATTATGCATGTATAGACTGGCCAGTAGATACCAGAATTACTGACGGCTTAGAGTACCGCTGTACAGCATGCCAACGACAGCCTACGAGCTTCTGTAACGAGGTAATGTGCCCTGGGTGGGGCATAAACCGCATCAGGTGCATCCAGTATATTCAGTCCTACCACCATCTGTGTATAGGGTGGCCCGACGAATGCACCTCCATGCCTGGGATGGCTTACCAGTGCGAAAGATGTCTGAGGGAACACATCCCTTTCTCCCGCCAATCCAGGCCTTCCCAAATATACATCCAACCAGGAACAGCACCTGGCCATCCAGCTATGGATAGATATAATGACATACAAATAACAGACTTTGCAAGCCGCCCACACAAAGACCCCATCGTATTCACTCAGGAGTGCGAGAAGGAATTTAAGGAAACAAATCTGCCACCGAAACAATGGGTTGACCGGGCTTAACTACATTTAAAGGGCATCGCCCTCACCTGTTGGGAGCGTTACAGGGAATTCTTAACCAATTGGAAACAGTTCTGCAACTGCATAGCAATGGAATTTACAGGCGAGGAAGTGTTGGCTAGGCTAACCACCCAGTTCTACAGCCAGACCCAGGTACTCGACGAGGAAGCAAAAATCTTCATACGAAGAAAAGAGCAAATGTTTTGAGGAGTATTTCCAGATGTCAATGAGGTTACCGCTGTTCGCTCAATCGGGTGCATATTACTGTCAAGTCTCCACAACGTACTCTTGACAGGGAACCCTACGACTGTGGATGATTTGGTCACCCGAGCTTGAGAAGCTGAGCAGAATTTTGTCTCAGGCGAGGCTTGAAAAACCTGTCTCCAACATGGCCCTCAACGTGCGTACGCCCTCTGTGGTACCTCCTAAAGGCGTAACAACCACAACCCCATGCATGGCTATTGTACCCAAGTGCTGGTTCTGCCCGGACAATCATTGGAACAAAGATTGTCCGTGGAAACCAGAGGGAGCCACCACTCCACCCAACTGAGTGGGCAACATGTCAGCAAATATCTCGTAGTGACCAGCTAGCAAACCAACTCCAGAAAACAAGCCAGAAAACACCGGCGCAGGGGTATCAAGTGGGCCGCCAACCCCGGCTTACAAGGTCCCATCCTCCAAGGACTAAGTGAGGAAGCACCGGTTCCTGTAGCCCCACACATAGAGGTGGAATTAAATAGCACTCACCTTACTCGACTCTGCAGCTACAGGAAATTTCATTAGATGGAATCTTTTAACAGCAAACCATCTCGCAGAACTCCATCCACATAACAAAGTGGTAAGAATGGTGAAACCTGATGCAACTCTGGAAGTAACTGGCTGGATTACCTTGAATATAAAAATCCAGAATGTTGTCACCCCAACAGAACTTAATGTTTCACCGACCATGTCCGAATTCGTGATACTAGGATGTCCATGGCTTATCTGCCATCACTGTATTCTCTATCACAGTCAACGAAGAGGCATACTTGGGAGAAACTAACCGCATTACTGTCAATTGGGACCAAAACCCACACGACATCCCGCAAATGCCCATCGATCCAATGAGCATTAATCATGAACTCGAAGAACCAGAGTTCATGTGATTAAAAGGCTAGCATGCCCACACCTACGGACAAGCTGGGGAGGAAGAGGAGGAAGAGAAAATTATTTCCCAACCCCCCCCCCCCCCCAGATTGAAAGAAGTCCAGAAGAGCAAATCTGACTCCAACTACAGATAACCCGACACCAAATTACTCTAAGCCAACAGGAGGATCCCAACATCCTACGTCTAATACAGGAACAGTCCCAACGTTATGCCCTACGTGATGATGTATGGATAAGCAGCGGGCAACCCAATACACTGTGGAAGATCTGGGTGCCACCGCAACTACGAGCGGATACATGCAGACACCATCACGACCATCCCTAAGCTGGTCACCTGGGTACAAGGGAAACCCTGTTGGACATCAAAACCCGCTACAACTGGGATGGAATAAGCCGCAATGTTCGGCAGTAGGTTGGCAACTGCGTCACGTGCTGCCTTGGAAAAGCATACCCGGTTCCCTCCCCCATCACAAAACCACGGAGACCCAAGACGGCCTGGACCCACATCACCGCCGATCTGATGGGCCCATATCCTCGAAGTACTAAGGGAAACCGCTATCTCTTAGTGGTAACCAACCAATTCTCCTGGTGGGTAGAGGCATTCCCTCTACCCAGCCAAGAAACCACCCCCATCGTGCGGAAAATGGAAGCGGAGATTTCCGCATGATGGGGCTACCTGAAAGCCATACTGACAAGACAATGGCCCCCAGTTTACTAGCCATCAATGGCAAACTGCCTGTCAAGAGTGGGGAGTAGAAATCTGGACTCCCTCCTCCCCTTACCTTCCACAAGCCAACCCCACTGAATGGAGGAACCAGGTCAAGAAGTGCCTCTGTATTAGTGTGGGGAATGACCACAAACACTGGGATAAACACATCCTCACCATACTGTTTGCCCTTCGACGCCATACTAACGAGGCCGTCGACACCAGCCCGAGCATCCTACTCCTTGGACAACCCTTGTGCCGACCAGGAGACTGGCAGTGGGAAGGCGAGCCCACTGAGATGCCTCAACCAGAGGACATCCGGCTAGCAGCACTAGCACGAACCACGCATGCCCAGAGAGCTCAAAATACTTATATTTCAAAGAAATATCCCAACCAAAGACAGGGGTAAGAGAGTTCTACCTGGGGGAAGCCATCCTCCTACGAAGTCACCCACTCAGCAAAGCAAACAACCAATTCAGCTCTGACCTCACTGACAAAGGAGATGGGCCATACAGTATACTAGGCAAATGTGATAAAGTTTACTAGGCCGACGATATACGCAGGCAAATTTATAAGGCCACCATAGGTCAGATATGACCATACCCAGGGGACATGCCAACGCTGAATGGGACACATCCGGCCAATCGGAAGATGAAGATGAACCTCCACTCAAGAGAATAGAACCTGAAACCAAACCAGGACCTTCAACGAGACCCGAACAAACGCCCATCATGGTTGAACGGGTGCCTAGTTACAACGTACCGTGGAAACCCGATGTTGAACAACATCAAGGAGAATTTTCCGTAAGATCAATGCCCTCGACATCACGCAGCTATGCCGATAAAATAGCAGTCGCGAGATCCAGTTGCTCTGAATTATCCTGGCAGAGTCCCCGTGACAGAGAACCCCTTCAAACATCCCATAGATCAAGTCGCATCAGTGAGCGATTGGAAGTACCTTCAGTGAGGGGGCTAGGAATCACCCAGGTGCCTACCTCCCCACCTAGTACAACTACGGAACCGGAAGTCACGGCTGTCCCAACTTCAGAGACGTCGCCTTCCGACAACGAAGTACATGCCGCCACTAAACCACCGGAAATTACACTCTGCAAGAATGCACGTACTGCGGAAGAAGAGGAAACACCAGGGGCAGTGGTCAAGGTCATTCCAGCTTCCACAAAGTCGACCACTACAGCCAACAGCGATGAACTTCCGCAGCCCGAAACGTTGAGCTCCGGTGATAGTGATCAGCCTCAAGAACCTGCCATGCAGGTTCTCCCACAACCAGGGACATCGAGCTTCAATGAGAGTGCTTCGCCTCAGCCTCCTATTACACAGGAAACTCTGATCCCGGGGCGTCAAGCTGCAACAGATGTGCTCCGTCCCCACGTCCTGTGACGCAGGAATACCCGCAGACCCAGACGTCAAGCTGCCACATTGGAAGTGCTCCACCCCACCATCTTGCTAGGCGAGAAGCTGCACCCATCGAGAACATCTATGCCACCCACGCCTCAACAGGCACATCACCCGTAGTGAAGGCTGACTTAAACTTCCCCTCCACTGGTTCGCCCCAGGACCTGGCCACTGAGAGCGTTGATGCCACCCATGACCTGGAACCACGACGTGCTGTGCTGCCTGCAGTAGGGGTGGAGACCTTTCTCCCCCTCACTGCCCCGTCAGAGAAATATCCTACCCTATGGGTAGGAACCCGTGCAGTCTGGGTGGAAGGGCTGACCCTCCCCTGCACTGCCTCAACGTCCCTTGAACAAGTGCCCTCTCATTTTGTAGAAGCAGAAGCCACGACATACCAGGCTGCTCCACGATGCCTGATGCCCCCACGTATCGCCAAGGCGCACACACGCCTGGCCGTTACAGGGAATCGCCATGGAGACCTACAACCAGGTACATGTGGTCGTACCCTCAGCACGCAGCCCTTCAACGCAGGGTCAGTGATAATGAGGGGGAAGACGAAGATCACCAATAGTGTGCACACTTTAAAAATTGTGTAGTAGTCGTAAACCACAACTACGTGCACTTGACAAAAGGACTCGTTATAGACCAGTCACGTGCACTGTATTTAATTTAGCCGAAAGCCAAAAGACAGTGACGTAAGCAGAACATTCACATTTAGGCTAAATTAAAAGAAACAGTGCAGTTCCAGTATATAGAACCAATGAGGTAAATGAGCAAGTAATTAATCACGTGGGTACGTGATAATTCACTTTTTATTTACACCTGTAAAAAGTTGTACAGCAGTAACTTTTGAACAGACATTTTACACCTCATGGTTCAAAAGTTTCAGTGGCCAACAGCCCATGTAAAATGTAGCATTACAAACAGATGCTCTCCACAGTGATAGTAATAGCTACAATAATGAGTATAATGTATGGACACTTACCACAGTGCGCGTGATAGGTGAAGACAGACTTCCATAGTTTACATGTTAGAATTAGCCTTCGTTCACAGAATTTTTAGCTAATTTTAGATTTTTTTTATAATGATGTGATGTGTAGGTACACATTTAAATATGCTCATAATTTTTTTAAAGTGTATATGTGAAGATCACCAGCAAGAAACAATGCAATTTTGTAGGAGGGTCCAGAAAGAACCAGCTGCTCCGAATTGTCATGGTGGAGTCCACGCGACAGAACCCCGTCAGACACCCCGCCGCTCAAGCTGCATTAGCGAACAATCGGAAGCACCTTCGGTGAGAGGGCTAGGAATCACATAAGTGCTTACCTCTCCACACAGAACAACTCCTAAGCCGGCAGTCAAGGCCATTCCTACTTCAACAAAGTCGACCGAGAGCTCCGACAAGGAAGAACAAGGCGCCACTAGACCACCAGACACTGGACTCAGAACAAACACACATATGGCGGAGGAGGAGGAAGGCAAGGGGCAGTGGCCAAGGACATGCCAATGTCTATGGCGTGGGTCACTGCACCCACTGACGAAGAACTCTCGCCACGCAGGATGTCGAGCTCCGACAAGAGTGCTTCGCCCCAAGAATCTGCCATGCAGAAAAACCTGCAACTCAGGACATCGAGCTGCCCGGACAGAAGTGCTCCTCCTACAGATCTTGCTATGCAAGAACTTCCGCCACCCAGGATGTCAAGCTCCGACGAGAGTGCTCCGTACCTGCAACCTGCCATGCAGGAAACTCTACCCACCCGGATGTCGAGCTGTTAAAATGAAAGTGCTCCGCCCCATTTTGCTATGCAAGACACTGCAGTCGTCGAGACAGTCAACGCCGTCAACCACCCCTCGTCTGGCACATCACCCGCAGTGGAGGTCGAGGCGATCCTCCCTCCCACTGCCTCGTCCCAGGACCTGGCCACTAAGATTGTCGATGCCGCCCACGACCTGGTCCCACGACAAGCTGTGCTGCCCAAAGTCGAGGTCGAGGTCTTTCTCCCTCGCACTGCCCCATCAGAGAAACATACTGCCCTATGAGTAGGAACCTGTGCAGTCAGGGTGGAGGGTTTGTCACTCCCCTGCACTACCTCAACGTCCCTTGAACGAGTGTCCTCCCAATCTGTTACAGAAGAAGCAGATGTCACGACACCCTGAGATGCTCCTCGACATCTGATGCCCCCATGTACCGCCAAGGCTGTTCGTTCACCTGGTCAGTACCGGGAATTGCCATGGAGACCCACAGCAAGGTACATGTGGCCGTACCCTCTACATGCTGCCTTTCGTCCGAGGGGGAGGCCCGCAAGAAGTAAGGACGAAGATCGCCAGTAAATGTGCTGTGGTTGTAAACAGTGCAGTAGCCGTTAACCGCTACTTAGTGCGCGTGACGAAGGACTCGTTACAGACCTGTCACGTACGCTACATTTGATTTAGCCGCAAATCAAAGACAGTGACATAAGCAGAACAATCACATTTAGGGTAAATTAAATTCAAAGTGTCCTGTAAAAGTGCCTCACCCCACTGTCAACCAAAAAAAAAAAAAAAGAGGGGGGGGGGGGGGAATGAAGCGTTAAGAACCAAAGAGGTACATGCTACCATAATTAATCACTCGACTATGTGCTCATTAACTGCTGTACGTCAAACAATAACTTTTCACCACAGTGCAATATAGATATTTTCCTCCTTAAGGTTCCGTAATTGTTAGTGACAGACAGCCCATTTAAGTAGGTAAAATTGCAAATAGACGCTCACCACAGTGACAGTAATGGCTACCATAAATGAATCATGTAAAGACACTCACCACAGTGCCAGTGATAAGTTGAAGACAGAGACTTCGACGTAACAATGACATTTTTAGCTTTTTCAATTTTTTTAATTCTTCATCACTTAAATCTGACTTGATGTGTAGGTAAACCTCTAAATATTACAATACATTTTAACAGTGTACTTGTGAAGATCACCTACATGAAGAATGCAGTCATGTAGGAGTGTATTTTCTGCACCTGTTGACGTTGACATTTCTTGGGAACTTGAACACTTTCAACGATGATACACAATGACATAAGATGGACTCCCGCAAGGGATAGCTAGGTTAGTTTTTTTCTCTTATCATTTAAATCTGACTTGATGTGTAGGTACACAAGTATATATCACTATACGTTTTGAAAGGGTCTTATGTGAAGAACAACAATTCTTTAAATGTACTATATATTAAATACCTAAATTACTCATGTGTCTTTACAGTGTATATGTTTGCAATATCTTGTGTACCATCTCAGTAACAAACCAAAGACTCTAAGCCATAGAGCTCTCAAAAACAGGGGCAAGAAATTTTTAACTTCAATTTTATCCAGTGTTTATGTATTTATTAAGTGACCAATGTTCGCACAATTTGCTGCGTTATTCATGCATGTAGTGTTCTCACTTTGTATTCGTTTAGCCGGTCAACCCAGGTATTGAAGGGCCTGTGGTTGTCCACCTAGTAACCTGTCACACGTAACTATTTAGCTTGCTGACAGACACAAATGCTCCCTGGAAAGATTTTCCTTTACTTTCTTAATTCAATGCAGCAAGCTTCAGGATAGTAGTGACGTTTCTTTACCTTCTGCGAGTAAGGCATGTACATATTTTAATTATTATTACTTTTATTACCCTCGTTTTGTCGTGCCATTCTTTTAAATAATTTTTCTTTCAGGTTTTTATGTATGATGCCCTTGTAGTATCCACCAGCGATATGCTGGATTTTGTCTATGGCACACGTAAAAATGTAGGCGGGTGGGACACCTGACATGCGGCTTCCTAAACCAGTAATCTTTGTTACACAGGGGGAATACACATTTCTCCACATCAGCGAAGCCGCATCACCAGGGCGAGGCCCGCCCGAAAGAAAGAGAGAACCAAGATTGCCAGCCGGCTGCAACCACTTCACGTCTTGCACGTTTCGCTTCACCGGGCGAGCAACCAGAGTGCACAAAACATGCGCTGCTACAGCTGTCAAGCCACCCAGCTTAAGGATCCCACCTAGCCGACTGAAATTTTTTTTTCGTGCTACCTTCTTCACATCTACCTACATCCATCCAGACCTTTTAGACCTTCCAGAGAGCAGGCCTACGCCTTTCTCCACCACCTGTTCCACAATGAGTCTTCATCCAAATGGGGGAGGGGAGGTGGGGGTGGCGAATTGATGTGTGCCGCTCAACCTATTAATTAACGATTACGACTCACCACCAATTGTTTCTACTTCCACTGCTACAGGAGAAAGAATTTTACACATGAATTCTCGGCTGCCTACTCTACCAGGAAACAGGAACCTATGGGCAGATTCTCAACTGAAGGTTATGCAACCTGGCAGGCACACCCCATCCCCAACCCATCGCTGAGAGCCTACAAGCCGCCCACCACCAATCGCTGATGAGGCACGAAGCAGAAACACTGACCAGAGTTTTTCGACTCCCACACCAACCAGAGCACTTTGAAATACTTTGCATTCGTCTAGAACCAGGTTGCCTACACCTGGAACTGCAGTTACCTTCAGCTCTCCATGGTCTGATAGGAGTTAGCACAGGGCACATGTTTATTGTCTCTCCAATAAACACCCATTATTCACTACCCTTCTGCTTTTTATTCACAGGGTACTTGTCTGTGTGATTGTCAGGGACAGAATACAATGTGCACCGCCAACAGGAACCCAGAGTACTGACATTCACATTAGACGGCTACCTGTTTCTTCCCAACCCCCGAGCACCAAGTCAGTGCTGGTGTAGAGAAACTGCAACGTCCCAACCACTAGAAACACCTTCGTGCAGTGAGGGGCTACAAGCTCAGGTTATCTCTCACTTTAAGCATTAAGTTAGTGCTGAAGTGACCTTAGCCTGGGGGTTGCTGTCCAACCCGGTGCGAACGCACAACCAGTAGAGGCTAGGTGGCCCACATGGTTCCACGTTCCGATCAGCCTGCATGCGTGGGGGCTCAGTGGGGACTCCTATCGAGCTCGTACCGGCAAGTCACTATTGGGTTACACTTTATTTACCGTTCCTGTTTAAGTGCACTGAGTAGGCTGTCAGACCAATGCCTCACAAGGTATGGAGTGGCAAGAGGCATAGAGAGCGATACCTGACTCATGCTGCTATCAAACTGTGGATAGTATTACCTCATCCTACGCTGGACAGGCAGGCGGAACGGGACAGCGCCGCCTAACTCTTAGATGACAAGCAATAGCACCTGCTTCTGTAACAATAATCTTCTTGTCACCATGCATTCGCATTCACCCTTCCTGCCACCCGGCGGTAAGAGGGTTGCTAAACTGAACAGAGACCAGATACAGTTGGGCAAACCCCAACTTCTGGAGCAGTGAAGCCTACGACTGGAATCGCCGCTTCGGAGTAGACCGAGCTCGCCGCTACTGGGTGAAATCCTTTTCAACTGCAACACCCAAGACGACAACAGAATAAGTAAACAACAACCAACACCTCTCATCTTGTATCGTAGAACCAGAGTAAACCACCTCGCTTTTGGTCCAGCAGAAAAATCCTCGACATACGTGTCAGACTTAACCAGCATGCATAAGTTGTTTATAAACCCCCCTGTGCCCTGTCGTTGTTAACATATTGTCCCCAGGGTTTGTTGACTAGACAGTCTGATCAGCTGCTGTTTGCATTTGCTTGTGCCTCATCGCTCGAATGTATGCCCCGTTGTTTGCATGGCCCCTTTACAGCATGTAAACTCTTGTGTGTGTTTACCTATATCAAGTGTCAATCGTATTGCTCAATATAATGTCGTTTGTGTCATTCTGTACCATGTCCACGGGGAAGATTTTTTTTCCATTCTCTCTGCGCTCGTAAATTATTTTTCTGAATATGTCCACTTGTCGTCGTTGTGTCACATCAACTATGCAACATCACCACTGCATGGGGGAGGTGCTACCTCTCCACACGCAACTACAGCACCAAGCAGTGCCCCTTGCGCTGCCACACCACCTGCTGCATTTCAGCCTAGATGCCGCCCAGTCGCCCTATCGGACTTCCTAGAGGGGGGGGGGGCATTTGACGTAGCCGTCTCTCTGTGCGCCACTCAGGGGGGGAAGGGGGGCAGCCTGATAGTGCTCACTGCTGCATCGACCGCACAATGTGCATCAATGTGTGTGATGTAGTATGCCGTTTGTGCATGAACAAACTAGGGATCCGTTCACTGCATCTAAAGACCCACTTGCCAAGAGTAACCGGCGCCTAGCTAGTTTCTTTTTGTGTAAAAGTGTGACTCCCTTAAAGCAGAGTCTAATGCATTCCTAAGGAAGTGTCATCTCCTCCTTGCGTCCCTGTCCTAATTTGTATTTTAATGTTGAGTGCTCACCCACATGGTGCACGTGTGTTTACACAGACACAAACTAAATTATTTTGTTATTTTTCCAAGTGCTATGTTGTGTGTTATTTTGTCTAAGATGCTGGTAAATGATTTCACATTTTAAGGAAAATAAACATTCAAAGATGTTTGCTGTTCTGGCAGCCATATTGCCAAGTTTACGGAGCAAATTTCTAACAACCCATACATTAATTTTCACTTTAATTAATTTCGCTGTTTGAGAACATAAATGTATGTTGTGTTTTTGTTAAATTTTTATTATAATGTTTAATGTCTTCTGCTCGCCTGTTCTGGCATTGATACATTTTGTGCAAATCTCAGAGACTCTTAGCAACAATAACGAGAGACTTTCCTAAAGAGTTCTGAACATTTTAATTCACGTGAAATAATCCACTGATTATTTTCCTGTACTCAAGTTATCTTGTATGAAGTGTTTTGCATTTTGTCCTGTGTAAACATTTCCCTCGAGATGCTGGCAGGAAAGTGTTCAATGCTAACTGTAGCTACATGCCACCATCTTTAGTCTGGTTAAATGGGTCTTCGAGGGCAGACGTGCGCCGCTCCGCACCACATACCACGGGAGCATCATCAAGTTGTGTTAATCATTTAGGGTGTCAATAGTTTAAAGCATTTAATTACTCCGGAATCTTTTTCCTAGCTTTGCTCTCCCATGTGCCGACCCTCCTCTCCGCCGACTCGTGACCCCGGAGAGTTTCTTCACACAAATTATCACTGGTTAGTTAAACCATTTTTGCCGCATAGGCCCCTGGTAGGCCTCGGGTGCCAGGCCCACTTCAGAAACGGGAATTGCTTATATTACTACGTGTAATCTCTCTTTGGTAATATAGTTCTTTGTTGAAATCTACACGCCTTATTTAACTTAAAGAACTTCACCTCGGGAACTGGCTCCAACCAGTAAGTGTAACCACGTGCTCAGTGTGTTAAAGTATTGCCATGACTTTCTTAAAGATTTTGTAAGACGTGTGCTGCGAGGGGATGCCGCCACAGGCTGTCGACCTGTAATGAACCTAAGAAAAGGAGATCCTCGTGCTTTTCTGAGTAATTGAAAAGCTGACACCCTGGAAAAACTGCTATCTGAATCCACCTCCATCGACGATCTGGAGCATCATTAAAGTATTCTGGCATTGCACGCCTCTCCAAGCCTCAAGCCACGTCAACTTTTAATATAAGGCATGTACGTAGGGGCATACATATTTTAGAATCTTTTATGATGGGTGCACAGTTAATTGTTAAAATAGGTGCTTCAAATAAATAAACTGAATTACTGGTGTACATCTGGCACCTATAATGTGGAACGGAGCAGCAATGGAACTATTACTGTTACTCCAGATAGTTAATACGATCGACACTCGAGAGTACGCGGAGGGGTACTAGTACATATAATGAGACAGGTCGCGTCGTGGCTGGATGTCTACGATCAACCACCTAATATATATAGCACCTCCAGACATCAGACATAGAACAGCAGCGGAAACTGAGAAAATAAAACAGGAAACGATCCCGAATAATTGTAGGTATATGTTTATTAATTGCTACATCACACGGTTCTTGCCATAGCGCCACCTACTCTTTTTCTCGTGGGGATATCTGATGCTGGTGATTGTTATTCGATTTTCCAGTTAAATCGTCATTCACAAAACTCACTATCCTCTCAAACAGTTAATGAAAAATACAATCTCAGTTCAATTGAGAGAGGACAGTTATAACAAATAGATGTTCACTTAGGGTGAATGTACTCGGTATTTATCGTTTAATGTCTCGGAACTTGTTTTATTGGTAATTATCTCATTTCTTATTGTATATTAAGTTTCTTGTAGTGCGTGCTTCGTGTCAGAGTATATGACCACGTTTCGGGTTTCATTTAAAAAAAAATCAATCGTATGTATGTGGTTGTTTTTGACCATGTGAGACCTAGTTTATTTAATCTTGCTGCGCCAATATCAGATCGCTCCACGGATGTGTTTCACCTATTAAGTATCACTACAGTTGCAAACACTTGTTTATTCACACCCAATACACCAAGCACAATATCCATCATAATATGTTAACTGGCACAACATGCCCCCGTCACGTTGGTAGCTGCTGTTGCTTGCAAGCGAACGGAGATTAATGAGGATTGTAACAGAAGCAAGAATTGGCTCCTGCATTGAAATATAAACACTTCGTTTCCTCGACATTGCAAATGAGTGTTTAGAAATCGCTGGAATTGGTAGAACAACACATACGGGATATTCAAAACAAGCCCACATCCAGATCATGTAAACAAGTCAGGAAGTTTTTTGGCTTAATTGGTTAAGGGGATTTGTCCTAAACTTTTCCTTCGTCGCCCTTAGGCCCGCCCCTCCTCTACGACATACACCCAGTACTTTTCGGACCACATGTCGAGCAGATGTTCGTATTCTCTGCTCACCCCCCCCCCCCCCGTCAAGCACTTTCTACATGCCTCCCTGGACTAGTCCAGCCATCAACACAACACAAGAGAAATATCAACGATTAGCGAGCATTTTATCGTTAATTGAAGAAATTTCTAAAGTTTTCAAAAACGTCTGATAGAATTAGAACATCTATCTTCAAATACAATTCGGAATAATCTTTTAGACCTCAATCGCTGAACTCTTGCCATACTGTCTGGGCATGGGCTTTTGAAGGGTTTTAGCACCTCATTGGCCCACAGGTTCGAATTCTGACTTGTGATTGGCTGGAACGATAAGCCCCTTTTAGATAGCTCCAGACAATCGAGCCTAGCTCTCGTTCTCTCTCTCTCTCTCTCTCCCCTCCCCCATCAGTACGGATTGTGTTTCAACAGTGTAATAGGCCTGTTTGGGGTAAATTGCCTGAAGAAGGGGACAGATTCCAGGCCCCAAAATGTTGTTAAGACTTGTAATTTTTATTGTTATAATTTTAACTTACAGGAAACGTGGTCTGCCATCCCAGGCCTTAGACCGGCACCCAACGGGTCGCGACGTTTCTACAAGGGAGGAAGTGCACTCCTCCGGTGACAGAGCAAACACCACTCCACCGAGTGATCGCCAGGAACGACACCACAAGCGAAATGAATCGCCGTGGTACAAATTTATTTGAAATGTTTAAGTTTAACATTTGGTAGGAATCGGTTGATTGATCCTCGAGAAATGGCATTAAAACTCCATAATTTTCATGTGTCGATTTTCACAGATTTACCTGCTGCAGCTGCTACACGTTTGTTAGAATGACACATCGGATGAATAAATATTGTCTGGATTCCTTTTCCTTATCACAAAACTAATCGCATTCCTTATGGCTTCCCTGCACTGGCTGAGTAGTTTTACGAGAGTTCAAGTTTAACGGATATCGGATTCGCGATTACGAAGGAAACTAAAGAGATCTTAACTGTTGTGTCGCGATACATTCTTGGATATTGCTGGGCGTACGTTATGTGGATGGGGGGCAGGAGGGGGTTAACGGGGTAATTTTCTCTACCAACGTCCGGCACGATTCCCACATGTGAAAATCCGGGAACGACCCATCCGGGAATCGAACACCGGTTCGTCTAGGTGAGAGGTGAGTAGTCTTACCACTACACCACCGCGGCCGAGTGCCATTAGTTTCATCCGCAAAGAACACGCCAGTGCTCTGGTCTGCTTGTAAACATCAGTGGCTAGCGAGGGGCGGGGGGGAGGTAATGAAGATTCCGAATTGAACTGAGGAAAGAAAATTTGTCTTGGGAGTAAAACTAAGTTCCTTGCAGCGACTAATTTCCGCCAAAATATAAACTGCTGGCAACAAGAGGCAGGATTCAACACGCGTCTCCACCTCTGTAACACTCTTTACTGGGAATGCTTACTAGAACGTTCTTTACTGTTAAACACAAGTTTATATACCATACAAAATCTGAGGCTATTCCTCTTAACGTTACTTTACTCTACTGTGGGGGCTACTCTAAATGGCTCAATAACATAAGGTTAATTACAATAATTACACATTATTTTATCCCTTCTCATACAATAAGTGATATCTAATACATAAACAAGCAAATACAGAGTGAATACAGAGTGAATACAGGTATGGAATAATCCGACCAAAGGCCGCCAGGTAATTCAGCTAGGCGGTGCGGCGGACGCCGGCCTCTCTCGGGTGCGACACTGTGCCCAACTCAAGCGGTGTCCACCTATATAACCCGGGGTACCCTTGACGAGGCCCCAACGCTATTCACCAGCATCGCAGCAGACTACAGGATGCCAGTGCAAACGTCGCGCCCACCTCATCCATGCCAGTACTGCACTACAGCGAGGTACCATTGGCACAGTGTGTTCCGTAACAGGCCCTGTACAGCCTGCAAGGCCAATGGGGATACAGGCATTGAACTGTTGTCATCATTCTCAAGCAATTCGTAGTTATCACTTTCTAGTAATGACAATAAGTTGAATAGGTACATCTTAGAAGTATTGAATTGTAGTCATAACACTTTAAAGTTTTGTAATAAATATATCCCAAAAACGACTGCACTTCTACATTATACAAGGGTCTGGATTAGCTGCGGGCCGAACTGCACATTGCACTTCTACATTATACTAGGGTCTGGAGGAGCTCACAGCCGTACTGCACCCTGCACTTATACTAACTCTCAAAAGTTAACGCCTGCCACTGCAAAAAAATATATTTATTAGGGGTTAATGCCCTTTGGGAGGGCCTTAAAAAGTGCTCGCTTAGCAGGTAAATCCGGCAGGATGTGTCAGTTTATATGCAAATGTCTGCTGTAGCCATACTCGTCATATAGACTCTTCATTTGCATGCTCTAGCAAAGCAACTACAGCATGAGTTCGACTCAGTTACGCACCGGAGAGGGGCCGGCGTCCGCCGCACCACATAGCTAAATAACCTGGCGACCAGTGGTCGGACGGCTGGCCGAGGTGCTCTGCGGAGCACCGGTGAATAGCGTTGGGGTCTCGTCAAGGCTACCGCACCCCACTCCCCCATTCCCCTCACTCCAGCCAACTCCCCTTGTGACGCCCTGGTCACCTTGGAAAAGCGTCAACATCCGTAGGTCGCGCGGGGTCACACACCCCTCGCCACGTGCCACGTGAAGAAAATTTATTGTTATATTTTTATTGTATGTAATTATGCTTTGTTAATAAGGAGTTGTTTGAATGTCCATTCCATTGCGATTGCAGGGTTCATCTCATCTCATTTAATTTAATTCATTTTTGTATTAATAATTGTTTACAACCCATAGACAAAAAAGAAAGAAGAAATTAAGATTTTTTTTTTAACAATGCTTTTTTTTTATGCAGTAATCCTAAGAAAAGCGTAATCAATTTTTAGTCTATGAGTGCAACAGAACCGGCTATACCCAGTTACTGTTAGCTTACTGTACGGTTTTAAGAGAGAACTGACATGTGATAGTGTGTCAGTAAAAGTATAATTAGGAAGCATGTTACGAAACTTTCACCTACAAAAAGTCTATACAGTTTAGTCCCCTCTTAAATAATACGACTTTATTGTAATAATATCAGTTATTTACTTTCCCTTTCTGAAGACAACGTGCTTTATTAAATCGTCTAAATGACCTAAAATTATGTTTAGCCGCAGACAGTTAACATGTTTGAAAAAGTAACTCAGCCAATTAAGATAATTAAAAGACCCTACAGTATTTTGAAATATAACATGCCTTGAAATTTTTTCCCGCGAAATTTCACTACCATTAACTATAGTAAAGGTGGCAACAGTGGGAGCGGTATTTTCACAAGAGTAGTAAATGCAAGCAGACCTTTCACATATATTCTAAAATAATCCTTCATATGGCTAGTTGAAGGGAAATGTAACCAAATGAATCACATACCAAATAACATTTTTAATTCGTTTAGACTGATCGCCTCCCAATAAGGCGAACCGGGTTCGATTCTCGGCGGGGTCACCCCCCCCCCCCCAAGAGTTTAGCAAGTGGGAATCGTACCGGACGATGCCCGCTGGTCGGTGGATTTTCTCGGGGATCTCCTGTCTCCCCCGCCATTACACACGGAAACCATCCAATTACGAAAGTGGGGCTCCCTCCGAAGTCCCCGTTGTAACTTGTATGTTGGTCTTAAAAAGTTATGGCTAAAATCATACTTGGCATGCATTGAAATTGCCGAGGGTTTACCACCTACTGATCTTGTTAATTATCTATGTTCATTTACATTATTGTAAAGACAATAAGTTACATGCGTACTTCTTAGAACGATTGAATAGTAGTCATACCACTTTAAAGTTTTGTAATAAATATATCCCAAAAACGACAAATGTGTTACATACTATGTAAAATAATTCAGTCTTTTGGTAGACGGATTCCACACGTCATTTCTGAACATATATGCCTTTATTTATATTATCTTCCTCGTGGTAACAGTTCACAATCGTGTTTCTGTAGTTCCAGTTTTGTCACTCTCAATAATTTAGCCTTAATAACATTTTGTACCTTTTTCAGGAAATACTTTAAAGCCATTCTTAACATTGCATCCCAAGATAATCCTGGTGCTGTAAAACACCACTACGGATCTAAATAATATGCATTTAAATACATATTTCTAAGATTTCTCTTAATTTTACGTACGGTGTAAGAATACACAATATGCATACAAGCAGATCTTAGCAAGGCTTTCAAAAGTGCTCAGTTTAGCGTGAACAGCCTTTCGACGCCGAGAAGATGGTGGGTTAGCCTATTTACAATGGCGTCGTGTCTGCCGTGCTATCGTGATCGCAGCGTAAGGACGAGGAATATCCTGGAAGTAGAACTTATGCAGGGCTTCAGAAAAGGCAGAAGATATCGTGAATAAACTATAGTACTGATTGACTATTGGCGTCCTTCTGACGGTGACTTAATGTTGGATTAAATATTGAGATAATGTTGGATTAAATAATGAATTAATGTTGAATTAAATGTCCTGTATTCAATGTGTACACACAAAGCCATTTGCTACAGTAATAACAAGAAAATTACATGAAGATGTTTGTGTGCATAGCATCGAGCTGGTGCACATAAATTCAATAATTGAACACATTAAAAAAAAAAGAGGCCATATAAGGTAGTTAGGCTATTTACTTTTTGTTTTAGAATCAACCAGGATATAATATAGCCTCAAAGACTTGTTCATTGAAATATTGATGGTATAAAATTTTGTGTTTTAAAATGCGTGTAATATATGGATGAATAAGCTTATAATGGTTTTTTTTATATTTATGTGTGATTTTACTATGTGTTAAAGTGCAGACTACTGATGTCCAATAGTATTTGAATACTTGGAGTGAACTTAATGCCTGGTTGGCATACGAGTAGTACTTTATGGAGGGTTCTGGGTCAATGTTCTAAAACTCTTGCAGTAATTGTGTGGAATATATTACCAGTGGTTATTTAGGTAATCAATAGGTGCCTTATATAAAACAATATAACTTTTGCACTTTCTGAATATAAAGAAAGGAAACATCCATGTATGGCAATACAACATCTCTGCCACCCAGAAAGACATGTTTCAAGCTAAAGTCACAAATGTCTGTATGCCTTGTTTTGTCTGATCAAGGACAAAACTGACATATTTCCACATAGAGGAAAAACAGCATGGCTTAAAATTCAAATTCATTAGTGTACAGATTACATATTGTTACTCTTTTTGTGTTACAGGTAGACCGAAGCCTTTTAGGAACTCTAATTAAAGGACATAAATGCACAAAATTGTTGTGCAGGATTCTCTGCAAAGTACAGTGGACACTAATAGTATCCTAATCACATGTACCAATAAACCATATCTACAGTTAATTTTTAGTGGTCCCAGCAAAACTCCTATACAAATGATGTTAAAGCTAACCGCTTGTATTGTTATCAGATGGTGCATCTATCAAAGTAAATTTCGGACCCTGTTACCTACAATTCCCACAAGAATAGTTTTTAAGCTGGTTGTTTATGCAATTTATAGTAAATGGATGTGAAATACGTACCACGCACCGCCATTTATCGGCAGATCCCGGAGAGCGAGCAGCCATGAGCATGATGTTCACTCCACAGCAGCTCAGCTCGTCTGTCTTCACAACACGTCTGTGTTGCAGTATGAGTCTGGCTTTGCTAACTCCCCTGCACGCCTGATGAGAGGGATAGTGGTTACCTAGCAACCAGTGTGGCGACATAGCATCCTCTCTTTCCCCTTTCTGTGTCTCTCAGCCGAGTACCTTCCTTCCTCCCCTTACAATACCTTTGAGAGGGGAAGTAGTCGTCTAGCAAAAGATAAAGCACGTGCTCTTTCTCTCTTGGCCATGTCCGCATCACTTGCCTTCACACACCAGCGCTCAGAGCAAATAAAGTGCGCCTGCATCACTTAAAATAGTTGCACCTATCATCAGCTGTATTTCAAAGCAAATGTTTTTGCCTGAAAATGTAACGCAAAACTTTTTAATGAGGAATTATTATTTGGAAAGATGTTACCTTTTGTGGTTAAAGGTTATTCCCCCTCCCCCCCCCATAAGGTTGGTGTTTCATAATATCTGGCATAAAAATTAACATGATTTTAAAACAATATTAATTTAACTCAAGGGGCAGCAGCTTCGTGAATAAAATTATATGCCCAGAAGCATATTCTTAACCTCCCCTTTTCACTAAAAATGGTTTGAATAGCGAGTGACTTGTATTATAAGTAGAGTTATTCCGATACCAATACTAAGTATCGTATAGGCTGATACTTTGCCTTTTCCCGATGGTCTGAATCGGGTGTGGTATTGGGCCAATACTTTAGTATCGGTTGTAGACAACGAAGTCTTTAGGCACAAAAATTACCATATTTTAGTTTATGTACACCGCACATTAAACCAAAAAGAAAAAGAACAAATACCGTATTTACTCGTGTATAGTGCACCCTTTTTTCCCAAAATAAAGGAAAAAATTTCTGGGGTGCACACTATACACGGAGGAAAAAAGAGGAGTGGCAGCCATAAAATGTCCAGGAATGTTGAGGGAAGTGACGGGACTGACTGTTGTCTCATCTCTCACATCAATCCTCTCCTTTCTCTCTCAGCGACCCTTCAGTTATGTGTAGGTCGAAAACCCAGCTCCCTCCCCCCCTCCTGTCTGCTAACGACATACTGTCACATCGCAAACCAGAGCTGCGACGCAGATGTTGCTGGTCGATAATTCTGACAAGCCCTCTTTGTTTCCATAGCAAAGAATAGCGAGCCATGTTCATGATAAAAGGGGGGGGGGGACAAGGAGAACTTTTTTTTTGATAAGGGTAGTGTGACATTCTAGCACGCAAAAAAAGGACGGGTCACTGCTAAAAAGGAAGAGAAAAAAGAAAAACGAAGCTAGAAATGTTAAGTAGCAGGAACAGAAGGTTTCCGGATTTTATTTATTTTGGCCAAAGTTATTTAATTAAAACATTTTCCAAACAAATCACAATCAGCACACATTAATGTAAAAAATAATAACTAGTTCCATACTTACTTTTTGGTGCAAGTTTATTAAAAAAAATTTTTCCCCTGGAACTTGTTGCAAAAATCAGTGTGTGCTATACACGAGTAAATACGATATGCGTCGCTCAAAATCGTTGCACCTAGCATCATTTGTATTTCAAAGCAAATGGTTTCACCTGAAAATGTTGTGCAAAAAATTTTAACGAGGAATTATTATTTGTAAAGCTGTTTTCTTTTGTGTTTAAAGGTTGTTTTGTCTTAAGTTTGATGTTTCATTGTATCTGGCATAAAATTAACATGACTTTAAAACTTAATATTTATTTAACTCAAAGAGCAGCATAATCGCGGATAAAATTATATGCCCAAAAGCATGTACTCTACCACTAGTCAGTAAAAAATTGTTTGAACATTGAACGACTTGTATTATAAGTGTTCATTTTCAGTAACTTCTTGCGGGGAAATCAGCGGATTTATATTAATTTATTTCAATACACATGATTATTTGAATAAACCGATCATATGTAAGTGCCTATTCGCCACTTTTTTCCATCTAATAATGGGTAGATAAGCACCGAGCCGAGTGCAGGGAAAATCAGAGGACGTGGTATTGAATGATTAATTATTACAGTGAAGAAATCAGTTATAAGTGCCTCATTTGTGTTAAATATGATTAATTACTTTAAAATACAGACATTTGCCATGCGTGCAAGGTTTTGCCAACACGTAGCGGCGTGGAGAGGTCATCCCCCCCCCCTATAAACCAAAAGACATGACACTGCCTGATCAATAACTTCTCCGTGCCCTCTTAGCTTATAGTGCGCAAAATTTGACTTGCATTTGGTGTCATATTATTTGCATTTTCAGAGGATTTGAAAGTTTGAGGTCAGCTTGCATTTTGTGTCTGATTACAATAAATTATACACAGTATTTTAATACATTATTTTATTTATTTAAATGAGTCTGGGAGAAATGCTTTTAATGTATTATTAACAGTAATACTTTTTCTAAAATTTAGTGCGAAGGGCACTGGTATCGGATTTTGGTATTGGGCTATCGGCAGTGGTATCGGGGTATCGGTATCAGAAAACATGGTATCAGAACAACTCTAATTATAAGTGTAAAGTTAATTTTAAAAATGATAATTTGATTGATATGCAATAAAATATGGTATTTATTAAAATAAAAATTCCAACTTCAACTTTTACTTCAGTGTCAATTCTACGACCTTTCACGGTTTGTGGGAAAACGGTCATTATTTCGAGAGACTTATTAATGGAAATTGTTTTATGCCCCCCCCCCCTCCCCAAAAAGGGCCATTATCTCAGGAGTCTTAGAATCGAGAGTTGATTATACTTAGGCCAGAATACTGAGACACCTCTGCACTGCTCTGCTCTGATTTCAGGCCTTGGCAGACAGTCTCTTCCCCATTTGTAAGTTTTTTTTTCCTCCAACTGACTGGATGTAACACTTAGCCTCACAAGTTCTCATACACCTTTTGGAACTCAACAAACTGCCTAAAGCGTGCCTCAAAGTAAAGCATTAGGGAACAAGAAGAAGATGTAAAACTAGTTCAACACAGGTACTGTATATTGATCATTCTAAATTTAATTTTCTTAATTAAGTTTATAAATTAAATAAAACTATCCCTCAAACTAAGGAGTATTATTAAAAATACTTTTTTATTGCTAGCAAGCACAGAAAGTGAAACAAGTAGTGAAACTGTTTTGTTCTGACTACAGTTGCATGGAAGCTACAGAATACTGTCATGACTTCATAGCACGGCATGAACAAGTTGTGAAAGATATAATGTGCACACATTTCATGAATGAATCTGTGATTGCAGTCAGTCATTTGTGGTCTGTGAATTTCACAGTATTACATTTTGTACTATGGTAACTAGGTGCAACAAATATGCTATTAATTACAATTAATTTAACTTTATCAATGTGAAGTGTAAACGTCAGTGGCAGCACAAATGAGACAGTGCATGAACATATATGAGTACCAATATAAATTGGCCAATGAATTATGATCACAAAATTAATTATGAAATGTGGACCCAGTTGTAATAGGTAATATTACTCAATGTTAAAATAGAAAATTATGCATAAATGTAAGTTTAATTTTATTGATTTAAATTTTTAATACATTGGCAGTCTCCCAGAGTTATCTGTAATGAAACAACTTGTGAATTACTATCACTAGTGAATAGACAGTGGTTCTACATACTGCTTGCTGAATCTACATTACAGATCTTTAACAGGGTCTGAATTATTTGTGTTATACATACTTCACAGTTTATTATACTATTATTGACTACTTGACTTGATATTTACAGACACTACAGTGAACATAACTCTTAGTTACTTAGATGTTACAAAAACATACATCATTAGTTTGCAACTAAACGGACTTCTTTACCTACATGTCTGCTTCTTTCTACAACATTCAAGTTGCCATATTTTTTGCAGAGGAATCTGGAGATAAAGGTAAATCTAAAAAACAACTATAAACACTATTTTTAACTTGTTTCCATGTACTATTGGAAACCCAGACTGCCTCTAAAATGTATCAATGGCTATGGTGTTAACTTTAATTTCAATGTACCTTTATAGAGTAAAATTTCAACCATGTTGAAGGGAATCATGGTTGTAAAATCTGGAATTCTTCTCAAGAAGCATGTTTATAAGTTGGCACATGTTATTAGAGAAAAGTTTATGCATAGGCGGATACAATTTTCTTGTTCTGTTCAAAACAGTAATATTTTTATATTTTGGGTGGCGAATTTGTAGAACAAAATGCAAACTGAGGTCTGTTTCAGATCTCTTCAAAAGTAACAGCATATTTTGGGTGACCCAAAATTATTATTTACATTTGTTTGCAAAGATATTTGTAATCTTTTTTAGAACATTACATTGGTGAGTGTCAAGTTTCTGAAGGATGCAATGGTGTAAATTCACCAGACCAAAATTTGCCTCTAGAATAATTTTATTCGAAAATCTGTCCATTTTGTATTGTAACTCTTGATTTGAACATCTATGCATCAGCACTTCAATTAGAAATCTAATTTTACTCCGAAGGATTAAATTGTGGCTCTTATAAATTATATAAATGATGCTAGGAAACTATCCTGGCCAAAATATAAACACGTGAGTTAAGGTTACAAGTATGCCACTAGACCACCCAAAATATATAAAAGGACAGAAATTCAAGTACTCTCAGTCTAGTGTTTGAAAGGTGCACGCACACAAAGAAGGGAGAATTTTTCAAACAGTTGCGTGATTCTGACATTTTGTTGGCTAGGTCATCTTGATCAGGCAGCAATTTGTAGGACGCTACAATGTGGTGGAAGGGTGCTGTGAGTAGTAAACCTAGCGGTCAGGTGGCAAACTAGAATACATCGGGGGGATAGAAAATTCATCAGTACATATAGCTGACGAGAATGGTTTAGAGCTGTGATTGTCTTATATTGAGTACTAAGGGCTGTCTGGTTTTTGTTATAAATTTATCAGCTAATTCTCAACGTCTGAGTTCTGAGCTATTGCTTGAAGGTGGTAAGGCTCTCACAACTCTGGTGCTGTAGCAGGAATCAAAATCTTTGTTGTGTGCTGCCGCATGTGCTGTAACTGGTTTGTCTTGTAGGTTGTGAATGTAACCAGCTATGGCTTGTTTAATGTCTGCTGTGCAGCCACGGGCCACACACTAAACAAACCATAGCTGGTCACATCCCTTCATACATGTTATTCACGGATGAAGCTACATTTATAAAATGGGGGTGGGGTGGGGGTTTGGCTTTGTTAAACACCACAAGGCTAGTGTATGGGTGCATGAAATTCTGCATGCGACATGATCACATGCCTACCAGGAACAGTTCTCAATCAATGTGTGGGCAGGTATGGTGCAGAATTACCTGAGTGGACCATACATCCCACCTCATCACTTGAACTGGTACGTGTGCGGTATCTTCCTACACGAGACATTTCCAGAATTGCTGGCTGATGTTTCTGGGTTTATACAACAATGAATCTGGTTCCAGCATGATGGTGCACCTGCACCATGCAAATGTAGATGTTACTTAACCCCATCACTAGATTGGTCGAGGTGGCCCTGTTCTTTGGCCACCACAATCACAGGATCTGTCATGTTTGGAACAAGATTTCGTCACCAGACGCGCTACTGCAGCTGGAGAGGTTCAAGACGTACATGGAATTTTGAACATGTACTGGCATCCATGCACCAATGGTGTGAGGCTTGTGTGCACCTTGGTGGCCACTCTTTAAGCACCTACTTTGAAATCAGGACAAAACTTTTGCATTTGGCCTGTCTTCCATGTCACCTTTTCATTCTGTTAAACACTGCATTTCTGGACCCATATTCTATGGCAATAAAATGTTTATTTTAGTTCCCTCTATCACCCCTTACACTTTGGCCAGATAGTTTCCGAGCACTATGTATACCATGCTGTACACTGACTGCCAATGGACAGCCAGACACAAATGGGGCTACACCTTAGTTCACACTGAGTGAGAGTGATTTAACAAAAATAACCTGCACACCCAGAAAACCTAAATTAGTGCAACTGTTAATTTACGTGCATTATTAAAGGGAAGCTCATTGATGGAAAATGTAAATGCATCATCCTTCATGCACTGTGGAGTGTAACATATTGTGTGCTAGTGCAATTATGTATATATGTACACACTCACCACATGAACAAGAGCATCTGGCTATGGAACTCAGACAATTTTAAGATCTTTTGGCATAACTCTGTCCAAGGGAAAAAAACTGAACATAAACTAATGAAGGAAATAAATACAACCCTAAATTCCTGACAATAATGCTATTTGTACTGTGACCGCCGTACTTACTTTGTGAATTTGATTGACTCTCCAGTTTATCCTTTCGAGTAGTTTTGCTTAATTAACTAACATCCATCATTTTGGTGATTTTACTGGAACTTTAATCATGCCCAACTTATTACCTAAAAGTTTTTATTTTGCCTCTAAAATTTATTAACTGCTGGACAAAGTAGATATACTTAGTACTGAATGTTAACAACATAAAATTTTATGGTGCGTATACTGGTGCACAAAGCCCACTAGGTTTATATTCACTGCAATAAAATTTCTGAACATTCAACTTTACACTTCTACTGCTGCATTACAGCACAAGATTCTTGGAACTAAATATATATTATGTATTCTTAGTAACCTGCTTAATTATTCAAATTTTAACTGCGTACTGGAGGTTTGACATTCAATAATTAACTGGTACCTCTGTCTTAATTATTATGTTCAACAAATATGCTGGCATTCCCATGGTCTACAACAGGTGGAATTTAGGTTTTTTCATTTTTAAAGAACCATGTATTGCACTATCCTCACTTGTTGAGGACCTTGCTCACAAGATGTGATTTCATTCACTCAATATTTATGGTAATGGGCAATACACAGATGTCCATGACACATTCACTAGGTATCATGCATGCAGATGTACAATCTCTCCAGCTGGTTGGTACCTTTACCCTGCACCACTTCCAACCCATGGACCAAATACTCTTTTTTTCTTTGCCCAATAGCCTGTTGATCCAATCAGGATTACCACCAAACCAACAACAATCCAAATACTAAGGAAGTTGGTGCAGTGGTAATACACTGGGTTCAGACTTGGGAGGAGCAGAGTTAAATTCATAGTCCAGTCATCTTTATTTCCATTGTCCTTAGTTTTTCAAAATATAGGATGGGGATGGTTCCATCACTGCTTTCAACTATCTACACTACTAGTCCGAACTCTTGTGACCTTGCTGTTGACAAGACATTAAAAGTAAAAAGCAATGCAAAATCCTTCAGATGAAGAGAAGGAAACAACTACCAACTAAGGCAAATGACAGAGTAGTATGCAGACTTCCGCACATTATAATCTACTTTTAAAATTACATATAATTTTCCTATTCCATGCACAAATTTCAGTTGTAAGTCTTTTGTTTTGATTTCAGGCACTTTACCAGCATTTGCTGAGTTTTACAGTTCAAGCATTAATACTCATAATTCACTGGCCTCTACTGTGTCAGTGTATGAAACAGTGCTGTAGCTACACATATAAACACTGAACAGTTATAATACAACAGAAACAACGGCACAGTTGTATACTGCACCAAGTATTGTTCTCACCATTCACATACCAGCTGCCGATGATCACTTCTGCAATGCAGCACAACTGCCGGGTGTGAGGAAGGACAATGGACTGGATGGGATTCAAGTATTCATCACTATATTATACTGTTAATATCAGTACTGAAATGGTTCTCTGCAGGACATTAAAAATTTGTGATTGCAAAACAGGTTCATGTTCCTTTCAAATAAAATGAACTTCTGTAGGTAACACAGTTTTTTTTTTTTTTTTTTTTTTTAAGATTTAAGTTGATAGTTATATAGTCATGTAATTATTTTTCAATGTGTTACCCTATAAACTTTGGGTATTTATTTTGGTAAGAATTACTTTGGCAAGGAATGGGAGATCATTGCACATATTTTGATAGTTTGATGATGAGATGAGAGATAAATCTGTAATCTTCATATTTGTCAAAAACTAAGCTTCTCTTTGATTGCTATGTCTTGAAAACAAGCACAACTCAATCTTATGGTACATTTAAACATTATAATTCTGAAAGCTACAATGAATATACAAAAAGTAATATTACTGTATTTTCATAAGGGCACCACAGTATTAGTAATTAAAAATGTTTCCCTTTGAAAAATCTATTTCAAAGAGATCAGTTAATATGTTAAGATCCATTCCAAAGTTTAGTATTTTATTGAGGTTATTTTTAGGTACCACACAACCTTTATCTACAGTAAAACATGAAAAACCAAAATAGGAAGGAAATGAAATTTTTTCAATCCTTTGAAAATTGATGTTATTATAATACAGGGTTCTGCATTGCAGGTGGGCAAAATTCTATACCATGACTGGCACTGTCCTAATTGTGAATCAAATACAGTAGGGCCTATGTTTAACTAAAAGAATCATCAAATTTAGCAAGGTTATAACTTTTACATGCATGAAGATTAGGCCTCACGGTAAATAGTATAATGCACATTGAAACGTAAAGTTTACAGTGTAGCATGTTGCCTGTCGCGGTTCACTTGGTGGCCAGTAGGTGTCACCCTGGTGGTGCTATAGCTAGTGCTGCTAGTGGGCTTGTTCAGTATGTATCAGGATGGCGATAACACAGCACCAAAAACCACTTTGTGTTCTCCGTTTCAACAAGTGTGAGTCAGTTATAACTGTGCAGCATGATTTTCATTGACAGTATGGCATTGCACCTCCTACTGTGCAGAGTATCTGATAGTGACACAACAAGTTTCAAGAGCCTGGTATTTATGTAAGGGGAAGTCCACAGGTCGCCCCCGTGTGCCTGAACAAGACGTAGAGTGCATCCGGTAGAGTTTTGTATGGAATCCACATAAATCCACCCATCGTGGCAGCCCAGAGCTGGCCATCTCCTATACGACTGTTTGGCATGTTTTGCAGTGATGATTGTTTTACAAACCATACAGTATTCTAGTGCTAAAAGCCCTTTGTGATGGTGATAAGCAATGACGTGTTAAGTTTTGTGAATTCATTCTGGGCAAGTAGATGGACAATGAAAACTTTTGTTCATGTTAGGTCACATTCCAATTAAGTGGAGAAGTGCACCACCGCAACATACAAATTTGAGGAACACAGCGGCAGATACCATAGTTGAGCATGAGAAAGACACTCCAAAGCTGAATGTGTTTTGTGCCGTAAACCCGAGAGCAGGTGTACGGACCATTAATTTTTGTGGAAAACACAGTTAAAGGAATTTCATATCTGGATATATTGGAGATATGGCTGTTTCCACAATTACAAGAATATAATTTCATTATTCAACATGACAGAGCACCACTGCACTGGCACCTGCATGCCAGAGAATTTCTCGACAATGAGCTTCCTGAACGATGGATTGGCTGTAAGGGACTTATAGGTTGCACATTGTACCATAACCTCCAAGGTCGCCTGATCTCAGCGTATGTGAATTTTTCTTGTAGGCGTTTGTGAAAGACTGTCTACGTGCATCTCCTTCCAACAACTGTTGGCAAACTGTGATGCTGCATGACAACAGCAGTGCCTGCAGTAACACCTGACAAGCTTGCACGAGTATGGAATGAGTTTGACTACCATTATGCAGTGCATCTTGTGGAGGGCACATTGAACACTTGTGGAAAGGTAAACAAAAACCGTTTTCTTATACACATTTTAAAATTTACCTTAAGGTTTTATAAGCATGCATGTAAAATTTATAGCATTTTGAAATCAGATGTATCACAAGAAACTTCACAAGTTATATTTCTGTAACCACATATGACAAGTCCTTATTTATAAATAAAATCACACAACCAATATACTTAATTTATCACTACAGTTAGCTGTAGGCTCATTAAGTAGTATACTACAGGCACTGTGTACCTAGCAAAGTCAAAATAAATGAGTGACATTTCATCAATTCCAAAAATTCTGGAAGTACCTGCAGCCTATTAACACATTTTGTGTAGATAGGAAAGAGCTGCAACAATTCAAGTAGAGAAAAGTGGAAATGAATATTTACTAATTTCTTTGTTTCAAGGAATGTGCAAGGATTAAAGAAAGAGACTGCATGTAAAATTTATCCCCATAATCTAGGCATATTAGAGATCTAGTGCACTTCATTGCAGTATGTCCTAGGGAATTACTATGTGGACATCTCACACAACAGTGCTACGGAGAAACAAACTGTTTAGACATGTTTGCAGTGACACTATTCTGCAGGAAGTATCACGGAGAACTTAATCTTCAAATACACTATTAAATTGAACACAATAACTTTATAATGTCCCGTCTTCACTGTATCATCAATGAATATAAAACCAGTAATTTATATATTTATGAGAATTTACCCAGCATACATTTAATTTCTCATTAGGCAGATTACCAAGTTTTCAAATTTGGCTGTTTTAGAAAAATAAGTCTAGCATCTGCTTTTCACACATGGAAGCAAACTTTGTGAAATATTTGCATTACATAACATGGCCAACAAGGTCTCTATCACCCAGTCTGTACACTAACATTTTATTTGGCAAGGCAAAACTTTTTCGGGGATCCGCATGTGTTCCTGAAGTGTTGCTTGTCCGTTGCCCCTGTTTTAACATTATGTTCAGCTAATTATAAATTAAATACAAGGCCAAATATCATTGTACACAACATGCATGAGAATACCAAGAGTTCTCTTATAAGGGTGCAGTAATTGCATTTACCCGTGTACACTGATTAGATTTCCAGAATGAAGAGGTTGAGGAGGCGTAGGTCAAGTGTGCCATTTTTGTCTTGCAGCATATATCTTTTAACTTTCATAATTTATGATTTATAATATTTTATGTTGCTTTTGATACTGTTGCTAGTTATTTTGCAACTGCACTTTAATTGCATCTCTAAAAGAACCTTTTCAAATGTTTTCTTTCAACCACATTAGATGGCATAGTATGTACTATTCACTAATCTTAAGTACCTTGAGATTTTTTTGAATTAACTTCCATTTTTATTGTTTCTCAAGGTGAAATTTTTATTTCAACATTTCATTCAATTGATTTGCATTATGTAAAAGAGGAAACAAATATGTAATTTTAAAATTGTGGTTAATATTGTATCAGTGACCCAGTTTGGCCATTCAAGATATTGATTTGCCACATGGTTGCAATTGTCCAGTTTCCGCTGTATCTTTTATAATGACTGCAGTGTTTTACTTCTTCATCACGACACCACAATGTGAATACAAACTTTTGTATAGATAAATGTAATCCGAATTATTACATCATATTTTTTTTTTGCATCACCACCTTTGCGTGGTTCATGGTTAACATATCCAGCATGGGCTTAGAGCTTAAATTATGTAAAAGACCTCCAGCGTGATGGCAAGGGTGTCTTGCCATGGCTGTTGATTTGCAATCTGCATGCTGAAAATATATACAAATTGTATTTCTGAATACCTGTACTTTAAAATTTAAACTTTCTTACAGTATGCATGTTTCCATTACAGGTTACCTCCATGGAAGTCAACATGTAGGAAAAAAAAAAATTTTTTTTGTGCTTTCGGAAATGACAATGCTTACACACTAAATCATTTTTAATATTTTTTTTTGTTAGTGGTGCACCACCTTATTATCATTTCCAAAGATTTAAATACTATTCAGTTACAAGGTACTATATACTGTAAATAAAATACTCAATATCTCTGTTATCGTTATTAATGTTTTTTAGAAGTACCACCCCATAATTGATGTATTAATAACTTTTTTACCTGGCAGCTTTCAGTACAAATATTTGTTGTTCACAATATATTATTTATAATTATTTAGTCCTTATGTTTCAAAGAGATGAATTTAACAGTAGTGAATTTAAGTAATGATTTTAAATTCGAGTAATTTACATGTTTTAATATGATTTTAACCTGTTTATGAACTGTAGTTGGTGGTGATAGCCTTATTTGAATCTTAAATGTTAAATTTTGTAATTGATGTAATGTAACTATGCAAGTATCTATTTTTTCTTTTTTATAAGATAATGGCAGAGAGGGCCTGTAGGCTTTGCTCTTTTAACCTAACTAGTTTCTTTAAATAGGATTATGCTTGTAGCAGAATTCAGTTCACATGCTTCCTTCTGAGTATCTTATGCAATCAGGGTTGAGATCACTTTAGTTGTAACCTACATCCTTTGAGCCTACGATTCATGTATCAGACACATGACTAGGAAGTAGTTCAGGAGGTTGAGGTTGTAGACGAGGATGAGGAGGAAATTGTGGATGTTGTAGAGGAGGAAGTTGTGTACACTGTATACGAGGAGGATGAGGATGTTGTGGACATTGTAGAGGAGGAGGTTGTTGTTGAGACTGTAGAGGAGTTCGTGAAGGAGGACAAGGAGGTTGTGAAAGATGAGTTAGAGGAAGTTGTAAATTAGGTTAAGAGGAGGTGGGGGATGAGGAGGTTGAGACGAGTTTGAGAGGAGGAGGTTGTGAAGAGTGAGTGAAGAGATTTGGGTGGCTTTGAACAGCAAGGTCTTGAGAGCCGATGAGGGTGATTGAAGTGAATATGGAGCGGCACCAGAATGAAGAGACGGAGGAAATGGGAGAACCCCGAGAAAACCTGCCGACCAACGGCATCATTCAGCACGATTCCCACCTGCGAAAAGCCGGTGACTTGGCCGGGGATTGAACCAAGTTTGCCTTGGTGGGAGGCGAGCAGGTTGTGAAGTGGAGGAAGTTGGGAAGAAGACAATGTTGTAAAGAGGGGGAGGTTGTGAAAAGGAAGAGGAGGAGGTTGTCGTGGAGTAGTCTGGAGGAAGTTGCAGTGGAGTAGTCTGGAGGAAGTTGCAGTGGAGTAGTCTGGAGGTTGTGGCAAAGTAGTTTGGAAGGTGTCAAAAATAATGAGAGGCCGAGGAGTATGAGAAGGTTGAGGAATAGAAGTTTGAGGAGTAGGAAGAGGTTTAGAAGTAGGAGGGGGTTAAGGAATAGCTACATGGAGTGGTGTTTTTGTGACGAGCTCCAAGAATGTACCAGGTGCAGCTCTTAACAAAGCACAGAATGAACCTGCTCTCACGATCACCACAGTCACCTAAACAATCACATGCTTTTCGTCCTTACAGCCCCTAAGATAAAAAAAACTCGTAAATTTGTGATACTTAATTTAAAAGATCTTGTTTACTGGTGCAAGTGGTATGTGTATATTTGGTAATCGTGCATAAATTAAATTGTCAATGTGCTAATTAACTTCTCCCTACAATGTACTAATAATTTGCTTTATACACAGCAGAAATAAAAATATTTGTTGCTAGAAATTATGTTGAAGAAACGCTGTAATAATTTTTGAATTACTATGAGTAATGTCTTTTAAGTATCAGTTTGTTAGATTTATTGATTTTTGGATAAACTATGAGCTAACAAAAGAGGAACCACTGACCCAGGTAGCAGAGAGACAAATAGCTGTTAGCTTTCTGCTCCTCGAGCTAAACATTTTTAAGATGATCAACTTTTATTTATTGAATTAGAACATTTATCCTTACAGTATAGGTCATTTTATAGTGTGTAGCCAGTCTAAACAAATTAATTTTTTTCACCCTAAACTAACAACCTTACATAGCAATTTATACACTGTTGTGAACTTTTCTGTGTTGAGTGTAAATCTTGAAGGCCCTTGTTCATTGTGATTATTCATAAAATTATTCAGTCATTTGATGGATTATAGCATGTTTAAAACCTTAAAATCGTGTGACGTTACGAATTGCATCACAATTTCTCCAGAACCCCTGCTAGTTACTAGCTGAACTTGACATGTTTGTAGAGACTTTACTTGTAAAGAATTTTTTTACTGGCACCCAAACCTGAATTTTGCTGGCCATCTGCCACTAATTTACTGTCTTGTCAAAACGCATAAAAGGAGAAAGGAGTTGCTTACGAAGTACAGCACCAACAAGTTTAACAAATTTTTTCTCATACTAGTAAAAAAAATTATTTGCATTAATTTCAGCACAATAATTTTTGATGTCTATTTTGCTGTATTTATTTCAATAATAAATATAGCTGAACCATTCCCATCATTACAAAAATAGCACCTTCACTAATTTCATGTCTTTTGGTGTGGTACTGCATTTATATATACATTAGGATCACACAAAGAAACAACGCTGCCAAATGGGTCTTTCAATAGGGTTTGATCACTTGCTTTTGATGAAAGTGACCGTTCAGGTATCAGAGCATCTGTGGATTCAGTTTGTACACTGCTAGCTGATGAGCCTGAATGCATGTTTTGAAGTCTCATAAGTTTAGAAGAATCTACATGTCTTGCAGCTGAATTACTGCTAACAAGACCTAAACTTGTTTTAGTCAGTCTGGGTTTTGTTTCACTGCCACCGTTAGAGAGAAAATTTTTGTCCATTGAGACTGTTGCTCTATGATTGCTTTCTTGTGTCTGAAATGAACTGTTCTTAAATGGCTTAACAACAGGCAAAAGAACCTGGGTGAAGAAGTTATTTCTTGTAATCCCAGTGCGAATATTATTCTGTGAACTCGGAGGCTTTTCGGACTCAATGAAAGGATCAGGGTACGGAGGAGAAGTGGAAATTAACTGTAGATCTGGAGCACTGTCACTTCCATGATGATTGCTTAAAAGTGAAACATAATTGTTTTAAAATAAGTTAATTTCAATTAGTTAAAACTAGAAATAAACTTATTCTTCTGAAGCCAAGAAAAAGACATTGGCAACTATATGGTTAAAACCAAATACACATAAAAACAAATACAAAACATAGGGTTGGTTAAGTTATACATAGTCTGTTCAGCCAAGCTGAGAATATCACAGTAAAACTGTATTACAAAATACAGATTGCAAACACAATAAATAAACTTGCAAAATCTGTTTTGCAGTAAGAAAGATGTAATTACATATTAATCTTACAAATTCATTCCATATTCAAAATATAGTTATATTTTCCCATATCAATTTAAAATCCTTACAATAAGAACCTATTTTTAGAGTTTGAAATTTAATGCAGAGAAATGCACTATTGATCACTGAAATTTCTCAAACAAGTAGATACTGCCAGCTAATATGATTTCATTACATTAATCTTACACTTGAAAATGTAAATTGGCTATTTCATGTCTGATTTCAATAAATAACCTTTCACTTTAAAGAGTTTGTGTCATCTACCAAATAGTTGCCAATATTAAATATATGATACATAAATGTGCGCTACACACATTTAACAAATTATAAATGAATTATAAGCCAGCATGACGAAAATACAGAACTGGTAAATACGCACAATTTCCCTTCACGGTTTCTTCACATTTCTACTTCCACGATATTCCTCTACCTCATGCAAACGAAGCTTAAATAAGTTTAGAAAATTACACCATAGGACAATGCAACAAATTTGTGCGTACTTAGTTGTAATAATATTTTGTATAAGAACTATTTCTTAATAGGCACTAACAACACACCCGTTTTCTCACTGTTTTTATAAATATTTGTTATAAAAAAATTTATAAATAAAATATGGGTAAAACTTTAATTTAATGAAAAATAAGATGATTTTATGTTTACAGAGGTATAAAATGCTTGTGATATATAGCATATTTAGAAAATAACTACAGTATTTTGGTGTGTACAGGCAGCACATTTTTACAAAAAAAAAAGCGTGGTGCGGCTTATTTACGAGATATTGGCATTAAAAAAATGTTTAGCCCCAAAATATATTTAAAAATTTGTCAACATAAACTATATTTTAATGTTTTAACCTTTTTTTTTATGGAAGTTACAAAAAAAAGGACAAATTAATAGCTTATCACACCCGTTTAAATGATAATGGGGTGAGGCTTATAGGCCATCGGGTGGAGGTCAAGCTGGGTCACTTTCTATTTTTCCTTCTCCCTGGCTAGGTGACCCTTCTTTCCACCTCCCCCTTTCAAAGCTTGCTCACTCCCTTTTTTTCCTTCTCCCTCTCTCCGCATCCCTACCTACCACTCCCCGACCCATGGTGGGGTCCTTTGTTACTCACTTCCACCCCCTTCCTACCATCCATCACCCCCCGTAACCCCTTCCATTCTTCACTCTAGCCTTGCCACACAGCGGCTTGGCTTGGTTGTGGTTGGTGGAGAATTTGACAGATGTTGTCACCAACTTGCACAGCATGTAAACATTAGACGCCCCCATTTCCAAAGTACTGTGCCAGCTGATGGTTGTTGCAGGATGCGTGTTATTATGTTGGTGCTCTTGGTGATGATTGTAAAAGAAAATAGTACTCGGAATTAAAAATTATAATACGGAAAATTAATGATAATTACAATATTTATGGGTAAAATTACGCTCACAGACTAATACACAATTTTTCTGAGTTATAGAGCAAGGGCTTTAAAAATATTTAAAATATTATGATAGAGCATGTGAACATCGGTTATATGAAAGGTTTCCACCAAGCTCCGTTGAGTCTGTTGTCTATGGTCTCCACCCGGCCAGTGAAAAGCCGTTGTTACTAATGTGCTCTCTTCCATAATAATTTATCAATATGCGAGAATTCCTTGCTGGTGATGTCAGAATATTATATATGGAGTTAATTAATCTTGTATTTACGTACTTCATTAAGTGTAGTTTGACGGAGGTGCCTTTTTAGAACAGTCTCCTCAGTGAAATGAATTATCAACATGTGTCTGTCGCTTTGTAAAATTGTTTGTTGTGTGCTGTGGTACGCCATTTTCTGAGACCATTGCGAAACGTGAGCGAAAATTTATTTTCGCTGTGAAGTGAATTTGTTGGTTTCAAGAAATAGTTAAGTGTTTGTTAATTGCATAATTCAGCAAATAAATTATTTTGTATCAGTAGCCAACACATGATTAATCATCCAAAGTTCGGTACGAGTTTAGGAATTACAATGTGAACAATAAGTTTGTGTTTTTTGTAAATAATGTTTTCTTAAATTGTTGTTAGAATATTTGAAATGTATTTGGACTTTTATTTGATTGAAACTCAAAATTTTTTTTACATAGAAGTTAAGTTTGCTTAACATGTACTTACAATGTGCATTTCGCACATCGGTATTAACAGTGATGTATTTATTACATTTTGTTCTTGTGGGAGGTTTTCAAATGCATGTGGTCTAAATAAGCACCCTTTTAGTGTAGTTCATTATATAAAAAATGCTATGATATTTATCTGTTGATCATTTCTCACATCAGTACGAACAGTGACACATTTATCGCATTTAGTTCTTTCGATGAAGTTAAAACTTTTGAGTTATAGCAAATTGATTGCTATTTCGATACAAACAAAATTTTCCAATGTATCATCAAAACAATGCAAGTTCCAAGCGCCACTCTCTTATAAGAAAGAAGAACCACAAAAAATCACATCTTCGGAAAGACGAAAACTATAGTTCCCAACTCCACCAATAAAATAAAACAGAACCCTAACTAGTATATCATGTGATCATAACAAAAATAAAACAGTTGGGAATGGCAACCAGCTATAGTAGCCTAATTACTGGTCAGTCTTCCAATGCTTGCCATTAGATTCGTAGTTTGTTTACAAAGATCGGTTTCTTCACAGACAGAACAGCTGTGGTGAAGGGATACATCAGTGCCACACTTCTATTCGAGAACTGTCAAAATTTATTGAAATTATATGAAACAGAGTATAGCGCTATGAAGGCTCGGTGGTCTAATGGCATTTTTAGAATGCCCCCTTCACCCTCTCTCTTGTTTCTCATACTCTCTCTCTCTCTCTCTCTCTCTCTGGCCAGATGAGACAGCCTGCAGAAGCTCTGTGTGTGTGTGTGTGTGTATGGTGCTGGTATGGCAAGGACACACCCAAAGGCAAACTAATTAGTTTAACATCACCATAATTTAGCTGTTGCTGCGTAGGTTGGCCTGCCTGGCCTGCAACGAGGCCGGGCAATATTTACAGGAATACAAGAATTCAGTGCGGCCTTTACTTGAAATATTAATAATTCCTAATTTTTCATCAAAAAATTCTGGTGCGGCCTATACACGCCAAAATACGGTAATACATAATATATGGGGAGATTTCCCAAAGGTTTAATAATAATAATAATAATAATAATAAAAGGAAACAGACTGCATCATTTAATGTGTAATGTGTTTGAATAATTTTATTGCCACCTGGTAATTATACTATAGTGATAAACCAACTTCCCCCTTGAAGTTCGGAAGCAGTGTGCTCTGTTAACGAGTTCACCTACTGTGGCCTCAATGGACGAACAGGTATTTTTATTACAGTAGAACCCTCATTTTACATTTTTCTAGGGACAAATGTAAAATGGTATAAATGGGGGTACAATGTGAATGAAAGGAAACAATCAAACTTGAAGACTATCTTGAGCAGTCAATTTTAATATTGATTCATAGGCAGTAAAGATATTAGTTAAATATTTTAATAAGTAAACCATATATAAAAACAGGGACGTATCCTGAAAATTTTGGCAAGGCACACAAAACGAAACTTACTTTGGCACTTTTTGCACAGAGGAAATAAATATTAATACCAAAAGGAAAATAAAAGGTTGCAGGAAATGTCTAAGTGCTTTCGTACCCTTTTCCTTTCACTCTTAATCCAGTTTTGAAATAGTGAGATTCACTGGTCAAATCAAATAATTTAAATATAAAGATAAAAAATTTTAAAATTCATTTAAACACCAAAAAGTCACAAAACAATTAAATTTGCTAGCAGTGAGCCACTTGAATTAGAGCAAAGGCAAAGTTATACTCTTTGTTAACAAGAATAATTAGAAATCTGTTAGAAAGGTTAATATTTGCCTGTCTAAACACATAATTAAAAATTAAAATTACTTCTGAAAGTTTACAAAACACAATTTACTTTTATATTTAAAGTTTTCAAGATGTTATTTCCATTGCAACATTTACCATTTGTTTTAAAAGTAATCATTCAAACAACAAACACGGCCAACAGAAGAGTTTACACAATGTTTCACTACTGCACAAAAAAAAGTTTTTTTTTGTATAATGGTCAGGATTAAATGTTTGTACAAAGTTTCTGACTTTGTTCTCTGTCTTAAAATTGTTGAGAGTGAGCGTAGGTCTCCAATTATTAACCTGTTCTAACTTCTCACTAAACGCACATAACTGGAAAGATTTATTAAATATGTACACTTATTACAGTGTTAAAAAACGAATTCAAATGTAATAGCAGAACACGCAACCCATCAGTACTGAAAATCGAATAAAGAAATATAAAATAACTCACTAGCATGCTGAATGCAATGTCTCCTTGTGCATGCATTCGTACACATTTTGCATGAGTTTGCTGCATTACACCAGCTGAACGAGTGTGGAGAATACTACAGCGCTATGTCTCTACGTTTTAGGGAACTATTACAATCAATTATCAAAATGCGTAATGCGCGCGCCGCCCCTCAGCACCTTTCCCTGACGTTTCGAATAACTATTAGGAAAAGAGAGGCATGCATCCCAGTCCCACGTGCCAACAAAATTTAATTATATTTAAAAAAATGGGAAGCATACTGTTAGGAAATATGTGTTTGAATTTTATTAAAACATGCATTACATCTACTGCATTCATGGAGGATATGCCCCTGATATATAATACGTTTCAAGCACTGTTTACTATTTTGTCAGTTTTTATAGTAACGTAAAGAGATTTGACTAACTTTAATGATAGGTTTCTCATTACTGTCTGTAAACAGAAACCTTTGTTTACTTTCATTTCCCCAGTGAAATTTTTAGTTTTATTTAGAATGGGGATGTCAAAGTCGATTTCTCGATACTCTCGATTATTACAGGTATCGAAGAATCGAGAACCGAACAGTTAATAGTTGAAAATTCTCGTCCACTTTCACATTATTTTTTTAGGTTATGTTTCACAGCAACAGGTCTTAGGTTTTTCAAATAGGCTGAACCTGTACTGAATTCGCATACATTGACTTGAATTAACCATTCAATGATGGTGCGACTATAAAAGAATTAAGATAATAGAGTAGAACCTCAATTATCTGCGATAATGCAGGGTAAGAGATAGACGGGTAATCGAAACTTGCAGTAAACGAGTCTTTTTATCTTGATGGCTGCCATGTGGCAGACGGCTATTATCAGTATTTGGCTGCCTCATTTCACTCCGTCACTATGTGCTGGGTGGTGCGGCTTTAATGGGAAAACTGCACTAGTTTTCTTTTTGTGCACTTTCTGACATGATTCAGCACTACGTGTTTACTGTTGCAAGAATGCTACAAACGCACCTGGAAACCTGAAAATGTCCGCATAGACGAAACACTAAAACAAACTGGCAGTCACGGATGACAGACCACCACCGCACACGCGGATTCTGTTAGAGATAGCACTTTGTTGCGCGTAAGTGTTGCGGTCAGCATTAGTTGATAAGCTGCTACGTGCGTGCCGGAAGTCAGCGTCCTGCTGTAGATAAGAACCCTCCCTAGCGGCAAGCTCCTACAGTTCCGGGTCGCTGACACGGAACATGCATTAGATTTTAGTTGATTGCGTGATAGTTATTAGTAGTGGGAGCAAAAGGATCCTGGGCCAGGATGCTTAATAATACCACGATCCCTGGTATTATTTTTCAGATTTTTGATTTTGTTTACCTATTATTTAACGGTATATTAGATAAAGAACAGGTACATTTTTCGTACTATACATATTTCCTGTTTGTGGCATTTTCGTTTTTAATGTAGTCGAAACTGAAAGCAATTTTTTTTCGTGTTTAACTTCAAAAATATGTCTCTTTTTTCTAAAAGTAGGTAGTATTAAAGTTTTTCAATGTACTGAGGATTTTATTTACATACACGTGAAGAAAACGTCAAACGACAAGTGGAATTATTTTCTAGTTGACTTAAATGATGCAAATTACTCATTTTACAGTTTGCGTTCTGGAAAAATTTCACGAGGTGGGGGTTAGTCGCACAACTAGTAACATTAGAAAACACTTACGTAAACACGAGTACAAGAAAATTGCCAATAATTATGATTCAGAAGATATTTTGGGAAAATATGCATGTAGCAGCAAATCATCCTGTGTCCCTGCAACTTAGAATGTCTGGTAGAAGCATTTTCATTTAGCAATGCTAAATTAAAGGTTATTTGTATTTCAGTTTCATTACCGAATAGCATAAATATTTGTGTACTTATTGGTTAGCTTCATAAGTTGACCTAAAATATTGCATTGATAAGTTGAGAACTTTTGTTTAACTTTTTTGTATAATTCTGTGTCTATATTCATTTAAAATAAATCATATATTCATCAAAATGACTGATATGAACTTGTTAGGCCTACTTAGATAAGTCTGAATGTTACGTAAATATAGGAAATTAACTTCACTTAGCAGACCAGAAAGTGTTTCCTGTAATTGTCTTCATATTTGTGTCTGTCAAATTTGACCTATAAAACGAAATTTCAAAAGGATACATTGACTGTAGGCAAATGTTGATAAACACTATATCTTAATTTATTTGTGAAAAAGGTTTTGCAGTTGGAATCGAAAATCGGAATAGAGAAAAATTGATATTTTGACATCCGTAATTTAGAACCAAATCACAGAATAATATATTTAACCATATTTTAAGTCATCATTCACTCTATAATTCTGCTACATATATGATAAATAATTTTTTTCCAATGTAAACGTTTTCGGGGGTGATACTGTTACTTTCTAATGAAGTAGTGGTGTATGGCTATTATACTATCAATATCTGCATGAATATGTTTTGATGCATAACACCATTCTGCGCTTCTAGGAAGCGCTCTCTACGCTACGACTGCGCCCCATCTTGGAGAGCACTAATCCATATGGACCAGTCACCACATTCTTAAAACAGTGATTGAGGCAGGACGCGTGCCTACAGGGTACATTGGAGAGCTCCAACTGATCCTACAGACACGTGAACGTAGATTTTACTGTTCACTGCCATGCACCCAGAAGCAGTCACATCTACTAGATCGCCGGCTCCCCCAGGACGGTAGTACCAGTTCCACAGCATGCTGCTGGAGAGCAAAAAATAGTCCGCTGGAGCAACACAGCCTCCACGAGCACGCAGCAAGGCAGATATATGTCAACGCCTCCGCACCAAGCCGATAAGTGATCCAAGCACCCATTTGTGACGTCAGAATTTCCAACCCCCTTGAGGTGGGCCAGCTTCTCCCTTCACCCTTCCGAGGATCTACAAGCTCAAATTTTCATTATAAATAGGGCTTGCAGAATGGGCATTAGGGCAGTCTGCTGCACCTTCTCTGCTGCAAGGCCTGAAGGTGTCAGCTAAGGGTAAGTGCAAGCCTGCCCTGTTCCCCTGCTGTAATGTCCAGGAATATCCTAACAGGGTAAGACATGCACTAGATCCCTTCACCCACATTTTTAGCCAGCGCCCTTCAGAGGGTCCTCAACGGTCAACAGCCACCAACAGCTCCAGAGAACTGCCAGCAACCAGAGGGTCTTCAACTCTTTGGTGACCTCCAGCTCCAGAGGCCTTCGGATGCCGACACCACCAGAGGGTCCTGCCAATGCTTCCCTCGTCGACCCTCCTTCCTTGGTAACCTACCCTTAAGGTATCCTTAGGTCACATCGATGACGTTCCCCTCTGGGTGCTAGCTACACCCACTTCTTCAGCTCTCTTCTGGTGTTGAACCCAGATAGCTAGGTTCCTTCAGAACACAACCTTATTAGGGAATTATAATTTTAATTTAACTAACTTTGCTAGCCAAGTTTTGCAGCTCACAAATTCAGTTTCACTTTGTTAGCAGGTCACCTTCGCCTGATCTTAACGTCATCAATTTTCAAGTAATTAATATTATTAAAATTACTAGGAGAACTTGTTTAAATACGTTTATAATAAAGCCAAACGTGTTTTGAAAGTAACTTTCTTTTGTTCTCAATTTAGAATTGCACCTTTCTTAAATTTACGACCTTCAAGACCATATGAAAATCTTATATTGAGGAACAGCCGGCGAATCACGTATTTCACCACTAAAGCAGAAACACACACATGCAAACCAAGAACTGCCGCCAGATAGTTCTCGAGAGCACCCAGTTCACTAGGAACACTATCCACCCATAGAATCAAGTGATCAAAGAATCACCCTACTCTGCCCCCATTGTAGTGGCCGGGTGAGAGAGAGGAGTGTATTGACCACCTGACCCACTGTAGAGCCTAACCTGGGCACACCTGAATAAAAACCATGGTGACGTATACATACTTGTGTATTCCACCCACCTCTGTAAGGCCGGGCCAGGAATGATAGTGTGTGTGAACTTGTTGGAAAGCCAGTGTGTTCAGCTGGATACGTTAGGGTCATGGGTTACATTGGCTTATTCCAAGTAACTTTTAATTACTCAACTTATGTGTAAAGTGATTTGTATTTTGATTAAATTCGTATTTTCTCCAACTAAGAGGAGAAGACTCCATGACAGCTTTCTGAAAAATACTGCAATGTATGAATTTTTTAATTTTGTTAACTACCTGAACTGAAAAAAAAAGTTTTAATCAAGAGAAATCATATTGAATTGGCAGTGTAAATCGCAGGAATTTAATACTGTACATTGTAAACACAGGGGAAATGGTGGAACCTGAATAAATTTATGTATTTGAGGGGAATGTAAAATCTAGATTCTACTTTATCTGCTCATTGGCTTCAGGTGGTGCTGGAACATGTGTGCACCAAGTTAGGGCTCATACTGGTGAGTGGCTGGTAGGTACCGTCTCATTTATTTCAGTGCTACTTTCAAAAGACCAGGTGCTCAGCTCAAGGCAGCAAATGGATAGTGTTACAACTAGCTTGTGACACTGTGGTACATGCCTTTTGGGAAGAATTGGTGGCAAGAGTGATGCAGCCTGTGGTATCGAGAAACACCTGGTTCAATATTCAGTTGTTGGACGGAGCATGACAGTGGCTCAATACCACAATGACGAATTTGGACACACTTGGCCACCTCTCTTTGTTCCAAGTACACTTTGGGCGCATATGGTCCTTGCTTAATACCCCGCCTTGCTTGGGTTGTTGCAATCTTGGTCACATCCTTCCTCCCTGCACGGTGGCCAGGCATGGAGGAATGTTGTAGTACTGAAGTTCAAGAAGCATATGTCCAGGAATGACCAGGTAGTATTACTAAACTGGCAATCATTGGTTTGTGAATATTTGAATCTAGGATGGTCCTCCTCCCAGTGAGCCGGCAATGCTCTCTGGTGCCGATGTCATAGGGGAACGTCTCCCCATTTGGTTCCCCATCAACAAGCAGTACGGTGGACACAACAGAAAAGCTGAAAGCCAACTGACAAGTGACAACTGCTGTAAATCTCTGAGCATAGTGAAGTCATGATGTCCTCCAGAGGATAGTCCACTGTCAGCCAACAGTGAAGGGAGGTGACATAATTGCTCAGAGCCTACCAACGAGCTGGAGGAACTGACTTCTTTTCAGGTGACCACTAAATCATCCTCCCGATTTCTCCAATGGTTTTTCAATAGCTTTAACTGGAGCATCTGAGTGTTCCCCCTGGGCTGTAGAGGTAAGTGGGGCTTAACATCTCTTCGATAGTGAGGTCATTACAGAAGGAGCCAAGTTGCTCAGATAGGCAGGAATGGGTAGGCATCACCCAAGACCTGTAGAAAGGTGCCATCCTAGTATTTGCGTGGAGTGATTTTAGGAAACCATGGAATACTGAAATCAGGATGGTCAGGTCAGGATTCAAACCCAGTCCTACTACATGTGAGTCCAAAGTTTAACCACTGCACCACCCCGTTCAGTTGGACTTTAGACGCCACGAAAAACTCTTTTGTTCTTGCCAAGAGAGCACTCAAGAAGAGCGGCGCAACCAAGCACCCAACACTGGCACAAATACGGAGCTTCCTTCAAAGCCTGATAGTCCAAGGACTAGTGTCACAGAGCTCATGCTGGGGACCAAGTCCCAGTGAACTGCCTCGATAATGGCCGGTCAGTGGGCTACATACTCCTCCGAGAGTCGGGTTGAGCAAACAGCACATATAGTGGTTTTGTGGTGGGGGGTAACCAACCCTCCTGCATGCCAAGGATGCGAGTTCTGTACCTACTGGTCCAGCACAGTCTTGGATAGGGGGTGATCCCACCCACTCAAGTGGCAAGCATTAATGGCTTGTGGGCTACTGGATGGCAGGCGGTGCAACACACCTCAGGGGTAGACACGTGCAAAGGATGCAGTAGGCATGTTAGCAGCGGCATAAGACATCTCAGTACAGAATAGTGGCAGACTACTGAGAATCAAGGATGTGCCACATGGCATGTCAATTTTATGTTGCTTAAATCTTAAAAATTGGAAAGAACTTATGTATTAATTCATCAAAAACAAGGAACTTTATCAATTTGCTATATTTCAAAAGAACCGAAACACATCTATAGTCCATTCCTTAGTGGAAGCGACTTATGAAAATAAACCATTGAAAAAACACTCTAGGCATAACATGTCATCTATTTTTTCAATAACTTGTATTCCACAAATATATAACACTGTGGTTAACTTTAGAGTACTGTATTACTGAATAAATGAACTTTCACTTTAACATCTTCTATAACTTGTAATATTTCTTTCTTTTTTAAATATGAATTAACAATAGCGAGTGCAGCGACGTATTGGCAACTACCGGTAAGAAATAGTTCACAGTTAAAATATTATTTTAACCTCGTTTTTTAGTATACTATTTATAAATTAAACTGTGCCTATTAAAATATTTAAATATTTAAGTAGCCCCAATGGCAACATATCACATTTTTACAGTTTAAAATAACAGCGGAAAATATTTATTTATTTATCACAACATTGTACCTTTGCCATAAGGGGTTTGAAACACTGTCGTGTAACGTAATTTGCCACAACCCAAGAAGAAAAATACTAAGCCCAGCCCGATAAATTTCAATAAACCTAATTAACAGTAAGTAGAATATATAGAAATATGAGCGGAATAAAAGTTATCGTAGACTTATTTGTGTGAATGTTCACCGCTATCTTTTAAAATTTGTATGACAACAATGACCAACACGAGTTACGTGTTTAAATTTAATGTGCCTTTTTCGTTTGACTGGTTGTTCCTTCATTTGAATATTTATTCCAATTGAGGTTGTCCTTTTAAAGAAATTACCCAACACACATCAATAACAAAAAGATAATTAGTACAACCTTTTACCTCGCAGTTGTAACAGTGTTAAACACAGTCGCGGCAAAGTATTAACGTCCATTACATGTATTGAGCTATGCCGTGGAAAACAAATATTTTAATGTAAAATAACTGTAACAACTGTCATCAATTCAGACATTTTTAAAACATCATAAAGCTGACCTAAATAATGTTAGAGGCCTAAACTGTTATTCGTACGGAATGGTTTTTGAAATATGACAGAAGTCTTTGAAAAGTTGTAAACAACACATTTGACAGGTATACAAGTAAAAGTCACATTAAGATGTTTAATTTTATGTGTAGCAAAAGTATACAAACATATGTACACACACAATGGACTGTAAACATTGATTTTGACAGATGGTACATGGCAGTCACATGTCAATGTTTATTTACATTTGGCGGAAGGATACGAAACGAGCCTGCAAGTAGATATTTAGCAGGGTTCCGAGAAAGTTGCTTCCAATGGGGAATGGACTATGGATTCTCTAGCCATCGTTTCACAAGAAACTAACAAGAAATTTCAACACATGTGGTCTTGAAATGCAGATAAATAAATAATGGGACCACAGCATATGTTCCATGGGTACTGACTTTCAATCCATATGGATTCAGTACATGGAGGTTCCACTGTACTGTGTTCATACTATGAGATTACACCCTAAGAGACTTAATTAAAACTAAAAATTGTCTATAGAAAAGTTATATTTTCAAACATATGGTATCAAGTGTAATATATAGAAAGAAAACTGAGTGCAATATTTGTGAAGTATTTCATTGCTTATTTAACCTAGAATCATGATGCTGATACGGCACAGGGAAGTGTTATTTCTTCATAGCCTCTGGGACAGTTTCCCTCTATCCTCCCTATGCAACAGCCATTATGCCATACACGCCACTGTCTATGCACATCAAAAGGGCAGCCGGCCCACCACCTGTATGAGGCCACCCGCTAAACTCCAGCACCAGACTGCCTGACAGGTACGTCACTTTTCCCTTTCAAGTGCTCATTACGAGGGGTAATCCACACACATCCGAATCACGCAGGTAGGGTCCTGCCTCTATCTCCCTGTAGACCTTTCTCCCCCTTGCTTGCTACCAGTCTTGAGTATATATAAACCCTGCACAGCCCTTATTTCACAGCTGTTGGGATAGGTATTTGTGTTGGTTCTCCGTACCTTCACCTGCATAGTTCTGTAAACTATGTCCTCTTCACTAACTCCATGTGTTGTAGGAGTGCCAATTCTCATTATTCTACGCTTTAGGGTCTCCCTTGTCCCTGACGTACTTCCATGACATAGGCGCTTACATATCCCCTTTGGCAAACAAGGGACAAGCCTTCAGGCACTAGACAGGTACAGGCTGGGCGTGAATGGCCTTATCGGTTCGCCAATAAATTGTGCACACCAAATCAAGGCATGCCTTCGCTTGGCTCTCCTTGTTTATACACCCTGATCCAGTTTTATTGTAGTTTTGACCTGCTGTATCAACTATTTCTGGTGGGAGGTACTTCCTTCCAACCACACCCTTAAGGCATTTTAGTTAATCCAGCACTCCAACTCATTGCTGGTAACCAAGACCAGGACACTTGTGACACCACCACACTGTCTGTCACCAGGGGTCAGTATGTGTGAAACTTCTGCTATTCCCAATGACAGAACACTTGGTTGTCAATAATACTGCCACTCTTCTAGGGTGGGAAAGTGGAGGTGGCCCTTATAGGGCTAACACCCTCACGATCACGCCCACGGATGTTGGTATGTCAGCAATACTACCGCTCTACCTGAATACCTGAGTTGGTGACTCGAGGACATCTGAGCACTGGCACTGGAGAAAGTAAGGAAGCCTGCTCTGCTCACCTAAGATTCAGTCCATTGTTGGAGTTACACGGACATGCCTACTTCCACCCAACATCCACTAAGTCCTTTGCCACATCATCAGGCTGGGCGGTGTAAGGCAGCTAAGAAAGCTTCTGCATGTGCTAGGAGTGCTGTAGGGTTCTAACTTGGGTCTACACGGGTGTATATTAGGTTGCGGGAAGATGCAGCCAGACAGATTCCATAACCTCCTCATCCACTCCAGACCAGGGTCAGCTGTTCGTGTCTGAAGTTGGGGAGGGTTACCTACCTTGGGGTTCCGCTGTTCCATGAGCAGTCTTGTCACTCCCACCAACTCACCCAAAGGCCTGACTGCCATCATCATGATCAGCAGCTCACATACAGACACTTTTTGCAGTTCTGCCCAGCAATATTGAACTCTACCTCATTCAGAGCAGCCACAGTGACTTGAGCCCCTCCTAAGACAGTTTGGCAAATTCTGTCATTGGCAGCCAAGTCTAGTCAGCAGGAACTGCCCACTCCCCAGAATAACCCAGTGATCAGAGCACACACTTCCCATCTCTGAGGAGGTCGACTAACCACCTGCAATTCATCTCTGGGTAGGGTATCAATACTCGGCTATTGTAATGTGGGGTGTTCCTTAATGCAAAGACTATTTCATTATAAATGGGAAAATTTAAATATGGGCTGTAGGTTTTAAGATTTTCATCTATACAATGAGAAACTTTTATGATCTCTTCCAAGAACATTACTTCTAGTTATCACTCAAAAACTGGACATCTCTGAAAGCTGATTAAAGGAGTGAAATGTGTCAGGGATTGTAACATAACCCCAGCATGTTTCATACATTCTACTTACTCAATAACTTCTGCAAGTTTCTTCTGATGATGTGCAGATCCAGAGCCATCAATATTTGAAAGTGTATTCATATTATCCCAAGAGTTGTGCCTTTGATAGCTCCTCTCACGGTACGTGTCTGCAATGTTTGTCATACTGCTGGGTCAGGAGAACACAAACAAGACAACATCAATGTATGAAATAAGCATATTATGACTGAAATATATGGACCACAAGTAGTGATGGGACAATTTTATTATAGATTCTTCGATTCCACTGATTCTTGCCTGAATCAAAGAATCAATGAGTTCCAATTTTTGCATTCAGAAGTTTGATTCGATTCTGTACAATTTTATTACTGGGTAGCATATTCTGCAAACCTAGTGGTACTTTTAAACACAATGCAAATAGCTTGTGTGTGTGTTTGCAGTTGTGTTTAATCAGGCATAATTAGAGGCACTATTTTGTGGTAAATCGCGATAAAATGTAATAACCCCAAAATACAAGTTAAAACTTGAAATAACACGAAATACAGACGAATGCACAATATCTCACAAAATTAGCTTTCTCCACAAGAAATGAATTCTTCTCCCATGTTATATACACTCATTTACTTCGGCAATATAAAAATAAAAATCTAAAGTTGTGCAAGTTCTAGGCAAAATCGAGAAATACTCAAGATGAAAAAATTCTCGATTTCGCCTTAAGACAATTTTATATCCTTGAAATCATAGCTGTACGTGCAGAACATGCACGTAATTACGTTAAGTTTTTTTTCTCGCAATAAAAAACTGTAAACAAACATATTACAAAGATTACACAAGAAGTAAAATTTGTATTTTGAAATAAGCTACAGTAGTTTGGCAACAAACTGCCTTCAAGGGCTAGTAACATTGGTGCAAAGTGAACACTCGCAACTAAAATGTGTGCAGTAATCCATGACCGCGGCGCCGAATCGAATGATTGTTTACATTGACAGTTGCGCGTAAAATTTTGTGAAACAAAAATGCAATATCTAAATTTATACATTAAACGGACTGTTTTAATAAAATATCTAGTCTCATAAATTATGAAAGATGCTACACCCAATGTAAAAGACTGTAAAATGTCCATCATTTGGACATTTTGTCCATGCTAATGTACATATTAACCTCTAATGGATGGGGTTTGGTATGTTTTGTTTACATTAAGCAGTATTATAAAATGCCGCTAGCTGCAACAAAATCAAAAGTTAAAAAAGTCACACTGAAAAATTGACGAAAAGAATACACTTATGTATGACTTAACCTTAATGTTTACTGAAAAGAATACACTTATGTATGACTTAACCTTAATGTTTACTGTATATCCTTCAAATTATATTATTAAGGAAAATTGCAGTATTCTTGAAATCACACAACATTGACACATTCGTTTTACCTAGCAGGGCCATTTCTAGATGACAAAACTATACATTTTTTACACAGAGTACTGGATGAAATATTTAATGCCACTAGATCAGCTAATTCAACTAAGAAAATTTATCTTATTTCACTTTCATTATTGTAGTCCCCACTGTAAGTTGTGTGAAATGTAGAACTGTACAATTGTGTACAAAATGTTGCAAAGTATTTAACATTTGTTGATAATCGAATTGAGTCCAAAATCAAGAATCAAATAAAATTTTTGGAATAGAATTGAGAATCTGAATCGACAAACACATTAAATTGTCCCATCACTAGTCACAAGATTTTAATATGAAATAAGCATTATTATATCAACAGGTTTTTTCCACAAGATACTTATACTGAAGAAATAGGTGTAAAAACCTAGTTCCAATAAAATTATTAAAATATTCTGAGTATTAAATGTTTTGCATCAACGGCTACTTAGCAATATTTGACAAATTATAAACATTGTTTTCTGCCAAATCACATTACAACTTGACAGGGGGCACATTTTAGAAAACATTATCTAGAAGAAAATTTGTTTACAACCATGTATGTTCAAAGTCTACAGACTACCAGCTGACCTCTGAAGAAAATCATACATTCATACCCAGTACCATCCATGGATATCTCAAAATTTTCATCCACAACTTTTCTTAGATAAGGCTATGTGATCTGACCAGTGGAGAGTGCCTATATTTCACAGCTTCTTAATTTTTTAATTTAGTTTAATACATACAGCCATGAAATAGAAAATACTGACATCATCAAACCTAATTATACTTACGTTCTACAAGCATTTCTGAGCTTATAAGATGTGCAAAAAATATAAAATGTAAATGCAAGTAACAACTCTTCAAGAATTTACAAACATAATCATGTTATGTAAACTTAACAGATTCATACTATATGTTAGATGCCTCATATCAGTGTCTCTTAATTGGTTAATAAGTTATATAATTTTCCGATCATTTATTAATGTGTACATGTGCAAAACCATGAGAACTGGTATGGCAAAATGAGTGAAATTATTGTGATTTAAACAGAACGCTCTGAGGGTACAGTGAGTGAGCTACGAGATTTGGGTGGCTCTTAACAGCGAGGTCTTGAGAGCTGATGAGGGTACAATGAAACCTCAATGTTGCAACTCCTTTTATTAAGACCACCTGTCTTTAAAAACCCAATTTCGAGCAACCAACAAAAATTCTGTAAAAATTTCTGGAAATTCGAGGCAAATAAGCTGAAAAATAAGTCACTACACATTGCATTTCTCTCCTCAAACATGGGTCAAAATCTGTCTCTATTAAGACCATCTCTCACTAAGAACCCTATTCCTGGAAACCGTGAGGGATCTTAACAGTGAGTTTCTATTGTATTTCAGAACACCTATGCAGTGGATCATACAATGAAAAAACAGTGCAAAGGTTATTAGTAGAAGCTCTAATCTTCAAGACGCATTTGAGAAAAAGCTAAGAATAACAGATGTGGCCATAAGGCATGCAATAAGAATTCCAGCCAAGAAATTTCCGCCAAGGATTCTGAGATCAATTTCTGAAAATTTTTGTGAAATAGTTGACGTTTAAGTTGAACTGGCAAAACTGCCCAGAGAAGCCTCTACTCCACCCCTGTCCTATGTGGGTGCACCAGATGTCATAAGGTCACAGCTGCCATCCACTGAGTAGCAACTGTCCTACCCTTGTAGTGTGCGAACCAAACGTCAAATAAGAAAATGCAGACATGTTGGAGCAATAACTTAGAAAATCTATTGACATACTAGTGAACGCCATATTTAGTTTGACACATTCAGAGGGCACTTAACAATGAGGTCTTTAGCACCAATGGGGGTGAGGTCAGATGGAACTGCAATAGCAGGCAAGTAGATATATAATGGTTGTACTGATGCACCCCTTGTTTTTCTTCGAAAATCAAGTAGTTTTGGTCCAAAAGTAAGCAAATTTAAGCCAAAATCAAGCAATGTTCTCAACTGTTAGAAGCAGCAATTCCAGGTCCTCAAAAACAAGCAAGTTAAGCCAAAATCATGCAAAAAGATGTAAATTTTTCAAGTTTACAAAATGAGCGTGCAGGATTTGGCACAATGTAAAAACATGCTAAATTATGCAAAAATTGAGTACATTAATCGCATTCCAAGCAATTTTTACATTTTCTAGAAATGCAAAAAAAAAAAATTTTTCTCTCTATAAAATCATTTTCTTAATAAATAAAATGGAAAATATGCTCGAAATGGAAAATAATAACATATGCAAGCAATGTACAGAGTGCAGCAAAGTATTAAACATATAAAGTTTTGCACCACATAAACACACAAAAGATAAGCATTTTAACATCTGTAAAAAATGTAATAGTGAATATATTAGTAGTCATTATGAGTTAAAAAAAGAAAAAGCAATGTGTGAATGTGGAAAATATGTTTATAATACATCTCTCAAATAGCACAAAAATAATAAATCACATAATATAGCATTATATAATTTAAACGAAATTCACCATAATAATTATCCAACAAAAACATGTAAAGTGTCTAATGAGAATAAATCTATAAAATTATTTTCTCTTAATAAAACTACTAAGGACAAACATGCAAATATATGTAAAAAAATATTTTAGTGAATATCTTAAGAATTACAGTCTAAACAAGAAGTTAAATATGGTTTCCCAATAATTTAGGCACTTTTCGAGCTTTTCAATTATTTTTATTTTATAATTTCTTTATACATTTTTATTTCTTATAAATAGAGAATTATGGCAACGAACAATATCGCAGTTGAGTTGAGCAATAGGACAGTGAGGGATTTGAGAATTATAGCTAGAGATTTTGGAATAAAATATATAACCAGCCTAAGGAAAGATGATTTAATATAACTCTTATAACATTATTATTGATGGGCAAAGAAGAAGAAACGTCGCAAATTTGCCATTTTCTTATGCCAATATCAATGAATTATATAAGAAAAATAGAAAGAAATTGAAGAAAAAAAAAATCCATTCTCTAATAATCTATTTTATAGACAAGAGAAAAAGGAATTAAAAGAAATATTCCCTTATTCTACCAACATATTTGAAAAGCCTAGAAATAAAAGTAAGAGGATATCTGAATGGATAACAAAGAATAATTTTACAAATTTGCCTTTAACTGACGTCGATATCAACAAATTATATCCTGAAGATAGAAAAGAATTAAAAGAAATATTTCCATTCTATAATAATTTATTTGCTAACAGAAGGAACAGAAGAAGAAGCAACAAAAACTTCTTACTTAATAAAGCTTTTAAAAATAGGATATCAACATATTACATTGAAAATAGCTTTAACTTAGTACAGCCTATTCATATTTTGACTTCAGTAAAAAAATAAGGTACTTGTGATAATAGGTACGCATTAATCTTAGGAACCTTAGAGGGCTGAAAACCAGTATTAAATTACTTACCAACTAACATAAGCAAGATAATAATCAAAGTAGAATAATTTACACTTCAATCACCCAATCATACAGTACTGAATGAAGGAGATATTAAAAAAGGAATTATAAATTCATATACAGAATTACCATAAGTTATTAAGAATAAGAAAGCATGCACTAATGTTAAAAATTATGATCAAAAGTCTGCATAGTTTCCAGCAAAAAAATATCCACAGAGAGTAACCAAATATAAAAATGTAGGCCTTAATATTGACAAAATAATAGATAAATATGAATATCCTATTAAAATTGACGATATACAAAAAATCAAACAGCAAATTGATGTATCTATAAATGTATACTCTATTGAAGGTAAGTACTCCACAGTTTATCCATTTAAGCTTACAAAAAGTAAAAAGGATAAGCACATAAATTTACTTCATTTCAATGATGATAAAGCAGACGCAGCTCTGCAAAATTTGCATTATTGTTGGATAAAAGACTTGAGACTGCTTTCAATGCAAAAAAATAATCATAAATGTAAAGCTTATACATGTGATATGCATCTTCGATTATTTTATTCTCAAGAGAAATTAAGTAAATACACAGAAGATTGCTCTAAAAATGAAGCAGTAAGAGTCAATATACCTTCGAAAGGCGAGAAAATATTTTTCAAAAATTATAAACATACAATGAATGTTCCCTTCGCAATATATGCAGATTTTGAATCAATACTGAAGAAAATACCAACAGTTAAGCCAAACCAAAGAGAATTAAGTAAATTTAACGTTATCAAAAAATACTCAGTTTTGACCAAAGATGATATTGATAATGACCTTTATAAGAAGGTACTTAAAAAATGATATAATCTTACTAATGAACAAGTAAATAGCATTGATTTAAAGCTAAACAACGTATCATACACAATGAAATATCAGTAACACGAGACATCTGGTTTTTACTATTATATTGTATCTGCTTATGGTGATTATAAGCCACCAGTTGTGTATAGAGCTCCGAATGCACATAACATTTTTTATACAATCAATTAAAAGAGAATTAGAAGAAACTGGTGAAATATATTTGGAAATTGAACCAATCCATTCACTAACAAAAGAAGAAAAATATTATATAGGAAATCAAACAGATGTACTGTATGCAAACGTGAATATATGGAGCAAAATAAAAAAGTATGTCATGATCATTTAACTGGAAAATTCATTAATCCTGTACGCAATAATTATAAACTACAATTAAAATTAGCCAACTTTGTAACAATTTATTTCCACAATTTAGTTGGATATGATGCACATTTATTTATTAAAGAGTTAGACTGTGATGAAAAAAATATAGATTTAGTAGCAAATATTGAAGAACAGTTTATAATTTTTGGAAAAGAAAGAGAAAATTTAAAAATGAAATTTATAGACACATTAAAATTTATGGCTAGTAGTTTAGCTAAATTATCATTGAATTTAAGTAAAGATAAAATGAAACACACACATGCACATTTTCCTAAAGATTTAGTTATGAGAAAGGGTGCTTATCCATACGATTATATGAACAGTTGGGAAAAATTTAACGAAATTGATCTTCCACTAAAGAGTGAATTTTACAATACATTAAACGAATCTAACATAACTGACGCCAATTTTGAGCATGTAAAACTTGTATGGAATCAATTTAATATTAAGAATCTTGGAGAATATCACAATTTATATTTAAAAAGTGATGTGTTATTATTAGCAGATGTATTTGAAAACTTTAGAAATACATGTATAAATGCATACTATTTAGATCCGTCATGGTATTTAACAGCACCGGGATTATCTTGGGATACAATGTTAAAAATAACCAAACAACCACTAGATTTATTACACAAATATAATATGATTTTAATGATAGAAAAAGGAACATATCGAAAGAGTTAATGTACAATTTTCATTATAAAGTTATAAAGCTAAAATATGGCAATAAAATTGAATTATGTTGTCAAGACACCGATCGTACACTTATAACATAAAAACAGAAGATTTTTACGAAGATATGAAGACAATGTTAGATAAATTTGACACAAGTGATTATCCAAATGACAATATTTATAACATGCCACAAGTAAATAAGAAAGTTTTAGGTAAAATGACAGATGAGTGTAATGACAAAATAATGAAAGAATTTGTTGGTTTAAGAGCAAAAATGTGTGCGTATAGAGTTGATGACAAAGAAAATAAGAGATCTAAAGGAATAAAGAGATGTGTATTCACTAAAAGAATATTATTTGATGACTATAAGAGTTGCTTGTTTAAAGAGAAAATACAATACAGAACAATGAATTCAATAAGAAGCGAAAAGCACGAAATATACACAGTGGAAGTTAGTAAAATAGCACTAAGCCCATGTGACAGCTAAAGGATTATACTAGAAAATAAAATAGATACATTACCATATGGATATGAAAACATAAAATCTTAAACACCTTTAATTTCTAAAAGAATATTGATATCAGAACCATCAAAATCAATCAATTTACCATTTTCGTCTCTAATTTCTAAGACAATATAATTAAAACATTCATTGATTATTCTGTAAAAAATTGGATATGGGGGCTCATAACTAATATAATCTTTAAAGCCAAACATAGTTTTTGGTGGGAAACTAGCAATTATATCAGTTTCTAAATGATTAGATTCGTCATATTTTATGAACATACCATTTGCCAAATTACAGTGGATATTGACTGTGGATTAAAATTAGGCAATTTAGTACCAATGACACTTTTGTCTTTTTCAATAGTTATATTTCTCTCAAATCCAAGAATATAGGATAGTCGATCGTCAAGTTTAATATCAAACTTAGATTTTATAGATATTCTGTTTTTCACACTATCTGATGTTAATTCAATGTTGTTAGTTGAAAATGGATCAATCGAATTTATAGCTTCTTTTAAAGATTCAACATCGTATTGACTCCTGGGAATACTTTATTACAAAAATTATCTCATTAAATGAAAAAGCAGCAGCCAAAGCAGCCTATTCTGCACAAAGTTAATTAGGGTGTCAGTGTTTTGATTTATGAAGAAGACTCTAAGAATAAAAAGAATGGTGAATTATTGTCTGATGATAGAGGGGTAATTGTAGGCCTGAGCAATTGTGGGAAAATCAGCTTAATGACCAATTTTATTTATAAGTTAGGATGGTTAAATTTTAATAAACTGTATGTTTGCTGTAAAAGTTTGAACAAAGCCAAATATATTCTGATACAAAATGATTTATTTAGGTACTTAAAAGATTAAAAGTTAAAGAAAAAGCATACTGAGGAAATGGTGCCTTTAGATCAATGTGAAGAAGAATCTCTAATTGTATTTGACAATGCCATTTTAGACAATCAAGATATAGTTTGCGAATACTGTACTAGAGGAAGGCATAGAAATATTGATGTTTTTTATTTAGCATAAACATATTCGAAAATTCCAAAACAGTCAGTACGAGATAACATTAATTTCCTGTGCATATTTAGACAAGATGACACTAATTTAAAACACATTTATAATGATTTTGTTAGGGAGACATGCATTACCAGAAATTTTAACAGATTTGTAAAGACAGTTGGGAAGATGATTATGGCTTCATAACATTGGATAAAATTAAAAACTTTATTTAAATTAAAATTTTTTTGAAAGCATGTTTATGTTAAAATGAACACAGAACGTATGTTATGAACTTTACAAACGACCGTTAAAACAATGTGCGTTACGTTTTTGCATTTGAATTAGATAATTTAAAAAATATTTAAATTTTACAAAACATCTGTTTTATCGCCTTTAGTTTCGGAGACTTTTTCGACCAAATATTCATCGGGATAGTGTTTTTTCATAATGTCGAATTCATGAAAACTACCTTCTATTTCTTCTCCTTTAGTATCTTTTAATTTGTAAGTAGGCTCATCATAATTTAAAACTTTACAAATAGTAAACAACTCTGTTGACCAATTAGCAGTATAACCCTTCTCAAAAAAATTTTTTAGTTTACTCATGTGGATGACATCCCCAACTTTGTATTTCAGTTTAGTAAGCATGTCTACAAACTTAGTTTACATTAAATTTTTTTCACTGGCCTTATTAACATTAATGGCTTTCATGCAGATAGTTCTGTGCTTTGTGTTGTATTCTTTTACTAAATTGTCTAGTATATTTGTCCATTTATAGTTTCTATTCAAAGCAAATTTCTTCCACATTATATTTCTCAAAGTTCGATTAGACCTTTCTAAAACACATGCTTTCAATTCGCTAAAAGAAGGATAATGATTCTATTATAATTTTGGATAAGTTCTTTAAATGTTTTATTATAAAATTCGGATCCATTGTCGCTTTGTATATTGTGAGGTTTCATTTTCATCAATATAGATTCTATAACATTTACTACATTTTTTGCTGTTTTATCCTTAATTGGTATAGCAAATTCAAATTTTTGGGGAAAAAAAAACATCAATAATTGTCATAATATACTTGTACCCATTATTTATATGCGATATGCCTTTCAAATTGCCAGTATCCATTTCAACAAGATCAATTTGCCACAAATCATTGATTCCATATGACATTACTTTCTTTCTGGGGAAATTTATTCTTGGTGGTTTATATAATTCATTGATTATACCTTCTCTTACATTAAGCAATTTTTTTTTTTAAGAATGTTGATTTATTAGAGTTGCATATTGAGCATATACTTTTCTGTACTAATCGTCTATTTGTAGTATTTACGGTTTTTACATTTTTAGTTTTGGTGACTTTCTTGCACTCCAAAAAGCAAGTGTTCTCTCATTTAATTTATATATATATATATATAATATATATAATATATATTATATATATATATATATAATATATATATATATATATATATATATATATATATATATATATATATATATATATATATATAATATATATATATATATATATATATATATATATATATATATATATATATATATATATATATATATAATATATATATATATATATATATATATATATATATATATATATATATAATATATATATATATATATATATATATATATATATATATATATATATATATATATAGACACACATACATACATACACACACACCACGAGACAAACAATCACAATAAATACTTACTGGTAATTTGGGTGCCAGCAGTGGCTTCCTGATCACCGCACTATTGAGACTCAGGGTTCTTAGAGATGCTGTGGGTTCTGTGTGTCCGTCTCACCCGTGAGTACTTACAAACACGTAGGCAATACTAAAATTTTACTTAACACCACTGGAAATACATGTTTCCTAACACCTCCCTGAATCCCTGGCCAGTGAAAAAATTTCTGTACGTTCTTTCGTGTTTGCTTGAATCCCGGGTGTCCATGCTCCAAACTGTCATGTGCATACTTTAACACAAGTGCCAGTTTCCCTTTCGGTACATATGTCCACCATCGCGCACAATTACCAGGTGGTTCGGTTTGTATTTCTCTGTCCACTACCCTCCAGTATTCTGTGTAACGTGTGGCACAGTGTTGTAAGTTTGCTTTTCCCATTATGCATTCCCTCTAACCATACAAAACATAGGTTGTCAGTTTTGAGTATAAACTGCCTTCCCAGCAAGTACGGCCGGTACTTCCGCAATGCATGTACAATAGCCAGACATTCTAGTTCATTCATGTCATATTTACATTCTGTGCCCCCGAACTTTGCACTGTGGTAACTGATGATATGTTTTTCCCAGCGTGTTCCCTCCTGATACAACACGGCCCCAATGTCTTCTTGACTGGCATCTGTTTATACAACTATGGGTAACTCTGGGTTGAATCTAGACAGCGGATTACAGTTCTGAAATGCAATTTTAATGTCTTTAAATGCTTGATCGGCTTGAGGTGTCCACACCAATTTACGTTTCTCACACAGCAAAGCAGTTAACGGTGCAACGATTACAGAAAAGTCTGAGACACATTCCCGAACTAATTAATTAAGCCAAAGAATTTCCTGACTTGTTTACGTTATCTGGGTGTGGGTTTGTTTTGAATGTCCTGTATGTGTTGTTCTGGTTCATGTCCGTTTGCTGTTACATAATGTCCTAGGAACTCTATTCTACTCATACCCAACTTACACTTTTCCACTTTGCACATAAGTTTATTACGTTCGAGCCGTTCAAACACAAGACTTAAATGGTGCAAGTGCTCTTCCCAGCTGTTAGACCAAACAAGTACATCATTCAAATATGCCATTGCAAAGTCTCCAATAAATCCATCCAATACATTAACCATTAAGTTCTGACGTTGCAGGGGCACACTTTAAACCAAATGGCATGGCTACAAACTGAAATCTATGTCCATCTGGGGTAGTAAAGACTGTTTTCTTTCTGTCCTGAGGGCGGATAGGCACTTGCCAATATCCAGACTTTAAATCATGTGATGTGAATACTGAAGTTGGTCCTAATGTTGACAAAGTGTCTTTCATGTTGATGACTGGTGGCGGCATGTTTATTGTAATTTTGTTGAGGGGGCGAAAATCGACACCGAATTGCTATTCGCCATCTTTCTTTGGAGCAATGGTAATACCTAAATTATAGAGACTTTGTGTAGGTTCAATAATGTTATCATTGAGCATCTCACATACCTGCCGGTTGATGTCACGGCGAAAGAAAATACCTGGGTCTCATGGGTTGGAGTACACCGGGTCCTCGTGTGTTGTGATGATTGCGAGCTCCGTGACGTCGGTGCGCTGCATCTTCCCCTCTGTGTGGAACACACTGGCGTACTGGTTCAGCAGATGTTGCAGACGTAGCTGATGTGTGGCGGACACCTCATGTTCGAAGTCAGCAAGCGGCACAGCAGTTGTTGTTGTTGGTGGTGTTGCTCCCACGGCATAAACAGTCCATCGCCACATGTCCCCACGTGCAGACGATTCAGGTATGGTTTTATCACTGCGTGATTGTCGACATGTCACAAAATCACTTCTTTGCACGAGACTGGTACAATGTAGACATCGCACTTGGTACGCAGCTCTCTGATTCCTACTGTTACGTGTATAACACTTTCCGCTTCTCCCTGTTGGTGTGTGGTAGCAAATTGCAAGCATCTCGGTGGCACCCTACTTGTTATTGCTTGTATCAAACCCTCACGTACAAAGTTGTGACCAGCAGCAGTGTCAATAACAGCTGTGACATTTTTCCTTTCTGGTTCTACACATGCTCACAGTGCTTTTACAGTACTGTCAGTTACTTGGAACACCTTTGCACCTGCATTAGGCGGACTGATATGACTTGGTGGTGAGATTGATGCAGGTGCAGTTTTGCCAACTTCCCGACTTAGTTTTCCGACCTGTTGCCCTTGTAACTATTTCTGCTGTTGTTGTAGTGGAAGTTTCTGAGTCCGCGGTTCTGCCTCGCAGGTGTAAACATTGGCAGCGGTCGCGTAACATTTGGCAGCACTGTAGGTGTCGACATGAGGTAGTTTTGCCGTGGTGAGTGGTATTCCTGACTCATGCGCACATCCCTCTCATAAAAGCATGTACCTTGTGAACTGTTCCACACTTGCACGCGTTGATCTTCGCAAGTACGGCCTAATGTCAGGTGTTGACAACGTCATGATTATTTCCAACACTCTGCGAGTTGCTTGTCCCAGTTGTAAATGCTTATACAAGCCTAACTTGCGCTGGATGAATTCCTTGATTCCCCCACGTTCTCTCTGCTGCTCGTGATACAGTTGCGCTTGTGCCTGGATAGCATCTCCGTCGGTGTCGAATCGACATAGCACTCTCTCACAGAACTCTTCCCACGTGACTCGATAGTCCCATGGCAGCGGTTCCCCTTAACCTGCTGGCAGTTCTCAGTCCTATGCACATGATGCCTATGTAATTTTTCTTCGCACACTGCGAACGTACCCAGGTCTTCTGAGTTGTGTCCCATGAAAGTTGGTACGAGAACATTTCTATCAGGTCCCATTAATCCCTGTGGTGTGTACGTAACGACTACTGGCAGTGTGGGCTTTACCTCTGGTGTTGTCGATGGTGCAATCTCAGTACAGTTCGTCTTATGGCACTCAACACAGTTTATGACACAATCGCAGAAGGTTACATATTCATCAGGCCTTATGCATCATAAATGTAAGTCCTGTTTGCACTGCTGGCACTGTACCCACTTCATTCCTGCCCCGTCACAACCGGTGTGAGCACACAGGTGTGGTTCTGACGGCATGGATACGGTGTCAGACGTGCATTGACATAATGGCTGATCCCACAGATTTTCAGTCAACAAGTTGACTTCACTCACCCTTCCACAATGCACGCATCGATCGATCGGCATGTCCAAATAGTTCACGCTCGCGTTCGCAGGTGTCGCAGTTGCCAATGTGGATGTCTTGAGGGCTTCTCGTGGCTGATCAGGTGTGGTGTTTGCCATCTTTTCGCGGTTGGCGTGGATGAACACACTTCACCCTACTTGGGAACGCCAATTGACACCGTCGGGTGAGACACGAGATGAACAATTACACAAATACTTACTGGTAATTTGAGCGCCAGCGGTGCTTCCCAATCACCGCACTATTGAGACTCAGGGTTCTCAGGGATGCTGTGGGTTCTGTGTGTCAGTCTCACCCATACATACTCACAAACACGTAGGCAATACTAACTTTTACTACACATACTATAAATAAACACTCAATAAAATATACATGGCTAGGACACTGTCACTACTGAATAAAAGGCGTAAGTTCACTGTGAGACTTGTTTTTATTGTTACTATGCATATACGTCAACGTGCCAATGAAATTATGATAATCTCGATCATGACTAGCCAATTCCGCTTGGGTGCTCCCCAGCCCGCAATTACTCTAGTGCACGCCTAGATGGATGATCTCACCGAGGTGCATGGAAGCACAGCCTTCACATGGGAAGAGGGCTGATAGCTGCTAGAGTGGACTGACCGTTTTCCCTGAAGACAGGACACTGTGAATTACAAATGAAACACTTGATTTATTAACATGTGTGATTACTCTGCATCACTAACGCAAACTAGTCAGGGCTCGCCCTCCAGCACGTGGGTAGTGTGGCGACGACTTATACACAGAGCCGGCTAGGACAGGAATAATTGCACCGTACACAAATTACAAAATTATATAAACCCTCAAAAGATACATGACACAAGATGGGACATGAGATGAGTATTCACAATAAACATACACACATGCATGAAAACAAGTTTAGGTGACGCGGATGCCGCTGGATGAAGTTCATAGCGGACCACGTGGTGCTGATGAAATTGCAATATTTCTGTGTGGAAATGGCAAATTAAATTCAGACAAAATATTATTCTTGCTGAGAAAATTATCCTCTTTACAATTGAAGTCGTTACAGGCTTGTAACATGCCTGATAGTGGTAAAATCAAACATTAACATGGCAGTGTGGTCAAGTACAAAAAACATAAATTTACGTGGAATTACATGGAACCCTGACAAAAATTTAACATAGAACCCTTGATAAAATATTGCACATATAATGTTACATAAATAAGCTCTCAAAACGCAACAATACAAATACTTGGCATCGGTCGGCCATGTGGTTATATGAGATGTTGCCGTTAAATACTCAAACACGAAAAATTACCCTCAAATACATACATAAAAACAGAGCCCTTAAAATTGTGCGTAGCAATAATTAAGAAGTTACAATGAAATGCCATAAACATAGGCGGATGGCGCCTGATTCAAGTTGCGTGGGTCGCGTGACCTCTCTGATATCTTTCCCCTCATTCTCCTCGATTAAGTTAAAAATGCCACAAGGGCGCAATAAATTAATAAAGCAGAAGCATAACGCTGGGGAAAATGTCTGGCAAAACGTACGCAAGCAAAGGTTAACCGGTAAACTAAATTGACTATGGAAACCTTAATCAGTCAATAAAAGTTGTAGTGCATACGTGACAGTGTCTTTCCTCGCCAGCTGTCCTCGACAGACTGTCCAGAGACAAGGGGTTCACATAAGCAGAAGTGCTATGCACACTGAGTAAAATATTTAATTATTGAAAATAAAATGGCACAAATTAAATTAAATATTGTTTTACATTTCTATAATTTTCTTGTGAATTTTCATATTAATTTAGAGTCTCTTTATAACTGCATTCAAGCTGGCATATCAGTGTTCTTAATCTCGTTGCCACGGGCACTTTGAATTTTATAACCAAACAATTTAAAAATAGTAACATACAATTGAACACATTTTAAGACATATAAACCCTGCACATACAATATAACATATTTTACACTGAAAAAATAACATTTATGTGGGAGTTCAGAATGATTATTGGCCTCTTTGAGCATGTGCGGGACACACGAGACGTTCATGTGAGTGATGTCATGGGCTCTAGTGTCGCTGGCTGTTAGCCGGCGGCAAAAAAAAAATATTTATATTTCAAGAATTATCCTATTGTAGCCATAAAGGCCATCATTATATTCAGATATTTTAGTTTTTTTTAATTTTATTTTAAATTTTAAAAGTTAAAATATCACCTATGTTAACATCAAAAGGCTTACTATAATCTATTTTTTGAGATTGCTTAATAACAGTCACAGTATTGTCAGGTAAATTGGGATTAACAGTAATTATTTTATAAACATTCGAATTCATCAAAAAAGTAAAGAAAATTTTATTATTATCTAAGTGAAAATTATTATTACTTTTATTCCACTTTGCAGGTAAATAAAATATATGTGATTTTTCTTCCTTACATTTTTTAATTTTCAAGTTAACAAGTGTATCACAATAATTCAAAACTAATTTGTTTAAATTTTGCAATTAATCAGCCATTTCTTTATTGAAATATCTTTTATTGACCACATCTTTACCATCCACAGGATCATTTATACTAACCATACTATGCCCTATTAAAGAAACATAAGATTTTGTATAGTCAAAACAAGTGCTTAGTTTACTTTGTAAAGCAGAAACCCCCGAATTACATTGTGAATCTACATCTTTTTTTAAAACGTATGCAGAAACAATATTATTGTATTTAGAATCTACATCCTTTTTTAAGGCATAATCAGAAACAATAGTATTGTATTTTGAATTTACTTCCTTTTTTAGTGCCTGCTGTGCATTATTTATTTGTTTTATATAATCAGCAATAGTGTTACTGAATTGTAAATTTATAACCTCTTTTAAAGCATAACATGCTATTTGTTTACTAAAAAATCTTTTGTTGACTGCATCTTTATCGTCTCTGGGATCAATATTAACAGTTCTACGATCAAAAAAAGAAACATAATATTTTGTATAATCAAAATAAGTGCTTAGTTTACTTTGTAAAGCAGAAACACCTGAATTGCATTGTGAATCTACATATGTTTTTAAAGCATAAGCATTAGTGTCAAAAATTTTATTTAAAGATTTGATTAATGGTTTCCCAAATATATACGTAATTCAATAACACAGAAATTATATCATTAAACTTAAATCCTCTCGAAAAAAAGGTGTAAAACAATAAAACATAGATGTCCACATATAACTGAATTAAAATTCTGAATTTAATCATCACTGTAATAAACATTTCTGTTTTTAAAGTAATTGGTTAAATTAGTAGGAATGTTGCCTCCAAATGAATCAAAATAGCAAACCCAGTGAGTGACTGAATTTTTTGAAATGTCAAAATTAACCACGGCACATTCATTTTTGTGCATACTTTTGGTAATTCGTAATCATATAAACACTTCTGAATGCTTAATATTTAATAGTTTTATGTGTTTTCAATATCAATATTAGATAACTGAGCAAATTTTTTTTGGCCTTCCTCTTTTTGCAACTAATCATTTTCTAGCCTCGTTTTCCATTGCTAAATTATGTCTTTTTTGTTCTTCTAATTCTTTTTTATTTTTACTAACTTGATCAACAGTACTAGCAACTGCACTACCTGCTCACATTAAACTACTGAGTGTCCCTAAAGCAGCAAGTATGATGGGAATAATTCCTCCACAATGTAAACCACTTCCAGATTTTTCTTTGGGCATCTTTTTGACTGTTGGCAATGAAAGTTAATTTGAAACTTTTACCTTCTTTCAATTTTTGATTTTTACTCGCAATTTGATTGTGTGTGCACGCGTGCATCTCTCTCGCACTCGCGTGCGTGCGCACGCACGCACGCACACACACACATGCACACACACACACACAAAATAAAAACATTTTATTTCTCCAACATAATTTTCTTTTCGTAAACATAGTTGAAACAGCAGAAGCAATTTTTTTCACCAATTGGCGTATTTTTGTCTAACATGATTTCTTTTGCTTCTTTTTGTGAAATATTATCAACTTTGTGCCAGGTTGTAAATCTTAATGATCTCTGTAAGCAATACCGTGATATTTACAAGCTTCATCTAATTTATTTATTCCTATATCGCCTCTTTCCAATCTTTCAACTAATTTTGTAAATGGTCCAAAATAATTATAACCAAGCAAATGCATTTCGGGTAAATTAAAATTGTTTAGTGCCCAGTTTATAATTCCTTTACCATGATGTTCAACATTCCAAAATGAGCATGGAATTACATTTAACACTCTTATGAGATAAGCAAATTCCTTTTGGATTATTGTTTACTTTTTCGTTGCAAAAAATTTTTATTTCCAGCATTTTCTTCATCATGAATAACTAATAATCTATCAACCAATTTTCTAACAACATCCATTCAAACATATTCTTTTGGCAAACTATTGTATTTTTTTATACTTCTCCAGATCTAGGCGTTCTTGAAGAAATTCTTCCTGGCATGTTTGGTGCTGATTTTGAATGTGGTCCTTTTATATAGATATGTTAAATTGGTCCAATTATATTTTTGTATTCCCAACCTCCACTCAAAGCTACCTTTTTATTATGATTATATTGTTGGAATGCAGCATTGCTTGTTTGAACAATTTCTGCATAATTTTTATAATCCTCATCATCAAATTTATTCTCAAGGGCTTCTTGTGAATTTTCTGTTAACAAATTACGAAGTCCTGCTGTTAATTTATATTCTTTACCCTTAACAAATAGAGTATCATTATTTATCGTTACTTGTGTATCAGCAATGTAAAAATTTTGCCCAACTCCACATAAACCAAATTTTTCATCAATAACATTAATTCTTTATGAATTTCTGTTCGATTTATAGTAGATTCAAATGCTGCATGTGGTAAATTTTTTTAATGGTACAATTCCCATTTGCTCTTCAAATTAAAAGATATTTGTTCTGAGAATAATTCACTTTCGAATGATGTTTCTTCTGGTGTTGGCGGATAATCTAAATTTTTTGCTGGTACAGGAACTAGTGCTGTTATTAAATTTTTGTTTTCTTCACTTACTTTTTCAACTTTTTTTACCAATATTTCGTAATTCGTCAATTAATGGTAGTTCTTTCTTCTTATTTTTTCATATTATTTTTTTCAATGAGTAATTTAGAGAAACCACCTTTGATTCTGCCATTTATATATCAATTTTTTAATAATAAATGAGTTATAAAAGTATTGAGAGCTTCGAGAGGCAAACTTTCCCCCCAAATGATCAAACTAGGGGCAATTTAAATGTTTACAATAATAGAATCAAATTTGATATTCTTATAGGAGATGGCTTTTCTTTTCAAATTATGCTTATGTTTATGAGAAATTTAGTTTACTAAAGAGAGAGAAGGTTGGAGCTGAAGCAAACTATGATGAATCAGATAATATTGATGTTTGTTCAAATTTTTTTCCTTTCCAATTTTCTAGAGTAGAAATCTCAAAACATGGAAAAATTATTGAAGCTATTGATAATCCAGGGATAGCAACAACAATGATGAATGCTTTATTATGATCACCAAGTGAATAAAATGATTTAGAATTTTTTGGTGTTGATAATTTATATCGAGATAAATCTGTTTTTAGTGATATCACAAAAGAAGTTAAAACTGTTTCTAGCAATAAAACAAATTAAATAATCTATCCTCTTAGATATCTGTTTGGCTTTATTTGTGATAACAATGAAGTCTATTGGAAAGGTGGCTATAAGGTTACTTATTTTCGTAAATCATATGATAATAACTGTTTATTTCTTTATGAAACTTTAGATACAGATAATAAAGTTACGAAACATCGTCCTGATATTAAAAAACTAGAAATTATGTGGCCTATTGTTGAATATGAATCGAACACGGCCATTGCAATTAAAATAAAAAATATATAAAGAACCTAAAATACCTATCAGTTTTGATTATTGGCAATTTTTAGAAAAAGAAGATCCTACTGGTACAACTTTTAACTTTGATATAAAAGATCAGTTTTATAATTTACAGTTTGATATGCCTGATTTTGTAATTGTAGGTTTTCAGTTTAATAGAGAAAATTGTGCTGAACAGCATAAACATGCTACTATGTGTGCTGAACAGCATAAACATGCTACTATGTTTGATCAATGTAGTGTAAGAAATATTTATGTTAAAACGGTAGAAATGAAATTTTTTTTCCTAAAGAAAACTGGAATCTAGACATTGAAAACGGTGTTTATTGTAAACAATTTCTTGCTTTTAATGATTTTAGAAATTCAAAAACCAAACTAGATACCGGCTATACAAATAATGAACTTTATTATAAACCAACTGTAAACTTTGATGGTGATACTAATTACTATTCATTTTGGGGGCGAAAGCCTTTATATGTTATTGATTGTTCATACAGATAAACAACCGTAGTGAAAGAAAAAAACAAACATAAAAATTAGTGTTGATTTTAATAAAAAGATTGAAGAAGCAGGTACCATTTGTAATGTTTTAAATTAGTCGAAGGTATCTTACTTATGATTATTTGAAAGAAAGAATTACTGAAGATTTATAAAATTTTAATATTATTAAATGGAGGATATAAACGATTTTACAGAAACAAGAAAATGTTTAGAAAATTTAATACAATATTTTAGACTCATAGTTGGGTGGCTGCATTTAAAAGTTTTATGAATTTTTAGAACTACAGATGAGTTTGAGCAAATAAAAAAATTATTTTGATAATTCTAAATAAATTTCTTTTCCTTATAAATAAAACTAAAAATACCTGTGCAGTTTGACAAACATTTTAAAAGGCGATAGTGGGTAAAAAATTACTTCCTATAGACTAGATACTGCATCTGAAGATCTTAAAAATATAGTTTACATATTTCATTCAAATTTACAAAGCTTACAATTATTGACCTTATATAACATTGACTATTCATATGGTCTTCGAAAAATTGGCGAAAATCTAGAGCAAATAGAAGAAGTTTTAAAAAAATTAATAGAACTTCGATAATGAAGATTCCATTGAATTTATAAAAATTTATTTTGTTTATCAATCAGATTCATTTTTTGCATTGTAATCAAATTAATCATATCCCTCGTAATCAAAATGAGATATGTAATATGCAATTGGAAATCCATTGCCATCGACCTCAACTTCGTGTTCTGCATCTAAATTTTCTAAATCATCTGAAACATAACCAAATACATCAGAATCAGATAAGCGGCCTACAATTGGAACTCCCTCGTAATTGAAATAATCTTCATATTCTCCATTTAGAAATACAGTGTAATTCTCTGAAGACCCATAACCAGATTTGTTATCTGTGTCTGAATGACCATCCATTTTGAATTTCTTTAATACACCTATTTATAAGATAAAAATTTTATAAAGAAAAAAATATTTTTACGTTTATAGAAAACGTGAAAATTGCTTGAAAAGAGATAAATTTACTCGATTTTGCTTAATTTTGCATGTTTTTTACCTTGTGCCAAATCCTGCAAACTTATTTGCGAACTTGGAAAATTTGCTTGTTTTTGCATGATTTTGGCTTAATTTGCTTGCTTTTGGAGGACCTGGAATTGCTGCTTCTAGCAGTTGAGAACATTGCTTGTTTTTGCATGATTTTGGCTTAATTTGCTTGCTTTTTGAGGACCTGGAATTGCTGCTTCTAGCAGTTGAGAACATTGCTTGATTTTGGCTTAAAATTTGCTTACTTTTGGACGAAAACTGCTTGATTTTTGATCAAAAATACAAGGGTGCGCTAGTACCCCCCATTATATATCTACTCAGGCAAACTGAAGTACCCCAAGAAAACCCACCGATCAAGCCAATATCCTTTGCATTCCTCACAGTGACATTTAGGCCAGTATCCTAGAACAATTTTATAAGGATGTTGGTACAGCTCAAGTTGTAACCAGGCCGTATCAGTATTCCAGAACATTATAATGGCAGCTAAGGCCTTAGTTAAGCCCCAGCCGAAGCCTTAATCTTAGGGCACCGATTTAGGTTTTTGTTATTGGTAATAATTACATCATTCAGAACTTATTCAACAAAATCCACTAGTCACGTTCGAAAGGCACTTTGCATTTCTCTCTTTTTATTTGACGACCTTACAATGCAAAAGAAAATAAAATAACGTGTGTGCAAATTTTTTGTGAGCTACGCCTCAGTGGTGGGACGAATTAGGACGTTACGTTGGCACGACTGACAATATGGCTTGTTGACTTGACGCTGGCTGTTAGGAGTACCTTTTACCCCGTGCAAAACTCAAAATTATGTTATAAATATAGTATACGCAGTGTTTTAAATTATATGCATGAGTTACAAAGTTGTATTTCTAATTGTTAGACATTTCAGTGTTGTGTGGATTGCAAAAGTGATGTGCGGGCATACAAAATGTAGTTGACCCATGGAGTAGCCTTTGGTTTCATACGTGACAGCGAAAACTGCAGTAACAATGTTTACATCAATGAACAGCTGTTTCGACTGTAATAATTTTTTAAACGTTGTGTATGTTATGTACATATCACAACGTTGTAATGTTTCCGTGCAGGTTTAAAACACAATGAATTTATTTTCCTTGTCTTATCTGTGATTTGAAGATTTTCCACGCTCAACAATTTGCAAAAATTCTGAATTCCAGCCAGTAAAATTCATGAAATAATACTACAATAAAACTGACATATGCAGTGCAGATGATTTGAAATGTGTATTTCTAGGAATATTTAACACTGCACATATATCAGTACAGAAATTCTCGTGAAATACAGGGACATGTAACAAATTTCTATTACTAGGACCTAAAATAAGGTTATGTATTCAGTTCTCATGCTACACATAGCAAAAATGAAAGATTGCACTATTTTTCAGTATTTTCACATTGCGGTTATGAGCTTCATTGACGTGCTATTTTAACCCTTGACTCCTGCTTCAACACAATTGATTACATACCGTTCTGATTTGCAGGAATGCAAAATATCTTAGATTTATTTATTAGTAAATATATAAATATAAAGGTGCAATTTTGCTGTTAAAATGCATGTGCACCATTCAAAATTTACATATATAATTTCCCCATCACAAACATAAAACATAGGTGTATCATACCGGTATTATGTTCCGTAAGTTGTCACGCAATAAAGAACGAAATAAATATATCACATCAGACAATAATAATAATAATTAGTTTTTGTTACTCTATGCAATGTTATTTCATGTGTGTAATAACTGCCAGCACTACAGATAACATAATTAATAAATTGTGCAGGTATTTATTTTTGCAAACGCTACTGTAAATAAACACTTCTGTGTCACTTTTATTTGTTTATAGCCTCACACGAGGCGGCGAATAACAAACCACGGCACATCCGATACCATCTCAGGACATAGATAGAATACATTCAGAAATATGTTTTGCCAGTTAAGGATTAGTCATAGCTTTTCAATAATCCGAGATGGTAGAACATATGTAATGCCAAAATAAACGTTCTGGAATACCGGCCTTAGAATATCTGCCAAGAAAAAAATAGACTGCAATGCTCAGATCTAGATGTTAGAATCATCCACTCAGCCAATACGTGGAGACAGGCACATATCTAGGAATTTTGTTAGGGGAGGGTCAGCAAGAGTGTCGCTGGGGTGGACTGAAAAAGGGGAGGGGGAGGTGGCAGAGCAATAGGTGACCAGCACCTGTACCTCCACAACAGATATGAAATAGTGAAACCATGCTAAATTATAATTTTAAAAAATTGCTGACTACATTATACTCTCCATTACACATATATTAGCATTTCCAGTGTGAAAATGAACCCAATTAATAAAACAACAATTAAAAACATTTTCCTTAAAAATTGATGTTACAGCTGTCTGAAACTCTATCTGTTCAAGTTTTGTTTTCTCTGGGAGGGACCTGGACTCCAGGACTGCTCCCTTGGATACGTGCTTGCATGGATGATATGAAGACCACTGTCCCCAGCCCAGCAGCACTAAGTCTCCTCATGGACGCCTGGTAAACTTGAGTCCAAGGACCTGTCTACTCTACTGGTCAAAGCAGCATGGCCAGAGACAACCGCACCCCCCTCATTTGTTTGCCTTATAGCTCAGGTCACAGGACATGCATGATCCATGGAGACAAGCTTTGCCTTCACTGATCCACTAACATTGTTCTTTATGTAAGCTGTAATCTTTTCATACTTTTATCACAGCATGCCCAACAAACCATCAATGAAAAACCAGTTGCACATATTTAGATAAATTAATTTACGCATCATGTGCATCTTTTGTGCAAGTACGTACCATGTGTGCCTGCTGATTGGATGGTATTGAACTGAGGACCTTAGTGGAAGGTGGTCTAACTGTAGTCCATAACCATTGGCTCAGTTAAACATCACTGATGTTTAACTGAGCCAATGGTTATGGACTACAAATGCTTTCATTACTGATGGATTGGTCTTCACATTTCACATACTTAGTACCCTTCACTATCAAGTATGAATAACTGCAATTATTCTATGAAACATGTAAAACAGAATGGATAAAAATTCTAAGATCAGAAAATTTAATGACAAATGTTAAGGTATTGTCCACACCTTCTAACATCTGATCTGTGTTAAAATAACTTTCTTCATTTGATGCCGGCTAACAGCCAACAGCGCTAGAGCCCATGATGGTGCTCACCACACACGTCATGTGTACATGCACTTGCGCAAAGAGGCTCAAATCTGAACTTTCCTAATGGAATATTATTTTACAGTGTAAAATGTGTCTTGATATTTTATTTTCAGGGTTTGAAATGTCTTAAAATGTTTTAAAGTGTTTGTTGTCAATTCGAAAATGTTTGGTTATGAATTTAAAATGTGCGCTGCATGGAGATTAAGAACAGTAATATTCCGGTGTACACGCCGTCATAAAGAGACACTAAAATAATACAGAAAATTAACAAGAAAATTAAAAAATGTAAAACAATATTTAAATTATTTGTGCCACTTTTATTTTCCATATATGAAAGTTTTACTCAGCGTATATAGCACTTCCACTTATGTGAACTCCGTAGGCAGCCATGGAAGGTCCGTGCGACGCTTGCCTCTGGGCAGTCTATCTAGGATAACTGGCGAGGTAAGATGCTGTCACGTACGCACTACAGCTTTTGAGCACTGATGTAGATTTCAATAGTACTTTTAGTATACCGGTTAACCTTTACCTGACATTTCCCCAGCATTATGCTTCCGCTTAACTAATTTATTTCGCCCTTGAGGCATTTTTCAACTTAATCGAGGAAAAGAAGGAGAAAGATTTCGGAGAGGTTGTGCAACCAGTGAAACTTGAATCAGGCACCATCTGCTTCTTTTAAAGGCGTTCCATCGTAATTTCTGTATTATTGCTGCGTACAATTTCAAGGGCTTTGTTTTCATGTATGTATTTAAGGGTATTTTTCATGTTTGACTATTTTACGGCCATATCACGTACAACCACGTGGTTAACCGCTGCCAAGTCTCTATCTGTGCCATCCTTGCGCTTCGAGAGCTTATTTGTGTAATATCATGTGTGCAATAATTTATTTCAGGGTTCAATGTATTGTCATTCAGTGTTCCATGAAATTTTCATGTAAATTGATGCTTTTGTATTTGACCACGCTGTCACTTCAACATTTGCTTTTGCCATCATCAGGCCTACTACAAGCCTGCAACTGCTAAAATCGTCAAGAGGATAATTTTCTCAACAAGAATAACAATTTGTCAGAGTTAAATTTGCTGTTTCCATGAAGAAATATTGCAATTCCACCTGCACCATGTGGTCTGCACGAACTTTATCCAGCGGCATCCGTGCCATCTAAGCTTGTTTTTGCGCACGTGCATGTTTATTGTGAATACTCATCTCATGCCCCATTATCATCTAAGGGTAGTTATGTAATTTTGTATTTGTGTACGGTGATATTACTTCCATCCTAGCCTACTATGTGTATAGGCCATCACTACACTACCCATGTGCTGGAGGGCAAGCCCCGACGAGATTGCGCTAGTGATGCCAAGTAATCACAAGTGTTTACGTATCGCCAGTTGGTTCATTGTGTTATTCACTGTGTCCTGTTTTCAGGGAAAAATCGTCAGTCCCCCCTAGCAGCTGTCGACTCTCTTCCCTTGTGAAGATTGTGTTTCCATACACTACGGTGAGACCTTTAATCTAGGCGTGCGCTAGAGTAATAGCGGGCTGGAGAGCACACAAGCTGAGTTAGCTAGACATGACTAAGTTGTGTCATTAAATTTCATGGCACGTGATTTGTATGCATGGTATAAATAAAACAAGTCGCACAGTGACTCATTCTTTTATCTTGTAGTGACAAGTGTTCTTGCCACCTGTGTTTTTCAAGCGTTAAAAATGTTTAATATTGAAGTTTAGTATTGCAAACATGTACCATAAGTACGCTCGGGTGAGATGGACATACAGAACCCACAGCATCCCTGAGAACCCTGAATCTCAACAGTGCGGTGATTGGGAAGCATTGCTGGCGCTCATATCAATAGTAAATAATTTGTGGCATCGTTCGTGTCTCACCTGACTGTGTCACATTGAATTTGGAGAAGATTGCAGTGAAAACTGTATTCCTCATAGCCTCCAAGAGACTGGAATAACAAAGTCTAAATTGCTATTTTCCGTTATGTAACCACAGATGAGCAGATAGTTACGATAATGTGGGATAACTAAAGAGGTCTAAATTTCATCAGCCACTAACACACTAGTTTATGCTTGTCATAAATCTAAACAGGTTAAAACAGTGCTACTTCAAAACATTCTAGCTCCTAAAAAATCAAAAATGTATGCTTCTTTCCCAATATGATGTTTGACTACATTGCGCATTTATTCTAATTTCACACATACACGCATGCAAATTCACACACACCACACACACATATATTTTTACAATAAAAAAATAATACTTAAATGAGCCCATTATTCTGTTTTGGTACATACCTTCTGCCAATTCCTCTTTTTTCTATTTCTTTATTTATGGAATCTGGAAGTCTGTGAGGTGGCTTTGTCGATAAACGCCCTTCAAGAATATCATGCTGTAATGAAACAGCAAACTTAGTTTTTTTTTATTGAAACAATGACTACACATTAAAAGACACTTAAAGATGTATACTGTATTATAATTATTTGTACACCGACAGTGTATTCAACTTGATTTTTCAGAAAGTCTATTTTTTATTTACACACAAACTACTTTAACAATCATGAATGTATGATCACCTTGAATTTGGGTCCAGGCATAATACTACTTGCTGACTGACTCATGCTAACAGTGGAATTCAGAGGGTTGGTCCAAACATTCGTGGAATCCAAATCTCCATTCATGGACATGTTGAGCATTTCCGATGAGTACGTTGGTCTGGCAGGAATTATTGGAGAACGGCAACAGACGCTGCCAGTAGTAAACAGACATCACAAATATATTATTCTACATTTGGCAATGTCGTTTTTAACTTACTCACATACTATGCACCTTAACTGTTATGCCAAATGACTACGTAGCCATATATTACATTTTTTTATAGTAATCTCGAGTATTCCTGAAAACAGCCTTCAAGCAAATTAACCTGCCTTTATACGGTTCTAACATGTTCATTGTTTCACTTTATCAATGCATCAACACAAAACATTTGGTTCAATACTATTTATTAATTTCTTATTGCTGAAGGATGTTTGATGTTGGAATGGAAATGTTTGTAAGTTTCCTTGAATATATTCTTACACCATAACTGAGTGAGTTCACAATTGTTTTCCTAATAGGCAAGCAAGGGAATTATGATCCTAACCAGTTACTGTTTGTTCTACAGTCCCAGCAGTGGAAGACAGGCAAGGTCAAAATCTGCTTCAGGGGGAGCTGGTGGCCATGAGCTAACCTTGCTTGTTCCAGGGTGAGATAGGATATTCCAACAGAACAGAGTAGCTCACTATTTCTTTGCCAGTTGGTCAGACTGTCAAGAGCAACTTTCAGGTTTCAAACACCACCATCAGTTTCTTCTTTCTATAGCTTATGCCATCATCCAGGGGTGTATGAAACTTTCTGGGCTAAATGGATGAGAAGAGGGGAGGGGGGACGGACGGACAAGGTCTTTTACAGAATCTGGTGCTCCTGATGCTTGAAAAAGCACCCTTCCCAAAATTTAGTTTTGAAATAAATAACACCAGTATTCACACACAAATTGTTTCCTATTCACATATTATTTTATACAAAACTCTTATCATACCACTATAAACATTACTATGCTGCATGATGTTTTCCTACATATTAATTAATTGACTTTGATTCATCAGTGCATCTGAACTGGGAGCTGAGTTTGTTTTGCAGCCACCAGCAACGAGACATCAGGAATTGTTTTATCTACCCAAGGCAAAGGACGGATGCTCCATGCCAGATATAATTATTCGCCGGCCAAGCCACCAAAGCCATACAATGAGGTTCACAGAGTACAACAGCGCGCTGCCAGATGCCACTACTAGTACGAGTGCCAAGACATGAGCCTGGATCCAGCTCTGGCCACTCACGTCTCTCACGTCAAGGATCTAGGTCACACACTTCACAGCTACTTACCCCCTCTCCTAGGGGCATCCCCCTATGCCAGGTGAGCTAGGGGTACACCGTTGAGGAGTATAAATAGTGGGCTGCACCAAGGCTCATGACTAGTCTTCAAGCAATTTACGTCTGTTCTGTTTTTTCACTGCATTACTGGTGCCGCGAGAACCATCAGCTATCCTACTTTGATCATCGCATCCTAGGTGTGCCGAAGACTTAACCTCTCCTCCACTCTTCGCCGAAGAATGCAGTCTTATGTCACTATAACACTGAGACGCGTACCGGTCCCTCCAGGGCAACAGTTGTAGCGCTAAGGAAAAGTTTGAGTTATTTTAATAGCCACTTTACTGCCTACCCTGTTAGTCTAGGAGCAGGTAGCTTTCACCTGTTTAAATGCAGGGTGTTCTACTTCCGATAAACTCACGTAGATAGGAGGTAGTATATTCACCATTGCTGTTTATTTCCATCAAAAGAAATAATAAACACAGTTTAACTCACTTAAGAATACCACTTCTGTAGTCCTAATACCTCTCCTCGTAAATATCAGGCCCATACCAGGGACAACAGGTTATTGGGGTTTTATTCTTTCCATAAAGACACCTCACACCATCCACAATACAATCTTGGAAGGCCACCCATTCTCTACACTCGTGTAGTGAACAGTAGAGTCACGACACTAGGATACCGCTCCCTTAGGGATTGGACTGCCAGTCTGAGATTTGCTCTTCTCATCGTGCACTAGTGGTGCAGAGAGGAGTATTTCTCCGGGCTTGGGGGACCAGTTCCTCTGGGACAATCACCATACCAAGGTTGGAAGGACTCCCATTCTCTGCACTTAGCATAGTGAACGGTAGAGCCACGACACTCGGTACTAGCTTGTATTAGAGTTGGCTTGTCAACTCGGAGGTTGCTCTTCCCATCACGCACTAGCGGTGCCCGGGGGAGGAGTACTTCTCCGGGTCTGGGGAGACCAACTCCATTAGGACACACCCCATATTGGGACTGTCGCCAGTGATACGCAGCTTGACTGACCCCGTACTCTTGGTGCTGGAACCTGAGAGTGAGATACTGCAATGACAGGTAGTCGCAGTAAGCACACTAATTCAACCTACAAGTCAACTGCCTGACTTCTGTGAGGTCCAATTGTAGCTTTATCTGTCTTCATGCCTTTTACCCATAGTGGTGGTATTCATAAGAGAGCGAAACGGGCAAAGGCTGCCTCTAAATATCCACTAGGGCTTAACCTCCCTGACAGGTTTGAATTTCTCAGTCCACGAGAGCAGGCAGCAGTACTCTGCACTCTCACCGTTCCAGTTGCACCAACCTGTCAACCTGTCACGTTTGAGTCGCTGACCAGAGCCTCTGAGAAACTTCACCCAGAGATCCAGGCCTATCTCAGTGGCCAAAACCGGTCCATTGGAACTGCTGGATCTGTGGAACTCAATGCACACCGCTTACCTTGGCGATAACCAAAACCCAAACTCCTAGGTCGACCAGCACATCCACTTCGGGGGCAACCCCTAGCATGCCACTAGTCGAGCCTCTATCAGCACAGTCGCAGGGTAATCGTCGCTCAGGTATACCAGTACGAGTGGTACCGCAGAAGCGCAAAGTAGTGCTCGTCAAACCCAATTTTGTTCCCTACCGGAAGGCGACTCGCCCTGTCCTGTAAACTGGTCGAGCTCCTATTCCGTGCAGTGACTACATACCTGCCACCAGGATGTGCCTAGCCTAGCATCAGCCAAAACTGATTTGGCCACATGACATGCCACTTGCCGAAGGCCGTCACGCATCAAATATTTAACATTATTACTGATTAGTAAATATACATAAAGTATAAAACTTAATCTACATTGTTTTCTTGTGGCACCCCCTTGTTAAGTCTTTGGCACCATCAAGTTTTTTGGGAGCAGGGAGCAGCAGATGTCCCACTTGCCTGCGCCCTTTACATCACTCTCTTTATCTATCTCCCTACTCATAGGAAGTACAGAATCAATGGGCAATTATCATGGCTTACACATGTGCCTCAAGAATATGGAACAAGTCTAAAGGACACTTTTACAAACACCAGTGGTGATCAACAGAAGAACTTTTCATAACACGAGGACTGCATGCAAATATTGTGTCCAAGTAAGACCTGAGCAGCTGATGTTACACTGACTTTTGTATACAAACACACTGGCTGTGACAGTAATGGGTACAAAACCCACCACACTCAGGTTGGAACTCAGAGCTACCGACAGTACCACATTAATGACTATAGGCTGTTTACGGTAAAGTGAGCACTTTTGAGGCCATACTTTCTTTCTCCTTTCCAATTTTTATCCTTTATCCACCTTATTTAAACACATATTGCCATGTAAGTAATAAACACAGTGTGTATATTTCACTGCACTCTGAAGTAACATCTTTGACTAAAATAAAATATATTTATTGACTATAATTCCAAATGAGAGGGCTTCCAAAAGTGCTCACTTTACTGTGAATAGCCTATATCTGCTGGGCAGGATAGTCACATCTCTCATCACAATACGGCCAACTGATCTAACACCACCACTCGTAGCTTTCATTTAAACCAACAGTATTTCATCACATGATGACTGCACATTTTATACCAAAAATTCCCTTCCTCCCCCCACCGCCCAAATTTGGGGTTCAATTATCACATGAATAATTGGTAAAATAACTGACAAAAATATTGACAGGGCCTGTTTGCAATGAAACTAATATTAATTTATGATCCTGGTTGCCACTTAAAATCCAGTCCCTGTAAAAATGTGCAGCTTTCCCTTAAATTGTTTGTTCAAGTAAACATTCAGTAACTGGGAATGTACTACTGGCTATCAACATACACAGCAACTATTATGTTCTCTCCTGTCCACCGTCACTTGGTAGTCTGCTCAACATGACCTTGCTTCCTCCTCTTACATGCCATGTGAGTAGGGAGGAAGTGCTTTACCTTCTGTCTTCAGGCACACTAAGCACAATATCAGTTCCTCTTCTTATACACCTGGTGAGAGAGGAACTGGTTGCCTGGTAGCTAATGCAGCATTGTTTCTTCCTCTCCTTTCGTGCTAGCAACCAATGTCATATCCTGCATCCTCTTTATTTAGCTGGCTGGTTGGAGATGGATAACCTCCACGCAGGGTAAAATTTGCACTTTTTGTGAGGGGAGTCAAAAACACTTCAGTTGTCTTCTGCTACCTTTGACTGCAACTTGTCTTGGTCTGAACTGCTTCGACCCCCCCCCCCCCCCATGCTTTGTGAGGGGTGTCAAGAGGAGATTGAAGGAATTTCCCCCCCCCCCCCCATGAAATTGTTAGTGGAGGGGTGTGGGAAATAGCACTATATTCCTACATGTTATAGCTCGGTTGCAGTGCTGAAAAGACTGCATATTTTAGGTGGAAAGTTTTTATTTCTACTTTTAGCACTTAAAATTTATTGTGCAAATTATATGAGATGAAATATGTTAAAATACATCAGAACCTCAATTTTACATGCTACTTAGTTACATTTTCTCCTTAAATACACCAATGTATTCATATCTTACCACTTTGTTTGTCAAGTGTATTGTTTTATGTGATGCCTACTGTATTTTATCTTTTGTTTTCCTTGAGAGGTATGTCTCCTGCGTACAGGGATCTGGGTATATTCTCAGCACAACATTACACTTCAGTACCTTTGACTTTTGGAAACAGTGTGAACTAGAACCAGGACTCTGCCAAAACCACAAGCAGTTATTCATAAATTCCCTTGTGACTGTTTAAATCCTTCGGAGGCCTACATGAAAAAGTAAAATTCACCATGGTCTCTAAGAGAATCCTCCTTCAATGTTTCTCTGGTTAACCAGATATCACGTGAACTAGCAGTCGTAAGATGTGATCCGCTGTCACCTAGCACCATCCCCTGTCCATGCTGGTCCTCTTACTAGCCACATAAACCAAAAGACAGTGCTGCAATCCAATGTCAGTCACTCAAACATATATTATGTCCCTGACCACATGAATATTGCATAGACCAGTGGACAAAGAGAATATTGGAAGCCTCTAAACCACAAAAAGGTATAATGCTGAACACCACAGAGTCTCAGCATTTAATCATACACTGAAATATGAGTAGTGTAATAACTGGATGGGGAGGGAGTGGGCAGGGCATAGACTGCCTCTTCCTAAATTTAGTAAAGGGTGCCAGAATGAGAATAAATGGGCACCCAAACTGTGTTTGTTGAACAAAATGCATTGATCTATTAAATACAATCTCTACTTAATTGTTATGCATTTCTAAATCTTTGCTTTTGTTTGGGTTGTAAATTTTCTCTATCTTTTATGCATCATGTTATTTAGGTTTCAATTTCGCCAACACAAAATTTGTAAAAGAAACGAACATTTATTAAAAGGTGTGCTTAAAGACTTGTCCCCTTACTAAGTTGGAGATGATATTCACCACTGTGAAGTATACAAGCTCTAAAATATTTTCACCACTACTCTACCTCTGCAACATAACAGAGATGCTGATCAGCACAATCAAATCTTCATAGTAGCCTATGTATCTACCCACATAGCCCATCCTGGTCGTGAAACCTTGTACAAAGTACAACTACTTTTTCTCCTCGGTAAACAAGAAATTATGCCCTTTACTCTTAAAAAATAAACAATGTTGAATACCAATCAAAGCTTTATTCATGAGCTATGGCAAAACTCTGCTGCCCAGACCAACATGACAATGTTGCAGCTACTTCTACTGCTTTCCTTTCTGCTCACATTGCAGTGAATATAGTAGTAACATATCTGTGTGTTGATGAGGAGACACTGTGATATTGTCAAATGAACACACATTTTTTTTTTCAGTTGCCAATTCTTACCCTGATACATGTATAAAAAAATGAAAAAAATTTTAGCTGTCACTGATTTGAAGACTAAATATGTAGCACTAATTTACTTAATTCACTGGTAATACCAACACAAGTGTGCATGATGTAACATACAATAAAACCCTTTTAAGACGTTTTCTTTTAAAAGCTTGCATAATTTTGTACCACAGTATTATTTGACCCTCTTAAGAAGTTTTCCTGGTTAATGACCCTAATTTTTTCAGTTTATTCAGACACTTCTTAAACAAGTTTTACTGTATGTAACTATGGAAAGACAGTTGCTTCTGAAGGTTACACAACAGATTGGGATCACGACTCACGAATTGACATCCTCAAGCTTTTTGAGCAGGCGCTCGTTCTCGCGACACACCAGCTCCTGGTCCCGCAGTAGCAGCTCCCTCGTCGTGAACAGTTCTGAGTTCTCCCGCCGCAATGCCTCATTCTCCGTCAGGTAATGCTTGGTCAGCTCCGATAGGTCCGCACCCTCCATCTCTACCAGCTTCTCTGGGTCAACGCTGGGTGGCGTCTTCGCCACCACTCCACCTGCACATAGCCTTGCATAAAATATGTGGCTCTCGTTAATAACTAACACTGATACTGCAGACCAGCACTGAAATTAATCGGGGCATAACATTTTGTTACGTGTAAGTCCAACAGTGGTACGAAGAAACAGCAAATATTTTTACTTGTCTAAGAGTCAACAGTTATGGATCATTCAACAGACATATTCACTAAAGTAAAACAAAAATGAATTACAGATCAAATTAATTTTTAAATTTTTTTTCATTTCCATTATCAAAGCCCACTCTCATAAATTTTTTTTTCATCCTGTAGGATTTATATAAACTCTGCCAGCAATGCATCCTTGACTTGTTAATGGGGAGGGATAAAGCCCAGGGGGTTTGGTTAAAAAAGGATTTTTTTAGGGTGGACCCTCACTAGAAAAATAAACTTTCTACTCTCTTAACATGAAATACTTTTTGTATAAAAAAAATTTGAGTTTGTAAAAATACAGAAAGTCCACATGACTGTCTGGAAAGATTATTCTGAGAGCAGTGCACACCATTAATGAGCAAATGTTGGGGACATGCAGAGAAACCAAAAATCAGTCTACTTCAAGGTAACCATGCACATGGCCATCCCCAGTAACTTAAAAATGGTTGCCAGTGATAATCATTGCTCGTCAGAAGTATCAAGAGAGGACACTTTAATAATAAAATTAATTTATTTTTAAAGTAAAAATTCCTTCAGGTAAGGTAATGATCGTGGAAGAAATGAGGCTGGCACCATGTGGATGCCCAAACCACAGGGGCGACAGAAACAGGGGGTTGGGGAGGGAGAGGGGTCATATGACCTAATAATCTGCTATAAGGGTCAGATTCACAGAAGGAATAATAAACCAGCAGTTCACTGTGCAGCAACCTGTAACTGGCAACACTGCACTGTGAGTATGTGCCATCTGTCAGTGTGAGTGTCTGCCTGTTTATTTTTATGTTTTCTTCCTTGTTTGCAGCAGCCCTGTAACAAGCTCATGCTTACTGAAGTAGAATGTTGAACTGGCAGTCAAAGCTCAGTTCACACCATTTGCAAGTCTCTGTTAACGATTATGTTTTCTTCACACTCCGAACACTTTTGATATGCTTATATCATTAATACAGAACTAGTCATTGACCATACAATGAACATACCTACTATGTAACCAAGATTGTACAATTTAATAACTGCTGGGTAATTTTTTTTTTTGTTATAAAATTTGAGTGAATAGCATACAGGTCAACTGACTAAATTTTTATGGTGTGATCATGGCCGATACTGAAGATAATTTAAACTTGACTTCTCGTTAATCTTAACTTTTAAGGATACTATTTAAAATTAAACAAAATAAATAATTATTCAGGCATATGATGTGATTGTGCGGGCAGTGGGCAAGAAACGTGGATTCTCTTGTGAACCAATATTTTCAGTACAGGTAGTTAAAGGTCAAAATGAGGGTGGCGACCTTACAATCCTCTTGTAGCCACCACCTTGCCTGCATTCCAGTGCCTAGCATCCTAGTGAGCTCTCGAAAATTGCTCAGGGCTTGAATACTGTAGTATTCAAGCCCTGAGCAATTTTCGAGACAACTTTGCAGTTATTAACAGCATGAAGGTGAAATCGAAACACATTTTATACATCCAGGAGTGCTAATTACAAGATAATTGAAAAAGTTTTTGTTAAGTAATTGAATGAGGAAGTGCAACTCATTACAGATAAAGAGCTGTGAATTTGCAACCACTTACAGGTCAAGTTGAATGTTAAGGGATACACGAGGCAGTTGGCTATGTTGACAGATCTTACAGCTAATAGGAAAGTAGATAGTGTTTGTGATGTGTAAGAGTCCATAAGAAAATTACAGCCACAAGCCTACAGTTTATTTTCTGCAGTATGTTAAAGTTGCTTCTTGTTTTACCAACATCGGCAACGGCTGAAAGAACTTTCTCCACTCTACGGCATCAGAAAACATGGCTTCGTGACACAAGAACATCCTGATAACATTATCGGGATGTGGCAAGACATTTCCAGCCTGAATATTGCCAACAAATTAATTTCTTCAAAAGAATCAAGAAAATTAGTTTTTGGACACATCACATATAACCTGTATTGATTTATTTATTCAATATATTGCTGATACACTATTGCATATTACAACACATATAACCCCATTGAGCAACGCTCTGGTTTGGGGGGGGGGGGGGGGGAATATTACAAATAATACATTTTGAATACAGGTTTTTGGTAGCTGTTGAAAGATATATGAATGTGAAGACTAATCATATAAGACTACATATAATTGCAGTGTGGCTGGTTACCGTAAATTGGGGTAAAGTGACACAGTTTTTAACTTCAAAACAGTGTACAACAGTATAAAAATTGTTTAGATTTATGTTTATAGTAACACTTTCCTATTTCTTTGCCAGTAATATTTTATTTTTTGTTTTAATTATACTATTTGAAAATTAAAAAACAGTTGTGTATCACTTTACCCCATGAAGTGGGTTGAAGTGATACAGACACAAGTAATAAATACATTGTATATAACTTCTGTGAGATCTGGGGTTAAGTTTACATTAATTTATACTTTACCTAGTGTAAAATAACGTTCAAGCATCAATACGCTTAATTGTGAGCTCGTTTTACCACAGCTCAGTTTCTTATAATAAAAAATTAAAGTAAATACACCAAGTTTGTAATAAAGAAATAAAAGTATGTATAATCCAATATTGTAATGTAATAAAAGTATAGTTTTAACACAATGTTTATAATCCAGATGCCAAAATTAAAAAAAACTAACTAAAGGTTAAATGGAAATTGCAAACGTCAATCCCGAAGCACACTTGGTTGAGGTAGCTTCGAAACCACTTCACGAGGATAAATTAAACTAGACTTTATTATTGTTATGTTTTAAGGTAAGTGCCGCGTACAAAAAGTACACAGATTATAATTAATAAATAAGAGGGTAATTACGTTTATGTGTGACAGTTGTCCTAACTAATAGAATTGTTGATAGCTATAGTGTTAATGTTTTGTGTGTTCCGTTTCATACACTAGAGTACACCAAGCCACCATGCATTTACCAAAATATTAGTAAATAAGAGTGTTACATAATTTTTCCGTATAGTATATTGACATTCATAATGTAGACAAAGGCATAATGTGCCGCATTACCTACAACAGTTGCATCAGGGTGTAATGTCATACATAGTGTAATTGTAATATATTTAAATCATAGGAAAGATAATTTGTCCAGATAAGACATCATTTTTAAGAATATACAGGATAAAGACGAACATAACCTCGATGGCCAATCAGACCAGATTAACATGGCTAACGTGACTGCACGACAACAGACATGCCCGTTCGCAACATAAACATATCCCAAGTTATGCCAAATTACAATTTATGTGTTTCAGACCAAATTTACATAGTGAAAATAAAGAGATATGCATAAATTACAGGCACCAGTAAATGTGAGACAGTGCACATTAAATGAGAGCTACATGTGCTCAGCAAAAATCTGTACATTATATGTTAAGGGTTACAGGCTGCAGGGCAGCCAAGATAACAAAGGCTGTGTTCGAATTCGCCAACTAAGGGCCCTTATCTGGGCCCTGGTTATGAACTCTTCGATAGGAGTATTATGCTTCGGAGACACAACGAAACACGAAGCGAATGTAGTGATTACGAACTGCAATGCGGTATGCATTTCGTTAAACTCCGTTGTATATCGAAAATCTCTGACGCCACAGAACAAATAAAACATACAAAAAATCGTTACGTTAATTTATTTAGTAATTTTGTACAGGCAGATGTAAGTATCTACCTAAAATGAGATATTTAATTGAAAAAAAAGCACTATGAATAATGTTTGTGACAATGTCGTTAACAATATTAATATTTATGATTCATAACCTTACAGTTTACCGAGCGCAACATTTGTTGGTCAGAAAAGTAAAAATCTACGCAATATCTGTTAAGTGGGAAAATAAACACGTGCTGCCGCAGTAACCTCCAACAATAACCTACATAGACTGCTGCAACAACATAAATTTGTATCTTGCGAGTAATTCAAAATGTTTTACAACATATTAGAGTGTATTATGTTTTTTCTTGATCAATTAGCTTAAAGTAAATTACATGCAGTGTTTATTATCATTTCTCCATGGACAATCGTACTCGTGGTCAATAGCGCACCACAGTTGTGATGTTGGCCGCACAAAATGTAGGTTCGTACTAACATCTTGCGATTTCCCACCGATGCGATGTCATCAATCTCCGACATTTGCTGTACGATAACGAAACAAAAAAATGTTCATACTCAGCTTGATTCCGAGTGCACTACACAATGACAACATCACTTCACAGCGAACCGAATCTTGTGAGATGTGAAATTCAGAATCAGAACACTGACTTTGTGCCCTTGAAAAGTGCATCCTGGTTGTGACATCACATTGCTGCTGTCCGAATTCACAGCATGGGCACATTATGCACCCTAGAATGTCCCCTTCAAATCAAACACAGCCATAGTCACGTGGTCAGAAATTATTGTGTTTTACATGTAAGGTATTTTATTTTATTCTTTTGAAAGTGCTTGTATCATTCAGTGTTTAGCAGTACCATTTTAAGGGCATCATTCATATCATATTTAATTCAATCATAACATTTTTTCATCGAGTCACGCAGGAAGGTTTAGCACTGGGCGGCAGCCCTTCAACATGGCCATCTTTAGTAATCTAGCAGTGCTCACGCGGTGTAGATCCGATGCAGCCTCTCCAGGCCTTCGTCAATTTTGTTCATAATCATGGAACAAAATTATGGAACTGTAAGTCATATTACATAACCTGGGGAGAGCTCTGTACCACAGTCCGGTTCGTTTGTACACGGCTGGACCTTAATTTTTCCTGTAAATTGTCATGAAGGCTTCGCGCAGGTTTTATTCAGTGTTCGTGCTCACCCACATAATGGAGAACTGTGATGTATGTGTCTCTTACCAGGGTTTAGAAATAAATGGCATTGTTGACTGCATTCTCCATCTTTTATTTTTTGGGATGCCTAACATCCCTCATAATAAGCATCAACATTGTGGTGTAGCGAATGCGTGGGATGGCCAGAACAATCCCTCGGGAGTGAGTGGCACCTTAGGGGAGGCCAACAGCCCCTACTAGTCCAGGTATCATGGGAATTTATTGATATTAAGTCTACAATATTACGTGGAGTTAGCCTCCACAAACGGCAGAACATTGGAGGGTAAGCAACGCTGGTCGTCGGCTGCATGACCCTGTTTGCAGTCTTGTGCTCACCACATCGTGAGCTGGCGCCTATCCGAGGACATCTACTCAGCAATGTTCCAATCCTTATAACCTCATCATTCCTCCCAATGGTCCAGACAATATCCAGCTGTCATAGCACACTCAAATAATTTACACTGCCTCCTGCAACATATTCAAATATAATTGCCAAACATAACTAACACATTTAAGGGCGATGAAAATGTGTTGTGTACAATTAACTAACTGGCAATATTTCATAAAGTCATATCATCAGTAGGGCAGAAATCTTTAAAGATGTATTTCAATTCCAGTTGTCCTTGGCATTTCCATTAAACTCTTCAAAAACGACACAGCATGGGCCTAGGTGTGCAGACAGTACTAAATTTAGAACAGCTACTAAAAGTTGAAAATAAGGCAATAGAAAATAATATATATTTTAAAGGAAGGTGTTGTGATAGCATTAATTATTAAGTGATATTGTAAGTTATTCATAGGAAAGTGTGATTCCTTTTGAAACAAAGCAGATACATACATCTTAAATGCTATTTTTTTCTGCTTAGACTGGCGAAGAGCGTAGAAATTTTGGTGCACTTTTTCCTTCCATGGATTCTCATACACTTTCACAGACATGAAAAATTCTGAATAAGCAACAACTTCCTGTTTTAATATAAAAGTAAAATTAATAAATTGTACTGATGATGCCATGGTATAAATGGAGGCAGGAAAGAATCATGCGAGAGCACAAATCGTGTCTGTAAGCTAGGCAATCATTATGTGCATATAAATTTCTGTACATTCCTTCTGGAGTAAGTCCTATAAGGCATGCCAGAGTGCAGACAGTAATGAGACAGTAATTTTTTTATAGTGATTACTTCTTCACAGGTTGAAAGACAGCCGGAGCATGGGGCTGATAGCCCCCATCGCCTCATTATGTGAATGCCTTACCGCCCTTTACCCTCTTTGCTTTAGAAAATTTGACACTACCCAGTACATGATATGATTTACAGAGGTCATCAGTGTCCATCAACACAAGGTAAATTTCCAGGTACTTTTATAATCCCCACTGTTTCATATCCTTATTAGTTGCGATGGTCGTGGCACTCCGCTCCTGCCCTGGTATAAGTGTTATTGCCTATTTATTAACACAATGCCCAATGTCTATGTGGGTTATGCTTCAGTTAGCTCAAACAGTCGATACATAGATGGTAGCCTAATGGTCTTGTGTTGACTACAGTAACAACAGGGAATATTTGATTGCTTGCTCTTAATAGAGAAATTGTTAAATTATTACTGCAGCGTTACACGATCTACAGTCGCCTCTTCGTAATATTCCGCGCCACCATACACCGTATTGTCGCGAAGAATATTCAACTGATTCTGCACTGACCTGAATCACAGTTATATAACACTCTCGCTTCTCAGAGAGGCCTGGACCTCAGTTCGTAGTGTCTCTCGCCTAAGTCCCAGCTGGGAGTAATAGGATGATATGGGTGGATTGGGGGTGGGGAGGGGGCAGGAGCCTCCTTCGCTGTCCGGACCACATGTGTATAGCCGGAAATGGCCGGCAGACCCCTATATAGTATACCAGAGCACAAATCATTACAAAATATCAAGCAGGTTTAATACTTGTATTTAGCCAAATAAAGTTTATAAAAGCTGACAGTACCCTAAAAAGAGTAATAAATATTTTGGCAATATTTAAAGCTGATAATCACAAACATTTCTTGATATCAAATTCACACAATAGTTAAAATTTACACCAAAGGTATTACAGAAAGTAGGACAATTCAATAAATTGCTCAGAAAATTGAGATTATTAAAACGTGATATGCAAAATTGCAAACAAGAGCCATTACAAAGGGGGGCAGGCTAATAAGCCAAGTAAAGCCTCTTTATAATAAAATAAAAACTTTAAAACCTCTATTAAAATTAGTTAAAAACTGAACTATCGGTGGAGGCAGTCAAATTAACCCATCAAATCTCCATCGATTAAAATGATAATGAACAAACACATTAAAAAAAATGAAATACGCCCAAGGTATGAGTCGTGGATGTGAAGCATAATAAAAGGTTAAATATTTTTTGGGCAACAAACAAGATTAGCCACTACATGTTAAAAAGAAACTGGAACACACAGCAAGGCTAGAGTTTTAGTTAAACCGAAACGAAATTTGGGCTGGCGACTGAAGCCACAATTTATAAAAATGACTAACTTACCACATGCCCAAGACAACACAATTACGCCACACAATTATTAAAAACCATTAAAATGACTCAATCAACACACTGCTCACCGTCCATGACTCACAGTTTAATATTGCTCAATCATAACGGCCACTCAGGTGATGAAATAAAACGGGTTGTGCCTCATCCCAGCAAATATTCCAAGGACGACAAATTTACAATTTAAAACCTGTTGCAGCTGCTCTGAGACTCGTGCAGGCAATGACCGGTCGTAGAATAGGCGAGGTACCAGGTGTGCAACTCCTTTTAATAAAAAATGTGATACACAAGGAGAGAAAATCATGGGAGGGGGACAGTGGAGGAAATAGGAGAGGAGGGGAGCCGGGCATAGAGCTAATCCCCATACGGAGTCGAAAATGTTGAAGATGTGAGGTGCAATAAGCACTGGCATCGCAATAGTTATAAGAGTTGTCCGATAACTGGCAGAATTTTATACTGAATACACTTGATAAAATCTGAAAAAAAGAGATATTTTGAAAGGCGATGAGATGGGAATGAAAATGATATGAAACAACAAGTACTTAAAATGAATATTATCAATTGAAGTGTCTACCATACATTTAATATATCTAAGACAATGCAGGGTCATTACATAGTTCATAAATGAAGAACATTAAAAACGAATTACATGCTTTGAAAATATAGCCAACACTATTATTTTAAAGATTGCAGTTTAATGCGAATATCATATTATAGTAAATAACTTTTTTTTATTACTTTACTTGATAGCATGTATTTCACATGTTTTATATTTTTATTAGTTGGCTATTGTCTGCAAACTCTTGGCACAGTAAAAAAAAAAACATTATATCAGCAATGTTTTCCGATACAAACCTAAGTTTAAGTGAGCGAATGAGTGTATGAAATTGTGTGTGTACACACACACAAAGGAAGCACTGGTGCAGCAGTATACCTGGACTTGGGGCGTTGATACCCGCATTCGAACCTCTGTTACTGGGCGGGCGGCCTTCGTGCAGGTTGAGAGCTGTCCGCAGATGGTCGTTCTCTTCCTGAAGAGCGTTTACTTCCCTCTTCAGACTAAGGATCAGTGCTTCTCGCGGATCCTGCACACAACACATGTCCTTACTGAATGTTTGCACATTGCATCACAGCACAAACAAGAGACCAGTGATATGTTTTAAATTTAATAGTTGCTTGATGTTAATAAATTTCTCCTGAAGACCATACTTGACCTGTACCGAAACTCATTACCGCGTTTCGTTAATCCCTCCATCTGTAATGACTCTTAATTCTTTTCCTGACGAAGTGTATGTTCGTAAATTCGAACACTCTTGTCCGTTTCCACCTCGATTTATGTTCTGTCGAATTTTACTCTGTTTTCTTTGCTTGTTTCATTTGTCTTTGTAATAGTAGTAAGAGTCTTCCCCCCCCCCCCCAAATGAGCAAAGTTGTAAATACCGACAAATGAAATGCTTCAAGCAGCAGATCAAAAACCGATTAAATGTTCTAGAACGGTAAATGTCGTGTCCCCTTGGCTGATGCAGACATTCTAGCATGTATTCGTGCCTTTGTTGTGAATGTGGAAAGAGACGAAGTGTAATAGCAGCTTTGATGCACTTTTATAGGGCAAAAAGCCAGGTAAGAGCCCTTAAAGGCTGTTCACGATAAAGTGAACACATTTGAAATGAACCTTAGAAAAAAGTCACTCTCCTTGCTTGCATGTATATTTTATATTTTAATGGGCGTATTTAGTGATATGTGTCCAGTAAAGTTGGGAATACGGGATGGAAAGTAGTTCCATATTTTAGCCCCGAATAAAAAGTGTAAGGTAACCATTTGTGATAAGATAACTAGCAGTGTGCGAATATTCGAAAATTCGAATAGTTGCGAATAGTATTTTATCAACAATTCGCATTCGAAGTTCGAATACCAGAGTTACCAAAAGCGAATAATTGTGTCCACAGATCTCATCATAGCTCTCAGCCGTGACGCTCAATCGGAACATGGATTCGTTTTTTTATTTTATATGGCAATGATCAGATCATTTTAGCTCACATCAAACATTAAAAAAAATTTACAACACACTCTTTTACACGTTAACTGGCAATTGGCAATAACTAAATCAATCAACAGAACTATAACCAAATATACCAACACAATAATGCCGAGGCCGACGCCATCTTGATCTACAATGCATGCCAATACAGAAAATGAAATGTGTGTTAAGCGAGAAGCATTTCTGTACATTATTAGTAACACAATTTGCTATATTTGAATGAAACATTATTTTTGCTTTTAAATACCTACCATCGCAGTAATATACTTAAAATTAGTTTCAATTCACAATATCTTTAACATACCACAGAAAATTTCTGCCTGCAACGTTGCTCGTCATGTGTAATGTAGACATTCGCAAACAATCCTCCAAGCAAGATATGTAAACTAAAACGAGGACAAGTTTTCAACCACTACGCCCAGTGTATATTATTTTAATTGAACCTCGTTGGTATATTTATCCAAGTGATAGTATGATTGACATAATGCTTTTTCATAACTCATGAAACTCACTCCTGAACTCCAACCCAAATTATAATAAATTATTAAAGGTTTTGGAAAAGGAAGCTTCGCAGTATTGTTTATTATTTTGTGATCCGTAAGTTATTTGCTACTTTCATGTCCTACTACTATGTTTAGTGTAAGATGTTATTGTCGATATTTCCGTGTCTACTCTTTTACAGCAAAGTACGACGAAAAACATGATCGCAGCGAAATTAGAGGAATAGCATTTGTTCATATTTCAAGGGAAAGAACCATTCTTTGGGGGAAGAACTTTTTTTTTTGGTGTCGGAAGGGGGGGGGGGATTAGCCATCTTTGGGGAAGGGTGAGAGGAAGAACTTGTTTCTGCACCCAAAAATAATGCAGTGATGCATCACTAATAATACATGTGCTGCTTTGCCTGATGTGGTAACCTGTTGTATTTGTTAGAAAATTGGTGTTCTTTTGGAAATAATATATATTTTATAAAATTAAATTACTTAACTTACCATAATTAATGGAAAAACGAAGTATTTGAGAATCAAGTTCCAACATACATGGCGAGCCAAGTTCTCGAATGGGCAATTAAATTTGGAATTTTTTAACTTCCAACAAGCAAACTGCAAAATGTAATACTTGTCATTTTGAAAACTTCCATAGGTAAGTTTTAAATTTTAATGAAAATATATGTTTTGACCATTTCCAAGTCCTATGCAAGATAAGCTAGTGAATGTATAATTGCACAGCACAGCTAATTTGGTCTTAAATAAATCAGCATTATATTCTCATTCCTTAATAGGGCATATTTACACTTAAAAATAGTCCATCGTCAGTACATAAACAGTACCTAACCTAGTCTTATGTGAATGAATAATTGGGAACTTATGCAAATACAATCTGCCAGAGTGCATATTAGTCTAGCCTCATGTTGACAAATTCACACATACCCGTGATAATTGAGGGCTACCAGTATTCATATTTGTGGTATTTTGTATATTTTCTCATGCACCGTGAAAGTGATCTGAGTCGAAACTACAAATAAATATCTTTTGTGGAATTTTATTGCTACTTGTAAAATATACTCATTGTGTTTTGAGACTCAATTGGTTATGCTATGTAAGTACTAACTTATTTCACTGGAAAGCTTGATTTATCATTTTCCCCATTGTCAGCCTGCACATATTCTTAACCCACAAAATCATTCAACACAAAAACTATTTATTGGATATATTTTTTAAAATATTTCGTTTGCTGGAACATACAGAACCATATGTATTGAGTTATTTTGTTACATAGCACTCAATTTCCAGTTCTGCTACACTAATATAGAAAACTTGGAACTTTGTAAACCTAACTTATTCAATGTTCCTCACAATTTAAGATAATAATTTAATTCCAATAAAAGAAATATTAAACAAACACTATGTGATGTAAGGATTTTTAACATTGCTGTGATGAACATTTTCAAATAGCAAAATTTAACAACAATATTATTCTATAAAACAAACTGTTTTTTTTTAAATATATTAGAAAATTCGTAGTCTACATAAATTTAATTGAATTTACAGTTAATTACATCATTGTTTGAATAAAAATGTGAACTAGGTTCAGTTATATTTTTTCCTTCCAAAACAAAATGCATGTTCCACTGTAACAAACAATAACCAAATTGTGACCAAAAAATTTAATTTTTTTTTAAGTGCTGTATTTTATGAAATTGTTGTTGCCTGACAATAAATAATATCATAAGCAAGGTTCTTTTAAAACCAAAAGTGACAAAACTTCAAATGCATGTGAAATGTAAATTTAGATTTTTGGTTGAGTGAATTTTATTTTATGTATCTGGTTTACTTTGAGGACATATAAAGACACATTAAGATAATATCATTTTTTTTAACTACTGTAACCCCTCATATCATTCATTTGTCTGCAAGACATAAAAAGCAATTTGTACTGTACACTGTGGAGCAGAATAAACATACAGTTACTCAGTAAAAAAAAGTTTGCTGAAGAAAATAAAGGAACAATCACAACATACCTGAAACCATCAAAATGACCTCCGATTTCAAAAGAAGGGCAATCAGTTACCCATAAAATTGCAAAGTTTGTAGCATCATGTTTACACCCTTAAAGTATAGTTGAGGAAAATGGATTCTGGCAACTGATTAAAGATGCTTACCCGCGATATACTGTACCTTCCCGAACCTTATTCTCGAGGAATGTGGTACCCAGTTTATTCCAGTCAGCAAAGCAAAAGCTGAAAATGGAGATATGTGATGATATTCGCAAAAATGTGCAGTCCTTTTCTCTGACCACTGACTTTTGGAGTTCAAGAGCAAACACAAGCTATGTTTCTTTAACTGGACATTATGTAACCAATAATTTTCAAATGAAATCAAAATTCTTAAATTTCTCCCACATGACAGAGTTACACACTGCAGTTAATATTAAGGATGCACTCACAAGTCTTTTTTTAGAGTGGGAAATTCCCTGCACCATACCAGTTTATGTAGTGACAGACAATGCACATACTATAAGTTCAGCCGTAAACTCAATTTCGTGGAATTCAGTGCCATGTTTTGCCCATACACTGCAATTAAGTATTTACGATGTAGAAAATATGACATCAGTTGTAGAAAATGTCTGCAAGAAAGCTCGTAAAATTGTTGGTCATTATTCAAAAAGCTCCACAGCAAGACATCGTCACCAATAGAAGCAATGCCAGGTAGGATTAGAGGGTGTTCTTGAAGTTATTCAAGACGTTGAAACGAGGAGGAATTGTAAATACCAGATGTTAAAAAGATTGCTTGTGTTTAAGGAAGCAATTTCAGCAGAGCTTGCTTCAGACCCAAACTTTACTATTGACATTTTAACAGCTAGCGAATGAAAGCAAATTGATGGGATAGATGAAGTGTTGGAACCAATTGCTCAAGCCCCTGAGGAGACAAGTTCTGAACGATATCCAACATTGGGACTGGTAATACATATTTTGCAGGGCATTCAATATGTCCTGCGAAATCATGTTCGGCAACGAAAACCTGGAATAGTTTTTGCACAAAATTTGTGCAAATCTTTAAAGTCATGGTTTCCACTAGCAGAGCGAGACAGACTATACCTGATGGCTACTGCTGTTGATCCAAGATTTAAAATAAAACCACTGCCAGACGACAGTAAAGTACTTGCAAAACAATAATTACAAGAAGAATTTCGAAAGATGCCCAATAAATTATAAACATAATCACAGAAAGTATCTGTGCCAGCAACTCTTAATGAGGAAACAAATGCTTCAGAATGAAAAAAAATTCAAAATCAGTTTGGGGTTGGTTGGATTCCATCCCAATTCAGGGGAGTGTACCTACTACAGAAGACACTGAAACAGAAAATGTAATCAACCAATTTGTATCACTACCTAGGATTGCAAGGTCTGAAAGCCCATTGCAGTTGTGGAAGCCTATTCCCCACAGTTACCTGTGCTTTATGAAGTTGCAAAGTGTTTTCTGGTGATACCAGCAATGCAAGGAAGTAGTGAGAGAGTTTTTTCAACAGGTGGAACATAGTAGCAAAAGAGAAGTACTACTGCCTATCCATGCAGAAGAACTAATTTTTCTTCACGATAATTGGAAGAAACCCCTGTTTGTAAGAAGGACATTGACCTGTGAAATCCTACTTTACACTGAACTGTTTAGTGAAATTGGTAAAAGTCTACTTAAGAAACTGTTATTTGTGTTAAACTATAGTTTCTTTGAAGACTCAAGACTTCCGATTGTTTTATTTTGATGTGCAGTAATTTCTGTATTTTTAATTTAGCTGAACTATATAGTGTATTTACTTGCTTAGTATAGAATGCAAGGAAGAGCAGTAAATTTTCATAATTGCAGAAACTCTCATTTGACATGGAAAAAAACATTATGATAAATGCTGCATTAGCAGGCATTTTATAAATGTGTGTCAGTTTATTTGTTGTTAACATTGTTGTTTTGTTTTGTTTAGTAACTGTTACAGAATTTATTTCGGTATGTTATATTAAAAAAAAAAAAAAGAATTTTTCTAGTTGAATGAAGGTAAGATATGCAAAACATTTTTTATGGCACACATTTTGTAGTGCAGTAGTTCTAATGTTGTGTCTAGTTAATTTTAAATTCACAGGACAATGCATAGGCTTAGGTGAAAAAATACTTAATACCACTGTGAAAATTATCTGTGAAATCCATTGTTATTTAGACCATATTCAGTTTTCTTTTTATTTACTGAGAGTGGCAGAAGAGAATTTGTTTGTCTCTAGAGTGCCAAAATATATTTATACTAACAACTATTCGAATTCGAAACTATTCGCACTATATTGGAAAATTTTAATATTCGATTCGAAAATATTCAAACACAAAAATCCACTTTTCGCACACTCCTAAAGATAACATAAATTATTTCTTTCTGTTTCTGTTTTTTTTTTAATTGCATCGACGATTAAAAATGAATAGATTAGTAAAATATTTACTTTTCTAAATATTGCAGTTTCACTTGACAGAGGGATGAGACCCATGACTATGTTAAGTTTACATAAGCTGGATAAATACACAACATGCATACAAGTAGATTGTGACATTGTGGCAGTCACATTATGATGAGATACTCTAAGGAATGCTTTTTTTGCAGCGAGAAAATGCGTGGGTGGCCGGCGTTCGTCTACATGAGTAGATAGCAAACGCGGAAGCTAGTGCACCTCACTTTAAATCGACAATTTTCACTAAAAGTAAAGAAAAAACTAACATAACTATTTCCTACTATTTTTAACGAAAGTACAGGAATATATAAGAAAGTTAAAAACTGAAATTCGATGAAAAACATTCAAAATCAAGCAAATACTAGCTGAAATGGAATAATTTTGTCGATTTCACACTTTTTTGTCTTGTTTCTTGAAGCCTGAATATTTGATCTCCAAAATTATGCAAATTTAAGTCAAAATCGTGTAATTTTAAGCTAAAAACACACAAATATTTCAATTCTATTCACAATGGCCGTGCAGGATTTCTGCCAATTAAAAAATAGCAAGAATTAAGCCAAAAGCAAGCAATTTAATCGATTTGAAGCAACTTTTTCATGTTTTATAGATATGCTAATTTAACAAGTGAGCAGTATAAATCAACAAAATTTAAGCTAAAATCATATGAATTTAAGTCAAATCAAATGAAATATTATGTTATTATTCAATATAATTTTATATTCGAAGCTCTACTAACTTTTTTAAACACTTGTTCTATCTGCTCAAGTTCGTCACCTATTTCTCGAAGTTCATTCTCATCACGACTGCTTTCTAAAAGCAATAACTACAAGTTTTGTAGTTTTCGATGAAATTTGAAAACTACTTCTTTGAGATAGTCAGGTACATTATTTAAGTTATAGGATGATGTATTTGAAACATTGCCACCTTTTAAAATGTTAGTCAGGCTACAGTGTAACACAATAGATACTATTTTTATTTATAAAGAAAAAATATTTATGAAGAGAAAGAAAAATCTCATTTATGTTTAACAAAATGAATTGTATTCAATTAAACAATTTAACTAAACGTATAAAAAATTCTATAAAATTATGGAAACCTCTTGTTGTTTCCATAAAATCGTTTGCATCCTCCATTTATTAATTTAAATATTTATATATATTCAGTAATATTTTCTTTCAAATAATCATAAGTCATTTTCCTTTGACAAATTAGAACATCATAACAAATTGTTGCTGTTCCAATGACTTTGTTAAATTATACACTAATTTTTATGTTTGTTTTATCTTTAACAACAGTGGTATTTTATATTTAACAATCAATAAATAATGGTCTTCGCACCCAACATGAAAATTAATTGATATCATCTTGAGTGTTTACAGTTGGTTTATAACAAAGTTCCATTTTTCTATATAGAGTTTTGATTTTGAATTTCTAAAATCATTATAGGCAAGAATCATTTTATCACAAAGGACATTTTAAATATCTAGATTCCAATTTTCTTTTGGATCAATGTAATTTATTCTGTTTTTAACATAAATATTTCTTACATTAGTGATCAAACATAGAAGCATGTACACACTTTTCAACACAATTTTTTCTATTAGTTTGAAAGCATACAATTACAAAATCAGGCATATCAAATTGAAAATTATTAAACAGATCTCTTATATCAAAATTAAAAACAGTTTTTCCAGCAGGAAATTCTTTTTCTAAAAATAGCCAATAATTAAAACTCAATAGGTACTTTTGGATGTTTGAAATTTTTTTTTTTTAAATCAATGGCGTGGTACATTCGTATTATACTATTGGCCACATAATTTCTAATTTTTGAATAACAAATTTACCTGGATTAGCATAATATCTCTGAAATACACCATCTGCATTCTTAGTTTCATGAACATATAAACATTTGTTATCAAATGAATTTAGAATAGAAGTAATTTTATAACTACCTTTACAATAAATTTCATTGTTATCACCAATATAGCAAAACAATCATCTCAGTGGATAAGTTATTTAATTTGTTTTATCACTATGAACAGATTTTACTCATTCTTTATTATCAACACCAGTAAACTCTAAATAATTTTGCTCACTTGGAGATCTTAATAATTTATTCATCATTGTTGAAATTATACCTGGATTATCAACAGCATCAATAATATGTCTATGTTTTGAGATTTCTATTCTAGAAAACTGAAAAGGAAAAAAAGTTAGCACTAAAATCAATATTATCTAATTTTGCATATTTCGCCTCACCTCCTTCTTTATCTCTCTTTAGAAATCTAAATTGCTCATAAACATAAGCATCATTTTGCAAAGAAAATATATCCTCTATAGGAATCTGAAATGCAATTATATTATTGCAAACATTTAAATTCCTCCTAGTTTGATCAGTTGGAGGAAAAATTTGTCTTTCAAAACACTCGATTATAATGAGAATAATTAAGCAGATTATGAAAAAAAAAATAAGAAGAAAGATCTACCATTATTTCAGGAGTGACGAAAAATTGGTTAAAAAAAAAAAAAAGTAGAGCAAGTAATTGAAGAAAATGAAAATTTAATAACAACACTAGTTCCTGTTGCGCCAAAGAATTTAGATTATCCGCCAACACCAGAAGAAACATATTTTGAAAGAGGGTTATTTACAGAACAAAAATCTCTTAATTTGGAAGAGCAAATGGGAACTATACCATTTAAAATTTGTTACATGCAGCATCCCATTCTACTGTAAATCTCGGAAAAGAAATTTCAAAAAGAATAAATGTTATTGATACACAATATGGTTTATGTGCAGAAGGACAAATTTTTTTACATAGGTAATACACAAGTAAGAGTAGACAATGATAAAATATATGTTAAAAATAAGAATATGAATTAACAGAACGACTTTATAATTTGTTCACAAAAGAAAAAAAAAGAAGAAGCTGAGGTTAATTTCACAGATAATGATTATTAAAACTGCACAAAAATTGTTTAATTGATAATGCTGCATTCCAAGAATATAATATAAAAAAACTCGAATAGAAGTTGGAAATACAAAAATATAATGAAACCAATTAATGATAACTATATAAAAGAATTAAATTCAAGAACATCACCAAACACACCAGAAAAAAAAAAAAAGAGATTACTCCTAGAACTCTTAGATCTGGAGAAGGTAAAAAAATACAATGATTTACCAAAAGGAAATGTTTAGACGGATGATGTTAGAAAATTGGTTGGTAGATTATTAGTTATCCATTGTAAAGAAAATGTTGGCAATAAAACTTATTACAATGAAAAAGTAAACATAATGAATATGCTGAACAATAAATTTTCTGATTTTGTTGTTAATAATCCAAAAGGAATTCCTTACCTTATAAGAGTTTTACATGAAATTCCACATTCATTTTGGAATTCTGAATGTCTTGGTAAAGGTATTATAAATTTGGCATTAAACAATTTAAATTTACCAGAAATGCACTTGCCTGGTTATAATTATTGTGGTCCATTTACAAAATTAAACGAATGACTAGAAAGAGGTGACAATGGTATAAATAAACTAAACGAAGCCTATAAATTTCACGATCTTGCTTATAGAGATCATAAAGATTTAGAATCTAGGCATGAAGATAATAGAATTTTACAAAAATGAGCAAAAGAAATTCTGTTAGATAAAATACTCCAATTGGTGAAAAAATTGCATCTGCTGTTGTTGCTTCAACAATGTTTACAAAAAGGAAATTAGGCCGGGGCATTAAAATTTATTAATTATTATATATTTTTTACTTATAAATAAAGATAACAAATATAACTTTTCATATACCCATTGATCAAATTAGAGATTTGGTTATAGTTAAATTTGTAATAAAAGATCAACTTGAGAGAAAAAAATAAATTAGAAGAAGGAAAAGATTTTAAATTAGCTTTACCACTTCTAATAATAAAAAAAAAATATTAAAAGATAAATCTGGAAGTGGTTTACATCATGTTTTTTTTTTTTTTTTTTTTTTTTTTTTACCATTTTAAATACCAGTTTTAGCTGCATTTGGGCTTTAGCTGGTAAAACTGGCTCAATTTAGATTTTTGTTGAACTTACTGGAAAAAAAATTAAAGAATTAGAGGAACAGACATAATATAGCAAAAAAGAAATAAATCATGATGTGGTTTAGTTGCAAAAAGTGGTAAACCAAAAAAAATTGAATATCTCACCATTTTATAATTTTGATACTCAAAAATATGTTAAAATATTAAATAGTAAGTATTTCAGAAATATTTATATGATTGATGAATTACCAAATATAATGCACAAAAATGAATGTGCTATGACAAATTTTGACATTTCAACTGGTGTGGTGTAACAAACCGTAAACCTTTTGTAATTTTTAAAAATGAAGCTCGCCATAGGATAAATATGCATTGAATGAACGATGAACGAACAGTGAACACATTTTATGTATGTTAAACAATGAACAAACTTTGAATGTGTTTTACGCATGTTACACGATGTTACGTTTGAAATGATTAGCCTTCTTACAATCTGCTAAAAATTTAACCCATTAAGGACTATAGATAATTGCACCCCTCCATGGCATCACTGCCACCCCCAGATGGCACCAGGTCACGACGAAGTGTGTATAGAGTGATATCCAAGGCTGAAGCTGAAGGCAACAGGCAACCACAGGTCTAGAGGAGCTCTGGGGCCTATCTTCAATAGTCATCAGGTGAGCATAATTGCGTAGCTTTAGGGAGCAATAACTAGTAAGGAGTCACCGTCCATTGCTCCTTAACTTATTAACTCCGGCAAGGTTAGGAACCAGCTGCACATTGTATTGATTGAGTATTAATCTTGCAGTTTAACGTAAAGTAATTATCTTCCAATATTGTAGTATGAGTGATTGTATTGTGTTGTTACCAGATTGAGATTGCTATAATAAATTATGTTTTTATAAAATAATCTTCTTTATTAAATACCTACTGAGTTCTGCCCATGGAAGTCCTTACCATCTCTTACCAATTAAGTGTTTAACGAGAGTCTGAATAGGAAATACAGGAATTAGATGATAGTAGGAAATAGGGTGAAGGACAATTATTACATTGGTGGAGATGCCTCTCGACCCCACATCGAGCTTAAATTAGTTAGCTTTTACTTTCTTTAACATTTCCAACCGCACAGCACATTTACAACTATTCGCAGCAAGTAACACCAAAGGCTACACTTCACATTGCCACACCACGTACAGGTGTAATTCTTTCCCATCAACATGTAATTTACATCTTATTTTTCACAGCTGTTTACATAGTCACACTTTCGATTTATGTCACCTTCCTCTATCGTTCAGTAAATATCTTCTTATTCCCACTGCTTATTTCAACTGCCCACGCTAACAGCTGTTGTCCTCCATGCCAGATACGTGCAGTAAGCGAGCTTATGATAGGTCTGTTACCATGCATGCGAGTCAGCATTTGTGTAGCACGCCTCGCTGAGCTAGCTTTTCTAGCACACCCAGTTTTTTCAGAGCTGCTTATATTTTATGTAGTTATTGTAATACTTGTTTACCGCTTCTAATGCATGCAGAATATTCTGTTCCTGTTTGGCTTGAAACACTCAATTTGTTTTGTGTGCTGTCGGAGTGCTTTGTAATTATTCCTTCTTGTAGTTTGTTTTAGTTGTAAGTTTACACAAAAGTGCACGACACCAAATACACTAACTGTACACGCATTTTTTCTCTTAACATGTCGACATGAGCACAACATACAATTATACCACACAAATGATCAGAGAATTAGTTTAAAAAACTCACACATACATCCAGTGCACAAACATGAACATTAGACATACACTAGCAGTTGCTCAACCAGTTTACCAGTGCTAATACCGAACACAGTACACCCCTTGAAAGCATTTCTCAACACCTTCAACATATAACCAGCCTAGTACAAGCTATAATCTCAGACCACGCCAAACCCCAGACTTTTCAAACAACACATACACATCTCATTCCCATCCCTACCACGAACACTGACAACACTGTTCATCAACCCAACATTCCACACCCTACTCAAGTCATTCTACAACAATCACAAAATATCCCCACTTTCCCAGGGAAAAGCAATGAAAACATAGATGAATTTTTAGACACATTCAATGCCGAAGTGAAGTTAACGATTGGTATGAACTTGACAAATGCCACCGTCTAAAGTTTTATCTGGTAGGAGTTGCGAAGAGAACCTACAAAATTTATTGGAGCGGCTGATATTACTTGGCAACAAGTTAAAGACAAATTATTACACACATTCCACAAACTTAACACACAAGACCACTACAGACACCTCTTACACTCTATCAAACAGAAACATGGCGAATCTGCTCAGGCTCATATTGAAAACCTTACATTTTACAAAAATAAGTTTACACAACAACTGCCTGAGCCTGAGTTCCTTCACATTATTTGTACCTCTCTGTTGCCACCACTTGCAGAAAAACCTATCACATTAGACAACACGACATTAAAAAAGCTGCTACACAACATACAAAACTTCGAGCGTGGCATGTACAAATACACGCAGAACATTGAGCAGAATACACCAAACCCACAACACACTAAACTCCATGCATAAATTGCCATTTTAAAGGAACAGTTACAGATACTTAGAAACTCAAACAATTATACCACACCACCCCCACATCCAGTACAATACATTCAACAACATACATATCCACCCCCACCCACCACCCACAGAAACACACATGTTCAGCACATGTACCGCTGCCCCACAGCAATTAACTGGCCACAAAATAGGCAACACTATAGACATCTATCACATAAAAGTACCCTATAAACAACACACACACCACCAGGCAGGCCCCTTCAGGACAGAACAGAGAGGAAATGAACATGTACAGGGATACATTTGTTGGGAAAAGTACAGAGAACAATTGAGAGAGCGCAGATAAGTACACTGCAAAGGTTTCAGTGAAAAATATGTCTCCCCTGCCCAGGAACAGCAGGCCTGGGTTCGGGACATGTGTAATGCAATTTTATCATTGTGGTGCCCAGCAGATCTAATGCAGAAATTACATGAATCAATGCTAAGGGGAATAACTTTCAGCAATATTCTGTCCTGCCTTTTATCACTTCCACCACACCATGTTGTTGACATTAACGCAGCACAAGAGCGCAAGTCTGAAATAACTTTTGTGACACCCAAAGTGCCTCCTTTCTCTGCCAGATTAAATACATTTCCAGTTCAACGATCTGTAGGTAAATAAACATCCATGCCACGGAGTATATCTCGGTCACATGCTAGGTCAACACATGAAACAGCATGTAAGAAGCCCGCCTGTAGTGACAATCGCTGGGGTCGCCCACCCCCACCCCCGTGCGAATCTAGCTGCTTTTCCCACACCGCTACTGCCAGTGCATGCCAGATACCAGCATCGCCAAGCCACAGAGAATTCCTGCTACGCAACAAACAGTTAGAGGGCCATGCAATCTTGCTAACGACCCTTTTGCCTTATGCTTTTACATAGGCCATAAAAATCGCAATTCCAGCCTATTTCCACATCAAAACTTTGACTTTTCCACAGATGTTGGTGACAGCTTTCGTAGATTCAAAAACAAATTCGGGCTGATGCTGCATTCCGTTCCACACAAGTTTCCCAAGTAGTGCTCAGGCAATGTTTTCATAACAAAAGCAGCAGCGCCCGCGATGATGAGCGGTTGTTAACAAACAAGCTAAGTGGAGCTGTGCCTCAATATGGCACACGAAAACAAGCACATGATAGGCCTCCTTCTCCCTGTCAGCAAACAGAGTTTAGCTCGGCGACACCATGTGTCCTCGTTTCAGTTAAAGGCAAACAATATCATGCATTATTAGATACCGGACGTTTATGCAACTGTGTGGTCAGCACTGTTTTATCTAATCAGTCAATTTATCCCCTCAAGGAACAAATCACACTAGTTGCAGCCACATCAATTTTATCTCCACCTTAGTTTGAAACAATTATAAATCTAAATATTCATGTTAACACATATCCCCGAAATTTTTTAGTAGTTGATAACCTCAAGCAAGATCTGATTCTAGATGTCGACTTTATTAAGTGATATGACTTGATACCTGAATTAAAGTACAACATTTTCTTTATCAAGGCCCATGATGAAAACAAAATCACTGAGATTCCATTTGTTTCTAGCAATACAGAAGTAACTGCTTACCCATCCCTGGAACAGTTGTCACACCATTGAGTCTTTTGAAAGTGAACCATCACAGGGCCCTTATATTAATGACAACCTTTCTGCTCCCCAAAAACAAGTCATCAAAGGTATTATAGATAAATACAGCGACCTTTTCGCTACTTCTATTTTAGAGCTCACTGATGCAAAAGGTTTTGAAATTAAATTAGACCTAACTACTGACAAGTCCATTGCTACCCATCCTTATACGATTAGCCCCAAGGAGCATGATGAACTTTTACAGCAAATTAAGGATATGGTCCATGGGAGATTATCCAAGAAGCAGATTCGACATATTCTGCCCTAGTCTTGTCATTTCAAACAACAATAGTGGCCTTAGATTTTTGACAGACTTTCGAAAGTTGAATCAATACCTTACCAGGGTGCAAATTCCGTTACCGAGGACAGAGGACATTTTGAGAACAGATGACATTTTAAGCACCCTCCAAAATTCTCCTTATATAACAAGTCTTGACTTATTCTTTGAATTTTATAGCATCCCTGTTTGGCCTCAAAATCACTTCAAACTGGTTTTTACAATTGTCAAGGGGGGAGGGGTTATTTGACCACCTCCCTTCAATATTCCCAAATGTTCACGACTAAACTTTTAGGCCCCCTGCAATAAATAGCTACAATTGCCTATATTGATGATGTTCTCATACTGGGTAATACATTTGATGAACACATTACAAACATTCATAAATTTTTTGACAGATTACGTATGTTTAACATCAAAGTTAATACAAAAAAAATGCACATTTGCCCAACAAATCGTTAAAGTCTTAGGTGATGTATCATTAGCCCACAAGGCATGTCGACTGGTCCAAATAAAGTCTCCGCAATTGAAAATATGGCACCCCAAGTCAATCTCAAACAACTATGCACCTTTCTTGGCACGACTTCACAGCTGAGACATTATATTTTGAATTATGCTTCTATTGCACAATCCCTAATTAATCTCACCAAGCACAACACCCCCTTTAAATGGGAGGCGGAGCACCAAAACACATTTATCAATTTAAAACAGGCTATTTTACAAGCCCCAGTATTGCAAAAGTTCAATGACAGCCATTACAATGTTCTAGCATGCGATGTCAGAAATGATGCTGTAGGCAGGGCGCTCCTACAGCTTGACCCACAAGCAAGGCAAAGATATATTGCTGAATTTGCTTCCAATAAATTCTCTATACAGGTGGCATATTGGAGCACCACAGAACAAGAACTTGCAGCAATCGTATACCTATTCAAACACTTTCGTCAATATTTATATGCCAGGAAGTTCACCATCGAGACTGATCATGCTAGCCTGAGATATTTGCGTTCCATGGTGGACCAAAATGTTCGTATTCAAAAAATGGAAATTGCACTCAATGAGTTTGACGTCGATGAAAATATTGTAATGGGCGAATTGAAAACTCTCCCCGGTGCATTAAGTCGTATACCCACTGCCCTGCAAGTCAGTACACAGTCACCATTCACGACACCACATAATCAGTCAAACAGGACATGGTGACATGCACCTTACTTCTTAAGGCCCTTGCAGAAGATATTTTTCCAAACTCCAACAAAGCATCTGAGATTAGCGTTTCTGTAGCAAAACATATTTGACGCCACTGGGAGGATGTTAAACATCCTTTTATGACTGCAAACTACCCTAATTAAAGAGATATAACTGCCATGGCGGTTGCGAAAGAGGACATTATTCTTATGCATTTAATCATTGGAATCATAACCACTCTCTATCAAGTGAATGTCGAAATAATTAGACAAAGGCATACCTCCACCCTCACCACAAGATGCATCGATCCAGTACTTAAATGTAAAATTCTCATTGTCCTTATTTCAGAAATAATACATTTTATTACTGTATATACATACGACCAAGAGTACATACACATTGATGACGATTCTGTTTTTGATTTATACCCCATTACTGTTAATGCATCCCCATTTGCTAGTGAATATGACAACGACCCCCACATTCACAAACTCAAGTTAACCATACTGCAACCCGAACAAGCTGACACCTAATACCGTAGATTAAGCTGTCACTTTGGCATATTTTTAAAGGTCAACACACCTCAAGGCTCCTCTAAATTAACCCTCGTCCCTAAGCTATATGTTCATGAAATCATCCAAGCTCATCATGATGCAATATTTCGGGGTGGGCACTTTGGCACCCTCAAAACCTTGCAAAAAATTAAACAGTCCTACTATTGGGACACTATGAATGTGGATGTGAAGAAATATGTCAAGTTCTGTTCTGTATGCCAAACAATCAAGGCTATAAATTCCAAGCCGATGGCCAATTAACTCCTATACCGCCCCAGCCGCCTTTGAAAATATGGGCTCTGGATGAAAAAGGGCCCCTACCTACCACAACACGTAAGAACAAGTATATCTTAGTCATGACTGAGTATGCCACTCATTATGTTGTCGCCAAACCTGTCCAGTCCATTGATACCGCCACTTGCGCAGAATTTATAAAACAAGTAGTACTACAATTTGGTTGCCTAGAGCAAATTCTTACTGTTAGGGGCACAAGTTTTCGAAACGACCTCATTAGCAACCTGTTAATATCTGTAGGTATGAAAAAATTAACTACCACTGCCTACAACCCCTGTTGTAACGGCCTTGTTGAAAGTAATAATTGTTTGATTGGTGAACAGCTTACGGCTTGCGCCAACGCTGATCAGTCAAATTGGGATTTATACATTCAATTTATTCAATTTAATTACAATACTAGTATCAACAGTTCAATTAAATTCACCCCCTTTTATTTTCTCCACAGGGTAGAAGCAGTCCTCCCAGCCCAAGTGATTGCTAGCCAGTATTCTGAAAGGGGTCATGACTGGTGTCAAAAACTCCCTGCAGCCCATGCAAAGGCTAAACTTAACTTACTCCAGGCTCAGAGCCTTCAAAAGACACAATTTGATAGATCTCATAAGAAAAACACCTTACGTGTCAATGACTATGTCTGGCTCCATAACTGAGGTAGACAAAAGGCTCTTACGCATCGCTACCACGGCCCTTATCGCATCACAGATATTCTAAGACGAATCGACCATTCGCTTTCAGACGAACAAAACAGGGACCCCAAAATTTGATATGGTGTATACTAGACACACAAAGTTAGCATATACCTGTTAGTATACTGTAGTAATGTCGGTCTAAATAATGTATTTTATGTATAGTGTCTAATGCTTGTTTAAAAATGTGTTACAGTTTATATTGCTCCTTCCCTATGCCCCTTGCTAATCTGTGAGTGTTGTGTACATCACTGCCGGGGATTCGAGGTGAGCTGCAATTGCCCCTTGCTGACAAATCTCCGTGTCAGCATGTGCAACACGTGATGAGCAGCTGCCACAGTGCGGCTTCCACGATGCCTTCCTGCCTCTCGGCCTGCTACCAAGCTACTGTTCCACAGACACCACCCAGTAGAGGGGATACCGGAATACCAACTGCACTCCTAGCCTTCTGCCGTCCACACAGCGGTGCCGAGATCCCATTCACACCACCCACTGAGGTTAGCTGTGCTGCACTGACTTGGAGCCATTCTGCACATGCGCTGCACGTTGCCATAGCAACAACCATCCAGGGATGTGCCAAAAACAGGTGGCGGGGAGCTTTCCCTGCCCACGCAGCCATCACGGCCTTGCTTGTGTCTTCTTTAGTTCTCACAGCTGGACTCTCCACGCCGGCGACCTATCGCGCACATGCGGGCGTGTATTATGTCACGAAGGAGCCTGATGTCATCTACAAGAACAGCATGACATTGCGTTACATACTCCACCTCCAGTTCCCTTCCCCGCCCGAGGCAATCGATCAGTTTATTCACATTGTGTGTGCAGATCACAATTCCACTACCTGCGCGAATGGCAAAATCATTTACAATTATTTACAGGTAATAGAAACAGGAGTCCTCCGAGATTACCATAATGACGTCAGCACCCACTTTCATGCCAAGTGCTGGATTCAGATAATAGGGGATGTTGGCAGCTGGTGCTGCAACTTCCTAATCAACAAGCATCAGCTCTCTCTCCTCCAAAATTACTTAAGCCTGGATCAGAAAATCGAGGATCTTACAGATAACAACACAAATTACTGTGCTTTAAACGTCACATTCCAGGTCGTCAATGATATCACTCATAAAGTTAAAATTAAAATAAATTATCTCTCCAAAGTTATTAACGGAGTAACTACTGTTTTTCATTCACAACAAACTGCTATGAATAATGTTCACACCTTGGAAACACAATTCAACTTGCTAGTAACGAATGTTTTACAATTCATAAACAACCTCATCACTGAGGATTCTACTGAAATATTCATTCACTCACGTCAACTACATAAGCTGCCTCTCGGCACTGGCAATAAAACTCAGCTCACACATGATTTTGCAGCATTACAGGAACAACTTTTAAAACTTAACCTGACACTCAGCATCGGAATGAAGGACCGGTTTAAGTATTTCTCCCTTGAATTTGCTGAATGTTCTGTCTCAGACCAACAATTAGTAATTAGGTTACAAGTGCCAGTCGTCAGTGTTAGCGCCAAATGGCAGGTCTATCATATCTAACCAGTCCCCTATCAATTTCACAACCATTCATGTACATTACAAAAACCCTCCCCCCCCCAATCACGATTGACCTGACGACAAACACTGTTAAGGCCCTCTCCCTTTCCTCCCTCCCCACCCAGGATGCTGTATTCATCCCACCTGAATCCCTCACTTGCGAAAATGCAAAATGTATTCGATCTGCCACCTTGTTGTCTGGTGTCACTTCATTGTTCGCCTCATGCAAATACCACTGCACGCATACAGTGCCTTTTACTATTACTAATATTTCCCCCCACCAATATGTGTTGACCAACCCCGCTCCTAATACCATGATGCAGTCTATGAATAGATCTCTTGACTCAATTATCCCCATCCACCACTTAGGGGCTTTTGAACAGTATGTTCCACGTGGCTGCAAGGTCACCACACCCACTTCTGTTACCATTCATGCCGCACATCTGTGCGATGTGCGTACTTTCGTCAATCCCTTCCATCAAACCGTCATCGCAATACATTGGCTTTCCAAGCAATCTTTCCACCTCCCCCAGGTGTCCATCCCAGAGGGAATTCACTTTTATAATATAATGGCGGCACTGAACACTGATTGGCATGTAAACCATACTAAGTTCCTTATTCTACAAGATGTTATTCCAGTCACTACGAGTGGTAAATTTCTATCGCCGAAACTGTTTTCTATTGAGGATCCTGCTCACTTCGATTATTTTTACCATGGCTGCCTTGCTTCTCCTCCTATGTGTTCTCACTGCCTTTTATGTCAAACTGGTGAAAATCTCTATGTTGCTTCACCGTCTTAATACACCTAAGTAAGATGTTTTGCGTACGATGCTTTCAAGGATAAATAACACTCAGGGTAATTCACTTCCAGCTATGTTTGCATATCTCGAATATATACAATATTTAAGATATATTTTACCTTGACTTCCAGAGTATCTACTCTTAATGAAAAGTTGTTATCATTATTTTCTCTCCTCGCAGAATGCAATTGCAGTACTATGCAGTATTACCTATTGTGTTTACATTCAAAGTAATTGTTACTTAGGCCTATAGGTCTGAACTTATTAGTCAATATTGTATAACTTGAGATATCATGCCGCATGGCATTCACAGTTGCAATTACTGCTATATTAAATTGCGATCGCAAATACTGATTAGATATATATTTTATTTTTATGTTTGTTACATTAACGATTACTTACTGCCGTAAGTGCAGTGACCAGTTTGTGTATAGCAATTTTCCTTTATTAATGTCAAGAACCTAATGGGTTCTTTCATAACAAACACATACAAATGGTACATATTATTTATAGTATGTAAGTTAGCTATAAGAGGAGTACACCACCTTTTTATTTTCCTACCTATATCTGAGGATATTTAATATATTGATTTTTGTATGTGCGATGCTCAATAAGGGCATTTTATAAAACCACTTTAGCGATTAAGATGATTGTAACTATGTGTATTGTATAAATTAATAATGCTACTAACATCAAATTTTTATATACTTTTGTTTTTTAAGAATAATAGGTTTATGGGAAAATGTAAGTTCAAAATATTACAAGGTAGCGTGCACTCCACTCTCAGTGTAAACAAACAAAATGTGAAAGACACCCCCAAACCTAGTGACAGTGATGAGAACTTTCCTGCAACAAACTGTGTTCACACAATTATAGTTATTTCACATTCTCAGTGTGCATAAACTAACATTTCCGTAAACTGAATGTTTAGTGAATAATGAAAATCAATAAACTTTCGGCGATGTGCACAGGGCTACCAACTACCTTACAAGAACTTTCTATCACTTACCGCCATAGGCATTTAGTTAAATAAGTGTTTACTTTTAAATGTATTTAATTATTTAATGTTAGAATCAGAATTCACAGCATTGTATACGAATTGTGTTAAACAAACATTGTCGTAAATAAGAACCACCATGTGGTGCCTTGTATAGATGTAACTTAAATATCTCTCTCTCAAATATGTTTATTCAGTGTCTGGAATAAGCTGTCAGAAATACTTAGCTGTAGATAGTAACATTGGTATATTCCAATATTAGAACGTGTAAGTAACATAAAATAACTACTGTCTAATAGCATGCTTCGCGATGCTCGTTCACCCGCATCACTACTTACTGTCGACAGTTGAGCGTGCGTATTCCGGCACTGCCAACTGCTAAATCATAATTTTCTGTCACACTAGAGCATGCGTTGCCAACTGTTGTTATATGTTTGTTCTTAGAAGAGATACTTTATTACTTAATTACTACAAAAATGGCACATCGTATACTTTATTTATTTCATATTTCAGCCGGATGGCTTGTGCCTTTACTTTCTATACATTAATTTTATAAGTAATTTTTCTGGCATGTTGTCAAGCGTTCACTAAACGTGTCCACAAACCAACCGCCCTTCTTCCTGTGTTCACTGCCTAGCTTTGGGGGTTTCTTTTTAATTAATTATTAAATGTGGCCTTGGGCACATCCTTTCCCCAACCCTCATGTGTCGCTTACAACATGTTCTGAGTTTGCATTTCAAATAATATGGCTAGCCAGTTACCCTTGTATCACTTATATTGCTATTTCACTTTCCCTACCTTGCCTTTTGCCCCATACCACAACTTAAATTCACAACAACTTTATAATACGAATCGTAGAATTCTATCCCTTTTGTACGATGGTGGCTCCTACTTGAAATTACGCCCTCAATGCCACAGTAAGTCCTCTGTTTAGACACCTTGCATCCACTCTCATCAATGCCTTAAGCTCCTCACCTCAATCAGATCGACACACCCCAATATACTTGTGCCTCTCTCACTAAACCCCCACACTGTAACTTAAGCAGTCAATGTTCCTTCCACAGCCGGGATGGCTATTATTTCGAAGGGGAAGGGGGGGGGGGTAGTGAAGCGGCAACCAGGTGCCACTACACACTGCCTAAGGTCGCATGGGGTATAGCTGGTAGCTGGGCACAATTGTTTGGAAAACATGGTCACCCCCCCCCCCCGATGGCACCAGGTCACGACGAAGTGCATATGTGAGTGAGATCTGAGGCTGAAGCAGAAGGCTACAGGCAACCACAAGTCTAGAGAAGCTCTGGGGTCTAACTGCAATAGTAATCGGGCGAGCATAATCACATAGTGGTAGGGAGTAATAACTTGTTACGAGTCACCATCCATTCCCCATTAACTTATTAACTCCGGCAATGTTAGGGACCAGCTGTGTGTTGTATTGACTGAGTATTACTCTTGCAGTTTAATGTTAAGTAATTATATTCCAATATTGGTTATTATAATAAATTATATGCTTATAAAATAATCTTCCTTATTAACTACCATCTGAGTTCCCCCAGTGACATCCCTTACCTATTCTTACCAATTAAGTGTTTAATGGGAGTCTGAGTAGGAAATACAGGAATTAGATGATAGTAGGAAATAGGAGGAAGGACAAGTGTTAGAGTTTTATTAATTCAGGAGTTATGCGAATTGATACAACCTAACCATTTAACATAAATTTTATCACCTTTAGCTTTTAAGACTTTTTTAACCAAATATTTATCGAGGTAGTAGTCATGCACGATAATGATCCTGCACAACTGTGATCCTGTACGATTAATGATCCTGCACGACTATGATCCTGTATGATTAATGATCCTGCATGACTGTTATCCTGCACAATTGTGATCCTGTACAAATAATGATCCTGCATGATGATTATCCTGCACGACTGTGATCCTTACAGAAAAAATGTATAAATTCACAACACATCTGTTTTATTATAACATGAGCTATGCGAATTATCAAAACCCAACCATTTTACATAAATTTTGTCACCTTTCATTTTTAAAACTTTTTAATCCAAAAATTCATCAGGATAATAGTTTTTTTTATTTTAAATTTCGTATTCATAAAAACACTCTTTATTTCTTCTCCATTGGCATCTTTCAGTTTGTAAGTGTGTAAATCATAATTTCAACCTCAAAAATGGTAAATAATTCCATTGTCCAATTATCTGTATAACAATTTTCAAATATTCGTTTATTTTTGCTCATGCATACAATATCGCCAACTTTATATTTTGGTCCAGTAAACAAACTCACTAAATTTTTTTGTGTTAAATTTTTTTCATTATTTTTATTGGCTTCAATTGGTTTTATGCCGATAGTACTATGTTTGGTATTGTGGCATTCTTTAACTAAATTATCTAATATATTTACCCATTTATAATTGCCATTCAAAGAAAATTTTTTCCAACATTTTATTCTTCATTGTACGATTATATCTGTCTACAACACTGGCTTTAAGTTCACTCAATGTAGAATAGTGATTGATGTTATATTTATGCGTAAGTTCATTAAAATATTTTATTATAAAATTCGGACCCATTCTCACTTCATCAATTATGTGGTTTTCTTTTAATCAGTATACATTCTAAAGTATTTGCCACATTTTAGCAGTTTTATCTTTTATAGGTATAGCAAATTCATATTTTGAAGGAAAAAACAATCAATAATTGTCAAAATATGTTATATGTGATATTTCTTTCAAATTTCCAGTATCCATCTCAACAAGATAAATTTGCATAAATCATCTATTTCATGCTATATTACTTTTCTTCTTGGAAAATTTCTTCTTGCTGGTATTCTTATGCCTTCTATTACATTAGGAAATTTTTTAAATGTTGATTTATCAGAATTACATATCGAACATTTACTTTTCTGAACTAATCGTCATTTTTAGTATTTAAAATTTTAATATTGTTATTTATAGTAACTTTCTTACACTTCAAGCACCAAGTATTTTCCATTTAATAGTTAAAAAAAATATTTTATCTTTATATTTTATGAATACTCCTATTATGGCCATCAATCCATCATCATAACTAACTATTTAATTTTTTCTGATTTAAAAATATAGATTATAACATATGTTAACACCAAAAGGCTTATAATAATACATTTTTTTAGAATCATAAATAACAGTCACAGTATCATCAGGTAAACTGAGATTAACAGTAATTATTTCATAAACAGTGCAATCCATAAAAAAAGTAAAGAAAATTTGATTATTATCTAGGTGACAAAAATTATTTTTTAAATCCCAATTTGTGGGTAAATAAAGTATATGAGAGTTTTCCTCCTTACAGTTTTCACTGTTCGAGTTGACAAGCGAATCACAATAATTCGAAACGGATTGGTTTAAATTTTGTGATTTATCAGCTATTTCTTTATCAAAAAATCTTTTATTGGCTGCATCTTTACCATCAATAGGATCAGCCATATTATTAATTCTACGATTTTTAAGAGAAAAATAATCTGTTGTACAAACAAAACTTTACTTATTTAAACTCGTAAAGCAGAAACTATATTAGTGAATTTTGAATATATATATATATATATATATATATATATATATATATATATATATATATATATATATATATATATATATATATATATATATATATATATATATATATATGTTTGTGTGTACCTGCATGTGTGTGTGTGTTTGTGTGTGCATATGTGTGTGTGTGTTTGTGTGTGCATATGTGTGTGTGCATGTATGTGCATTTTTTATTCACATGCTTTAGTGATAGAGTTTTTATTAAAAAATTTGATTAATGATTCCCAAGTATATGTCGTTTACTAACAACGACATTATATATTGAAATTAAAACCTCTTGAAAAAAGGTCTAATACAATTAAACATAAATGTCCACAGATAACTGAATTAAAATTCAGAATTACGTTGCTATTCTAATAAACATTTCTCTTTTTGAAGTAATTGGTTTAATTAGTAGAAATATTGCCTCCAAATGAATCAAAATAGTCAACATAATTATTTTCTTCAAAATAGCAAACCCAATGAGTACAAAGATTTCTTGAAATGTCAAAATCTTCCACAGCACATTCATTTTGTGCTTTCTATTTGGTAATTCAACAATCATATTAACATTTCTTAAATTTTTAATATTTAGTATTGTTACATATTTTTGAATATCTAAATTAGATAATGATGATATATTCAAATTATTTTCGTCTACCTCATTTTGCAACTAAACTGCTTCCTGATTTATTTTCTATTGCTAAGTTATGTCTCTGTTGTTCTTCTACTTCTTTTATATTTTTCCAGTTTTTTAATATTAATTTGAGCTAGTTTTGCCAGCTAAAGCACCAAATGCAGCTAAAACTGGTATTTAAAATGGTAAAAAAAAAAAAAAAAAAACATGATGTAAACCACTTCCAGATTTATCTTTTAATATTTTTTATTATTATTAGAAGTGGTAAAGCTAATTTAAAATCTTTTCCTTCTTCTAATTTATTTTTTTCTCTCAAGTTGATCTTTTCTTACAAATTTAACTATAACCAAATCTCTAATTTGATTAATGGGTATATGAAAAGTTATATTTGTTATCTTTATTTATAAGTAAAAAATATATAATAATTAATAAATTTTAATGCCCCGGCCTAATTTCCTTTTTGTAAACATTGTTGAAGCAACAACAGCAGATGCAATTTTTTCACCAATTGGAGTATTTTATCTAACAGAATTTCTTTTGCTCATTTTTGTAAAATTCTATTATCTTCATGCCTAGATTCTAAATCTTTATGATCTCTATAAGCAAGATCGTGAAATTTATAGGCTTCGTTTAGTTTATTTATACCATTGTCACCTCTTTCTAGTCATTCGTTTAATTTTGTAAATGGACCACAATAATTATAACCAGGCAAGTGCATTTCTGTTAAATTTAAATTGTTTAATGCCAAATTTATAATACCTTTACCAAGACATTCAGAATTCCAAAATGAATGTGGAATTTCATGTAAAACTCTTATAAGGTAAGGAATTCCTTTTGGATTATTAACAACAAAATCAGAAAATTTATTGTTCAGCATATTCATTATGTTTACTTTTTCATTGTAATAAGTTTTATTGCCAACATTTTCTTTACAATGGATAACTAATAATCTACCAACCAATTTTCTAACATCATCCGTCTAAACATTTCCTTTTGGTAAATCATTGTATTTTTTTACCTTCTCCAGATCTAAGAGTTCTAGGAGTAATCTCTTTTTTTTTTTCTGGTGTGTTTGGTGATGTTCTTGAATTTAATTCTTTTATATAGTTATCATTAATTGGTTTCATTATATTTTTGTATTTCCAACTTCTATTCGAGTTTTTTTATATTATATTCTTGGAATGCAGCATTATCAATTAAACAATTTTTGTGCAGTTTTAATAATCATTATCTGTGAAATTAACCTCAGCTTCTTCTTTTTTTTTTCTTTTGTGAACAAATTATAAAGTCGTTCTGTTAATTCATATTCTTATTTTTAACATATATTTTATCATTGTCTACTCTTACTTGTGTATTACCTATGTAAAAAAATTTGTCCTTCTGCACATAAACCATATTGTGTATCAATAACATTTATTCTTTTTGAAATTTCTTTTCCGAGATTTACAGTAGAATGGGATGCTGCATGTAACAAATTTTAAATGGTATAGTTCCCATTTGCTCTTCCAAATTAAGAGATTTTTGTTCTGTAAAAAACCCTCTTTCAAAATATGTTTCTTCTGGTGTTGGCGGATAATCTAAATTCTTTGGCGCAACAGGAACTAGTGTTGTTATTAAATTTTCATTTTCTTCAATTACTTGCTCTACTTTTTTTTTTTTTAACCAATTTTTCGTCACTCCTGAAATAATGGTAGATCTTTCTTCTTATTTTTTTTTTCATAATCTGCTTAATTATTCTCATTATAATCGAGTGTTTTGAAAGACAAATTTTTCCTCCAACTGATCAAACTAGGAGGAATTTAAATGTTTGCAATAATATAATTGCATTTCAGATTCCTATAGAGGATATATTTTCTTTGCAAAATGATGCTTATGTTTATGAGCAATTTAGATTTCTAAAGAGAGATAAAGAAGGAGGTGAGGCGAAATATGCAAAATTAGATAATATTGATTTTAGTGCTAACTTTTTTTCCTTTTCAGTTTTCTAGAATAGAAATCTCAAAACATAGACATATTATTGAGGCTGTTGATAATCCAGGTATAATTTCAACAATGATGAATAAATTATTAAGATCTCCAAGTGAGCAAAATTATTTAGAGTTTACTGGTGTTGATAATAAAGAATGAGTAAAATCTGTTCATAGTGATAAAACAAATTAAATAACTTATCCACTGAGATGATTGTTTTGCTATATTGGTGATAACAATGAAATTTATTGTAAAGGTAGTTATAAAATCACTTTTATTCGAAATTTGTCTGATATCAATTGTTTATATGAGTAGAGGTATATTGCAGATCTTGGCACAACTCAATAATTTAACTAAAATTAACACAAATTTCTCATTTTCAAACAATTTTTCAATATTTTCTTCAAATAATATTCATCTCATCAAATCTCACCACCAAAATCAAGATTATTTTATCCTAATCTTCATTCTCAATTAAGCACACTTAAAAAAAAAACATATATTGTTCACTCTTTGATCAGTGGTCTATTTTCAGGGTGAATGAGGCTAAAATTAAGTCAAAAAGGGTAAATATTCACCCTAAATTTCAAAGCCAAATCAATTAGTCAAAAATAATATCATAAGAAAAGTATGAAAATTCTTGGAATTTCATAAAAAATATATTTGATTGTTTTGCTTGAAAATGTCTCTTTGAAGAACCTCACACAAAGAGTGATCACAAGTTGAAAATTGATTTTGATTTTGACCTTAAATATGATTGATTTTGAGTTTCACTTTGAAAGATTTGACAGGGGAATTATAAATGTGTTTGAATTTTGCTTGAAATTGTTTGGATTTTAGTTAAATTATTGAGTTGTGCCAAGACCTGCAATATACCTCTTCTGATTGATAAAAAAATGTATACTAATAAACACAAGTACCCATTAAAAAAACACAAAAGTTTACAAGGAAGCTAATGCCTTACCAGGGACCTTATGTTTTTGGAGTTTACAGATATCTCTATCATGCCAGAGACTCCACTTTTTATTTTAACAGCCATATTTAGCACCAACAAAATTCCAATTGCAGAAACCTCCCACTTCACTGTCCTGGCTTTTTTTTCAATATTTTGTTAGCGAAGTGGGAGGGTATTATTTTTATTATTTCTTATGGTACTCCCTTCTCATATGTTGTGACACCTTTGACATATGAGAAAACCCCAGCTTATACATCTGATACATTACAGTGTAGTGTGGAGAACATTTTTTACTGAGGCTTCAGCAGTACCATTTTTGGCTCAAATTTTGTGTCTTTATGATAATTTAATAAATGTGGGTGCCTTCACATTTATTAAATGATCCTCTCAACCGGGGATCGATCCCCGAATCTAGAGTTACAAGACACACACCCAACCACTGAGCCAAAGTAACTGGGCGAGCAAGGTGCTGATAAAAATGCTGCATGTGGTGAGCTATAAGATTATTAACGAGTGTTCGATGCTTGGTGAGGAAATAATTTTATTCACTCTTGCATTAGTGATTCATAGTGTTCTCTGAGAGGAGTAAACTTTCTGCATCTGTGTGGTTGCACTAACCAAGAGCAGCACCACAGATATCAACACAGCCTGATAACATATTTCCCATAGTGAACAGAGCTCACTGCGAGCTCGACGAGGAAAATTTGCATCGCTGAGACCAGATACTCACTGTAAAATTATTTCTTCTGATCACAGGCAGAGTGAGCTGAAGTTCAGTGCTGCCTCCCAGCACAGATATACTTTCTTTTTCACTATGAGAGTGCTCCAAAATTTAGTTGTGTTCGAGTGTGTAGATAAGCTTTTTTCTATCACTATGAGAGTGCGCTGAAGTTTAGTTGTGGAAGTGGTTCACATAAACTAAATATGAAATTATAATTTTGGACTATAAGAATACTAGAGATGTTATTATCAAGCATGTAAATGAAGGATATAAGTAAAATGATATAAATTTATTGTTAATCGAGAACCACAACTACACAAATATTGAATTCACAAGAGAAAGTTCAAATATAGATTTTAAAATTTGATTTCGATATTTCTCACTATCCACTTTTCTACTCAAATCTAATGTTAAAAAACCATAAATTTCGTCCCAGCACTTGGCATATATCTCTTTAAATTTCTCAAAACTCATGTCTCCTCCAAACAAAGTCGCAATATATGTCTCAAATTTGTTTCATCTTGTCGAAATATACATAGCACATTTGTGATATCTCGTACAAATTGCTTGGGGACTCTGGAATATGTCTGCACAAGATAAAAAATATCAATATTTTTATGCCAACCTCTAGTAAAATATTCGCAGATTACATCTTGCTCATCCAATATTACATCAAAAATATCTAAAGAATAATATTTAAATTAATCTAGTGAAACCATTTCATCATTGCTACTTATAAAAAAGCCATTTTTTTCATTAAATATTTGGACATCACTTTAAAATCGCAGTGTAATTGAATATATTTTGGTTGACTCAAACTTTTAGAGCAAACATAGAGTTTATTAAAATTTAGTCATCCTGTCTTTTAATAATGTTAATGATTAAATAGGTTTTCTCGAAGTTGCTGGGCTCTACAATTATCCTGAGAATATTATTGGGTAATAATTAATCATTTTTTTAATTCTTGGAAGTTTCCCCAGAAATTAAAACACCAACACCCCAGTCAAAATTTTATTTACATTAATTTTTGTAATAAATGGATAATAATAACATTTTCCAAGGCAACAAACAATAGTTCTATTCTTAAGAAGAAACTTCACTATAATTTAATCATAAAGATAAATCGATAGCATTAATTAGTTTTCATACAATTGTGAAGAATAATACTATAAATACAATTGAAAAAATTAGCACTGTCACTGATAAAAATGTTATAAATATTCCCAGAGGCCAATATAATGTTGAATCATTAAAATAAGACATACATTTAATTGAATGATTTCCAACAAATAAAATTGAAATCACAACACACTATGTGAAAAATAGTATAACAATTAAAAACAAGTTTGATATTAAACTAGAGGATTATCTATCTGATATTCTCAGTTTTGGAAGAAAATCAACTATTGAAAAAGATAAAATTTTTGTATGCACTAAATTGCCTAATTTTTTTTCCATATAAAACAATCATTGTTCATTTTTATTTGGCGTATGGCATGTTAAAAAATATGATGAATCTAGTCACTTGGAGACAACTATAATTGATATTTTTCACCAAAAATTATGTTTGGTTTTAGAGACTATTTTATTTATGAGCCCCCATATCCAACTTTTATAAAATTAATAATGAGCAATTTAACAACATTGTGTTAGAAATTAGAGACGAAAAAAGAAATGTAACTGATTTTGATGGTGGTGACATCGATGTTGTTTCGGAGATTAAAGATGTTTAAAATTTTTATATTTTATTAGATAACCTAACGGGCACCCTGCTTTAGGGTACCTTTAATATCTCCAAAATATAATTAGTGTAATTTCAGTGGTCGGCTCGTCGACCGCTGAATTATTCAACTCTCATTAATAAAATATAAAACTTCTATGAAAATTTCAAGGGGACCGGCAGTCTCCCTGAAGAGGTACATGAAATATAAAACTTTTCTTTCAGAAATAGGTGGTATCCAAAATGGAAAACACCTCTCATTAATAAAATTATAAATTTTGATATGCATATTGCAAAGTATTAATTTTATTTTCTAGTATAAATCTTTTGTTATCACAAGGACCCAGAGCTATTTTACTAACCTCTTCTGTATATGTTTTGTGTTTCTCACTCCTTATCAAATTCATTGTCCTACATTGAAGTTTATCTTCAAACACACATTCATTATAGTCCTCAAAATTAATTCTATTATCGACAACACTTTTTTTTACACATTTTGCTCTTTTGTTTTGTTTATCCTCAACTCTGTATGCATACATCTTTGCTCGTAAACAAACAAGTTCTTTTATTATTATGCCTTTACACTAATATTTTTTTTGCCTAAAACTTTTTTTATTTGTGGCTTGTTACAAATATTGTCTTTTAAATAATCACCTGTATCAAATTTATTTAACATCGACTTCATGTCTTCTAAAAATCTGCTGTTTTAATATTATAAAAATAAGAATTGGTATCCTGGAAACACTGTTCAATTTTATCACCATATTTAGCATTATAATTTTATAGTGGTATCATACATTAATTATTTAGAAATATCTAAAATGGCCATGCCCACATATATTGGCTTGCTAAATTTTACATTAGTTCTATCATGTGAATAGCTGCAAGATTCTCATTTAATATAGCACTTTTCTTAAAATTTGGTTTTGCAACTAATTTTTGGCAAATTCTTTCACTTGACACTAGTTTTATATCAATCCTGTTTCTTATATTCCCCATTGTTTTATCAGTTTGTAAAAATCTTTTTCAAATTCATTTTTTTGCGTTACGCCTTATTGTTGTGTTGAAATCCATGTATTTTTTCAACCAATAAGGTTGATTAAATGTCAATATTCTATGTATTTTAGTAAGTTTTAATCCATTATCTAATTATTCGCATTGAGATAAACTAAATAATTTGATTCTTGATTTGAGTTCTATTTGTTATTTGCTTTAACATGTTGCTTACAACATTGTGAAATACCACCTCGAATTCCTTTTTCAATCATTAAAATCATATCATAATCATGTGATAATTCTAGTGATTGTTTAGTCATTTTTACATTGCGTCCCACGATAAACCTGGTGTTTCTAGAATTTTCAAATATTTCTGCTAACAATATAAATCATGATATAAATCATGATATTCTCTGAGATTTTTTATATTAAATTGGTTCCATATATTTTTGCATGTTCGTATTCATCATCAGGTATACTATTTTCATTTAATTTATTGTAAAATGCACTCTTTGGGGGAAGTTGAGTGTCGTTAAATTTTGTAAAATTATCCATATATTCATAGGGGGTAAACACCTTTTTTAATACCCGAATCTATTTTATCTTCTGGAAAATGTCTATGTGTGGGTTTCATTTGTTCTTTAGTTAAATTAGACGATAATTTATCTAAACTATTAGCCATAAATTTGAATGTGTCTATGAATCACATCTCCAAATTTTCTGTTCTTTTCCCCGAAAGGTATAAACTTTTCTTATTTATTTGCAAGTAAATCTGTCTTTTTTTTTATTATAGCCTAACTATTTAATTAATAAGTGTGCATCATAACCAGCTAAGTTATGAAAATAAATTGGTACAAAATTTGGTAATTTTAATTGTAAATTACAATTGTTGCAATGTTGGCTAAGTAAATTATCCACTTATATGATCGTGGTGGCACACTTTTTTATTGTCCTTAAATATTTGCACTCGAATACAGTGCATTTTCTAGATTTATTGTATTATATTTTTTCTTCTTTTATTAGTGGATGCATTGGCCCAATATACGAATATATTTCACCAATTTCGTCTAATTCTCTTTTTATTGACTCTATAAAAATGTTATGCCCATCTGGGCCTCGATATACAACGGGTGGTTATAATCGCCATAAGCAGATACAATACAATAGCAAAAACCAGAAGCTTCGTGTAGCTGATATTTCATTGTATATGTTTCGTCATTTAAGTTTAATTCAATGTTATTTATTTGCTCATTTGTAAGATCGTATTTTTCTTTGAGTATTTATTTGTAGAGACCATTATCAATATCGTCTTAGGTTAAAATTGGACATTTTTAATTAGGCTAAATTTTTTTATTTCTCTTGCATTTGGTTTGATGGTTGATTTTTCTTTAAAATTGATACAAAATCGGCATATATTGTGAATGGGACTTTCGTGGTGTGTTTTATATTTTTAAATTTTATTTGTTCGCCTTATGAAGGCAAGATCGTCTTCACTGGCTCATTTGTTGAATAATCTTCTGTGTGGTTATTTAATTTCTCTTGAGAATGAAGAAATTGAAGACACATATTGCAAATGTAAATTTTACTTTTGTGTTTTTTTTTTGTGCTGAAAGCAACTTCGATAAATCTTTTATGCAACAATAATGTGAGTTTTCGCCATTTTTGAAATAAATCAAATTTATGTGTTGGTCCTTTTTATTTTTTGTAAGCTTTAGTGGATAAACATTGAATTTATCATAAATAGATTAAACATTTATATACACATTAATTTGGGTTTCTATTTTGGGAATATCATCAATTTGTCATAGGATATTCATATTTATCTAATGCTTTGTCAATACTAAGACCCGCATTTTTATTTTTAGATATTCTTTGTGGGTCTTTTTCAGCAGGAAACAGTGCGGATTTTATTGCCTAAAAAAACAATTTTGATCATCATCACATTAATACATGCTTTTTTATTCTTAATCACTTCTGATATTTCAATATACAATGATCAATTTAATGGATTATACTTATTTATGGCTAGTTGCAACCCAACTATCTGAGGTGCTTCTTTCAATGTTTTCTATTCGTGCAACTATTTAATTTGTTGATTATTTGTTTGTACATTTTTTTAATGTCTCTTCATTCAATATTGTAAATGTGTGTGAGTGAATGTCGTCAAATATTCGAATCTCGCCAGTTATTCGACTTCGAAAATGAATAGCAAATTTAATGTCAGACTTTACAGCTCTAAGTTTCATAAGTTGATCGTGTAAATTTTAAAATATTCGTTGCTTTACCAAAGCTAAAAAATTTCTGGGCAACACTATATTAAAATAATTTTCAATGTTGTATGTTGATAGCTGGCATTTGAAAGCTTTCTCAACTTCGTATGTGTTATTAGTTTTTCTATTTCTGTTGTTCACATATACACTATTGTAAAAGGGGAAAATTTCTTTTAAAATGTTTTTAGCATATATATATATATATATATATTATTCTGCCATTTAGAAAAGTTAAATTTGCAAAATTTATTTTTCTTTGTTCATTTTTAATTATTGGCATAAGAGCTGTAATTAAATCAGCTTTTCTTAAGTTATATATATAATTTATGTTAAAGCCTTTAGCTTTAGTTCTTAATTGAGCAACTGTTAAATCATCTAGGTTCTTGATAGGATTTTAAAATTTATATTCACTTTTTTGAATAATATTTGCAATAAGATCATCTTTATGTAATTTATATAGGTTACTTGTCTCCATATTCATATATAATAACTTTTATAATAATAATAATTTATGATGTCAGCGAATGCTCTAGTTCACTTAGAAAATACATTCTGTAAATGTGCATGTTACTATTTTTATGCTTTTTTAGAGAATGGTTATATACAAATTTTCCGCATTCTCATTACACTTTCTCTGTTTTGACTCATAATGCTGTTTGGCATATTTGGTACAATATTTTTTACAAGTGTTAAAATGCTTATCTATTGTGTTTTTATGAGATGGAAAACCGTTGATATTTTTATTCTCCCTGCGTACTATGCAGGTTTTGCTTGAAGAATCACATAGTAAAATTGTACAATTTTATAAAGTTATATTATTCAATTTCTCATTTTATTTAATAAAAATAATACATATAAAACATATTTCCCCACATACAAAATGGCTGAATCACTAGACAAACAAATAGAGAACCTAAAACTAGAAGATAATACAGAATTGACTACCAATTCTTGTTTAAATATTTTTTAATTTATTAAGAATAATAATTATAATATTAATTAGGAATTGGTTTCAAAATATTTGGTATCATTTATTCGAAGATAAAAATATTTTGATCACTAATGATGTATTGTGTTTTATTAAGTATGGATTATCAGGCCCTGCGAGCATAGGGCCTGAAATATTAAGTAAAAATAAAATAAATATTGTAAAAATGTTTAGTAATTATAATCTTGAATCTACTACAGTAAAATACAGTGATAAACTCGCTTTAGAATACCAATATATTCAAAATGAAAGAAAAATGTTAGCAGCTAATAACTTAGTTCAAAAACTTGGATTTTAATTTCAGCTAGAAATTAAAAAAAAATTATAATGAGTTTGAGAACAAAAGTTGCTGATGATATAAAATACAATTATATAATATTTGAAGAAATTTTTAATATATTAGAAAATATAATGAAGTATTAAAAGAAATTGGTCAATCATTTAAAATATATATAAAAAAATTCAAGCTAAAATACAGAAAATTTGACAAAATGGTTCATATACCAATATATGGAATAAATCGCAGAAGTGAGGTAATATGTGAAATGGCCCTGCATGTTGTACAGAAAACACAAGATCCACATTTAAATCCAACTTTTATTGTTCTAGAATTGTTCGATAATTATTGTGAATGATTATTATGTGATCAGAACTCAAAGAAGAAGTCTCCAAAAACAGTTGGAAAGAATCGAAGATATACATCCAAATTGTGAAATATTGAGATTTGAATGTATTCCAGATTCTATCAATTTACATCAAAGAATGAAAGAAACCATGAATGGCAACATTGAGTATTTTTGCAACTATTTTAACATTAATAGAGTAAACTATACTCAACAACAATTAATAAATTATATTAATAATCTTTATCAAATTGAGTAAAAAACTAATTTTTATATATTTTCTAGAATTAATATTTCTAATTTACAAAATATCTGTTTTATTATGCCATTAATTATGCAAGTTATCAAATCATAACTATTTCATGTACATTTTTCACCTTTAATATTTAAAACTTTACAACCAAATATTCATCAGGATAGTTAATTTTCATTATTTCATATTCATAGAAATTGCCTTTTATTTCTTCTCCATTAATATATTTTAATTTATAATTTGTAATATCAACATTTGAAACCTCAAATAGCATAAATAATGCTGTTGACCAATTAGCTGTATAACCTTTTTGGAAAATTCTTTTCATTTTGCTAACACAGACAATATATCCAACTTTATATTTTGGTTTAAAATTATTCACAAAGATGTTTTCAATAATTTTTTCATTATTTAAAAATTAACTTCAATTGGCTTCATGCCAAGAGTAGTGCTGTGCTTTGTGTTGTTGTATTCTTTAACTAATGCATCCAATATATTTATCCACTTGTAGTTTGCCATTGGAAGCAAATTTTTTCCACATTATATTTTTAAAGTTTGATTAAATCATTCAACAATGCTAGCTTTTAATTCAGAAAATGAAGAAAAATGATTTATATAATGCTTTTCCATGAGGTATTTAAATATTTTATTATAAAATCTAAGCCATCATCACTTTGTAAATTATTGGGTTTTCTTTTCATTAGAATATTTTCTAAAGCATTTACTACATTTTTGCTGTTTTATCTTTGATTGGTAAAGCAAATGAAAACATTGTAAAAACATCAATAATTGTCATAATATATTTATAGCCTTTATTTATGCAAGATATACCTTTCAAATTTCAAGTATCCATTTCTACAAGATCGATTTACCATAAATCGTCAATACCATACGAAATAACTGTTCTTGGAAAAAATTTTCGTGCAGGTTTAAATAATTTATTAATTATTCCTTCTCAAATATTGAGAAATTTTTTTTAAGAATGTTGATTTTTTTAGCATTGCACATCGAGATATACTTTTCTGGACTAATCGCCCATTTGTTGTATTCTAATTTTATGTTATTATTCTCAGTGACTTTCTTGCACTTTAAACACCAAGTATTCTCCATTTAATAATACAATATATGTATATATTTATTCTTTATATTTCAGGAATATTCCTATTGACTGTGATCAGCATTTCATCGACAAAATAATTAGATTTATATTTTTAAAATTTTAAAAGTTAAAATCTCACCTCTGTTAACATCAAATGGTTTACTATAATCTATTTGTGTAGTTCCCTTAATAACAGTTACATTATAATCGGATTAACTATCAGAAATTATTTTATAAACAATACAATGCATCAAAAAAGAAAAAAAAATTACATCATCTATGCGAAAAACATTATTATATTTATTCCACTTTCCATGCAAATGAAATATGTGAGATTTTTCTTGATTAAATTTTTCGATAGATTAGTTTAAATTTTGCAATTTAACAACTAATTCTTTATCAACAGTTTCTTTGCTTTTTTCGACTTTTGTATTAACAAGTATGTCACAGTAATTCTAAACAGATTTGTTTAAATTTTGTAAGTTATCAGCTATTTCTTTATCGAAATATTTTTATTGATTGCATATTTTCCATCAATAGGACCAGCCATATTATTAATTCTATGATCTTGAATAGAAACATAGTTGTGTAAACAAAAACTTTACTTATTTGATCTCGTAAAGCAGAAACAATTATATTATATTTTGAATCTACATATGTTTTAAAATAAGAAACACTAGTGTTGTATTTTGATTCAATATTTTTTTAAAATGCATAATAAGCAACAATAATTTTATATTTTTAATCTGCTTCTTTTTTTAAAAATCTGTTTTGTATTATTTATTCGTTTTATATAATCAGCAATAGTGTTATTGAATTGTAAATTTGTATCTTCTTTTAGAGCATAATCAGAAACAGTAGTTTTATATTTTGAATCTACATCTTTTTTTAATGCATAATCTGCTATATGTATATCAAAAAAAATTTTATTGATCGCATATTTTTCATCTACTGGTTCACCTATATTAACAATGCTTCGCTCGAGAAAAGAAACATACGATTTTGTAAAATAAAAACAAAAGCTTATTTCACTTTGTAAAGAAGAAACACTGGAATTTCATTGCGAATATACATATTTTTTTAAATCTTCAGCAATATTATCAAAGTTTTTATTTAAGGATTCGATTAATGGTTTCCCAAATATATCGGTCATTTAATAACATATATATTATTTCGATAAACTTAAATACTCTCGCTAAAAGAAAATAATTAAACATAAATGTCCACAGATAACAGAATTACAATTCTGAACTCGGTCATCATTGTAATAAACATTATTGTTTTTAAAATAATTAATTAAATTATTAGGAATATTGCCTCCAAATGAATCAAAATAATAAACATTATTATTTTATTTAAAATAGCAAACCCAATGAGTAGCAGGATTTGTTGAAATATCAAAATTAACCACAACACATTAATATTTTAGCATATTTTTTGGTAGTTTATCAATCATATAAACATTTCTGAAATATTTAATATTTAATTTTTTTAAATATATTTTTCAAATTCGATATTAGATAATGGAGCTAAATTTTGTTTTATTTGCCTTCCTCTTTTTTCGCAACTATGCCACCACCAGCCTTTTTTTGCATCGCTAAATTATGTTTCTTTGTTTTTCTAATTCTTTATTATTATTTTTTAGTTTATTTAACAGGATTATGAATTGCACTAGCTCATCCAACTATTGCGCCAAGAGCTCCTAAAGCTGCAAATAAAATTGATAAAAAAAATTTCCATCGTGTAAAATCACTTCCAGTTTTGTCATTGATCATCTTTTTAACTGTTGGGAATAGTAAAGTTAATTTCAAACTTTTACCTTCTTTAAGATTTTTATTTTTTTCTCAAGTTGTTCTTTTGTTAAAAATTTATCTATACCCAAATCTCTTAATTGATCAATGGGCATATCAAACGTTAAGCCTTTTATCTTCATTTATAAGCAAAAAAAAATTAATAGTTTAATAAAACATTTTAATTCCAAAACCTAATTTATTTTTGTAAACATTGTTGAGGCAACAGCTGCAGAAGCAATTTTTTCTCCAATTGGAGTATCTTTATTTAGCATAATTTCTTTTGCTTCTTTTTGTAAAATTTTATCAGCTTCATGCCTAGATTCTAAATCTTTATGATCTCTATAAGCAATATCATGATATTTGCAAGCTTTGTATAATTCATTTATTCTTGAGTCTCCTTTTTCTAATCTTTCATTTAATTTTGTAAATGGTCCACAATAATTATAACCTGGGAAATGCATTTCGGGTAGATTTAAATTGTTTAGTGCCCAGTTTATAATGCTTTTGCCATGGAGTTCAGAATTCCAAAATGAGTGCATAATAACATTTAAAACTCGTATTTGATATGGTATTCCTTTCTGGTTATTCATAACAAAATCAGAATATTTATTATTTAGCATAGTCATAATGTTTACTTTTTCATTGTGATAAATTTTATTTCCAGAATTTACTTCACAGTGAATAACTAATAATCTATCAATTGATTTTATAACATTGTCCATCCAAATATTATCTGTTGGCAAATAATTTTTTTTATGCCATCTCCAATTTTCAAATCATCACCACTATACCTTCAAGTATATATTTTCCTTTCAATTTATCTTTTTGTATATCTTGATAAATTGGTCTAATTATATATGTATATTTCCACTTCTTACTCGAAGCAACATTCATTTTAGGATTATATTCTTGATATACTGCATTTGTTGCTTTAAAATTTCTGCATAATTTTTATAGTTTTCATTAGTAAATTAATTTTTGCCTGTGTTTTTATCTACATGATCAAATTGTTTACTTTTTGTTAACAAATTAGTGAGACCCTCTTTTAAATTATATTTTTTATGTTTGACGAATAAAAAATCACCATCAATTTTTACTTTTGTATCTCCAATTTAAAAACCGTGGCCAATTCCTCGCAAACCAAATTTATCATCAATAACATTAATATCTTCAGAAATATATTTTCCTAATTTTATAGTAGAAATGTCTGTTATAGGTGGCAAACTTTTTAATGAAGTGACACCCTTAGTTGATTTTGGGAATAATTCTCTTTCAAAAGATGCATCTACTGGTGTTGGTGGATAATCCAAATTTTTTGCAGCAACATGTTCTAGTGCTGTTATTAAAATTTTATTTCCTTCACTTACTTGTTCTACTTTTTTTGCCAATATTTTGTAATTCACGAATTAATGGTAGATCTTTTTTTTTAGTTTTTTTTTTTTCCCGTATTCAACTTCATGTTCATTCAATAATTTCTATACTTCCCGATGAGTGAATTAACTCGATGAACTCCTTTTGATTCTGCCATTTATAAAAAAATTTTTTTACTTATAAATGAGTTATAAAAGCATTGAGAGTTCTGAGAGACAAACTTTTCCTCCAACTGATCAAACGGAGGGGAATTTAAATGTTTACAATAATAGAATCTAATTTGGTATTCCTATAGGAGATGACTTTTCTTTTCCAAATTATGTTTATGTTTATGAAGAATATCACCAACTAAAGAGAGATAAAACTAGAACTGAGGCAAAATACGATAAATTAGATAATATTGATGCTTGTTCTAATTTTTTTCCATTTTAGTTTTCTACAGTATAAATCTCAAAACATGGACACATTCTCGAGGCTGTTGATAATCCAGGAATAACTTCAACAATGATGAATATCGCCAGGTGAACAAAATTATTTAGAGTCTACTGAGCTTTTTTTCTTTCTCTTGTGTTTATATTTACACATTTTTTATAAATCAGCAGAGGACTATTGCAGCTCATGGCGCAACTCAATAATTTAACTAAAATTCACGCAAATTTCTCACTTTTAAGTAACAATTTTTCAATCTCTTCTTCAAACACGATTCATTTCGTCAGTCTCACCCCAAAAATCAAGATAATTTGATCCAAATCTACGTTCTCAATTCAGAGCACTTAAAAAAAAAAAAAATACTTTGTTCACTCTTCGATCAGTGGTCCATTTTCAGGGTGAATGAGGCTAAAATTAGGTCAAAAAGGGGCAAGTACTTATTTTAAATTTGAAAGCCAAATCAATTAGTCAAAAATAATATCAGAAGAAAAGTATCAAAATTCTTGGGATTTTATCAAAAATATGATGATTTAGCTTGAAAATGAGTCTTTGAAGAACCACACACATTAAATGAACACAAGTTGAAATTTGATTTTGATTTTGATCTTAAACATGATTGATTTTGAGTTGCGCTTTGAAAGATTTGACGGAGAATTAGAAATTTGTTTAAATTTATGTTGAAATTGATTGAATTTTAGTTAAATTATTGAGTTGCGCTAAGATCTGCAATATACCTCTACTTATATGTTTATGAAACTAAGAACGCAGATGGTGTAGTTCAGAAAAGTTATGCTGATCGAGATAAAATTGTTATTCAAAAATTAGAAATTATTTGGCCAATTGTTGAATACGAATCTAATACAGCCATTGCAAATAAATAAAAAATATACAAACATCCAAAAATACCCGTTGGTTTTAATTATTGGCAATTTTTAGAAAAAGAAGTTCCTGCTGGAAAACCTGTTCTTAATTTTGATATAAGATATCAGTTTAATAATTTACAATTTGATATAGAAAAAATCGTGCTGAACAGTATGTACATGCATCTATGTTTGATCACTGTAATGTTAGAAATTTTTATGTTAAAAACAGAAGAAATTACATTTTTCCAAAAGAAAATTGGAATCTAGATATTGAAAACGGCTTTTGTGATAAAATGTTTCTTGCCTATAATGATTACAGAAATTCAAATCAAAACTCTATACACTCAAGGTGATATCAATTAATTTTCATTTTGGGGGCGAAGAGCATTATTTGTTATTGATTGTTTATATAGAAAAACAACTGTTGTTACAGAAAAAACAAACATAAAAATTAGTGTAGATTTTAACAAAGCAGCTGGAACAATTTGCTATGTTGTTCTAATTAGTCAAAGGAATATAACTTATGATTATTTGAAATAAAATATTACTGAAGATATATAATTTTTTAAAATTAATAAATGGAGGATGTAAACGATTTTACGGAAACAACAAAAGGTTTCCATAGTTGTATAGAATTTTTTTAGACGTTTAGTTAAGTTGTTTAATCGAATAAAAATAATTTTGTTAAACCTAAATGAGATTTTTCTTTCTCTTAATAAATATTTTTTCTTTATAAATAAAAATGGAATCGATTGTGTTACATTGTAGCCTGACTAACATTTTAAAAGGTGGCAATGTTTCAAATACATCATCCTATAACTTAAAAAATGTACCTGACGATCTCAAAGAAGTAGTTTTCAAATTTCATCGAAAACTAAAAAAAACCTGTAATTATTGCTCTTAGAAAGCAGTCGTGATGAGAAAGAACTTCGAGAAATAGATGACGAACTTGAGCAGATAAAAGAAGTGTTTAATAAAGTTAGTAGAGCTTCGAATATAAACTATAATGGAATATAACCTAATATTTCATTTGATTTGACTAAAATTTACATTATTTTGGCTTAAATTTGATTTATTTAGATTGCTCGCTTGCTAAATTAGCATTTTTAGAAAACATGGTTTGTAGAGATTTTTAAAGGTTGCTATCAAGGAAAAAATGAGACATAAGCATGCAAAAAAAATTAATGTGTTTGATAAAGACAAATAATTGAGACAAGAATTAAAACAGGCGTTGTGCTTAATTAAAACTTGTCGCTATTTGTGCGCTAGGGAGAAATAGTGATATCAAAATCAAAGGGGTTTTGGGAAGGCAAATATTTTATAGTGGCGTATTGTTATAGATAAAATTTTATTAGCTTTGTGGTGTTAAAAGAATGTTTTAAAGTAAATTTTTTAAATAAATGTTTTTTGGAGGTTTCCCCAGGATAAAAAGAAAATTATTGGTGCTACGAATACCAGGGCTGAAATTTGAATATTCAAGGAATGTTAAATGTGCCTGCCGCCTATAAGATTTGTGTTTTTGGAGAATGTTTGAATCTTTAGTAATACTGATCTCTGGAGTCTTTAGTAAAGACAGTTGTTTATAAATTCTCAGTTTTTGCCCAAGTAGTAGTAGAGGCCCTTCCCAGTTATTCTGGATAAGGTTAACTGCACTCAAATTAATAAAATATACCTGTTCTGCTGAATTGTTTGTGGTGGTGATGATGTTCAATGAACCCTTCCTTATCCTGGGTACTTTTATAAAGGATATAAAGAAGGGTTGAGTATGCGACTGTGCACCAGGAGTTGAGGCAAATGGGGTACAAGATCTTAAACAAGTTTTTTAAAAATGCTCCTTTGACCATGAACAGCATATAGGTGGTAAATTTGGATACAGCCTCTAGTTTCTTATTTCACCCTATTATGCACTCTTTCGCCACATGATTCTTTAAATGGATTTTCTGCCGTGATATTGTATTCCAATTCTTACTGGGGGCCGCGGTGGGTTAGTGGTCAGACTACTCGCCTCCCACCTGGGTGAACCGGGCTCAATTCTCGGAGGGGTCACTTCTGGAAAATCGCTCGTAGGAATCGCGCCGGACGATGTCGCTGGTCGGCAGGTTTTCACGGTGTTATCCCGTTTCCCCTGCCCTTGCATTCGGTGATGCTCCACACACACCTCACTGCACCCTCACCGGCTCTCAAGACGTCTATGTTAAGAGCAGTCCAAATCTCTCCACTCCACTCCAAATTTTACTGTACAAATAAAGTGAACAAATAAAGTGAAACAAACGAAGGTTGATTTCGGTATCCAATTCAGACAATATGTTTTAATAAAACGCTGACGTCTGTCGGGGGCTCAGCTTTGAACTATGACTCGCCAGGTCTCCTCGCCTCATGAGCGCGACACTTATGGCGATATTACACGATAACAGACAGATTCCGTAAAAGCTTGTGCAAGGTCCGCCATAGCGGCTGATTTACGGGCTCATGTGGCACCCGTCTTGACATTCCCCACCTTGTACGGCCAGATTTCGTACCAGGTTCCACACCGGCTCTCGTACCTGGCCAATCACGTAGCAGTTTCAAAGCGTAGGGCGCTCCGGCTACTACTTGAAACGAGTTGATGAAGAAACAGAAAAGGACGCCTCCATCTTCATTATACATCCGTGGGGTTGAAATTCTTTCAAACAGATTTAAAAAACGATGACGAATAATACATGCTATGACAACTTTTATAAATAGTTTAAAACCGTTATAAATACTTAAAATATTACCAAGGCCTACTATATGAAAATATTAATTCAAACACTATTATATGTAAAATATAAACTCACAGTTTTATTTACTAACTGGTATTACAGTGGTAGAGTAGCGGCATCTGGTATCGTGGTGGTTTTTTTTTGGGCGTGAGTGCGAAACTTTGTCGGATCCAACTTTTTTTTTCATTAATTTTAAATGCAGATAAGATCTCGATACGTAAAAAAAAAACAATATTTTGAAACCGGTCACTAATTTTCGTCAAAGTTAAAAATAGCACACTCGTACTCTAGTTACTTCACATCCTTTTCAAGAAAATTGATGAAACTATTAAGCAATCGATTTATGTAAAAGGCGAAAAGTAATATAGCAATATTAAGATGTGCTAGCTAGTTTTTTTCATAGGCCTACGCAAGTTACTGACTGGTAGCAGTTCTACGAATGGGGTTCATATTTACTATAAACCACACCCTGTGCACCCACCGAGGGTGCCAAATGCTAGTACGCGAACTGCTGTCGTGTAATATGAATCTTCCATGGCAGCTCATATAGCGGCTGGTATACCGGCTCGTGCACCAGAACTTGTAGAAACTTGTACAAGAACCAAATACGGCTGCAGGTATAGTCTAATATCGGCTTTAGGGAGCATAGTCAAAGAATACCCTAATCAAAGTGATATTTACGTGAATCAGAAAACTGTGATTGCGAACAAACATGATTCTTGTTGAAAATAAAGATCACAAACTTGTGATGTCTTACGAGGGCATAAGTACGAAGGCTGATGTTGCACGGGTATACGTGCCAAAAGGCTACAGCAACTCACGATTGTCAAAAGGATAGAAAGAGGGGGATTTGAAGAAAAAGTTGGCGGATACATTCTGCCCCGGGCGATTTTTTTTGAGGGACACCAAAATGTGTAAATAAAAAAGTACTGTAATTTTTGCTGTTAATTTTAATATAAACTAGGCCTACTGGTGCCGATACCTTTATTTTACATGCCACGCAATATTCTACTATATCTTCGTTATGGAAAAATTAAAAGTCATTGTTTGAAATTTCTATTACAAAGTCAATGGCAAATTGATTATTTTTAACTACTAGTGGGAAGTGTGCCAGCACTTTTTGCTTGCTACGGAGTCCTGTGAGAGTGAGAGTGAGAGAGAGTGAAAGGAAGAGAGAGAAAGAGGGAGAGAGGAAGTGAGAGAAAGTGTGAGAGAGAGAAAAATAGAGAGGGAGAGTGAGAGAAAGAGAAATATAGAAATATAGTAATAGAGCGAATAAAGTGAGAGAGCAAGTGAGTGCGAGAGAGATAGAGTGAGCGTGAGAGTCAGAGAAATAGAACGAATGAGAGGGAGAGCGAGTGAGCGAGTAAGTAAGTGAGATTGAGTGAGTGAGTGAGTATGAGAGAGTGTGAGTGGGCGAGCGTGGGTGGGTATGGATGAGTGAGGGTGTGAGTGAATTAAATCATGTTTTAATGGACATTTAAAATAAATGTGTGCGAGTATTCAAAGTAAAACTATTATTTACTTTTTCTAACCTTACAAAAATGGCAAGTAAAGATAGTGTGTTTTGCTTTACACACATCACAGAGTACGAAATGAAATATACAGTAAGTAAAATATTTAGACCCATAAAAGCAGGGTTTTAAAAAAAATGCTCAATTCACTATGAAAAGCCTATATTATGGCACCCCAAAATACACTCAAGAGATGTTTCTACTGGAACACGTGCCGGTTCTTCACACTTTTTAAATCAAACCTTTGAAAAATCGCTATAAGTACCCATATGTATGAGATTTTTTGTTGTTTCCGTGCTATGATGCGTATTACAATCGTTTTATACTTGAATTAATGTAAACTTACGTAATCTTTAGTAATATTGAACTTTTCCTTATATCTATAAATTACAATATTTCATTTATAATTAATATGAATAAAACTGGTAGAAAATAGGAGTGTTGGTAATGCCTAGTAAGAAATAGTTCTTATGCAAAACAATATTATACTGAGTGCGTACGAATCCGGTGCGTTGTCCCTTTGGTGTAATTTTCTATACGTGCTCAGTTAAGATTTGTTTGCATAAGGCGGAGAAATATCATGGAAGTAGGTAAAACTTTAGCAGGACTTCAGAAAAGTTGGAAGTAAGAGGGAACAGCTTACATACACACAAGCTGGCTGTAGTTTGCTAGTGCACGCAGAATGACTGCGGTTTAAGTAGAAACCTTGCCAGAATGACAATGACTTATAGCGTTCTAAGGCCATAAGCTTCGAGGTGAGATTCTCGTTCTCATTATCCCGCCTACCGGAAGCCCATTTACGTCGTTAAAATAATATGTGGCGTGGAAGTTGCCATGGCACTATGTGTAGTGGCTACCAGCCAATCAGAATATCAACTCCGTTACACCAGGTTAGCGGTGCTCCCAACAAGCGGGAAAGTGATTGAGAATCGCGTACCTGTTAACACCATAGTCATTGCGCTCTTCTCGCAAGCAGTGCTGTAATGTAACGTGACGTAACGACAAAACGACTGACTTGCACACACTGCACACAACAGTATACAACAATGCACGGGCCGATGTGCGACACTAAAACGCAATGCTAAATAATGATAATATGAGAGAAAAAAGGAGTTGGCATACCTCTGTGTATATGAGGATGACGTTGAGACAGTTGTAGTACGTGTAACGAATTTTCTGGGTAGAGTACTAACCATAGCTGCGCAGTCATGATCGTTTAAACTGGCATGCTTACTGAAAATCAAAATTATTACCCCTTTAACTCCTTGATAACTCACAAACAGTGCAAAAACTGGGAATAGAATCCTCTGTAGTGATGCTTGAAGGCAGTCTGACGAGTTACTTATGCCCAGCCCCGTCCAGACTGTAAAGAGAAATACTCACACTCTTGGTCTTACCAATCTTACGTAACGAGTACCATTTGTACATCCAGCAACACACCAGTATTGTAGAAAAAAACTTGTAGACAGGACCAACACACATACAAACAGGAACACTAGGAGAAAAACTTGCTGCTGCTGCTACTACTACGATATGGCAACAATGGGAGACTGTGTTAAAAAAAAATATCTGGAGGTTTAATTATGCTCAGAATAACTTGAATTTTCCCAGAATAACAAAATAATTCATCCAGATGGCAACACAAACTAGCAGGTTATCTATAGTTTCTAAAATACTGACAATTTAATTGGAAATTTCTGCTTGGGGTAGTGGCCTTTGAAACACTAGTGCCCTCGTGATTGTTTACAATTAAAATACTTGAAAAGTTAAAAAAAAATAATCAGGCCAAAATTTTAATATTCTTTAAAAAAATAATTATTCTAATTAAAACGTTTGCAATCAGTTAGCGGCAGCACAAGGATTCAGTTCAGGTTTGCCGCAGTAAATGTCGTAAAAGTTGTGCACGTAGGAAAAACAACACGGCAGAGTGAGAAAATATTCTTGAAGGTCATACTAACGGTTTTAGGTGAAAACTTTGTTTGAAATTTATTAGCTGAAATTAGTAGTCAAACGTAGAATTTGAAGATCTAGAAGTTCCCGATCATCAAGTATACCGACAGGGCATCTCTCCGGACGCACAGACGCCCTATGTGATGTCTTCCCTATACAGCATATATAGGAAACATGTGTACAAACTTGGGCACGTGATTCGTGAACGGAAAATAGGAAAATTAATATAGGACGCCCATGGTCCATCTCAAATAATAAAGGTTGTAGCAGTCCCTTAAAGGCGGTGGGCGACAAGGATATTACGTGGAATATTAAGAATAGTACCTGAGTTAGAAGAACACAAATTGGTGTACGGAGCAAGAAAACCAAGATCTTGGATATACAGTGGGTATGTTCGGTCGTACACATCCGCATCATATTAATAATAGGGGTTGGCACCCTTTGATTGCATGCAACACGTACACCATGATGTTAAATTGATCGTGGATACCATAGGATAAAGCGGGACGACGTAAGTAGCAAATAAGCCCTCCTTGTTGCAACTTTCTAGGACCCACTGTTTCCGGTTAAATCGCAAATAAAGGGTACATTGGTAGCAATAGCATGGCCTTGTGAGTAGGCAACCCGTCTCGCACCCGGAGGAATTCAGCTGGGAGTCCCCGCCGAATGCGTGAAGAGTGTGTGGCGGACCGTAACAGCGAGGGCTTGAGAGCCGATGAGGGTGATTGAGAATAGTATGGAGCTGCGCCGGAATGAAAGGGCAGGGCAAACGGGAGAAACCCGAGGCGAACCGGGTTCAGTTACCGACCGGGTCACCCCCGGATGTTCGTATGTGGGCATCGTGCCGGACGATGTCGTTGGTCGGCGGATTTTCAAGTGAAACTGTGAAATTCTTAGTAAAAAAAAAAATTTCACAAATCTGCTCCTCTTTACACTTTTATGCATTATAAAAGTAAACAGAAAGTGAAAGAATTAATTAAAGTTATTATAAATGTTAACCTAACATTTTTTATTCGCCGTTAAAATCTGGAACCACTTTCCCTCCATCGTTACCAACTTTACTCGGCACACGTCACTCTGTGGGCCTGTTAAAATATATGCAGGCACGGGCAGTGACTTTTTTTCTCCCAAGGTTCATTTCTAGAGTGCTCATTTGATCGTGGACAGCCTTTACACAGTTTGTCCACTCACCATGACGACAATGGGCTTGGTGCGTATCTTCTTGGCCCTGGCAGCGTACCTCAGCGTGTTGATGGTCTCGCTGACACTGGACTTGGCTGGCGATATGCACGCTATCTGCAAACAACGCGACCAAGAACTACTTTCACTCAACAAGTTATTGCTACATTCAAATCAAACAGCAGCCTTTATTATTTAACGTACATGGTAACTAAATGAATGACTTAGCAGTTCAATTCAGCAAATTAAAAAAAAAGTTATTTATGATAAAATTAAAACTACTTATAAATTTTTATTTGAAAAAAAAAATATTACTATACAATTTTTAATAGATGGTTATGATGTTTGACTTTATAACTAGGCCTTTGACAGCCTGGGTATGAATAGCAAGGGCCAGCCTTTGCAGAAATCATGGCCTTTTTACCATCGGAATACATGTATCATGTGTTTGTTTTTGCTGGTGAAAGTGCGTGTGGAAAATCAACGTTACAGAATTAATTATGGCCAGCATTTACGGAATCGCAGCTTGTTTGCGGGTAAGATAGGAAAGAAGACGCCATTAATTTCTTTGCGAGAATTTTTTTTCCGAGATGTTTGATGAACGGTGAGAGTGGTACAGAGGAAAGAAAAATATCCCGCCATAACAGTTTAAATTATTTGTTGGGGACACTGCATTTATCACGAGATTTTTATAGAAGCCCCGGCGTAAGGAAATGACGTACAGGCAGACAAAGTTCCGCATGCAACTGTTTCACATTTCAAGTAAAGCAACTGATTTATCAGCTACGCCTTCACGGGGATGTACTACCCTTGACTGCCACAACCGCTTGAGTGCTGAGCGTGTTCTCAAACTTTCCGATATAATAAATCTTTGATTTGAAATTGCGGCATTGAAAAGGAGGATTCTAGGACAATAACGATAATTTTCAGATCCGCAGTAGTAAAGCGTCACAAAAAAAACATAATAATACTCTCATCAATTGAAATTTTATGTGAGGTAGCCACCAAAATTACTACCATGAAACAATTTGATGATATAAACTGTTCACGGTAAAATGAGCACTTTTGAAAGCCCTGCTTAAGATCTACTTGTATACACGTTGTGTATTCTTCCGCCTTATGTAAAATTAATATTGCCATGTGCCTCATCACTTTATTCATGGGTCAGTCAAATGAAATTGTTAAATTATTAAGGAAGTAAATACTTTATACTTTACAAATCTGCTCATTTTTGCACTTCGATGCATTAAAAAAAAAACAATGCGAAAGAAATAATTTTCAGTTATTACAAATGGTTACCTAAACTTTTTATTCGACGTTAATATATTGAACTACTTTCCATCCACCGTTACCAACTTTACTGGGCCAATGTTACTCAGTGTGTATATTAAAATATATGCATAAAGTGAATTTTTCCCAAGGTTCGTTTCTAAAGTACTCACTTTATCGTTAACAGTCTTTATTAACATGATTACGTGGTTGCAGATATTTATTCAATTTCACTCACTGCTCATGCTTTAAGTGGCCCATAATCATACATACTTGTGCTTTTTGCAAAAAAAAAAAAAAAAAAAAACTAGTAGTTCTGGTACTCTTTCACAAATCCTACCACTTGAAGGGAATTCTTTAGGCTGAAATTCGTTTCTATGTTTTCAAGTATTTTCGACTTACCTATTTGTTTTTCGTGATGAACCTGCATTCAATGTTTCTTGGCCGAATTCGTATACATCTTGTGTAGGTACTCTCATAGTTTCTGTATAAGTTAGTTTACCTTCCATTTTTGACAAAGTGCAGCTTTGGCTCCTGGGTATGAAAATAATGGCAAATAGTGTAGGCTGTGTATTTATGTGTGGATAAGACTGGTTTGCTTTATTGCTTTTTTATGTATTTTTCAGGATATCCTGAAGTAATCAAAATGTGAGCTAGGAAAGGAAGCATTCAGATGGTATTGGGTTACTCATAACAGAAATAATTTTAGAAAACCGAAGAAGTTGATCTGAACAAAAGGGCCCAACAAAACTTAGAAGTATTATATTTACGTTAAAATCCCCGCAAAAACAAGGAATTTTGACACAAATATAGCTTTAAAAGAACAGTGTAGTTGGACACCTATGTTCCCTATATTTGGAAACTTCAATAAACTCGTTTTTAACGCAACGTTTCGACTTAACATTTTATTCTCTCAATTTATGTGCGTCTTAACGTTTCACCGAAAATGGGTAATTAAATATGGCAGTAGCATTTCTGACAATCAGGAGCGAGGAATAAATTGGTTATAATCTGTATCAACGGTAGTGTTCTGGCATTTGCACTGAATTAATTTCAGAAAAACATGGAAGACCGGGACCAGGATAGCCGGACAGTGAACAAAATCCCGCGTCCTCCCGAATGCTCCTTCCACTTCGCCATCTGGCTAGGTAGAAGTATAAGTACCCGTGTAGTCCAGGTAAGCCTACATCCGACATACGACATTAAACACAAATGTCAAACAAGTAGAGACCTGCAAAATTCGCGTTATTATTTAAGGAGACGTTAAAATTTAAAAACGCGTACCTTTGCAATACGTCTGTCATTGGACCATACTGTATCTGACACGCTCTGAGTAACGCTGCGCCAATTATTAAACACTTCACAGTTGTGTGCCCCAATCACGAGCAGTTCATTTAGAAAGGGCGTGTCTTGAGATCTACGCAGCAACCAATGGAAAAACGATGCCGGCTCCGGTACATACAGTACTGTGAAGTGCAGCCTGATGCCAAATAATAACGCGAATTTTGCATATCTCTACAAATAAGATATCGGACAATTAACATTGACATTCGACATTTATATCTTACCGCTGCATTATATAGGAGGTTCGCTATGCAAATACGTGCGTGTGCATAACACACTTCTCAGTTATGCAAATTGATATGTTAAATATATACGCGCGTGGTGAACATACCGAGGCACCAGTAAACACTGAACATGTAGATCTAAAGTACAACAATATTCTGAGAAAAAGGTTGTGTGTGTGTGTGTGTGAATTGTTACAGGTTGTTCACGGTAAAATTATCACTTTTGAAAGCCCTGCTTATGATATACGGGTGCAGCATAAATAATGCCCAAATTTTAAAACCGAATTAGAATATAATGGCCAGTAACAACTGTAATGAAAAGCACATATAAGATAAAGTTTTGGGTCAGGTGGTTTTGTACATAATGTCACGTAAGTGGTGACCCTCATTGTTGACACATTGTTGCAGTCGTTCTCTGAGGTGTCGCATAACCTTCCTGGCTATCTGTTGTGAAATGGCGGCGATTTCGTGTCGTATTGCATCCTCCAAATCTTCAATCGTCCGCGGACGATCTCTGTACACTCTTGCACGGATGCATTTTGAGTTCCTCATGCAGAATTCTTCTCACACACCGCTCCGACATCCCACAAGCAACGGCGTGTTTACGCGCTGAACGCCTTGGAGATCGTTTGACTGATAATCTCACCGCGTGGACATTGTCTGGTGTCCTGACGGTTCGAGGTCTACCAGTGGGATTTCTGTTTAGGGAGGACCCAGTGGCCCGAAAGTTTGAAACCCATCGCAATATCGTTTTGCGCTCGGGTTATAGCGGTATTACCACCAAGCGCAAAATGTCTACGGAACGCTCTCTGCGTCGTGGTCACAGCTTCGTTTGTAATGAAGGCTTCAACAACGAACGCACGATGTTCACCTGTCCAGGCTATGCTCGCAATTGTCGGGCCGTGTTCACTTTCCTTCCCTCCACACCCTACCACGACCGCGGTACCCCGCTGTGACCCTATTAACTGCGGCACTGCCAATGTGCAGGGAGCGCTGTGGCTGTATCAGGGCGGAATTAAAGTAGGGGGGAGGGGGCGACGTGGTGGACGTCGTCGCCCGGGTGTTGTTTCCAATTGCAGATCCCTGCATGTGCGTCATTACACGTCATCCCACCGAGCGCCAACAGTGTTGTCGCTGATGTAACGCAGTTGCCTGCATTCCACTCTGGATGATCATGATCGTAATGCTGTCGCTGTACGGATATCGCAATGTCTCACCACTGACTTGCGTGCCATAATAGTCACGCTCGACTGAAACAAAACTGTATCGTATGTGCTTTTCATTGCACTTGTTACTTTCCGTGTATCACTAGCCATTATAATCTAACTTGGTTTTCAAATGTGGGCATTATTTCTGTCGCATCCTGTACTTGTATGCACGTTGTGCATTCCTCCGCCTTATGTAAAATTAACATTGACATGGGCCTCATCACTTTATTCATGCGTCGGTCAAGCGAAACTATGAAATTATTAAGAAAGTAAATATTTTACAAATTTGCTTATTTTTACACTACGATGCATAAAAGAAATAAACAGAAAGCGAAATGAATAATAATTTTAACTTATCACAAATGGTTACTTAACACGTTTTATTCGACGTTAAAATATGGAACTACTATCCAGCTATCGTTACCAAACATTAGTGGGCGAATGTCACTTAGTGCGCCCGTTAAAATATATGCATACATGGGCAGTAACTTTTTTTCTAAGGTTCATTTCTAAAGTGGTCACTTTATCGTGAACAGCCTTTAACAAGAAAACACAAATTTGCATTTACCACAATGTTAGACACTGGGGTACAGTTCACTGCGAGCCAATCAAGTGTGATGGTTTGTATCAGTGTTAGAGTTATAGTTGATACAGAACGTTAGAGAAATTACCACAGGAGCACCACTGTTAAAAATTTCCGTATATTCACGGAAATAGGAAATGTACGGAAACACAATCCGTTATGACGAAAACGGATCCGAGATCCGTAAATACAAAATACGGAACGTCTCCATATTTTCTGTAGCTTCGGGTGAGGTTTGTTCCACTCAGGTTGGGAAGCAGTATAGACTAAATATGAGGTAGACCGATCTCGCTTGCTGCCCACAACCAATCTCCGTGTTCCAACATTGAACTGCTTTTCTGCCTACACGTCTAGCAAAAATGGCGTGGATTGGGTTTGAGGTAAGAACACTGTTTAGTAAACAAGTGCTTTTGAGATGTTTTTATACTTCCTCTAATCAATTTGTAATGCTTTTTGATTACATTCAAACTGGTAAAAGTATTTTATTTATATAATAGTGCTTGTCATTTAAAAATTAAGATAGAAAAAACATGTTCATCAATGTTGACCATGCGACTTTGACAGTTGTGTATGCTTGTGGTAGGTGAATGTTGGGTACATGCGCAGAAGACGAATAAGCGGTCTACCTCATATTTAGTCTACGGGAAGTAGTATGCTTTTGGTTTGGCAACAACAAATTTTCGCCACTAGGTAAGAGCTAGTGTCGCATGTGTACCGGATTCTGTCTCTTTTCTGAGTTTTAAAAAAACTAAATAATTCCAATAATCATAAATATAAAATATCTACGTAACTAAGTAAAATATATCTCTTTTATTATTCACGTAGCTTAAAGTTTGAATTTAAAATGACCTGTTTGGAACACTAGCGCACATAGCGGCGGGAATTTTCCCTATGCTAAACTCTCCCATAAAAAAAAAACTAATTTTGTTCCTAACCTGAGTAGAAGTAACCCTATTTAGGGTTTCGGGACCGAACAGTGCCGAGTCTAAACGAAGCTTTCTTCGCCCGCCAACTTTACCAGAAAATTATAGTTTCTGCGGCAGTTAATACGTCCACGCCACTCGTATATCTTCCTTCAAACATCAAAAAGTAGCACCAAGCAGATAAAACAGTCAGCAACACTTAAAGCGTTTTGTCAATATTAGAAACTGCAAAAATTCACGTATACAACTTTTTTTTTAGGAACAACAAAGTAAATCACCCCCCCCCCCTCCCCAAATAATTCACAAGACGGTCCTACATGAGTGGTTGCCAACCTCCAGCTAACGGTTCTGGGTTCGAGTCCCAGGTGTGAAGCTGTATAGTTTCGTATTGGTCGTCCTGAGTGGGAATGTGTTTCTGAAATCTGTCAAATAAATACCTATATTACGAAATAAAAAAGAACAAAACCGTTAACAAACAAAAAAATTTATCATATTTGATGTAAGGGTCATGGACTTCCACGTTTGATTTCGGTTCAAATCTCGCTCGAGTATAAAATATCTTAAACATTTTATACATACAAAAATCGCCATAACAAAAAGTTTAAGATTATTTTTGTGTAATTCCTTTTTTAAAACTGGAATTACATAAAAATGTAACTATAATCTATTCACGGTTACTTCAGCCTTTACTGAAGCCCTGCTACAGTTCTACTTCCAGGATATTCCTCCGCCTCGCACAAACTAAGTTTGACGAAGTCTGAAAAAATTCACCAAAGGACAGCGCACCGTATTCGTACGCACTCAGTGTAGCAGCATTTTGTAGAAGGACTATTTCTCACTAGGCGCTATCAACACACATGTTTTCTCACTGTTTCTTATTCAAATTATTTATAAATGGATAACTTATAGATAAAATGTGAATGACATTTCAATTTAACAGATAAAATTATCTTTTATGAACACTAGTATAAAATTCTTGTGAAATATGACATATGTTGGAAATAACTAAACACGTCATACGTGGGGAGATTTTTAAAAGGTTTGATTAAAAATGGGTGAAGGAACCGCGAATAGACTTTAGAAAATTTGCAGATATGTTCCGCGAATTCGCGGGAAGTTGTGTGAAATTTACGGAGAGGCCGTTCTAGAGAAAACAACGCGTCCGTAATACTGTGCGGAGAGACGCTGGATTTACAATGCCGCGACGAGCTCGTCCCGTCAGTCCGACACCAGTGGCGTTTATTCCATAGACGCAAGGTAAGCAATGCTTACCCTAAACATATTGGAAATGTTTGACCCTTTTTAGTTTTCGCTCTAACTTTAAATTTAAACATAATTAATTCCGAGTTTCCCGTTTCTGATTCGAGAAACAAGAGTTTTCGCAACTCCCTTACTGTACACGCACAGTGCTGCTATCTAGTATTTACTTCCACAAACGGTAGCAACTAGCGATGAATCGAACTCGCAAGCAAGTTACCCTGTGGCGTTCCTTCGGCAGGGTAAGCAGTCGTTCTGTTTGCAAACTCCAGTTATAATTTCCTTGGAAAGTGGATGAAAGTGCTCGGAAAACGGGAGTTTTCTTATAATTTGTAATACGCTCTCTAAATAATATTATGTTTAATTATTATTGCATTCATTTTGTTTCCGTTTTTATAACTAATGTTAGGTATTACAAAACGATAAGTACATGTAGAGGATAAGCAAAGTTTGTTAGTATAAACTGAAAATGGAACCACAGCCCGGCACTAGCAAATGTTATCTAAAAGACTTAAATAGTTACCCTATAAAAAAACTCACTAGGTACATGCCACTGCCCGACACGACTTGTCAGTCCAGTCATTTCCGCCACCAAAATTAGTTGAGGTTTTACAATACCTCAACATTTTCCATCCGTGTATTCGAAAATTCACCGGTGCATCCACCGATATACACCAGACGTTCGAAAATTACTGTTTCGGTTGAGTCCGGTTGAACCGATTGAACCACCAGTTCCACCGGCCTGAAATTTCGATGGATCTGGCGGATATGCACCAAGACATCAAACCGATGAATTTTCGAACGCTTTCTCAGAAAAATAAAAGTTAACACACCCACAACTCGTAATTTTCAAGCATTTCAAATATGCCAATATAATTCGGACGTCGAGTTTTACAAATTGGTGATGGGAACTTCAAAATTTGTGTGGAATTGTATTAATATGTGTCTGCAAGCAGACTAAAACACCGCTAAACCACTGGTGGATTCATCGATGAATTTTAGAAAACGCGGCATCCGACGAGTGTTGCGTGGCCTTCGGAAAATTCTAGAATGGCCAATAGCTTGCTATGCAATGCAAAGAAATCATATATCATTGTACACTATTTTGTGTTGATAAAATCTGTAAACCAAGTATTTTTGGTTTTTGGAGCATTGTCCACGAATATTTATTTTCGCCAATTTAACAGCTTTCTGTTATACGATAACCAGGATGTACACATAAACAAAATATTTGTAGTGTGGAATTTACCACAGTAGTGAAATCAGCATGAAATGTTGTGTTGTAAGGTTATGTTTTTTCCCTGCTGCCAAGCGAGTCCGACCAGTCCGACGTTCAACGAAAGTAGAAATGGAATCAACTTTTGTCGGGCTGTCGGGGTGACCTTGCTCCTAATTGGCTAATGTAAAATTCTCGTCGGTGTCAGGATTGTTTTGTCGAGCTGTCGGGTTATTGTAAATCCAGCATTTAGCCTACTGCATATTTATTTATAGTCTGTTCAAAGAAAAATGAGTACTTTTTAAGGCTCTGCTAAATTTTTCCTTTTAGCCAATTTCTTTCTTTACGCCACTTTTTAATATAAACATAAACATTGCCTTGTGGCCAACAAACATAGTTTATATATTCCTCCCAAAAGTTGACGTCAGAAGCTGCCATAAATTATATTTAGTAGTGGTTTATGCCTATTGGAAGTAGACCATACCAGCATTTTCTCATAGAATGAATAAAAAGTGAAGTGAAGAGATTTAGGCGGCTCTTAACTTCGAGGTCTTCAGAGCCGATGAGGGCAATTGAAGTGAAATGGAGCGGCACCAGAGTGAAGGGGCGGGGGAAACGGGAGATCCCCAAGAAGACCCGCCGACTAACGGCATCTTCCGGCACGATTCCTACTTGCCGGAGATTGAGCCCGGTTCGGCTTGGTGGGAGGCGAGCGTGCTAATCGCTCAGCCACCGCGGCCCCTTAATAATAAGGTTCTGAAGAGTGTAGAGGAGTACAAAGCTCCCGCCCTCCCTCTACTAGTCTTTCCAACTCTATTAACTAAAAGCATGTTTTCCAAACACTCTGTCTCCTGTAGCAGGCTATTTAATTAAATTAAATGTAATGCATGCAATAATTTTCGAATTTTTTACTTTTCTGTAGCAAGGGTTTTAACGTCTCTCTTGACGGGGTTTCCCTTGCTCTTCCTAGTTAAGACTAGCTCTAAGTACACTCAGGGAGGTAACCATGGCCCCAAAGTGTAGGCCATGGTTACCCAATTCCTCTTTGCCGCGATGCATGTCTCCTTGCATGATTTTCTTCCTAGTAGGCGTAAGGGGTTAGCCCTGAGACGCAATAAAAATCCCGCTCTACTTTCGGGACTTAACTTCACATAACACTTACAATAAGGTAGTTTAGCAAAAAAAAGTGCAGTTGAGTGTTAGCCGCTGCGGGACAGTGTGTACTTGCCATGAGGGTGACGCCATTCCCGGCCAAGCTGTCCGCCAGCAGCTTGGTCAGCTTGCTGTCCCGGTACGGAATGTGTCCGCTCTTCTTCTTGCTGTCGCTCAGGGAGGCGATACAGTAGCCTGCAACACCACCACACCCACTTCTTTACGATACTCCACACCGCACCTTAAGGACCCTTATGCCGGAATCACATTACCCCGACGCGCACGACACGACGGCCAACAGCCAATGAAATATTCTACAAGAGAGATCGTCGTAAGCCTGATCGATTCTGTCGTCCGACCAGCAGTTTTGGATTAGAAACGATTTCTATTCTTCGTCGTGTCGTGCGGCACTCATGGAGGTAATAGATTATGGAGTGGCAACAGACTATCTTCTCCACGTTTATCAAGTGAAGCCGATGCATTGTCTGCTTCTTTCAACTGCGCATGCGCAGACCGATTGTTTATGTCAGCCGCCATATTATGCATGGCAAAAGTTACATAGTAAGCAATGTAAAGCATGCACCTTTTTGCCTCTACTAGCCCTGTCCTTGTATTTCATTACCGGCTTCACTTTCGTGTCTCGCCTTCCACTCCATAGACTAATACTCCATGGCGGCACCACGCACAGAATGTACAACCTTGCAAAATGAAATTGTATTGCAAGCTTTCCCTACAATGGTAAATACACAGCTTAAAAGAAAAATTAATTGAAAATTACTGTATCTAACTCTCAAAAATAATAATTTTACCTTTCTATGCAATAGCGATGCCAATTTGTCACCATTATGTATTACAAATATCCCTCTCATTCACCGCTTTTGAAACTAACGCAGCCTATCAGCGCCTTCCAAATAATTAGGTTAAATGCCGAGAGCGTGGAATCGGTCGTGCTGTAAATTCAAGTAGTCACATTGAAATGTGTCGTGGTTGCGTTTTTTGTCGTGTCGTGCTGTGTTGGTCGGGGCTGTGTGATTCCGGTATTACACCATTTAAAACTTTAACGTTTGACTTTAGGGCTTGACTTTACGTTTTGCTTTCCGACATGTTTCTTATGGAACTGTCAAAGGTAAAGTCAAGCACTCTTGATTTTACAATTTCGAAAAGTTGACATTTTAAGTCAACGTCAAGCAGCCATTTTAGCCGAGAATCTCACAGAGTTTATGAGGAACGTGTGTTATTTTATTGTAAAGGCCATGCACAGTAAAATGAGCACTTTTGAAAGCTATCTTATTTATAATAATAGTTAGTAAGTATGTTTTATTTTAGCCGTACACGTTAACTTCAGAGTGCTGTGGAGTATGCATACTGTTTATTAGTTATATGGTAATATATTTAAAAAGGTGTTTAAAGGATAAAAATGGCTGAAAGGAAAATTGTAACCATGCCCTCAGAAGTGCTCACTTTACCGTGAACAGCGTATAAAGCGATTTTCATCTCGGTATATTAAACAAATCTCGTCTTATATTAAATAAACAGCAAGCGAATATAATGTGAAGAGGAAATACACTAATTTATATTTTGAATAAAGTAAATAAGCGAGTTTTTTGTTTTGAAATAAACTTTAAATATAAGTTTTAAGCCTATTTAAAAAAAGGTACGTAAAATGCATTCCTGGATAATATGATAAGAGACACATTTTTACGAGGCTCGCAGAAACGATGTTCGATTGTTTGAACTCTGATTTTACAAATGTATTGTGTATTGGTGGTTTCGTCAAAGGGAAATAAATGTAAAGTTAAATTTTAAAGTCGCCTATTGTGTAAGGGCGCTAGTTGCCTGTGGTTCATCGTTACAAATCGACATTTGCGCAGTCGCTGTCCGGTTAAAAGCAGTCCAGTACAGACGTGTCAATTGCAGCTGGATATTCACATCCGGCTGGATTCGAAATAAAATCGGAGAGCTACAAATTTCTGTTTTATAGAAATTTCCCGTCCGATACCGGACGGGCGAAAACCGGAGTTTTTGCAACGGACCTTACCACAGTATGTTCTTTCAACTCTGCTACAACTTTCAGGTCATGATATCGAAAATTAGCTCGAAAATATGCATTACTTTGACATAAAAGTTGTTACTGAGGCAGTCACACACGCTCGAAAATGGGAAAATAAATTGCACTTACGTAAAAATATCGGCGAATGTCAGACGTGATATGAAACTAACGCTGGCAGCATCTCACGTAAATAAGATAATCAATATTTGAATATGTAATTGTAAATAAGAGAGAGAGAGAGAGAGAGAGAGAGAGAGAGAGAGAGAGAGAGAGAGAGAGAGAGAGAGAGAGAGAGAGAGAGAGAGAGAGAGAGAGGAGAGAGAGAGAGGAGGTTTTGGTCTGCGTTTAACAGCAGGGTCTTGAGAGCAGAAATATCATTTCGCGTCATTAACAAAAGAGGGGTTGCCCCTATCATATTGTGTTAAATGTTTTACTTCCGATTGTGAGACATAACGAAATATCTAGAGAGATTATCGCCATGCCTAAATGTTGACGTCGCTGGAAATTCGGAATTTGGCCGATTGCATGAGGTCTGCGTAAGCTATATGGTCAAACGCCAAAAGGAAAATGTGAAAATTTTTAGAATGGGGTGTATTAAAGTCCGGAGAGTGCGAGCCAGATGATGCTGATGAGGTATAGGCTGATCACGGTAAAACGATCACTTTTGAAGTTCTGCTTACGATCTACTTGTATGCACATTGTGCATTCTTCCACCATACGTAAAATTCATATTATATGGACCTGATCACTTTATTCATGCGTCGGTCAAGAGAAACTGTGAAATTATTAGAAAAGTAAATATATATACGTTTTAATTTACTAAATTATTACACTTGCATGCAAAGAAAAAAAACAGGAAGCAAAACTTATAATTTCACTATTCAAAACTGTTTACTTGACACTTACAACTCAACGTTAAGGCGTTGAAGAACTACTTCCCCTCCATCGTTACCAACTTAACTGGGCGCTTGCAGGTCAGTGTGCCCGTCAAAATTCTCTGTTAAATGTCTACCGTTGAGAGATGAAATTATGCTGGTACATGATGATATTGGACACATTATACTGTATTTGTGGTACATCTAAACTTTCAAATTCATTAGGGGAGATTGCCCCAGTACCGGACAGCATCTAGTTCCTAGTTCGCCCAATAGATAGCAAGCATGGCGCACACTTACCGATCTGTATACACGCTTCATTTCAGTATGTGCTCAAATTTTGGTGGTGGTTGTTTGGCGGGTTCGTGTGCTGTTGCGCGAATAGTGTTCTGACGGTTTTGAGCAACCAACCTGTGCTAATTTTACGGCCACTTCGCTAGCTGTTAATGTGAGTTAAGAAAAAGTGCTATGCGCTGGTTAGATTTGCAGTTAGGAAGGCTCATAGCTATGCAGTATTATTGGTGTTGTATATCATGATTGTTTACAGCAGCAATTTTCTGTAGATCGTGTCGTGTGCCCAGTACCGGACGCGGAGAGTTCCCAGGAAATATATTTAATTACTTTTGCGGGTTCATGATAATACATGTGCTATTTTTTTTTAAGATAGACGCCGGGGGGGGGGGGAGGAGGAAAATGGGAGGAAGGAAAAATTAAAATGGCTGTTGATAGTGTGTTAGCAGGACAATTAACCACTCGATAGGCTGCAGGAGAATTTTTATTGCCCAAAAGCACTTTGGGGGATCCACATAAAATCTTGAAAAGGGAGGAGAAACCTGTTACTATGTTACCTATTCTGGGTAGATTTACGAAAACATTTACAGAAGAGATTGAGAGTGAGCTAGTGAATTATTTGAAGGACCTAGACAATCGCCTGTTACCAGTCACTAAATCTGAGTTTTTGTTACTTGTTTACCAGCTGGCAGAACACATGAAAATTCCCCACCAGTTCAACAAAAATAAGAGAAAAGCTGGAAACAAATTCTACAGGAGTTTGTTAAACGGCATCCACAATTTTCTCTCCGTATCGCTGAATCCACTAGTCTTCAGCGTGCTACAAGCTTCAGCGTGCTACAGGTTTCAGCAAAACCCAAGTAAAACCCAAGTTCACATTTTTCTGTCTCTAAATATGAGGAACTGTTGAAAGAATATTCGTACCCCCTCCCCCTCCCCCAACAGAATTTTCAATTGTGACGTCAGTAGGTCAGTAGGCACACTTCAGGGGGAAGGGGAAGGAACATCACAATAATGCTGTGCATAAACGCTGCAGGTGATCACTTTATTCCTCCACTTTTCGTGTTTCCGAGGAAACGAATGGATCAAACCCTGAAAAAGGATGCTCCAGATGGAAGCGTTTTTGATGCTCAGGCAAGTGGATGGATTTCTGCAGCTGGATTTTCGAAGTGGCTAGAAACATTTGTTGACAGTGTTAAACCCACAAAGGAAAGTCCAGTGCTTCTGATTCTCGATGGGCACAGTACGTACAAGGACTTGCAAGTTATTTTGTTTGCAAAGGCGAACAATGTTCACACGTTAAGCTTGCCTCCCCACACTACCCACAAGCTTCAGCCTTTATATCGTGCCATTATGAGGCCGTTTAAGACTACATTCAACTGGATGCAAAAATATGGACAGCTGGGGCCAAAAATCCACGAAAGAGACATCTGTGGTTTGATGAAAACAGCATTTACCTCAATTTGCAGGATGGATATGGCCAATGCAGCTTTTGAGTGGACTAGAATACACCCATTCAACAGGCACATATTCACAGATATTGATTTCGTTCCATGTAGGATGAGCCAGCACATTCGGGAAAAGAGTTCGAACGAAGAGGCTCAGAATTGTGAAACTCCATCAACGTCGAGAGACTTCCGAGCCGTTATTGATAAAATATCGCCAGTATCAGAAGAAATAGAGAAAAAAAGACAGCAACTAGAAGAAGAGCAGAAACTAACGAAGTGCTGACATCAACACCATGCAAGATAGCCCTGGAAGGAAAAGAGGAAGCTAAAAGGCAGAAAATAGAGAAAACAGAACAAATGAAAGCCATGAAAGAGGAAAGAATAAAACAAAACACCAAAGAAAAAAGAATAAGAGAAATATAACGTTCAAGGAACACGACGAATGTTGAATTTTGGGGACAATGAAAAAGAAGAGACATGCGGGAAACAACAAGAAGAAGATGAAACCAATTGTACTGAGTGCGTAATATGCGGTGAAACTTTCCAGGAAAACTGGGTACAGTGTTCAGTCTGCGGTGACTGGGCACATGAAGGATGTACAGACAGCGACAATATCGTGTTTTTCAGGTGTGAGCGTTGTAAATAGATTTTAAAATGTTTCTTTTTTTCAGGTACTTATACTAGATTGTACATTCAGGTTTTTCCATAATTTTTGGGTTATTAGTCTTGTTCATAATTGTATATGCATATTTTATAATGCTGTCCGGTACTGGGAACCCCTTTTTTAAAACATCAAAAATGGGGCACATTTTAAAAATATATATAAAAAATATGTCTTAGAGTAAAATACTGTGAAATTAATTTATATGATCATTTTATGCGTATGTTAAACTACATGTCCAGCATACAATTTTCGTATCTGATTAAAAATAATAATGCAAATTGCAAAAAAAGCTAAAGCGTCCGGTACTGGGGCAGTCTCCTATGTGTAAGAAAAAGAGATACATTTTGAATAATCAATGAACCATAAAATGCAGTACATAATTGATATTAATACTGTAAAACATCATTACGTTCACAACTACTGTCCTTTTTTACTCACTAAAACCATAAGGCAGTTGCACGTAAATAATTAAAAATTTTACTGGAATATGAAAATGCGTATGTTAACGTATATCATGTTGGTAGTTTGGGGACTGCACCATAATAATCAAAACAAATACTTAAAACTTTATTGAACAACTAGTTGATCCCGGCGAACGTTGTTCCGCCTCTTTCACGTTCTATTTTCCCTTCTCAATGCGTCCTCTCTATTACATCTGGTACGTCGACCGATGTTTGGCCGTGGTATCGCTGGCATTTTTCTCTTTTAGATCAACAAACATTTCCTTCAAGAATGAGCAACATCGGCCCATAAATATATAAATTAGACTCCAGCGCCACCTATCGGAACGAAACATAACTTAAAACCTTACTCGCCACCTCAATAACATATGGTGTGAATATGGTCTCAATTGGTCCAGTGGTTTGTCGGTGATCATACGGTTTAGTCACGCACAAAGGATTTAATTTATAAAGATAATATAAATAAAATTATTACATATGCTCCACATGCACTTCGATACTGATTACGACGCGTGTATTTTGGGTTTTAGGAAGATTACGTGAAAACCACAACCACGTGGCTGCTCTTTCACGCGTCCATTGCAGGGTGACTCACGCCTGAGAGACGCTGCATTCTTACGTGCACATACTACAGCGAAAAACACTGGGGATGGTCCCTAACACTCCCGCAATATTTTTCTGAGGTTGATTTCAAAAGTGCTCACTTTATCCTGACCATGGGACTTTGACAGTTGTGTATGATTGGGGTAGGCGAATGTTGGGTACATGGCAGAAGACGAATAAGCGGTCTACCTCATCTTTAGTCTATGGTGACGACACGACGACGTTGTTACACCCGGCAGGTCATGTCATTAACGTACAGTATACGGACGAAGTGGCGAGTAACAGGGCTCGAGAATTGCCAGATTACGCCGATGTGTAGAAAATATAATCTTTTACCAATAAACTAACCCGTTTCGTTTGCAAGACACATAAGGGTGGCCTTTAAATGCATTTGAGACCGGCGCAGTGAGTGGCTGGTTTATTTGTGTGTCGTTTCCTTTTAAAGGCTATTCACGATAAAGAGAGCACTTTTGAAATCAAACTAAAAAAAAAGTCACTGTCCCTGCCTGCACATATTTTAACGGGAGCGCCTAGTAACATGCGCCCAGTAAAATTGGTAACAACGGAAGGGAAGTAGTTTTCTATCTTAACGTCGAATAAAAAGTGTTAGATAACCATTTGTGCTAACTTAATATTTTCTTTGACTTTCGTTTTTTTTCTTTTTTTAATTCATCGAAGTGTAAAATAAAATATATTTGTAAAATATTTACTCTTGCAACAATTTTAAATTTTCTCTTGGCCGACGCATGAATATAGTGACGAGGCTCACGCAAATGTTAATTTTACATAATGTGGAAGATTACACAACGTGCATACAAGTAAATCTAAGCAGGGCTTTCAAAAGTGCTCATTTTACCTTGAATAGACTATACCCAGTGATACGTACGTACTATGCTCTACTTGTGGTAGTTTATTACTCAACAAAGCTATTATTACCTCTGCTAATATTTCTCTCACACTGATCACAGCTAACCTGATAGTTGAAAAAGTTAAATTTTTTTGCTATTTGCAATATTTCACCAAGGAACAGTGGACTATTAAAATGGAGTGGGGAGATTTTGGTGGATTTTAACATCAAGGTCTTGAGAGCCGATCAGTGTAAATTAAACACTAAAAGTTCTATGGCTTTACTGAAGCCCTTCCACATTAAGTTCACAGTTAATTCCCAAACTACTTGTTTTTTCTGTGCCCGTTCGTGTGTCCCCTAACAACTGGGCCCTCATTTAACCAATTTAAATCAAATAGTTTACACGTCAATATCGGTATTTTGTCAATAAATTTTAATTTAATCGCTAATGTTTAGCAGATATTTAAAATTTTCTTAGGCCTTAAATAAAGTAACATTAAAAACCAAGGGAGTTATTCGTCAACCAAAACAAATTTCCTACAATATTTGCTTGAATTAATATTCTACTGACAATTTAATGTATTAAAATTAAAATTAAAACTTAAAATTATTTTAAAAACGTTGATAAAATTTGATTTATGGAATTTTAATTGCATTTTGCCAAGAGATTATTAATCTTCGTGATACGTGATTACGAAATACTGAAAGTAAAGACTAACGAAAGCGTACTCCTAAGAAACATTAACTATTCAAAGGTAAGAAAGTACAAGATTTGTCAGGTGTGTTCCCGCGATGAAAAAGGAACTGTGTCAGTTGCCTTAAATTAAATTAGGAATTAAATAACAAATAAAGGTAATTTCATGTTATAAAAATCCTACAAATATCCAACAAGCCAACAGCCTATTTATTTTATTCCCCGTATATGTTATGTCTAATTTGTAGAGCAAAAGTTTATTATTTCAAAATTGAGCCTGCATGAGAATCGAGCATATGGTACCTTCGTATTAACATAACGTATCAAAGGAGAAAATTAAATACCTATGGTTGAATGCCAGAGTCCACAATTAACGTTCGCAACAACTTAACTATACAACGTAACGTGCCATGGCGTTAAGATGGTCGTATTTCATTTTGTTATATAGAACTTTTAAGCCAACCAATGCTAGTGCGAAACATTGCAGTAGCCCCATTATAAAATAACTTATGTTAAATGACTCGATATATAGATATGGAAAGTTTTCCGTATTGCACGAGTGTTTTTTTTTTTCTGTATTAAATTTTTCTTGCGTTATTTATTATTATTATACTCTGCAAAATAATTTTCAATATCATTTACGGACTTAAAACAATATATCGAGAATCAGCGTATCGAAACTACAAACAAAGAATTTTCCATAGTTGCAAAAATTATTTACTATTTAAGTACAAGTTTCATCGTACGTTCTCGTTAATGTCAATTGTGAGCAGTATAATTTTCCCGGTATTATTTACATAATTTTTATTAGGCTTATACACCAGTTTTAAACAGTGTCGTGTGATACTTAATCAGAACTTACAATTAAATCTTTAGAATCAATTTTCTAACAGTTTATGTTAATGCATTCCCAAAACATTGGCAATCAAGATAGCCAATACACGGATGTAAAAGTTCCCATAGCCGCAAATATTATTTCCTAGTTAAGAACTCTGAAACCGCTAATATTCGCGTATACGCCAATTATAGACAGTCGATAACTGTTTGTAAATATCTATATTGCCTAAGTTTAGTTGTCTTGAGTCAAAATTTATCGTAGACAGGACCTAAGCCATTGTGTTGCCATATTCGTAAGTCCACGTACGACAAAATCCGAAAAGATATATGTATATGAACAGGAAATTATATTATGGCTACGGAAAGATCTCGCTGGTACGTGAAATTCTTAAACATAAAGTAAAGAACTAAATATAAACTACTTAATATATATCGAAGTGATTTGTTTTATTTACTATATACTCGATTCTAAAAAAATAACATACAAGAATGATTAACACAATGTACAGTTTTAAAATAAAATAAATGTTTACGGTTTTTTAGAATAATAACCTAAAGGTATATTCTTTGAATGATACTTGCACCGGAATATAAGTGATTGGATATAGAATTACTTCAAACAGCACATACAAGACAACATATAAGTATAAAAACACGCACAAAACTCTATATACGATCCAATTAAAACCACACAGACGAACACTGAGTTGAAGTCAAATACGTAGGTTGAAAACATGATGACACAATAAAGACATCACAGAAGAACACACACAGCTTTCTTGGCGAACCAACAGCGACTTTTGGGAACTGATGTCTATCTGTTCTCGTCTTCAGGCACATCGAGTGCTCCACCATTAGTGTACGAGCTGTGCGTGCCAAACAGTTATTACAACACCATAATGCATAGTCCTTTTGCAAGTTCAGTACAAGGTAATCCTCATAATAAGCTGGGATTGCCCAATATTTAAACACCAGCTGCAAGAATTCACGGCCTCGTAAAATTCAAGATGATGTACGACGTCAATGGTTGGTATTACATTTCAAAGTACAGCCTCGTACATCATTTAACAAGTAGCAGCATAGGCCTAATATAATATGTTACATGACAACGATTTTTTAAAACTATTTTATGTTTAAAGCTATTGATAAAACAAACTTATGCAGCATAAATTATTTCAAACAATTATCGCGGTCTGTTCTACGAGCTCGAATGCAATAGTTTTGTAAAAATGATCATTATAAATTTACCATCCAAATTATAATCCATTTAAGGGACAGAAAGCTAAAACCGTTTAACTCACAAAAATAATGCACGGAAATGCAGGCGCTCATCATCAAAATGCGTCGAAAATATGTCACATAGCGCCTTGACACCAGGCAACAACTGGTTTTAAAAAAAGCGTTGTTGTTTGCAGATCTGCCAGGCAATACTACAATAATGAACTTCTTGTGAAGGTTCGTTCCTGAACTGGGTTGCGGGAGAGCAGGGCAGGCTTCAGCGATCACTTTCTTACCGTATGCAGTGTGAAGTGTTTTATTGCAGTACTATACTGCAGCACGGGCAGAGATATCAAGAAGTGCACTGCATTTAGTGTACCTTGTAAGCAGCTTCAATTTCCATATAGCTGTAGAGCAAGTGTTGCTGTACCGTCCAAGGACGCGTACACACACTTCTTTCTCTCTCTCTCTCTCTCTCTCTCGCTATATATATATTAATTTGTATTTTAAATCTATTAATTTTTTTTGTAATTTAACTTTTTCTTTGAAAAAAAAATATATATATATATATATATTTATATATAATATATATATATAATGTTGGCAGTATATATTAAATCATTGCATACAGGACCTCTTTTTTAAGGCTATTTTGCGAGACCGCAACAAATAAGAAGATAAAGTTTGTGACATATCTCAGGGACCAATCAACTTATTTCCACCAAATTAATCACACAAGCAGCATTACGGTAGGCAATGTAAATTTACATGTTTTAGGTTACTGATAGTTATTAGTTATTTTCAAAATGACGGCCTTTGTGTGTGTTTTATATATATATATATATATATATATATATATATATATATATATATATATATATATATATATATATATATATATATATATATATATATATATATATATATATACAGATATACAATAAACTTCTGCACTTAATAACATGGATTTGTGTGAACAAAATATCCTTATGTTTTTGTCTCATATCAACCCAATATAAACGGTCTGTTAAGCAGACGTCTCATGCATTGTACATAAATACGAAATCCACACAAATGTTCTAAATTATAGCAATCAGTCGTTAAAGTTTCGGAATATCCGAAGATTTTTTATTTTTTTGTGCGTCTTGTGTAACATTAAATTGCACAGAAACCGTATTTAGTTTTAGAACATCCGTAAACAATATTTTGTACAGAAAACTTATAGTATTTACTGTGCTTTAGGAATCAGGCCCCAGGGTAGCACAATAATTATATCAGCCCGCTACCAGCGTACCACCCGCAACTGAGATTGAATAAGAAAATAACTTACGGTTATATTGACCTGTATGGACACTAACTCAAGTTATAAAAATAAAAGTGAATGCTTGCCATCTACTGCCTCGAACGTCATACAGTTTCGACGTATTAACTGACACGTGGCGACAAATCTAACACCGAACATGCAAGCCTGGTTATTTGCACAGTCTTAAGATTCCGAATATTAAATTTACGTTATGCCATACGTGTTTACTATGTGATGTAGACGGTATGATAAACATTTACTGAACCTCTTTTATGTTACGTTAAACCTGTACGTAAAAATGTAAAACGTGTAAAATGAAGTGATTTTTCTTACTCAGCTCAAACTTGTTATTTTTTTAAAGGGTGCGTATGTTGAAGGAAACAGACTTTCATGTTCAGGATTTAATTTTTATGGTTTTATTCCCAAACCCTGATGTACATAACACTACTGTTCTACCCTACATTTTAATGTATATCACACTCAGACACTCCTTCTTGGAGGTTTCGAAGCCTAACATCTGCTGTGAGGGAAGCCGTATTACCGACTTGCCATGCAGAACAGCAAATGTATAATTCATAACTTCACAGCTACACTTTATTTTCCCTTAGGAAACTGTACCGACCAAATTCTACTAGATATTTAGATCAACTGCTTCATATAATTCTGCATCAAAGAAAATTAAATTTTGGTATAAACACCGTACTTTTTCACAGTGTACTTCCATGATAAGAATTATTCCTGTACATCGCTCTCAATGTTTAGGGACTTTATAAGAGATTATTACAGTTCAAGACAATAATGTTTAAAAGTAACTAAAAAATACTTCACTAACAAAAAACACACATGTAGCTGAATTAAATAATCATAATTGATGTATGTATATGTTTATTTATCTATGTACACGTGTATATATATATATGAACCCAAACATCTAGCACTTTAGTGAGGTGGATAACCGAAAAATTTAATCCTCACCATGAATGATGTCTGGTTGAGTTGGTAGCTGTGAAACACATCTGCAAATTCGAAGAGATCATGTGTGCTGCATCATGAACCGTTGAACTTTAACACCTCACTTTTAGCTAGGTTAAACCATAGACCTAAGATGAGTTATATCGATTTTCGTCTTTTACGCATGTCTCCAACAGTACAACTGCCAAATGGCGCGGTTACACTAAAGGCTGAACTACTTAATGTGAATGTGTTATGGCAACCATATTGAAACACGTTCAATTAAACGATTACCAAAGTGAACATTTTCGTATGGTTACACGTCTAACTGAATGCAAAAAGAAGGAAATCCTAACTTCAAAAACACGCTCCAGTAATTATTTATAATCGCTTCCAATATTTGATATTTATTAATTTTATTATCATATAATTTGCTTTATTTTGACTGTAATGGACAAATATATCATTATTTAACCTGGATTTTTACCTTCCTCAAGGAATGCTGAAAATCCCGCAAATACCAACCATCTTAACAACATAACAACATCGTATATTTACTTCATAGCAGCCACTCGAAGCGCTTCACACTGAAAAGGCCGTACTGATGTACTAATACAATCAGTTTACTTTGTACAAGAAGTGACTACAATGGGAATAAATTCGCAGCCGATTTCAACATGCAGAGAGCTGAACGTGTTTGAAGTGAAGTAATTCTAAGTCCCGTGTAACTGCAATCAAAGTCACGTGGTCTACAGTGATGAACGTGTTTGTTTACATTTGAATTTTTAAAACACCCGTCCTTTTTATATAACTAGAATATTTTGGCTAGCTAAAATGTGTTGTAGTTGCATTAAAATTAAATTATAAGAAGTGTATGGAAATAAAAAAACTTTGCTTACATAAACGTGTTCTAACCTCAAATCCTATCCACGTTGACTTTGATAGTGCTGTTGGCAGAAAAACAATAGAATGTCTGAACATGGAGAGTGTTTCTGCGCATCTCGTATAAGCACTGCCACGTTACATCCCAGCCGCTTTCGCGAGCACCTATAAGTTACTTTACATCAGGACACCATCTCCTTAATTTTACCCGCCTGCTAATCCACCGGTTACGTTAGTGCCCCTCCCCGCGCGAGTGTAGAAGGTCGTGGGTCACTTCCTGGTGCAGCCTGGGTCAAGTTGCTGTGTCCTGACCTGCTAAAGAAATCTGGCCCACACAAGTGCACGCGCTATTCATAGCCCCCTTCCCCCCTCCATTTTCTATCAGTAGGTTTGACCTCTCACGTAAAGGTCGTCCTTCTATCGCCCACACACATACACAGTAAAAATAAATAAATGCCACATCAGAAACACTGACTAGAGATGAGGTAGTCCGATTTTCTCCTGCCTAGCCTACGTCCTCAATAATGAATCCCGGATTTCCATAAGAACTGTTAAAATAAGGAGATCAAACAATGACGTGCATTCTGTTCCCGTTTGGTTTCACAAAAAAAAACTGCATTTCATAAAAGTATGTTATATTTTGCCGAACAATGTGACCAGACTACATACTATGTAAACAGGAAATGCTTTCGTTTGCAAAGTATTGTATTGGCTGATGAGTTGTTGCGGGATGTATGTTGTTATGTTGGCGGTATCGATGATGGTCACAGAAGAAATTTGTACTCTGAACTAAAAGTTGTAATTCAGAACTTAAATTTCTGACCTTGTTGCGTCCTAAACCAAGGACGTGGCAAGACAGGATTTGCACAAAACCTAGCAAAACCAATCAGAACACTAATAATTGCAAAAGCCATGCAGAAAACCATTATTCTGTATAGTGTAAGGGTAGTTAAATGTTCGAAACGATTTGTAATAGAAACAAAGAAGTGTGGTCATGCTCTTTTATTTTTAAGTACGTCTTTCAATTTTTCATTTCATTCACATTTCACAAATATTACACATGGAAAACGTCTTTGGTTAGCTTTCTTACATTTCATTGAAGGGTAATATAATTATTTTCCTTTCCCATATATGACAATTTTTTACTTAAAAACATTTACATAAAACCCAGGTTGCCAAAATATAGCATAAAATGCAACCAAATTCAAGTAGCAATACTTCCGCTGATATTCAGCTAATACTTATACAGGTTATATTTATGCTCCTTACTAGCCATATTAATAAGTAAATACAAGAGGCCATCACTAAATATATTGAGCAGTTGATCCCAAATTACCATAGTTACAAATGGCTACTATATTTATGCCGTACCTACATTTACCATTGATATCATTACATCATGTTTAATTCCTACACCAGGAAAGACCCCATTTTGGTAACACATTACTGGTAAGCAAACAAAAGTTACGTTCTAATTTACTCGAAATCCGAAATTGATGGGGGCAACTGCTAAGCAATGCCAGCCTTAACTCCAGCGAGTAAATTGGATTTTTGAACACGCCCGAAGCTTCGTAAAGTTTCTCTTAAAAACATCATAAAAACAAGGAGTTTCGCACAGCTCCTACTTAATACCAAAGGCTGCAACCATAATCAACGATTATTGGCAAGTGTTCATAAAAGTTCACAAATGTTTACCAAGGTTTGCAATAGTTTACAAGTGTTTGAAAATGTTTACAAGTGGTCGCAAAAGTTTACCCATGGTTTCTAGTGGTTACCACCACTTTACGCCTTGGTGACGACATAGCCACTAAACTTGGTTACAAAAGGTAACAGTATTGGATTTTTGGCTAAAAGGCCAACGTTTGGCAAAATTTAAAAACTTCGAATTATTTTCCGGCCATCATGGCCCCTGCCTAACGTCAAAGTGACGCAAGTGACCTGTTCGCTTTAGGAGTCTACATTGGCGGTCAAATAAAGTGCTACTTATCTTACAGTAGAAGTTTGCCCCCTCGAGGTCGCTGAACTGACCTAGAGAGCAGCGCGTGCCGGAATTAAATACAACTCTCCGCCCTCTTGCGCTACCAATCAAATTAATTTTCCCCTCAACAGCCGTTTTTTCTAAGAAATCGTGGGGTTTTCAATTACTCCTGGGAGGGTTCAAGCAATTCACTGTCAATGGTTGACAACATTATCATTTATGGTGACCGACGCAGCGGACACCGATTTCCCTTAGGGGGTATAACACGATGAAATTCAAAACATCCAATCAGATTACAAATAGGCCCTCAACTTCCGTCCTCTTGACCAAGATGCCGGAAGTTACGTAACGAAACGTCACGTTTTCGGCGGCGCACGCACCATCCCAAGCTGGTCGTCGACTGTGCTGCGCTCCCACGACGAATCACTGAAACATCCGTCCACTGCACACTTCTTTGCCATGCCTTGTTGTTGCTGCACGTGAAAAATATGCATGGACATTTACAGTTATTTGCCCAGTACCTCAGATATTGTAATGTATTTTGTAGTGACGCGAAGCTGGCAAGAATATCACAGTTTTATATTTTATTAGTGTTTCAAGCTACATTGGAAAGTTTTAAACCTCGAAACAACGTGTGAGAAAGTTCGTGCATAACGGGTCGCACGCTGCACAATTCAACAGTTTACCAGGCAGACTCAGAAAGTACTTTTCGAGGGCATGTGCTACGGGGTCACAACCCACTAGTTTTAAGAGTGTTTTTACTTTGTTTTGCAAGTTGAAAATTATTCACAGACGTGCGGTGACGGGTCGCCCGTCACAAATTATAGTTAATTACACTGTCGCATATCATGCCGTAGTTGTTACTGGGTTTATGGTGCATTAATTTATTTAATACTCTTTTGCAATATTGCCTATAAACATAACTTTTCTTCAAATAAGAAAAGGAGAGCTTTAGTCCAACATTAAATGATTTAGTTTTGAAACATGCATGTTATCGAAAACACGTGAACGCCGAAATATTTAATATATGGTTTCATATTATACTCAAATAATTTTTTCCCAGCACCATTAAAAGTAAGATAATTTTATGAAATGTGCAAATTATGCACATTCCTAAGTCTCCCTTAAAAGTGTTTAGAAAATTTCCAGCATTTGAGAAAATATTTTTGACAGAATTCCTAACGAAATATATTTGACTGTAAGTACCGCGTGTTTCATAATGTTATTCGAGATTAGGACAAATTATTACCTATAAAGAAAGAAGTGTTACTCGAAAAAGTAATTCAAACAGTTTATTTATACCCCATCGCCCCGACGTAGTCCACACGCCTACCGCTATGCGGAGTTAGTGTAGCGTGATTGTTGAAACAGTCGACAAATCATTTTGCGTGTAGGAATTCCATGCGACGAAGTCAGTACAGTCATTTCGGGTAACTTTTCACTAGCAGGGCCAACTTTGAACCACCTACCTAATGTGATGCCAAAAAAAGGCCTAAAGATTTTGCGCATGTTAATGTGTTATTTATAAATAAAACTTAACTGGGGAATTAACATCAAGATGGGGTCTGTAGAGTCTTAATTTCAAATGGAAATGTGTGGTGCAAATTTAGCCTGAATTGGCGTAAAGTTACCTCAAATAACTATAATCACTGTGTAACGTGTATTTCATTTAAATTTCGATAAGGACCCATCAAATGACAATTTATTCTGTGTAATGTGTAAACAGTTTAGCCAAACAGGTTGTCTGTGCAAGTGTAAATAAACTGAGTATTTGCCTACCTCAGAAGAGACCGTGGAATACATTCGCAAGTTTTCTGTGTAGCCCAAACAAATTTACCGTACGTGCAGCTATGGAAATTAGCATGTCTACATCACCTGTGTAGAGGGCTCTTCGTAAATGTTTGCGCTTTAAACCATAAGTAGCTAGTAAATGCCGATCCTAGTCCATATTTGTTATTTTCATTGGCATTTTGACATTTTCTAAAATTTTATCAAGCTGATTTCATAGAATATATAAAACATTTATTAAAATTACTTTTTCATATTAATACATGTTTTTTTTTTTCAAGTTTATCTGGTAATTCTATATATGATGAAGCATTTATTGGATTATATTTATTAATAGATAGTTTTATCTTCTTTGAAACTCGACATTTGTATTGATAATAATGTTTTTATATACCTTTTTATAATATCTATTTCATTTGATATAGTATAGTTAACTGATTGGAATGCAAACTCTTGTGCTTGATTATTATTTGGCATGTCAAAATTAGCAATTATTTTATATTAACCTTTAGTCCCTTTTGTTCTTTAATATAATTATTTATTATTGCAAACACTTTAGATTTTGATAAATTAATAATATTATTAGGCTATAGTAAATCAGTATTATTTTCTATACTGTACAGGTTGGTCCTTAACTACAGGTAAAAATGCTGTGAGGTAATTCTCTATGCAAAATGGGATAGAAAACATTACACGAACAACATCGTACAGTAACTCAAAAGGGAGTTAGCCACCCTTGAGAATCGAAATTTCAAACGGTTCTACCAGAAAATAAAGAAACCTACATGAGATGAAAAAGCCATTCTGTGAATAATGTTTTTCTTCAACTAAGACCTGAAACCCTCGAACAGATGTGGCATGCTATCATCCCATACATTGAGACACTAGGGGGTGGTATGTTATTATTCTACCAATGATATTGAATTTTCTTTGGTGTAATATTGTAATAAATCTCACACACACACATGCACACACACACACGCACGCACATACACACGCACACACACATACACACACACAGAGATATATATCTAATAATTTATAAGGAGGCTATTTAATAGCCCTCTAATATTTTCATAAATATTTTGATAAGTATATATTTTTCATTAATTTTGAAGAAGTGTATTGAATACGCCCTTTAAAATTTAATAAATAATTTCATAAATATGTTTACATATATTTATAAATATTTTCTTTAATATTTTCATTAATATTTTTTCAGCATTCAAATATTTGATCGCTGAAATATTACACATAAACATTTTTATTAATATTTTTATAAATATCTTCATACATATTTTCATAAATAATATTGGGCTGTCAGTTTAACTGCCATTCAATTCACTATTAATAATTATTTCATAAATTTTAAGGGGTTATTCAATAGACCCTTAAAATTTTTAAATAAATAATTTTATTCACTATAGTAATATTTATATAAATTTATATTTGTGCCAGTTTTATTCAAATCCGTCCAACTTATTGTACTTAGTAATTATATTTTTTCTTCCTTCTTTGTATCTTGTATTCATTTTCACAAGATGTAAGAGATTATACATTGCTTTTTCATATTCACGAAATGATTTTACCTCTTAGATTTCTTTGCATTTGAACATATTTTCTTCCCAGCTTTTTATGGTAGAATATGTTTCATTGTTTTCTAAATTGTGTTCTAAATTTACTTAAATATACACTTTTGTTCATTACAACATTTTTTTCACCACAATTTATATTTATCTGACTTTCTACAGCATTCGTCTACATTTTTGTCTCTTTACATCTAATACAAGTTTATTTTGTATTCTCATCAATATTTTTATTAATGCATTTATTGTAATATTATTTTCTATATTTTTCTTATTTTGATTATATATAATTTTGGTTCATTACAACATTTTTTTTTTTTTTACAACTTGACATGAGCTTTTCTTTTTGTTGACCAAATTATTCTATATTTTTGTCACTTTGCAATTTGTATACGTTTTTGCTGTATATTTATACATTGCAATTTTGTGTGTTATCGTGATCTTGATTTATTATATATAATTTTTATAAAGAAAAAAATATATATATTAAATTTTCATTGAAAAAATAAGCTGGCCCACATTTGTGACGAGAATTTCACTAATTTTAGTGCGAAATGGGAATAAGTATTGTGTCACTTTTTCTGATATAACACATTATTTTATTTATTTTATTAAAACGTGGGAAGGAAATTGGCATGAATTTTGGCCAACTTTGGTTAATTTTTGTTTATAAATGAGAGATTTTGAAGGAAAATGGAAATTTACAATGAAAAAATAGGATTTCTGTTGAAAAATTAAATAATTTTGATGAAAAATTGAGCGATTTTGGGTAAAAATTGTATAATTATATAAAAAAGAGGGGGGGGGGGGGGCTAGGATCGGTATTTATTAGATACTTCCATACCGACCGAAAGCTACTGCAACATTTATGTAATGCTGAACACAGCTGTTGGTTTAATTTTTGTGTAGAGTTCATGGAAAATATATATGGTGGCCAATGAAAGTAAAAAACAAGATAATTTTCAGTAATGAAGCCACGTGTCTTACCCAGTAATAAAGTTGTCTACTCACGGTTACTTCGGCTTTTCTGAAGCCCTGCTAAAGTTCTACTTCAAGGATATTCCCTCGCCTCATGCAAATAAAGCTCAAACGAGTCAAACATTTTACGTACAGAGGGACAACGCACAGTATTCGTACGCTTTCAATGTAATAATATTTTGCATACGAACTATTTCTTACTAGGCATTACCAACACACTTATTCTCTCGCTGTTTTCATTCATATTATTTACAACTGAAATATTATAATTTATAAATAAAATATTTGTTAAAGTTAAATTTAACTAAAAATAAACGACTTTTTTGTTAACAGAAGCATATATCGCTCGACATATTTAGTAAAGTACTGTTATGCGATGTAGCTAGCACTTGCCGCTAACTCTCGTTATGTACGTGGTCCAACTCTGTTGGGGGTTGGGGTGATAACCACCTCCACCCTTTCCTCATCCTGGCAGACCGTCTGCTGCCTCCTGCCGCCCCCAACCACCGGCAGCGGGAATGATTGACAGTGGCGGTCAGCCCGTCGCATCACTCGGCTGCTGCCTAGTGTCAAGCCCCTCCTCCTCCCCCCATGCTGGAGATGCCAACAAATGTAGCGGAGGTGCAAGAATATTCTAGGGATTACGACACTCGGCGCAACTAAGAAATTAACGAAATTTCTTGATGACGGCCTACGACCCTATAAATACTGCAGCGGTCCAACGGCCAGGAGTATTGGTAGAAGACTTTTGGCCGAGTGCGGAGTGCGAAGTAAAGTGCGAGAAGACGGCGGACAAGGTGTTCGTGGTGCGAATGGACGAGAGGGCGTGAAACCCGACGAGTGAAGGCTACTGTGTGCAAGGGCGCTCGGAGAACTCTAGAACGTTGCGGACCGGCGGGGCATGAGGTGTGACTGAATGGACATGTAATACGAATTTTATTGTAAACATTGGAACTGTTAAACATGGACACATAATTTATAAATTAATTGAATAGGGTCTATTGAGACTGTTGTTTTAATTATTTAATTTCATTGATTTCTTTTAAGTAATTATAAATTGTATTAATTGAATTAATTAATTTTAAACAGTTAGTGATATCAATTCATTGTGAGATGTTGAGTCAAGAGAATCTTGTTTGTAGTTGTTGTAAATAAAAAAATTGGAAATTGTAATTAACTTTTATTTAATTACGACCTCTATCCCTTAACGACCCGGTTTAGCCGACTGACTTTTGCGATAGATAATTCATAACTGTACCAAACACATAATTCGTGGGGTGATTTTCCAAAGGTTTGATTCAAAAAGTGCGATGAGACTGCGAATAGACTATAACCGTCACAACGAACGTGTATGGGGAAGTGAAAATCCACGTTCTTCTGTGAAACGTATGCGTGAGTCACCAAAAGTGAACGTGTACTATGCCATCTTCCGTGAACGTTTGTACGGGCCATTCCGTTCCGCAGAAAGAAACACAACCGGAAAGGATTGGCATACCTGTTACAGTTATGGATTGTGCCCCAACTGCGTGATGACCCACACTGTCGTCTTTCAGCAGGACAGCAGCCCCGCCCACTTTCACCACGAAGTCCGTCACTTTCTGAACACACGCATTCGAGGGCGCTAGATAGTACGTGCGGGCGGAAATCACCCCGAACTCCCCCCCCCCCCCGGTGCTATTTATTTTTGTGGGGCTACATAAAAGACACTGTTTTTGTACCACCACTGCCAGGTAAAAATACACTGTTTGAGTTCCCGTTTCCTCTCGCGCGTGTGTGTGGTGTGTGTGTGTGTGGGGGGGGGGGGCGACAAGATATCCCTACAAAATATCGCCAGCCATCACTAACGTCCGCCACATTTCCTCCATGCGAAAGTCCGCACTCGTCTCCTGCGGGGTTTGAACCCCCGGTTCACCGAGCCGATTCATGTCAACGAAATCCTCTCTAAAGCCTGGGAGAGGCGAGGATGGCCCTTCTACTGAGTACTTAGTACACCAAAAATTGGTACGCAGCATATAGTCTATTCGCGGTATCGTCATTTTTTTAATCAATCATTCGAAAAATCACCATGGTGTATGATATGTTCGGTTAAACGTTCTATAATTCTGTTAACAATAAAGTATCTTATTTTCAGTTATATTGAACTTTTACATATATTTTATGCATATATTGTAATATTTAATTTATAATTACTATGAATAAAAACAGAGAGAACATATATGTGTTGGTAATACCTAGTTTAAATTAGTCCTTACGTATGTAAGACATTATTTAAATGCTTGCGCACGAATACGGTGCGTCGTCCCTTTGATGAAATTTTTTGACTGTTTGCCCGAGGCGGTGTAATAAACTGAGGGGGTAGAACTATACCAGAGCTTCAGAAAAGTTGGAAGTAACCATGAATGGACTTTACTTCGAGAAAAAACAGAACCCACGATCTCCCGGTTGGGAAGGTAGGAAGTGTGGTGGTATTTACGGGGCAAGACATTTGGCAGAGGTTAACCTACCAAAAGCATTCTCCCCTCAACAACACCACAAGAAAGGAAACGTCCGAGGGCCAGGTTGCAGTGCGTTTTGCATAATTGAATGTTAGTAAAGAATAGTAAAAGGCCTAACCCAAAATTCAGTTCCTTACAACTTATACCACTAAACAAGACAATAGTCACTTGGTAAGTACAGGTAGAAACTTAAGTTTTATGCAACTGAGGTGCTTGGTATAGCTACCATATTCATAAAAAAACAATTTCATCTCAGGTGACATCATTACTTTTTATTTTATTTAAAAGATCTTATCATTTCCTACAAGCAACCAAAATTTTTGAGATCAACAAATGATATAGCAGACATCAATATATAGATGTTTTATATAATTTAAAATTGAGTATTTTTTGTTTCACTTTAAAAATATTTTTTAAATATTACGTTCACATTACTACTTCGGGATGCCGCGTGAAATTGAAATTACTAAAATGATTTATCGTAAGTGGCCTTTTTGGCCGAGAAAATTAACACACACACTACATTGCCTTTCTTTTCTCAGGCTTTCAAATTAAAATTAATTAAAATTTAGTATGCTACTGTCACTCAGGAATCGTCCAAAGAACAACAAAAAAAAATTAACAAATATTGGAATTGTTCCAAGATCAGTTAAATTTTCAAAGGTCAGTCCAATACGATTGCTAGTAGCACAGCATGTTCAAGCTAAATAAAATGAAAATCAATTTGGCCGGGTGATGCACGAATAGCAGCACATCTCCAATCGAGAAGTTGAATCAATGGAGAAAGGGCGGCGAGGAAAATCCTCCGAGAACGACCACGCCTCAACTCCGAAGCCACATAATTCAGGTCGTCATCTTAGGCCCATGCTGGAGAACCGTTACATAACAATTTAAGGCAATAATTAGCGAATGCCGTGACAACCAGAAAGAACAAAAGGTGACACGGAAAATTAGTTACACAATAAACATACCTTTCGCGGTAAAAGTGGGATAGGTTAGAGAAAATGTTGTGTGAATACGACGACGTAGTTACGAGTCGGGTAGGGTGTTGTAACCAGTTCCCATATGGCATTCGTGTGGAAGACGAGGTCCCCGTCAGGATTACCCAGTGTTCCCTGCCCAAGTTAGAAGCGTTTCGTAGAATTGTTAGAGAATTAAAGAAGAAAAATATTATAAAGCCATCTGTGTCTCCTTATGCGTCCCCTGCCTTCCTTGTTAAAAATAAATTACCGGGATAGTGCCGTCTGGTCATTGATTATCGTCTGCTCAACGAAAAGGTACGGGTTGACCCGTTCACCACGCCAAACGTAGAGAACGTTTTGCAATTTTTTGGGGGAGCAAAAATTTTATCAGTGATTGACCTCAACACAGCTTTCCACCAATGTATGTTGAGCAAAAAGAGTAGGAAGTATACGGCGTTTGTCACCCCGTGGGGCCACCTTTAGTGGAACTAGGTTCACTTCGGAGTGAATTTTGGTGGGCAGTGCTTGGGGCGCATTCTCCATAAAGCTTTAGGGGAATTCCATTTCAAGTTTTTAATTTTATTCCTGGATGATATATGCATTTTCTCCAGGAATGCACATCCGTTTGGTTTTGGAGAAACTGAGAGGACTATGCTTCACCGTAAACCCGGAGAAAGTCACTTGAGCACGCTCAGAAATAAAGTTCCTGTGTTTTATTTTAGCCGAGGGAAAGTTAATGATGGACCTTAAGAAAATCGCCCCAATCGTCAACTTCCCAACCCCGAATAATGTCAAAGGTGTGATGCGATTCTTAGGAATGCTGGGATATTCCTCCCGCTTTATAGATGGGATATATGGGTACGCCGAGATGTATGCACCTTTAAACCGATTGAAGAAAAAAAATGTTCTCTTTTGCTGGGGTGAAAATGAGTCCAAGGCGTTTGAAAGTTTTAAGAAAGCGATTTCCCATCCCCCGGTTTGGCTCTCCCAGATTTCACCCGACGTTTCGCCCTACCGGTTGACACTTCTTCGCTAGCGGTAGGAGAGGTGCTATTGCAGGATCGAGGAAGAGGGGTGCAGCCTGTCGCGTATACTAGTCGTACGTAGAATGACTGCGAACAACATCTGGGCGCTTTCGAAAAGAGGCTCTGGCCTGTGTTTGGGGGATTTGGTCAGGCCCTCACCTGCTTGTACAGCAACCCGAAACAAATGGGTGAAATTGGGCGGTGGATAGAGAAACTTAACAACTACCAATTCCAAATTCGCCACATTAAGGGACAGGATAACGTAGTCGCGAACTGTTTGACACGTATGTATGACGAAGGCGACTATGAGGGGTGAATGACGGAAGAGAAAGGCGTATTTGAAGGACGTGGAAAGGGTGCAACGGAGGTGTGCAGGGTGGTGATCAAAACAATACCGGAGGTATTTTTAGATGTTAAGAAATGGCAGGAAGAGGACGAGGACTGCGAGAAAATTAAGCACGCGATATCTGATGGGAGAACAACTAAATATATTATAGAGAATGGTATAATTTGTATGAGAAACAATAGGAATGAGAACAAGTTTTTGTCGCGAAAAAGGCTAGAAGCTTAGTGTTAAGGTGTTTTCATGACTCCCAAGAGGAGGACACCTAGGCAAGGTTAAGACTAACGCCCTAATTAAACATGAGTTTGGATGGCCGGATATGGAGGAGGATGTGAACAGTTTTGCTAGCGAATGCAAGGAATGCCAATTTGCGAAACAACCGCGAAACTCTAAAGTACTCTGTAGTACTACCGACAAGACCGTGGGAGAGAGTATTTCTAGATATTTATGGGCCACTCCCAAGATCGAAAGGAGGCAACAATTGTATATTGGTTTTAGTAAGTTTTGTATATTGCTGCCGCAGAGTGATATGAAGCCACTCAAAATTGTGCAGACGCTGGTAAATAAAGTGTGGAAATTGTTCGGGAGCCCGGATCAGATAGTAACGGATAATGCCAGTTATTTTAATTCTAGGCTAATTAAGGATATGTGATGTTAAAGTGGTTTTGCGCATTTTCCATCACGCTGATCAACAGACGTGGGTCAGTAATTTGCCCGAGTTAAATCTTGCTTTCAACTCGGTCCCACACTCATCAACGGGGTTTTCCCCTTGTAAAGTCTTTCTAGGGCGCGAGCTCTCGCTGCCTCTTTTAAATGTGTGGGGAATACCCTCAGAACCAATGGATACCCTGTCGGGTGGGCAGTTAGAGGAGATATGGGAAAAGTACACGGGAATGTGGAGAAAGCACGAAGAGGAATAGAAGGGAAGTATAACCAGGATCGAGTGGCCAACCCATACAATATGGGCGACTTGGTGGTTTGTCACCATTATGTCCATATCCGGAAGACTGAGCATTTTTCGTCCAAACTGTCAATGAATTTTGATGGCCCTTATAAGAATTTAAAGTTTTTAGGCCCAGTATGGTCTTGTTAGGAGACCCGGCGAATAATTTTAGTGTGTAAAAGGCCCACCTGAGTCAATTGAAGCCATTTACAACCTCTGATCAAGTGGATACAAAGATTGTAAGGGGTAAGGAGCGTTGTTTTAGCAAATGTACATCGAAGTTGTTTGGATATTGTGCAGGGTGTGTTTCCTCTAGGGTGGAAATGTGATTCTTGGACTTGGTGCCATATGATAAATTTTTTAAATTTCTTTCTCTCTTTTACTCTGATCTTATCTTGGACTGTCACTGTTTTTCGGAGGCTAACTTTTTTATTGTGCTTTTATTGCATGTGCGATGTGTGGACACCCTGTCAACAGATGGAGGATAGCAGTGTATTTAGTGTGCGTTGGTATGTTTTTATGAGAGGTAGTGGCCATGAAAGTGTGTTGAATTTAGGAAGTTGTAAGGTGGTTCAAAAGAGGGGTGATTATGGCGATTTGGGTATCGCCACAGCTGGTTCAAAAGAGGGTTACCCCCCCCTTTTTTTTTTTCGAAAGAGGGGCGATTTTGACGATCTGGGAAATCGCCACATTTTTAGTATATATTTTTAATATTTATTTTTGGGGGCGTATTTCTATTGGTGGTTGGTATTACCGCGGTGGTAGTTTTTAGCATGTATTGGATTAATTGTTTTATGACCAGTCATATATATTTAATCTTACCATTTAATCAGTCCTATATATTTAATCCTATAATTTGATAGTTTATACTGTGTAATCATTTGATACAACATTTAATCGTAAGCACCATTATTCACTGCGTGAGAATTATCATATTGTTCTTGCTGGGTATCGTTGTAATAGAGGCTATTCAATTTACAAAGTTTTTTTGATTGCAGAGGCGTGGAGGGAAAAAAATTGGGGGGGGGGGGGTGGGGCGTGAGATGGTGTAAGTCAGATTATTCGCTCCCCCTCTTCACGATTTTTTGCATGTCCGCCCCGGACGCTGCTGTTGGATGGTGGGTTTTCTCAGGTACTCCCGCTTCTTCCAGGATTGCAAATCGTAGCCATCCCCCTTGACCTCGCTCCACCACAACCATCGGTTACAAAGATATTATTTGAAAAGCCCCATCCACAAATCTACCTCTAATGTTTGTACGATCCGTCTAAATACGATCGCTTGTAACCATGTTACCTGACAAGTGTTACTGGAGTTTCCCCAGAAGAATATGACGAAAACAACAAAATTCTTACACATTCTATTTGCTGGCATGTCAATTTTCTAAAGTGGAGACAGCAACTTCCTGTGAAATGTGCTATGTACTCTGAGAAGTATATTATTTTTTGAGGTGGATAAGGTTTGGGGGAAGGGGAGGGGTATCAGGGCAGATGAAATGTCACTGTCATTTTACTGTGTATCTATCGAGCTGCACTGAAAGAGCGAGCCACAAGGTCAGTATTGATTGTCGCTGACCGGCAGCAGCCCCCAGGCCATATCAATCACCTTCACAAATAAAAAGAGGTCACAAAGTACACTGAGTTTAATGGAGAACGGTGAAGTGAAAGAACTCGCATGTAAAGGCTGTTCACGGTCAAATGAGTACTTTTGAAAGCCCTGCTTACGATCTACTTGCATGCACATTGTGTATTCTTTCGCCTTACCATGTAAAATTAACACTGACATAGATTTCATAACATTATTCATACGTCGGTCAAGTAAAACTGTGAAACTATTACGAAAGTAAATCTTTTTCAAACCTGCTCATTTTTACACTTTCATACATTTAAAAAAAATTGGGTTTGACTGTGCGTTTGGGACACGGCCGTTTGTTTTGTGTGAATATGTCTACGCTGACGCGCTCGGACGCCTTGATGCATTTTTTCCGTTCCCAGCACCGCTTCACTCGATCATATGGGGTTTTATGGGTATAACTGGATTGCTTTTGAGATGCTCTTTCCAGCCGTATAAGATTTCTGTATTTCGACTAGGCTTTTTGACGAGTATAGGCCGGCATTGTGTAAAGTTTTCTTTATTTTTTAAATTAAACTCACACAATTTCACCATAACAACGCCACACAAACGTTTTTATACGCGCAATCGACTGATTTTGACGAGAACTGTCGATTGAAACTTACAAGCGTCGTCGCTTCTCCTAGTCAAAAGTTATACTACGAGGAAATTATGAAACTACTGGAGGGCCTTTGTATAGGCTGTTCACGGTAAAGTGAGCACTTTTGAAAGCTCTCTTATTCGTAATAATAAGCCATAAATATATTTTATTGTAGCCATATACGTTAACTTCCGAGTGCAGTGGAATATACGCACTTTGTTTATTACATACATGGCAATATTTATTTATAAAAGGTAAAAGGATAAAAAAGAGCTGAAAGTAAAAAGTAACTAGGGCTTCAAAAGTGCTCACTTTACCGTGACCAGTCTATAAACGTATGCAACACTGTATGGAATATGTTATGAATGTTACTCACCTAGTACCATAAGACTCTTGTTGATGTTATTAGCTTCTTCAAGCGTCTTTCCCTCGCTGTGGGTTTTCTTCGTCATCTCGCTACCTGCCAAATCCACGAAATTTATCTTGCCTTGTTTTGATATGAACACGCCTCCCTCCATCTACAAGCAGAGGTACGTATTCAGAACAACTTTGCGGTGTTCTTGAGTAAGCAATCACAGTTTGTGTAGACACGTTTATTAGAGGATGTGTTATATTTTGGTGGCAAAAAGAATAACTACACATCCTGTAGTGTTAAGTTCGAAATAAACTTTAACCAAAATTACGAATAGTTATTTTCAAGAAGTCCACACTTATAACATTGGCTACTTTTTGTGGAATACCCATAAAATTTTTTATTTGAAAATGACACTGTACCAAATCAACTGTAATATTTGTGAATGTGAACTTCAGTAGAACACAGTGGTGTTCGTTAGAACTGTCAGTACAGGGCGAGGAAGGGGAGTAGGTAATGTTGGCACACCTGCTGTTCGGATATGATGTGGACCGTGAGGATGGTGTGACTCCTGCTCGAGTAGTCGTTCATGCTGTGACTACCCACAGACCTGTTCCTCATGCCTGCAACACACAATCACATGCATGCAACACACAATCGCACTCGTCATCCAGCCATGCAGAATACCGTGTACGCAATTTGCTTAAACGCTGTTCACGATGAAGTGAGCACTTTTGGAATCAACCTTAGAAAAACGTCACTGCTCCTGCCTGGCATACATTTTAACGGCCTCATTGAGTGACATGCACCCAGTAAAGTTAGTAACGATGGAAGGAAAGTAGTTCCATCATCTTAACGTCGAATAAAAGGTGTTAGGAAACCATTTGTGATAATTTAAATTATTTATTTCGCATTCCTTTTTTTAATGCACCAAAGTGTAAAAATGAGCAGATTTGTAAAATATTTACTTTTCTAATAATTTCACAGTTTCACTTGACCGACGCATGAATAAAGTGATGAGGCCCATGGCAATGTTGATTTTACATATGTCGGAAGAATACACAATGTGCATACAAATTTATTTTAAGCAGGGCTTTCAAAAATGTTAATTTACCGTGAACAGCCTATGACTATATGAGTCAGCATTCTTCTAGCTCAATAAAATTATTTCCGGTTGCGAGAGCTTGCGAGATACGCACGTTTTTACTTTCGGCTCTTCTCGTTACGCAACTCCCACGGCCGGGTCGCTCTCGGATTTTTTGCGAGTGGGATTCGTGCCGGACGATGCCGCTGGTCGGCAGGTTTTCTCGGGGATATCCTGTCCCTGCCCCCTTTTTCATTCCGACGCTGCTCCATACTCACCTCAATCACCCCCATCGGCTCTCAGGACCTCGCTGTTAAGGGACCCGCCTGCCTGGAGCTTTCTCCAGCGTTTGAGGCCGAAAAGCGCAAGAGCTGTAAGGGTGGCACTGCCACGCGCTACAAAGGCGCCATCGCCGCTACGCGCAGGGCTCTGAACTGGCGTGCAGTGTTCTCGTCGTGCTGTGTGTAGCTATGGGACTTTGAGAGGTGACCCCGTAAATTGATTCTTGGAAAGTCTGTAGCAAAGATCAGTGCATGTCCCTCGAGTACTTCTGTGTGTATATTACGCGTATATTTTGAGATATATTGTTCTGAAAAAGCTCTTTTTTATTTTTTTAGTGCTCCGACATGGAGTTTCTAATGTGCGTGACATCTTGGAAGTAATCAGCGGGCCTAGTCTGAAGTATGCAGTCTTTTCGCAGACTAGCACACTGGAAGCACGCGTAATAGTTCCGTAGAAACAAACCTGGATTTCGATCTCACTGCAACACAGTTTGAGAGCCAGGCGGGTCCCTCAAGAGCCACTCAAATATCTTCATTCATTCGTTACGCAACCTTCACCATACCATGACAGCTACAAACGCGCCCGGAAAAAAAAAGCATATACTCATTACAAACTTTGCCAAAACGGATTTCTACACATGGTGAAATACTAAACGAACTTCACAATTCACGGAAGAATGGGCAAAATATGGGCCTGAGTGACTTGTTCAAAGTCTCGAAAGACATGGGCAATTTGAAGCCAAACACAACCCACAAGCCACGTGTGAACACCGCCAAGTGGTGGAACGGCGGAAGGAAGGAGTGGCGTAGAGAAGTGTCTACAGGACTCCGAACTGGTAGAAGGTGGCCTGAACGTCATCTTTCTCCCTTGGTCGGCAGCCGGTCACGGGTTTAGTTTGGGGTAAGTCCTTATTGCTAATTATCCTTTTCGGACTACTACACCCTCCGTGGGTGAAGAGATTTGGGTGGCTCTTAACAGCGAGGTCTTCAGAGCCGATGAGGGCGATTGAGGTGAGTATGGAGCAGTGCCGCAATGAAAGGGCGGGAGAAACGGGAGATTCCTGAGAAAACCCGCCGAGCAGCGGCATCGTCCGGCACTATTCCCACATGTGAAAATCCGGGAGTGACCCAGCCCGGGGGTTAAACCCGGCCCGCCTTGGTGGGAGGTGAACAGAGTAACCGCTCAGTCACCGCGGCCCCTACGCCCTTCTTGTCAGTCTTCCTTCTCATGAACACTTTACACAGATAACTATTTACTGGACAGGACTTTGAAGGTATAACAAAATGTCTTATCGATTCAAAAATGTTTAGAATGTTTTTAATTAACGTGGGAAACCAACATCATGCTAGCTCACTACGTTAAACTCTCGCTGCAGGCAGTAGGAACTAACAACCCGACTTTTTAATAACCTCCATGGAGATGGAAGTAACTGAACATGCTGTGACCATTCAACTAGAAATTGCGAGGTACCCGTTGGACACGCTGTGTGACGTCAGCTGCGGGATTGCGTATAAGTGGCTGGTGTGTAACGCCGGAAAGAACCAGGCTCAGTCAATAGCAACAGTTCACGATCCGCCACTGGGTATTTTCATTTTCAGGAATCTTACATAAATGGCCAATAATTCTCATACTCCACACTTATTTGGCTTAGCTGTACTTACAATTAAGTTGTGCTGTGATATTTCCTTATCAGTCTTCACTTGAATTTATTAATATAATATTAATAGGTATATTAATAATTCCTCACATTTGTTATAGAAGTCAGATGATGAATATGCACTGTTACATTGAATACGAAGAAACGAAGTTTTATGATTAGACCATAACAGTACATTCAACTCTGAAACCAGCCTCACACCTTCAAAGTAAAACCAGAACGCCAGGGATTGCGTCAAAGCATTGACCCCCTCCACCGACCAGGGAAGAGACCAGCTATGTGAAAACGTTAAACAACGCATCGATACAGGCCAACGCGAGGCGAGGCGCGGCGCTGCATCTTTCCATGACCGGCCAGACTACAGGGAAGATCGCAGCCATTAGTGTGTCTACCGTCTGACGCCATCCGTACAGCTAGATACAGCCTTAGGCATCAAGATTCAGATGGGGACTGTCCAACTTAGATATAAAGAGATATGGCGCAAAATAGTCATTACTTAAATTATAACAATAACTTAATAACATTAAAATTAGCTCCCCGTTTCAGTATCTCTTACAATATTGTATTGTCTATGTCCCACATCATGAATAAAACCCATCAATTAGAGTTAAGCTTTACCATTCCGCTAGATTCCGCTGCAGCGATACAGCACCTAGTATGCAGGCAGTACTAATGTGTGTCTTGCCACAGCACAGTCGATGGTGGCGGACAAGGTTAACACATAGTGGGTCCTAGGCAGTTGCAACAAGGGAACACTTTTGTTTCGTAGGTCATACTGCTCAACAACTCAGCATCAAATGTTCGTAATTATCGACGGTAACGAAGTTGCTGGCAATAAGAGGGTGGACACCCCTGTTGTTTTCTTAACGGGGGTGTTATTATTGTACCTTTGCTCTGAATTTGAAGATCCAAAATAACATAAAACAATGTTCTACAAATTTTGCTTCCATCTCACCTGTTTTCCGATATTTCGCAAAAATACAGTCTAAAATCTCCATTTTCAGGGACTTATTACGCCCTTAATATTTAGTTTAGGTACAAAGTGTCCTATATATCTGCAACTTTATTTTGCATAAACAATCACCTCACGAAGGTTGTCGGTCGAATTCAGCTCCACCCTGTAAATGCTACTTTATAGTTGATAGGTTAAAGTTGTAACCAATCTACTCTTTTTCTTTAGTAAACAGGGCCAGAATTGAAGTATTGACTAAAATAAGATCATTATGCGAACCCCTTCACCTTAGGAAGGTGATTACTGATTCGTATTATTGAGGTGTTTGAATATACATGAAAAAATCACCCACAATTTGTGGGAGTATAAAAAACAATTAAAATACAAAATATAAATAAAAGCTAACGTTTTTTGATTATTTGAACTTTTGGTATAATACAATCCATAAAAGAACTCTTGTAATTTTAAAAGAACGTATTAAAAATATTGTCAACCTGGGCTAAGTTTAGCCCCCAATCGCAAGCCTCATCAATCGTAACTGCCCCCCCCCCCCCCGAAACATAGAGATTTATGCCCCTGGTCATGCTCTTGTATTGTTGTAACCAACAGTTACGAAAATGAATATCACCGAACGAAATACCCCGACTATTACTTGCTACACAGATTCACGGGCAGACAAGAGTTGGGAGCTTACTTACAATTGCAAAAAAAAAAAAAAAAATTCTTAGTTGGCTAGTTGCCAAATATATTTTTGTAACACTACAAATGAGGTAGAAAAAATTTATCAAAATCTTAGTGCGGAACGTGTGAAACTAATAATGAGTCCTAAGTAGCAAGTGATCTAGACTTCTATTTTATTATAAATACTTAGCTACATAAACAGTTCTGTACGTTTTCTAAAATAATGAGTTGTAAATATACAATATTTCAACTGTAGATTTACAAGAAAATCTTTGCGACTAGTTTCCAGATAATTGTTCGTAATATGTACAGAAATTCTTTACTGCCCGGATCCGTACGTATCCGCATGCGTGCGTTCCACCGGAGATCGAACACGGAGTGTTTTACGTTATCCGCTTCCGTGACACGTATTCGCATCCGTGTCATTGTAGGGCGGGCTTCATAACTTAGTTCCTTCTAAAGCTGGTTCCACGATACAGAGATGCATTGCGATGCTACGCGTTGCGATGCGACAAGCTGCGAAGCGCTATACTTACCGTTTCACAATATTCAGCGATGATCTGTCGGCCACGGGCGCCATTTAAGACGGTGCTGCTACCTATTTCAAGCACAGACTAAGTATGAGGTAGACAGATTATTCGTCTTCTGAGCATGTACTCAACATTAACCTACCCCAATCCTACACAACTGTCAAAGTCACATGGTCAACAGTGATGAAAGTGTTTATTTATATCTTAATATTTAAATGACAAGCACTATTATATGAATAAAAGAGTTTTACCAGTTTGAATTTGATCAAACTGAATTACAAATTGGTTAGAGGCAGTAGACATACATCTCAAAACGTTTGTTTACAAATAAGTTTTCTAACCTAAATTCCAAACCATGCTGTTTTCGCTAAACGTGTTGGCAGAATACCAGTTCAATGTTGGAACACAGAGATTGGTTGTGAGCAGCCCGCGAGATCGGTCTACCTCATCTTTAGTCTATGATTTAAAGAGTGAAAATTACATTTTCAGACTTCACGAATGTAACAATAGACACGCGAAAAATATTGACACTATCTTTTAACTGGGTAGAAGATAAACAAGGAAGTATGAACACGATGTGTGATGGAAACTAGCGAGAACGAGAGACATAGTAACACGAAGGAGAATTATTTTGATAACGATTTTTATGGGATTGTCTACATGTATTAGAAGCATTGTCTTCTATTGTGTACATCCATGTAGCAACAGTAAAAATACAAATACAAAAACGTGTACGTAAACGCGATTGTCGTTTTCAAAACGTAAAGATGTAGATGTTGTTATTCTCCTAGTAAAAAAAAAAACACTTATTATTCTTCTTTTCTGTCGCAGGCTGTCGCCGACAATCGCAACACCAGAATTTCACGCAACGCACTCGACGCCGACGCGCTGCGACGGATTCTGCTTCATCCTGATTAGCTATAGCTTATCGCAACGCATCGCTGTATTAAGGAATCAGCTGAAAGTGTTCTGTACGCTCGGGTAACAATTGTAGAGACGCTCCACTGACCTTCCTCCAGAACAGCCAGGAGGTCGTCGAGCTCCTCGCAGTCCACGGTGAAGAGGTTCTCCACGAAGAACCCTCTCGACTTCTTGGACCACCTGACAGCCAGTGGTTTCCTCGCCGTGCCAGGGTTCAGCAGGTCTATAACCTACAACACAATACGCTCTGCCCATTACCACACTGAGAAAAAGTTTCGTTGATTGCTGAACAAAACTAAATTCGCTTCTCGCAACCAAATGAATTGTTTGTATAAGGGCAATGGAATATTTTGTTGCTCAGGCCAAATTATTTTTTCTTGTTATTTGGTTGATGCTACTAAAGATTTGTACGGTTCTATGTTACCGTTTCGGTTATCATACAAATGTAAAAGCACGATTGGGTTTCGAACCCGGCACTACGGCGCTCGGACGCTGCGCCTTTGCAACCTCGACTGAAGTGATTACCGAAGAAAGTATAATAGTTTAAATCATATACTTTCCAATACAGGGCATGCACGTAAATAAATATTTACAAGTTTTGCAGCTTCACTGTATTGTTTTCCTGTTGAAAGTATTACTCCTTTCAATTAATTTCGGTTCTAGCTTTTAATCAACACAGACAACGTACAAGTTCCCATTAAATCTTGAAGGTAGGTAAACACATGCATTATGATGGGAGTTTTGCTAACATTCTGTCAGGGTTATGGCCGCTTGTCAGCTCCGCGGAGTTGGCTGGCTTTACCCTGCCGTCACTTCGGACCTCGTATATTGATCGTGGCCTTCATATGCTGCGTCATACGGAAGCTATCATCACAGTACAATCGCTTAGTCAAACACGTGAACCATTGTTCTGCAACGCAGCGCACATTAAGGACAGCACACTGCTCTCAATTGTTTAATTCTACTTTAACACATTCCGAGAAAGAAAGAAACGAGGGAATTAAATAGTGATTGTTCGCGGTTAAGTATTCACTATATTATTGGAAACCCTGCTTTGGATATAGTATGTACTTTTCAGCTAATTTTGTATCGTTCCACCATATATGTATATAAAAGATGGTCTGCCTAACGTGGACACACACAAAATTTTCGGAACGGTTGTTGATCACGAAATGTTGTTTTCGCTAAATGAAATTACGTACGGAGGCAAGTAATTTGCGGCAAAGTGACTATTCGTAACATGTGTATGGACAGAAATAATTAAACAACATATAAATTTTCCCCTGGAAAAATACATTTATTTCAATGGCAACTGAAATTACAAGCAAAGAGGAATTCAGTGATATAGCACAAGCAATGGTAAGTAACGAAAAGCCAAGAAATAATGTGCAAATATGATAAAGTGGGCCGGTAGCATGGAACAGTGGACCTGTACTCACAGATGTAAGCAAGTAACACGAGCCGTGACTCATCTTGACAGGACAGCTTCCTTATAGCAGCGTATAGTGCTTACCTTAATAGGACAAGGGGGGACGGAATGCGATATTGGACAAAGGAGATCACCGCAGCGGAGGGAAGACGGGCAATGTGAGTGAAAGTCTGATATAAATAGAATAAATTTAATTCTGATACCAATATAATTCAGGATATTTGTTCCTAGTCGTTAATTGTACTGAGTAATGAGTACATACAGATGCACAACAAAAATAGAACAAACCAAACGATTTAAACCGATATTTGAATACTGACAGTGCATTATGTAAGAATCGAATTTAAATATGGATATTGTTGTTGGTCCGCCAGTTTTTAAGATAGCAATACATGACAAAATAAAGCTTTTACGTTATGTCTCTAAAACTAATAAACTTACTCTCGCCAAATTTGGCACGTAAGTAATGCTATAGTAGGTCATTCAAACATACAAAATTTGAATGGATAATGCATTTAATTTCAAAATGGTGGCCATGAAAATATTCAACGTATATTGGCTATATATACCATACAATTAAGTTAATTTCGACCAAACTTTCTAGATTTGCATGCGTATGTTGGCATGTATGCCAACACGTAGTCACTTTTTCCCGCCATTTTGTACGACAGTGTCACATTAAGGAATTAATTATTTATGTCTTATCACGAGAAGCAATCTAGTAATTCGTAGATAATTTTGCAGAGAATTAGTACTGCGCCAAGCGATGTAAAAAGGCAGGTTTTAAGTGGGTCAGACACTTATTTTCAAAATGGCGGCCAAAGTACGCTATATCTCCGAAACCATGTTATCAATTTTAACTTCACTTTACGTACTGGCATAAAATATGTATATACAAATTATTTTTAGTGAGCCATTTTTGTAAGAGAGCGCCAAAGAAAAAAATTAAATTATATATAATATCTCAGTAAAAGACTGACATATTCCTACCAAATTCGGCAAACAAATAGCACTACAGCAGGTTATGTAAATTGATGGTTTTTTTTGTGGGCCATACACATATTTTCGAAGTGGCGGCCCTATAAACATTTCAGCTTAGTAAGATATATCTACGAAATCATGTAACGAATCTCACCTTAACTTTGTATACTGGCAGTATGTATGCAAACATCAAATAATGTAATACATAAACACTTTTCTTCACCATTTTGGAAAACAGCAACACATAAAATATGAAGTTTTCATGTCTTATCTCGGGAAACATTTATATAACTCCAACAAATGCATGCGACACGGTACACTTTTGTAGTACGTAAAAATTCATATGATTACATTTTACTCGAGATAAATCTATTTCAGATCGCATGGGTTTTTTTTTTTTTGCCAAATGATATGTCAAAATTTTACTGTTTTTGTATTGTACGAATCAAATAAACGAAACATATTTGCAGAAAATTTAACAAGGAAAACTGCAAGACCTTCTCTTATTTAATCTTATGGCATGTTCAGCAAAAGTTATTTTACAAATAATCAGGGGCAGCTGCAGGTCAAAAATATGCAATAATTTGTTTACTTTCGATATTTTTTTAATTTATAAAATTATTTCTTTGTACGGTTTTATAGGCGCGTTGAAGTATCTCTTGGCGTCAAATTTCAGTGTGAATTATCTCATATATGTACGTAAGTTAGTTTCCATTGTTTCTACATTACTAAAACAATAAAACTGTAATCTAGACATTCTTTTACGCAAACATTATGAGCTCAATTATTTTGGCGAGGAAATAGTAAGGACTTATAAATGTCTACAAGTTGAATAATATGTAGTGCAAATATAAAATAAAATGTTTTGAGGCCACCTTCCTTACGGGATTATTTCTATGTAGAGTTTAAAAATAACAGTCATGTCTAGTGCATCCACGGTTACTTCCAAATTACTCTGAATCCCTGCTAAAGTTCTACTTCAGTAGTAGAGGCGTGCCGGTCCTACCCCACTTTTGATTAATAGGATTTACCCTTTGATATCAAACTAAACGGGTTAAGGATTAAACCGATCTTAATCTGATCAAAAAATTTCAATCCGATTTTAATCCGATATAATTATTTTGTTAATACTTAATCCGATCTTAATCTGATCATTTTTTCTGGTAATCGGATAAAATGGTATGAAACTTTGATTGATTGATCCAATTAATTGAATTGAATGTATCAATCAAAATTGTTGTGATAAGTATATAGTTTGGTGTACTTTATTTTCTTTTTCTTTTTTTTTTTGGGTGGGTAGAAGCTCTGGTACATCCTCACCCTTGGAGCTCTGAAGTTGCACTGAGGTGTGCTTGTGTTGGGGAAAGGGTGTATATAGGGGAGCGATGTTGTCAGCACGACGACTGGTACTCGATGAGGTATGGTGTGTTGGGAAAGGGGTATGTATGTGTTTAGTTTGGTGCAAGAGAGGTATAAGTGTTTTTTTATGTCTTGTTAATGGTGTTGGGAGATAGGCGACATTAAAATATAGTATTTACATGGTATATGTTACGATTATTCGAAATGAATAACAGAGATGATTTTACACACAAGAGAAATTATGAAACATCACACAGAAAAAACAAATGATGGAGTCCAGCTATGAAAAGAAATAAAATTATATTAATATATGTCCATTGGGTTCAGGAGATTGCAGAATGAATGTTTCAAAGATGCTATATTTTACTACAAATGTAATCTATCCTGTATGATTAGATATGCATTTCGAAAATAATTTAATGCAAAGGAACACAATCATGTGACTATTGCTAAATGAATTACGGAACCAAGCTATCCCATTTTTTTAAATTAATGAAACTGTAAATGGAGAAGAAACACATCTGTCCAGCTGCGAGGTTTCTGAATGAATGACACTAGTGTAGGATTTGCAGAGACTTATAAGCACGATTAGAGGCATGGAGCACGGCCGGCATCTGGCAGGTGAATGAGGTTATAGCTAGTCGGAAAGAGATGTGTATACAATTTACGTGACAAGATAACTGAAATTTCGGTAGGAATATATCAATTACACTAGTTGAATTAACAATGAATTAAAAAACACATAGTGAAATCGCACAAATACCTCTCCCACAACACCTCCATCTGGCTGCGAGGTAAGTCAAGGAATGACTTATAGACGTGGAGCTTGCAGCCAAGTTGAACACACAACTACGTGAATGGATAAAAATTAAGTTTACAAATTAATATTTCCCTAGAAAACTTATTTACCACCTATTCTAATAACTTAAAGATGGAGTAAAGCACAAATTAAAATTATGCAATCTTACTAAAAACTGAGTTGCACACACTACAACAGACAACTTAACACAGACAATTGAAGATTTCCAAACGCGCACTTTGAATTATACACATTTAATTTTAACCAGACAATAGCATAATAGACATACATGTATGTCTCCCTCTCATTTGTACACATACCTTAAATGATTTTAAAATGTGTCCATTCGTTGTGGAGTCTGATGTAGGAATGAGTTGAGCATAGCACTTATGTTGACTTATAAACTGTGTATCGAGAGCCTGACTTTAGACATGGTGCTTGTGGCTGAGTTGTACACACACCTATGTGAATGAATAAAAAAAATTAAATTTATGATGTATGTACTGCTCTATAAATTTCACTTCCCTGGGAAAAATAAATCACTCGCATTATTTAATGACAAATCCAGAGAACTGGTTTACCACTGTGAATAAATGTACCTATCATAAGAAGAAGAAGAATTCACTTTTAACACAATTTTCCATCGAGTTTAGGGAGACTCGGATGGTGTGAAGAAGGGTTTAGTCCTGCAAAGCTTAGCCCTCCAACATTTTATAGAAATATAGTATATATTTTATGAAATCCACAAACTTCCTCTAGGAAAAATTATTAAAAATAACAGGTGCAGTTTACCGATCCAGTCTTAACACACAACTTATTTTCTCAGTTAAATTATTATTAAACTAAAATATGTATACAATTTCCCTTAACGAGAGTTGAACTCCACTGCTTAGCTGCACAAATCCACTACCCTCGGTCATAGGCCTAGTCTCTGCCAAACAACGCCGCAACCAGTGATATCAAAAGAGGTGCTTCAAAGCAGAGAGCGATGTAATCAGAACAAGGGTTTACGATGAACCAACATGGCGATTCTGAACTGTCGGTGGAAGTACCTCTGCCCTGTCCACAAAGAGTGCTACACCCCATCCCTTTTCTCTACCACTATCAGAATGCATTTTTGGTTAGCTGGAGCACTACCTGCCTTGGCCAGACACCCATCCACCCCAGAATGCATCTTTTTTGCACCATGCCAGAGACTCTCCACCTGCAGACAGCCCCTCGGGCCGCCGAATTTTGAACTCACCCAAAAGCTTTGACCTGCTTGCAAAGTTACCCTCCCCATCTGTTCTCCAAAATTTCACTTTCGCCTGTCTGTTGACATGTTCAGAAAGGAAAGTTTCTCGTGTTCTCGAAATCCTGTCTTACTTACAGTGAAATAAAAAGTTTGCTACCAAAGTGCAGATGATGAATTTATTTCCCTGAAGTTATAATGAATTTTATATTTTAATCCAATAAACTTCAAGTTTATCCTGTTTTCCAGCAAACTTATTAATTTTATATTTAAAGTAATCCAGGTATCTATGAAAACACATTTTGTACAAGAGATATTTTCACTTGCTACAATTTGTAAGTAATGAAAAATACTCATCATTCGATTTAAGCAATATACAAGTAAAATTTATTTCACCTTTTGAAAAAATTATGTTAAACAAATTCACATTAAAACCAAATGTCTTTAAATTCAGGGGAATGTAAACCACACATATTCATTCCGTTTCAAATATTTGGGCACAGAAAAGAAAAATACGTATTTCTCGTGTAGATTTCTTTGTAAGCTTGCATGCAAGAGTTCTGGTTACAGTCTCTTTGAAGTTTAATATTCTATGTTAAGTAATAATTTTTTCTAATTTATTGTAAACAAATAATTTGTGTGTTTCAAAAGCAGCATGCTTGTGTAGTTTTCAACAGCACAACATGTTTTCAAAAGATATGGGAGACGACTCTTTCTAAACCCTCGTGAACAAAGTAGGTAGCGAGTGGCTGAGAACTGAGTGTGTGGGGAACAGATGAAAGATAGATGTCAGCTAACAAGAGATGAAAAGGATTATGTGCAGAGCAGTGTAAGAAAATATACAGCGGACAAGAGTTTGGCTTGTGCGCGGGGCAGGAGCTGTGTACGATGCAGGCACAAGAATGAAACTTGTTTCAGAAAAGCGCCGCTAGTATGCCACTCTCCAAATCTGTCCCCTTCCCTTCGCCTCAATCACCCCTGCTACACTGCATCACGCAGGTGTCGCTGTCAACCGCGAATGTAGGCACAGCCAGGAAGGAGACTGAACACTTCCCCATAACCTCCTACCCCTGGCGACTTCAGTCCATGATGCACATTGCCTTGGCCAACAACTAGCATTCTGAAATACAGTGCTTCGCAACCTGGCTCGCCTACTCTACATTTTTAAGTGTGCAGATTTTTCATTTAGTAACAAGCAAGCAGACTGTGTTTACAAGATTGAAATTGAAACTCATGCTATTGCATTGAATTTTAAGACCAGTTTTGAATAGCAAAAATGATTTAATAGAAAAACACTACATCTTAAAAGTACAAGTATACACTGTCAAAAATAGTGTACAGTCAAAAATAAAACTAGTGTACACAATCAAAAATTGTTTACACTATGAAAATAAATTAAAATAATTGACACTGTCAAAAAAATTTTCTACATTGAATAATAATTTTCATATAAAATTTTTTAGCAATGGGAATACTGTTTTGCTCTTTATATTAATAGCAGCAATTAATACTTACTAAACACACTCACATACTAAAATTAATGAAATCCAATTAAACTGAAAAATTCTCAGAAACATTACCCTGTTTCCAAGAACTGTAATATTAAAACACAAAATCCCATAGAAATCTAATCCAAGAAACAAATTCCAGGAAACATTATACAAGTTCCAAGAATTACATAACATTTCAAACACTTTCTAAATAATATTAAAATTGAATCATGCCCTAAATGTCTTTCAGCTGTAAAATTCTATAAAATTTTATCCCAATTCCAAGAGATGTAATATTAAAAGCAATTAAAGAACACGAGACATAGATATCAACTTGAATTACAAATAAAATGCAACTATTTAAAACCTAAATAAATGAATTGAATTACAAATTAAACACAACAAATTAACACCTAAATGCGAATTTCCAATTAAACCAATCAATCACAAATATTAAAAGAATAAAAAATCAAACACAACAACCCACCCAGACAGTCTTTAAAATAAAAATATATCACAGATGCCAATTAAATTATTTATAACATATAATGGATTATCACATAAATTTGAATTATATCACAATTAAGAGCTATCAAATGCAACACATTACTTCACAAATAAAATTGAATAAATATAATGGATTATCGCTTAAACACTAATCCAATGAAAGATAATCCAATCAACAAGCAGATTGATTGCACATCCAAACAACATTGATATCGATGGGTTTATTAAATAAAATAATGCATAAAATATTATTTAAAATAATTTTATTTAATATTTTAATTTTACAAACATTGTTTACAATCTTTATTCTTAACCCACAAATCGTGTGCTTTTGAAAAACCCCTCAATCGAACCAAGGACATATATATATATATTTTCCTTTTAATGATTTTATCAATCAAATATTCATTTGGAGAAGTAACTTTTTTCAGGGCATGTTCATAAAAACCGCCTTTTACAGGCTATCCATTAAAGGTTTCGAGGTAATACACTCTGGGAAATGTTTGTCTAATTGAAATAATTTTAAATATTACATAAGACGAATTAACCATAATTTTTTTATCAAAGATTCCTTTCTGTTTCGAGATACATATATATTCACCAACTCTGAACTTTTGTTTTCTCTCATCGATTACTTTAACACTATTATAAATGGTTTTCATCAAAGTATCGTCCTTAACTTCTTTGGGTGCCATATTGCTAGTTCTACGATATCTGGAATTAAAATATTTAAGTATTTCAGGTAAAACATCCACCCATTTGTAAGTCCCTTTCTATGTGGAATGCTTATATATTTACTGCTTTATCAATTTGTTGTATCATTCCACAATACTTGCTTTATTATCTGAATATGCTGCATAATGATTAATACCTAACCTGTTATTAGTTTCCATAACAGTGCAGAAAATAGTTCAGTTCCTCTGTCAGTTTGGAGCGAATTTGGTGTTCTCTCTTTCAAAACAGTCTTCATTGCATTGCTAACATGTTTCACAATTTTGTTTTTCAAAGATATACACAAAACATATTTGGAATAAACGTCTATTATGGTTAAAATATATTTTTATCCCTTATTGTATTTGGAAAGCAATGTCATTTCATACAAATTGGCTTGGAAAAGATCATTTATCCCCTTAGTAATATCTCTTCTTCTAGAATATCTTATCCTGACTGGAGCATGAAATTCCTGAGAAATATTAGTAAACTTCATTGGTAATATAACCATCCTCTTTCAGCTCTTCAATAACAGAAATAATTTTGTTTGTATGTGAATTATTATCACATTCTCTCGAAGCAATGAGAAGTTTTAATCTATCGACCAATTCATTAGGATTGTTCCAATACACAGGAGAAAACTGGTCGCCAATTTCATCTTTATAAATTCCACTTCCGACAATATCTCCTATTAAATGTAGTTTCTGATGATTTTTATATCCTAAACAGTTATTCACATTTGTACGATGAAGAAGTTCTTTATATTTCTCCAAATCGATGTCGAGATATCCATTTGGAACATTTTAAGATAATAATTCAAACAAACCTTCACTCACTTCAGTTATGTAATCACCTATTTTAATTCGATTGCCAGACAAAAATGTAATCACCAAATCTCCCAGAAACCATGTATTCCATTTCGATATACACCAAATGTCATATTGCGCATAGGTGAAGTATGTTTTAGAAATAAATAAGGACATGTTAAATGAGAAAGGGGTTGCTTTTTCTTTTTCTTGAAATGTACTTTTTCTTCCAATTTAATTTCTAAAGGTGTTTAATTAGATGTATTCTACACAAAATGTAATACATCCATTCTACTAGTAACATGTTTAAATATTCCTTTTTTAAAACATCCTGTTCTATATAGGCTCATTTGTCTTATAAATATTTCTCCTTCACAGCAGATATAATGCTATGTAATTCCGAAGCAGAGGCAGACATGATTTATTATATTTCATTTATATATTAATTAAGTAGTTGCTTTTCGAACTGTTGCAGTAGGTCGACTAACTGCTACACTAAATCGATTAGTTTGTGCTTTTTCAATCTTATTGGCTTTACTTAAAACAGCATCAAATTTAGCTATAGTATTAACTCTTAAATAATTAATAAAATAAGTTAATCATATCTACAAATCATTATTTTGTTTTTTTCATATGTGTTTACATAACAAAATAATCTTTTTATTAATCAATTCTTCACTTATACATATTTAATTTTTTCTTACATTCATGTTTCAAGTTTCTTTGTAATACTTGTGTTTACCACCTCATTAATTACAAGTCTTAAATTATCTTGCATTTCTGCAGGTTGTGATATAAAATTATGTTTGTTATAGCATTAAAGTCCTTACTAAATCAATTTAAATATTCTTCTATTCTAAATTCATTACTATGTAATTCATTACTAATATTGGTTAAAATGTTTGCAACTACACTTGTGTTTTTATAAACATTATCATTCCGATCAACTAACTCAATTAATTTCGCTTGAATATCGCTCAATTGTGATTTAAACACATTTAGTATAATGGTGTTTCAAGTCTTTCACATAACATTTATTTACTACATCAGTATCTTTCACAGCCATACCCACATTATGTAATATATCTGTTCAAATCACAATTCCCATCACGATTTTTGGTTAAACAACTATCATTATGATTGCATTTTATAATGCCATGTCTAAGACTTTGAATTACTCATTATTCTTGTTCGGGAAGTAAAAAACTTTCAAATACAGACCTGTATCTGCCTTTGTATAGGGGAAGCATTGGTACAATTGCCAGAAAACTGTATTTGATTTTCCAACAGTAAAAACACATATATTTAAATTTTGAAAATGTCATATCGCCTGAAACATGGGTATCATAAATATGTTGCAGGTTAATGTTAACCATTTTAAACAAAATTATGTTTTTGAATATGCATGTAACTTTGTGATAGATAAAAACAATCAACATTCGAATGTCGACCAAAACTAAAATATTGCTGTATTTCACCCTGCAGTTCGCACCAAACATTGTTACACATAAATACGGAATTGGGTAATGCTTTGTTCGGAAGCACGATATATTCGTTATTTGTAAAAGGGAAATATCGAATACCTTCAATTAGTGTTAAAATAGTCGCTAATCATTTATATTTCTCTTGTATTTTTTAGAAAACACACACACATTTTCAAATTTAAGCCCATTTGGATGTTCCAACAGCGACATAACAACACACTTTTTTAACACATCTTTGATGGTAAAAAAATTCCAAGTTTCTGTTCAATTAGATTTTTTTTCTATTTACAATTACCTGAATATGTACATTTTGTTTTATAACCTTCAATTTTACAGTGTAACATGACATACTAATGTAGAACTATAAATGCAGGTCTGTTTATAGGCTTGTATTCAGTTGAAAATAATGCCTCATTCTAAGCATATGAAAAAAAGGATGCAGAGTATTGAATACATAGATTAATAAATTATCATTTGAATTGCATCTACCTAAATACAATTATTGTGACCCTGGTAATAAACTTGCAAAATGTCTGGTTCTGAATGATCAAGGAATAAACTCTCTGGATAATGCTTGTAAAGAACACCTTATAGTTTATGATCGAACAAACAATTTTAAAGGCACACTGCAGATACAATTCTAGCAGATGAAGCAGCAAATATAAGGAAGAATCTATGCCTGGGTTGTTGACAAAGTCATGTGCAAATGTTAAAAAATGGCATGGGTTTAAAACTTAAAACTAAACAAAAAACAAAGAAAGAAGGAATCAATCTGTTCCTATTTCTAGCATTAACAGTTCTTGGATCAATCCTCGGAGGAGTTTTGGCTCTCAGTAAAGCAGCTAAATCAAAGGGTAAGGAATGTATTTAAAATCCTATAAAGTTGGACAAAAATGAAAAAAAAAACCTCCAAATGTGGGAAAAAAATGCAGAGTCTTAAATAGTCTTCCAAAATATGCATTAACAAACAAAGATATGCATGCATTTGTAAAGAAACTGGATATTTCCTATTTCCGAGGTGTGTATATGAGAGATGATTTACCAAAGAAACCAAATCTCCATGAATGTATGATTGTTAATTTAAATTCGAAACAAAATGAAGGAACATATTGGGTAGCATTAATTAAAAATGTAAATCAATCATTGTGATATGACAGTTTTGGTGATTTACATCCTCCAATTGAATTACATAATTTAAAAAACATGCAACTGTGGTACAATCATCAAACAGAATAATCAGCAAATACAATTAATTGTGGACATTTATGTCCACATAGGATATATTAGTTAGTGCGATATTAAACATATTAGTAATATGACAATAGTTGATATTAAGTGACAATTCATTGCAATTACGAGAGGTATATTTCCATGAGTTGGAGTTAGATGGAGAATGGCAAATACGTAATCGAAATCGTTACTTACAACAGCATACCAAACATTGATATGCACAACCAATCATTTATGGTTAACAATGGTGAAAAAAACCTACAAGATTTTGATACCAATAGGATCTTATGAGTTGAATGACTTAGAATTGTTCATTAAAGCTGCATTACCTAAAGATGTGCATTCCCAATTATGTGGAAAACCAAATATGTAAACTAGTTTGATGTATAGTAACATTGATATTGATTTCTCAGAAGACAATTCGATTGCAAATATGTTAGGTTATGAACGGAGAATGTATCCTGCTTATGAATTACATGAATCATCCAAACAGATTAATATATTGCCAGTATAAGTATGTAGTAGAAATGTTAATATTGTAGGCAGTTCATATTTGAATGGGAAACTGACAAATACACTACAAGAATACAGGTGTGTGGTGGCTCCAGGATATAAAATAATTGAAAAACCAAATACATTGATATATCTTCCAGTAATAGTGTATTGTGTTGATGAAATAGTTGTTACAATTGTCGATCAAGACAGTAAACTTATTAATTTTAGATACAAAGAAATTACAGTACGTTTATATCCGAAAAAAAGCTATATAAACATTTGCATTCCATGCACATTGCAATAAAAATGGGTATTGTATATAACACCCAATATAGACGTAAGTAGATGGCTCTTTTAAGAAGTATATCACTAAGGAACATATTTCGAAGAAAGGAAGTATAAAAAGAGGTAAACACAAACATAAAACACTCCCTTCTTATAAGTTACCTGTGAAGTTAACACAAGGCAACAAATTTTTAAAATAATTGGTATATATGGTTAATCGAAATGGAAAATGTACTTAATGTTGAAAAACTGATCAGTTATGAAAATTCAACCACAAATACTGAAATTCATGTCTACGAACCATCCCGTGTTGGTCCATAAAAATTTCCATCAGAAATAATGATTTATGTACATAATCACAATATGTACACATTATGTCAAAATAAAGTTTAAGGTTTAGAGGAACAGATAAATAAACAGTCGATGCAAGCAACCCAGAGGCTACAAAAATAGTACGAAACAGAATACTTCATTTAATTGATAGAATTTAAGATTTACTAAATGGAGTGGAAATCGATCAGACAAGAGATGTTGGAATTACTTCTATGTTAAAATACTATCTCTTGCAAATGGTTAACAATCTTTATACAGGTCTGATGGCTGGGCAGTGCAATGCTAGCAATTATTCACTACAAATTAATTCAATTGGAGAATTTGAAGTTGTTATACTGTTAAGTATGGTTTTGGGCTTCACTGAGACTATAAACATGTTATTTTTAATGCTAAACAAGATTTAATTATTCTATTTGCTAACACACACATTTGACAACCATATATGATACAGCTAATAAAAGTATAGAATGGTTGATATGACATATTGAAATCAACACATATGATCATGTAAAGTTTTTAAAATATATCGAAAAAGCGACAAATTTTGACATTGCATACAGATCATGGGCTCTGGAGTATTTTCCAACTCTACCAACTACACAAAAAGTAGTGTTGCTTGCAAAATAGAGTTTTTCATCTGATAAACCACAATTTGATGTCATATGTTTTCAAACAAACCGTCAAAACAATTTAAAAGTGGATAGATCATTACTCGATAATTGTGGTATGAAAAATATTTAACTACATCAAAACAGCCAAACTTATCCCTATGTTGATTTGAATACGAATTTCGATAATGGGGAATTCCTTATTTGCTACAATATTTATACAAAGTTTCAGGAATTATATTATAACAAAATTACTTCACCAATACTAGATCCCGAAACCTTTAAAAGTAGAGTGGTGTCATTTGTATTTGATGTAAGCAAACAAGATGGCAAAATTACCAATAGCATAATTGATTCACAAATTGAAATATTTGCTAATACACCCATTCCAGAAAATACACACACATTTGGTTTGATAATTCACAATAGATTAGTGAGTTACAATGAAAGAGATAAGCTGGAGAAAAAAATGAATTGAGTCAGTAAGCAACAAACCATGGCTACAATGATATGTTTTGCAATATACAAGGATTTCAATCTCCAGAAAAATTGATCATTCAAGAATTAGCTATTACTGATATGGAAGAACACAATTGTTTTCAGCTTCAAATCACCTTTCGACTGGAAATATCTAACTCCCAAATACAAGCAAACTAATAGGTGGATAAGTAAACACCACCACAGTTTAAAATGGGAGAGTGGATGTATGGCACACAAGAATATTGAAGATATTTGCGAACAATATCTAAATAATTGTGAAATATATGTAGGTGGAGTTGAGCAAAAACTTATTTTCGAAAGTATGTGGAATGGGAAAGTAACAGATATTCAAAACGAATACAATTGCCCATTGTTCAAACAATTATGTAAAACATACATATCTAATTCAACATTCTTCTCTGCAGAGGAAAACTCTAAATTATTGCTAACTTGGGTAATGATGTCGGACTGGGGTGAAACAGAATATGATGATTCTCCTACTGAATCACCAGTGGATATTATCCGAGTGGTATGTCTATTTAGGACAAGAGAAAATTATTGGAATAATGAGTGAAATTTAGTATTAAGAAATATTTGCTTGTATGTAATACTGTATTTTGTAAAAAGGAATGAACAAGAGAACAAAATCACTTGTTCATGTATACAGAAATCAAAGTTTAATGCAAATATCAGCAAGCTATTTGTACGTTCGAGTAAACCATTTCGAGCTTGTCACTGAAAGAAATAGTTTTAGTATCTTTGTGATGTTCCTACTGTAAACATGTATTTTCTTCCACCCAACTGGTATTTATGTATCTGTCACCCCTGGAAACTCAAGAGTGAATTACTTTTGTTTGTCTAATGGAATAATACGCCATTTTGGATAGATATGTGATGGGTTGTTTCATTTCAAAAATACCCATTGTCCCTTAGAGGGAGAAAAATTTAATGATTTAATATATTGCCCATATCTGAAAAAAATGTCCTGAATACCACATGTAACCAAATACAAGTCTACCAGCGAGCATCAAAAAAGCACATTCACATTTTTATGAAACTTTTCCTGATTTACCAGAATTTATAATATTACACACACCCAAATACACAAAAAAAATTATAACAATTCAACAGATGAAAATACTATAAGTATTGCCAAGGAGAGAATGGAAACTATACAACGTAAACAAAATGTTTTTGTAAATGCCCAGTGATGAGAAAAAGTATTCTGTAAGCAAAATGCAAGAAAAATGTGACAAAATAAATAGTTTGAAATTATTTTTGGTTTTTTTACTGATTTTACAAATGCAGGAGTTGTAATATTCCCATATTCTGACAATAAAATGTGATGTAAACTTAGTTTGCCTGAATTTAACAATCAAAGCAAAATGTGTTTACACATAAAGCTTGTGTGTGGGATATTTATTAAATAAACCTTAAGTAATTTGAAAGCAGTTTAATACATACAACTCTGTAAACATAATATAATTAAGACATATTGTGTTTAAAATGAATAATATAATTGAATTGCTTCCTAGAATTGCCTATAACTACCTATAAAAGGTGTGCACCTTGAAGTTTCATTCTAGTCTTGAAATATTACAGAATCAATGATGCCTCTGCTGTATTGCTTCTGTGGTAAAGAATTTACAGCTTTGTGGAACTTACAATGATGAAAGAACAACCTGCGGAATGAAATCTTCAAGAAAGTAGTTTCAGTGTGATTTCTGCCAGAGACAATTTACACTGAGACATTTGTTGAGACATTATAAATTTTGCAGCACTGATTCTCCTCCTCCGCACCTAGCTATGCAGTCAGCTCTGTGTTCTGAGACAACACCACAAACAGTATCACAGTTAGCTCTGCAGTTAGCATTTCCTGCTCTGCCAACTGCATTTCCTCAAAGAAATTAATATGTTAATTCAGGGATGAAAAGTACTCCGATTTCTGACTCTCCAGCTTCAGTGAAAAGTTTATCATCCAATCTCAGAAACGATATACTGGCTAGCACGTTCGCGCGCAGACTAACTGACACGTGGATAGTTAACGATAGGCTTAACAGTGATGCAGATTTCTCTTGTTTTTTGTAAGGTACAAAATTTGCATGATTGATTTAACTAAAGCATCATGCTGACCTATTAGACTACCCATTACCATAGTATGTAAGTACTTGAATACCCTCACAGCAACGGATGATGCAGAGGAAACATTCTATTTCAATGTCATTCCCTCCCTGTCTTGCACTCATCTGATGTTGGTGAACTTTATGACAATATCATAGTATCTTACTTAACAACCACACTTGAAGAATTTAGTGCTTGTGAGAGCCCGTGGACTTAACAACTAATATAAAAATGGATGTTCATATCTCCCAATACAGAACATTCACCACTTGTGGTAAATAAAATAAGTAATCCAAGATTATTAGTGATAAGAAGACATGTAATCTTACACTGCTCCATTACTCACATCATTTCACACTCCTCGGATATCAATACCTCGGTTTCGAGAGCCGCCAAAATCTCTTCACTCGCTCCGATGCACAGAAAAAAAATTTTGGTTCAAGGTTTTAATACATTTGGAAATCTGTAAATTTCCTGTTTCACGAAACCAGAATGTGGGTAAATCCTCTGAACTGCAAACCTTGCATCACGTCATTATGATGTGTTTGCCAAATTTCCTCCCACAAACTTTGCACTTCTTGTATTTCTTCAGTTTTTTTTAAGAAGAATGTGTTTTTGTATATGTAAATAAATATATTAAGAACATGATTTTTTGTATATAACTATGTAAATAAATGTTATGTTTGTTGGGAAAATGGGATATATTAGAAATGTGTTTCAATGTGAATGTGTGTTTCATTTATCTCCAAAATGTATATATAGACTTTAATAAAACATAACTTAAAGAAATTAGTGAATCACTGTTAACACAAAAATTAAAAAATAATGTATTACTTTATGTTGCAACTTTATACATTGTTTGTGTGAATAACATTTATTTATTCATGGGTGTTACTTTTTTAAAGATATATCTTGAAAATGCATATCTACATAACAAAACCAAAATTATCTGGTTAATTGGCATGCTTTCAGTAAGCAGAAATATTTGGGTGTGAACTGAATACGTAATTTTTCATTCACTCGGTTTAACATGTGTGTTCACAAGAGCTGTCAAATCACTTTGTCTGAGCCCCTTTCATAACAGTGAACAATACTGTCTTGCTGTGAAATCAGTTGTGTGAAGATGACCTACAGTAACAAAACCATTATTTTACACAATAAAGATTTTGGAGATTCATTACACTACTGAGCGATTTTGCATCTTAACAGAAACCAAGCTGAAATAAATATATCATTTACTTATAGTATACATGGTTTAAAGACATATGTAAAATATAGTTATAGGCTGTTCACTGTAAAGAGAGCACTTTTTAAGGCTCTTCTAAATTTTTCCTTTCATCCTATTTCCATCTTCCTGCTTCTTTTTAATATAAAAATTGCTTTGTGACGAATAAACACAATGCATACATTTCACCACCCTCAACATTTAATGGCTGATGCGGCAATAAGATATATTTATTAGTTGTTAAAGCCTGTTGGGGGGGGGGGGGGGGGTTAAAAGTGCCCACTTTACCGTGAACAGCCTATAATAGGTTTAAACAAACACAGACAGTTTTCATGGGACATTTAAAACACTTAGAAATGACATTTACTCTATATATGCATTTATTGTGTAAATCAGTTAATTTAGTGTTTATTCAGAAAGCAAATGTGTATGATGCTTTGTGTGAAGCCTGTAGGCTTCCTAAAAGTAGCACATGTTCAGGACACGTATAAAGCCAACATATTGCTAGCAATCCTTGTGCCAAGCGAGACAGGCTGGTCATTTGAAGACGGTCCGACAGGGTGCTGCATTCCTCTTGACAAAGGAATGAGATCGTCGCTCCTCGGCTAGTGCCCTGTTTCAATACAGAAAAGATGGACAAAGGTGCTATATGGGAGGGGAGGGGAGTAGTAGCGGCCCATCCAACCCCCACCCACAGTCAGGAAAATTCATTTTAGTCTCTCCTCAGTTCTGATTCTACATACATCTCTGCTCTTGGCTGCTAGGGAGTATCACTTCAATGTTCATGTTTGGGAATACATCGCTTGCTATGGTTCTGCTGCAGCAGTGAAAGGAATCTCAGCTTACCACATGTGTGCCCGCCTGCTTGCTCGTCTGTCGGCGAAGGCACCCCGGAACTCGCTTGGGATTACGCTCGGCTGCCTAAAGGAGCAGGGATCCCATGCATCGCCTGGCTGCGACGACTACCTGCGATGCTCGCTAGGGGCTTCCTTCATCTATCTGCCCAGGGTTCACACCTCACTCACAGTCTTCATAGAAATATTTCTGTTTTTCGTGTATTTAACCTTTGTAAATTAAAATACAATTCGAGTTAGAATATTTTTATGCATGTTAATAAAATGATTTATTTTTTAACAATAGTTGATTTACCTTTGAATTCCATTTCTCTATGAGTGTTAACTATGGGAGTCACAAAAATAAAAGTGTAGAAATATTTCCTTTATTTGTAAGTTTGTGCGGGTCTATAATTTCACATGTGTTAATAAAATAATTTATTTTTTAATAATTGATTAGCATTTGAATTCCATTTCTCTACAAGTGTTACCCACGGGAGTCACTAAAATTTTATTGCGATAGCTTATAGTGCAGAAATCTTTTCCTTAATTTGTAAGTTTTCACACGTCTATTTTTATTTTTAAATAATCCGTGCGTTATTTGGCTATGATTCGTAAATGTGGATTTCCGAAGCTAGTCTATGTGTGTTCGCTACAATAATTTTTTTAACTTTCTCTGGGATATGTTTTCGATGGAGTTTTTGTTAAAAGTATTTCGGATAGGTAAAATGAGTTTTTATTATGACATTTACATAACTTAGTATTGATTTCATCGTTTTTCTTCGGCGAACTGCCTGGAGTGTTTATTTCAAGCCGTTTTGTTAGTATTTGTAAATTTTTTATTTTGTGATAACTTTATACAAGATTATTCATTTGAGTTATTAGACTAGATCGTGATTAGGTAGGTTTTATACATTTTATCACAAATGATTTGTAATAATTAAATAGTGGGAATTGTTAAAATATATTTGTTTGCAGCAAACGTTCAAAATGGTTTAAACTCTTGCTTGCGAACTTTTTTCAAAGGGACACAAAGGCTTGGAATTTCTTAACCCCGGTGGCCACATTCAAGCTTGGTGGCCGAGGGGAAGGCAGACAGGTGGAGAGTCTCCGACGTGGTGCACAAAGACGCGTTCTGGGGTCGAAAGAAGTATTAATTTATCGGGAAAAGATTTTCGTGTGTTAAGAACGGATCGATATACTGCATTTGTGTTAAGTAACTTAATATTGCTTTTCTTCAAGTAAGTTTTTATACTCAAATCGTGATATTTTCTCATTAAGGATGTGCGATTTCCATTCTGAGTTAATCTTTGTCATAATTATACCGTCGGATTCGACACGAGCCGAACATCGCGCTAATCTTAAATGGAAATTAAAAGTGAATGCTTCTTCTTCTTAAGATAGGAACATTTATTCGCAGAGGTAAACCAGTTCTCTGGATACGTCGTTCAATAATGCAAGTGATTTATTTTTCCCAGGGAAGAGAAATTTTGAAATTAGTACGTGCATCGTGAATGTAATTTTTATCTATTCACATAGTTGTGTGTTCAACTCGGCCACAAGCTTCACGTCTACAGGGTGTAAACGATAAGTGTTTACAACTGTACACAACAGTGTACACAGCTTCGAGACAAGCAATTTGATGTAGGACACTTGTGGCCCAGAGTGTCGGGAAATAGCTGTAAATCGCTTGACAAATGTGTACTAAAACACATGCAGCACACTGCTGTGGTCCCGGCTTTAATCGACCTGCTGGTCAGCTGAAGCTGGTTTGTACAGAGGTCAAATTGGGCAGGAAATGTTTAGTAATAGCTTTTGTTTGAAACACATGTTGCATTGTTACAATACTACAGACAAGTTACAGACATCAGGAAAGAATGTATGGAATTGCAACATGTGTTTCAAACAAAAGCAATTACTAAACGTCACAAGGTGATTGGAATTCCACAACATGAGTGCTACGAAAGACTGCTATGGGCGAGATTCATCAACATGGTGTGTTGGCATGTGTAGATGCAAACCTCCACATGGGCATGCGAGAACTTCCCAGGTTAGTAGGAATAATTAAAACAGGTGTGTTACGGATACTGCACCAAAGTAAATTCCATCCATATCGCGTGGCTTTTCATCAGGCATTACATGAAGGTGATTTCCAACAATGTGTTCAGTTTTTTAGGTTGTTCTGATGCCTGTAGGGGATGACAGTAATTTTCTAAATAACATACTATTTACCGATGAAGCGACCTTTACAAACCTTGGGTGCGTGCATGTGGAACACCAGCGACAGTAGAAAGTGAATGTGTGGTGTGGGATCGTGGGAGACTACGTCATAGGTCCATCGTTTCATTCAAGGGACAATAATCGACTGTATGTACAACCTTTAACTCAGAGACCTTATCTGCACTTTTAGAGGACATACTGCTCGACATATGTCGTGATATGTGGTTTCAGCACGATGGTTGTCCAGCGCATTTTGCTTTGGCTGCGAGCAAGTGTGAAATGAAACATTTTGAAACCGGTGGTTAGGGCGTGGTGGTGTTATACGATGACCACTCGCTCCCCCGACCTCACACCTGTCGATTTTTTCCTGTGGGAACAGTTAAAGATATGGTGTATAAAACACTGTTCGTACAACGCCAGAAGACATGCAGGAACGCATCATGGCAGCTTGCAGAGGCATTACACCAGAAACACTTCAGGCCGATCGTAGCTCACTATGTGTGCATTTACAGATGTGTATTGCTGTCGATGGTAAACGCATCAAGCACATGCTGTGAAAAAAAAACCTAATGTGAAGCATTTCAACCATAACTGTGCTCTTTTATACTATGCATGGGAATGCGATTGCAATTCTCCTTAGGTTGGTTGGTTATAATTTTGTTGTGCATTTGTATGCATTTGTTACTCAATACAGTTAACGAATAGCAAATAAATCCCTGAATTACATTGGTATCTGAATAAAATGTATTCTATTCATATCAAACTTGCACACACATTCCCGTCTTCTCTCCGCTGTAGTGCTCTCCTTTGTACAATATTGCATTCCATTCTCCTTATCCCATTAATGTAAGCGCTATGCTGCTATAAGGAAGCTGTCCCGCCAGTATGAGTAACGGTGTGTGTCGCTTGCTTACAGCTGTGAGTACAGGTCCACTGTCCCATACTACCGGCCCACATAACTCAATCGTACTTGCCCAGTGTTCCTTGGCGTTTCTGTGTTACTTTCGACTGCATATTCAATATCGCTTGATTCCTTTCTGCGCATACTTTCGGATGCCGTTGAAATAAATGTATGTTTACAGAACAATTATATGGTGTTTAATTATTTCTGCCCGTACATGTGTTACCAATAGTCACTTTGCGGCAAATTACTTGCCCCTGTACGTAATTTCATTTAGTGAAAACTGCATTTCGGGATATGACACAGTTGAGGAAATTTTTGGGGTTTCCACGTTAGGCAGACCATCCTGTATAAAATGCCTTGACAAAGTTTGAAGTTCATATTGCACAATTGTATTAAATATAAATCAGATGCATACAATGATTCGCGATAATATTTGGGTTGTATTGGGTTTTACAGTTGGTCGTCTTTATTGTTGCTTTCTCTGTAAACGAACGTCTTTGTGGAGTTAATCTGGCATAAACTATTTGGATGTTATTTTAATACGAATCGTAATATTTACAAAGAGGTAAAGGACAGTGTAGAGAGAACGTAAATTTCTGGCCCTCTGTTGTGTTCTGTTTGATTGTACTTGCATCCATGTTGAGCTAATTCCACTACGTTAAAGTAATGATAGGGTTCAGAAGCGAACTAGCAAATACTTGGTTTTCCCCTGTGCGTCGTTCAAGGAAGGTCAAAAGGTCAAAATGCGGTGCTATCAACGGGTCGCAAAGGGAAAAACGTAACGTTCGATAAACGACAGCTTGTGATCTATTATAATGAAAGGGCACTCGAATTCACATAAATACCATATAGCGTATTAGTAAGTGAAATCGTGGACATAGTGACAAGATAAAGAAACGAGGGCAGAATTGAGTCCATGCCACAAAATGGGCAGCCGAAAAAGTTGACTACATGTAGAACGGCCAGTAATAAGAAAGATAAACCAACACCCCCGACTAAGTGTCACAGAGCTTGCAGGATTTTTAAGTTAAGTATTTAGAAAGAAAGTAAAAGCCGAAATAATCAGGCGAATAATGAGAAATAAAGATATGAACGGCAGAATAGGAAAAAAAAAATGCATACACAAGTGAAATTTGTCCGCGAAAAGGAGGCTCCCGTTTGTAAAGGGTCATATTCACAAAGATGAAAGCTGGTGGGATGATTTGCTCCTTCCTGATTAAAACAAATTTAACATTTTTGGGTCGGACGAACGCAATATGTCTGGTGTAAGAAAATGAAGCAGCATCTAATTTCCTACTGCGAAGCAAGGACAGGCTAATGTTATAGTTGAGGGTTGCACGGCTGTGACTGGGGTTGGTGACCTTGTATTTATATAATATAAGATGAACCCCGTTCTGACCTTGCAGGGCCACACTGAGAAAAAGAATTGTTCCAGTATGCTAAATATATTTGTTTGTGTGGAGTTTGTTTCAGCTAAACGATATTAAATACAACCAAATTAATGAAATTTGTTCGTAAAGCGAAATAATATACGTAAACCAATTTTGTTTGTGCCAAACAAATATTTTGTTGTTTAAGTACGTTAAAGAAATATTTAGTGTAAGCAAATATATCGATAAAATTTTCGAAAAAAATATTGTTTATTTAAGTGCGATATATGATGAAGAAATAATTTGTTTCAGTGTCTAAATATTTAGTTGGCGACAATGATCCATTTGGTTGTTTTTCGCCTCCTTTATTAGCTGCATGTTCAAAGCATTCTTCCATTTTTACGTTAGAAGTCCGTGCACGAGGTTATCTTGAGAATGGCTGATGAAACAACCAATAAATATTTTGGGAAGATTAGGATTTACTTCCTGATATTTCTTGCGACGCACACTGCGGAAGTTTCCGTTGGCTGGTGGTCTTTCTCGGGATACTCATGTTTCTCCTAGCAATGCATACAACTGCTTCTCCACTTTCCTCCACACCATCGACGTTAAAGACCTCTACTGCTAAGCACACTATTTAAAGTAAATATTGACTGTCATATACAGGATATGTCTATTTATGTGGTAAGTAACTGGGGTGTCGACAGTACGCCTCAAAATAAAAAGTCTGTATAAACCTATGTTATAGGTTCGGTGGTTCTCGAGGTAAAGCCTTAAGGTTCTTCTGGAGTTATTAATATCCATACTTTATACATCCCTGCCTGTGCCACTGCAGCCATTCCTGTGTATAGCATGTTTACCACAAACTGAGCACTTCTGAAAGCCCCACTTGAAATCGACTTGTATGTATAGTACATTGTACATTCTTCCAACATTAATACTGCCATGAGCATGGCCACTTTACTCATGCGACGGTCAAGTAAAACTGGAAAATGTGCAGATAAATAAATATCTTACCAATCTTGCTATCCCTACTCTTATATGCATTAAAAACCATATATAGCAAAGTGAATTATTTCAGTATTAAAAATAGTTGTCAAACGCTTGTCATTCAACCTTAAGACATTGAACTACTTTCTTCTCGTGTTTACCAACATTATTGGGCGCACGCCAGTCAGTGCGCTTGGTAAATATACACCAATAGAGGCAGTGAATTTTTCAGAGATTAATTTCAAAAGTGCTCGGTTAACCACTAATAGTGTATACCAGCAGTGATTCATTCTTACAAGAGGTTCTCGAAATGTCCACCTCATATCTGAATGCTAGTCTGCACACGTCGCATCTGTAATTGTCTGATGTGTTCATACAAACCAGGAGTGCCTCAGATACGATAGCATGTCAATCTTGTTCCACACGCTGGCGAGGCATTGCAATAACCGTAACAGGTGTTGCGTAAACGTTGAGATGCGTCCACCGGATTCATATCAGGGGAACGTGCAGGCCAGGTGATTAGTCCTCCACGACCCATCTGCCAATGCGGGAACCTCTCATCCAGGTAGATTCGGACCACTCTACTGAAATGCGGCGGAGCCCCGTCATCCATTAACGAGATGCTTTCTATCAGATCCAATAAGGCATCCTTGGGTAGCACATGTAAGTGTTAGTACAGAAAGTTACAGTACTTTTGGCTGGTCAAGCCTCCAAGTAACATGTAAGACCTGACTAAGATGTCGCCAAATATCCCTCTCCAGACATAAACTGTTGCTGGAATAAGCCTCCGTGCGTTGGATTGGCTTCAGCTAGTCGTATGCGTAGCGCTTGGCGTCCGACTTGCCACATAAAAGTTGGATGTCAACAGTGAAATGGGCCCCGCAACACACACTCCACGTTCATACCTGCCACACCCTGTGCACAGACAGGAGTGTACTGACTACCAGCAGTGGACATAGTGACATGGGTTCGTAAGTTGGGAGCCATCTAACCTTCGACATATGCTCTTATGTGAGTTCTTTTTTAGTTCGGAGGTGTACTGGCCACCCGGTTAAATCGACACAGACACTATACAGCAATGCTGATAGTAAATAAGGATGCGTGGTTTTAACGGTTTTTGAAACCTTAATATTTGATTAAATTTGATTTACTTTTTAAAATACCCAAAACAGGACTGGGTGTTTTGGTAGCAAATTCACAGTATCGCTTGATCAAAGCACCAGGTCCTTAACAACGTGTATATTAACGTATGGCGGAAAGATAAGCAGCAAACAGATCGAAGAGACAAGGAGAGTGGTCGTAAGAGTGATCTGATGATTCCCGATGGTCAAGAGTTGATCATCATTACACAGCTCCGATACTGTCTTGGGGCCGATTGCACCATCGTAGATCGAAACTCGATCTGAGATCGTATCTAATATTGACACAGAAAACTGTTGCACCATTCGAGTTGAGCTGGACTGGAGATCGAGATTACGTTCATTTCGAACCGCCGAAATTGGCAGTTCGAAAGCTCGGTCCGAGATCAGCAGCTATCGTCGACAAATGTAGTTGGACAATACGCCAATACATAGCACTACGTTCGATTGTTTTCTTGGGAAATTAAAACAACATTATAAATACTTGAGTAATATTAAGTAAAATTCGTACAACAATAATTAACTTAAAATAGATAAAAGATCGCACATCTAATTCTATCTATTATGAAATTTACGCCTACTTCCATGATGTCATATATTACGAACCACTAGCAAAATTTGTCTCATACTTAATACGGATATCTCACTTTGGAACCAAGATCGACGAATCGGAGATCCAGAATCATGAAATTTCGTTGGTGCAATACTTTTACATTGGAACTAAGATCAAACTGGATCCTGATTCGGAACTAGGATCATTTTCTCTCTGATCGGGGGCGATGTTGGTGCAACCGGCCTTTGGACAGACACTAGAGGTGAGGGAAACATCCCCGGGTGGATCAGAGTGCGTGGATCTCGGCGACGATGTGGGAGGACTCTAAAGTCACACACATGACCCAGAATTGAGAATTGGGGTTTGTGTCTGATCAATGACGGTGTCAGTTGGAGAAGCCTGTGCTCATTGTTTTTAATCTCAGTTCTTGTCGATGCACACGCACGTTATAACAAATACACTAGAGACCAAATCCGGACAGTTCTAATCAGCATAGGCAAGTGTGACAAAAAGAAACTAGTGGCAAGAAATGTTAGTAATATAGTTTCGGGAATATTTCAAAATTCATAATAAATATTACTTGTTAGGTGATATTTTCCACTTTTACAGCATTTGACAAGTTGTGATTTAATTTTCGTTGTTTAATTTTTCGCCATGATTACATAAACTTTTCAGAGAGAAAAGACAATTTACTTCATAACCCACTTGTTGGTATTGAATCATTAATATAATTGGAATGTAATATTTAACAGAGGTGCTCCTGTATGTTAGCTAGAAGTGACGATACCGCCAGATTTTCTCGCAAAAATGTTCAATCTGTCCGGTATTGGTCTTTAGTGTATTGAGTTATACTCGTTGAACGTCAGGTACTGCTACAAATAAATAATATTTTAACAAAATTTTTGGAAGGGTCATCTAGTATTTTTCAATTTAAGATAAAGTTAAGCAAAACAACGCCGGGAGTTCGCAACAGTACGCACCTGCATGCACAACAAGTTTCATACCACGAAAGCGAACAGGGGCCACGGTGGCAGAGCGGTTAGCCTGCTCACCTCCCACAAAGGCGATTCGGGTTCAATCCCCGGCCGGGTCACTCCGGATTTTTGCATGTGGGAATCGTGCCGGACGATGCCGTTGGTCGGCGTGTTTTCTCGGGGATCTCTTGTTTCCCCGCCCTTTCATTCCGGTGCTGCTCCATACTCACCTCAATCACCCTCATCGCCTCTCAAGACTTAGATTTTAAGAGTCGCCGAAATCTCTTTATTCGCTCACTCACGAGGGCGAACGGAATTGGCGCGCCATACTAGAAATTTTAATGCAAACAATTCTGGTAGTCTTTACTACTCAATTACTAATCTCCCATAGTTCATGTAGTTTGACACACGTGTACTAACAAGAAACCACTAGCGGCGCCCACGAACCTCGAGTTTATAGTTTCCTACGTGCAGGAGCTCTCCGCATGGCGAGCCTCCGTTCGCCATCGTGATATGCAATGCAACTTGTTGTGCATGCAGATACGTATAGCTGTGGGCTCCATGCATTGTTTTGCCTAAGTTCAACTTAAATTTAATCAAACTATATGACCTTTTCAAACATTTTGTTACAAGGATTTTTTGATTATTATAATCTATAGATGCTGCGATTTGAATTTCGTAATGTTGTTAAAAAAAACAGCTTGTATACACGTACACACATGTTGTTCACAGTAAAGTGAGCACTTTTGAGGCCCGAGTTACTTTATTCTTTCAGCCATTCCTTATCCTTTAATCATCTTTGAAAATAAATATTGTCATGTAAGTAATGAACACAGTGTATATATACCACCACACTCGGAAGTTTACGTCTAAAACTAAAATAAAATATATTTATTGATTTTTATTCCAAATGGAAGGCTTCCAAAAATGCTCACTTTACCTTTAATAGCCTATAAATACATCGTTACTCATTGAGCTGTCGTGTTTTTGGTTACAACTCTACACACGACTTCCCAATTTTTCAAGAGCACGGAATATACGATCGCGAGTGTGATCGAAACGATTTGCTGCAGATCATTCTGCTTCTCTGGAACGTCAGGCATATGCTCGGACAAATCTCGCGACCGCGTCCTAATCGGGCCTTTCAAAATTATCGAACACAACGCGAGTTAACTACCGTACACGCGGTGTCGTGTGCTCGAGGCAATGCTGTCCGTGACGTGTATAAGCCGAGCGAGCCGCACGCATACAGCACATAGCACTGTTACTAGTGACCTTCGGCGTCGTCAATAGCGGCTTGCTCTGAAAACCTTTTAATTTGTTTTTTTCTGAAAGAGATAAATGTTTTAACAGCTCGCACCCGCGGCCAACACCAAATTATGTGTATATGGCTTGGTCTCACTTAAAGCTTTTAAGGAAAAAATAATTCTAAAGGCTGTTTACGATAAAGCGAGCACTTTTGAAATCAGCCTTACAAAAATGTCACTGCTTCTGCCTGCATATATCTTAACGGGCGAACTGAATTACATGCGCCCAGTAAAGTTGGTAACAATGAATGGAAAATAGTTCCATATCCATCGAATAAATACTGTCACGTAACAATACGTAATAACTTAAATTATTCCTTCCAATAATTTTTTTTAAATTTGAATGCATCGAAGTGTAAAAATGAGCACATTTGCAGAATATTTACGCTTGCAATGATTTCACAGTTTCACTTAACAGCCGCATAAATAAAATTATGGCAGTTATGTTAATTTTATATAGGGCGGAAGAAGACACTATGTGTATGCAAGTATATCTTAAGCAGGGAGTTAAAAAGTGCTCGTTTTACCGCGAACAGCCTGTAAAATACGACCAACAGACTTTTACAGTGTTCATGGCTGATTGAGTCCCTCTGAAAGCCCTGTGTAGGATTAACTTTCCTGTTTAATTTTCGTGTTTTTGCCGTATAAACAACAGTCATTGACATGGACAATCTCATCGTTAATACGTCAAACAAGTGTGAAATTGTTAGGAACATAAATCTGTTAATTTGTTACAAAACCGCCAATTCTTACACTTACGTAATACATAAGATGAACAGATACCACAAGGTAATTCGTTGAGTGGCTACATATTTAAAATATAGACAAAATGCAAGGTGTATGCAATTCGCTGTTTCTTCACACTTTTTGAATCAAACCTTAGAAAAAACACCCCATGTTTGACGAGTTTGCTTGTTTCCCAAATATGTCATGTATCACAAGCGTTTTATACTTCTGTTAACATAAAAGTACCTTATGTTTGGTAAAACTTAACTTTCAGTTTATTATATCTATAAATTATAATATTTAATTTCTATCCAATAGGAATAAAGACAGAGAGAAAATAGGTGTGTTGGTAATACCTAGTAAGAAATAGTTCTTATTGAAAACATTACACTGAGTGTGCACGAATGCACACTGGTCCCTCTGGTGTAATTTTATAAGCTTTGTTTGCATGGGGCGGAGGAATATCATGAGAATAGAAGCTAAGCAGGGCTTCAGGAAAGTTGTAAGTGACCAGGAATGGACTATTAAAGGATTTTCATTTTCTGCGCGTCTCCAACATTGACTCAACCATCACCAGTACAGCTATATAATTGACGTGATCAATAGTGAGAAACATAATTTGCATTTGAATTTTCAACAGAGCCATCTTTTTATACGAACGAAGTATTTATCATGACATAACTATATTCTATCCTAATAAGATTATAAATGCGAAAGTTTGTATGTTTGTTTGTTACTCGATCGCGCCATAACGGCTCGACGGATATGGATGAAATTTGTTACAGGGGTAGATTATATTCTGGATTAACATATAGGGCACTTTTCACCACGGAAAAAACGAACAATTTATTAGGGAATATGTAAAATATCCCCACAAATGTTTGAGAAGGTGCTGGCTGGTGGCCTGTTTTTAATATTTTGCTCACGGGTGGAGCTGTGGGTAACAGCTAGTTTGTATTAAAATTTAAGTTGGAGGACGTGTAAGAATATTTCAAAGTACTTGCATAAACAGAGTTCCAGCCTCAAATACTAACCACTTTGTTCTTTACTATCCGACTACAGCGAAGCAGACGAAGGGTTATGATTTTCACACGATGTAAGTATGTATGTATGTTAAGTTTCTGATGTTCCACTGTAACATCGTGCCAAGACGCCGAGTTTGATAAATGAAGTGTCTATCGATTCCTCTTGATAACCCGAGTATCATAGGCTATGACACAAGAAAAGTCAAGATGGTGGCTATGACAAACTAGATGGCGCCACAGGTAAAGTTAATTCGCGCAAGCATTTCATTCACGGCTTATTTTTTTTTTGGAAGTACTTGCCATTAATGTTTTACGATAAATACACTAAGATTAGGTAATAATAACTATGTAGATTCAGCGTGATAATTGTCAACATACATTTGTGTAGGTAAAAAAAAAAATAGGCAAATAAAAATAGTTATAAAGAACTGAAACTCGACTACTCAATAGTAAAAAACAAGTCTTCAGTTAAATGTAAAAGTATAATCATTAAGCCGTAGTCACACGTTGTGCCGTTTAAGACACTTTATATACAGAGGAGGTAATGGGGAAAAAATTAATTTTCAATTTTATGCCACTTTTAAAATCTAACTCAGTCTGACTCAAGTCCGTGACAAATGGACGGCATAGATAGAGGCTTTTGCTCAGCAATGGGACACAATACGCTAATAATAAAATTATGTGTCCAACCGTTTGTCCATCCTGGGGTGTCACAGTGATGTAGTTTCTACAGCACTGAACTTAAATGCATTACATTTAGTACATAGATATATACAGTAGTAGGAATATTGGCGACTTTGGCACAAGGGATTGGAGAGTATGAGCGCAGGAGTCGGCCGCCGCCATCTTGTTACGTCACCCAACCGCCGTTTTTTCCTTTACTCCAAAAATTTCCCTCTTTTCCCTAAAAAATTCCCTTTTTCCCTAGAAAATTCCCTTTTTTCCCAGAGCAGGCAAGAGTGATCAGTGACTCCGGTGAGGGGGATCAGTGACTCCGGTGAGGGGGATCAGTGGCTCCGAAGAGGGAGATCAGCGGCTCCGAGCCAGCAGGAGACCGGGATCAGTGACCCAGGGGTCACGAGAGCAGGACCTAAGACCTTTGGCCTTTGACCCAAAAAATCCAGAATATTAAAATAAAAATCCGAAAAAATCACATAAAATACTAAACAATAAAAAAAAATCACAAAAAATTCCTAAAATATAGCAAAAAAATTATTATTAAAATTGTTAAAAAATTATCAAAATTCAATTATTAAGAAACTATTAAAAATGCATTTTTTTTAAATCTTACATTTCCGAAAGTCCCCCCACCACAACCAATTACTCACCTCTATTCGACTCCAGCAAACGACTGACTCCCTCACCTCCATTCCCCTCACCTATACTCAGTCCCCCATTTTGATTTTTTTTCGTTCGTTATTTGTTTACATGCTACTGGAGACAGCCATCTTTGTTTATATGTAACTGGAGGCCGCCATATTTGTTTTTCGTTGTCATTTGTTTACACATTACTGGAGGCCACCATATTGGTAGGCGACCGCCATCATTGTAGGTGACCACCATCTTGATATACATCACCAATCCACCATCTTGGAAGACAATGCCCAATAGCAATTGTCCTTTGACCTGCGACCTTGAAAACCACAATTCGAGAAAAATGCATAAAAGTTAGCAAGCATAATATATTAGAGACTACTACTGCCATGTTAGATGAAGACTTCCTCGACCTTGACCCCATGACCTTGAATAACCTTGAAAATAAAAACTCGAGAAAAAATAGATAAAATTCAACAAGTGTAATACATTACAGGCTTACCACCACCATATTAGATACAGACTACATAGACCATAACTCCATGACCTTGAATTACCTTGAAAATAAAAACTCGAGAAAAAATACATAAAAGTCAACATCCATAATACATTACAGGCTACTACCACCATATTAGGTGCAGATTACCTTGACCTTAACCCCATGGCCTTGAACGACCTAAAAACAAAAACCCGAGAAGAAATATATGTGAAGAGGCAGAAGCTAGTCGAGAGAATCCACCTTCCATTTAGCTGCTGTGAAACTAAACCTCTCAGCTTACCTCCCTACTGCTTATAATATAGAAGTGTGCAAGCCCTATGGCATCGTATTCACTTTGCACCAATCGTACTGCGCCATTAATACATTATGCACACACGGTCCAGCCAATCGCCAAGTTACCACATTATTGCAGCTAACCAATCACATGCCAGCATTGAGACATCACACACAGGCAGGTAGGCAGGCTTTAGATGCTATAGGCCGTTCACGATAAAGTGAGCACTTTTGAAAGCCCTGCTAAAATTCTACTTTCTTGCCCATTATGTATTCTTCCACCACATGTAAACAAACATTGCAATGTGACTGCCATGTGAATGCCTCATGTTAATAAACTCAATGTTTACATTTTAGGACTGCTGAATGTAACACGTATATTATATATAAAACATGTAACATATATTATGTATATAACACATGATATATATATAATGTATATATATGCATATATATGTACATATGTATGCATATATATGTACATATCTCATGTAAAATATACAATATATATAATACATAACATATATAATTGTTTGGGTCATCTCACATATCCGATAGCCAAAACTTTACACAACAAAAAATTTAAAAATGAACGCCCTAGCAATGAAGTCATGGAAACTGTGAAAAAGCAAACATTAAACATTGGTGGTGAACAAGGACCAACGCGACACGTTAAAAAAGGACACACATTAGTTAAGCTGAAAAATAATTTGGAAGGGCAGCCAAATCCAGATTTTTAAATAGACTAGCACCATTGCACACCCAAGGTACAACACCACTTGTCACACAAATTACCAAACATTTAAAAACTGTACCGCAAACTTAACGTTTTCCACGACTCACCGTTTTCTAAGTGCCCCATCGCTCTGTATCGTGGCAAGTAAACCGTCAGCTCTAAAACATGGTAGCTGTGTTTGGCCTCAGCTGACTGAAGTTAGGTGCAAATAAGCCATCAGGAAAAAACATACATCCTGCAGGCACAAGGTAGCGGCGTAACGTAAAGAATGTCTGAAGCGTATAAGGTAGACAGAGCAACGCCGTGCAAGGACTTAAATAAAAAATGACAAGTCAAAAAATAATGACGCACGAAGGAGAAAGGAGTAGACAGGGTGGCAAGGAAAGACGAGGGGATCTCAGCCAAGCAAAGACTACACCACTGCTCAGAAGTAGATGGTGCTAATAAACTTAAAGTGACGGCGCAAACGTGGCAGTATATAAAAATATGTAGTATATAAAAAAGAAAAATATATAAGATATGTGCATGTATATGTACATTTTAAGGATTGTTTTATATGCATCTTTATAAATGGAGATAACTGTATTTCAACATAGGCCTATAACGTATATATAAAATAAAAATAATTTTCACTAAAAATATTAACATATCAACAAATGCAATTGTGTATATGTACATATAGTTTTTTTTTGACACCGTTACTCGGTGTTCGTACCCTTCTGAGACCCTCCAAAAAAGAACTGAACATTTATACTGTGAATTGAAGTGGTAAAAGAAGGGTATACCAGGCTTGCAACTGGCACCACCTTCATTTGTACAAATTATTCTAAAAATAATGTATATTCTTTATAGCTAAGTGAAATGCCGATCCGGTGATGGACAAATTTCCGGTGTCTCTTGTGGCCCAAATGGGTGCGACATTTCCTTTTTGTCAAACCCACACAGACCTCAAGAAACAAATTTTACAGGTAAAGTGCATGAGCTCTCATCATTGTTGTGGTTCCTTCATTACAATGACTGCAGAAAAACTGAAAACTAAAATGAGAAAAGTATTTAAGGAAAATTACTATACTTACAAAATATGGTTCATGCATGCACACACAAAGCTGAAAGAAATGTCTTATAATTAATGCAAAACGAATACATATCCACAAATGACAGCAAAATGATAATGTAAAGGACAAATAATAAAAGTATATTTATTTAAAAAAAAAAAAAAAAAAAAACCCACTACAGACTTTAATTTCTTCGGTACAAATGTTGCAACATAAACAGACAAATATTATTATCATTATATCAATTGTAGCCAGGCCACTGTGCTTTTGTGTTTTGTATGTGCTTATCGCTATAACTGTGAATGTATTTGGTATGCCAATTGTATCCCCGCGCTTATTGAAAGCTAGCTCATACAGCTTCTTTAGAAATACTCAATTTAACACATACACTGCGTAATGTAATCTAACCTTTACAAAACATGCACTCGCAAGTAAACAGGAGCTCTGGGATTCTGGGGTGTTGACTATGACGTTTAATTTACAGTTACATTAGATTTCAATAACTACAATATTTTTGTGGTCAAAGTGGCAGATATTACAAACAATTATGACTACTCAATAACGCATACTATCTTTGTCGATATTTCTCAAAAGGTAGTAAGTTGTCTTGTCGAACATCCATTTCGAAATTTTAACATGGAATTGTTCTATAGGCCTAACTGTTGACAATTATTTGTTAATACTTTCTAAGTCTTATTACGGCAAGCACTACTAAATAAAACAATTAGGCCTACACTTGCATCACGAAAGAAGGTCGGCAACAGGCACAACTATAGGTCTATAGTTAAAAAAAATCAGCTTCAAGATTTTATAGTTTATATGTTGGAACACCTTTGGTGTAGCATCAAACTGCGACGTTTATGTTACGTTAACAATATTAAAACTTAACTCTGTAAATTGGAATGAATAACTACATGAACACAAGTTTGAGGTTAGGCCTACATTGCAAAATAACACAGTGATTTCAAAATGTGTCAAATTAATGTATAATTATTAACAGGCACATTTGCACTTGTTATCAAGGCAGATTTAAGAAAGAGTACATGGCTGGGTGTAAATAGGTACGTACAGATGCATTTGAGGTTAGGCCTACATTACAAAACCACACAGTGATATAAAAACGTATAAAATTAACGTATAATTATTGACTGCCAAATTTGCACTTGTTTTATTGACAGATTTTAAATAAAGGTTAAACAGATGAGCGTAGGTAGAGAGGTACAGATAACTTTTAATATTATTTGTCAAACTTAGGATAGAACATGTACTTCGCAAACTCACACAAATTTATTCATATTGCGTTTCTGCTGTCGTTCATTTACTTTATAATTGCTATCTAACTTTCCGTTTATAATATCACGTTTCTAACTGTCGATATATAATTGTTCTTTTTCACTTTTTTTTTTTACTGGGGATAAGCGGCGAAAACACGTCGTAAAAACACATTTACATCTACCTCCGGACAGTTGCAGTTGAAATTTTCATCATTTCTGCAACTCGTTCGATCACCTTGCACGGCTTCATCTCTCCTCTACGAATTAAAGAATAAATACTTTCGGCGAGATTTATAATGTCCTCCTGGCGCTGAATATTTGTACGTAGTTTGCTGGAACTCATAACTTTACACAAAATCATTACAACACAATTAAACACTATACGACCTATGATAAAACAATGCTGATTGCAGATATGCTGAAAAATAAATGATAAATATTAAAACACAACAACTTCCAGTTTCCAAATTTGTAATTTGCCTCACAAGCAAACCCAAGTAATAAGCATGAAGGAGCCTCAACAACGGACCGTTGGTTTTGACCGTTGCGCTGATCACGTGACACAATATAATTATGAGTTACAGTAAATACATTATCTTTACGCCAATAATTACTTTGAAGTGTATAAAATAAACCTCAAACAGCTTAAGTAGCCATAAATTTAAACATTACACCTGCAATACCGCGTTATTTCGTAGAACTACTTTTCACATTTCGCTGCCAACATAACTGGGTGTTTTCATCCCCAGCCTGTGTGGTGACACACATGGTTATACATACGCAGTTGCAGGCGGTGGTTTTTTTCAAAGGTTGATTTCTAGAGTGCTCACTTTAACGTGAACGGCCTTTAGTTCCTTGATCACATGGTCACATTAACATGCAGTTATATCTTCAACAGTTACTTCCAGACAAGTTCTTAGCTCATATATAAATCATGGTCACATTTAAAGTAGACAACTGACTCCTGTTGTCGGACCGACGCCCCCTCATAAGACTGACCCATTGACCCATGGGCCATGACCCTATTACCCCATTGCCCATTTACCCCATGACCTTATGACCTCATGACCCCATGACCCCATTGACCCCACTGACCCATGGAGCGATGTAGCTATGGAGCGATGGAGCGATGGAGCTATGGAGCATCCGATACAATCCAGTTAGCGATGATGCAGGTCACAGCCCCATGCTCGTCAAGTTCAAAAGGCAGCCCTTCATATTCACAATTCATCTTCACGGTATGGGAGCACTCTGAGAAAACCGAAATAGCGTTCGCCCCAAAAGAAAACACGCAGGTACTTACAGACATTCCTAAATACAGACATTCAAATGAATTTTATAATCCCATATTTATATGTACATACTTGTAAATATAAACATTTATAACAATTTTATATTCCTATATTTCTATTTACATACTTACATACAATACAATTAATTATATATTCTCATATTTATATGTACATACCTATATATATACATTTAAATTAATTTTATAATCCCATATTTATATGTACATACTTATATATAAACATGTATAATAATTTTATATTCCTATATTTATATTTACATACTTACATACAATAAAATTAATTTTATATTCTCATATTTATATGTACATATCTATATATATACATTTAAATTAATTTTATATTCACATAATTATATGTACATACTTATATATATACATTTAAATTAATTTTATGTTCACACACACACACACACACACACACACACACACATATATATATATATATATATATATATATATATACACATGATTATGTATAAGATGAATTGAAAGAATTTTTATTTTTATATTTATATAACTATGTATACTTATATACCTATATATAAATTAAATTGAAAGAATTTTATATTTATATATTTATATACTTATGCATACTTATATACTATCAATATAAATTAAATTGAAAATAATTTATATTTACATACTTACCTATCCAAAATTAATAATTGAAAATAGTTTAATATTAACATATTTATATACATTTAGCTATAATATAAATTAAATTGAAAATAATTTTATATTAACATATTTATATCAATATATTTATATACATATACTATATATATAAATTAAAATAAATTCATTCTATATTAACATAATTATATACACAATCTTATACATAATTATGTATAAATTAAATTGAAATAAATGTATATTTCCATACTTATATGTAGTACATAACTATGTATAAATTAACTTTAAAATAATTTTATATTTCCATACTTATATGTACATTACTATATAAAAATTAAAATGAAAATTATTTTATATTTACATACTTTAATACCTATACTTATTTATACATCTATATACAATTATGTATGGTCCTATTATATATATACAATAGGACCTGCGTGTTTTCTTCCGGAGCGAACGAGTATTTGGGTTTTATCAGAGTGCTCCCATACCACGAATATGAAGGGCTGCCTTTTGACCTCGATGAGCATGGGGCTGTGTGACCTGCATCATCGCTAACTGGATTGTACTGGATCCTCCATAGATCCATCGCTCCATAACTCCATGGATCAATAAGGTCAGTGGGATCATGGGGTAATAGCCCATGGGTCAATGGGTCAGTCTTATGAGGGGGCGTCGGTCCGACAACAGGAGTCAGTTATCTACTTTAAGTGTGGCCATGATTTATAAGTGTTCAACGAACTTGTCTGGCAGAAACTGTTGAAGATATAACTGCATGGTAGTGTGATCAAGGAACTAGCATCTAAAGTCTGCCTACCTGCCTGTGTGTGATGTCTCAATGCTCGCATGCGATTGGTTAGCTGAAATCATGTGGTAACTTGGTGATTGGCTGGACGGTGTGTGCATAATGTATTAATGGTGCAGTACGATTGGTTCAAAGCCAATATGATGCCATAGGGCTTGCACACTTGTTTGTTATAAGCAATAGGGAGGGAGGTAAGCTGAGAGGTTTAGTTTGACAGCAGCTGAGTGGAAGGTGGATCGTCTCGACTAGCTTCTGCCTCTTCACAAACTTTTTTTCACGAGTCTTTGTTGTTAGGTCATTCAAGGTCATGGAATTAAGGTCAAGGTAGTCTGAATCTAATATAGTGGCGGTAGTCTGTAATATATTACGGTATGCTAGTTGACTTTTATGTATTTTTTAAAGTTTTTATTTTCAAGGTCATTCAAGGTTATGGGGTCAATGTCGAGATAGTTTGCATCTAATATGGTGGAGATAGTCTGTAATGTTTTATACTTGTTGTCTTTTATGTATTATTTATCGAGTTTTTATTGTCAAGATCATTCAAGGTCATGGGGACAAGGGCGAGGTAGTCTGCATCTGATATGGTGGCGGTAGCCTGTAATGTATTATGCTTGTTGACTTATATGTATTCATTCTCAAGTTTTTATTTCCAAGGTCATGTAGTCAAGGTCAATGTAGTCTGTATCTAACATGGTGGTGGTAGCCTGTAACGTTTTATACTTCTTGACTTTTATGTATTTTTCTCGAGTTTTTATTTTCAAGGTCAATCAAGGTCATGGGGTCAAGGTCGGTGTAGTCTAATTCTGACATGGCGGCAGTAGTCTGTAATGTATCGTGCTTGCTGACTTTTACACATTTTTTCCCGAGTTTTGTTTTTGAAGATCATTCAAGGTCATGGGGTCAAGGTCGAGGTAGTCTGCATCTAACATGGCAGTAGTGGTCTCTAATGTATTATGCTTGCTGACTTTTATGCATTTTTATCGAATTCTGGTTTTCAAGGTCGCATGTGAAAGGTCAATTGCTATTGGGCATTGTCTTCCAAGATGGTGGATTGGTAATGTATACCAAGATGGTGGTCACCTACCAAGATGGTGGTCGCCTGCTAATATGGTGGCCTCCAGTAATGTATAAACAAATCACAATTGAAAAACAAATATGGCGGCCTCCAGTATCATATAAACAAAGATGGCTGCCTCCAGTAGCATGTAAACAATGACGAAGGAAAAAAAATCAAAATGGCGGACTGAGTATATGTGAGGGGAGTGGAGGCGAGGGAGTCATTCGTCTGCTGGAGTCGAACAGATGTGAGTAATTGATTGTGGTGGGGGGACTTTCGGAAATGTAAAATTAAAAAATAATAATAATTTAATAATTTAATTTTAATAATTCTTTAATAATTTTTAATAATAATTGTTTTGGTATTTCTTTAAATTTTTTGTGATTTTTTAAAATTATTTTGGATTTTGTGGGTCAAAGGACATAGGTCATGCTCTCCTGACCCCTGGGTCATTGATGTCGGTCTCCTGTCTGGCTTGGAGCTGCTGATTCCCCCTCACTGGAGTCACTGATCCCTCTTGCCTGTTCAGGGAAAAAAGGGATTTTTTAAAGGGGAAAAAGGGGATTGGAGGGCAAAGGGAAATTTTTAGGGTATTTTGGTCGACTTTGAGGGGAAAAAGGGAAATTTCGAGGGGGAAATAGGGAAAAAAGATGGCGGACGGGTGACGTAACAAGATTTGTATGAAATAAATATATGCATGTACTTTTGTCGCTTAAATGCTCATTAAATGCTGTATTATGGCAGAACACTATATTTATACTGTTTAAATGATTCAAAGTGCTAGGTGAAAATTTTGATACAAAAAACATAGAACATTATTTTTAAAAAATTTGAGGAATTAGAGTTATGCAATGGCTTGAAAGACAAAATGGCCGTGATTATGACGTCTAAGTAACGTCACGCAGGATTCAATAAATAGAATTCAATATTTTTGAAGAATATTTGAAGTGGGCTTCGATCATGTGAAATGGCTTAAAGAATGTTTAAGTTAACTATCGGGCAGTTTATGAAGTTATTGTTGAAAATGAGTGGCTTATGGTGTTAGTTATTTGTAGTATTCTATATACCTGATTATCCTCGCCGAATTCGTTTGTTTGGGGAACAACAACAATAGGGGGAAAAATTGTTTTGACATATTTTATAGACAATTATGGGAGCCAGAAAGCGACGTGAGAAGTCTACAGCAATGGCAGGCAGACGTAGCGTACCATTGTCCGGTAGCGGGAAGGCCCGGCTCGTCTTGGAAACGACCCAACACTGTGCGAGCGCTGTATTAGCTGTGCGTCTCTTCCCACTCCGAACAAGGATTTTTCCGTCGGCATCTTTCATGAACACGCACAGCTACCTGGAGGATCGCCTCTAGACGGATCCCCGCGCACACGCCCGACGCACAGCAAATATGGCTTCTCCTCAGCCCGCTGTCCTTCACGCATCCCACCCGTGACGTCAGGAGCGACGTCATGTTCGCCGAACACGAGTCAGTGGAAATGCCCGTTTAAACGGCACGACGTGTGACTACGGTTTTATGATTATACTCTTAACATTTAACTGAAGACTTGTTTTTAACTTCTGAATAGTTGGGTTTCAGTTTTTTTTTAAACTATTTTATTCCACTATTGGAAGAAAAGAGTCGAGTGTTGGAGCACACAGAGTGACAACTGCGGAGCTGTAATGGGCGCTCCAGAAATCTGCCGGCGGTGCTGTCAGAAGGTGTCCAAAGGCGAATTCACACGTTCGCAAATTACTCCTACCAGACAGAGAGTGACGAAGGGATTTTAGTGGCAGCGATTCACACGCTACCAGTATTTCTGCGTTGACTCAAAAGTTTTATTTGTTTTTGCCCATCAACTGCTGGAAACAAAGTTTCCGTTCTTTGGAAGATATTTTATATCTTTAAGACGTCGAGATTTCCTGCGAATGTTTCCCTGTCTGTTTTATATACCTGTGTGCTTTCTCCGATGCGTCGCATAACTCTCGTATGGTCTCTCAGTCTCAATATATCATCTTCGATGGTAGCCGTTTTGGTCGCCTTGGATACTACGCACTGAACGTGGGTAATATCTGCGTGGATTGCGCGGCAGAAGTTGACATCGGCCCAACTTTCTCTGCGCAAAGCTGATAACGCAGAAGCAGGCGAGGAATCTTTCTGACTGGCTGTTGGTGCTATCTGCTCTGATTGGCGAGATCTGCGACCGTGTATTCACATTTATATTTGAGTGGGATAGAGCCCCACACCCCTCCACCTTTTTTTTGTGAAATAGTTGTTTGCGTGAATTCGCGTATCTCGGTAAATAAATGTTCTGCAAATACGACTTTTTGTCAGAAAAGACATTTAAAAAAATTGTATATGGCCCTATATATATACTTTTTTTTTTTTCGTTTGTCATATTAAGTGTATTCTCGGAGGAAAAAAATCGCGGAAATGGTCAAATATCGCATTTTTAAAGCTTGCCTATGCAGTTTCCTTGAGCTACAAGAGAAAAGAACGAATATACGGGCATAGTTTAATCCGTGGCCTTTCTTCGCGTGTTATAAAACTCCGCTGTTACAGATCCAATTTGCGCAGTAGTGTCACGACGGAAACACTGCACGCCTTGCGCGTAGGAGCGATGTGGCACTAGGCGTGCGTGTTAGTGTCGTCCGTATCGCTCCCTCGCTTCTTGATCTTGGTCGAGGGATTCCATGCCACTCTTAACATCAAAAGGAGATGCCGCAGCAACCTCTTTGGTTCAGACGTATTTAATTGCTATATTCTGGATGTTGATAATACCTCGCCCTTAAGGCCCGGCATCAACTCTTACGCGGACATTCTTCGTTTTCGCATCACGATTTCGTATTCAGAGTAATTACTGACAATGTACGATCATAGAAAAATTATATTTTACGAGTTTTAATATTTCGGTGCGTAATTTTAATTATGGGGTATCTGCTTATTATTGTAAAAAGCCGAGAACCTATATATATATATATATATATATATATATATATATATATATATATATATATATATATATATTTTTTTTAAATTCTCGGCTATTTGCAACGAGCAGATAACGCACTTTGTTAAAATTACGCACACTGCTACAATTACGCACAAACACATTAAACAACTCGTTAAATGAAAATTTTCTATAATCGTACATTGTAAGTAATTACTGCGAATCCAAAATTATGACACGAAAGCGAAGAATTTCTGCATGAGGGAGAAAGCCGAGCCTTAATAAAAACACAGTCACCTTTAAGGGGGAGTAATGGTAAGTGCAGACTGTTCACGATAAAGTGAGCACTTTTGAAATCAACCCTAGGAAAAAGTCACTGCCCTTGCTGGCATATATTATAATGGGTGCAGTGACTGACATACGCCCAGTAAAGTTGACAACGATGGATGGAAAATAGTTACATAACTTAACATCGAATTAAAAGTGTTCGATAACCATCTGGAACAAATTAAAAATATTTCTTTCGATATGTACTGTGTATCGGAGCGTAAAAAAGAGCAGATTTGTGAAATATTTACTTTTGTAATAATTTCAAAGTTTCAATTGATCGAAACACGAATAAAGAGGCGAGGTCCATCACAAAGTTAATTTTACATAAGGCAGTACAGCATTCATACAAGTAGATTTTAAGCAGGGATTTCGAAAGTGCTCATTTTAGCGTGAATAGCCTTTATCACAAATTTTGTTAGAGAATTCGCAGCGAGTGATGTCTATTGTGAAAGCTGTAAAATTTAAATTCGAAGGTTTCGCTTGGCCAACGAGAGTATACGGACTATCCTTATAAAGTATACTGTGGTTAAAATATTTCCCGATGACTCTTTAGTATACATTGCTTTTCGTTCTTCACGACTTACGATCTCAGTTCGATGAACACTTTTGAAAATTTTGTTTAATTATTTTTTTTCCTTGCAGAGTGCAGACTACTGCTTATCCTAACATTGCCCACGCCTAAAAGCTAGCGTCATTACGTCGACGAAGAGATACTCTCGAATTTGTTATAAGCTTAAACATTGAGCTACTTTATAAATTATAACTGTGTGTAAAGCAGAAAAAAACGAATATAAATATATTCCAGTTAAATCATTATACTTATATGTTGGGATACAGCACTTATTTTCATTTTTCCAAACCATTCTACGCATTTGCGTTAGAATTTAGCCTGTGCGTATATGTGCATGAACTATTTTCAGAGGGTGGTTTTGGAATAGTTCGTTTAACTGGAAATCAGCCGTAAACATGATATACTGTTTCTACATTGCAATTATGCGTAACTTTATATTATTTATAATTTAACTATATAAGTTTCAGCATTAACTATTTACTTTCGATAATATAATAGCTACATAGTTTTTGGAAAAAATTCGCAGCAGATACTAATAGCCGCGGACCATACACAGTCTACACAGGCACGCTGCACTGTTTACGCTATGGACGACGGGTGAGCTGAGCTGGTGTTTAACCTGCTTTGGGCAACAAGCCCGCATCACTCTCCGCGGCTTACGGTTCCGCCAGATCAGATAAGAGTAAAAAACGTTTCGACCGAGTTGGCCGACTTACTTGTGTCAGAGCGTATTTTTCTGAGCTGTCACTGGCGACCGTTACAAATATCACTTCTTTACATAGAGTATTTCACTACAAGCTAATAGTATTTAGTCCAGAGCTATGAAATCTTAAACGCTAAGCTTCGTCCAAATCCGTCTTCAGAACAAAAAAACAATATATTATTTATACCGTGTACATAACCTACTTGAAAATAAAACTATCTTCGTGGACTACACTTCACAAACCACGAGAAAAATAAAAAAAGTATTGCACAATTTACGGGATAACATATAACTACAGAAACCTCAATGAAATTCATAAAAAGCATGTTATTAAGAAATTGCAATTTGCTCTACGAGAATATTTGGATAATTTTCTCTTAATAACTTCACATGACTTACTAATATACTTACTTAATAGCACCTGTAAAACAATTAATGGGCAATTTTAGATAGTGGTTGCCAACTTTGGCGACAATATTTTGCCAAAATCATACATTTCTCTTGTTAATTTCTTATGCAGTACATTTAATTGCGACGCAATAAATTACGTTTAAGAATAGCGCGAGCGTAGAAGACCTATTCAGACAAAAGTGTGTGTAATAGAATTCTTAAAAACTCCATAGAACTAACATTTTTTTATGTTGGTGACAATGAACAGGAGCCTGAAAGCTGCGATAAAACGTATTCAGTGGTCTTTGAATATGAGTGAAGATCTCTTACCTTTTCGTTGTATATTTCGAGGAAGGAAGCCTTGAGCACGAAATGGAACTCACTTCTCTCTCGGAGAAGTTGAAACAGGTACATGAAAGAACGGAACACCAGTCCGTGGTTGGGGGAGTACGGATCCACCCTCCTGTCGAACTGCAACAGTAACATAAAATTACAAGCTACACCATGGTATTAAAATATTCATTTATAAGATCAAAGGGCAGATAAACAATGAAGAATACGAAAATGAAGAGTTCGACACCAAACCGTCGGGCTGATATTGCATAACTAAAAGTAGAACGCAATACTTGTGAGATTACGAAAGTGAAGATACCTGGTTCTAAATGCATGCAGCTATTTCTGTCAGCCTTGATCGATAATGATTCTCCCCATACTTACTGGTTTGGCTAGGCACGAATAGATTACACGTGTACAGATGCAGTTGTGATGTAATGACTTTCAACTCTTCGAACAAATACTGCAAAGTGCCAGCTTTGCTCGAGTATTTTTAAAGCGTGATCAATGAAACTCTGGCTTCGAGAGATCTCACAATACAGTATGTGATTTTATTCAATATATTATATAGGATCACTGAAAAAAACTTAGCATTAACTGTACGTTCATGTATTATTTCAACTCTAAATTGATATATTTTCATCCCTGTAAAGTACTATTTTTTGCGTATACGTTAGCTGGTATTCAATATAAATTTTTATGAGTTCCGCGAAATATAATTTTGCAATGTTACATGTGTTAAAATTTGTAAAATATCTTGTAAGAATTTATGTTTCTTGGCGTAGCTAAATGATAGAAGAAAGTGATGTCTTTACCAACGACGATTGCGAATTTATAAATGTCTGATTGCATGGATAAACAAATGGTAATATAAGAAATCATGAGTTCTGAAGGGACAGTTAAAAATACTCTCATTTGTAGAAGTGAAGTCTTCACTCTCAGCAAAAAAAACTCCTGCTTGATAATTTCAAACGCATTCCGTGGTCAAATTCAGTAGCCATTAAAAAACATTATTTATTTACGCGAACTACAATCCTAAGAACATATTATTCACCGTGCCTGAGAAATAACGCCTCGAGTTAACATTTTGAAACACGAGATCCCTTCGCTTCAGGAGTCGATACTAGGAAAAGAAAGATCCGAAAAGCTACTAATTTATTTAAAGCGAAAATGCAATTACTTAAATGCGATAAAATTGTAAAGTTCTACAATTAAATAAAAAAGTAATTAAAAAAGCTGAATTGTAATAGTGGCATATAAAATAAGAATACGTAGCCACTAACTTAAACGCATGTAAACGAATATTACTTGATAAGTTTTCAGCAGCACTCTGAATTTGAAATACAAGTAAATTAAATTCAAGCAAAAATTGTTGAAAAATTTTGGCAACGAAATGTTTAGTGAAGAAAAATGACTCACAGACACAATTGACAACTGCCTTTCACTTAGTATCACTATGGCTGTGCGTAAAGGAAAAAAAAAAGGGGGGGGGGGGGGAAACATAGAATACAAAATATGAAAAAGAAAGTTCAAATTACTAATTCTATATAAGTGTTACAGCAGACGCTTTATAGTTCGAAGCCACTTGAGTAGTGAATAAGTTCACCTTATATAAATAAAGAGAACAAGCAAGACATACAAATCGTTTATGACTGTTACTGGAAGAATGGTCGACGTCGGAGTAAATTTACTGACACAGATTATAATCTTCGTTTACTATAACAAACAGGATATTCACACTGCATAAAAACTCGAAATGATTAATGTATTAAGCAATTTAAGCAGTTTTGTTTGTAAGTAAAAATTAAGTGATTCACATAAATTAAGAAGTTGCTCATAAATTTAATTGAAAAATAAGGAATGAAAAGCGATAGAGCGAAGTTTTGATGACAGCCTCTTTGTCGTAGTGGCTCTATAATACTTCCTTGCTTTTTTTTTTTCACTTTTTTTTTTTCATGAATGTATGCATCAGTTTCGAAAAAATGTAGACAATACACGAAATAAATAATTGTCTTAAAGCGGATAAAATTCAATTACGTAAGGAGATGCGTGGAACAAATATGTTTTTTTCAACACTTACGATTATCGTTAGCTTATTCACGAGTACTGTTTAAGGAATACTGCAACAGTAAACAAGTTCGTCGACTGGAATCCTGAGTGTAGGCAGCGACACACCAGTGCGACGGTCAAGAAGTTCGTGGACTGGCCGCATAGTGTCGCTGTGGTACACTACAGCTGGCAGTTGCGTGCAAGCGGTACAGTGTAAACGGAACGAAGGCCTCAGCTGTGAAGAGTAGTTCAGTGCGAGTGGCAGAACATCAGAACGTCGCAGTTTGAGCTACGGGCAAACGTCAACTTCTGCCAATATTTAGGCAAATCCGCTAGCGAAATGTTTCAGATGATGAGACGTGTGTACGGGTACGACGTCATTGGGGCCACAGTGCTATTTTAAGTAGCGCCAGAGCTTTGCGCAAGGGACAGGAAGTTTGGAGGGCGATGAGCGTACTGGTGGGGCAAGAACGAGCCGAACTGACCGCAAGGTGCAAGTTGCAATGTTGGTGCGTGCCAAACGCACCCACACGAAATAGTCTATTCGAGATTTCTTCACACTTTTTGAATCAAACATTTCGAAAACTTCCTCATGTATGACGTGTTTTAGTTATTTCCTAAATATGCCATGTATAACACGCGTGTAATTCCTCTGTTAACATGAAAGTATCTTATTTTTGGTTAAAATGAAATTTTGCCTGTATTCTATTAATAAATGGTCATTGTTCATGTATAATAAATATGAACAAAAAAAACAGCGAGAAAACATGTGTGTTGGTAGCGCCTAGTAATAAATAGTTCTCATGCAAAATATTATCACAGCTGAGCGCGCACGAATTCGATGCGTGGCCTTTTGCTGTAATTTTCTAGAAATAAATAAGTTTATTTTGCACAAGGCGAAGGAATATTATTGAAGTAGAACATTAGCAGGGCTTCAGAAAATGTGAAGTAACCATTAATGGATTATAGACGGCATCACAGCAATACTATGGATTAGCCATGGAACGTGCCACAAAAATTTGTCGGACGACCTGAATATATCGCATGCGACACGTGCCACGCACCCTGGCGCAAAACCAACGTGACAACCACATGTCCATTTGCGATGACCTGATCAGTAATGCTGACGACGATGGGGCGTTTCTCAACCGAACCATAACATGTGACGAAACATGGAGTTCTCTGTACACGATCCACTACTAAAGCGATAATCGGCCCCCTGTAAAGAACCATCATCGCTACGATGGAAAAACCGCGACAAGCCAGACCAACAAACCCTCCATATTCACCAGATCTCTCCCCATGCGATTTTTCTCTCTTTTCCTGCTTGGAAGCACAGCTACAGTAGCCCAAAAAGGTATTCGTTTGGCAAGTAACAATATATTACTGTACATTCTATTTGAAAAAAAAAAAAAAGACCCAACTGCCAATATGGAATGTTCAAAGGCTATGTCTAAAGTATGTATTCATAAACAAAATTAACATTTACTAGTATGTTCTGTTGTTTACAATCAGAATACGAATTTTATAAGGCATGTCGATTTTGACGTCAAAAAAGTATTCGTCTAGGCAACATAGTGCCATGACTAACTCTCAGCAGATGCCCTTTATATGATATGCGAGGGAAGGAGCCTACTTGTTTTCATTAGTGAAACATTTTTTGGCAGTATTGGCGTGAAATAGGACGAAAGACTAGGGAAACAGCTGAAGAAGAAAATAAGATTTCAATTAGGATATTACAAAAACGAAAATCCTTCGAAGATATAGGAGAAATTATAAACACAATAATCAGTACAGTTAAGAAAATTATCTACAAGTTTCATGAAACTATAATGTATCACAACAAAACAAGAAGTGGCCTCCTGTCTAGTCTAACGCAAAGAGAACAACCTAACATAGTAAGATAAATTAAAGTACACCCAAAAAGGGAGTGCTGGGAAGATTAGAGTTGATGTTGAACGGGAATTAGGAAAGCGCGTCCCAGCACAAACGATGCGAAGTGTGCTTCAAGAAATGGGATATAATGGCCGAATAGCCAAAAGAAAAACCTGCATAAGTTAGACTAACAGGAGTGACTGTCTAATTCCAGGGAACAGGAAAACGAAAGCTATGAATACTGGAAGAAGGTCGCATTTACCGATGAAATCCAATTCAACTTTTTCAAGTCAAACAGTGGGTCACAGTTTGGTGAAAAACAAGCTGTTGAGCTAGACATTAAAATTCTCACATACAAAACCAAATATGGTTTGGTTGCATAATTGTTCGGGGGTGTACGAGTGCCAGTGGCGTAGGCGATATGCGTTTTATCGATGGCACCATGGACTACAAACTCTACATTAACATTCTGAAGTCTCACTGTCCCTAAGTGAGTCAACGATATGCGCCTTACCGGGGACTATGTATTCACCTTGATAACGGTCCTAAACATAAAACTCTTAGCACAAAACTGGTTTATATACAACACGCCACAATGGAAGGCAACCCCTCCAAAGTCGCATTGAGAATTTGTGGCATATTCTAGAAGAAAGAATAATAATGTATATCGTCTCAAAGAAAATGATCTCAATAAGGCAGCAGAAATAATCTAAAACTAAGTAAAATCAATCCCACGATGATTAAGAACGTTACAGGGAATCATAAAGAAGAAAGGAGAGCCCACCAGTTATTAAGGTTTTAAAATGACGACCCCTAGAAATATCAACTGTGTATTGCACACGAATACTTGTTTGGGGTGAAATGATATGTGTACTTTCCTTCTATTCAGGCATTACTGTTCCCACAGAAGAAAAATGTTATTATGTTACGTATGTTTTGTATCTATGTCACAGAAAACAATGTAGAGTTGATGTACCCACCATACGATTCCTTCTTCTGTCAAATATGTATCCGTAAATATGAAGCCTATGGAAAGACAAATACTTTTATGAGCCACTATACGTGGGCGTAGATATCATCCTACCCATTTTATCACTGCCAAAAAAAACCCTACTAGGTCTTCCTACTTATACATTTCAGAAGTGTTTCCAATAGTTAAACCAACATTGCCAGACGTGCATAGTGGCCAATGGTGACTATTTTGAGGGAAACACACAACTGTGCAAGTGAACGCAATAGTGCGTGGCAGCCTAAACTCGGGGCGCCAGTCCACGAACTTATTGACTGTACTATGTAAATCGTGATGATGAAGACAACACGCGCCCTTCCAAGGATGTTTCTGCAGGGGTTTGCCATTGCCTTCTGTGGTATGGAGGTAAACAACCCTCTCCAACAGAGATCTTGTGCAAGGAATCTAACACAGTTCGCTCAACAACGTTAGAGACAACAGCACAGAGGCAATACACAAACGTGATACAATACTAACATGAAGTTGTAGATAGCGTGTTAGTAACTGCCAGTTTAAAATATGATTAAGAAATAATTTTAAAATACTTAAAGTGGAGTTAAAATTCAATCGTGGTGCAGACAGCACACACTAGGATCCACAGGAAGAACTAATGCGGCAAACATGCCAAAATGGCAGTACTGAATTAGTTTTCATGCAATGATAAGGCCAGGTATCAATATCTAGGCAATGTTATTAAGGAGGTAAATTCTGAATTCAATACATGATCTTGTAATTAATAATAGTTAAGATTATATATGTATAGTCACTTGTCACTGAAAAACACTGTAGAGTTATGAATGTTGATTTTACATATAGAAAAATGTATTATTTAAAACATGTACAGGTCAAATGAACGAAAGTAGGAGAGTAATGGAGAGATTTGTGTGACTCCTAAAATCTAGGTCTCGAGATCGGACGAGGGCAGAGGAAAGTGCGCATGGAGCAGCGTTGGAATGCAAGGGTGGGAGAAACGGGAGACTCCCGAGAAAACCCGCCGAACAGTGGCATCGTCCGGCACGATTCCCACGTGTGAAATCCGGGAATGATCACGTCGGTAATCGAGCCCCGTTCACCTTGGTGAGAGGCGAACAGTCCGATCATTTTACCACCGCGGCCCACCAATAAACAGTAATGAAACTACAAATGAAGTGCTTTGCATGAGTATATTTCAATGTGTAAATATGTTGTATCAGTATTGATGACGTGGATATGTAAAATAGTGATGTGTATTTTTGATGGGCCTATTAGTGATACGTTAGTTAATCTCTGTTACTTGGACTGTGCAGCAGATGGTGGAAGGCGGTACTCACCATGCCGGGTGGCCCCGTCAACGTGTGCGTCTTGCCGCTGCCCGTCTGGCCGTAGCAGAAGGCGGTGCAGCTGAAGCCCTCCAGAGCCATCTCGATGAGCCTCTTGATGCCGGAGAACTCGAGCACGTCCTCCTGGGTGGCGCCCGGCTCGAACACCACGTTGTACGAGAACACTCGCGGCTTGTGCCCTGACCCGATGTCGCCCATCTACAACCAACCGAACCCAGTTTCGTCACTAATTACGCATATGAATGTTTATGTTACTATACCAGTTTATAAATTTTTTTAAAAAGTAATCTTGTATATATTTTTATAAACTTCACGCATTTAATTGAGCACTTGTGATACCAACCATTGAGATATACCACTGCCCCTAACTAAATATGTTTTAACAGGCTTGCTGACTGCCAAGGACTCGGCACAGTTGGTAACTATGGAGATAAAGTAGCTCCATATATTAACATTCAATTAAAAGCATTAGGTGAACATTTTTGAATACTGTTATTATTTATTTTACTCTGTACTGTTTATTGCGTGCAAGTGCAATTAATTATCAAGTCGGTGAAATATTGAATTTTCTAATAATTCCATAGTTTCGCTTAAACGACGCATGAATAAAGTGATCAGGCATCCGCAAACAACCAGGATCCGGGAAGGAAACAACCATGGCGTATCAGAAGGGACCATCCCGCATTCTTCCGTTATTGACGCATTTGTTTGTAGGCTATTCACTGTAAGTTGAACACTTTTAGTAGATCTGCTTGAAATCTTCTTGTATGGACATTGTGTATTCTTCCGCTATACGTAAAATAAAAATTACCATGGGCCTACTTTAGTAGTAGCATTAATTTCTATGAAGCTTTATATATGGCAATTTCCCATACTGCGTATAGGTTAAAATCTACCAGTGCAGTCTGAGATGTTTACTGATATATTTTTACAGTGCTGTCTTGTTTTCCACGGTTTTGTGTGATCCCTTCGGAAGATTGCAGGGATGGTTGCTTCTGGCAGGCCCTTCCCGTATCCTGGTTGTCCGCGCTGCTAGTCCTGTCGCTAATGAACCCACTGTTTACGAAAGCCACAGTAAATCCAGTCAAGACGAGGCGTGACAAGCTGGCCAATCCCCAGGAACACTGCGAGGAAATTCCAAGCACGTGGCCGAACACGTGTAAACTGCTGAAGCACAAGCTGGGGCAAACTACTACGAAATACTGGCCACTGCTGGGGATTCGGGTAACTTAAAATGCCTGTGCTCTCAGATTCCCAGAGAACCAATAGCTTACATACAGTTCTCTCCACATTAGTTGGTGGGTGGTGGTTGTTTAGAGGGAGTGTGACATTCCAAGAATTCGAGCAATGGTACAAACAATTATTATAGCCATAAATTTAAACATCAGTCACAAGTTCAACCGTTATTATATAACTATTAACTGTTATTGATATTACTATTACTACGCAAAAATAATAAGGTATTTAGCTCACTTGCCACCCACCAACTTGCATGGCGGGCATGGTAAAGAGGACTTATGCAAGAGGTCGAGAATAGAACAAATAGAAAGGTATCCTCCCTCACCTCCCTTATTTTCTGAATTAGTGGAGCCCCACATTGTTTGTACTCCTGCACACATATTTAACTTTCTATCGACTGCAGCAGTTAAATAAATACTAACTTAACACATATACACAGTGTTTGAATACAAACGTTTTAAATTATAGCTTGGCGTAGGTATGTGAACCTGCTCAGGCATTAGTTGGTAACATATGTATGTAAATAGCGTTAATAGATCAAGCACGTAGTACCGATTATAGAGATGCTACTAAAATCAGTTATAATGAGCCAAATGATATATTGGCATAGGCCAACATGAAATTTAATATTTATCATTCACTACGCAAACGACGAATTCAATGAGTGCAGCTATTTATTGATAGGAAACATTTTGTTGGGGAAGAATTTTGTTGAAACACGCATCTTTTCTTTACAGCTGAATGAATGGAAAATCTCACTATTTCAATCAGACGAATGGTATTGAATGACAAGCAAGTTATTTTGTGGAAATTGAAAATCACTGAAAAAATATGAAAATATATTACTGAAACGTAAGGTGATGTGGACAGAGTACAACTTCAGCTGTAAGGTTTCAAGAATATTTCAAAAACCCTCGTTTGAAATGTTTACTAGGAGTTATGAACTACCAACACAAGCTCGAGCATTAGCAGAACAGTGCGCTTCAATTTTAACAACATGCAAATGAGAAATTATGATTATGGTAGTAATATAAAATACTTATTTATATTTTTATAGTTATCGTAATATTTTGCAAAGATTTATTAATTTTAGTTGGTGTATTTGCTGATTGATATAATTATCATATTATGTTAATTAAGATTCATAATAACGTATTATAATATATCACATTTGCAGTTATGATACGCGATTGTTATCACTGTTAGGTCTATTATGTTTACAGTGACACAGGCTTATAAATTACAATGCCTCAAATTATAAGCCTGTAAGATACAATATAAGAACAGACTTCTTTTCCCTGCATTGAAATGTTTAGGTTTAGACATTTAGTGGCACGCTTTTAGTGAAACGTATTTAATACTATACTTCTTAAACTTAAACGTAAAACACTTACCAATATCTGTCCGTTACCAGGGAACTGGATTGTAGAATTATCGCAATTGCGTAATTCCTTGTTATTTAGTGGGCGGACTCTGAAACACAAAGTTTATAAATCTCATTATCACTTACGTTACATTAAAATATACAACATACCCCAAAACAAAAGCTGAATCAATGGGCTTTTTGTACCATGTATGCATAAGAAGTACACATGCATATCTAAGTTTCACGTGGGCACTTTTTGGCTTTTAAGGGCATCATATTATATAAAAGCGGTAAGAAGATCAATAACTTAAAAACGCGATTTAAACAAATCAATTATATTTATGTGGTGTTAAGGCACTGCAAGTTACACTCATTAAAATAAATCATTACACAGATATATATCGGCTGCATTTTATATTCTCCAATATACCACGCCGGAGAAGTTTATTACTACGGAAAATACAAAGTTATCACGTGATATGACATAGCGGAAAGTAGTCATTTCTCACACTATTAAATGAATAAAGGAAAAATTAATACACAAAAATGCACCCAACATCATATGCTGTCAACTGCTGTACTCATTAACAACGTCTATAAAGATGGGCCTTCTTCAGCATTCGACTACCCACTACTTCGTAGGTTGCTGCTCAACTAGCGCAGAATGGGCCACAAAAGCAAATTTTTTTCCATTGCTAAACGTAAAATAAGTTTTATTATTTCAGGGTGGTTTTAGTTCAAAATCATCAACTTACGCTGTTCCGTACCATCGTGCAATACAACTTAAGAACAGAAAATAAACCACCTGCAGAACGAGCAAGAGCCTTAACAGCACGGAATAATCTGTCTTAAGAGAGAAAATCTTAGAAAGCAGCAAATCTGTTTTCGGTATATATCACAAGACTATGTTTCAATATAACAGTTCCGTTTTACACCATAGATCACAAGGAATCGTTTCAGTGAAGTAAGAACTAAGCCCAGAGCACCTAAGCGAAACTCTTCATTATCGAGAAAAACGGAAACCTGCATTTGGAAGAAGGGGCAGCACAAGAATCCGAGACCATTTAGACCTCCATTGACTCCTTCCATAAGAGTCAGATGCACATTTCCTTCCTCCTCCTGCCCTTCCACACCCTGGAGGAGGTGTCTGACGCTTCCCCTGGGACTTGTGCAAGCCCACTTCCCGAACCACCCTCATCAACCGTGACCTAGTTTCCATTGATGCAGCTCTCCCACCCCTCCATTGCCCCTGGACTTGTATGACTGGTTACTTCCCCCCGCTCCCTCCCGCCACCAACAGGTATACTGCAGCAGTCTGCCGGCGTTGCACCTGCATTTGAAGATGCATTTCCCCACCTCCCCTCTTATTACCAGTATGCGTGGCGGAGATTTGAGAATAATATTTTATTTGCGCACTTGCACAATTAGCTATTTTGTAATGAGAGTAAGTATACATGACTGAGGAGGATGGAAGGGTAACTGTATTTAGATATTGTCTGGTCGAGAGCTGTGAGCAGATGAGGATGATAAGGGGGGGGGGTGCATTTAGGCGTGAAGCAGCTGGATGACAATTGAGATGGAGGGAGGGGAGGGGAGATGCAATGGTGGAGATAGAATGTGTAAATAGCTAATTTAACTGCGCAATGAATAGATAATTCAATTAATTAAATTATATTATTTATTCATGCATTGGGTATGTACATCCTTGCACATGCAACAATGATTTATTTAATTGTTCACTTACCTCAATTACTTATTACATGCAATTGAATATTTGATCGCACACTTGCATCTGCAGAGAGAGTTCATACTCCAAGTTCAAGATCAAATTACATGTCTTCTCACCAGGGCAACTTGCTCTCAACTGAGCAGAGTTCCGATAATATGTAATACAAATACCTCCACCAACAGACCACCATATTGGATCGTGTTAATAATATATATACATATATAAGACAAATTTATATTGAAAATTGTTAGTATAAGTTTGAAAGCAGTCGAGATCACTTCACATGCGCGACAGGCATACTCAGTGTGACACATCCTGTATATATCGCTTCACATTACTAATTATTGAAATTAATGTAAAATATATTAATCAATTATTATAACACTGTCGTGTTGGATCTACATCTACTCGGCGCATCCATCATTTCACATCAAGTGAGTGGGTGAATAATTAGATTATATAATCGAGCACTTACCCCATTCAGTTATTACACTAAATTATAGAGAGGTCGGGTTATTCGTCTCTCATACATGTAAACAGTTATTACGTGAGTGTGCATTAATTATTAATTATTTTGTTTAAATTATTATTTACCATGCAAGTAAAATAATAATAAAAACAAAATAATTGATAATTAATGCACACTCACATAATTACTTTTTACATGTACCAAGAGACAAATTACCCAACCTCTCGCATTAATGTCAGGCGAACAAGTCGCAGCAAATCCAGACGAGTCTGAATGCGAAACACCAGCTGGGCGATAGCAGTCATAAGGTCTCCAGGGACGCACGAGATGCCAACCGACCCCAGGCTCCTGCCACAGCGTGGAAATGAGGTTGTAAATATCTCGGGTAGAAATCACCACTTCCCGGTCAACTGTTCATCTCTTTATATGCCAGCAAAAGCACAAACATATCAGTGTCAAAAAATACATCTGTGCTAAAAAATGTCAAGTCATCCTCACCTAAAATAATTTATTTTTTAAAACTATTATCTTTATTTCACTTACTTAAAGATTTTAAAAACATGAAATAATTACTTTAGTTCACTTACATAAATATTCCATGAATTGTGTTTTCATTGTGTATTGTATATTTCCTCAAACATTAGGTAAGCACACTCAAAAAATATCGGCGCTCGTGACTTGGCTTACTGCAGTGAAGATCCGATGTCCTAACCACCATATTGGAAGGTGTTAATACATAATGTTGAAATTGTATTTAAAAAAATACTTATATAATATTTAAACCAAACATCTTCGGTTCATTCATCGAAACCAACACTTCTTAATATTTTTAATTACATAAATGTATTTGCATAGTAAAGTGAAACACAGTTGACGAGAATGCTGGGTAAGGGATTTTGTATTGAGGGCATACTCCTTGCTTCATACCCCATCAAGATTATTTAGATTTTTTTATTTGTGCAACAAATAAATTATTGAGAATATTTGCTAATCGAATAAACACACACATGTAGTATTTGCATACCGAGTTGAAATTAAATACATATAGGCCGATGAAACTTATATAGAAGTAATGTGACTAAAGGCTCTAAAAATTAGTCCTTGGTTCATCTCCCATCAAGAACTCTTAGATTGTTTTATTCATATGTGGACCATTTTGCAAAGAGGAATTTGTTATTTTGTTGCTACGGTACTGCACGATGTAATGTGTAAGATATGATGTAGCCATCTCATGATTGGTGCAATGTTAGAAGGCATTTTAAGTAGGTAGTTTTAGACATTTATAGTCAACTTTTTTCCATCAGACAGGTAGTGACCTAGTACGTCATCAGGCTGATAGGTAATTCTGAATTTTTCTGCTTAGATTGATAGAGACATGTGCCATAATTCAAACTGCCCGATAGGGGGAAGACATGCAACACTGAAGAATAATATATTAGTGTGCACGTGCTACATACAAGGACTAGAAATTAAAGTCAAGGTAGACCTACTGCAGTATGCATGGGAAACTGTAAAGGCTTTAGTGACATACCTCAGACCCCGAGAGCCTTGTGAAGGAAGATTAAGGACCACTAACAGTGGAACCAGCATAAGAATATTCCACGAGATGTTGTTTCTATCAAGATTTTTAAGTTATGTATTTTGAATTTCGATGCAAAGACTGCGTCAGTAGTATTATTGTTTTATAAACTTAATTTGGCTTATGTTTACACTATCTTGAATTTTCAGTATGTTAAAGATGCTACGCCCATATACCTACGAAGCCCTATACAGGTTTATTTTGTTCCAACTAACTTGGTTTGAGAAAAACTATTAATTATTTTAAGTTACATATTTTTGCAATATTTTTAAATAGGTTGAAAGGGACATAATTTTTATCATTATTACATATTTTCATTAAAGAATTAAATTAAAATACTTACATTTACTCAAAACACATTTCGAAAACCCAACTGACATTATTATAATTAAAAATTAAATTTTTCGCTGTTATCTTAATGTTTTTCCACATACACCAAACAGACAAGCTTTTCAGAAATTCACATCGAGAATATCAGTAATTAAAAACCATATTCGACATCCCTTGGTTCATTTCCCGGTGATGTAAATGCAAATGGACAATAGATGTGTTATATTCTACCTACAGGTTTGCTTAACGCAGAAGGGGTTGCAGTGCGATGTGAAGAAACGAATACGTGAATACCGGTCGCTGTGGGATGGAAGAGTGAGGGTGTTGGGGTGAAAACTAGTTCCAGACTTATTCGGCAAAGCACATTCCCAGCAACCCCTCAGTCTTTGTCCAACTCCCGACCAAAACACTACCTGCCCCAGCAGGTGTGTCGTCACACTCCATTTTTAGTAAGATCTCCCATTCTGCCAGGGCGTCACACAGAAACTCTCCGCGCATAGTTTTCGTAAACGTAATTACAATCTTACAAATTAAAGTTAAGCAGAATAAAAAGATTAATTTTCAAAATTTAATTTATTTTCTAAATTTCTACATAATAAAGTAAAACCCACTACATTACAATTCTCGTTAACATGTGAAACACCATTTCCAGGGTAAAAAGTAAATAGCCATTATTACTATCATTTTCCTCAAACACACACACACAGATATACATACCAAACCTGTAATTAACAAACTTTTGCTAAGCTTTATTGACTCTACAAATATTTTTGCAAAGCATGCAACTTAGAAGTCATGATTATATATCAAGACATGCACTATTAGTCCGTCTTTTGTTTTCTATCCCCCAGAAATCCAGAACTCATCCATCAACTCAAGTCATTCTCAAATTCATTACTCCCTTGTAAGAAGTTATAAAATTAAAAAAAACAGCAGAGCTAGACTGTATGTTAATATGCATTCAACAAAACACGTGAAAACTAACTTACTTGATGCATTCTTTTATACCGTCAACACTACAGAACAAACCGTTTATGTTAAGATGAGAATGTACTGAAACATTTTCTGTGAAATACATGTTTGCGCAAATACGTTTATCTCGGTAAATAAATGTTCTCCTAATATGACTTTTGGTCAAAAAATAACCTATGCATATTTTTTTTTTTTTTGCTTTTGTCATATTAAGTGTATTCTTGGAGAAAATTTTGTGAAAATGTTCAAATATCGCATATTTAAAGCTTACCTATGCAGTTTCCTTAACTTGCAAGAGATAAAAAAAATATAAACATATGGACATAGTTTAATCTGTGGGCTTTCATGATGTGTAATAAAGTTCCACTGTTACGGAGATAACTTATACAATACAGCATCACAATGAAACACTGTAGGTCTTGCGCGTAGGAGCAATAAGGCAGCAGACATGTGTGTTTGTGTCGCCCATATCGCTTCCTCGCTTCTTGACCTTGGAACAGAGCTCCATCCAAAGCATATCGACTATCTCAATATATGTCTGAAAATTATTTGTCAGGTGTAGGATTCGAACCCACACTCCCTTACAGGAAACATGAGCTTAAATCCACCGCCTCAGATCGCTTAGTCAACCTGTCAAATTTTCTAATAGTGTGGAGATTTCATAAAAACATTTTATAGCGAACATTTAAGTTTTCCAACCCATAACCTTCATTAAAGAAAACTTCTTCTCGAGTTATATACAACTATGACGAATTTTAGTATTTATCTTCTAAAGTGCAATGTTGTTCATAAACAAACGAAAACGTATTCTACGTCGCTATTCTCTCAATTAAGGATTCCTGGAACAAAACGTAATTTCATGTTGAAGGATATTGCGACTATTATTAAAGTATATATGACAATACTAACATTTCAGATATCGATGCAAATGGTGACTAGACTTATTGCACAAACACACACACACACATAATGAAGTAAATACTTCAACATACCATCTTTTTTTACTCATGAACTTAGTAATATACAAGAAAAATTATCAGATATGAAAATCATCTCATGGGAAATTTAACTATTCTCAGCATGCATTGCATATGCTTAATATATATATAATTCTATTAAACTTAAAAAAAAAAAATGTTTCCTTTTAAATCTTCCATACAAGAAATAAACCATGATTTACTCAAGCAACATGTAAGAACAAATACTCTATTTAAAACGGTATTCGGAAGGACATGAGTTCGATTCCCATCCAAAACATTCAGATTTCTTTCTTTTTTCCCCTTGCTTTACCGAAATCACTGGAGGCGAATGTCGGATTGTTCACACCATACAGGGTTTCCTTATTATCACGATTATAGACAACCAACTTACACCTCGCAGAGGGTTAGGATAGAATATTCATTCCGTCTCATTTACCTATTTGCGTAGTCAAATATTATCAAATTGTGAACTGATCATATATACCCTCCTCACATTCATTTCCCCCTCAATTTTGTAAAAGGGGTATCGTAATCATCCCAAATACACCTCGAGTCCATGCGTACTATTTAAATATCAAACATAATTAAGATAATAAATATCATTCTAATTTTTTTGCTCCAACATTCCCCTACAATAACATCACACAGGAAAAATAATCTGTAACAATCTGAAGCAGCAGCGATAAAACCACTAGGATATTACCAAAAAACCAGCAATATTACTCATTCCATCATACAAATTCTCGAACGTTTATCACTCATCTAAACAAAACCGATGTGAGTGGAATAGAATATTCCATATTATTATACACAAACAATTCTATATCTCCCATATCACAGGAAAGTTTCGTGAGATTGCCAAGTTATAACATATTCCCATTCCTGGATTTAAAAGGATTCCCAACCTAAACTATTGCAAATGAATATAATCATACAACGTTAAAATAATTACTAAAAGAGATATATGGAATTTATAGCTTCCTTTAAACATTCTATTTCATCGCCCTATCGTATACACAAACATTCTGCCTCTCCTGTAGACACACCCAGGTTAATATATTTAGCAGAGAACATTCGCTATAAGAAATAGTTTTGCTAGAACCATCTCACCTCCTACACACCATTCACTTATAACATATCATTTTAAAACTCAATACATATTCTATTTATTTGGTGTACTTATTTATTAGGCAGGCCTGAATATTCAGTAGTTCTACATCTATAAATGGAACACTTAGAAAAAATGTTTATCCTACCAATCACGCAATTTCCTTATCATATATTATATTAAATTAAAAATTATATGAACTATTCACTCTGGAAACTTAAATAATTTGAGTTCATAATATAGATATTTATATATTTATTACTTTTTCGCTTACATATAAGCCATCTCATTTAGCAATTACATGGCTTGTAATACATCTTTATATTTTAACATCTCTAATTAAAAACTCCAACTGCATTAAAGGAGTAGTGTTAGATCGATATGAAAACTAGAGCCATTTACATTACATCAACATGCATAGTAAATGAGAATTTAAAATTACCACTCCAACTATATAACTTTCGCACTAAAAAAATGTATCAATTTCTTTACACAAACATATACTTATTTCAGTTAAACACATATTATATCATCTATAATTTACCGTGAAAATTACATTTGTTGTCAATAATTATTGTTGATCGGGAAGCAAATGCCTAGAGACACTGATAGACATTTTAGAATATCCATTTAAACAAATATTCTGAGTAAATTGAAAACAAGATTATGCACCCATATTAGGAAAATGATTAACATTTCTTTATTCACTAATTTCTTTTTTTACAGACTTTTAAGTAAATGTTTCAATGCTAGGAACAGAATCCTCTCCCCTACCAACATATTATTATTAATTAAAGATTGTAGACCAGTATTCCCTATCACTCATAACACATCAACCAAATATATACCCGAACCTCCAACAACCAATAAAACTTTAAAAAAATTAACTCATATTATTTGAGATTTTATCATTCTCACTGCTAAAAAAAACATGCCAAACAGATATTTCTATGCATTCTTCCATCCACCATATTCTGACTTGTAATACCCAAAGTACCTGAATATGACATAACAATACTCAATATCTACAACCAATTCCATTCGAGCATATCGGATACACCAATCACTTCCCTTCATATCCAAGACAACAAAACAACCATATAAGCATTGCTATGAAATATTCCAGCGAATTGCTCTGATAAACCATTTCACCGTCGCCATCGTCGTCATCATGGAGAGATATACTTCAATCAGATACAACTGCAAACACCCAATCTAGTGTCAAAGTGATTGCTACTGAAGGTGGATAACATATCCCATCTCACATTAATGAATAGAGGTTTTCCTGCCTTTATTCACAGTTTACTCTTTAATTTACAAAAATAATTTCAACAAAATTCTTGTATTTATTTTCTTATTAGCATTTAAATCTTCACATAAATCTACGCTGTTAGCTATAGTAATCATCTACAAACATATATTTAAGATTCTCATATCCTCACAGTTTACAAGTGTGTGTGTGTGTGTGTGTGTATCAAGACATTGCATTATACCATCAGAAAATAAATATATAATTGATGATGAAATATTTACCATCTTGTGTTAGTCGTAATTAGTACACATGATAGTTGATACGTCTTTAATTACACTACTATAATATATACAGCACAAGCATATCTCTACACCATTTAACTAGAACTTGTTATCATCTCTCACACAACATACAGTACATTGGTGCCAACCTCATTTCAGTCATATGCCTAAATATACTTCATCTTTCCCTTTAACACTGTTAGGAGGCTGAGTGTAAGTTCGACTCTATAGAACCTGAACATGTTACTAACAAATACAGATATACTGACTTGTAGAACACATGAATATAAAAGGACAGAACATGAATATATTACAATATAGACACATAGAACACAAACACAAAAAGGGCAGTGCATGAACATGTTACTAATAATAACATACATAAACATAAGACCAAGTGTGTGAATTGAGTTGCTATGCAGACACTCATTTGCCCTCATTTGCTTAATCTCATCCTGGTAGCCGGTTTTATATTGGCAGGCAGTCTACACATACTGGGTTTTGTTTCGAGATGAGTTTATTTCCTGAGGCTTGTTCTTTGCTTACACACACAACCTCCTCAGGTCCTATGTAAACAACATTATCACTATCTGATATTGCTTCTGCTCTTTACGGACTGAATACTCTCAAATGCTCCATGGAGTTCCTCCTGGTAGTAGACAGCTGGTCATATTAGAAGTTTCCCTGGTTCTTAGTTTGTGGTAACTTATTGACAGCCCTATATTCCGAAGACTGATGAACTATTTTTTGGACGGTCCTACGGTTTTCTAAATCTGTATAGTCTTCGACTGGACTGTAGTTATTTGGCGAGGCTTTGATATCTTTTGAAGTTCTCCTTATTACATTGCCCTTATGGTTTAAAATCCAATACGACCTGGGAGCCTGGTGTCTGCCCTGTATTTTGCCGGTTTTCCAGTACTTGTCCCTGCTGATCCTCTCCCTTATGTTCTGTCCCAGCTGAAATTCAACTCCTTTCCTGCCAGTTGTTCTATTGTAGTATCCTTTCGTTGTGACTTCTCGATCACATAACCATTTGTGTACTCCTTTTTGTACCTTGGGTATAAGTTGCTGTACTGTGATTGGGCAGGCTGTGCATACTGACCGATGAGAAGAAGTTAAGAAGGAGATGCACCTAGCCCTGGTATGGACATATTCCTATACACTCGTAATGCATCTCTGTAGTCCGTCTGGGTCAGGTTACATTTGTGTAACAACCGTTTAGCAATATGAATGCCTTTCTTTATCTGGCCATTGCTTTGGGCATACTTGGGACTGCTGAAGTTGCATTGGAACTTGTTCCTAGCAAAACATAAGAATCCAATCGAATTGAACGGGACATTGTCTGACTCTAACATTTGGGGATCCCCATGTATCGCAAACACTGTTCTGCACACCTCTATGACGTGTTGCGCGGTTTTAGCTTCCATTTGGAGTATGTATCCGTTAGCATTAGCTGATTCCCCGAATTCCAGTATATCAGCTGATACCCTTTGATGTGGAAGTGTAGGCATTTCTCTTGACTAGTATTTCTCTTTTTATTTTTGGGACTATATTTTTCGCACACTGTGCACTGTTTGACAAACTCTTTTATGTATTTGGCCCATCCTGGCCAATACATAATGCTGCCTGCCTTTGCTAGACATCTCTCTACACCACTGTGCCCTTCATTCACTAGTCCTAGTATTTCATGTCTTAATATTATTGGTATGATTACCTGGTTTTGATATAAAACCAGATCCTCTTCAACACAAATTTCACGCATAATTTGCCAGTACTTGTGCACTTTCACGACTACCTGCTTCTTGTGCTCCGGCCATCCTTCAAGATTATATTATTTAAGCAGGTATAATTCAGAGTCTCTGTTCGATTCTCTTACCAGCTGTGCTCGTCTTAGTGGTGTTATGTCCAAGTGTGCGGATACTGAGTGTACCATGTTCAACATGCCTCGATATTCCTGCATGGAGTCATTCATATAAGACCTTGACAGTAAATCACCTACATGGATCTCCGTCCCAGGTAAGTATGTCACAGAGAAGTCATACTGTAGTAGTTTCAGTCGCTCATCTTCAGACAAGTCGAGCCTATTTTGCCTAGGGGTTTGGACATAAGGGGGAACAAGTGGTTTGCAGTCTGTAAGAATGTTGATGTGATAACCAAACATCCATTCGTGGAATCTCGTCACCCCAAACATGATTGGCAATAACGCCTTCTCTATTTGGGCCCAGTTACACTCGCTCTCTGTCATCTTGCGGGAGACGAATGCTATCAGCTGTCCTTCTTGAAGGAAGCATGCCCCTAACCCTGACTGAGAGGCGTCGCACTGCACTGTTATTGGCAATGTTGGGTCGAAACTGCGCAAACAGGGTGCTTAGCAGACCCTGTTTTTAACCTCATTTAAAGTTGCTTCAAGGTTAGGGAGCCCCCACCATGCTGAGTCCATTTTCCTTAGTTATTGTAATGGTTGTTCAATATTTGTCATAATTTGAATGATTGGCCTGATGTAATTCAACATTTGTAGTACCAGCTGGAGCTCTTTTACATTTTTTGGCGTTCAAAGTTCCTTTAAGGCCCTAATTCTTTCAAGATCAATTTCCAACCTTTTCTCTGAAAATATGTGTCCCAAGTATCTAACCTGATTTAGTTTATATTGGACTTTATCAGGATTGAATTTCACCCTTAACTCCCTTGCTTTCTGAATTACAGTCTATACTGGTTTGTCATTTTCTGCTTCCGTTTCACCAAAACAGATAATATCGTCAATGTAAGCGACACAGTTCGGTATGGCACCAAAATTCTCATCTACCTCCTCCTGAAATTCCCCAGGGACATGGTATGTACAAATATCATAAGGTGTCGAGGACATGACATATTTCCTCGATTCCTGGGTTAGCTTGAGATGTGAAAAACCCCTCTTTAATATCCAAGACTGTATACGAGTCCTCATGGTGAGTACTGCCTGCACAAACCCAAGTTTTACACTCCCCGCTAAGCTCAGCAATGGAGTTGATTTGAGTTTCACAATAAAAAATCAAGATATGCTTCTTTCTCCCCTACTCGACAGTGTAAATTGACCACTCCTGCTGGCTTGATCTGTGTGCCTATCTGTATTCTTAAACATGTGTAAAGGCAACACATTAACCTCTGAACCAGTGTCAACTTTCATCACAATTCGTCTGTCCTCTATCATAACCTGTTTCCTCCATTCTGTTTTTAACCTATCTTCTAAACCAGACTCTTGCTTTGCACCTTGTTGACATATATATATATATGTATATATATATATTGGACTAGTATACACTGAATCTACCCAACTGCTTTGAGGCTATGCAATACAAATATGTCATCGTCATTGCTTTTGCGTTGTAGGTGCATTGATCGTACTTGTCGCACTTTACATGAAGCTGCAAAGTGGTTTAGCTGCTCACATTTGTTGCATTTCTTGCCTCATGCTGGGCATCCACTATTTTTATGTGCGAATTCACATCTGCTGCACTTAAAAACATTACCTACTTGTTGACTCTCAGCACTGGTCTTACCTTCTTCTTGTTGTTTCTGCCGAATATTTTGTCTGAGTACCTGTTATAATTGTTTCTCTCCTCTCTTCTGAAGTGCATCTACTGATGTGGGATTAGATGCAGAAGACGTACGGAGCGCTTCGTTAATCTGTCGTGCCTGTTGTTTACTTAATTCCTCCATGCGGCAGTGTTGTGCCACTGCCTGTAGTGCTGTATCTCTTACCCTAAGTAAGGTTTCCTACAATCTCCGATAACTACACCCTTGTATGATCCTATCTCTAATCATACTGTCCTTTTGCATTTCAAACTCACAATTCCACACTAGTATTTTAAACGAGGTTAGGAACTGGTCAAATTTCTTACCAGCTTCCCACATCCTTTGTGAGAATTTGAATCGTTTGTAGGTTGTATTCTTTTTGGGTGAAAAGTAGCGCTACAATTCTTTCACCACATCCTGAAACCTATTTATATCATTACCTTCATCACCGGTTTAACTTAAAGGTGTTATATGTTCGTGGAGCATTCTGTCCCACGAAACTTAACAATATCGCTGTTTGTACTGCCTCTGGGGATTTGGTTTGTTATATAGCAGTCAAATACAGTTCAAATTTTTGGTAAAACATCACCCAGTTGGCTACAGCATTTGGTCCATTAATATCAATGGGACCAGGCGGCGGTATAATCGATGAATTCTTAGTTATTTTGACGCCGACTGTTGTCTCACTTGTAGGTTGGTTCTCATCCACATGCACATTTGGGCATACTAGTTCGTATAATCGTAAAACGTGATAACCAACTCCACACGATTGGACCACTGTTAGTAGTAATTAGTACACATGATAGTTGATATGTCTTTAATTACATTGCTATAATATATACAGCACAAGCATATATCTACACATTTTAACTAGAACTTGTTATTATCTCTCACACAACATACATTACATTGGTGCCAACCTCATTTTAGTCGTCTGCCTAAATATACTTCAGTCAGCCTAAATATACCTCACATCTTCAATACACATTTATCTCAGATTAGACTTATTCATTTCTACCAAACAGTTTAATATAAGGAGGATTCGAATAAACGAATAAAAACAGTAGTCTCTCAAACACTATTATCTCAAATATTTATTAAAAATTATATTGTTAGTTACATACACTCAAAACTATTCTTCATTCAACAAAAACATTTTATGGTTTAGTCTAATTTTAGAGAAAAATTCCTGTTATGGACAGTCCAAATACTCCGATTCGCATACACCACACCACAAATTAACAGATGGTTACATCTTGTATGAGATGCTGTACATACAGTTACTAACTTCATGTCGTCTGGCACTATAGCTATTCATGACTGTCTTGTTACAATATTTGTGGATGTTCGGTACTCTTATGTAACTTCGACTGCCAGAGGCCGAGGGCTTTCGTATTATCATTAGCGATGTCGACATATCCTCACCAATACTTTCCTTATGCATTGTACAAAAACCTTACACACACTATCACTAAATGTTCATATTTGTAAAGATCTGTCCTCCGGTACATCTGACAAAGAAGTGAAAACCTTCTTACAATAGGCATGCTTATATAATGTTAACATTACATAACAAACAGTTAATCTTTAACATCTAGACTATCTCACTATATGCCTGCTAGTTATGTTTATGTAAAAACATCATAATTGATATACCATTACACAAGATCTATTCATTCCATTCATTATTTAATCGGCGAACTCATACGTCAAAACAACACAATCTTATTTACACGTTTCCATCTTTCAATGTTGGAGACACTTTTTTTTCTCAATACTTCAATGCTCTTCCGATCTGCACTATACCAATTCCTAGAATGTGGTGTTTCCAAAACACTAATACATCCTTTAAAACACTCTATACACGGGATGCAGCCGAGAATCACTTAGTTCTGTTGCAGATAACCAGGCAGATATTTGTAGACCCATCTTATTTCATGTCATGCATAGGTTAGAAGGAATTCTTTAGGTAGGTATGCAAGCTCAGTTTCTTTATCGAGTGCTGCATGTAATTTAAATTTTCCATAGCTCACAAGGGCTGATAAAATTTTCTGTCCATTAGAACAACATATCAACATTTTTTTTTTCACTAAACCCTCACGAGAGAGAGAGAGAGAGAGAGAGAGAGAGAGAGAGAGAGAGAGAGAGAATTTTTGGATAAATTATATCAGTGCTATAATATGCTTTTATAGGCATTTATAGCCGCACAGCCGCTATGCACATAACTTAGAGTCAATTAAGGTCTGGTTGCCCTGCCACCTGGAGGGTGCCAGAACAGCTGCGTAAAGTAAAGTTACTCCCACCACTTGATGTCCACAGAAAGAAGAAAGATGGCTGACAGTCCAGCTGTGGCTTGTATTTGTAGGGTTGTAGGCCATCGCCCAGTAATTTATGTAAAGGACACATTGCACCGAGGTTCCTAATTCCCAGAATATTTATACACTTCTTCTACACTTGTTGGCTACTCCAACAATGGTGTGATGCCAACTATATCACTGCTGTCAGTCATTCCCACAGCTGCCTGGGGGATGGCGACGAGTCAGCGAGCATCCTAGGGGGAGGGTAGGATCGTGGTGCCCCCCCCCCCCACAGAGAATCGGACTGTGCATAATGGGAGCTTGCAGCTAATGCGAGCTGCAGGGCATAACACTGACCCCTCCTTAATTATATTCATCCTGAATAGCCTCTCCAACATCAGGGCCTTCTTACAATGCCAGTCGGTCGATATGGGCAACCTAAGGCATCGCCCGAGAGCCCTGTCGACAAATCCAACACACCACACTATTTTTCTGTTTCAGGATCCTGTATGGACCTTCCCAACATTTATGTAGCTTCGGGAAATATCCCTTCTGCCTTCGAGGGTTGTAAAACATCACCAGCTGTCCTTATAGAAAAGTCTCTACGTGCATTCTCCAGTCATATCATGTTTTCATTCTGTCACTATTAATTTTTAACTGCCTTTGTGCAAACTCATGAATGTCAACTAACTTTTGACGTAGTTTAATGGCATATTCTGGGGTGATTGCTTCTACTTGACTGGACGTCCAAACAGCAGGTCACCTGGGTGGCGGAGCTCTCTCCCAAACAGCATCCTTGAAGGTGTTACTCTTGGAGACTCGTGGACCACCGAGCGATATACCAGGAAAAATAAGGATATCTTGGAGTCCCAACCTTTCTGGTTGTCTTTTACAAAGATCGCAAGATACTGTTCTAGGTACGATTTAGCCTCCTGACCATCCCATCTGACTGAGGGTGTAATGTTATAGTACAAGTTTTCTTCATTCCTAAATCCCAGATTCCTATTGGAAAATAGTTGCTTCAAAATTTCTTCCATGACCAGAATGAAGCTCAAGCGGCACTTTAGACCTGGAGAAAACATGCTCTACAAGATCATCAGCTACCAAGCCAATCTCTTGGTTTGACACCGGTATGACCTCGGGCCACCTTGTGAAATAGTCTTGTACTACCAGAAGGTACATATTCCCCTTCTCCTCTCAGTGAATCGTAGTGGTCCGAGAATGTTCATTGCCATCTTCTCGAATGGGGCCCCTACATTGTGTTTCTGAAGGTACCTCGTCCCTTAACCCTTGGACCCTTCCTCATGGTACATGTATCAATCACACAGATGACACCACTTCTCAACATCCTGCCGACAATGCAATCAATAGAATCTTATTCGATCTCTATCAAGGGTCTTATTTACACCGAAGTGACAATCTGCTGCTGTGTTGTGCAGTTCTCTTACCACTTCTGGTATTTAGCAATCTGGTAGGGGCAATTCTAAATTACTTTGTCTCCTATCATTACTTTACCAGTTTCTGTAAAGCACACCATAATTTATAACAAGGGAATTTCTCTGTGCCTAGTATGTCTTAACTGCCATGCCTAGGCTAGATATCTTCTCCCATCTTGGTCGGCTTCTGGTTTCCTTCCACTCCAATAATGGATGCAAGATGGGGTCTCTTAGCTGATCATTTCCAATGTCCTTTTCGACCCATGTAGGTGACCCATCGCAAGATATAGGCCCTTGAATTCTTGTCTTCCTTGCTTTCCACGATACCTGACCCTTTTCGTCCTGGTGTACACAACGATGAAGAATGGTTCACATAGTCTCCTGGAAAGTGTATCTGCATTGCTGTGAAGGCATCCAGACCTGTGATGTATTTCAAAAGTCATAATCTTGTAGGTGCTGTATCCACTGGACTATTTGACCTTCAGGGTTCTTGAAATTTAGCAGCCAGCATAATGAAGCATGATCAATTCTCAGGATGAAGTGTGCCATAAAGATATGGGTGAAAATGTGCAATTTCCCTACCCACTGCCAGGAGCTCCTTGAACGTCACATAGTAATTCCTATCAGACTTGTGTAGCGCCTTACTGAAGTATTCCAATGGCCTCTACTGAAACTGAGATAACACAGCCGCGATAACTGCATCACTAGCATCAGTATCAAGAATGAATTAACCCTTTATATTCGGGAAGCCCAGAACTGTGGGAGATATCAGAATTTCCTTTTATCTATTAAAAGGAACTGTGTATTCTGGGGTCCAAAAACATTTTATTTTTGCCTCAGTCAAGTCATGCAGAGGTTTGGCGATCGTTGCGAACCCAGGCACAAATTAATGGTAGTAAGTAAGCAAGGCCAGGAAACTTCGCATTTCAGTTTTATCCTTTCGTAGATGCCAATATCTTATAGCTCTGGTATTCTCAGGGTCTGTTTCAATCCCATGGGCCGACACAACATGGTCGAAGAAATTAATTTTCTTTTGGAAAATGTAGCATTTCTTAGGAACTAATTTCAGGTTGGCTGCAGCGACTTTCTGACACACAGAGTCTAGGGACGTCAGGTGCTCTTCAAGTGTTCTTCCCTTGGCCACAATGTCGTCAAGGTACACTTGGCAAATGTCAATGGTAGAAATTTCTCCATCAGTCGTTCAAAGGTAGCAGAGGTATTGCTTATCCCAAAGGGCATAACCTTGAATTGCGAGGTTCTTTCCCTTGGACATAAAAGGCAGTCTTTCCTTTGTCTTCTGGGACTATCTTACACTGCCAATACCTGCTCTTCATGTCTAAAGTAGAAAACCACTGTGAACTTGCTAGGCTATTCAGTGTGTCGTCCATTCTAGGGAGTGGGTTAGAATTTTTCTTGGTCACATTATTAAGATGGTGGCAATAAACACAAAACCTAATAGAGCCATCCTCCTTTCTAACAAGCAAAATTGGAGAATACCATGTACCGACTGATGGCTCTATCACATATAAATCCTGCATTTTTTATATTCAGAATATCATCAACCATCTTATATGAAACTAGCGGTATTTCCCTTGGTGACTGCTTTATGGGTCTGGCATCCCCTGTGTCGATATGATGGCATGCAGTATTAGTTCTGCCAAGATATTTGGGCTCACAGAAGAAAGCACCTGTATTCCTCTGTAGTAATTCTGAAGCTGCCCTCTCTTGTCATCAGGAATATTTATCTTGTTATTGTCAACAGTTCCCCCAGAGCATCTGGTAGAGAACAATCTGTATTTCGTGGCATTGAAGCTTCTGGAACATTTAGAAGTACCTTTGAGACCATCTTTCAAACATTATGGCCCCCTCCTCAAGATGGATAGCATAGTCAGATAAATTAATCATACAAACTGGTAAACTGTCCTATTTGAAGAAATCAAAGTCCTTGCTATAATGACACCATCTGGTAAAATTCCACCCTTCTGGGCTGGTCAGATTATGCCGAACCGCCTGACAAAATTTCCGTGGCATCTGCCTGGAATAACAATTTCGCTAGAAGCAGGAATAACTATCCCTTGACAACACATTATTGGGAAGCTTATTGGCGAAGTTGACACTAACAACTCGGTATTATCAGCCTGTAACACTCCCAGTTGAGTATCGATACAGCATCACAGCTTAGATAATACATCAAGAGCCAAATGCTTTCGTCCTCTATTTCTACAATGTAAATATCATGCTCTATGTTCAGGTTACAAAGCTATAAGAATACCCTTCTCTCACCTCTGACTGGTGTGGTCTCGCCTGTTATTGTAGTTAATTAGCAGTGATGCATGCGCTTATCGGATGATCGCTGGGGGGAGGGCCCGAGAATTTCCGGTCTTACCACTGCCATAGTCGCTCCTGTGTCAACGACCATCTGAAAAGGAACATCATATAGGATCCACTCCACCAATATGGCATCCAAGTCCTTTATCATTGAATACACCTGCAAAAACACTGGGGCTTCTCCATCAGCAATCACCGACGTTTGCCCCTCAAGACCGGTGCTTACAAGTTTCCGAAAGATGTTGCACTCTCACCTGCCCCTTGCTGTCTGTTTCCTGTTTGCTGCTGCTATTGCTACTATTGAGAACAGTTGGCTCTCAGGTGCCCCGGCTGTTCAAACGACCAACATTCCAGCTGTTTGGGTGAGGGACGGCGAATCTCTGTAGCACGCAACCTGGAGGCGATGTCCCTCATTGTCGTCTGCTAGTCCTTGATGCTGTTGTCCTTCTCTTCATTCAGCATCACTGCCCGCTCTGGACGCCGGGGTACTGATGCCTGCCATGTTGACTCCACCTCTAGGTCCTGCATGGAGTCAGCGATAGCATCGACAAAGAAGCCGGCTGCGATGACATCTCGTACTTCTTCAGAACATCTCTCCAGATAGTTGTGACAGTCTCACGATGTCCTGCCCCAGATACTGCAGTGGTTCTCTAGGTTGCTGGACGCAGCTTCGCTGTTGGGCATGGTGGGCGTGTCGCAGCTCCAAAACCGACACCAATGTGGAGTATTCTAGTCGATGTCGCTCTGGCAGAGATTGCAGTATACTCAATGCAGGTCCTTTCAGTACAGCCACCAGGTAGTATACTCGCTGCTCTTGAGTCCAGCCATTCAGTGCGGCAACAATCTCGAAGCGGTTTTGGTATTCGCGCCAAGGTGTCTGTCCATCATATGGGGTGGGCTTTATTGTGATGCCACCTTTACCCATCCTTGGCTGAGGTACATACACACTACAGAAATGCTGGGCTTCTCCTGAGATGGCTGTATTGGTGGCGACCACTGCCTTTACCTTGCTCTCCGCATTCGCCGGCACGGCAGGTGTTGATCTCGGCTCCTCCCCAGCCACTGCATGTCTTCTCCCCTGCTGCTGAAGAATTCCTGCTATTCCTTCTTGAGGGTGCTTACTTCCTGTTTCATTTTCTGCTCAACACTGTACATCCTTTCATTCACACTGTCCCTCACACTGTCAATTTTCTTATCCACAATGTCTAGTCTATTGTTCACTAATTCGCTTACACCTTATAACTATCGGTCTAAATTTCATTTCACACTGTATATTTTTCTATCCACATTTTCGTTCACACTGTCTATTTTCTATCCACAAGTTCAGTAACACTAATAATATGGCTATTTACAGAGTTACTAATACTATCTATTTTACTAGTTTCATTTCATTAACACTACTGATTTGGCTAATTAGCCTTTCCATTAAAGAGCGAAGTGCTTCCATGCCTGCTGACAGTTTCCTTGCTAGCATCCAAAAATTTCAAAATAATTCATAGGCCCGTTATTATTAAATATATTATTAAATTTACAAATTTGACCCACTAGTCAATACCCTACTGTAAAAAATAAAGCATTAATATTCGCATATTTTTTACAAAGTCTTGCCTGGAATGTACTTTACAATTTTTTTTTTTTTTACCTTCTCGTATACGAAAAATTACACACTGTAGCAGGTATCATGCGAGTGGGGATTTCTATGCAAACGGAGTATTTTTCTAGGAAAATCAATAAAAGTCCGAGGTACTGAGATACATTTATTTAAGTTTTACAAATATTTTATAGTTTTTTATCAAATTAAATAATATATAAGTTTGTACGGATTTAATGTGAAATTGCACATTTGGGGCTGACAATCTAAAAGTTAACATAATTTATAATTATTTGTTTATTATTGTAATAGCTGTTGGGAGATTTTTTTAAGTAGTCAATACTATCCCATGTGTGGTGCTATTTGGATAAATCATTAAAGCACCAAAGATTCAAGTGTTTCTGGTCAATGTATCCACATCAGAACGTTTCAATAACTGTCAAAATAATAAAAATTATGTATTAAAACTTATTTAAGACATTAATGTTGCCAGCAGTGGCATTTCGCTGTTTTTCATTTAAAATATATTAATAAAATAAACTTAAAATATGAGCGCACTACAAACATTCCAAGATACTCTGCCACATTTGTTTAATATTTGTCAAAGTTAACGAAATAGTCAAATTATTCCCATTTGACGGCATAAAAGAATAAACGAAAACAGTAACTGGACCATGTGAGATTTATTATTTAGTAAAGTAAAATATAATTAAATTTCCGTGCGCAACTATTCTTGAATTAGTATCTTTGCAACTGTAATAATCCTAAATATACTTGTGTGGGGTGAGCTATAAAGGAATTTTTATGCAAGCTGCAGCAGATCACAGGATATGGCTCGCCTTTCAGCACTGAGGTGAAGTGGAGTTCTCGGGGTGCTCCCAGTGAGCTCATTTCACTCAGGGTAGAATACGTGTCAACAACACCCAAAGAGGATACTTGAAGCAGTCATAATCACTCATGACACCGCGAGGTGCGACTTTGGACGAAAACTTTCCTCAGTAATAAAGTAACACGTGTACCTGATGATGAAGTTGAACCTATGAGAATCACCGACGTTATTGCTCACTCTGAATTCGGTGATGTAGATAGTTTGATCGGTTCTACTACTATTGTCTCTGCTATATGCATGGTAGATTATGTAAGCTGAGAGATTATTATAGACAGCTATACATGTGAAGACATAGAAATACTAACGAAACCGTAGTGCATGGAGTTAGGAGTATACAGGAGATGGCATGATGCGACGTAGGTGAAGCTGCTGGAGATAGGTGGTTTTACTATGGACTCTAGCCGCCATCTTGACAGCAACCCAAAACATCTTGTTTACATTAGAATGACGTTGAGAGAAAGGTTACATTCAAAGCATTTTGTGTTGAACAAAGAAACGGATGAATAAATAAATAAGTATTACAATTCACGTGTTATGTTTTACTATTTTATTATTGACTTGTGTTAGTTGTGCAATCAAATAATTTCTTCATAAAACTATCAATCGTGAGTGTGTGTACCGCGGACCAGTATTGGGTTATGTGCGACAATAAGCAAGTGTTTTAGATATACTGCTCATATATCAGGATTTGTGAAAAACTATTTTATGAATAAATGATTAAATAAAGTAAAACAAGCGTGCTACCGTTGCCGTGTAATGTATTGCAGGTTCCATATCCGTAATGCGTGCAACAAAATGGCGACCAGCAGCCTAGCTGAATTTCTGGAAGACAAAGTTCACGTGTTCCTGAGCCACGAATAAATAATTATTTGCTGGCATTTATATTTAAACTCCTAACACTCACAATGACTCGAGAGGTTTGTTTTCAATATGACTTCATCTCCTTTATACATATTTAATGTCAATATGGTGAATGGTTTCTGCTAAATAAATTCAAATCCCGTTTTAGTTATTCTCTCTCTTTACATTACATTAGTTCTCTGTTTTGATACAGTTTTATTTATATTTATACCTTATTGTAGGGTACAATATTGTTTCTTGCATCTAAAATGTTGGACAGGGTTAAGTTACCCTTGGTACATAACTTAAACACAGAAATTAAAAATTTTACTGAATTGTCTGCACTGGACAATCAAGCATTTTAGACATTTTTCAGAAGAAAAAAAGGGAGGGACAGGAGACATTTATGGATAATTTTATTCCCTATATCTACACAAATTGTATTACATATTTCTCCAAAAGTGCAATTTAATACCAAGGGCTTAAGCCCACTGCCAAAGTGGTCCACAGACACACTTGTGACAAAATTTCTTGTTGTTACCTACTAACTTGTGCAATTATTATTTTTAGTGCGAAATTCTCCTTTGAATACATTAAAAACTATTCAGTTTCAATATCTCAGAAGCCCACTGCAGAAATCTGACAAACAAACACTCCTCTAAGAAACAGGATTATCGCTGAAGAAATGAGGTTCTCTCCTCCATTTCCAGGGGGGAGGGGGAGGGGGGCTGCGGTGGGCATAGTGGTAGGACGCATTAATACTACGTTTGGCTGCAGTACAAGTTGTTACAATTCATGTACAGATAATATTAAAGTATAAATATGTAAAGTCTACATTAGATTGAAACACAAGGTATTACATGAAGTCTCCTCATATTAGTGTTGTTCTGCATTATATAAATTCATCTTTATGTAAGTATTCTTCTACGGAATAGAAGGCCTTATTTAAAAGTACAATTTAACAGCTCTTTTTAATTTGTGTAAACTATTAACTGACTTCAAATGACTGAGAAGGTTATTTATTAGTTTTGCCCCAGCATAGTATGGATGTCATGTAAATGTTGAGATTTTGTAGGAGAATAGGTGAAGATTATTAGCTTGTCTGGTGTAGTAATGGTGTATATCACCACTTTTAACTTTTTCAATATTTTCCATGTAAAAAAAAATACTACGGTACATATACATGCATGGAAGAGTGAGAATTTTGTTATTTATAAATAGTGGCCTACAATGGCTTCTTTTTCCTTATTACTTATTAATCTCACTATTTTCTTCTGTAATCTTAAAGCCTTTTCCCATTTTGTCGATTTACTACAAAATATGATTCCATAACTTATTATTGACTGAATATTAGAGAAATAGAATCCAAGTATTATATTATTATTACAAATATTTTTTTAAGGTATGTACCGCAAAACACATTGAAATCAATTTTTTATAGACACTATCAATATGCTCATTCTATGTTAAATTACTGTCTACAATGAGCCCTAGAAATTTACTACTATTTACTGTTTGTAACACGTCTTCTTCTATTATTATGCATCTTTCATCCTGCATTGTATGTTAATTTCTTTCATGAAATTCATGAGCACATATTTGTTTATATTTAATAGGTATTACTTTATTATACTGGAACCAACTGGACATCTGAGTCACTGTTTGTTTTATATTTTCTTCAAGAACAGCGTTATTTGAACTAGTTACCAAAATGTTTGTGTCATCCACAAACATTATAGCTGGGCCGTTGGTTAATTGTCCTGTAAAATCATTAATAAATATTAAGAATAAAATTGGTCCCAGTATTGATCCCTGTGGCACTCCTACTCGAGTAGTTCTGGTATTGGACATCACATCTGCAATGTTATTTATGTCATAATTTCTTATGTGGATGATCTGTTTTCTGTCTTCAAGATATGATTTAAACTCATTATTGGTTATACCTCTTACTCCACACTGTTCAACTTTTTGCAATAAAATATGTAGTCGACATAATCAAAAGTTTTTGAAAGATCTGCGAAAATACCTGTTGAGAATTGTCTTTTATCAAAAGAAGTTAATATTTTTCTCAGTAAAACTGTAATAGCTTGTTCTGTGGATCTGCCCTCTACAAAGACATACTGATGCAATTAAATAACCTTGTTTTTTATTAACTACTGTGTCAGTTTATTTACTATAAATTTTCTCTAAAATTTTTTAACAGGACGTAAGAAGAGCAATAGGCATATAGTTATCCATCAATGCCCTGTCGCTTTTTTGATGTATTGGTACTACTTTTGCATATTTGAGTCTATCAGGAAAAATTCCCTGGGCAAGACATTCATTGAAAATGTAAGTCAAAAGCAGTTTTATTAAATAAGAACACTTTTTTTAGCACATTCATAGGTACCGTATCTATTCCACAGGAACTTTTACTTTTGAAATTTTAATTACATATGATGTTTTCTTCAGAGATATGTGTGAAAAACAGCGTGTTAGCATTCTAAGTGTTAGGTCTTTGGGGTATGTGTGCAGGACAAATACTTGTAGCTCTGTGTTGTTTTTGCAATTTTAGTGGGATGTTTGTGAAATAGTCATCAAAACGATTAGATATTTCCTTACTATCTTCTATTTTGATACCATCAACTTTCAAGGAAACGTTAACATGTCCTTGCCTAAGTTTCAATTCATTATTAATAATGTTCCACATTGCTTTTTGTTTTATTTGAGGAGGCTATTTGCCCCTCAATATATCTCTGCTTTGCTACTCCGAGTAACTCGTTATAAAATATTTCGTATTGCTTAAAGTATTATTGTTTTTTTTGTTTTTCCCCGGGTTAGTTCTTAGCATTTAAGCATTGTTTTTAACCTCTGTCCTGAGATTGTCAGACCTTTACTAATCCATTTGATTTTCGAGCTACTGCTACATTTTACAGGCTTGAGTGGAAAGGCATGATTAAAATGCCAAAGAAATGTATTAATAAAACTGTTCCAGGCAATCTTTGATCTGGAGACGTTGTTCGTGGTTGTAGAAAATTCCGTTCGTGGTTGTTTTGCGGTGTTCTGTAAACATCATCCCATTTTTCATTTACAAGTAGGCGTTTAAAAAATTTAACATTTTCATCTACATATCCATGATTCATTATCAATATTAAAATAAGCTTATGTCAAATTGGTTGCCCTTAAAATTAGAATTTTAAAAAACATTAAGGGTGAAATAAAGTTTAAAGAAAATCTCGCTCTTTTTTTATTTTGCAGATGGTGTAGTTATAGGAAAATATTGGCTTTAGTTATGTTTTATTTATTTTGACTACCTTTGGAAAACGATAAAATGTATAAACATGTAATTTACTATAATTATTAAATACCACTGTTAAATACATAACCATCTAAACACACAAGTAAACTTTATTTATTTAACTTAACATCTTGTCGACAGCAGGTTCATTAGAGAATGGTAAACCAAGAACACAATGAAGGGAATACAAGGAAGAAATTGGTTAAATTGTCTTTATTGAGTCACCTCAGAAATTGCATGGAGTGAGTTCGAGAAACCATGTAAATTGCAAATCATGAAGGCTACATTCAGTAGCTATTAAAAATATGAGAACTGATTTGGTTGTAGACCTATATTCTTGTATTGATAAACAGCCGATTTCTTGTTGTCACTGCAACTCTGCTGACTTGGGGAGAAAAAAATTGTAAGGGGTGGAGTTTTTATAAGGTGTAGCCTTGTATTGGTTTACGAGATGATTTGCCATTACTAACAAATGAATTCCGTAAACTCCTACACTGAAATAGCAAATCGGCATTTAGAAAAATACGAATCTGGAGTTTTATAAAAGTGCCTCTGCCTCTTACGAGTCAGCAACTTACAGGTTATATCTTAAATTCACGGCACGTTAGTAATCGCAACCGCACTTGCAAAAATTAAACACACTGCGATTGTTAGTTTACAAACTCCCTATACACACAATAAATGTGCGATATATTTCACGAATGTATCCACGGTATACACTGGACTCGCATGGCCCGGCTCGTACGCATTTTCATACGTAAATATTACTTTTCGTTGGTCGCCGAATAAATATAAAATAGATTATAGTTCTAAGGCGTGTTTAAATTTGTGAAAGTCACATTTCACAAACGTAAGAATAACACAAATTTAGAGAAAATTCAGAACAACTAGTGAAGTATTCTCAAGGCTGTTCAATTTCAATGTAAACAAAAGTTGTCTCTCTCCCGCATGGCTGCTTCACTTGCTACGCACTCGAAGACGACCTCAATAGCGTATTATATTCGATTTTAGTACGATTAAAGTTTTCTCATAACTTTTAAAAGCTCCTATAGTCGTCAGAAAATTATTTCCTTGAATATTTTCAAGGTAAATATACAGGAAATGGGAAGCAAACCAACCAAAACACCGTATACAACACTTCCATTTGAACGTAAATAATGTATAAATTATGTAAATAATGTCGTAAATAATGTCGATTCTAATACTCGTCAAAATACACGTGAAAGATAGGCCGATACAATATTTTTGGCTACTGTTGATCACGTGACCCTTTTTGCCGGAAAATAACCGTCTAACTCCACGCTATAAACTGGCTTCACCTGTTAACACTGCCCGGTATATGACATAGCCACCTCCTGCCGTAGTGATATCAGCCAGTAACACACCGTGTTGTGTACGTTTCATCTTGTAGAAGCATTTTGGACTGAGAACCGCAACAAGCGCAGGTGCCATTCAGCTGGGCCACATGTAAATTCATCACCTTAGATATGAAAATTTTTCCATTTCATTATTATGTTTCGCTGCAGTTGATCTAGATGCCCGCTGATTCCTCAGTCAGGTATTTAGAGACAGTACACTCCTACGAATGTTGTTGGATAGGCATAGATACTTATGTAATAAAGTACAGAAACACATTTTTAAAACAATAATAATTACACATGCACACAGTTAAGATAAATCTTTAAATGCGCCCATCTCCGCATTGTAAAGTGAAGTAAAGTAAAGAGATTTGGGTGGCTCTTAACATTGAGGTCTTGAGAGCCGTTGAGAGTGATTGAGGTGAGTATGGAGCAGCACCGGAATGAAAGGGTGGGGAAACGGGAGATCCCCGAGAAAACCCGTCGACCAACGGCATCGTCCGGTACGATTCCCATGTGCAAAAATCCGGAGTGATCCGGCCGGGGATTCAGCACGGATTGCCTTGATGAGAGGCGAGCATGCTAACCGCTCAGCCACCGTGGCCCCTCCGCATTCGAAAGTGGCGTTAGAAATTTTTTTTACAATAGCGAAGTGTTCAGGGTTAGCGTAAGGCAAATACAGGATGACATAAATTCATTTTAATCTATTTTAGCAAAGCCGCCCACTGTAACTTTTACCAAATAACGACACATCGTTTCTTTCTGTGTTACAAGGACCACAAAATAAATAGTTAACAAGTTTTCAAACGGTAGGGTAATCAGTTGAATGAGAAAGACCAGTGTTTGGTCACCAAGTGATTGAAACAGATTAACTGTATGTAGATAATAGCGCGATGTCTTGCTACAATATCGAAATTAGACAACTGGTGACAGCCGATCTGCATAACTATTTTACTTCAGTTTTCATTTATAGAAGTAGTGGAACCAGTTTTATCCGTATTTATTACAATACTTTAAAACCAACAATACAATAAAATGAATTAAGAATAGGGTACGATTGCACAAGAGAGTGTAAGATAGTGTTACACACAAAATAACAGTGCGATCTGAAAGTAAAATTGTAGATAGAAAATTTTGCTCGTGCCTGCTTTTGTAAGAATGGTGACAACATTATTCGTAAGTTATGCCATATTTAAATCAGAAGAGATTCTACAATTTATACAGAAACAGTGGGACATAATATTCATATTAAAAAATTGTGACACCGATTAGAACCTACCTCCCTCTTCAAGTCCAAGAATCGTCATTGAATCTGCGTTCAAATGATTGTCTTGGCTAATATAATTTTGTTTGAAATGGCATGAAATCAGTATTTTAATACATTCAAGGAGACATGCACAGAAAGGAAAATTCCTTGTGCAACCACACTGTGGAAAAGCCGTTTAATTAGATGCACATCAGAAGTAAATGGGAGATTAACAGCTCATGCTATCATAGGAATATTGCACTTTAGGAGAGAAAGGGGAAATTTTTGTTCGCATGTGAATTGTTAAAGAATGTGAAATACAGTAGAAACGAAAATTTGTTTAAAATTACTGCGTTCTCATTGTGGCCTAATGGAATGAAATGTGCAATAGTACTTGTGAATACTGATGCCACGACTTATTTGACGACCAGGATGAAGAAGATTGATGAATCGTATCCACAAATGTTACTTTTCGCGTATTTGGCCAATAGGACTTTACATTGTGGCGAAAAGAGATGGATCACATTATGCCCTAAGTTAGAAAGTTCTCGTGAAAAATTCCCTTACAGATAGCCGAGTTTCAAGAGACTAACAGCATCTAGAATTGCAGTGCCACTACAGCATTTTTCAACGTATAGTAGTGGGAGTTAGTCGATTCCATTATTAGCGCTTAGCTACTGATGTCCCCATTGTGTTTCATAACAAAGTCTAATTCAAATTCAATAAATATAAAAACTTTCCTCTATATCAGCTGCTTGGAAATCTATCTTTCAATGAAAATTTTTTCAACGATTTTTCTACAATCACTGAGTATCTATACTCATGTGCAAAAAACGAAACGCCATTAACAAACACCAAAATGAAACTAAACTCACAGGAAATGGAAAGCGGGGTATGGTCTGCCAATTATTAGAATTGAATTGAGGACGAGTCGAAAACCCTGAAATGGAATAAGAAATGTAACACCACAAAATGACAGATACCTCGTCCGTATGGCAATGACGAACCAGTCAGATTTTTCTCGGGTGTTGGCATAATGATGGAACACTGCGACAGGTCTGGTATTGACTACTCTACTTCACAGTTCGACGGCGTCTGCTCCGCAGAAGATTGAGTGAATACATTCCTTTCCGGAGAATTCTCTTGAGACTAAGCTACAATGGCTTCGTGATCACGTCCACTAGCCTGCAGAGTGAACACATGTCGGGTTTTCGGACAAGTCCTGCTTTAGCTTGGATTATAATGATGGGCCGAAATTGCTTTCGATCATAGGTATCAATGTGAGTGCTATAACCAGTGTCATACTTTATGAACGATGGGAGTGATGGTTTGGGATGCAATTGGGTATTAGAGGTGGTCTCGGCTGCAACGAACTGTGTCCACTCTCAACAGCAACTACTACATAAGGTAAGATGTAAAAGCTGAACTCGTGCCCTCCTTTAGAAGACTCTTCGATACTTATAATAAGACAATACTCGACCACATGTAGACAGAAATGTCCAGACTTTCTTCGGAGCAAGTCAGACACCACTTCCTCCCTGGTCTACATACATGCTCGCCTGATATGTCACCTATTGAACATGTCTGGGATATGGTAATTCGGCAACTTGCCCGTTATTTTCATCCGGCAGCCAATACCAATGAAATGTTGACTCGAGTAGATGTACTCTGGCAGGCGACAGATTCCAAGGCTTGTTTTCTTTTCGATGTCAGTGCGTGTTGCAGCTTTTATCGCAACTCGTCGAGGCTTTGCATCATACTGATTTTTTCGCCAGCAATGTTTCATTACTCTGGAAGTGTAATTGTATTAATACTATTAGTAATGTGTGTGGTAGATTTCCTTCCATTCCTTCATGGCGTTGCATTAATCACACACATGAATGTATAATTACCAAAATACACTACCTGAAGAAATACAGAAATGTTTTAATAAAGCATTCGCAGGACCTGTTACTTAAATAGTGTAAGATCCTCTTATCATTTTGAAGATATATAAAGCAGGATATTTCGTAATATCTACATAGTATTATAGGATACTATTGTGCCATCAGAAGAAGAACAACAATGTCGATACTGAAAACGCCGAAATTCCACTCTTTCATTTTGCACTGATTATGTTCAGCGAAAACAAAAACGTTTTTCGTGATAGTGATGTTGACAGGCGGAGAAATTTTTTTGTACTAGCAACTGAAAATATGCACAATAATGCATAGTACTAAACGTGAATGTTGCAAATGAAAGTTAAAAGATAGTTCAAATTTTGGGTGACTTGTGTTTCCATGATATTTTCATTTATTTCATTTATTTATTTATCAACTTCAATGTTTTTGGATGTGTTATTAGACTTTAAAACTACAGTATACAGCTACATCGCCAGAAGTAATTTATTGTGTTAAGTGATAAAAAAAAATTCTAAGAACTTGTGTACGTTTTATTAAATCCGGTGACTTGAACAATGAGTATATAGCAAGGAAAATTTATGAATAGGGACTAAAGGCGATGGGCAGTGAGCATCGTGAACCACATTTTGGCTTGTAGCTCGTAAATTGAGTTATTCCAGGAGAGTTACGTGCCAACCACGACCATCTCACAAAGACAACAACACCTTGAAGAGTGAGGCCTGCAATGAAAATTAAAGGTGTTCTCTGTCCACTGTAACAGAGAGTGAGTACTCTCAAAATATGTTATCAAGAGTATGACAATTAAATACAAATTTTTAGGATTTTAGGGTAGGATAAGAGCAAAATTTTGTCAGAATCACTTCAAAAATTCTCACGTGGATTAATTTAATGAAAATACATATTTGATGAGCATCGAGTTGATTGTCCAGCATAGTGTGTTGTGTAATGTCCATGCCTGGCGGCAGTGACGAAAATGTGATGATCAATGCTCTCTTCACTGTCGACATTGTAATAAGACAGGTAGGTAGTCATAACAGATACAACAACATTGGTGCTGCATCGAAACGCTGGATTGTATTTTTTCTGAGCCTGCTACTATATATTGTATTTGCACTTTATTACCTGAACACATAATGAATTTTAAAAAACTTAAGTATTTTAAAATTTATTGAAACATGATGTACATCAGAAGTGAGAACTTGTTCTCTTGGTATGTATTCGCTCAATAAACTGTAACATTTGTGCTGCTTCGGTTCAATGTGCTGAACAAACTAAAACCCTAACCTTCTTGGAGGACTCTCTAGCTCAAGGAGATGTTGCAATTTCGCAGCTTCTATTCAGTAGAGATCAAAATCAAACTAATCTTCTCCCATGGTGGTGTTTCTTCACCTAATAACTCATGAATTTGTGCCGCTTCCTGTTCAAAACGCAGATCGAACGCCACCTCTATTTCCCTTAGACGCACTTTTTCATGTTCTTGTGCGAACAGCTGTTGCATTCGCACTGCTTCTTGTTCAATACGCGGATCAAACTTAAAATCAAACTGATCCTCTTCCCACGGTGGTGTTTCTTCACCTAGTAGCTCTTGTATTCTTGCCGCTTCCTGTTCAAAACGTGAGTCGAACTCGATCTGTGGTATTCTCTCCTTGTAGTCCTGTCGCGTCGTTGTTGGTTCCACGAGACATCGCTCGCGAGAAACAGAAGGTAGGTAAAAGGTGGCCACACCTGGGATGATAGGTGGCATCGCTGCATGCATCTCACGTAGATCCATCATCGTGTCACCTACAGCAGACCGTGATAAATCTGCCAGCACCCGCTGAGCCTCCTGCTCTATTCTGTGGAAAGGAATGCCGAGTTGTCTCTCCACGAACTGGCAGCTCTCATGTGCTCTCGTGGGCGCATGTTTGTGTACATTTTCAGCCAGAGTGGCAAGGTCACCCTGCGAGCCCAGTCCTAGAGCACTTGCGGTTTCGCGTAGACTCTGCAGGGTCTGCTCCTCAGGCATGAGTGGTAGTTAAGGTGTCTCTACAGGTGGCTGAGAAGGTCCTGCCTCCGGCTGGGTGGTCTGTACTTTGATCTCAGCTGGCTATTTCTTCTTATTCTTGTAGAGGGGCTGCGGCTGGTATCTGGGCTTCCTCGCAGGCGTCTTATCTGGTGGATTTCCGGCACATCCTGCCGGCTCTGTCCGCCTCTGTATTCTGATTCCCTCGCGCCGAAAGCTGCGAACTTGGAATTCCGGCGAGGTGACTGTCACGAATTTGTGTAGTTATAGCTACAATTCTTATTTTGAACAATTATTTTTCCCAACAATGTTAGGGAGTCTTCAAAACAAAATTCTTCTTTAGTTAGTTTTATTGTTTATAGAAGTAGTTATAGCTTTTATTTCAAAATAAATAACAGTTCTCCTATTTGCTCTCCATACCAACATACTTTGCGATTAATTTATTACTTATTTTAGAATGAAAATAATTGCAATGGTGAGCTAAGGCCGTTATAAACAATTAATTGCTTTGGAGACATGTACAAGATAAGAAAACTCAGAGATACTGCTTTATATAAAGATACTTAACACACGAGAATATTTGAATAAACATATTCGGTATTGAACGTGAGTAGTAGCGAAATGGGAAGTTGGGTACAATGAGATCCAGGATCGGATTCGGATTCACCCGGCCGCCATGTTGTTAAATCATAGGACGTGATGTTTCCCCTTTTTTCCCTTATAAAATTTTCCTTTTTTCACTCAAACTTGACTAAAACACCCTACAAATTTTTCTCCTTAAAAGTTTCACTTTTTACCTTAAAAATTTCCCATTTTTCCCTCAAATAAAGGCAGAAGCCCCGAAAATGGTAGAAGCCTCCTCATGTGCAGAAAAAAGCACTTTAAATCAAATTTTTCCCAATTTAATTAATTTGAGGGGCTTCCTTAGGACCGACAGAGCAGAGGCGGCCACATTGGTTTTATAGGCATGGGTTTGCCAAATCGATGCAAGGATCCAGGATTGGAGTCTAACCTAACCATCGGCTACTTTGCATCCATATTTTATGCAGATAACCTTTGACCTTGACCCAATACCCACGACCTATGACCTTTGACCTTGACACATGACCCCCAAAAACACAATGAATAAAAAAACCAAATAATCTATTATTAAATATCATTTTCAAAATGCCCAAACATTTATTATCAAAAATTGTTAAAAACATTTTTTTTTATTATTTAAAAACTTAAATTTACCAAGGTTTCCCCCAACTCCCCTCACCAAACAAATTAGTCGGCTGGCTTCCACCCCCTCACCCGTACCCAGTCAGCCATCTTGGTAGGCGACCAACATCTTGGTAGGCAGCAGCCATTATGGTAGGCGACCGTCATATTGTTAGATGTCGTACATACGCCATATTAGGTGCAGATGACCATGAACTTGAACCCATGACCTTGAATAACCTTGAAAACAAGAACTCGAGAAAAAAATACACAAAATTCAGCAAGCATATTACATTATAGACAACCACCGGTATATTGGATGTAGACTACACAAACCTTAACCCCATGACCTTGAATGATCTTGAAAATCAAAAACTCGAGAAAAATAACTAAAGTCAACAAGCACAATACATTACAGACCACCACCGCCATATTAGATACAGGCTACCTCGAACTTGACCCCATGACTTTGAATAAACTTTAAAAACAAAAACTTGTGAAAAAATTCATACAATTCAACAAGTATAATACATTACAGACTATCACCACTATATTGGATGCAGACTACATCGACACTGACCCCATGATATTGAATGACCTTGAAAACTTCATAAAATTCAGCAAGCATAACACATTACAGACTAGTACTGCCATATTGGATGAAGACTACCTTGACCATGACCCCATGACCTTGAAACTAAAAACTTGTGAGAAATACATAAAAACCAACAAGCACAATACATTACAGACTACCACCATATTAGATACAGGCTACCTCGAACTTGACCACATGACCTTGAATGACATTAAAAACCAAATCTCGAGAAAAATTGTATGTGAAGAGATAGAAGCTAGCCGAGATGATCCACCTTCCATGCAGTTGCTGTCAATCGAAACCCGTCAGCTTACTTCCCTACTGCTTATAATATACTAGTGCACAAACCCTATGGCATCATATTGACTTTGAACCAATCGCACTGCACCATTAATACATTGTGCAGACACCGACCAGCCAATCACCGAGCCGCCACGTGGTTGCAGCTGCCCAATCTCATGCAGGCATTGAAACATCGCATGCGGAAGTCAGTCCCTGACTTCAGAATGATATATTGACTCCAAAATTACCCATAAATGACTCATCATCACCACCACCACCTTGACCTCTACACGACCCTAATGACTCATTGATCCATAGCCCATTAACCAATAATGACTTCTGATTGCATTGCTGATTGCAGTGCTGACCTCTAATGACCCCTGTTTGCGGAGGAGGAGGATGAGGATGAGGAGGCGGAGCAGAACGAGTTAGTCTGTAGGAGTCAGTCGGCAAGTGTCATTATGCAGATTGGTATATTTCGGACTCTTTGTGTGTGTGTGTCGCAAATTATAATAAATTTTCCCTTATTTTAAAACAAAAGTGTTAAGTCCTACCTCCAAAAGCTGAAAGGAAAAATTTTATTTGATAATCGCGCTTTAAACAAATTTATATATCCAGGTCCTTCGGTATATTTCAACACTTCTTGGGTAAACTGTATTTACACTTTGCATTAAAAGTGCCTAGAACTATAACAGGCTCCCACCAAGCTTCAGCAATAGTCGATGCACAATTTGAACTTTATACTGAGCAATGCAGCACGACGACAGACCCCTGCCATGCTTCCCAGTCGGTCGTCGAGTGAAAAAGGACTCTTCGTACAGACTGCCTTCTCAAGCCGATGAGAATTTTGAACATGGTGAAAACACGATTGCAGAGCTGACACTGATGACAACCAGTTAGCGTTGATGCAGGTCACAGCTCCGTGGTCGTTGAGGTCAAAAAGAAGCCCTGAGTATTGGCAATTCACCTTCGCGGTATGGTAGCACACTGAGAAAACCCAAATACTCGTTCGCCCCAGATGAAAACAGAGGTACTTACATAATATGTCATTTAAATATGCTTGTAAGCATATGTAGATATGTACATACTTATATAAATATGTATATGTTCATACTTATGTATAGACATTTTAATTAATCTTTAATTCCCATATTTATATGGATATAAATACTTATATAGATACTTATTTATATAGATATTAAAATTAATTTTATATTCCCCATATTTATATGTACAAACATATATACATTTCAATTAATTATATATTCCCTTATTTATATGTACATACTTAAATATATAGACATTTAAATTAGTTTTATATTCCCGTATTTATATATATAATAATATAGAGACATAAGTACATTTTATATACCATATTCATATGCACATAATTATGTATAAGATAAATTGAAAGATTATTATATTTACATATTTATATACCTATACATAATTATGCATAAAATAAATCGAAACTATTTTTATTACCATATTTATATACTTATACATATTTATATAACTATACATAATTATGTATAAGATAAATTGAATAATTTTATATTACCATATTTATATACTTATACATGCACATGTAAAAATTCGAAATTAATTTTATATTCACATATTAATATACCTATACCTATATTATTATGTACTAGCTTTTACCCACGGCTCCGCTCGCGTGTTCATAAGGGATAAATAATGAAGTTTTTTACACTAAGCCTCGTCGTATTACATAATCGCGGTGCATCTAAATTTCGCATAAGCATTACCGGAATGCATAATTTTTATTGGAGCTTATGTGAGGGCACACCTGACAACTTTAGAGAATTCAGGAACTCTCCATAACTGTGTCTATTGACAAATACTCCGTTATTTCTCGTTGTACCTTTTTCAAAATATTAGAATTATATCTGTTAACGATGTAATTTTTTGGTGCAAGAATCGCTCTTTGACATAGCCATTGGTCATCATTTGTATTACTTTTTTCAATCAGTTCCGTATCACTCTGCACCAAATTGCAAAAATCCTCTGTTAGTGACACACAGCCGTTGGCATCAGTTTCCAACCGCCCATCTCCAATTTTTAATAGTTTATTCGTATAATGTCCCATATCAACGTCATTGTATATGTGCACTCTGATCATATTTGTCGTAAAGCTGAATTTATTGACATTTCCCATAAATTGACGACTTGAGACAGGCTTTGATTTAATCTGTAGGTGTGCCTCTCTGAATCGAAAGACTTGATTTACGTTTGCGAGGCATGATAGACAAACAAACAAAAAAAAACTAACAGTCAAAAAGTAAACAAAAAATGCCAAATCAACAAAGCCAATCCAAAGATAAATGTAGAGCCTTACTTATTTGTCTGCCTTCTAGCTTAGGTCAGTGTACTGTTGTAAGAAGTTCCCTTACAGTTTTTCCTCACTTATCATCTCACTCATTTACTCATTTAACTTACTTGTTTCATCATAAATTAACGCATCCTTAAAATTTCCATCCATGTACGTTTTCTATTTAAAATATGAATTTGTTAAGGCTATGTCACGAATGGAACCTCGTTGTAAGATGTTTGTGTGAAACTGCAGAGTTTATCCACACTTTACCGTGTGTTTTTTATCTAACTGATTTGTTTTCAACGCACATACAAACTGATGAATTAATATTAAATTTCTCATACACTGCGTGTTGACATGGAGGGCAAGTTTTGTGACCGTATAGAATGCAGTTCTCAGGAATGGTTGCTAACTGGAGCTTTTGTCATTGAGTTGATTTGGAACATTTTGAGCAGAACGTTTTGACTGGAGAAGTAAAAAACCTATTACGTTCTGGAGATGATGGCTGCAAGACTGGACGATATAGTTTCCAAGACGGAGAAGGAGAGCCACAAACTGATTAAAAGGATAATGTCTCATCGGCCTGGAGTTCCGTTCAACTGCTGAGAACGGCTTCTACTTAGATGACGACGAGGGGAGTTCGCCTGAATCCTATTCAAAACTGCTCTGGTTTCCTGCGCTTCGAAGGAATCGAGAACTTCTAGTCTACTAGTTGTCGCAAATTAATGCAAGATTGCAACATCCTATTTTGCATTTAGTATCAGCATAAAGCCAAGAATATGTTTCAAAGTACAGTAGCAACCTAATAAGATACCCAGAGGCTAGAGAGAATGGACTGAGCTATGACTGATCGGATACTTACAAATTTAATTTATTAGCAATTTCCAAGAAACAGTGCAAGATTATTAAACTGACGATTGCACGTGATTTCACAGTCATGCAAACGGATGAATATTTGTGAGGATGGTGGTAATTGTTTTCAAGTCATTAAAACTAAACTTCTCATTTATTTTACACAACTGGCAACAGTTATAATCATTGCGTTGCTCGTTTAATCATTGAATATTATTTTAATGTGAAACCTGTCATCAATAGAAATAGTTTGTTTCGTTTTATTAAAAAATGGTAGAATATTTTAATTGTCTGATGTTCTTTGTATGTAGAGTGCTTAGTTGAAATGCACTAGTTCTTCACAATAATACAATTGAATGACTACTAGTTTTAAAGAGGTTGTTTAACATGAGTTCTTATCATTATTTATTTTTGCTTGAAAACGTTACTGATTTTAATATTCTCCATCTATTCATCTGTACAGGCGCCCATAGCATATTAATATTGCTATAATTTAATTTAGTTGTACATTCACCCTTGTGTTATGTTTTAATACTATCATCATCTTACATAACAATAATTTTTTATTTCATCACCCCTTACTCTTCACTACACTGTGTACTTTACATTTTCCCGAAGGTATGAGATATTTTCACGGAATAAAAAGTAGCTTATGTCACTCTCCGATCCTCTCACTATCACTGCACAAAAAATAACGTAGATCCGTTGCTCCGTTTCGACGTGAAAGAAGGAGAAACAAACAAAAAACACACTTTCGCATTTATATAGTAGTATATAAAGACTAGCTTTTACCCGCGGCTTCGCTCGCATGTTTATAGGGATAAATAATGATTCTTTTTTACACTAAGCCTCGTCGTGTTATAATCGCGGTGCATCTAAATATCGCTTAAGCGTGAACGGAACGCCTAATTTTAATTGGAGTTTATGTGAGGGCACACCTGACAACTCTAGAGAATTCAGGAACTCTACAGGATATGTAGTGCTCTGTTCTTGTCCATGACTGTGTCTACTGACAAATACTCCGTTATTTCTCCTTGTATCTCTTTCAAAATGTCATAATTTATTTTGTTAATTATGCAATGTAGCCCATGTCATTTCCCAGCCCACAAACTAACTCTGTGCAGAAAATAAGGCGATATGTTGCTCTGTTGTGAGGTTAACTATAATTGCGATGATAAGGAAACTTGGTATGGTGTGTAAATAATCCGACATTCGCCTGGAGTGATTTCGGCAAAGCAAGGGGAGAAATGAAAGAAATTTGAATATTTGGTATGGGAATCGAACTCGCGTCCTTCTGAATACATGTTGAAATATAGTGTTTGCTCGCACATATTAGTCGAGTGAAACATTGTTTACTTCTTGTATGCAAGATGTAAATGGAAAACTTTGTTTAAAAGAGTTTTGCAGAATTTTATATATATTTCAACTGAGGTTTGAAATGTTAGTAATGATGTATTCTTTATACATGAAGTATTGTTCCAGGAAACTTCATATGAAAGTACCTATATTGATATAGAATATGTTTTCGTTTGTTTATATACACCAGTACACTTTAGAAGAGAAATACGAAAGTTTGTCATAAGTGTATATAATGCGAGAAGAAGTTTACTTTAATAAAGGTTATGGGTTTGAAAACTTGAATGTTCACTACAAGACCTTATGAAATTTCCACACTATTAGAAAATTATACATGTTGGCTGAGCAGTTTAAGGCTGTGAGTTTAAACTCTTGTCTCTGTAAGGGAGCATGGGTTCGAATCCTACACCTGACAAATAATTTTCAGACATATACTGTGATAGTCGAGATGCTTAAAAGTGGGATGGAGTTGTGTTCCAAGATCAAGAAGTGTGGGAGTGATACAGGTAACCCTAACACACGTGTACTGCTTCATTGCTCCTACGTGCAAGGCGTAAAGTGTTTCCATCGTGATGCTGTACTATGCAAATTATAACTGCAACAGTGAAACTTTTTGTTACACACCATGAAAGCCCCCAGGTTAAACTACTTCCATATGTATATACTTTTCTCTTGTCATTTAAGGAAACTGTATAGGTACGCTTTTAAAAAAAGGTGATTATTGAACATTTTCACAAATTTTTTCTCCAAGAATACACTTTATATGACAAAAGTAAAGTAAAAAAAAAAAAAAAAAAAAAATGTAGGGCATAGATAAAAGGTTTTTTTTTTTCCAAAGTAATATATGCAGAACATTTATTTACAGAGATACACATATTCGCGCAAACAAGTATTTCACAGAAAATGTCTCAGCACATCCTTCTCTTAACATAAACTGTTTGTTTTCTAGTGTTTACAGTATAAAAGCATGCATTATTTAAGTAGTTTTTCGCGTGTTTAGTCGAACGCATATACACTTACAGTCGAGCTCTGCGGGTTTTTACACTGTAACTTCTTGGAAGGGCGTAATTAATTTGAGAAGAACTTGAGTTGATAGATGTCTCAATATATGTCCATTATTTAAGTTGACACATTGCTAAATATTTATAGAGTTAATAATGCTTAATGAAAATTGGTTGGTTACAGGGTTGGTATCTGTGTGTGATAAGTATAGTAAGAATGGATATTTACTTTTTACTCTAGAAATGTTGGTTCACATGTTAACAGTAATTGTAATGTAGTGGGTTTTACTTTATTATGTAGCAATTTAGGAAATAAATTAAAGTTGGAAAAAACATTTTTTTATTTTGCTAAACTTCTTAATAATTAGAAAACGTATGCCCCTTTCAACACATTTTAAAGTAATCCAAAAATATGTAAATTAAAATAATTAATGGTTTTTCTCAAACCAAGTCAGTTGGGGGAACATATTCAGGGCTTTGTAAGCAAAGGGGCATAGCAATTTTAATGTACTGAAGCTCCAAGATGGCATAAACATAAGCCAAATTAATTTTTTAAAACAATTTTACAATTGTGATCCCTGAGTCGAAATTCAAAATACATAACTTAAAACTCTTGATAGCAGTAACATCTGATGAAATCGTCTTAGGCTGATTCCACTGGCCGCTGATCTTAATATTCCCTCAGAAGGCTCTCGGGGTCTGAGTATGTCACTACAGTCTTTACCGTATCACAGGCATATCACAGTAAGTCTACCTTAACTTTAATTTTTAGCCCTTGTACATAGCTTGTGCAGACTAATTTATTATTTTTCAGTATCGCACATCTTCGCCCTGTCGGGCAGTCGTGACTCGGTACAGTACGTGACTCGGTCAATCTAAGAAGAAAAATAAAAAATTACCTATCAGGCCGATGACCCACTAGGTTACCACCTGTCTGACAGAAACATGTTGACTAGAAATGTCTAAACTGCATACTTAAAAGACAACCTCATACATTATGCAAATCACAAGATGGCTACATCATATCTTACAAATTACGTTGAGCGTTACCATGGCAAACAAATAATAAATTCGTCTACGCAAAACGGTCCACATACAAAGAATCTAAGTATTTTTGATGGGAGACGAACCGAGGACTAATTTATCTAGCCTATAGTCGCCTTCCAACCTCTATAGATATGTTTCATTGGCCTATGGATATTTAATTTAAACTCAGTATGGAAGTACTAGACGTGTGTGTTTATTCGGTATGCAAATATTCTCGATAATTTATCTGTTATGCGATTAAAAATATATAAGTAACCTTGATGGGGTATGAAGTACGCTGTATCTCCTCAATCCTAAATCCCTTACGCCGGAAGTCTTGTCAAATGTGTTTCACCTCGATAAGCGAATACATTCATGTAATAAGAAGTGTTAGTAACAAGTGTTAGTTGAGATGCATGAACTGAAGATGCTTGGTTTAAAAGTTATATAAGTAAATTTTTTTAAAATAAAATTTGCACATTATACGTACCAAGCCAACAGCCGCGAACTTCAAATGGGAACCAATGTTAAACGAAATTCCTTCTCATTGTGCCAAATTTAAATATAACTGTTTCAAACAAATAGTATTCTACGGGAAATTTCTTTAGGAATGATGTTATGCTAAATTATTTTGCCAATTTTTTTGTTTGATGTTTTTTTTTGTAAAATGTAAATATTGAAATTTACATATAAAAAAGACGGAAACATGATTTTTTTTCAAAAACAATTTTATGTAGCAATATTCTCTGAGAAAATCGCGTCAACGAGTTTTTTTGTATGAAATAGTTATCTTTAAAACTGACGCAATGAGAAGGAATTTCATTTAACATAGATTCCCCATTTGAAGCTCGCGACTGCCGGCTTGGTAGGCAGACCCGTTATCACCTTCCATCAGATCTTCCCTACAGTGAGGAAAGTCGCGAGTGCCGATATTTTTTGAGTGTGCTTACCTAAGGTTTGAGAAAATACTCAATACATGATGAAAACACAATTCGTAGAATCTTTACTTCACGTTCGTAGAATGTTTAGTAAGCGAATGAAAGTAAATAGTTAAAAAAAAAACGAATTATGTTAGGTACGGACGTCCAGACATCGTTTAACACAAATGTATAGTTCGATAGTGATGTTTGCGTGTTCTCCCAAGTCAGTTTCGCCAGCATAAAGAGAGATGAGGAATTGACCGGGAGGTGGTGGTCTCTACCTGAGATATTTCAAACCTCAGTTCCTAGCCGCAGCGGGAGCCGGGGGTAGGTTGACATCTCGTGCATCCTTAGAGACCCTATAACTGTCATCCCCCAGCCGCTGGTTCGCATTCAGACCCGTCAGGATTTGCCGCGACTTGTTCGCCTGACACAAATGCATTATATTGGCATGGGTAAAAATCTCAGGTTAATCTTGGGTGAACAATTCTATCGAGAGCTTGTGCAATTCATCTTTCAGTATGTGTAAAAAAGTAATTACGTGAGTGCATATTAAATATTTATCATTCAGTTATTAATATTATTTTACTTGCATGATTAAATTAAATAAATCATTTTGCATAATAAGTAAATGTGGTAGGTGCTTAAATAAATAATTGAATTAAATAATCTAATTATTCACCCACTCACTTGTGAAATGTTGTACGCGTGGAATCGATGTAGATCAAACACGATGGTGTTATACAAGCTGATTAATATATTTTACGTTGATTTCAATCATTAATAATGCGAAGCGAAATATACAGGATGTGTCGCACGGTACGCCTGTCGCGCATGTGAAACGATCTCGACTGCTTCCAAACCTATACTGGCAATTTTCTAAATAAATCTACCAGCGCGCGCTCACGCACGCACGCACGCACGCACGCACACACACACACACACACACACACACACACACACACACGCACACACACACACATATATATATATAACTTAATCCAATATTGTGGTCGGCTGGTGGAGGTATTTGCATTACATATTATCGAAACTGCCTAGTTGAGAGCTAGCTGCCTTGGTGAGAACACGTGTCATTAGATCTTGTACGTGTGCGATGTACTGTCTCTGCACATGCATGGAAGATCGCAATTAAATATATAATGCTCATAATAAGTAATTGGGTTAAATGCACGATTAAATAAGTCATTGCAGCATACACAAGGGCGTACATGCCCATTGCATGAATAAATAATAGAGGTAAATTAATCGAAGTATTTATTCATTGCGCAATTGAATTAGCTATTTACACAGCCTATCTCTATGCAACTGCATCCCTCCTCCCTTCCCTCCTCCATCACTTATAATCCAGCTGCTCCACACCTAAATGCATTTAGCCCTCCATCCTCCTCATCTGCTTCCAGCACTCAAACTGCTCCAACTTGCACATCGTATTTCATTCGAGTATTCTCTCTCCATTTAAGGAAAGAACTGCAGTAAGACTAGTGCCCGCACCATTTCCACAAGAGGAAATAAATATGTAGTATCCTCTAAAATATATTCTGCACTGTAAAAATTATTATAGTAAACTTCCTAAATTGTAGTGGAAGTTTTTCACCTATACATTGCATGTAAATACTACCAAACGTCAGACTGCAAATATATGAATGTTTAGCATCGCTACTATACAAAATTGGGAACTTTCCTACGCATTTGACTGTTTCCTCAACAAATATAAGATCAATGACACGGATGTATGGGTAAAGGCTGTTGGCCTTAGGTACTTTTTCCTTTCAGTCATATTTTATCCTATAATCACCTTTTAAAATAACTATTGCCATGTAAGTAATAAACACAGTGTGTATATTTCACAGTACTCGGAAGTTAACATCTAAGGCTAAAATAAAATATATTTATTGACTAGTATAACAATTGAGAGACCATTAAAAAGTGCTCATTTTGGAGTGAATAGCCTATAAAAACTTTACCATTCGCACTATCCCAAAAAACGTACAGTGATACATACAGTGGTGTGGCGAATTTGAGAATAATTTCTTAGTTTCTCTATGTGCCACTATCCGTAGTAATTTTAACTGTTCATTCTTATTAATATAAAACCGTAGATTTATGAACATATTTCAAGGTGGTATAATCATTCATGTTAAATACAGTATTTGACCAAATAATTAATTTCAAAATTATTGGCAAATATTCTTTTGAAATATCAGTGGAATACACAGATTTCCACAATTTTTCGCCAGTTACAAAACAGCTTTGTATCAACTGAAAATATTCATAAATCTATATCCTAGGACAACGTATATTTTGTATAGAGTGTACTTCTTTAATCTAAAAACAATTTCAGGTCACCAGACTCAATGTCGGTCACGAAACTGTTGTGTCTGCGTGTCTTGCGGTGATTATGGTCACACGACCGAGGAAGTAATTAAATCGACCTAAGCATTAGAAACACGGAGACAGCAAGAAATCATGCCATATATAGCTCTGCCAATGTACTGCCATGTGAATATACAAGGAGCTCTGCGATCTCTGTATACGCATGACTGTTGTGCGGGTAGAAGATAACTAATACGACACATTCCTCTGTTTCTGAGAGAGTCAAGTAAATGCTATGTGTCTATAGTAAATGCTCCACCGTGTGTGTATGTGTATATATTATATACGTAGGCCCTATATATTATGTTTATAATTTTTTTCCAATCACTTTCTTTTATTTAGCTTCGGCAATAAACACGGTCAGTTCAAGTTCCCATGATAGCGTTACAACTTCGCATTTTCTATTCCGATTATTTACAGAACTGTTCCGTTCTTGGTTTTTTTTTTTTTTGCGAATTGTAGTACTTGGAAATTAGCTAAGTCCTCGTATCTGTCAGCAATTTTCTTCTTAAATTCGAATTTCGGAATAAAATTTAATTAAGCAGCAGAAAACGTTATTTTACGCGCCAAAATGTATTACGTCATTCAAATTAGTTTTATGATAGCATATTTGCATAAAATTGGGATTTATCAAGTTTTGGTTTGCTGGTTCGTGTTCTTGATTTAAAGGAGTTAAAGACTTAGATAACAATAAGGTTGATCATACTTTTTATATGAAGGAATGATTATATACTTGACCAGTTTCGTGAAGTCATTCAATTGGAGTTAAATAAAAACTCATTATTTAAGATTATTTTGACGAAGTAATATTTCTTAACAAAGTAACGTTACACACTCAAATGCCCATCAAAATCGTTTCAAGTAATAACGGAGTTGTTAGAGATTTAAGGACATAAAAATTTTGCGAATTCATTTCAGGGTAAGATTGACGTAAAACACCTTTGAAATTGTATCATAGTTTATGACACAACTTGGACGACTCTGAATCAATAGCGAACTTGCAAGAAAACACGTAGGGAATCTGAAACTGCCATGTGTGGGGTGACACTATAGCTATTCTCTGTGGTAGCAATTATGAACAAACATCTGAGGTTCTAGTATACAAAGGTCTGTGGAGTGTAGCTTATACGTCACTGAACTCACAAAATGTTCCTGTCCATACACACACTCAGAGACTGAAAAGTCATTTGATACGGAAAGAAGACTAAAAATCACCTTTAACAGAACTAATGTTATGTTCACAATAAATAAATTTGTCGACTTCCCATGGTGCTATTGGTTGGTGCGCCACCGTTTGGGGTGCGGGAGGTTCTGGGTTCGAATCCTAGGTAAGGCATGGGCGTTAATCTAAGTTAGGTTATAAGTTAGTTTGTAAGCCGTCCCCTGATAAGTTGTTCCCTGATAAGTCTCCAGGCATAACACCAGGGGACGTTAATAAGCCCATTACAATACAATAAATAAATTTACGGTCATATAGTTAAAATACAGTTCATCTGCAGCACAGGTAAAGTTAAACGGCTGACATAAGGCGCAATGGGCAGTTAGTGGTGGTGGTGGTTGTTTGTGATTTTCGGTTCGTGTGCAATTTATTCCATGACAGTAGTCAGGGCTGGCGTTTGTGTGAATTGTTTCGCGGCTGTGCCAACAGATAACAGTAACAACTATTTTTAATTGCTATTGTTGAAATTTTAGTAAGAAAAAATAAACTTTTACTGCCACGATTTTAACTTTTTTTTTTATTAAACCAGACTAAAGTAAGTCATATTAATAATATTAACTGTTTTACTTATGTTGAGAATTAAATATACTATTTTTATTCCAAAAATATTCACGTAACTACCTCAAATTAGTTTGTAATCATGCAATCGCTTCACAAAAGCCTTCAAATACACTAGATTCATATGATATTCTTTAGCTTTTACGTTAGTACACATGGAGTTTTAATATTAAACATTGTTTGTGGCTGAGTAACAGCATGTATCACCAGCTTCCTAAAAATGTTTTTATTTTAACGATTATTTTCCGTCATCTCAAAGGTTTTACACTGTTCCTAATTCAGAACCTGGAGAACGCTCTCTGATTGTTCGGCTAGCGGTAAATATTCTATGTATTCCAACTCACTAAACCACCAACCACCAATCGTAAATTGTGTCATCTCACATATACTGCACTGTCCTTCAACAACCACCAACACCAACGGCCTATTGTGTTAAGGGTTTTCTGGTCCTCGACTCACCGAACACAGACGTTGATGCTGTCGTCAGGGGAGATGGCGTTGATCTGCGACCCAGACTGGTCCAGCCTGTCCGAGTTCGCCGTACTGCTGCTGCTGCTGCAACAAGGTCACACGCCTCCTTCACTCTCGTGTGGTTGGTACACCTGCCTCCCCTCACCTTGAATCACTCAAGGCCCTTACACAATTGAAAACTTTAACATTTGACTTTACGATTTGACTTTACTTTTGCTTTACAACATGTTGTTTCTTATAGAGCTTTGACACAATGGAACTGTCAAAGGTAAAGTCAATTTCGAAAAGTTGGAATTTAACGTCAAAGTAAAATCAGTCATTTTGCCGAGAATCTAATAGTGATTATGTGGAAAGTGCGCTATTTTATTGTAGGGTGATTTTAATCTCGGTATATTTAACAAAGCTCGTCTTAAATTAAATAAATGACAAACAATTATAATGTGTAGAAGAAATATGAATTGACATATTATAATAAAGTAAACAAACGATATTTTTGTTTTGATAAAAATTTTAAGCCTATTTTTAAAAAAAAGGTACGTAAAGTGCATTCCTGGATTATATCATAATTATTTACATAACAAGATACGCATTTTTACGAAGCTCGCAGAACCGATATTCAATTGTCTGAACTCTGACTTTATAACTTATTGTCTATTGGTGGTTTCGTCAGAGGATATGAAACGTAAAGTCAAATGATAAACTTTTCTATTGTGAAAGAAGCTTCAGGCTCCACTGCCGGACTTGGCGGTCTTTGCGCCGTTGCTTGGCGTGGTTTTCTCGGGATCCTCCCGTATACTCCCCCTCTACATCTCACCGCCGCTCCATTTACGGATCTCATTTCAAGTCACGTCATCTTCCAGGACTGACGTACACCTACATGTCCAACCTTGGAATCTCGCCATTCAGCGGGTGTTAAACCTGCTCCAGAGTTCACAGCTACATAAGTATTATTATCGTTATTACAATCATTATAAATACTACCAACAAATTGTTTTAACAGCCCAAGACTTAGGCAACGAAACGCCTTTGCAATACCTACATGCTTATAAGTAACGCCAACACGGTGTCGCAGCGAGTTACAACTCAATGAACATGGGAACGAAACGTATTGTATAGCTTTGTAATTAGGGTACGGAAGAAAATTAAGCTTAATCAGTCGTTCACATCACTTTCGATATACACCCTGCATCGACACCCCCCCCCACCCAAATCAATCCCACTGTGTTGATTACGAGTTCTTAACTTCGACTGAACGGTGTGTTGGAAAGTATTGTGCAATCGAGCCTCAGTCGGTCCGATGGTTCAGTTCACGTGGGATGGACTCGTGGCGGCAGTTCTATGAAAACTCTTTATGCTATTGAATTTGTTTGGTCCTAGCCCAGGGCTGCCACCAGCCCTGAAGCTGAAATCCTGGTTCCTGTATATAAAAATCCTGTAAAATCCAGAAATCATTCGGCCAAATCTTGTAAAATCCTTGGAATTAAAAATAATTGTAAATTACAGAAAAAAGTGAATATGAGAGACGTTCACATATTTAATGTAGTTGTTTTGGTTCGGAATGTACAAACCATGGTAATTCTTTTCTCCACTCACACGTATACTTTCGTTTTTATACGACTGTATCGGCGATAATTTTAGTTCCCTCGCCATTGTAATATCAATGCCAAACGCAAAACACAGTCACAAAATTCGGATTGCATGCGTAAAAACGAAAATTCATGGCAAAGGTTGTTTTAAACAATGACTTTGGCCTTTGCGTGTGGTCATACAGCCAGGAACAGAAATATGTAGATGACTGTATACCCGCACCAGTGAATAATTTAGCAAAATATTTTGGACATCACTATCGAAGCATTGGCGAATGTCCAAAATATTTCGCTTAGTTATCCACCTCCATTATAAAAATCTTTCAAACAAATGCATCAGTAAAACTGACACTTATCGCTGTGGGCGCTAGTGTCCCCACTTTAAGCAAAGAGCAAAAAAAAAAAAAAAAAAAAAATTGTTTTGATTTTTCTAAAGTGTTAAAAATCCGTAGAAACGGATAAAATCCGTTAAAACGGCAGGCCTTTCCTAACCTATAAAGCTAGCAGTACGGCAGCAAATTAGAAATTTCGAGAGCAAAGGATGGCCAACCCCGAAATGCCTGAGGCTGTATTGAATATTATTACTAGATTTAGAGTGTCTTCATCGTTGAATTCACCTGACTGATGAACAAAGGCAGTGGCACAAAAATAAATTTGAATTAATAGTTTTTTTAAATATCGATGAATAACTGACTATGTATTAGTAACTGATTATGTATTTGGTACATAAATTTATTTCTAGCATCTCAACAAACATTTTATGATTGCTACTGTTCATATACTAAAGAAAAGGTCGGATAAAAATTATTAATATCGGGTAGGAAACTACATATCTATTGAAAATAATACATTTCAGAAAATTTACAGCTTAACAACTGAAGGTCTAGAGTTATATCCGAGGTTTATAAACAAATTGCCAGCCCGGAGTTTCAGTTTTTTGTGATAATTATGTACTTCATTTACAGACTACAATTTGTTTAAAAAATACAAAGTTTAAGATAGTTATTCATTGCGGTGATATCACTGCTTTCAGATTTTAATTTACCCGGAACAAGCCTCAGACTTTTCTTTCTTTATTCGCTATCATCTGAGTGAGAATATTATCAGAGATTTAAATGAACTAATCAGAATTATTCTACTCTTAAATTGGACTACTGCAAATTGTCTGGGCACAGTCAAGTCGTGTCGAGCTATACCATGCAACTGTGAAAGTAACACTATGCTAAAGATTTTCCGAAAGTATTTTGCTAGAGAAGATATTCGCGACTTTTAGTCGTATTAAAACCTAGAATATTTTGCTTAGTAATGCCAAGCATATGATCTAGAAAAAAACAATGAAATTTACTAAACAAAGTTAGCAGGTTTTTCTAAATTGTCCGAGGCCGTGTTCGAACAGACCATTTGGTATTTTAGGATTTTAGTATTTAATAACAGCGTTCAATCCGGACGCCATTGAAAGTCACTTGTTTAAAAAATGGTTGCAATTTGGCAATTTAGTATTTTAGAAAGGTCCTTTCCATACTAGAAGCTAAATACTAAACTACCAAATACGTCATCATTTTAGTGGACTAATTTGGGTCACGTGACCTTTTAGTAAACTTAAAGTGCCAATTCGAACACGGCCTGAAAGTAGTTGAGTTAGGAGATTTGGGCGGCCCTCAACAACGAGGTTTTGAGAGCCGATGAGGGTAAAATTATGTGAGAATGAAACAGCGCCGGAATGGAAGGGCGGAGGGAAACGGGAGATCCCCGAGAAAACCCACCGACCGCGGCATAGTCCAGCACGATTCCCGCTTGTGAAAATTCGGGAGTGACCTGGCCGGGGATAGAACCCGGTTCGCCTTGGTGGGAGGCGAGCAGGCTAACCGCTCAACCACCGCGGCCCCTACCTGAAAGTAATTTCCTTTTCGGCTGAAGCCGCATCTAGACTTAAGAGAGCTGACTAACAACCCTGCAGTCAACACAACTTTCTCTGAAAATACTGCTGCGTTAAGAAATACCTAAGAAAACATTTTTTTCATGTTATTTTTTTTGCAAAATGTGAATTTTAATGTTAAATTTTAGGAAGAAAAACAACAAACATGAAAATTGGCAAGATTTATTAACGTGCCAGCATTCCTTAAGAAATGTTACGTAGAATATTTTTCTTTGAAAATATTATATTTAAAATGTATGCATCAAGAAATAATTTCTTAAACTTTGATTCCTCATTTAATCTCTGTGGCTGCAGGCTTGTAGGCGGCACCCTCAAGACTCCGCTGAATTCTACAAGACAGTTACATTCATAATTTATAGTGCTTGGATTTTATTAATTCTTACTCAAATAAATATTACTTCACTTTTATTCCTTCTGTTATGGAAAGAAACTTCTAATAATCACTAATTTTGATGCGACATATTCTCTACACTGCCGTTTAATGATTCCGTAATTCTGCGCAGGCTCTGCAACCGAGTTATGTAGATCGATTCATGATATTAACTCTACAATGTAGACGTCACAGAATCTCTACGACGTACTCCTATTGAGCTAAGCGGACAACACTTTAGAGGTGTAACCGAGAATTGCGTGTAATCTCTAAACTAAACAAAAAAGATGTTTTTTTCCACACATAAAATTCTACTTGTGTGGATTTGATTATTTAAGGCATTATCCAAATAAACGTTGATTTGCACCGTTTCTATAGACTGGAAAACTAAATACCCAGTACTTTTAATAGCTACTGACAAAATTATATATTTCAAAGAGTTTATTTTATTTCCTAATAACTTGAAGATTCGCCTTTCGTCCATATCATTTTTTACTCCAGAGGCCGCGGTGGCTGAGCGGCAAGCTCGCTCGCCTCTCACAAAGGCGAACTGGGTTCAATCCGTGGTTTTGAAGCTCGGGGTGGTGGAGCTTACGTCACAGGAGGACCCGAAGTCCTCTCACGGCCACTCATTTTACACGTGAGAGTGCGGAGAAGGAAGTGTCAACTAAGTGTGTTTTCTTGGTACAAATAACTGCGTGTGTGTTTGTGTGTGTGTGAGATTTTTTTATTTTTTTAAGTATGCATTAATTTTGATTCTTTTCATATTTTGGATGCACAGAATTTTCGACCAATGGTATCTGCTCTTCTGTTTTCTTCGTGCCCAGAAAGGTAATTATTACTGTACTTTTAGTTAAACATCGGTACCTAGATCACCGAAAATATACGCAAGCATTTTTGAAACACTAAAAACAATTCTAAGGTGCATTTGTTTACATTTTTTTGCAGGTGCCCGGGAAGCGCTGCACAGTTGCAACATGTAAAAGCCTACAGAAAACCAAAAATGAAGGAAAATCTGTTATATATCACACTTTTCCTTCGGATCCTGAACGTCGCAAGCTGTGGATGCACAAACGTCGTCATGCTGGCTCATGGAATGCTAGCTCATATCATGTTTGTTCAGAACACTTTGACGAAGAAGACTATGAACACGATTTAGATCATGAGTCGTTATGCCTTCCACCAAGGAAAAAATTAAAAGCTACTGCAGTGCCGCGTTTAAATTTAAGCAGTTGTTCTGACAAAATTGTAGAAAGTGCTAGACAAAACCGTAGAATCGCCCGTGAAAATAAACAAACAGTGGCAGAAATAATGTATGTTTCCTCGAATATTGTTCATGCCGATGTAGCCAGTGGGTGCGATGAGTGTGCTAAGTACGTTGCTTTAGAAGAAAAAAATAATACTTTGGGCTCTAAAGAAGATGAGATAGAGAAACTCGTTATTGAACAGAAACAGAAAATAAATTAACTTGAAATCCAAGTTAAAAACTTCAAGGAAAGCATTCAATTTGAAGAACAAGAGTTAAAAACCTTGCCTCGTGAATTTGAAAACCAGATTAGGCAATTTACTGATGAAAAAAATCGGTTTGCTGAGGGTAAAATGGGAAAGGTATTAGCTAAAACACTGTGCAATATAATTCTGCACGGAAAGCAGAAAGTTGTGTGGAAAGCCGACGACGTGTAGGGGCATTCGCTTTGCGTTACGTGGGACAAAGAGGGTACTGTTTCCTCCGCGAAAAGTTAAATTATCCACTTCCTACTCTGTCCACATTGCGGCACTGGGCATAGCGTATAAATATGAGACATGCCGTAGTTTATGAAAATTGGTGTATTTAAATTCTCGGAGGAAGAGAAGTTAACTGTCCTGCTTTTTGACGAAATGAAAGTAAGTTTTAATCTGCAGTGTTATTATTGTAGGATTCCTATGAAAGCATTTTAAGGGGCAGTTCAGACGCCATTTTGGATTTACACTTTTTTTTCCCCACAGGCTGTATTTCAAAGATTATATTGGAACTTTCAGCACAACAATGTATAAAAAATAACTGTCGAACATTTTGAAGCTATAACATTTTCACTGCTTTTGTCATTTTTTAATCTGTGATCTTTTTGGTAAAATATCTGATTTTCGCGCAGGCGATAACAGCAAAAGCAGGTGAATAATATTGTCCTTAGAAAAATTTTTAATTAGTGCGCTACGAAATGTTGAATCCCAAAATAAAGTACAAGCTCGGATCTACAAGATATTGGTTATAATCTATAAATTCAATATGGCGTCTGAACTTTCTCCTTAAACACAGTTAACTATGATAACTTGAAATAGTTTGAGCTAAGGTCTATAGGAGAAGACTTCAGTACAGTTGAGGCTGAAGTGAGACGGAGATGGGAGCAGTGGCGGATTACGATGGGGAGAAACGGGAGTATCCCGAGAAAACCCACCGACAACGTCCAACACGTTTCCCGCATTAACTTAGAATCATTGGAATTTTGACTGATTCAATAAGTCGCATGGTTTTTCACTGTTGAAACTGCTGTTTTGAACATATTGTCAGATTACCCAGTGAAAAAACAACAAATCCGATAAGTTATTAAATCATTTTAAGTATGTTACAGTCAAAACAGTAGAATCATGACTAAGTAATAGTGAACTAAGAAAATAAAACGGTGAAAGTTGTGAATGATCGTAGGCTAAATGTGAAATATTCGCCAACTACTATTTCCAATGGAAGAAGTGAGTAATGTGTTTGACAAGGTTGTGTTTTAGCAATACGTTTTTTAATCTTTTGTTTGTTGTATAGTGGTAACTTAGCTTTAATACGTTACCATGTACGTAGGACTACGGTTTTATGACGTTAACGTTCGTGTTGAAGTGTACTGCACATTGGGTGTATGTGGCATTATCGGGGTATGGCATTTCATTAAATAACACTACATAGGGTAAATTGGGTTGTTAATTTTTTAAGATTTGTATGTACGTATTATTACCATGACATTCATATGACAATTTAAAAAATAAGTAAACATTTTAAATACAAACTATGCGAGATACGAGTTAATGTGCTCGTGGTATGATTCCTAGCTTTTTTTATTTTAAAAAAACCTATATTTCCTGGTTTCAAGTCTCTATTGTAGCAGTGTTTTCTCATGGTATACCAAGCAAGAATAAACATTCTTCTCGCCACTAGCATTAAATGATTAAATTTATTTTCAAAAACACAAGAATAAAACTAAAATAATGTTATTGAATAACTAAATTATTATTTTTTCCTGTTTGAATAAGTGGGTTTATTTCACCGTAGAAATTACAAGTTTTCTACAGATGCTGGATGGAGCAGTCTTAATTTATTGTTTTACGGAAAATTCACTGTTAAGCAGTCAATAATCACTAATGCAAATTATGAGTGTGCGTAAGTCTGGTTCGTCCCAGCTGGAAATATGACCTCCGACGTGGTGGGAGTTGAGCAGCATAACTGCTACACCACCGCGCTCCATACTTCTAATTGTTTTAGTGTCTGAGATACGACTATCATTTGACAGTTAGTAATTAATTACTTTTTTGGTGTAAGTAATCTCAAGTCTGAATCCTGATGTACGCAGTAGTAGAGGCGGCGGATTCCTGGCCCACTTGTAGAATAGCATCTGAATGGAACAGATGATAGATTGTTTGATTAACTGATACATCGAATATTCGATATATTGACAAGTCGATTAATCACTGACTAATCAATCAAATTAATTCTAGTAATTAATCAAACTAATTAAAGAATTCTTTAATTAATTTTTTTTAATTGTCGGAAGTGAAATTTCTTTGATTTTCATTGTTTTTGAAAGGGATAGGTGTTATATTGGTGGAGCAGCATCGATGTGTTCTGTGTGACTCGCTGGAGCCGACTGACCAGAGGGGTGGGTTGTAGGAGTTGATGATGGTGTAAGAGTGGTATAATTAGCATTTTTAATTGTGGATGTAGAGAGATCCAGTGGCGGGTTCCTGGCCCACTAGGCGAGTGAGGTGTTGATGGAGTGAGAGCCAGCGGCGGGTTCCTGGCCCACTTAGTTGGGAAAAGGTCTACATGTAGTCCCGTAAGATTAACCTGGGGTTAATTTCTGGACCACTTAGCGAGTGAGGAGCGGATAATCGATTGCTCGGTTAATCGATTATGAGCGAGGATATGCATGTCACTTATGGCCACTATGATTTATGTTCAATTAGCCAAATGAAATAAGTATGGATCATTAAAAATTACTTTAAATATGGGATTACCACACAAAACATCAAATCGAATTAATATAGACACAATATATTAAAAATTACTTTAATCATGCGATAATCACGAAACAAATTCATTAAAATACCTCACCCCTAACATGACAGAACATAACACAAAATTTATACTAATATCGTAACGAAATTTCTTAATAATATTTCAAACACCTGAATAAATGACACATGCTCAAAATACACAAAATTGTTAACAATTAGATTGAACACACAAAATCTTACAACAAACTATTTAAATATGAACACATGAAAAATATATTTTACACTCACCAAAGAATGAAACAAATTTTGTACACTAAATTACTCACTTATCGCCCAGAAAGCCAGGTTTAATAAATTCGCAAATCAATAAAAAAAACATGCGATTTACATTAAAACTACAATCCCAGACAAGCTAAAAATCTCCCTCTAATTTAATGACCTCCCACACTGATCCACGCAGCCCAAATCTCCAGGTGTCATATAAATTTCTCCCCTAACAAAAATCCCCTCCGACACTGACACACACATCCACGAAGTCATACTCACACATAATTCACCTTCATCGGCTCTGAAAACACGCATCAAGGAACGTAAACATAAATGATCACCCAAATGTCTGTTTTAAAAAACATGTACATATAATCATTTTACAAACACGTCTTTCATTAGCTCATATGACTGTCACAACCGTTCACCTATTGTGAAAGCCTATTACGAAAACCCTATGCACATACTTTGTTGTATCACATGTTAATATGCAGTACCACTGCTCTTACAAAAGCGTACACCAGCAGATCGTCTCTGTCACTTCGACACTCGCCTAATTCGAAAGCCTATCGCACACATTTCCCGTAAATTAAATATAATAATAAAATGGTTGAATTAAATAAAAACCTAATAATTATCCGAACATGCCAGACTTTAATAAACGAATTTAAATGTGTATTATGAAGGAAATGTTCAATGCCTTGCATTACCCAGACAACTCATCTGCTCGCCTATTCGCTTGTAACTAAACTATTTCCCTACACTGTGCGAGTGAACCCTCCACAGTCTCCCGACACTGTCAAAGGAGCCGTCCCAATATTTCACACCTCAAGACAGCTGGGGTGAGAAGATAGGGCGAGGTTGCACCTCACCTGTTGAGAAAATCCTACCTCAGCAAGTAACTTGCAAATGCCACAGCCCAAGTAAAATGTAAAGGGAATTTAGTCTCCAAAACATTCCATGTAAATAACACAATTCAGACCGAAATCATTTTCTGGAATTGAAAAACGGGTCTCAACACTCTGTTATCATATTTAATGAAATGTAACCTACAAGTTGTTATTTAAAAAGCTACGAAATTAACTGACATATTTATAACATTACGTTAAAAATATTGTTAAAATATAGTTTAAAAAAAATTATAAAGTGTACATAATCCAAAAAATCTGTCTTCCTTACTAAAAACTATACAGAACATACATTTCAAACCAAATTGCACAATTCAAACTCGTATTTGTAAAACCTGCATTCTAATAATTTCACTGCCAGAAATATAGCAATGAATATTACTTCAGCATGGGACAAATACACCTAAATGGATTTCATTTTGTAAAACATTGATATGTTTACTAAATATTATGTGAGTCATCATTAACAAATCTATAAAGGTGTTACGAAAATATGTAGACATCCATGTTATATAGTAAATATTTTAAGTACTGTAAACTTACATTTCCAACTGCCAAAGTGTAGGTGTTGCAGTTTACCTGCTCACCAAGGCAATACAGTTTATCCCCTTACTGGATAATCAACATATTTTTCATAGGATTTCTCAAGATTCTCCCGTTTCATGTTATAACATTGACATTAGATTACACCATAAAAACTGTTTCAGTGACTTTTCTCAAAGTTTTGTTTAGAAAAAGTTATAAATTAAAAATATTTGTTTTTAATTAGGTGAAATAACTATGTTACATCATTTTGTTACAATATATACAGACTTTGTGTATACCATCCATTTCAGCATATATTTGAAGAAGAAGAATATCTCTTTACAGCAGTCATCAGCCATAGTAATTTTCTCTTTTGTATGTTAAAGTAAACAAAAAATCATAAGTTGTATTTCCTTGGGAACTTGTTAAAATTACTATTCTTTGTTTGTTGTAAGACAAGTCGCTGTCAGCTAGTGAGGCTTGCTCTACAGGGCAAGAGTCCATTTACCTGGAGTTGTCCCTAACCACCCTCCCTTCGGAAAACTGTACCGTGACTCACCATTGTGTGTGTGTGTTTTTCAAGTTCAGCTAACCTTTCAAACTCCCCCTTCATTCCTTTCCTTTCAGAGTTCATTCATGACGATTTTCTCAAGATTCTCCCTCATTCCATTACTCTTCAGAGTTCATTCATTTTCATACTCCCATTTTCAGACTTGTTGGTGTTCACATTGTGTAAAAAACATTGCAACTCACCTACTAATTACTCAAACTGAAAAAAAATTTAAAATGTGACAAAAGGAAATCAAACTACTAAATATTAAGTCACACTATTCCAATTTACCATTAAAATTTAATTAAATTATTTTAAAAGATCCTTAAATCTAAATTCACAACTTTTCACAAAAAAATTTTACAACTTCACAAACTGTTAGAACAAAAGACTTTATGCAACAATAAAAAATCTGATATTTACTCAAATCACTTCTCACATATTCTCACTTGTTTTCAAACATATTTAAAAAAATTAAAATCATCGCAATCACATTAAATGATTTAATCACTCTCCTCACTACCTTTAACAAATATTCAAACTCTTCTTAAAAAAAGAAAATAAGAAAGTCTTCTCTAGAAAAAACCTTTCAATTGTTTTTAAACTTTGGATTTAAAGATAAATGTTGCATTTTTGTGATGGAAGGATGAAAAACAGGCAAAGATAAACCAGGAGGAGAAGGGTTTCGAATGGGAGGTGTGACAGGACTGTAACAGATTATCGTCGGTGATGGTGTGAAGGCTGGTGGAGGTGGTGATTGCGCATCATTGAAACAGTTCACATATTCAGCAAGCTCAGAAAATTACGACAGTTTAGGAAGAGGTAAGTTTCTACAGCTCAAGTTTAACAGCTGGCAACATTTGCTCTTCTTCTCGATATATTCGTGTTCAGATTTCGGAAGCCGCAAATCAAGAACTTCGTCATTCCTTGAACTGTGAGCTAAGGTTACTAGATGTTTCTAAGGCGCTGGGGGCACCGGGATCGTTATTGCAAGAGATGGCGCTGATGGCACCAAGTCCGTCATTGGAGGCGGTGCTGGGGGCACCGGGATCAATCGCAGGAGATGGCATTGGAGGTGCCAAGTCTGTCGTCAGAGGCACAGGTGGCAGCGTCATGGATTCGCTTTAGGCAGCATCATCGCTCTCCCTGGAGGCGGCGTTGGAGATGTCGATGGCGCTGGAGATGTCAATGGGGTTAGCGGAACATTATCAAGACTCAATCAACCATACTCCAGAAGCTCTTCCTCGAGAGTTTGGTTAAACAAGCCTGCGAAATATTCTTGGTAAAATTGCGACATTAAAAAAAAGTTACACATTCCACAAACACTAAAGTCAAACACTGGAGGTGTATGAAGGTGAGACATCTATATATACACATTTTCAAACTCCCAAGGTAACCACGCAGGAAGCGAGACTCATCCCCTACCCACATAACCCTCTCCACAGAAATGGACATCCCCTCCACACACTTTTCCATATATTGGCTTGTACTGTAACATCCAGAGCGAGAAAGGCATACAGTTTTGTTAGGCCAAGTCTATGTGAGGGGGAAGGACAGGAACGTTACTGCCACTGTTCGCCCTGCACAAGGATTCCCACACTCTCCTCAGCAGAGGCCTTGTCAGCGCAGCGCGGAGTGGACTGTGTCGGGAAGTGGACGAAAATTTATGAGCTCGGATAGAAATGTCACTGGTTAGCTGGACAATGCTTCACTCACTCCGCTGTTCATCATCGACGTGCCTCTTTCGCACGTTGTCTCCTTCCATGAGTCCACTGGTATTCCATGGCTCATTTTACGTAGTTCTGACAGCCTTGCTTCACCACGAACATCCCTCCCTCTCAAAGCCAAACATTCACATCTCAGGCAACTCCCTCGCCACCGCTGTGCGAGCACTGTTCGTCACTCATTTGTCTCGCCGACCACATCATTTACCCAGGAGACTTTCTATGAGCACATTCCTGCCATACTTCGTAAAAAGAAAAAAACACCTCGTCATGGCTATGGGAAAGACTCTCTCTCACAGAAGACGATTCTCTGTTTACACAAGTATTTACTGCATTAAATATTAACGAATTTTGTTATAAGTTATATTCACCTAAACTGATTTCACAGCAAAACAGTATTGTTTGGTCGAACATGATATTATGACAGTCATTAGACTGAGTGAACGAAAATTATGTATTTTGATCATGGAATACAAACCAAGTAATTTTTTGTTATGAGTTTTTCACGATAAATATGTTAAAAAAAAGTTACACCCAGGAACAAATTACATCTCCCTCACATCAATGTTTTGTTAAGTTATGACCATAGATTGATAACGTTATATATATACACATGTAAACAATGATTCACTCATTTCTTTAAGATGTATAGTCTGTTTGATGTTAACTGAAATACACATTCAGTTTGAAATACAATTTATTATATTCCATTTTTTCAAACGAACGTAACATTTATTTACACATACAAAAATCGCATTTCTTCTTAGAATATTTATTTACATATACAAGCAATCTTCTTTATTCATTTAAGCAATATGCTTTGATGTAGTGACGTTCATATCTGGAGACTATGCTGGTGTCAACATTTTAGTTAATGTTACAGGGACCCAAACTCATTATTCTCTCAAATATGTGAAATGGTTTTGTTCACAGAGAACCGATGATTCACTGACTGTTAGATTAGAAGATTCACATTATTGAGGCAGATATAAGCTTGATTCAATAATTGAAGGTGGATAAGCTGAATTTATTATAACAACCCCAAGTGTATTCGAAGCAAGTGAAGAGAATTTGACGGCTTGAGAGGTCTAGAGAGCCGATGAGGGTAATGTGAGGTACCAGCGCTGGATTACATATCTTCTTATAGCCAATACCTTGGATGACTACCGTCCAGTGGCGAATGGTCGGTATTGGGAGATCTGCACATCCATTTTTGTTATTAGTTATAAAGTCCACCCACTTCCACAAGCACTACACTCTTCAAGTCTGGATGTTATGTAAGGTACTATGGTAGAGTTATAAAGGTCACTAATATCTGTGGAATGTAGAATGGGGAGAGCTTGAGTTTGAAAGTAGAAAGTTTCTGTAGAGGATTCCTCCTCTGTGATGGATTTAAGATATTTACAGGATATATTTTCACTAATATATATTGGTCGAGACGATGTTGCAGTTAATTCTACCAGAGGCTTCCTACACCTTGAGAAAAATCTTTGAAAGTCTATATCAGTATCTGTTTGGTCGTTACATATCCTAATGTTAGTCAATCTGGCTGCAAAAACTGTGCTTAGTTTTTCATAATTGAGAGGTGACAAACTATTTTCTGACGAGTTGAAAAGTGAATTATTTCCCAATCCTGTATAAATATTACGACATTTTGGAGGAAATACAGTGGGTAGGGCAGGAAATTTCAACTGTTTAACCAATTGTGTAGCATGTGGAGCAGGGTGTGGTGTTGGCTCAGGTTGTGTAGCAGGTGGAGTAGTGTGAGGTGCTGTGTGAGGTGTTGAGTGAGCTGCCAATTGCAGTGCCAATTGTGGTGCCAATCGCAGTGTTGGTTGTGGATGTGGAGAACCAATAATGCAAACTTTGCAATGTCTCTTCAAAATATTGGCTCGAGAAAACTGTTTCTGACAGAAATCACACTGAAACTGTATGCCTGAATTGCTAATTCCACGTGTTCTTTCATGACAATGCACACTGTGTAGAGCTGTTCATGGTTTCCCACAGAAGCAACAGCAGATGCATTATTGCTTCCATAGTCTTCCAAGTCTAAAATGGATCTGAAAGGCAGACAGTTGTATGTGATTCGAGGAATTATAAATTCTAGGAAGCAATTGGAGTACATAATTAGTTTGAAATATATGTTTAGGTATTAAAATGCTTTCAAACCTTTATTGTTAAATGAAAATAACACTTCGTTTTCAATAATAAGTTTGTAGTTAGAATATGGGGATATTACAATGAATGCATTATTAAAGTCAGTAAAACACAAAAAAAATTCAAACCATTTAATTCTCTACAAAGTACATATTGACAAATTAGATGTTTACAAAAACACACATTTGCATAATTTCTTCCCTTTGACAATATTTATAGTATTTCCATCTGTTTGATGTCTTGTAGTAGTATTATACATTCTGGTAAAAGTGCGAATACACATCTTCGATGGTAAACAGAACATTTTGACAGATCAGAACAAGATATTAACTAGGTACAATTTTTTTTAGCTTCTAATGTACAATGATTATTTTTAGAAATGAAACAAACAAAAGTTTCGAGATACACAAATTGCAGTTGAGTGGAAAAAAAGACTTGTTTACAAAAAAAAGCAAAACTGTTCATTTCCAAAACATTTTCTAAAAGGTTTGCTCCATGGTGCAATTAACTTGGTAATATTCAATTTACACTTTGATTTCTGTATGCATGAGCACATGACCTTGTTCTTGTCTTGATCCATCTATACAAAGTATTGACTTGCACAAACCAAGTACTTTTATATACTAAATTCCACTCATCCCAGATAATACATATCACTTGTATAATATCCAATGGTGACTCAGGGGGAGAATCATCTTAGTCTGTTTCGCCCCAGTCAGACATCAATGACCATTTTAGCGATAATGTAGAGTTTTCTCTGCAGAGAAAAACATTGAATTAGATCTGTATGTTTTACACAATTGTTTGAATGAGGGACAATTGTATTCTTTTTGAATGCCTGTTACTCTCCCATTCCACACACTTTGCAAAATACATTTTTGGTCGACACCACCTACATATATTTCACAATTATTTTATTATTGCTTGCAAATTTCTTCAATATTCTCATACTCCACACACCCAATTTGCCAGGTTAAACTCTGGTGGTGTTTGATTACCAATCTATTTGTTTTCTTGTATTTAGGACTAAGATATTTCCAGTGGAACAGTGGTTTGGAGCTGAATACCATTGTGTGTTCCCCATATCAGTAATAGCCAATTCTTTAATAATACATTTTTCTGCACACTGAAATCATTGCACATTCCATATCATCTCGACAGAATCATGTCTTGTTGCCTACTGACTCAAGTCATTATCTTCACCAGCTTATCTCATACATTATAGCTTGCCAATCTATCGTCAATTATCAACTCATACACTTGTGTATTTTCCAGAGTTGGTGTATTTTCAATAATTTCAATTTGCAAAACAATTATGCTATTCGTAATCGTGTCATCTTGCTTGCTTACATCAAATACAAATAATTTTACTCTCATTTTAAATGATTCAGGTTATAGGATCAGTGAGCTGATTTTGTTATAATACATTTCCTGGAACTTTGAGTACATATTGTAGCAAATAAGGAATTCCCAATTTTCAAAGTTCAAATTTAAATTGGTATAGGGATAAGCTTGACTGTTTAGATACAGTTTAATATTTTTCATTTTACAATTATCGAATACTGATCTATCAGCTTGTTTTGTCAATTTTTTTGAAAGCAAATAACGACAAATCGTGGTTTCTCAGATGAAAAACTTGATTTCACATTCCAAATGACTTTTTGTGATATCGCGAGAGCTGAAAATGTCTCCAAAGCCCACGACCTGAATGCAATATCTAGATTCTTCCCTTTTTCGATATATTTTAAAAATTTTACACATTCACAAGTGTAAATTCCAATATGTGGCATAAGCCATTCGACACTGTTTAATTCAAATGTTACACCTTCCTTGTTATTAGCAATGTTGAATATATCACTCAAATGTAGGTTACAGAATAGAATAACTAATTCTTTTTTAGCATTTAATATGACATGTTTGTAGTCCTCAGAAAAACCCAAAACCATACTTAATGGTATAACAATTTTGTATTTTCCACCTAGGTTTATTTGTAGTGTAAAATTATTAGCATTGTCCGCCCAGTCATTAGCCCTGTATAATGATTGTTTACAGTACCCAAGACATAGTTCTTTATCGTATAAGTAATTCCAACATCTTGTGTTTGGTCTATTTCCGCTCCATTGACCAGATATGCAATTCTATCGATTAAATGAAGTATTCTGTTTCTCACTATTCCTGTAGTTGCTGGAATAGTTTTGTTGGCTGTCTTTTTAATTGTTCCTCTAAACCTTAAACTTGATTTCGATGGTAATGTGTAAATATCATGATTTTGTATAGCAATCCTTATTTCTGATGGTAACGTATAGGGACCTGCTCAGAATGGCTCATATACATGTATTTCCGTATTGGTGATTGCATCAACATAACCTATTGGTTCTTCAACATTAATCATGTCTTCCATTTCTATTAATGGTATATCCTAATTCCTTTAAAAACAATTCACTGCCCTCTATTAACTTTATGGGTAATTTGTTTGAAATGATTGTTTTATGCTCGTGTTTGTGTCTTTTTATAGTTGCTTTCTTCGAAATACATTTTTTATAAACATAGTTTTTAAATGAAGCACCTACTTTACGAACATATTGACTATTATACACAATACCAATTTTGATTGAAATAAACATGGAATGCATGTGTTTATATAGCTTTTTAAAAATGTAATCGAATGGTAATTTCGTTGTTTCTAAAATTAATCAATTTACCATCTTGATCGAGAATTGTAACATATATTTCATCCATTTGATTAACAATTACTCGAAGATATAGCAATTTATTTGGTTTTTCAATTATTTTGTATCCTGGAGCCACCGCACATGTGAGTGAATTCATATATTGTATTTGTCGGTTTTCCATTCAAATATGATATACCTACAATATTAACATTTAAACAACATACATTAACCAACAATATATTAACATGTTTTGATGATTCATGCAATTGATTAGCTGGATATAGTCTCCTTTCATACCCTAACATATTTGCAATTGAATTGGCTTCTGTGAAATTGATATCGACATTAGTATACATCACACTCGTTAACATATTTTGATTTCCACATAATCGGAATTGTATATTTTCAGGTAATGTTGCTTTAATGAACGTTTCCAAATCGTCCAACTCATAGAATCCGACCGGTACCACAATCTTGTATGTTTTTTCACCATTGTTGAACGTAGATGTATGGTCGTCTATATCGATGTTGGGTATGCTGTTGTAAGTAACAAATTCGATTAGAGTTATTTGCCATTGTCCTTCTAACTCCAAAGCTGGGAAATATACAGACTGCAGTTGCGATGAATTTCCACTTAATATCAACGTAATTGACATATTACTAAACTGTTTTATTAATATATTGACTTATATATCCTATTATGGGAAAAAACATAAACATAAATGATCACAATTGATCGTTTTTTGTAATTGACCCATTTTGTAATGGCATCCTCATTGTGTGTTTTTCAAATAATTGTGTATTTCAATTGAAGGACATAAATAACCAAAACTGTCATAATACAATGATTGATTTACATTTTTAATTAATGCAATCCAATGTGTTCCTTTGTTTTGTTTCGAAACTAAATTAACAATCATACATTCGTGAAGGTTTGGTTTCTTTCGTCATTTGTATCTCATATATACACCTCAGAAATAGGGAATATTCAGATTTCTTTACAATTACATTAATGTCTTTGTTTGTTAATGCACTTTTTGGAAGAATATTTAGGACTGTCTGCGAGTAAATGTATATTGAAGATCCTAGTGCAACTCAATAATTTGACTAAAGTTCAAGCAATTTCAAGCCAAATTCATGCAAATTTCTAATTTCCTGTAAAATCTTTCAAAGTGCAATGCAAAATCAATCAAATTCAAAACCAATATCAAAATCAACTTTCAACTTGTGTTCACTCTTTGTGTGGTGTTTTTAAAAGCCTTATTTGCAAGCTAAGTCATCATGTTTTTGACGAAATTCCAAGAATTTTCATACTTTTCTGGTGATATCATTTTTGACCTAAATTTAGTCTCATTCACTCCCAAGAGGGACACTGATCAAAAAGTGAATGAAGAATGTTTTTTTTAAGTGTGCTCGATTGAGAATACAGATTTGGATCAAATTAGCTTGATGTTAGTGCAAAATGTTATAAAATTTGTGGTAAATTTGAAGAGCTAATTATGTCTCCAGAAGATTTTGATAAATGTTGCTTGAAAGTGAACACTACGAATACAAAACAATTTTATATACAGATGGACAAAATGATGCAATATATAAGTGTTGAATTGATCAATAAAACATCTGGTTTATCTACGCAAATGGAAGTCAAAAAGCAATTTGATGATTTGAAATCTCGAATAAACTAATTTAGTATCGATTTGAGCATTAAAACTGTGAGTAAATTAGACATATCTTTCAGTAAAGTTGATCAGATTGAAAAAGCACAATTTAAATAAACAAACGAACAAAATGCCTGACTGCTTCAGAATTACACAAAGTCATATCTGCTCTAAAGGCGAAATATTGACAAGCTAAACATGCCCGAATGAAACGGGACGTTTTGAATAAAGAAATATTTAAACTTATTATGTCTAGAATGGATACATTACATTCCGTGCTAAATACGTTTAGTGAAACACCAGAGGAAATTAAATCAGAAGAACCTATAAAGAAGAAAAAGCTGACTCAATTAACACAACATTATTTGGATATAAAACAAACTTGGTCTATGTGCGATACGACATTTGGTGTATATTTACATGGAACTATATGGTTTCTGGGCGATTCGGTAATTAAGCTTTGTCCTGAAAATAGAATTCAAGTAGGTGATTACGTATCTTATGTCAGTGAAGGATTGTTTGAATAATTATTTAAAAACGACCCGAATGGTTATTCCAACATCGATTTGGAGATATATAAGGATATTTTTTGTCGCACGAATGCAAATAATCGTTTAGGTGATAATGAAAATCATCCGAAACTACATTTACTAAGCGATATTGTTGGAATGGGTTATATAAAGAAGAAAATTGACAACTGGTTTTCTCCTGCATATTGTAACAATCCTAATGATTTGGTAAACAGATTAAAACTTCTCATCGCTTCGAGAGGGGCTGGTAATAATTCACAAACAAACGAAATTGTTTCTATTATTGAAGAATTGACTGATGATGGTTATATTACCAATGAAGTACCATAAGATTGTTCAAGAGCTTCACGCCCCTGCAAGGATAAGATATCTTAAAAGACTGGTTATTTAAAAGGCTTAAAGATCTTTTTCAAGCCGATTTGTGTGAAATGACATTGCTTTCGAAATACAATAAGGAAAACAAATATATATTTAACCATAATAGTCGTTTAGTCGAAATATGGTTGGAGCATACCTTTGAAAAACAAAACTGGGAATCAGGTCACCAATACAATGAAGATCGTTTTGAGAGAGAGAGAGAGAGAGAAGCCCAAATTCGCTCCAAACCGACAGAGGATCTGACTTTTTTTGTGCACTGTTCCGGAATCTAATGACCGAATATGGCATTAATCACTATGCAACATATTCGGAGCTTAAAGCCAGTGTTGTGGAACAATTTAATAAATCAATTAAGCAACTAATATATAAGCATTTCACATCGAAAGGCACCTATAATTGGGTTGAGGTTTTGCCTGAAATACTTATATTTTATAATTCTTGATATTATAGAACTATCACGACAGCACCTGAAAAAGTTATGGACAATAGTTTGATGAAAACTGTGTATAATAATGCTAAAGTAATTGACGAAAGAAAACCAAACTTCAAAATTGGTGAATTTATTTATACGTATCTCGAAGAAAAAAGCAATCATTAAGAAAAAATTACAGTGAATTGGTTGTACGAAATATTTTAAATGATTTCAATTAGAAATTGATTTCCCAGAGTGTATTATGTAGAAACTTATGATGGTCAGCCCATAAGAGGCGGTTTTTACGCACACAAATTGTAAAAAGTCAGTTCTCCAAAAGAATATTTGATTGATAAAATCACTAAAAGGAAAAAATATGTCATTGGTTCGACGGAGAGGTTTTTCAAAAGCACATGACTAGTGGATGAAGAATCAAGATCATAAAAGATTGAAATACAATGTTTTGTAAATTGTTTCTATACTAAATAAAAATATTTTTAATAATATTTGATGTGTCATTTTATTTAATAAACCTCTGGATGGGGAATGGATGCACAATTTATTGTGCAATCATTCATATTGTTTGGGTGGTAATCTAGTACATTTAATTTATGATGTAATTCTATTTTCGGGTTCGTAAGGAGTGAATATATTTGCGTTGTTAATTTTCTTTTTCTCTGGTTAATGATTGTAAATACACCTAGCATGTAAAAATTTCATATCCTGTGTAAATCGATGAGAAATAATATTACTACACGTGATTTATAACATCAATTTCTGTGTTAATTTTTTTGGGTCTTTAACTATAATGTAGTATGCACAGGTTTCGGAAGTATCATTTCTTCCAGATCGCATGCATTGGAGTTATGGTATAGAAATATATAATCAGAAGGAAATGAGATAGAGAATTCTTTTGAAAATGGTTTCTCTGTGCTGTTGGACAGGGCTGGGACAAGAATACAGTCATGGGAAAGGGAGTGTGCAATTAGCATTGGCAACTGTGTAGATGACAGTTCAGGGAAGGTTGTCGGCTTGGTGATTGGTTAGACTTCGTTCGCTGTACGATGCAGTTAGTTGAATAATATATTGCTTTCTTAGCGGTGTGAGAACTTGAGTTTGTCTTTGCCAACAGAATCTTGGAGGAGTTTGGGGAGTATCAGTAAAAAAATTTTTTATGGTTTCAAGAGCGTTCTGTTCTGTTTGAGCAAGCTGTAAGGCGTGACATATTGCGCTAAGCTCTTGCCGACAATGCGTTGCATGATACAGGATGAAATGATAAATATGTGTGGTTTCGAGCACCTGAGGCGTGAGAATTTGGAGTATTTTTCTTTTAAACTAAGTCGAAGATGCGCCAGAGAGGTGGCTAGATGAATGGCTGCTCACGGAGGGTGTGAGAAGAGACTTGTGCGATGAGCGACAGCATTCGTATCGCTCAGCGCATAGCGGAGTTAGTTGGTCTAGGGTAGCGGAAAAATACACAGTAGAACTATGCGAGGAAACCAAATATGGTAGAAGGACAATATGGGGAACTGAGGCGTTTTAACATTGCCAACATGCGAGACCCGCTACAAAAGCACTCCTAGCTGCTTGTGCTGCCGAATACCAGAGAAATTCAAATTTACATGGCTCGGCATGCGCAATTTAAGTGCAGTTGTCGTCTCGTGTTGTTTTGCAGAATGTAATATATTAGTTGCTTATTAATATTACTATGCCATATTTAAAAATGCACTTAAAGCATAAACATTGTTACTTGAAACAAGGACGATCAGTTGTATCATAATCATGTTACTGGGCACAGACTTAGATGTTGCAAGTTATAAAGGACAAATGTTAATCAATTATAAGCAAGAGAATGGAATACTAAATGGTATTCCATTTGTTAGATATATAACCGACTGCATTTATTCAATAAATTCTTGAGATTGGAGCTGTCACTAAGCTTATTTGTCTGCAAAAAAATCGGGAATGAACATAACCAAGCAATTATTTTGACAGAAGAATTTCCACAACTTATCCATTTCTTACTAATGAAAGATTAATTAAAAATAGCTCTACTATAGTTAGTGATTTAACACTGTGGATTTAATTAGCTCTATAAGCAGCAACATCTTATAGATATTTAAGATTAACCCAGAAAAAAATGGCTGAATATCAACTTACTGCTTTTTGAAGTTTTTATCATTAAATTCGCAACAAAATTATTAGTTCACATATTTCTATTCCTAAAAGATGTGGTTTTTATTCTGCTTTCTTCTTTCGTAGAAGGTATATTTTGCTTGGAAATACATTTTCAAGAGAGAAACATTTTGGGGAATTAAATTTTTACATGATTACATATACTCAATTATTGTTTAAGATCAAATTTCCTGAATTTACCACCAAGATCAATAAACACATATCCAGCGCGATGCATTTTATTTCAAGGTGCGTATTCGTGTCTACAGAATCTCGTCAGAAGGTGACCCACGTCGGACCGTCGAAAGTTCAAGTTTGATGAATAAAACAGTTTCCCTGCGATTGTTAGAAGATCATGTGACCACCTGACGGGTGTGATGGATGGTTCTGAGTCCACCTTTACACATATAAATCACTTTTGTTTTGCAGTTATGCCACAACTACACTGCCTCAAGTGAAACACAGGCAGCTATGGTTAACCCACTGGCAGCCATGCTTCAACCATATATACAAACATTTGAAACCTCAGTCACTTCTTCATAATCTGATTGAACCAGTTATGAAATTGTAGGGGCTGTAACCAAAAATCATACACAAAGGACTATTTTGTAGCTTGGTAATATCTAGTGCCTGTTCATCAACAAAACAAAGTATCTTTGTGGTACAGAGCAACTCTGGATTGGGGGAAATTTTAATCAAAAATGTGTACTGTCAAATTTGTAACCATACTAAAGGCACAGTTAAGTACAGAAGGGGCAAGAGCATCGACTCCTCCTCCCGCTCATTTCCAAATGCTGGTTTCATAGACACTAATTAATCACTTCATCATTTAGCAGGTTTTTATCAATTATGGTAAAACTGCTCACCTCACTCATTTTAAAATGTTTAATTTGTACGTATTTATGGAAAAAGAAATAGACATACCCAAACATACCACACATAGTGAGACTGTGTTCAAAGTTATCATTTGGTACAATAGTATTTTAACATGTAGTAGTGTTCAATTAGGATGCTATAAGTCACTTGTTCAGAAGTAGTTTGCGATTTGGTAATTTAGAATTTTAGTAAGTATCGTTCCATAGTAAAATATCAAATGTGTCATTATTTTATTGACTAATTCAGGTCACGTTACCTCTTAGAATACTACGTCAGTGCCTATGGAGAGTACCCCAACTAAATTTCGTAGAACTATTAAGTTTGATCATTACTTTGACCACCACACATGATGTGTTCATATAGTACATATATACATTGGTACACAACTTCCTAATTAAAAGACATCCAATGTCTTGGCTAGTAGATAATCCATGGAGGAAGCAACAACATCGACTGCAAAATTCTTACAGCTTTCAACAATACAATGGTATGTCTATATCAAATATGAAAATTATAAATAAGGTCTACTGCATTAAGGAGAGTATTTCAGAACATCACTAGATGACAATATTTGAACCCTTTAATCAATCATTTCCCACCATTTACTAATTAAATTTATGCAGTACAGCTGGCATTAGGATGAAAATGCAATTGGTCAAAATATTTGATAGTACATACTAACGTATGTACTCAAGCCATTCAGGTTATTTGCTTCACCTCTCAAGTTTTGCATGCATTAAGCACATTTAAATATGTAATTCACTTTCAAAAACAAAGCTTATATCCAAATTTTTATAACATTAGATCGCCATTAAAAAGTTACTTCTAATAACCAACTTGAATTTTACCACAGATTCTCACACGCTTCATGGCAAGAAGACTGGAAAACATGTTGCAGAATTCAAAAGCAGCTGAACTGAAAATAACTTACCTTGGTCATGAATTTAAGGTACTTTCTGTTCAAATTCATGGCGCTTGTTATTGTAATGTAATTTGCAAGTACTTTCTCCAATACTGTGATCACAGCAAACAAAACTGTGTAAATAGGCTAACAGGTCAAAATAAATATGTGCATATCACTATAAGTGACTTATCTGCATTGCAGAATGTGGCAAAATAATTTGTTGAAAAACACCTCATTTAAGGTAATACTATAGATGTATGCACAAAGTTAAAATGCTGAGTACTTTAGGGAAGAAATAAAAAGTGAAACAAAAAAAATCTTTCATTTATTTGTAAAAAACTTATAATAAATGTCACTGAAATGTAATGATGACTCTCAGGAGTGAAATATTATTGTTAGAAAGTTTTGTACATGGTTGGGTAAACAAATGCGAGTATGGTGAGGAGGGGGAATATTGCTACCACTTTTGATTGGTTTTGACGGTAACCCTCACTCGACAGCTGGTTCACACTCTGCAATATATACACTGACTTGCCAACTGTAGACAACCTGATGACATCTCCACTGCTACAATTAAAGTGTCTGGTGTGTGGTGCCAGTGCATGGTGTTTAGCACACAGAGTGAACTTTGATACACTGGCTGGAGAAGAATTATTCTCGCCACCGGAAGCTGTACTCAACAACTCTCCACTCATCCAAATTAAAATTATTTGCAAACTCAGTATGTAAAGATATCAAAATATTTGCACAGTAAAACAGTACTGATATGTAGACCTTTGGGTGTGTAAAGGGTAAGCGACTACCTACAAAAGAAACTATTTCAGTTTTCATTCTGTTGTTTCTTTAATAAATCATCAAAAATATTTGGTAGTTGGTGCAGACACCACCCAAAAAACATACAAATTAATATTCAAATGCATAGTATTACAAATGTAAACAATTACATTCCAAAGTATGAAAATACACTGAAAAAGTATATAAACAATATGGATATGTACATAAACAAAATAAATATACTGAAAACTGGGCAATTTTTATAAATGGGGGCTTTAAAAAAAACCAGAAAATGGCACAATTACACTCTACTAATTACACAGAACACGAATTTACTAGGGGCATCAACATTTGACCAACAGAAACCCCAAAAACGATATTGGGGACGGCTATGAAGATAAGGGAAATTGTGGGGTAAAATTGAAAATACATTAAATTGCAAAAAAAAACTGAACCATACATTAACTAAATAGACAATATTACCAATACAAGCTACAAATACGATACTGGTGAGGGCTATGAAGATCAGGGAAATTGTAGGCTAAAAAAAATACAAAATATGTACATTTTCATTATAAACTTTTACCCCTCAATTTCCCTCAAGTTGATAGCCCTCCCCACTATCGTATTTCTAAATTGTATTGGTAACATTATCAATTTAGGTATGGAGCGTAATTTTCAGTTCAATCCTTTGGCAACTAAACATGTTTTTATAAGACAATATTACAGTAATATTATAAATAGGCCTAGTACAGAAATATGTTGAATTGCAAAACATACATACATTATTTCTCAGTGCAAATAGGCTATACACAATAATAATTTATGGGGAAATTCCCAGTTTCGCTGATGAGTTACGCTTCGTGTTACCACCTAAAATAAACTGTCGGCGCACCGTGAATCATTGTTTTGGGTATTTGTTACCCTGCTGATGCTGGAACTATGGTTCGGTACATAATATTTGGCTAATATGTAAACATTGTACGAGCAATCACCCACACAAATATGAAAACACTATTTTGATGCAGTCTATTAATTTTATCCCTAGATCAACTTGCTGAACTATACAAACACTTAAGAGGCCCCAACCAGTTTAATACACGAACACTGATTATGTAAACATTATACGAGCAATCACCGACACACACACCTATGTAAACAACTTTTCTGAAGCAATCAATCAATTATATCCCTAGCTCAACTTGCTGAACTAAACACGCACTTTAACAAGAAACCTCAGCCAGTTTAATAGATGAATTTGGAATTTGCAAACATTGTTTACTTTTATTTTTCGAAGGTGTCACTTCAATAAATACAAACCTGCACCTTTCAGATTAAGGTCTATAAAACTTCGCAAGGCCCCTCAGTGTACAAGATTAGAAATAGCAGCTACGACACTCAAGTGACTTCGTTCTTGGTCATGTGGAAGCAAATTTGGGTTACGAAAATCTTCGTTTCTGAAAAGGTTGGAACACGCTATTCTCGTGTAGGTATAAACCGCCAGTCTCTTTTTTCTTCATTGCATCCATCTGCTCTTACATTTCTGTACCCATTGCTTGCACCTAGGAAACAACAAAACAGTATTTAAGTAAATTAAGGTTTTTGTGAATGGAACTTGCAAAAAAAACACGAATGGAAAATGTTATCCACTACAGCTCGTGTACTTACCAACTTGCATCCTTTGAAAATCTTAAAAAGGAATTGCTTTAGTTCGTAACGTTGTAATTATTGCAGCCAAAACTACACAAACCATAATGAATAATCACTCAAGCGAAAAAAATCGAATTAAAACTCATCCAAAATACTCAAAACTACCCATTCAAAACACAGATTATCTTCGTATGAACAGTACAAACCACAAGGAGCGCTGGCATCGGTGTCTCGCGTTTTTTCGGCCACTTTCCCAGATTGTCCTTCTGCCATATTTGGGTAAACTTCGCCGGGCGCGCAGGAATGGAGGGAGGGAAACGCGGAGGCGAAAGTCCACGCTGGGAAAGGGGTGATATGGCGGACTGTCTCCGAAACTCTCCCCCTCCTTGACATCGTTGTATCCATGCCGCTCAGAGCAGAATAATATATTGACTTCTCCGAGGCGCGGCGGAGAAATTGCTTTCTCACGGGAGTCGATATACTTCTACCTGGCATGCCTCGTTGGTTAACACAAGGCATTGAACGTTTCCTACCTAATACACTTCTCAGTATGTTTAGTAAAGTCTGGCATGTTCGGGTAATTATTATGTTTTATTTAATTGAAATGTTTTTAATATTATTAATTTATGGGAAATGCGTGCGATAGGCTTTCACATTAGGCATACGTCAGAGATGATCCGCCGGCGCATGCTTTTGTAAGAGCAGCGATACTGCATATTAACGTGCACTATAACAAAGTATGTGTGTCGGATTTTCTCAATAGGCGAACAATTGTGACGGTTGTATGAGCTAACGAGAGACACATGTGTGAAATGATTATGCTAATGTGTTTTTAAAACAGACGTTTGGGTGATCATTTATGTTTACGTTCCTTGATGCGTATTTTCAGAGCTGATGCGGGTGAAGTATGTGTGAGTATGACTTCGTGAATGTGTATGTCAGTGTCGGAGGGGATTTTTGTCAGGAGGAAATTTTTATGACACCTGGGGATTTGGGCTGCATGGGTCAGCATGGGAGGTCATTAAATTAGAGGGAGATTTTTAGCTTGTCTGGGCTTGCAGTTTTGATTTTGATTTTAAATCGTGTGTTTTTTAATTTATGGATATGTGAATTTACTACACCTGGATTCGTGGGTGATAAATAAGTAATTTAGTGTGCTGTGGTTATTTCGTTCCTGAGTGAGTGTAAAATATCTTTTTCATGTGTTCATATTTAAATTGTTTGATGTAAGATTTTGTGTGTTCAATCTAATTGCTAACAATTTTTCGTATTTTGAAGATGTGAAATAAATTTGGTGTGATTAACTTAGTTTTGTGTCATTTAGTGAGGTGTTTGAAATATTGTTAAGGAATTTCGTTACGATATTAATATAAATTTTGTGCTCCGTTCTGTCGTGTTCGGGTTAAGTCGTTTTAATGAATTTGTCTTGTGGTTATCACATGATTAATGTAATTTTTAATATATTTTGTCTATATTAATTCGATTTAATGTTGCATGTGGTAATCCCATGATTAAAGTAGTTTTTAATGATCCATACTTATTTCAATTGGCAAATTGAAAGTAAATCATAGTGGTCCATAAATGACACGCATGCCCTCGCTCATAAGCGATTAACCGAACAATCGATTATCCGCTCCTCACTTGCTAAGTGGTCCAGAAATTAACCCCAGGTTAATCTTATGGGACTACATGAGGACCTTTTCCCAGCTAAGTGGGCCAGGAACCCGCCAATGGCTCTCACTCCATCAACACTTCAGTAGCCTAGTGGGCCAGGAACCCACCGCTGGCTCTCGCTACATCCACAATTAAAAATGCTAATTATACCACTCTTACACTAACATAAACTCCTATATAAGCAATTACAACCCATCCCTCTAGTCAGTCGGCTCCAGAAAGTCACACAGAACATATCGATTCTACTCCGCCAATATCACCCCTAATACTTTCAACAACAATGAAAATCAAAAGAATTTCATAACCAACAATAATTTTTTTAAATTAAAGAATTACTCAAGTAATTTTATTAATTACAATAATTAATTTGATTAATTAACCATCAATTAATCGACTAGTCGATATATCGAATATTCGGTACATCGATATAACGATTAACCGAACAATCGATTTTCCGCTCCATCCACATGATATTCTACAAGTTGGCCAGGAACCCACTACTACTATAGGCATACATGATAATTGATTATAAGTTAAATTAACTTTTATATCGTCACATTTCCAGCAGAATATCCCGAAATTGGCGAGTTTATGGTCTGTAATAAATGTTTCAATAATATTCTTAAGAACGTTTTGTGTTTGATATTTTCCTACGTAGACAGAAAATTAAACTACGTTATATTATACATAATTTTGTTGCATTTATAACGAATAATATCTAGCACCAAACTATTTGTTTCATCGATTTAGTTTTAATGATTTACATGCCCTACCAACAGAAGAATACATGCATTTACTAAAATATAGCATAAGAGGAGCCCTTGTACGGTTTTTCATATGTGTTTATAGAGTTTATAATTTTGTCGTTTAATAAATGTTGCATTCATTAGAGACCTAAGAAATTTAGGTATTAAGTGATCTATTTTATATAAATTACTGTCTCGTGCACTATTGAGGCAATGTTATTGTCAATTTCATATAAGTGGGGTAAAATCTGACAGACAATGTGACCAACCTACACTATGTAAACAGTAAATGCTTTCGTTCGTATAGTATTGTATCATCTGATGAACTGCCGTGGGATCCGTGTTAAGTTGGCTATTTTTATGTTGGCTTTGGAAGAAAATAGTACTCAGAACTAAAAGTTGTAATTTAAAATCTTAATTATACTTACCACATTTATGGTTTAAATGATGTTTTTAAAGTAATATTACATTTTCTTGGTTATTAGTGACTGAACTTTAAAAACATTTTTACCGTTTATAACAGACTACGTCGACACATACGAAGAGTAAACGTTTCCAGCCAAAGGCTAGCCATGTTAATGTTTCCAGTTTCCAGACCGGTGAACGGCCGTTGGCGTGTGCTTTTTTCTCATCGTGTTTACTATACTAATATCTTGTTGGTGTTGTCTGAATATGTAATCGGTATTTAATTTTTTTGTTAATTGCCTTTTTCAAGCATAGTTGGTTGTAGGTACCCGTTGTGCGTTTTCTTGAGTGAAATGTAACATTATCATCACGTGCTTACCACGTCCCTTCTGCCATTTTCCTTACCGCCTTCCACAGTAAAGTGAGGCAAATATAATTTGCGTATCTAAGTTTAAGTTTGTTTGTATCAGGAAAAGTGCGCAGTGTTGATTTTTCTAGACGATTCTGCAAATAAATTATTTAATGCTAGTGACGAACAAACGTGATTTTAGAGAAGTAAACTTGGCAAGGATTGCCATAAAAAAGTGTTCGAGAGGTTGCAAATTTTACAAACAGTAAGTTTGCGTGTTTTTAAAATGTGTTTGTACTGTTAACACAAATATTGAAATGCATGTGGCCTGAAAAAGCCGCACTTTCCACACTTTTGTAGTGAGTGAATAATATTTGTTCGTCTATATCGTAAATTCATCGAGTGTAAGGTTAACTTTGGTCGAGGTTTGTGCTTGTATATATTGCTGCATCTGTACGAACACGTTTTGTTTTTCATTACAGTTAAAAATTTTGAAGTTAGATAATTTAAATGTTATTTCCATACGAACAAAATTTTTCATTGCTCCATCTAAACAATATGCAATTTAAAATGCCACACACTCGTAAGAGCATCAAAATAATGCCGTCTCATGAAAGGTGTTAACTAAAGCTTACCCCCCCCCCCCAACACAGTTGTTTCTTTTTCCCTCAAAATAAAATTAACAGAACCCCAACAAATTTATCTCGTAGTTACAAAAATAAAACAAGTTGGAATGCCAACTTAGCTGTAATATCGTACTTTAATTACTGGATGGAAATTAGCTACCATCAGATTTTCAGTGCCTGCCATGACAGGGAACACGATGAAGGAGAAAAATGCAAGTGTGCATTGGACTCGAAACATTTGTTTACAAACGTCATTTTCTTCAGTGACAAAACATCTGCGGTGGAAGACTACAGCGTGGCCGTGCTACTTTTCGAGAACTATCAAAATTTACCCCACATTTGTATTTGTTAATTGGACGTTGTTACCTTCTGCCGTTACTTAATTTTTCTTGCTAAGAATCATATGCTGTTGAGGTCAACACGGATCATATCAAGAGCCAGGTACTGAGCGGGGCCGACTATCTGAACACAACCTGTCGTTCTCGACTAGTTACAAGTATGAGCTGAGCTGGGGATGGAATACCGGCAGAGAGAAGGCAGTGCCCCGAGAAAACCCTTACACCTGGGTAGTGTCTGTCACTGGTGTACACCAACCTCGAGTAGTCACTGAGCCAGCTGTGGTTACACTAGTTGTGATGAAAATTCTAGTTTTTTTTTAGGAGACTTGATTAAGAGTTTCTGTAAATTAACGGTAACTTGAATGAAAATGTACTTTTGAGGCGGTTGCCTAGCTTAAGCTGCGTTGCACCATGTTTTAAATACTTTCTTTCCTCCCACAAAGTTTAACGTGTCCCCAATGTGTTTACCTATACGAAAAGAAAATATACCCCAGCCGAAGACGAAATGACACTTTCAAGACGTCACGCATATTACACGCATTGTTTTAGAGCCTTCCAGCATCATTACAATTACTTTTTCATACTACCATTTCTCAAAAATATACTACAGTCACACGATCGAAACTGCGATTAGAACCTGTTTTGAACTTTGACACTGACTCTCTACCAAGAAAATGATACGGTCGCCGTTTGAAGTCCCATAGATACCATAGACTAAATATGAGGTAGACCGTTTATTTGTCTTATGAGCGTGTACCCAACACACCAAAGGACCACAACTTTCAAAGCCACATGGTCAACAGTGATGGACGCGTTTGTTTACATCTTAGTTTTTAAATGACAAGAACTGTTATATTAATAAAATACTTTTGCCAATTCGTATTTAATGAAACTTTATTACAAAATTGGCCAGAGGAAGTATAAAAACATCTCGAGCATTTGTTTACGAAACATTGTTCTAACCTCAAAACAAATCCACACCATGTTTGCTAGACGGGTTGGCAGAAAAGCAGTTCAATGTTGGGACACGGAAATTGGTTGTGGGACTCCAGCGAGATTGGTCTCCCTCATCTTTAGTCTATGATAGATACACGCCAATTAGGAGTCTTGCGCGTAAAGGTGACGAAGCACTTTATATGCGTGTCAGCGTAGTACTTAACATTCCCGCGCTTCCGAGACCCAAACATGAAAATACTGCAACTCCTGGTAGGTGACCACCTTAACATTAAGAAATACTTCCCTAAATGGCGAATAAACGGACCTAATATCTGTAGTAATAAAATATAAAACATGTAGCTTATTATTTCCTGTACAGGCTTACACATTCCACCATTTCAATTAACAATCTTCTATAGCCCCCATTTGTCCAAAGAAAATTTTCTGTATGTATGTTGTTCAAAGTGCCTCTAGTTAGAACAACAGTTTCGAAAGAAGCTCAGCTGGGTTAGACGGCATGTCATGATATGCACAAAAATTGTGTAAGTCTGGTGCTCAACATTTGTGTTTGTATTGAGTTAGAATCTGTACGTCACACTGCTGATTGTGCACAGAATTTGGTGCTCGCCCACTGTGAGAACTTATCATCGTAGAAATATTAATATACAAATTTGACTGCTCAAACAGGCATACCAATTTTTGTAAAACTAACGTAGTTGATGATAGGTATTAGTAATGAGCTGTGGCCATGGAGATACGCGAATTTCAGTAAAATATACAAAATTTTTCATAGTAAAATTTATTCTTACTTGAACTGAAGTTTACAAGCGTAGTTTTTTTTAAGTTATCTATGTTGTTGAGATATAGCATAAGGCGACACTGAGACATTCTGACGAACTGTTACCGGATATCTGATGTGCTAGTTTTGTGAGGACCTTATGTAAGATAATCGATTGTTTGGGATGCCACTTTGTTGGCGGAGATGGATGGTGTCATACAAGGCGTCGGAGCATTATTAATGATACGCGTGTCACAGAGTGGTACAGCATGTTACGGTCTGATCGATGAGGTGCCATTGCACTCTCGTCAGTTTATCCACTCGAGGCGATAGTTAAAAAACGTGAGAAATGCGGCAGCTGTTCTCATTGCGTAACTGGGTCGATGTTTACGGTTCTGTTATTTTCTTTTGTACTCTTCGCGAACAGCTGGCCAGACCAATTGGATGGAAGAGAGCAGGCGCCCAGTAAGGAACTGCGCCAATGGTATTGAATGAGAGCGGAAACTTACGTGGAAAACAAATCCCGTATAACCCACGATGCCAAGAATGAAAGTTGTGCATGCTGTCCAAATTACAGATTACATTCGGGAAGGTATGTGTTTAGAAAGAGTGAAACTTTAGCAGGAATGACATGATGAGTCTTAGGCCTGAAACTACAGGTAAGCTATAGTATCGTGCGTTGATTTTTTTTTCAAATAATTGTTATCTGAGAATGCAAAACATCTCCCAGGAGGCCAAAAAAACATACAAGTTGGAGGTTCAGTAAGAAAAAATTCAAACGAGTACAAGTAACAGCAACATTGTATCATCCGCAGGATTTTTATGCAATGATTTCCGCCGCAGCCTACGATAAGAGCCGAGCAAGTTGGCGCAATGGTAACACACTGGACTCGCATTCGGAAGTGCCAGAGTTCGATTCTCTGTCAAACCATCGATAACTAATTTTTCCCAGGTTCGTTTAAAGTAACTCCGCGAATCAGTATTCTGGCATAGCGAGCACTGGGAGTGATCTGTAGAGGATTTGTTAACAGGGTAGTGGAGACATGAGATCTTTATAATAGGGAGGAGAGTCGCCAATATCTGATGTGTCAGACCAGTACCATGCTCCTAGTATACGAAAAACGACCATTATGGTTTCAGGGAGGTCAGGTAATGCGCCATGTATACCCTAAACCTGACCAGCTACTCTCTGACTCTATGCGCCACCGAAAGTAATATCAAAAGAAGGCGTTTCTTAGGCAGTGGATGTCTTCGCTACCTACAAAGTATTTGCCTATGTGAGTTGTGCTGATAGTTAGCACCTAGCTCAACTATTACTGGCTGGGGTATTGAAATACTGATAACTTAGGCCGTTGGGGTACAAATCTTGAATTTAAATGTGAAGGAATCCAAATTCCATGGAAGTTTATGTAATTCCAAAGGACGAATTATTGATCACACCAGGTGTTCTCTCTGGTGATCGATTAATTGAAGTTGGACTAGGTGGTGGTGGTGGTAGTGGTAAGGATGGCAATAAAGGCACAAGTAATGTTAGTGGTGTGCATAATATATGGAAAGTCAGTGCTGGCGACATATGGCAATAATGGTAAGTCAGTGCTGGCGATAGTAGGGGTGGTAGGGGCAGTGGATATTATCTTGAGGGAAAACCCTCCTCCCAATGATAAATCTACACAGTGAGTGGTGGAACACATTTTGAACAGACAGAAGATATGACGATAGCATCCCAACAAGGCCATCGGTGTTTCTGATAGCTGAGGTTCTTACTATGATGTGGCAAGGCACTGAAGAAACATGAAATCTTGGTCAACCAACCAGCATGTTAGCTGAATGTGCGCTGTAAGCTTATCTTGGACCCTTATCTGTGGGAGTTATGTATGGTTTTAACCCCTAGGGAAAAGTTTCCGGGAACAGAAACTCGTAGGTACGCCTTGGGAAAGTCCTTGCCAATGTAGTCTTCCATAGTTATTGTTAGGGACACCCGAATTTCGCGAAAAGATTACATCACACGCTAGATTTTAATACCATGCGGCCGTTCCAGCAGTTTTCTTTTCCTTATTGGCAGCATGTTTTTTTAGAAATAAATTTTCCGAGTTCACTGGCCAATCAGAAGTGGGTAACTTCAACTCTGTACGTCTGTCATTCACGCGCAGACACCTAAGAAACATATCATGGAAACCATCCAATCACGAAAGTGGATCTGAGCTAAAACGTTATGAAGTACAAGTTATTTGCTTTAGTGTACATTAAATCTCCAGTGGTATGAGATGGTAAAATTTCAATATGGGCTCTTTTATTGTAGGCCTGTTTCTTTATCGACTACACCAAAATAGTATTACTACCATACTAGTGGATCCTCCCAAAGGAATTGTTTTTCATATCCCACATAGAATCTTGTAAACACAATTTCTCGGGGCTTTCATCTGACTAAGCTGAAATCTTTGCCCTTTTATCATAAATTTTACTGTAACTGTGTAACCAAGGTCTGTGCTTGTGTGCATGGTAACTGCGCCTGCGCTGCAGCTGTCTGCAGTGCATAATAGTGGTAGCTTTCCATCCAGGGTTTTCTTTAACACTGACTATTTTTATCACCCCCAACATGAACCAAGAGTAGGTTGGTATGTGCCTTTCTTTACTGTTACTTTTTTACTTGCCGGTATTGACTACACCAAGGCATACCAGTATCTATTGAAACATTTTTGTTTGAACAGTTAGCACGTGGCGAGTTTGAATCTAAAAGCCGATTTACGAGAAAAATATTTTTTTATTGGGGAGTGGTTAAGAAGCCAAAGTTGTTCACAGTTTATTATTAGTGTTCAACAACAAACTCGCACTATGTACTAGACCTAACTGTCCACAGAAAAAGTAAAGTTTCTATTGTATTATAGAAACATTCCCTCCATATTCCTGACACACTATTATCTGGCAGATATTCAGTCTAAATACAAGTCCAATATGTTGCTTTCTGGCACCATTGCTAACCAGACTCGATTACCGACGATTAAATACAGATTTTTGCTTTAATGAAATTTGCAGATGTAGCCATTGTCGGTGGGCTTGATTGGGATACTACCCTTTCTCCCCAACGACTGCATACATTCGCTGCTCCATCCTCACCTCGTTTCACTCCCATCGGCGTTAACATTTCATCTGCGAAGTGCTTACAAAATCTCGAGCTGTCACTTACACTCACTCTCACTAAGCAAACACTCCTTGTCATAACAGGGTCCCGGTTATCGCATTATATACCCTCTGGGTAGATTGAGATTGTTTCATGTATGTTCTCAGATAGCAATGATTTATTTTAAGAGTTCTTGCTCGTCGCTCGAATTTGCAGTTGCTTGTCGCATCGCTTCGTCCTTGGCGACTTCCATGGAGACCTATTGGCCGTCCATGGTCTTGTAGTGCATGTCTTAGTCTGTGCATGATGAATTTCAGCTCAATGCTAATACCAAGCATGTCTGCTGAAAATAAACCTCCATATCCTCTCCTGCCAACCAGAGGCGAGATATGGGGAAATTGAGTGATAAAGAAAATTAAATTAAATTTTATGAAACCTGTAAAATGTTAGCAGAATTTGTTTTCCTCTAGCATATGTACTTGAGAGTATGTAAGACGACCAACTTTGTTTTATTTAGGCGGTTCTTACCTAAGGTGAATACATATCAGACTCGCCATAAGTAGGAATGCTCGATTCGTTCGCCGATTACTCTGGATTTATGAATCTTGGACGAATACTCGGGAGCATCCGTCCAACTCTAGTGGAAGTCTATGTTCGCCTCTTGAGATCCTAAATGTGAACTTGCGGCATGGTGACCATGCCAAAAATAAATCTGCCAAAGTGCAGTATAACCACTTAGACATCAGACCCATTTTCAAAGTACTACTGTGCCAGAGACTGAATAAACGTACATCAGAGGGGCCACCATACCATTTAACTTCTGTGCATTTGCCTATTCTGTAGCATATCTACATACAAAAATATTTATGCACCACTCAGCGCAAGATTAAAACATATCATGATAAAACAAAATCGCAGAACAATTACATAACATCTGTTCTATACCATCCAATCATCCTCAATAGTGCGTTGCACCTCCTTGTACTGTGATACACATTGCACATGGTCTAGCATAAAGTCCAGCAGACGTCGAATGTGGTTCTGAGGTATACAGATCCACAACTGTTGGATGGTGTGTTCCAAATCCCAGATAGTGTTGCACTGCGGCAGTTGGAGTTACAACTGGCCCCACGCCTGCTCGATTTGTGACATGTTAGGGGAATAGGGAAACGATGGTAGTGTTTGAACATGATGACGGTAGTGCTCGGCGAGTTGTGTCATGTGCGGTTGAGCGTTATCTTGCTGAAATGCCGCACCTGGAATCCCAGCCAGCAATGGGAGCAATTGGGGGAGAAGGTTCTCATCCACATACCGCTGGGCCACAATGTTCTACATAACACAACGAGAGTGGATCGGCTATCGTAGGCTATGGCTCCCCAGACCATTATGCTCGCCATGGGGGAATTGTGCCACTCGATAGAGACTTTGGGATCGTGACGTTCACCAGAGATTCTCCAGACATGGGCGCGGCGATCATCAGTCCCCATAAAGCAGTGGCATACATAATTTAAAGCCACAAATCACCAATCTATGGCATTCCACATTGCTCTGGCCTGGCACCACTGCAAATGGGGTCATCACAGATGCAGAGTTAATGGAAGCACACGTAATGGGAGCTGGAATCGCAGATTCACCTCCAAAAAGCTTCGGGAAATGGTTCGTTGGCATGCAGGAGCCATAACACTGGCTAACATCGTGGACTGGGTCGCCATGGGATCCATCTGCGTATGATGCACGACCCGTCGATCCTCTCGACTGGTAGTTGACTTCGTCTGTCCTGAGCAAGTCCTTCGTATGTGGGTGCTTTCACGTGTACACTGCTCCCAAAAACATTGGACAGTATGGTCCGAACGATCTGCATGGTGAGTTATATGGCGATACGACCACCCTGCGGTTTTTATCCTGATTATGGCCACCGTCTTTGACTCACTGATTTCACTGACCAGTAATTTCAGTAACATAAACAATTATTAATAATTGTTTTTAATGTCTAAGAATTCTTTTGACTCAAGAGAGAAATGATATAATGCTTAATTAAAAGTTAAATTCCTTTTATTTTATTTTAATGAATGCTACTGCCGAGTGTTTCGAAGCTATGAAGTTTGCTGACGTACAAAATATTTACTGTTTACTACTGGCTGTTCCCTTACTGCTGACGAACACTGATGAACCATCAGTGATTTCGGAGCTCATCAGCAGTGACGGAAGGCGGCCTACGAGTCCTCACCTGAAGTCTTTCGCATCTTCTCGGCATTATTCTTCACGCTGTACGCTTGCTTGGTATCGTCTGGTGTTCCTCGCGTTAATGCGGCCTCGACTACACACCAGTTCCTACGACCGCTGCGGGTGTGCTCATTTCATTGTTCGGCAGTGTATATATTTTCATCGCATTGAACATTGGATATGGTTTCGATCACACGGGATTGTGCTTTCCCATATCGTTAGGGCATTCCATATTTGCTTTCCCAAACGGCCTATAAGTCCACATTTTCTTGCTTAATCATTCATTTTCCATTCGCCAGACCCGATTGTTACAGATATTATTCTTTCCTTTTATTTTATAATTCAAACAAAAATTATTAATTCATAACAAATTATGTTTCTTTTCCATCTCGACGAGCATATTATATCACATACCTTAGAAATCTCATTTAAAGATACGATTGGACTGGCATTCGACAGGACCTGGGTTCAATTCCCATTTTGGCCATCCTGGTATCGGCTATTCATGATTTTCTAAATCACTCCAATTGAATGTTGTAATGAGTCAAGCATTTCTTCACTTGTTTAATAAATGTAAGACCCAAATTTCTTACCCTACATCAATGAAGGGATGGCAGGGTTGCTAGTTCTGCATAAGGTGAATAAGTATGACCGATGAAAAAACAATTACAGATTTATTTTACTTTGAAATGTTTTTTTACAGCAAAGAACTACAAGAAAATGTTTAACAAAAATGTTTTAACATCGTGAAACACAAAATTTGTTTTGCTGCAACAAAAACACCCCTTTAATGTTGCCAGTACAGTGAGATGGTAATTTTGTCACAAAAGTACTTAATGTTGCAGTACCATTAATAGCTTAACATTATATTACATTAACAGCAACATTAGTTATTGACAGCTCACAGAAAAAAACTGGTGTAATGACATTAATACTCTTGCTCCAACTACACTTTCTTGTAGCTCTTTGCTGTAAAAAAAATTCCAAAGTAAAATAAATCTGTAATTGATTTTTCGTCGGTAATACTTATTTTTGTGACAAAATAATATAACTTAATTTATTTTATATAGTAATATTTTTACAACAAAAACTATAAGAAAATTTTTAACACAAACACTAACACCAATACAACACAAAATTTTGTTTTGTAGCAAAACAAGATTTATTTTTCCACAACATAAACACCACCTTATTGTTGCCAGTACAGTAATGAGGTAATTTTGTCACAAAAGTACTTAATGTTGCAGTAACATTAATAGCTTGACATTATATTACATTAACAGCAACATTAGTTACCGACGGCTCACAGATAACAAAAAATAAATGCTGTAATAACATTAATACCGATGCTCCAACATTAGACTTTTTCTGTGTAGGTATGCTATATTTGTCCTGACCAGAAAAGTTGATACTGTGCTGTGCTATGAGTTGTACGTGCTATTTAATTATTCAAACCAGAAAATGCAGACATGCATTTTATATATGGGCTTGCGGAATGTAATGCAGCAAAAGCTGGTACTAGTCGTCAAAGAATAGCAGCAACAGATAACGTTGGACATGCTGCAGTTCGGAATTTCTGTGACAGCAACTGCTTTATCCGTATTATCTCTACGTTTCGTATTATAAGTATTGAATATAACATAACGACAAACTGCAGTTCTCTTTAGTTACGTGAAAATACTTTCGTGTTATATAAATGCATAATTGGCACACGTAAACTGCTTTGCAAGGCTTGATAACTCGTCTAAGCTACATTTAATTTATAACTATGCTTTAAAATTTAAATACAACTGTTTCATTTTACGAGGTTATCGGTATTCACTTCCATTAGCCATTTAACAACGACAAGTCAGTGTAACCTTGTGTTGGTTGGGCATTTCTTTAATGTCGCAGTAACACAAAATATTTGTTCTTCATAATATTTTTAGAGTTATACAACATTTGGTTTCGGCGACATCAATATAATGAAAAACTGCATATGTGGCAATACTTTATGCTAAAGGAATATATGCATATTTGGTAGACTAAACTGCTTTGCAAGGCTAGAGAGGTGATACAGGCTACATTTAGTTCTCATACTATGCTTTGAAATTTAAATATAGTGTTTCATTCTACGAGGTTATCGCTGTTCCCTACTATCTGCCATTTTTACAAAGCCAAGTCAGTGTAACCTTGTGCTGTTTGGAAATTTCTTTAAGGTCACAGTAACACAAAATATTTTGTTCATTCTGCTAATTTTAGCGTAATAAAACTTTTGGTCGCGGCAATATTGCCAAGAGTCTTTGTTAACATGATCAATTCAACAGTATGTTTTCATTACAGGGATATAATATTTTGTAGATGGTTAACATTAAGTAACTTTGTCACAACACTATTAATGTTACTACAACATAAACGATTAAAGAAATGACTGAATAGTAATTTTTTCGTTGCAGTAAATATTAGAGTTTTTTCTGTGTAGTAGATGGTAAAGGTACGTCAAGTATGAGGCTAACTCGGGACGCAGAAACAAGTTCAAATAGGCCACATGTTTATATGAACTTTTTCATCGTTTATGTATGCCCTGTTCACCGTATGTATACAGGACGAGGCATTTAAAACAGGCCACATCAATAAATCGCCCACTTGTAAAGATAAAAGAAAATGGTTCAGACAAACGTTGTGTGGGGGGGAAAGGGGCCATAATGTGACGTTAAGAGTTAGGTGTTACGCCGAGGGGTGACGGAGTTATAGGGGTCGACGTCGGTATTAAAAATCGAATGACATACTTTATTACACACCACTGAACAGCTCTTCGCAAGATGAATGCAAACGTGTGTCACACGTACTGGAAATGTAAACATTAAACCACATCGTCCCATTTAACATACCACAGTTGGCCCCCACATTTCCGTCACCCCTCGGCGTACAACACACCTATTTACTAACATGACATTATGGAATTACTTTAATTGTGTAACCTAGGGATAGTGTGTAACATTGAGTGTGGGCGTGAGTAAGTGTGTGTCGAGGGAGTAGAAAGGGGCATTGTGATTGGGTATGTATTTTACCTGTTTAAGTGTTGCCAAGCCAAGCATAGCCCTGCAGACACCTGGACTGTAGATGGAAAAGGTGCTAAACCCAGAAGGATCAGTGAGCAGGGTTAAAAGTTTCAACACTTGAATATGTCCAGTGGTTATAGCACGGTCAGACAAATTAATCATCTTAGGCAAACTGTCCGATTTTGAAAAAATCAGTATCCTGGCTACAATGGCACCATCTGGTAAAATGCCACCTTTCTGGGCTAGTTCGATTATGCCAATCGCCTGACAAATTTTCCCTGGCATCTGCCGGGAATAACAATTTCGCTATAAGCAGGGAGCACAATTGTCTGATTACACACTACTGGGCAGCTCATTGGCGAAGATAAGTCTCGTCATGTTGACACTATCAACTCGGTATTACCTATGTATAACACCCCCAGTCGAGTATTAATAAAGTATCCCAGCTTACGTAATACATCAAAACCCAAAATAAATTTGTCCTCTATTTCTGCTATGTATATATCATGCTTTATCTCAAAGTTACCGAGCTGTAAGAGTACCCTTCTCTTGCCTTTGACTGGTGTGGTCTCACCCATTACTGTTGTTAAATAACAGTGATACATGCACTTATCGGATGATCGCTGGGGGGAGGAGCAAGAATGTCCAGTCTTAACACTGTTGTAGTCGCTCCTGTGTCAACGACCATCTGTCAAGAAACATCATCTAGGCTCCCGTCCACCAATATGGCAATGAAGTCTCGTTTCATTGAGCACACTTGCAAAAGCATTAGGGCCTTCTCTCCAGCAATCACTGACCTTTGCCCCTCAAAACTAGTGTGTACAAGTTTCCCGCCTTTACCCACCCCTGAATGGGGCGGACCCACACTGAGGAACTGCGGCGCCTCCTCTGCGATGGCTGCGACCTCTACATTCTTCTCGCTGTCCACACTCATCATCTCGGCGGTGACCAAACTCGACCCCTCTTCCACCCCTGCATGTCGTCTCCTGCTGCTGCAAGAACTTCTGCCATTCCGTTTTGAGGGCGCTCACCTCCTGGTCCACTTTACACTCGATACTGTCCAACCTTTCGTTAATACTGACCCTCACACTGTCAATATTCTTGTATACACAGTATATTTTATTGTTCACAAACTCGTTCACACCTTCTATCTTTCTGTCCATATTCTCGTTTACATTGTCTATTTTCCTATCTACAAGCTCACTAACACTATTAACAGTTCAATAAAACTATCTATTTTACTATTTACATTGTCATTATCACTACTAATTTGACTATTTACATTTTCATTAACTCTGCTAATTTGGCTATTTACAGATTCCCTGGTACTACTCATTTGGCTACTCAGTCCTTTGATTAAAATACGAAGCGTTTCCATGTGTGCCGAAATTTTCCTGGTTAGCATTCAAAAATTCCAAACAATTCCTTGGTCTATTACTACAAATATTGTGATATTTACAAATTTTACTCTGCCAGTTAATTATTCTATAGTAATATTAATTATATATTTTTTTGTAATAAATTGCCTCCATCCCACTTCTGACACCAGTATTACAATTTCTCTCTCTATAAATTAAGTGGGCTGTACCAAGTTCGTTGAGGGATCGAGGTTGTAAACAAATAAAATAATTAATTATAATTTTCTTATTTTATTTGCAATAACTACAGCAAAATTCTCTGAACTCAAAATCTCGCAATAAATTGATATAATTGATATCACTTAGTGTTGACAACTAATGACTCCAATCTAATACAATTTATAATTACCACAAAAATCAATTAAATAATTAACGATCAATCCGAATATACAGTGTATCAACCTATTCATTTATTTTATAAATTATGCGTCCATATTGACAGTTCCAATATTTACAATAAAATACGCGTTACACTTCCATTCAGTTCCACCTCAGTTCAGTCCATGTCACGCTAGTACGCAATGTTCTAGAGCCCTCCGAGCGCCCTCGCGCAAAGTAGGCTTCCCTCGCCGGGTTTCACGCCCTCTCGCCCATTCACACCAAGAACACTAATCAGCCGCTGTCGTCTCTCTCTTTCCTTCTCTCGCACACTGCCAGATGGCCTCCGCCAAAGACTGCCGGCCGCTGGATTGCGGAAGTACATATAGTGTTTTAGGCTGTCACCCAGAATCTTTCTCAACTCGTGCGATGTGCCGAGGAGAGCCATGGCGTCGACCAGTCTCACCGGAACATTATTGCGTCGTCGCTAAAATTATCGGAATCTCTAGCATGCGAATGGAGGACTGTGGCGCCAGTAAGTCCCCGCTGTCAGTATTCACGAGCTTCCCAGAACCAGGACAACCGTCCGCGAGTGCGTCGTTCCAGGAAGAGGGGAGGTTTGAAGTGGGTCACTGCCCCCCTCCCCCACCCCCTCACAGCACCGAAAAGTCTTCCGAGGCCAGCTGCAACGCTTAATAATATAAAACTATTGGTATCAATGCAGTGAAATTAGAAGAATGATGACGTCACAGCAAGTATTGGAAGTGGTCGCAATTAGCATCGATGCATCCATGCACACACCTCTCAATGTTACGGAAGGTAGTAACCAGCACATCAGGAATCACAGCAGCAGTTTCCCGTCTAATGCTGCCTTGCAGCTCCATGATAATCAGTGGCTTGTTGCGATATACTTACCCTTTTAGCATTCCCCATAGAAAGGAATCCTATAGGGTAGGGTCAGGCGATTTGAGTGGCCAGAGTAATTTAGTAATTTGGAAATGACCCGATATTCAAAGGACACAATTTCTCTCATGCCGGCGATGAAGTATGACAAGGGACGTCATACTGCTGAAAATAGTTAGTAAGGAATTATACGTCATTCAATTCATTCACAATCTCTTGTAAAATAACTACGTAGACGTCGATATTCACTGTTATGTTGAAAAAGATGACGCCAACAATGCGGCGTCTTGATAAAGCACACTACACTCCACTTTAGAGCATGAAGAGGTGTTTCATGCACAGTATGAGGATTCTCCTTAGTCCAAAGTAAGATATTCTGGGAATTAACGAACCCACCGAGACTATGCTTCGTCGAAGAACTACGTGAAAGCAAGGATGCCTGCATATGCACTGAAGATGCCTGGAACCAATAGACTAATTAACTCCCTTCACTTTGTCGGGAGGTTGCAGTTGTTGCACAGCAGTAACACGATACGCATGTAGCTTTGCTTCTTTGTAAGCTATTCTCACTTCCTGCACCGTTGCATCTGGCAGATTTGGACGTCCTCCTTCATGTGATTCCAACTATGCTCCCCTTGTTCTCGGTTTCTTCACCAAATACTGAAACAGCGACTTGGCCAGTGGTTTCCAACCTACATACTCTGCTATATATTGTCGCTGTCACGCCTTTACGGTTTTGTTTTCCAGTTTATGCGAACGATAAACATACGCTGCTACACTGACTACCGACTCACACTGTATCCGAACAAACACGAACTATCAGGTATGTCACAGCAGCAGGGAACAACTCAGCCTTATCCCACACGTCCGTAAGGATGGCATTTAACTGCCGAGCCCACGCAGGGACTAGCAAGACTATGGCGCCACCTTCATTGACTTCACCTAACTTCTTATACATTATCTCCGTAGCAAATTTCATTACGTTAGTACCAATAGCTCGACATTTATGTGCGAACATCTAGAGCCAAGAGCGATTGAAACATGGACCGCACCACACGAATCTATGGTCAAAACTATGTAGAAAATATTATTTGGTATTTGCGTAAGGGCCTTAGTTTATGATAAAACCCACATTAAAGTAGATAAAATGACTTTACTCCAAGTTAAGCACAGCGTACATCATCAGCACACAAAAAAGTCGATACGTCATAACAGGTTGTCGAAGTTTTCTCTGTCCAGAGCAATGCACTTTTTCGCATGTTCGATGTATGCAATATGCACGGAGCTTGACCGCCGGATGCACCCATGGCCATTTCCATGTCACAGTACTCACTGTATGTATTCCATGGCCTCCTTGGCACTACTGAGTTCGACTTTTCCCTTGCCGTATGTCTTACGACGACACATTAATTGCAGCATCGCCACATAACCTCATGTTTGTTACAATGAATTTTGGAACTATCGCGGCGTTTTTATTGTAAACGAAGCGCCTAATCTATTTTTACATAAGAGTATTTTCTACTTAGTTTTGGCCATAGATTCGTGTGGTGCAGTCCGTATCTGCGAATTACCTGCCATACTGTATAAGGCACCCATCAGCGTCCAGAAATTCAAGGAATATGTATTGTACATTGACTTACGACGCTATGGTACACAACTTGATTTTTGAGCATTCATGTTCGCGGATCGATTGAGAACATTTTCCTAAAATTACACCAGCAAAGAATGGTGAAGAATATTTTTTCACGCTTTTATTTTGGAATCAGCCTTTGCTTAGTGCTCATAATCCTTTGCAATACTTGATTTTGCCGCACAAATCTACAACTGGACGATGTCATAAAAATATAACAGTAATGCATCACGCTTACTAAATAATTACCTAATGCGATTGTAAAGTGATGTATTATGGCACTGATTATTTTTGTACATATTTGTGTGCCATACATTGTATAGATATTGAAAATATATTGTGTCGGGTAATTCTCGGATGCGGACTGCACCACACGAATCTGTGATCAAAATGAAGTAGACAATCCTCATTGGTAAAAATGCATAAGACCCTTCGTTTACGAGAAAATACGACATGAAAGGTCCAAATACCATTGTAACAAACATGTGGTATTCCAATGACATAAAGGTGAGGTGATGTGGCAATGCAACAACTAATGTATCAGTCATAAGGCATACGGCAAGGGAACGAGCCGAGCTCAGAAGTGCCAAAGAGACCATGGAGTTCACATACAGTGAGTACAGGGACAAGGCAATGGCCATGGGTGCATCCGGTGGGACGTGCATGCTGCATGCAGCCACCGCGCGCGGAAAAGTGCATTATTATTGACGTTTCGACGTTATGCATGCTGATGCTGTGTGCTGTGAGTAAAACGAACTAGTAATTTCAACTACTCTAACGTCATTTTTCTCCAAAAACTAAGGGTCTCGCGCTTTCTTACCAAATAATATTTTCTGCTTAGTTTTGATCACATATTCGTGTGGGGCAATCCGTATCCACGAATTACCTGACATTCTGTATTAAAGTATTTTACAGACTTAATTTATCTGTGGTTATTATTTTTTTTATTTATTTTTTTATATATTTTGTGTCTAGTGCTTGTTTCTTTTACTTCACAGTTCGTTTCGCTAAGAAAAATATTTTTTTTTGTAAGTTAACGCAAACCTGAAAATGTCCCGCTTTTAACTTCACCCAGCAAGCATGACAACAAGCATCATGCTCGCATGTTTGCTACAATGAACACCCCTCCCCTCCGAGCCGCACCCTCACGGCCGCCATTGGAAGTCGCTAAGCTGTGCGGCAGTGCGTGTTGTCAGTGGTATCGACTGAAAGCAGACTGCTGCTATGTTCGACCCACGGCATATCGATCACGGGGCTGCCTGAGGTCAGGGCTAGCCGTAATGTCCTCACAGTTAATAATTGATCGCGAGACAACCATTTGTTTCCACCATAGTGCTCCTGCCTAAACGCTCTCCTTCGCGTCCTGTTACCACTCTAAGAGAATTCCATAGATGTAATCTCTTTTACTGACGAACCATGTCGTTTATTCTCACTATTCTGATAGGTTAAAGAACTTACCAATTAACCTCTTCGTTCAAGGAATAACTCTGGAAGCCGCATCCTCAAAACAGCAGTGCAACATTTCGTTTTTCTGAAATACGTAGGCCCATTACCCTGAACTAATAATGACAGTAAAAATATTGGGAGACGAACATACTTATCAAGTTATTCATAAACATTCTGTAAAATACGTACTTTGTTTAAAGATAAACGCCTTTATAAGTCGTAACTATCAAGAGACGCAGTACTTAATACGGAAGTCGACAGTAGAGCACTGGCTAGAATGAAGTTATAAAATATTAAAATACGTAGGTTAAAAAATTCTTAAATTTTTTTTACAAATGTCTGTATATTTTTCATTACTGTTAACTCAGTAAAATACTTATAATTTTAGCCATTTTCACGGTACACTCAAGAGCAGTTGAAATATACACCTGCCGACGCCACATCGGCGAAATGGCACTGTGGTCGCCATGTCTAATGGAATATTGCTCAGCCACACAGGACAGGGATGTCGTCAGACTTTATACAGACCATCAGAGTAGCAGCAGAGCAATGTCGGGATGAAACAAGGTTCCTAGCGCGTTTGATCGTGACCGAATTGTGGCCGGATAGTTAGGGCCAAACGTATGGGGCACACTACTTCCGACGCCGTGTTAGTGCTGGGGTTTCCACTCGTACTGCGTCAAGAGAGTGGAGTCGAGACACTTGGGCGTCCCTTTAAACATCGAGGTCTGGAGAGCCGATGAGGGTGAAGTGAGGTATGAAACAGCCCCGGAATGCAAGGGCAGGGGAAACTGGAGATACTCGAGAAAACTCGCCGACCAGCGTCATCGTCCAGCACGATTCCCACGTGTGAAAATCCGGAAGCGACCCCACCAAAAACCGAACCAGGCTCGCGGAGATGGGAGGCGAGTAGTCTGACCACCACACCACCGCGGCCCCTGTGTCAAGAGAGTATTGTTAGTTCACGAAGTCAGGCAAAACCACCGCCACCAGGGACAATCGCCATAGCGTACGACTTATCGACCACACGAGTCGCCACTGACAAGTTATGATAAAGAGCCGATAAATAGGTTACAGTGCAGCAGATCGCTCGCCAGTTCAATTCAGGGTCACAACAACCTGTTAACATCCATACCATTCAGAACCGTCTCCTCGCTACGGGATACAAAAGTATCTGCTCATCGCACATTACAAGGTTAAAATATTAACGTGGGTCCGGCAACACCGCCATTGGACCCTCGACGGATAAAAAAAAGAGTCCCCTAAAAATATAAGCCGAGGTACACGTTAGTACACGCCGATATATGCTAAGGTGAGCACTTTGAAAGAAAACCCCACCTTAGGATCTACTTTCCTCCTCCAAATTGAATTTTCCCACCATATACAAAATTAACATTGCCATGGACCACGTCGCTTTATTCATGAGTTAGTCAGGTGTAACTGTGAAATTGCCAGAAATGTGAATATGTTATTAATATGATTATTCTTGTATTTATGTACATAAAAAAACGGAAAATAAATATATTATCTGTTCACATATTCAAACATCGCACTTCTAATACGTTGCTAATACATGGAACTATTTTTTCAGCCTCGTTACCAACAGATTACCTGCCAGTCAGTGTTTTCGTTCAAATACACGCAGTAATGGACAACGATTTTTTTCAGAGGTTTATTTCAAAACTTTTCTTTTTTACCGCGAAAAAGCTTTAGCGTAGTACGAGTGTGGTGGATCCCTCGTGTCAGCAAAGAAGAATTCAGGGTGGTGGTGGTGGTGGTGGTGATGATGGTGGTGGTGGAGGTTGTACCCTAGTATGGGACTGTTGACGTTGAATGAAATGAGTTCCCTGGTACACATGACGTCGTCCCTCACCGGCCAACGGTATAGACCTGCTGGCAGATCATGTGAATTCATTTCTGCGACCACAGACCACGCAAGAGACCTCTATCTACAACAAGACAATGAACGTACCATCCCACAGTTTCCGAATCGTGACTGAGTGGTTGGATGAACACTCCACATATTTGGGATTGCTTGCCTGGCCCCCGGGGTCGCCCAACCTCAATCATATTGAACACATCTGCAGATAATGTAAAGGGAGTAAGAGTGGGTTAGTATTTAATTATTTACCCCAGAGTTGAAGGCCCATGTTATTATTTTTACAGAAATATCTTTACATCATGGAATAACACATTCATTGCTAATGATATGACAACAAACTCGTCGGACACAGCAGACGCCATTTATTTCTACTGCTGGAACTGCTGATGAATCTTCCATCACCGAAACCACTGACTGATTGATAACGTTCCTTAATGGGTGCCTCCTGATCAGTAACCTCAGCACTGTCAGTAGAAAAAGGAACATGGTCTAGGCAGGTGGTTCTCATTGAACCCCTCGTAATGGTTTATTTGATACTGTGAACTGTGAAATTGAAAGTTGTTCACATCTCAGGGAACCGATGGTCAAAATTATACCCCTGGGCTGCAGCATAATTCCTTAAAAGCGTCGTATTTGCACATTCCCGTGAGCTAAACGTAAGTTCCAAATAGAGTTAAAAGCAGCTCAAGTCAGATCGATGTGTAACGATCTGGATACAAATCACTTCCTGCATGACGTAACCTTCGTGACCAACGTCAAGGACGTCTTTCAGTTTCGATTCCTGTTAGCAACGGATGTGGGTGTCTTAGATGTTAAATTTAGGTTAATTTGGCATGCAAACAGTCTCCTGATCAGCCATCCGGCATAAAGCAAAGTCGTTTAAAAAGAGCCACATTCCTGTGCAGCACTGTCCTCGATTGGCTCGTTTAAAAGACTCCAGTTTTTTTTTTAAACCCTGCGAATTCTCTTAGCAGTATGGCAGCTCTTAATGTTTTTTCTGCTGCTCCAGCATTATGCCTAATATTGGTTATTGAGTAAGTTGAGTTTGGGTATTTTGAGGACACGGAACAGTTAAGTCTTCAACGACCAAGGGGATGAAACAAGATGGAGTAGAGATGGAATGCAGGAGCACGATCACAGGGAGTACGCTGCAACATTATCCGCACGCGAGAAAGGACTCCGACCCTGCCAGGAACAAAATCCCCCTGATGGAAGGCCGGTGAGCTAGCATAGTCTACCCATTGCTAATAAAAGTACCACTCTTGGGTTCACACAAACATGGCTTAGACATAAACTTACTGAACGTACGTGGGCCAATTACACGCCTACACACAATATAAGAGGCTCGAAAACACAATCTAAGGTCGAATAATACCGAAACAGCGGCATGCTATACATTACGTTACTTAACACTGCAGAAGGGGGTCATAATGGCGTTATGGTCAGAACACTGGCTTCCCAACATGGTGATTCTAGTTAGATTCCAGGACGAGGTAAAACTCGATTTTTCGCATGTGAGGGACGAGATGGACGGAAGATTTTCTCGACATGCTCCAGTTTCCTCCCCCTTCTTCATCCCACCGCTGCTGCATCCCCATCTCATCACTCACCTCGTCAGTTATTCGGGCTGGCCGGAGTGACGTGTGTCCCTCGATACAGGAAACCAGCTCCACTCCACTGCAGCCTTCTCTCGTTCTCTCATCCATGGCCCACACCAGAGGTGTAGCAAGGAATTTACGTTATGTTAGGCGAAAAAAGAAACGTACCATTGTGAAGTGCGGGAACTATAAGGACAGGAGGAGGGATTACAAATTCCTATTTTTGGAAAAAATATGAAAGCTATAATATTAAAAATCATTAGTTCAAAAATTATTTACAACCAATTGGTCTAATATAAAGAAATGGAACCCCAAAATTCTATTAACATCCTTCCTACTGAAGGGGGGCCATACATTATTCATATTTATAAAAATTAAAGCTTTAATTCAATTTTAAATTTCATTTTCAAATAAAGAATGAAGAGATTTGGGTGGCTCTTAAAATCGCTGCCTTGAAAGCCGAAAAGGGTAATTATTTAGGTTTGTTTTGGTTTTTGTAGTTTAGTGTACTTGGATTCAATTTCAAATTTAGCGCTAACTATTGCGAGTGCCGTGGCCAGCGGCCATCTTGACTTGTGGTGCCATTACTCCGTTTTGCTGGATGTCACGCAGCTGGAATATGTTACAAATTATATTGTGTGGAAACATTTTATGGTCCTTCAGGCCGGATATGAGTTATTCGAGCCACTAGGCAGAGTTTAATAGATAATTACAGTAAACAGTGGACTTGTTTTCGGCATTCCTTTGTGTGCGGAATCGGGCTTTGTGTGGTACTGAAACTACTACATATCACGCCATTGTGGTCGTTTATACAAATACCACTCTATTTAATCACTAAGACTTCTGTTATGCAATAAGTGTCATGTGTATCATTTTTGCTTTCACGGTGAGCAAGAGCTTTTTTGAGGTTAGCTGCATTGTGTACCAACCGTAGCCATAATTGTCTATGTTTTCACGAGGGCAGCATTTTTCGAACAGTGGTGTGAAATAGTTAAAATGTCTCAACACCAACTGAAGACATGTTTGCGCCTCGTGAAGTGCTGTGTAAAAAGACTTCTGATCTTGGTCGATGAAGTTGACAACAATCCGAGTCGTGTGGCACTATTCAAGGTAATATACTGCGATTTGCAGCAGTTGAAAACAGACTTCGAGGGAAGCCATCTGCAACTTGCTGTTCAAGCATCGGAAACTGCATCAGTTGGAGAGGGAACTCGAGGAGTTTGACGAAGCCTACTATACAATACAGGAAGTTTTCAACAAACTTGTTGTGATCCCAGAAGTATGTAGAGAACAGCAACGTCATCTCGTCAGAGCCTCATCCAATGTAAAGTTACCAAAATTGTAATTGCCTACCTTTAAGGGTTTACTTACAGACTGGACTACTTTTTATGATTTGTTCATCTCGATGGTGCAAAACAAGGCCTTCGCTGTAGTGGAAACGCATCAGTATCTTCTTACATCAGTTTCAGATGAGGCATACAACTTTATTAAATCACCCCTACTGTGCGAGGAAAATTATAACCTAGCATAGAAACCATTAACTTAAAGGTACCAGAAAGTCAGAGCAATAGCCACGATGCATTGGAAAAATATAATGCAACTCCCTCGCTTAGCTGCTGTCTACCCTGACAAATTACAGAATATGGCGCGTATTATTAAGGAGAACTTGGATTCCTTGATAATTCTAGAAGTGCCAGTGACCGAAAGGAGCTTTGTGTTGTTAAACCTTATCTTACCAAGGATTTATCCAGTTACAAGAGCCCAGTTTGAGCTTATAAGACCATTCAGATGAACACATTTGACCAGCTTCTCGAATTTCTGAAATCACATTGTAAGGCATCGATGATGGCTAACTATTCATCACAGGGTCCACTCTTGCATGATCAACAACCAAGAAGTTTGTAACTTCAGATACAAACATCACAGCTTCATTCTTGGCAACTGTGGAACAAGATATCTGCAGGACTTGTGAGGGTATGCACCGAATTCACAAGTGTTCTATGTTCAATGATCAGTCAGTTGATGAGAGGATAGAGTTGGTGTGATGAAAGATGTTGTATTTCGACTGATTGCAGAGCCATAGGAAGAAGGATTGCAAATCGAAGAGAAACTGCACGTATTGTAGTAGGAGATGCCATTACCTTCTTCACAGTTCTGTCTCCCCACATCAAGTGGAGCAAATTCCAGATATTTCCATCCAACAATAAGCAGTCACTTTCATTCCCAATGAGGATACTTCAGCTGCAGTCCTACTTACGTCTTCCACTGATGTGTCGGCAACTGTCATCTTATGTACAGCAGTCGTTAGAGTACAAGATGCAAGTGGCAAGATGCAGAAGTTTCGAATGTTGCTTGTTTAAGGATTCCAGAGCTCTTTCATATCTGCAGAGTGTGTCCACTAGCTAGGGTTAAAATCCCTAAGGACTCATGTTCCTGTTGTGGGACTGGCTCAGTCTATTGTTCTTGCAAACGATGGTATCCCTACTTGTGTTTTGACATCTGCGACAAGCAAAGAGCCTCAATCACCAATGCTATAGTATTGAAAGATATAGCTTTCAAATTACCCAGCATCCAACTTCCTCACCACATGAGGGACATGTATTGTCATTTATAATTAGCTGACCTATCGTTTGAAACTCCAGTGACAATTGGTCTTCTTTTGGGGGCTGATGTATACCCAGATGTGTTTGATGGTTGGTGGTACCAACCACCATGTAGGTTCCCCATTGATCTTTACAGTATATTTGGTTGGGTTCTAATGGATAAAGGCAGTCAGACTGCATATGCTGCCTCCAGTGGTGTTGTTTCACTGTTTGTGCTATCTGAGGCTTTCCTAACATACACCACTCGCAAGTTTTGGGAGAGCGAGGAAGTACCTTCTGTTCAACATTGCAGCGCACAGATATTGAATGTGAGAGTCACTTGGTTGAAACCCATTCACGAGACCAAGATGGTAGGTATTTCCTGAGACTACATTTCAAGGAAAAGGGACCAGAGTTAGAGATCCCTGCAGTTTTACTGTCAAATAGTTGCATCAACTGGCATGCAGATTTCATCGACAGCCAGAAACCAAAAGGGAGTATTCCAATTTTTTGCACGAGTATGAAGAACTTGGACACATGCATCCACTTGAGAATAGAGTTGGACACACTCCTCGTTATTATATTCCACACCACTGTGTGTTGAAGGGATCCAGCTCAACAACCTAGTTAAGAGTGTTGTTTGATGCTTCAGTGGCCTCCACTTCTGGAAAGTCTCTTAATGATGATCTTCTGACAGGACCTAAATTTCAGAATGACATTGTGAACATTATTACACATTTCCATCTTAATCCTGTTGTAATGACCACATATGTTGTAAAATTTATCGACAGATGAGTGCACATCCAGAGGATACACCTAATCAAATAATTCTGTGGTGTGAATCCTCTTATCAGCCAATATGTGAATTCTAACTTGACACTGTAACTTGCAGGGTATGAGCAGCTCCTTTCACAGCTATGAGAGCCTTACAACAGTTTGAAGTTGAGAAAGGTGGCATGTATCCAAGGGCGGCTAAGGTCGTGATCGAAGACATATTTGTGGCCGATGTCGTGACAGGTGCAGCATCCATTGTAGAAGCCTGTAGAAGCCCTCAAGTTGCACTCAAGTTGCAACAGGAACTGATAAATCTTCTAAAGCAAGGGGGTTTTGAATTAATAAAATGGTCTGGTAATAGAAAAGCTGCCTTAGATGCAGTACCAGAGAACCACTGAGAGAGTCCACTGAGTTTTCAAGAAAATAGTGAAGTGATAAAGGTACTTTATCTCCATTGGGACTCAAGGTTGAATGTGTTTTCATATAATATTCAATCAGCCAGCATAACAGTCACCAAACGAACTATTATTTCAGACATTTCTAGGTTGTATGACATACTAGGGTGGCTTACTCCAGTTGTCATTCGAGCTAAGATTTTTCGCCAAACACCCTGGCTGTTGGGTGTGTCAAGGAATGAAGGTCCACCTCGAGATGTGCTGGAGGACTGGCAGGTATCATCTGCCAACTGAGTGTTCTCGCCAAACTGTCCATACCTCGTCTTGTGTCAGCACCACAGTCAAAATATCAGCTTCATGGCTTTAGCGATGCATCCAATGAACATTACACATCTGTTGTGTACCTACTACTTTTCATCAAGGTGAGGTGAAGACACGCCTGCTTCTGGCCAAATCCTGTGTTGTGCCACTAAAAACAGTCATGCTTTCTCGACTTGAATTGCATGTTGCACATCTACTCATTAAGTTACTTGAGTCAGTAATGTTGAACCTTTCGGAACGTATCCACATTAGCTGTATTATTGCATGGTGTGATTCAACAGTGGCCCTTGCCTGGATCAGGATTCCTCCTCATAGTCTGAAAACTTTTGTGGCAAACAGAGTCGCTTGTATTCAAGTAAACAAGATTATGATCCAGTGGACATATGTGCCTTCTGCTGATAATGCAGCATACTGTGTTTCTAGAGGACTTTCGCCCTAAGAGTTATTGATACACACAATATGGTGTACTGGGCCTTGTTGGTTATTATCTGAGAAGGAATCATGGCCATGTGGAGGAGTAGCGACCAGTATTCATGAAGGTGAATAAGAGCTAAAGCAGCCTAAGGTAGTTTCATTGGTTGGACATTGTAAGCCAAACCTCCTCGCAAGCCTCTCTAGGTTCTCTTCCTGGTCGCAGCTTCAGAGAATACTTGCTTATGTATTAAGATGCATTTCAAACCTGAAGGTGTCACTAGGGTGTCAACACACTGGTCCCCTTACTGTCATAGAACTTGCTGCTAAGAAAATTTGCCTGAAGCAGGTTCAATGAGAATTTTTCAGCTCAGAGATTGAATGTTTAATTTCAGAGGGTGATTGCTTCCCTGGTACTGGTATTAGAAAGTTGAATCCATTCTGAGATTACGATGGCATTCTGTGTGTATGTGGACGTTTACAAAATTCACACCTATTGAAAAAAGCAGAACGTCAAATATTGTTACCCAAGATAAATTTTGTGACAAAATTGATAATTGATTACCATCGTCTCGTGCACCTCCATGCTGGTTCCAATGCCACATATGCAGCAATTCGTCGAGTGTTGGATTGTGACAGGGAACGGATCTGTCAAGGCCAGGGTACACAGTTGTATAGTTCTACAGGTTCGGGGCTACCAATACACAGACACTGACGGGTAATCTTCCACCAAATAGGGTTCAACAAGCGAGGCAATTTCTAAATGCTGGTGTAGACTGTGGGGCCCGTTCCAAATCAAACAGTCGCGTGTTCGGAACAGTCGTGTGTCAAAGGCTTATTTGTGCCTATTCGTTCGCTTAGCGACAGGTCAGTCCATTTAGAAGTTGTTTCTTATTTGAACACTGCATCTTTTCTTGACACATTTTTCAGATTTACCGTTAGACGTAGGCTTTGTAAAAACAAAATCCGACTGCGGAACAAACTTTAAAGGCGCACGTTGTTGTTTCAATGCTCTACAGAAGTTCGCAGTGTGTTGCGAATAACCTTGCTACTGTGTGCAATTTCATCAGATCCAGCTGACTTATATAGGCCCTGACACCAGCACACTTCTTTGTGGGCACCACCCTGACAGCACCTCCAGCTCCAGACCTCACAGAGATCCAAGCAAACAGACTTAACCGGTGGCAGCTGATACAATGTGCTACTCTACACTTCTGGTAGAGATGGCATAATGAGTACCTTCGCACTCTAAACCCATGTGACAAGTGGACCGAGAGTGAAGGTGCTGTGCACACTGGCGACATTGTTCTTGTCAAGGAAGAGCACTTGCCACCCCTGCAGTGGCAACTTGGGCGTGTTGCAGTTCTACATGCGGGCAAAGATGGAGTTTGTAGGGTGGCCAACATTAAGCAACAACATCTAACAGTGAAGCGCCCCGTTATCAAGTTGTGTCGCCTACCCATTCGCTGAGAATTACGTATATCATTGTGTTATTGTACTGATTTCCTAGTTTGTTTAAAAATGTTATTTTTGGTGGACGGTATGTTTAGGTTTGTTTTGGTTTCGTGTCGTATAGTGCATGTACTTGGATTCAAATTCAAATTTAGCGCCAACTGTTGTGAGTGCCATGGCCGGCGACCATCTTTGTTTGCGGTGCTATCTATGAAAGAAAACAGTTAGTTACCACTACTCTGTTTCGCTGGACGTCAAGCAGCTGGAATGTACTACAAAGGATATTGTGTGGACACAGTGATTGGAGTGAGTATGGAGCAGCGCCGGAATGAAGGGGCGAGGGGAAACGGGAGATCTCCGAGAAAAAGCCGACCAGCGGCACTGTCCGGCAAGATTCCCACATGCGAAAATCCGGGAGTGGCCCCGCCGGGAATCGAGCCCGGTTCGTCTTGGTGGGAGGCGAGTAATCTATCCACTGCACCACCGCGGCCCCCTATTTTAAAATTTTTTTAAAATTCTTATTTAGGGGGCAATGACCCGATACCCCCCTCTCGCGACTACGCCCCTGGCCCTAAGCTGACCCAGCCTAAATGTGAGAACGCCGAGTAGATTTTCATTTAGAGCGAGAATTTTTCTAACTATTTTTCACTGTGTCACTCGAATGATGTATGGATCATAGTCACTAGGGCCAATTAACATGTTGATTCTTGTTTGTTGAGGAATAATGCACAGCTGACTAAGCTGGGCTTTCAAAGCCGTCTAGGGAACATAAGGTAGAGGGCGCACGCGAGCTGCACAGTGGCTAGGTACTATTCGTGTTTCACCAGTGGACTGCTTTTCTGCCAGTAGCACTACCAACAACAACACGAGCATAATTCGAGGTTAGGATGCTGTTTGCCCGTGTAAGTGCTTTGAGATGTATGTACACCTACTCTAACCTAGCGTAATGCAACCAGAATATATTCAAGTTAGTCGAAAGTTTTCTATTAATATAAAAGCGTGGTTCTATTAAAAATTCGTATGGTAAACAAACACGTTCCTCACAGTTGACCATGAGACTGTGCTGTTGATGGGCGAGTCAATGTTTGGGACATGCGCAGTTGATGAAACTCTGCCTAGCGCATCTCTAGTCTATGTTTAAAACTGCTCAATGAAGCGCAAACAAGTTATAACAGTCTCTCCGTGGTTTCTTCACACACTGTGAAAGAAACCTTTGGAAAACTACACCATGTATGGCGTGTTTGGTTCTATCGCAAGCGCTTTATGCTTTTGTTCATACAACTCTGCCTTATTTTTCCTTAATTTGAACTTTTGCTTATATTCTCTTTATCAATTATAATAGTTCATTTATAATTAATGTTAATGAAAACAGGGAGAATATAGGTATGTTGATAGTGCCTAGTAGAAAATAGTTCTTACGCAAACTATTGTTACACTGAGTGCGCACGAATGTGGTGCGTTGTTTCTTTGATGTATTTTTAAGCAGAGCTTCAGAAAAGTTGGAAGTAACCGTGAAGGGACTAATTATACATGCAGAAAAGTGGCTATCGCAAGAAATTGCTCCGTATGTTTCTAAGCGCCGTTCACACAGACTCGCTTAAGCAAGCGCCACTAGTACAACTTCTTCTAGCTGGGATCCCAAGAGTCACAATTATGTGTGCTCAATCCTTTCTCGTTTAAGTCACGGGCGGCTTCATGAAAGTTAGTTTGGATGGTTACTAAAATACGAAGGTACTCGAGCTTGCCCGAAATTAAAGACGTCACTTGACAACACCTCCTTCAAGGCTCAGAGGTAAACGTCTGGAAACACAAATGTAAAGTACGGCCATACCCAGGTATCAAAAATTTTAAACATTGTGATTGGGCTAATGACAGAAAAGACGCACCATTTATTGTTTAGTATTATTGTTCACGTTGGGTTGTGTAGAGCGAGTTTTCAGTTGTTGATCGGCATCTCCAAATAAAGTGTAGTTTGTTTGGAAATATTTTCTCGTCTCATCACAGTTAAGATAGAAACAACTGGCCACAACACACGATCCTGCAGCAGATATTCCGGCTGCCTCAGAAAACACTTCACAGAAGAGAGTGCCTCACGTTACGTTACCAATTTTGAAGAGAAAATAGTCATATTATTTTGGAGAGGTCCGTGTTAGGGCCTAAAACGCCCTCACCCCCAATCCAGTCATGATAATATACTTATAGGGATGTAAGTTATATTTTAACTTAGACATGCAGTATGTGTGCTACATTTTGTGCATCAATACATACACTTCTATAAAAAAAATCACATTTACGTGTGAGAGTAATTAATAATTTATTTTAGCAAATACACTTTATTGCATGTTAAGGTGTCCAGTTGCTGCAGTGTAACAAGCCATTCTATAATGCGAATTACAGCTTCATTTGAAAAACGAAACTAACTAAAAAATTCAAAATGAATCGTTTCTGAAGAATTCCAATCCTATAAATTCTTTTCGGGACAAGAGTGTCTAGATTTTCGCCTACGTATAACTCTTTACGTCTTAAGATAACTATATACTAAAATATTTTCGGTAAAATCGTTGTTTGGGCGTATATGCGTATCTCAGTAAATAAAAGTAATGAGGTTATGGTTTCTTTGTCAGAAAAGGTTACAAAAAAAAACTCTAATGCTCCATAGTTTTGCTTTTTTTAATTATGTGTAGTAAAAAATTTACGAAATGGTAATAAATAATTGTAATTTTAGAACCTTCCTGCGCAGTTCAATTCAAAGGAAGAAAAAAGTACAACTACACTTTGTAGTTAAATCTGTGGATTTTCGTCATGTGTAATGAAGTCCCACTGTTTACCCAGTAGAGCGGAACAACGGAAACGCTTCAGACCAGTTCAGCGTCTTTAGCGTAAGGGCGATGGGGCGCTACGCTCGCGTGTTAGTGTCGCCCGTATTGCTCCCTTGCTTCTGGGCCTTGAACGCGAAGAAAGTTTCAGGTTTATATAAGTCAAACTTTGCCATTGTTATCTTCCCGAAATCTCTGCTAGTTGGTAATTTAGGAAGGTCGACTACATCACTACGCTTAATAAACAACGGAGACCAACATCAATGTGACTGAGCACACGAAACGAGCTATCAAGTGCCGATTTTCTTTCGTTTCTAATGGCTGTGGCGACTAGATTCATTACTGCATACGGCTCTACTCATTTGTTCGACCTCCATATCGATATTAGGAACGATGTTACGAAAGTCACTTATCTGCCCGCACGACAGCGGCTCGGCATACATAGGCAATTACGGAGCTACATACATAATTTTGTAGAGTGCAACACTATACTGTACCTCTGGAAAGGCTAAGTCCGCTTTTTAGTGTGAGCGGAAATTTCTCAGAGAGAGAGAGAGAGAGAGAGAGAGAGAGAGAGAGAGAGAGAGAGAGAGAGAGAGAGAGAGAGAGAGACACACACACACACACACTCTCTCTCTCTCTCTCTCTCTCTCTGACTTTTCGGCATGGCTCGTGGGGAAAATGAGGAAGAGTTCTGATATAGGTTGTTCACGGTGAAATAAGCACTTCTGAAAGCCATGCTTAAGATCTACTTGCATGCACGTTTTGTATTCTTCCAGCTTATGTAAAATTGACATTGCCATGGTTCTCATCACTTTATGCATGAGTCGGTCTGGTGAAACTGTGGAATTATTATAAAAGTAGGTATGTTATAAATATCATAATTTGTACACTTTGATGCATAAAAAGCAGAAAGCGAAAAAAATTATTTAAATTCATCACAAATGTTTACCTAACACTTTTTATTCAACGTTAATATATGGGACTACTTTCCATTCATCACTACCAACTTAACTGGGCGCATGCCACTCGGCGTGCCCGTAAAAATCGATGCAGGCAGGGCCAGTGACTTTTTTCTAAGTATGATTTCAATAGGTCTTCCTCATTTTCCTCACGAGCCATGCCGAAAACGTCCACACACTCTAGGGCGCCATTCTCATACACTGTCCCGCTTCTAGGGAGCCCAATCACGCGAGCATCTCTAACCATGCGTAGTGGAGCTAACGATGTTCTGATAGACCACTACACTACATGCAATTGCTACTTCCACTTATAGACTAAAAATGAGGTAGACCGCTTATTCGTCTTCTGCGCATGTACCCAACATTGACCTACCCCAATATATACACAACTGTCAAAGTCACACGGTCAACCGTAATGAAAGTGTTTGTTTATGTCTTAATTTTTAAATGACAAGCAGTATTATAAGGATATAATACTTTTTACTACAGGCTGTTGACGATAAAGTGAGCACTCTTGAAATCAACCTTAGAAAAAAGTCACTGCCCCTACCTGCGTATATTTTAACGTGTGCACCGCGTGACATGCGCCCAGTAAAGTTGGTAACGATGGACGGGAAGTAGTTACTTTTCTTAACGTTAACCATTTCTGAACACTTAAATTATTTCTTTCGCTTTCTGTTTTTTAATGCATCGAAGTGTAAACATTAGCATATTTGTAAAATAATTACTTTTCTAATAATTTCACAGTTCTACCTGACAGACGCATGTATAAAGTAATGAGGCTCATGGCAATGTCAATTTTACATAAGGCGGAAGAATATACAACGTGCATACGAGTAGATCTTAAGCAGGGATTCCAAAAGTGCTCACTTTACCGTGAACAGCCTATAATTGGAATTTAATCCAACTGCATTACAAATTGGTCAAAGGAAGTATACATACATCTCAAAGCATTTTTTGACTGATCATTTTTCTAACCTAAAATATAAACCATGCCGTTTTCGCTAGACGTGTTGGCAGATGAGCAGTTCAATGCTGGGACACGGAGATTGTTTGTGCGCAGCCAGCGAGATCGGTATACCTAATCTTTATTCTATGCGTCCACCCCACTTATTGTTTCTGCGATGTAATTTGGCTCCCGATAAGCGGAAAAGAGAATGATAATCGCGCCCCTGCTGATACTGCGGGGAGAAGGCGCGGGTCATACGCCAATCAGAGCCCAGCGGCGAGCATGTACCAGACGCCACCCAAACCAATAGAAAACCCAAACGATATACGTTAAAACTCCAATACGGGACACTGGTTAGACACATTAAGAATATTTTTTATTTGGTTGAAACTTTGGAGACTTGTTGACATTTGCTTCTATCGCAAAAAAAAGAAGAAGAAACCACCAGAAAATCAAAAATACATATTCCATAACAGGTCAGGCGAATTTTCCACAAGAAGGAGCAAGAAATGTGAAAACCCATCCCGTTCACAAACAGCTACCAGATGTAGGGTAAATAAAAATTATTTCCAAGCTTCGCCGTGCCAAAAAGACCTCTTTCAAGTTGCAGATGGGTAGGCGGAATCATTTTTGTCCTATGTTTGCACGACAAAATCTCAGGTGAGAAATGAGTACCTTGTTTGAGGTATGTCAGGATATTCTCTATAATTTGTGAACATTTTATTCGTATCCGTACCAGATTTTGTGTCAGTGTTTAGGTTTATGGAGCGTAAATACCATTATAAGTAAGCATTAATGAAAATACAGGATTGCTACGACATAGGATGACTATCTTGAGACTCAAAACTAAACGAAGAAATATACAATTTTTCAAACAAGGTGAACGTTTTGCTCTAGATTATGGAAGCATGTTAATAATACTGTATGATGAACCGGCAAAACAAAAGTAAAGTGCTTGAAACAAATAAGAGAGTCATGAACAATCAAGAACGTAGGTTAGGTATGAAAGGAAAACAATGAAAATTAAAAAAGAAAAACAGAACCGGAGGGCGGTAACCAAAGTGCTGGACTAGTACAAAATAATGCAAATAGAAACTTATTTTTTTAAAAACAAATTTTACCTTTTCTAGACCCCATTATCATAAAATCATTTTTAATTTTTTTTATGAATTAAATACGAAATTTACTATAGCGAAAGCAATATTTTATGCATATCGATCAGGTGCAAAAATATAATTACATTTAATAAATAATATTAAAATATCAAAACAATTAAAAACATTAAATTTAGTCCATAATGAATTTCCTCCTCCCCTTCCTCTCCTTTTCATCAACGGGATGATTTATAACAAGACAGACAATTTTAACCCCTTGAAGTGAGTTGTTTCCGATCGCATTAAACTCTTACTATATTCGCCTTTCCTCTCCCTTACTTAGCTGATTTATTGTGAAGAACAACCATGAGCAATGACTATTAAACAGTGTGGCCAACCTGTCTCGGAGAAATATTCCATATACATTCAAGAGCTCCCTATCCACCTGAATACATACGGGACGCTCGTGCATCGCTGAGGTCAAAGGAGCAGCAATCCTCCATCCCCAACAGCTTAGAAGCAACAAAGCCACAGATCTGGGTAGTTCCATTCAAAAAAGGTGTCTCCAAATCGGCTGTAAAACACCTCTTATGGCTACGCTGTAAGCCATGGAAGGAAAGTGATCTTGCCTGCACCTGTAGTCGGTGCCACGAACGAGTGCACTTCGACAGTTCTAGATGTTGTCCTATGTACAGATGTTTCTATACAGAATGTTGCAAAATTACATATCAATACTCCGGTGAAAAACATTCCTCACATCTGGAGGATGGGAAAAAAAAGGTTATATGAACATAGGTCCGCAAAAGCTTCGTTTCTTCACTACAGCCCGTAATACATAACGTACAGTGTATGGTCCGCAGGCTGGATGAAGTTTACTGTGGAATGCCATCGCAGCTGTAATTGGCAGCCCCATACCAGTCCTCGAGGATCCCTGATTTGAATCCACTAGACTTATATTTGTGGGCATATTTAAAGGCACTTGTGTATGCAACCCCAGCGGACGATGTGGACACCCTCCGTAATGCGAAACAATCAGGGATTTCCCAGGGATTCATCAATGCATCCGCGTGTCCATGCAACGTCGCGTCGATGTATGTGTTCGTGCTGATGATGGGCATTTTGAACATTTCGTTTAGTGCCGACGATAAATTTCTCACATGTGTAATTAATACCTGTGCAGTTCCTACTGTTCTAGGTGTAGTGTCGTGGTGTTAGGTGTCGTGTATCATTCAAACAAACAATGCGATGGCGTTTCAAAGTAACATGATCCAGCTGGCAGGCTGGATAACTGTACGTTATGTATTACGGGATTTAGTAAAGAAACGAAGCTTTTGCGGACCTATGCTCATATAAAGTTTTTCATCCTCCAGATGTGAGGAATGTTTCCCCGAAGTATTAACATGTAATTGTGCAAAATCCTGAATAGCAAAATTTTGTGTGTCGACATACTTGGTAGATTGGCAATTTTTGTAAACATCATCTGTTGCACAGGGTGACACTGGTATTGCAGTGGAATCATATGTATACAACTACAATCAGAATTATCAAAAAAGTGCACACGTTCTTGGAACACACCACACTTGCGGTTGGCCTTGCGTTTTCGAATATAAACAACACTAAAGGCTATTATATTAGAAATTTCCTCCTTATTATTATTTTTATATTATTTTGCATTATTAGACTCAAGGTGGCTGTGTAGTCGCTTCTGTTAGCCTGTGGGATTATCACACAGTTATGCAAGTTATTTACGCTACAGTGAGAAATTATTTGTAAATATACCATATCAGTGTATACGTACATTGATAAAGTGCGAATGATAAAATATTTTCCTATACGCCCATGGTAAAGTACCTACAGTTGCCCAGGAAAGAGTATAATGCGTAAGGAAGTTCCCAACTTTGTATACTAGCGATGCCAAACATTCCCATATTTTTAGCCTGATACAAAGTACTATTCCCATATGCTGTGTACGTTAAAAACTTCCATTACAGTTTAGGAAGTTTACCAGAAATTTTTTTTACATGTGCGTGAGAAGAGAACGGGATGAAGATGTTTAGGGGGCTCTTAGCATCGAGGTCTTGAGAGCCGATGAGGGCGAAGCGAGGTGAGTATGGAGCAACGTCAAATGCAGGGGCGAGGGAGACGGTAGGGTGGAGGATATTAGAAAGTATTAAAATGCTTGGTACAGACATATGGAAATTACATGTATAGAATTAAGTATAGAAATGCGGACTCATGGGCCCAGACATTATTTAGAGCGATGGCTTGCGATAGATGTTACCTCACACAACGGCACTAACAACACACGATGGCTATTACTGAGTTAGCTTGTGTCGCATCGTAAAACATACTTCAAGGGAATTCATAAATTGTAAATGTAGAATTTAACCCATACACAGCATGGGGACTTGACCCCAAGTTGAGCTGCAGATGTAGGAATTATACTATTACTATATATAGTTATGATCTTCGTCATGCATTTGACTATTTCCTTAACAAATATAGAAAAGATACCACACATCCCCACGTCAGAAGGTTAACAGTTCATGTTATCCTGAAGACGGCAACTGCAGCATAGACCGAAACGTCGTGGCACTTTAGACTCAAGAAGTTATCAATAAAATATAAATATGTTCTCGATTTCTTACAACAAGCAGATAACACGCAATCAAAATTACTCAAAAAAATGTTTAAAAACTCGTAAAATGTAAATTTTCTATAATCGTACATTGCCAGTAATTACTACGAATGCGAAATTATGAGACGAAAAAGAAGAATTTCTCTAAAAGAGGCGAAGCCAAGCCTTAAGATCACAAAGTCACGCTCGTATCGCAGTCGTATACCTGGCCGAACGAGACATTTATTTAAATTGTGTACCGAAGTTATAGTGTAGCAATGCAAACCTCACATCGGCACTTCCGTCCTGGAACCCCACGTGCCCGCCTCATTTCAAAGACGCATTCACGTCGAAAGTAGAAGAACTTTGATGACACCTTTGCGCACAGTGCTTACACGCTGAGTGAGTGAGTGAAGAGATTTGGGCGGCTCTTAACAGCGTGGTCTTGAGAACCGATGAGGGTGACTGATGTGAGTATGGAACGGCGCCGTAATGAAAAGGCGGGAGATCCCCGATCAAATCCACCGACCATCGGCATCGTCCAGCACGATTCCCACATGCGAAAACCCGGTGACCCGACCGGGGATTGAACCCGGATCACATTGGTGAGAGGCGAGCAGCCTAACCGCTCAGCCACCGCAGCCTCACGCTGAGTGGTGGCAGCGACCCGTGTCTTGGAGGGGGGGGGGGGTGCTAGATGGCCCAGGGGTGGCTCGCACGCGGGTAGGTAGGCGCCTCATGAATACAAGAGCATGGCGTGCAACCGACGAGGAAGTGTGAGCGTGATCTGGGGCAATACGTAGCCGGCCAGCCGGGGGCAAGAACCCGGCCATCAAGAGGTCAACAGAACATCGGCGACCGCGCAGCGCTGCCCCGAACTGCACGCAAACAACCACGCCAACTGCGGGAAGACGGCGATTGGTCGAGAGGCCTGTCGCTTACATTACACTCCGCAACTTCCGCGCGATAGCGTAATATCACACGTTACAATTATTTACGGAATTACTGCATTTTATAAACAACCACGTGGTTTGTTTCTTTACTAGATTTCGCATACAACGGACCACGCACCATAACTGGCACAGCCGTGAATTGTTTGTATTTAACACGATCTAAGACGCAAATGTATAATTAGTGAACCGTTCACTAGCGAAATGCAGAGGCAATTATACTGGAACATAACATCCAAACAAATACCATTCATACAAAATAAATGTTATGAAACCAAGGTGGTAAATATCGTCCAAGACATATACAGATTAAAATAAGAGCGAAGGATATTTGGGCGACTCTTAACAACGACGTATTGAGAGCCGATCAGCGTGAAATAAGGTGAGAATGGAGCAGCACCGGAATGCAAGGGCGGAGGAAACGAGAGATCTCCGGGAAAACCCGCCGTCCAGCGGCATCGTCCGGCACGATTCCCACGTGCGAAAATCCGGAGTGAACCGGCCGTGGTTTGAACCCGGATCGCCTTGGCGGGAGGCGAGCAGGCTAACCGCTCAGCCACCGCGGCCCCACCTGCAGTAAGGAACGAGTGATTTCGGGAAATCATTTAAAACTGAAACGAGGGTGTCCGGACTGGGATTCGGACCCACGTCCTCCCGAATGTCAGTCCGAATGTTTACAACTGCGCCACATCGCACTGTAAACGGGAATAGCGAAACCCGCCTCCGCGTTCCACGTGCAGATATCGGAGAGCAATGCCACGAACCCGAGCTGCCACAGTCGGAGGAATCTGGCGAGCAAACTATTCTGCAGGTGGGTTCAACATTATGACATTTATGTGAACTTTCCAAAGTAGTTTTGTGAGAAACTGTCTCGTTTTCTCCTGAACCATACTGAATTTGGGGGGTTGTGGGGGGGAGGGGGGGTATTAGCAGTAAATACATTATCAAAATGGGAAAGTTGCGGCTTTATTTTGCGCGGTGCTGCAAAAGGACCAGACACGCCGTGGCCTTCATTTTACTGTGGGATACGAACGACCTGCAAACCGACTTAGAGCTCAGAAAGTATTTAGGGTAATGTCGAGTATTCAGCCGAACACGATCACGGACCACCCTTGGAAATACACAGCAGCTGCGAATGACAACAAAAAAAAGTCGCTACTTGAGGGGCCACAATAGTCTCGTGTCTAGCGCGCCGGCCTCTCATCACGGCGAACTGGGTTCGATTCCCGGCCCAGGGTGATACCCGTTAACGTGCAGGCTCGCAGTACTGACAACCCCCCCCCCCCCCCCCCCAATTCACTATCTGTTCAACCACACTTCATCAACATGCGCAAGTGAAGTCTTTAAAATCCAGAGCATTATTCTTCAAGATGACTAGTAGTTGAAGGTCTGCGTGCGATTCATTTCAGATAGGGAAGCCTATTACATTTGCCGTTAGCCTCCTTGTACCTTGTCTACGTTTACCGTACCTCAGGCATAAACGACTTGCGAATATGTCGTCCTAAATTACAGTGCGTCCCTCACCTTATAAGCATGCTATAAATATCATGTCTTAATACTAACTACATAACTCTTTAAAGCGTGGTACGCGTTTGTCCATCTTTATAGATACTCATCAAACTATAAAGACTGTTCACGATAAAGGGAGCACTTTTGAAATCAACCTTAGAAGAATGTCACTGCCCCTGCCTGCGTATATTTTAACGGGCTCACTGAGTGACTTGCGCCCAGTAAAGTTGGTAACGATGGCTGGAATGTAGTTTCGTATCATAACGTCGAATAAAAAGTATCAGCTAACAATTTGTGATAACTAAAACTATTTATTACGTTTTTTGTTTTTTTAATGCATCGAAGTGTAAAAATGAGCAGATTTGTAAAATATTTACTTTTCTAATAACTTCACAGTTTCCCTTGACCGATGCATGCATAAAGTTGACGCCCACGGCAATGTTAATTTTATATAAGACGGAAGAATACACAATGTATATTCAAGTAGATCTCAAGCAGGGCTTTCAAAAGTGTTCATTTTATCGTGATCAGCCTATATTAGCTTTACCCTCTAAGTTTCGGAGATCCGCGGCCGTGTGTTTCGCGTGAATACAACTGCATTAATGTTTTTTTTTGGGGGTGGGGAATATGGGAATGCAAAAAAATTAAGTAAATTTATACTTGGGGTTTATGACTCGAATCGACATATGTAGACAAGCTCTTTCGTTCGGCACCAAAATCAGTGCGCTAGCACGTTAGAATAGTAAGATATGCTGCTCGAAAATTTTCGCCCGCGCCCAAAATTGCAGCCGGTTGCCGCGGGCCCCCTCGGCGCCAACTCAGTCTTGCTCGCCCAGTAATCCTCTGTTCTTCCAAACGAAACCACATTTTTTTCAATCGTGTTATTTTACCAAGTTACAGTATCGGAATGGATCACCCTGCAAACATAACGTCGCCGTTTCCATCCCATGTGTCGATCTGATTTTATAATGCATTCACGGTTACTTCACACTTTTCTGAAGCCTTGCTAAAGTTACACTTCCGGTATATTCCTCCCCCTCGTACAAACTAAACTTAAATAAGTCTTAGAAAATTACACCAAAAGACAACACATCGAATTCGTGCGCTCTCAGTTGAAATAATATTTTTTATGAGAACTATTTCTTCCTAGGCGCTACCAACACACATGTTTCCTCACTGTTTTATAAGTATTTATTATAAATTAAACATTATAATTTCTGAATAAAATATTGATAAAACTTCAATTTAACGTAAAATAGAATACTTCTATGTCAAAAGAGGCATAAAATGCTTGTGATACATAGGAAATAACTAAAGACGTCATACATGGGGTGATTTTTCTAACGTTTGGTTTAAAAAATTGTGAGGTAACCATGAACAAATGTATAACGCATTCACGTGGGGCCACGATGACTGAGAGATTAGCACACTCACCTCCTACCAAGGCGAACCGGGTTCAAACCCCGAGCGTATCACCGGCACCTAAATTTCCTAAATTCTGAACGTCTGTAGCTGCCAAACAAAATATTTCTGAACTCGTATTAAAATATCGTGCCATTATGAGTGCATTTCTTGCGAGCCCCTACAGCAGCACCTGCTGTTACATCAGAACACTTTTATTCAAATATGTGGTTGTGACGGTGATACTCTGTTTCATATAACTAAATTAAAATTTGAAAGTCGCTGTGACCAACCTACACAGCTTGTAGACAGTAAATGCTCCCATTTGCAGAGTACTGTGTCAGCTGATGGTTGTTGCAGGATCCGTGTTATTATGTTGGCGGCTTTTGCGATGATTGTAGAAGAAAATACTAATCGGCATTAAAAATTATAATGTAGAAATTTAATGACAATTACAAAATTTATGGTTAAAATTACGCTTATAGGCTATTGTACAATTTTTCTGGGTTATGGCGCAAGAGTTTAAAAAATATTTTGAAATATTATAGTAGAGCATGTGAAAATTACGGTTATTGTGAATGGTCTCCACCCGCACGATGAATGGCCGTTGTCCGGTTGCCATTGTTTTCTCTTCCGTCAAAATGTATCTGTATGCGAGAATTCCTTGCTGGTGGTGTCGGAATATTATATATACAGTACATTATTTTCGTATTTGCGTTTTTCGTTAAATTTATAGCGTCGTAGGTGCCTGTTTAGAACAGTTTCCTCAATGAAATGAATAGACACGTGTCTGCCACTTTGGAAAAATGTTTGTTTGTGTGTTGCAGTCCGCCATTTTCTTTGACCTTCGCGAAGCGCGAGCGGAAAAGTATTTACGTTGTGTAGTTTAAATTTGTTGCTTTCAAGATCACGGGTTGTGTTAAAATAATAAGTCAGCAAATGCATTATTTCGTATCAGTGGCCGACAAAAGTGATTTTAGTGAAGTAATCATCCAAAGTTTGGCGCGTGTTTACGAATTAGGAAGTGAACAGTAAGTTTGCGTGTTTTATAAATGTTTTCTTAAATTTTTGTTGGAATATCTTAAATATATTTGGACTTTAAAGAAACCTTCTTTTACTCTCATTTATTTTATTGAATTTCTAACGATTTTTACGTGAAGTTAAGTTTACCGAACATGTTTACATTGTGCATTTCGTACATCGGTATTACCGGTGACGTAATATTTGTGTTTTGTTTTTGCGGGATGTTTTCAAATGTAAGTGGGCTAAATAAACGCCCCTTTGGTGTAGTTCATTATATAAAAAATGCAATGATATCTGTGCTGAGTATTTCTCGCATCATTACTAACAGCGACACATTTATCTATTTAGTTCTTTCGATGAAGTTAAAACTTTACAGGTTATAGTCAACTGAATGTTACTTCCGTACGAACAAAATTTTCCCCTGCACCATCTAAACAATGTAAGTTCCAATCGCTACTCTCTCATAAGAACAGCAAAACAATCACGTCTCACGAAAGACATTAAACTATAGTTCCCCACCGCACCAATAAACTAAACAGAACCCTAACTAATAAATCATGTGAGTATAACAAAAATATAACAGTTGGAATTGGCAACCAGTTATAGTAGCCTAAGTACTGGACAGAAGTTGTCAGTCCGCCAATGCCTGCCATTGGATTCGTAGTTTGTTTTCAAATATAGTTTTATTCACCGAGAAAACAGCTGTGGCGCAGGGATACATCGTGGCCACACTTCTTTTCGAGAACTGTCAACATTTACTGAAGTAATATTAAATGGGCAATAGGTTATCTGCCAACTGGGATGCAGCCTACATAGAGAATATGGGTGAGATATGCGCAGAGAGCTGTTTTTGTGCTGTAACATTTAACAGCTGTTTAGCGGCACTCGTGCCCTCAAACCTACGAAGTTTGGAAGGTTTGCACGCTGTGTCTATTATAACCTAATTTTAAATGTTAGTATAGTACTTCTGACCGCGTTTTTATTCAACAAGTATGTAACTAAATTTTAAATTTCTAAGTTTTTGTATAAAAAAGCATTATATGTTAGATAACATTATTTAGATAGCACTTTTTGCAGCTATTGGCAAACCGTCAGCCAATATCGGGATATGCGCAGATGATGATGATAATCAGTTTACTTCGTATATTTGATGCAGATAATGTGCAACTGTGGGATTTCTTTGCTTGTACCGTATGGTAAATGTGTTTGTGTGCTCCGTCTAGGTGTAGCGCTACATTACGCTACAACAAGAAACAAATACACTTCATACCGCTTGGTAACAAAACAGTTAACGTGCCTGCGGTGTGAAACTATGATCACTGTACCAAATTCACAGTGTTCCCTCCACCCCCCGTGTGTTATGTATCGCCTGACAGATATGCAACCAAGATATCTTTTGTATGCTAGTAGTTGCCTATCGGCAGGCGCTGCGCGATGTATTTTCAACACAATATGTTGGTGAACGCCTATTTTCAGCTGACGGAGTGCTCTGAAATTGTGAGTGAAGAGATTTGGGCGGCTCTTAACAGCGAGGTCTTGAGATCCGAAAAGGGTGATTTAGGTGAGTGTGGAGTGGCAACGGAATGAAAGGGCGGGAGAAACGGGAGATCACCGAGAAATCCCGCCGACACGATTCCCACATGCGAAATTCCGGGAGTGACACGGCCGGGGACTGAACCCTGTTCGCCTTGGTGTTTCTAAGTGCCCAACAGGCCTCGTCTGAAGTGTGTGTTCTTTTCGTAAATCAGCACATTGGACGCACATTTAATAGTTTCGCGGGAAAACGTATTGCAAACTCATCGCAACGCAGTTGAAGTGCCAGATACGGTTTAGGGCCATGGAATGGTCTTGCAGCGTGTGCGAATTCCCGAAACACAAAATAAAGAACATAACTTCAATCTATACTACTAAATAAGATAGAAGTGCCTGTCTGTGATTTTCGAATTTTCAACTATTAATTATTTTTTCATATAGTATAATTGATTACTAAGCCATATCTAATGTTAATTTTTTTTTCATGTCTGCCTGTTCTACAGGATTTAACTCAAAAACCACTGAACGTATTTTAATCAAATTTACACAGTCTATAGATAGTAACCCCAGGACCACCTTAGTCTTTGTTTCATAGAGATGTCTCAAACGGTTCCGGAAAAAATGATGATCAGGGATGTACATAGGTATTGTATTAAGCTATTCTTAGGATTGATTACTGCATTAAAAAAAGCATTGTTAAAAAACAGTCCCGTCATTTCCCCTTTCTTTTTTGTCTGTGGGCTGTCCTTTCCTTCCTAAGAGCCGTAGTGGCCCAGTGGCTAGAGCTGTTCCAAGTGGGGCCGCAGTGATTTAATGGATAGAACTATATCAAGTGGGGCCGTAGTGAGACGGTGGGTAGATATATATCAAATGGAGCCGCAGTGGCTAGAGCGATATGATTATCAGGGATATAAATAGGTACAGGATTAAGCTTTCCTTAGGATTACTGCATATAAAAAATTGTTAAAAAAGATTTCCTACTTTTTTCTTTCTTTTTTTTCTATGGGCTGTCATTCTTTCCTTCCGAAGATAAGTTGCTAAATCGATTCAAAGTCCTAAATATAATGCTAACGAAGTAGCACTGGCCTGCTAGTTATTTAATATGTTTTGAGGGGATTAGAATTCTTATGAAGTAATTTGAATTGTGGTGACCATCAAATACACCAACAGTTGATATAGTATACAATTTGCGATTGAAAGAGTATTCCGTAATTATGCCAAAATATTAATATCTACAACTCCATGATATTGACATTTTTATAGTATATCGCGAAGAAACAATATTCTTAAAATAATATTTTTAAAAGAAACTTATATGAAAAATAAAATTAGGGAAGGGGCTCTGTTTTAATTGTGTAGAGTTCTACATAAGTAATATTAAATAAATATGAATATATATGTTTGCATACGTACTGATTTTATGGTTTCTATAAGACTTTATTCGAAGAACCGTTGAACTATTTTTATTCGAAAACTGTAATCAACTATTGCTGTGCTGTATGTAATGGTTTTGTTAGTGTTTATATACTGTGTATATACATGTGTATATGTATATATATGTATATATATGTATTACATACATACATATTTTTTATATTTCCAAATTCCTCGCACAGCCAAACTTTTCCAGAGCCCTCAAGAACGATACATTCCTACTTCCTTCCTTTTTACACGACCTATGAGTCTGGTCGGTTAATTTAGAATCATCCTGTAGACAGATAATGTATAATTCCGAAGGTATCATATTTGTCCAAATATGGAATTAAAATTAAGAACAAACAGGTAAAAATTTAAACGTAGTATACCATTCTGATGGACCAACGAGCTGCTTTGAATTATCAAGCTGCCGAGCCTAAGCAAGGAGCTACTTTGAATTATAAAGTAGCTGAAGTGAGATGACAGTTAATAGATTATTGTCTAGGCTGTATTCTACTGTAGACACAATATTTAAACAATTTACTTAAAGTTGCGTACAACTAAAACGGATTAATTTTTTATCAGATCTGTTATAATTACAAGACAATAGGTATAGTTTTACGTATCTATTGCAAGGGGTTCAAATTATCCAGAAATCGAAGAAGCCGATGTGGCAGGCGAGACGAAGTTTGCGAGCCTATTATTATGTGATATAATAATATAAATGATGGTATTCTCTATTTTCATGCGGTTTCAAAACATTAACATGATACTGCAACATTTAATAATCAACTTGCAGGAGACATATTGGAATAACCGTTGTTGTAAGGGGTCGTTGAGGGCTTGATATGTCAACAGGAAGGCTCTGTGTAGACGATTTTTGGCTCGTTCCAATAGCAAGTGTGCTGTCGCTATAACTGCCATTGTCCGTGCGGAGTTTCGGAACTTCGCAAAAATTTAACGGTAAATATCACCGTAGTTTCCAAAGATAAATAAACGTGACCTCAGAACACGTGGTGCGAAGTTCACATACACATGCGCGCGATTCACTGTGACCTTCAGCCACACTTCCAAAATCATGGGAAAATCAGTCGGCTTGGTAGGTCGTAGGCCGAACTAAATGCTGTCCATCAAGCCACAATGCAACTACGCGCCACACGTGAATGATAAACAAAAGTAACGGGCAGCAAAAAAGATACACAAAAACACACAATGTTTATGATCCTGCCCGGAGGACCAAAATGTCTGGGCACGAGGAGAATGGGCTGTATAATATTCTATTCTAATTTAAGTCGTGCAAATGCATATGGCCTTGGAATTAACCGTACAGCCAGATAAAAATCAAAACTCGTGAACAATAAACGTCTAAAACAACGAAAATTTGATTAAACATGGCAGAAACATCCTCGAAACTCAAAAAATATAGCATTAGAAAGTCCATATAACTCGGCAAAATGTCAAATGGCGCAACACAAAATGGCGCCGCAACCTCAACGCCGAGGTGCAAAAATAACAACTGTACGCGACGGCGGATACTGCTGTATATTATACAGTTCATTACGACGATGTTAAAACGTTCGCGCACAACGAAACAACATGCATCGTAACCACGTTGAGCACAACTAACACTTTTTTGTTCATTTGTCTGTTTGCTCAATATGGCGGGTAAGTGGCGTTCACAAAGCGTGGGTGGGAAAAACAAATTTAAAAGTTGTCTGTAATGCACACCACTAGCCGCAACAAAATTATAGCCTCTTTAATTCAGGTAGCTTCCTTTGCACAGGATGGGACTGAATTCGACCGAACAAAATTCGTGAGGCGAATCCTTATGCAAAATTAAGGCGGAAATATACGGGACCCTTTCTGCCTGAACTGAATATTAGCGGACAAATAGTAAGCACAAGAAAACTGAGTTTTTAAATGTATTCTTGCAAAACTTCGGAAACTTAGATGAAATTAAATTACTGCTCTCCGAAAATTGTTTTATGTTATCGGGTTCTTCAACCTAATAGCTATCTCTCATTAATACCACCCACCGTAATGAAAATAAAATAGGTAGCTACCCTCTTATTCAATACAACGTTTTTACGGTTAGTAGTTATGAATGTTGATGATGGATTATTGAGCAGTATTACCTAATTAATAAAAATGTCTCTCTTGTTGAAACTGTTCAGAACCCACCGAGTTTTTGTGTAAAACGCGCACAGAACTTTGGCTGCAGCTATACAATGCCTAGAACATTTTGTAAGCAATCAATTTTCAATTTAGCTTTAAAAATAATTACTATGATCTAACGTCATTGTAGTGCTACGTCGTCACATAACACTCAAAATATGAGTTACATTAAACCAAAAAAGCCGAAGATAAGTCGTAATATCCCATAAAGAAATCCTACGAACACCGAAAGAAAATGTTAATGTTCCAAAGACCGAGGTAATTTTACAAAAGCGGTGAATTAATGTTTGGTTATTTCTGACGCCATGTAATTGTAGTTGTAAGTGTAGATTACCAAATCGAACAAAGAATTATATTACAGCAACAATGTGCATCAACAAACTAGTTGCAACTAAGCGCACGGTGAGACGTGCGCTATGATATGTGAGAAGCAAGCTACTCACTCGCTGCCTCTGCTGGCTGGAGCGGCACGAGGTTGTCCAGGGCTGGAGCCCCTGGAGCGAGGCTTCCTCCACAGCGTCCTCGTCACCATCATGGTGCCTGCACACACACACAATCATACACGTCTTCAACCAGGAGCCAATCAAGTAACATACAAGTAGAGTTATAACTCAAGGGTAAAACAAAATATCTTTATCCTATTCATTTGTTGGGCGAAGCAAGCCGAAATAGGTTTTACGGTACTGCCAACATTAGGAAACGGAGTGACACATTCTCAGTGTTATGTTGGTGGTACTATATATTTTTTTTATGTTGCGATTATGTGATTGGCCTATGATTTCTGGGCAATAGTATTGACGCGTCTTTTGTCCACAGTTATTTCATACCACAAATACATTTGAGCGAATATAAATTGTAACTGCAAAGGTGAAACATTACATTACAACCAGTTGTGTGCGTATATCCATGAACATACGTGCGCCATGAATAAACAGATGTGAAAGGCGCTTGCACAAAGAAGTCTCTGCTGCCGCCATAAAAATTAAAATATGCAAATTAAAACGACTTTATACAATATCTAAAGCGAGGAACTATATTATTTTATTGTATATTTGTGCTATGTGATAGTAGTTACATATGCAATTAATATTTTTTGATGCCGATGTTGTTAAGACCGCGGAACCTCGATTTCAGGTATTTTTTGTATAGATTCGTTTTCAGGTCGCCGAATTCTCGTTTGGTAGCCTTATACGAAGCTCCATGCACGTTTTCCAAAGAGGTTCAGTCACTGATGACCGCTATTGTATCGAGGTTCTTCCTCATGTACGTCTTTCCCGGGGTGCTGTGGGCCCCGAGTTATCTCCCCAAGGACGACAACGCTACACCACGTACAGCGGCTGTCGCTGAGCCCTTGGATTGGCTCTCATGGTCCTCGGATCTAAATCCAATCGAACACGTGCGAGATGTCGGGAGACGCCTAGCAGCAAGTAGCCAGCCGCCAGCAACGACTCCGCAGCTGCGATCGACGCTACAAGAGAATAGCGCATCGATGCCTCAAGAGATCGTCGACAAACACATACTGAGCATGAACAGAAAGTGCACATCCTCCATAGCAATCAGTGGTGATCACATCTCCTACCGAGAACTCCATTTTTCTTGCCTGCCGCCTGTCGCATGAACGTTTCTGCCTTCTATCCTGTTGTGCTCGGAAACCACTTTTGAATAAAGGTAACTTGCATCCTTTGGATCCCTTTCTTTGTCAGCGTTGTTTATCTTTCCTACGCTGAGAAAAAAGTTTTGTTGAATCAAACAAGATTTGTTTGGCGCAACTAAATATTTGTTTGTATAGGCACAATGCAATATTTTGTTGCTGAAATCAAATTATTTTGTTGTTCTCATTTGGTTGCACCAAACTGTACGATTTGGTTGGTGCAACTAAAGATTTATTTGGTTACACGTACATTAAACAGTTTGGGCCGATATAAAAACAAGTTTACAAGTTTGATTGAGTTTCGAACCTAGATCACCTGCTTCCGAGCGCTACGCCTTTGTAATCTCAGCTAATGTGATAACTGATGATGCCGGAAAGCTTTTACATTGATATACTGCAAATATTGGGCAACGTGTGCAAACAAATATTTAAAGTTTTACAGCTTTACTTATCAGTTTCTTGTTGCGTTGTTTTATTAATGTGTTTATACGATAGTTAAGTACCAATAGATGCACCAACAAACACGGTTACTATCCTAATCGTCACAAAAATATAAACAAACTCTCGAGCTGTATTTTCGAACCAAAGTAGTCAAAAGAGGGGCCGAACAAATATATACAGTTGATTCAACAAAATATTTAGCTGACAATTTTTTTGGCCCAACACAAAGATTTTGTTTATTCAAACATATATTTTGTTAGACGAACAGATGTAATTTTGTTGCTTTTCAAATTTTGTTTGCTCAACAGTATATTTTGTTAGGGAAACTAAATACATATTTGGCCCTATACAAACAAATACTTTGTTCGATTTTCTCTCAGTGTATTCTCTTACATTTCGAAGATGTAAGGTATACTTTGTACGTATTTTAAACACTTATGTGCGGCGTTACATGTGAAAGCCTGCCTGTTCTTAATTTTGCACACCTGAGTATATTCATTACGAGGGTCATAGATAATGAAACCCAGTGTGTTACTTTTTTTTTTTTTTTTTTTTTCTTCGCATTTTTGTAATGAAATTGAAATTATGTGTGAAATTTATACTCCAAACATGATTTTGTTTATCCGGTGCTTTAAAACGGAGATAAACATGACAAACACACTTGTCTACAGACTCGCAGAAGGATCAAATAAAGGACGAGAAAAAATATTCAAAGCAGATTAAATTTCCGCTAATTGACACTACCAACGTTCATGATTCGCTGGGGACAATGTTCTTCGGGACATACAGCTTTCGTATTACGAAGGTTTTTCCGCAACTCGGAAAAGTTATCTAATCCTTAATTGCCATTTAGCATTGTGTGATCCGGGAGGTGACCAGATTTCAACGCTTCGAGCACGTAATTTGCGATGAAGTCAACCTTCATTAATGTTTCACAGTCATCGACATCACCTTTAACGTCTCCTGTTATTGCAACTTTTATTTTGGCTCGCCTGTTGGGTAAGTTGGCACTGCAACTGCTAGATGCTGCTGCTATACACAGCAAACGAACTCAGTTGGGATCATCAGCACTCCAGACGGAGTCTCAGTATGGGGTGGAAGGGCACTGAAGACGCACGGCTGCGCCAGAGTGAGGTATTATTTTTCTGGTTAACTGGCGCACTAGTTTAGCTTAAACTTCGCTGAGTGGACGTATCTTGATCCTCTACCCGCGCGCAACTCGTGTTTAACTTTAGCCCCGAAAGAAACAGTTTCAGAGCACTGAAAATCTCGTATTTTGCAAAAGAATTTAGGCAGTTGTTCGTGGCCGAGTGTCACATTTACTTCACACACGCCGATGTCCTTGAGAAATCTACGCATGCCTGGTGAAAATTACTCGACTGCAAAACTGTTCCTCTCATGTACTGATTCCTATGTGGCAAGACAAGAGGTGAAGAAGTCTTACCTGGCGAGGTACTTACTTCGGCGTGCAGGCGAATGGGCTGCTGCAGTACGCGCGGAAGAATGGAGCCGGGGCAGCTGGTGCATCAAGACGTCTGACCTCGCGCACTTGCTGCATTGTACCATATGTTGCTGGGCCTCACGCACCTTACTTCCAGCTGACCTTGGGCGACTCTAAACCTTGGGCACACGTCATTACCAGCCATTGGCTATTTTCAATACGGCAACCAATGCTGTGCCAGCCAGCTACGTCATTCTCTTACAGTATGCCATCGGAGTGCACGCTGTAGGAACTTCGTGCTCACGAGGGCAGCGGTGGATGTGAGGGGGATAGGAGTGTGCGTCGCCCTACCTGCTTCCCAGCGATTGGCAACTGTCATCCGAGGGATTAGCAGAATTCACGCTTTATATGTACGTAATTTTTCTGGAATTTTCCTGCGACGTTGTTGCCAGTATCTAAAATTTTGCAGCCTACTAAAACCTCTGCGGGGCGAGGTAGAGTGGTGGAGGCCCCTATACAGACTGTTTCAATAAAAGTGTACGAAAGTGTAATTGGGAATATGAGCAGCGCCACAGACGTCCTGAGATAGGGGCCATATGGTCCACGAGGCCATGGCTAAAGGAGATACGGACGTAAACATTTGGACGAGCTATAGTGTGTGTGATTCACTCTCGTCCACAAGGTGTCTCTTTCGTCCCTACATTGTCAAAGAGCATGAGTACTATATTCCTCTGCTCGCAAACTCACGCCCCTTCGTGTCGCTGAACCCTTTCTCCTATCTACTCCCTCCGTTTCACAGGATCTTCCGGCTGTCTTCTCCTCTCTTCTTCAGCAACTTCAGCCGCTACTTTCCCTGATGTAGGTTCTTCTCCCTGTTATTTTGCAGATTGCCTCCCAGCAGTCCCCGGTTCCCTCAATGGTTTAGGGTTAGGCCTTCTGCCCATATGTCCTTCTGTCTTTTGACACCCTTGTTTTGTTCCATTCTCCTCGTATTTTCTTTTACATTTAATTTTTCCTTAGGGGTTTTTGGATATTTTCCCTTAGTTCCTATTCATGTCCTATTTGTTTGTTCCGTTTCCAGCTTTGTTCGTTTATTTTCCTTTTCAAGCAGCAGAGTGTATTTCTACGCTGGTATGCAGAGTTTGTTCTATGTTTAATGTTATTTGTTTCATTTTGTGTAACACTTGTCCTGTTTTTCAAATACAATTTATCAAACAAACAAAACAACTACGGGATATTTGAATGGCTGCGGCAGAATCTCGTATGCCGTCGTCATGCTTGCGTTGATGTTGGTGGCAGTCACTCTGAGCAACTCAAGTACAAACTGGTACGTCAATTGAATAGTCATGTACAGCATTACCTGTCAGTTGTGTGCACTGTACATGTCAATAGTACACGTAACCTATCCGGACACCTCTATTATTGTTGGGCATATTTAAGCCCATATCTCCCTTCGCTGGCTTCGCAGACAAACATGTTACCGATCTCAAAACGTCCCGTGGTGCGGCCTCTTTTCGTAGTTTCATTTTTGCACGTTTTTACTGAAACATTCTGTGCACTGACTCGTGGGAGAAGAGGTAACGCAAGTAAACTATATGCACCTCTTTGCTCTTGTAGGCGGAACTTAGTATAAATATAGGTAGGCCTAATGTTGGTAATTATATAAATCGTTCTTTTTTTTTTTTTTTGGAAAACTTTTTCGCTTGTTTGAAAATGGTACATGGTGTTGGTAGTCATGGCTAGTACGATTCCCTGGTGAGTTGGAGCTTGTCTAGGAGCAGATGGAAAAAGTGAAGCTTGAGCCCGATGTAGTATAATGTGCTTCAATTTTGTTCACAGGCAATTTTCAATATTTTACAAGAAAGTTTGGATTATCCCTTTTCGTTAGAAAAAGCTCTTGAGAATCGAAAATTGTTCATGAGAAGAAATTTAAAAAAAGTGGTGAGTCATATTAATATTATAAATGTTGTTACCTGAGAATTGAAATTGCACTAGTTGTATCTCTGTATGAGGTTGTAGGCCTAAATAAAATTGCAAACGTACGGTGTTTGTGTGTTAGGTTTTCAGAGTACTCCTTGTAAAGGCTATTTTGAGACGTATTTTATGAGTGCAAGTTTAATTGTATCTGAAATTATATGTGTTAAAATATAAGTCATATATTTAAATTTATATGTTTGAGGCAAACAATATCGTAAAACTAATCTGTCTTCATATAATTATTGTATTTTACAATAATTTGTAGTGCGAATATCGGGAAAGTGTCAAGAAAAAAATGTAACAAAAGAAGATCCCATAAAATAAATATTGAAAATCAAACCTGTAGTCTGTTCCATCAAAAAAGTTCTACCTTTTTTTTTTTTTTTTTTTTGCTTATAAAATATAATACAATTGTTTGCAAATTATTTTGTTCTAAATTTTAATGTTGCTGGGTAATGAAACATTTTCATGTATAGCAACGAAACTTTTTACTTGTGTTATGTAGAGGAGGGATGTTAGAATTTCTGGAGTTCAAGTGTTTTTCTCGGAGCGCTCCTGGAATAGCCATTATCCCTCTTCTATGCTTAATTAAAGAGCGTTTCCACTTAACGCGTTAAGTACTACCTTGCAAAATATATGGGTCCAAGTTTGTTTACTTCCTTAATACTTCCTTAAATTTTTGCCAAGGTGACTAAAGTTTTAAGATGGATTTGAAATTGTTGTTGTACAATGTGTACGTAGGTAGCAGTTGCGACATGTTTTTGGTCCGCCTTTTACGAAGTTTCAAATAATTTCTTTGATAAAAGTTGCAAATAGTCAGAAGCAAATGGAAAGAATTAATAGGTGAATATGGAAAATTTTTCAGTTCTGAACCGCATGAAAGAGGGTGTGAGTTTGGTTAAAATACTTCTGCTCTGCAGATCACAACGAAGACAGCATAAACATTTCTCGCGTTTCTGCCTCATTCTGTATGCAGCAATCCAATTGAAATACATAGACAATTTTTCTAGTTTACTTGAAAATTTCACTAACTAGATTGTACACCTGTTAAGAAGCTCGTGCTAGACTTGATTTAAGAAAAATAAAATGTGTTCTGATATTAAAATATCCTCCTTAATTGCATTCATACATTTTTACGTTACTCTGAACTAATTTTGCAGTTTTTAATTTTACATTAAACTTGTTTAAAGTAATACCTTTTTACATCAATTCATTTGTCGCTGTAGAAATGCTACTAAAGGCTGTTCACGATAAAGTGAGCACTTTTGAAATCAACCTTAGAAAAAGTCACTGCCCCCTGCCTGCATATATTTTAACGGGTGCATGAACGATGAAAAGTAGTTACATATCTTAACGTCGAATAAAAGGTACCAGGTAACCATTTATAATGACTTAAATTATTTCTTTCGCTTTCTGTTTTCTTTTTCTAATGCCTCGAAGTGTAAAAATGAGCAGATTTCTGAAATTTTCTTTTTATAATAAGTTCACAGTTTCACTTGACCGACGCATGACTAAAGTGACGAGGCCCATGACCACGTTAATTTTAAATAAGGTGGAAGAATACACAACGTGCATACAAGTAGATCTTAATCAGGGCTTTCAAAAGTGCTCATTTTACTGTGAACAGCCTATACGTATCGTTACGCGCCTACTCCCGCGGGGAGCGGGCATTATGAGTGGACTCGGCTCTATTAAGGATGGAGGATCCACCTCGAACCTCCCCCCTCCCCAGGCAGACCAGCACGCGGTCTCGTCGTCGGGCGGCCGGAAATAACGGACAGCTGACCCGGCTGGCGTCATGGTCCTTCTCCCTCCCCTTTCCGAGGAAGCCGAAGACGTAACACGGCATTTCGAGAAATTTCTGGGCGATCACCTACGAGCCTATAAACAGCGAGCGGCCCGAGGGTCGGCAGTTGTTGGTAGAAGTTTTTTTGCATAGTGCGGTAACCGGGGTTAAGTCGAATGAGACGAGGAACATCGGTAAAGAGGACGACGACGGAAGATTGTGAGACGACGGCGGACGAGGTGTTCGTGGTGTGAACGGACAAGAGGGCAGGATACCCGACGAGTGAAGGCTACTGTGCGTGAGGGCGCTCGGAGAACTGTAGAGCATTGTGGATTGGTGGAATCTGGACTAAACTGAGATGGGATTGTATGATCATGTGATAAGGACTTTTGTTAAAAAATTTGAACTGTCAAATAAGGACATATAATTTATAAAGTAATTCATTAGGTTTTGAAACAAAGTCTATTGTGAGTGATATTAGTTATTTAGTTACATTAATTTTTTTGAGGTAATTGTAAATTGTACTGATTGAATTTATCTTAATAACTTATATAAAATCTATTGTCCGTGGCTAAACCGCATCATCACTAATAAATCACTAGACCAATTGAGACCATATTCACATCGTATGTTATTGAGGTGGCGAGTAAGGTTTTTAGTTATGTTTCATTCCGATAGGTGGCGCTGGAGTCTAACTTCTATATTTATGGGCCAATTTTGCTCATACTTGCAGGAAATGTTTGTTGATCTAAAAGAGAAAAATGCCAGCTATACCACGGTCAAAGATCGGTCGACGTACCAGACGTAATAGAGAGGACGCATTGAGAAGGCAAAATAGAACGTGAACACGCGCTGCACAAACTCAAGAGGCATGAACACAAAATCGAGAAGCACACAGCACACGGCACATAGCAGGCGGAACAACCTTCGCCGGGATCAGCTAGTTAATGATAAAAAGTAAGAGTATCCATTTATAGTAAGACATTGAGACGAGAGCATTTTATTTGTGATTATTTGCAATAAATTAGGAAATCATAATTAACTCTTATTTAATTGAGACCACCATCTCGTAACGAACCTGGTATGACCCATTGGCATTTAAGTAATAATAATAGTATAGTCATGACCAACAAACATACCAGTGGCGGTTTAATTGATCGAGCATGCAATAATAGAAGCCTTAAGAAATGCACCCATAGCGCTTTCAGTTTAACGAATAATCCTCTCGCTGCTTTCTCCCACACTGTCCTCCACCCTCGCATGTTGTGGATGAGACTCGGTACTTAGGATATTACAGATGAAGTGAGTCGCCGCGCAGTATAAAGAATAAACGGATTGCGAAAGCGTGTTCGTGGTAAAGAAACAAGGTAACTGAGCTTCAACACTGGGCTAGTGCATTGAGAGAAAGATTGGTTTAAGTAATTAAAAAAACATTATGTGCTTTGTACGATTCTTGCAGTGGAGATAGTGAATGAATGAACTGTTATTTCGGACGAACCTTATGTGGCTAAACGTCACTGCACATCCAATTATAAATGCGCCAGTCGTGTAACTACAGGCAGTTCGCTTTTAACGGAGCACATTGTTATGGGTTTAACCACTTCATTCAGGGGTCATCCAAGTGAAGGCGTGTAATTTGTTGTTTAGAATATAAATGTGTAATTGATATGCACAGTCGAGCTTTAATGTGTATAAAACAAGAATAATCTACTCCAGCGGTAACAAATCTAAACATTGGTCTCGCAAAATTCTAAGTCAATTCTTAGATTTATTTTTATCATTCCGCTGTCAACTTAACTGGGAGGCTGGTTGCCATTGTTTACTGTATCATACATATGAGCAGTAATCTTGTTTTTCATATATTGGTACCGATAACAGCCTTTAATAGATTTTCGGACCTTCTATTACTGTTATCACAGACTTGACCCTTCGAGGTAAGCTGCTGGCGGAATGTGGTCCCATCCCTGCAGCGTGGAGAATAACTAAGGTTTGTTAATCGAGTCAGTGTGGTACGCAAAATACGCTCTAGCTCAACCCAGTGTGGAGTGGAGCGATTTGGACGGTACTTAACATCGACGTCTTGAGAGCCGGTGAGGGTGAAATGAGGTGAGTATGCATGGGAGATCCCCGAGAAAATACGCCGACCCGCGACAGGTGGAAAGCGAGTAGTCTAACCACTACACCACCATGGCCCCAATAGCTCAACCCAGGTATTGGTTTCAAATCTGAGCTTTTAGCAGGCCACAGGTGTCCCACTTGATTGTCTTCAAACCACGACGCCAGGGACCGTACTTAATAGACAGTAGAATTATCGTTTCGATAGATTGAATCATGTTGTTTTCCTAAATGAGTTGGTACATGCGGTACACGCCATATTTCATTGATCCATGGATTAAAACTAATGAACGAAGCGCAAACAAAGGGAAACGCCCTACACCATTACACTGACACCCCTACATTTCGCTGTCAGCGCAACGATTAAGGCAAATAAATCTAGCTATACATCCGACAGGCCATCCAAGTACCAAACAGTGTGCCGTGGCTCATGGCTCCATTATACCTTCCACCTTCCACCTCCAGGCAGGGGCAGCGGTGGCAGAGCGGTTAGCCTGCTCGCCTCCCACCAAGGCGAACCAGGTTCAATCCCCGGCCGGGTCTCTTACGGATTTTCACATGTGGGAATCGAGCCGGACGATGTCGTTGGTCTGGACTTTTTCGGGGATCTCCCGTTTCCCCCTCCCTTTCATTCCGGCGCTGCTTCATACTCACCTCATCGGCTCTCAAGACCACGCTGTTAAAGAGCACCCATATCTCTTCACTCACTCACTCACTCCACCTCTCGGCGTAGAGCCCTACCACTGGCCTCTGCACGAGAGCTGCGAAGGAAGTCATCTGTTAGTCGTTGACATGACTGTCAAACCATTGGTTCACACGACATGTTTCAGTGTTCGCCGGTCCCAGTGCTTTCATGACGTTTCAACTTGGCAGTGACATTACTATCAGTGGACCAAGGCACGTTTGACATCTGGGAAAACTATTATTGAATGCCCACACACAACTTTCACTGTAAGATATCTTAGCACAGCTAATGTATCGAAAAAAGATCTTACGGACGCAATAAAACAAACAAACAAACTGTTGACTCATTATGACAACAAAAAAGTGGTATTCAGGATTTTGTGCCCTCGCTTTTGCAGCATCCTACTTGGAAAACTAAGTGGGAGTATATCAATGTCCGGTAAATTTTGGCCACACAGTTTACAACGTTTCCCAGCTTGGACTTCACTACTAAAATACACACTACTTGTTTGTAATACAGAATCCAAGTTATTCTATCTTCAACTAAACATAAAGTTTGTAGACCCAAAATAAAAAACATTTAGGTTGTTTGATTGAACAGTTCATGCATAACATTATGTATGTTGCTGGAATGACACTTCACGAGTCACACGTTTTACAAACAGAAATTCAATCAAATATGGCTGCCTTTTATTTTCCTGTTCCTCCCAAAAGTTCTGTCGACTGTTCAGTTTGCCGAGCCTTAAAATCATACTTCAAATATCACAGATAACATTTTGCAGGAACCTCATATTCCTACTTACCATAAATTAGTTACCCCGGAATTTAAATATTCACCCCTCATCCCCGTGTCGATTACGTCACTCGGCGACGTTTATGCCTTTCCAATCCAAAGATGTGAGTTGTAAAGAAAAAAAGTGCAGTTAAGGGTACTATGTTACCTGCGCGTCCAAGGTCGAGAAGAGAGGAAGCGGTACGGACGACACTAACACACACGCCTAGCGCCTCATCGCTCCTACGCGCTAGGCGTGCAGGGTTTCTGTCCTGACGCTTTACTGTGTAAACTATATCTGTAACAGTGGGGTTTTATTAAACGCGATGAAAGTGCACAGATCACACTACCTGCGTATAATCGTACTTTTCTCTTACCGCTTAAAGAAACTTCGTAGAAAAGCTTTAAAAATGCGATATTTGACCACTTTCACGATTTTTTTTTCTGAATGAATACACTTAATATAATAAAAGTAAAAATATAGCGACACAGAGAATAGTTTTTTTTTTTTTAAATCCTTTCTGGCAAAGCTTCGTATTTCCAGAACATTTATTTACCGAGACACGTGTTTAGGCGCAAATAACGATTTCACAGAAAACGTTTCAGTACACAGGACCCTTAAAATCAACAGACCATTGACTGGACTTGTAGCGACGGTAGTTATACAGAAGTAATGTAGCGCTATATATACATATATAGCTTGCTGGCCAATTTGAGTCGCATATTTCCAAGATTTTACCCAATGCCGTATGCACATTGCTAGTGAACTATAGTAGCTTTACGGGATGATGTTCATTATATCAGCATAATCGATAAATTTATCAAATATGATATTAGCTACGTTTTTCGTATAGGATAGAAACATAGCGGTTATGGTAAAAAAATCTCTCGCATTATCTGAAGAGACGCAATAGCTGCGTGCGAACATATCAGATATTTTCTTATGTGTTAAAAGTATAACTTAATTACAATAATTGCGAAATAATAATTGCAGTTTGTCATTAAAACACAAATCACAATACCATTGTAATATTGAGAGATTATGCGTAATATATAATTAAGTTCGTTATGCTACAACGATTCAGATTATTTAAGCCACTGTGTTAAAAATAGGAAAAACCATGACGTGCAACTGAACCATCAGCGAATTTTTTAATTCCCCATAACGCGCACAGTAGTAAGCACCGCATACCAAGTTATATTTGAGATGCAGCTTGCATGGGCATGGCTGCATAGCGTTAATAGAATATTGAGTTACAATAGTTAGAAATTTTGTGGCGACCTCGCCACACTTTATCTCGAGGTAAATAACAATATTGCATAGTTATAAATGTTGATATCTTAGATATCAAACATGGTTTCACAACTCATTTCATTAGCGCAATGATCAAAAGGTTTCTGGTTTGAAACAACGCTTCAGTTTCTTAATAAGAAAACTTGACGCTTATAATTAAAAATAATTACATTATAGACAAAATGTCATATAATGCATATAATTAAAAGTTATATTATAAATTATATGTTTTTTTAAGCGCTATGATAATTTGGCAACTTTTTTTTTCTATTTCCCAGCACGTTTTCACATGGCTTCAGTTAACTTAAAATTAGTCCAGAAGGAGCCGTACTATCTTGGTAGCCAACTTTTCAATAAATTACCAAAAAACCTTTAAGAAATTTGTTTCTCTAAGTAAAAAATCTTATAAAAAAACCCAGCTAAACGAATTTCTATTGAATTTGCATTTTATAGAATAGTTGAATATCTAAACTACAAATATTAAGAAATTACTGTATAACATTTCATTATACGCATTTATTATTCCTGTTTTTCTGGTTCCCTTTTTCTTCTGTTTCAGCAAAACGATGAGTTCGAAGAAGATAAGTCACATACGAAGAAAGATAATATGTGTACGTGATATTTGAAATATATATTATGTGTACGTGTGTGTGTTTACTATGTCCAGTGTATAAATCTTGCATACTGTAATTTGGCTTGGCCAATATTTTTGTACCGCTATGTATCGAAAGATCTTACGGATGTAATAAAACAAACAAACAAACAAACAGCGGTGATCAGAGCACTCATCCTCCTACACCTTGGTGAATCGGGTTCTATTCCCGACGGGGTCGCAGCAGACTTTGCCGGTTCGCCGGTGGGTTTCTTTTTCGGCGTAGACCCGTTTCTCCCATTGCTGCTTCACCTCCGCCTCGCTTCACTCCCGCCACTAGAGGTCTTAGCTGACACGTCGCCCAAGCCTCTGGCGCTGTCATACCAAGTCAAGTACTCACCGCTAGGCGCGCAAAAGCCATCCGGCCGACCGACGCAACGGCAGGCAGCAGACTGGTGTGTGGGTGGCACAGCTCGCACGCCACCTGCGAGGCGCTACTCCAGTGGCGGTATCGACTCGCTGCGCGCCTCGACCGTTACTGCGGCGATACCAATATCGCGTCGACCGCCGCCCACACACTTGCCGACCGCTCCATTCCTCCCTCGCCTCTCGGTGACGGACAGCCGCCAACCCCCTCCTACTGATGGATCTTGGGCCTTCTCGAATCTTCATTCACATCTTGTTTGGCGTCTCACAATTGACTGCACTCAGTAGGCGCCAAGAGCAAGTAGAGACTTTCTGCGTGAGATGAATCCTCTTAAAACGGCAATAGGTACCTCCGACTTATGTAATGGAAAAATTCCGCTTGTCTGCGCCAGCAGTACCCCGCACGTTACAAGTTGTCGGTCTCATCTCCAACCCACTCTCGTGTTTGGTCTCTGGTATTCCCCCGCAGGGCGATGTGGAAGGATATTGAAGGCGCACGAATGTCACACTTACTGGTTCTTTGCGGCCAACTGTCGTGTTAAGTGTTACCGTAGCCCATAGGTGCAACTTAGGTGGGGGGGGGGGGCACTAGGACACAACCCTTTCCCCCCAACCAAAAATTTCTACGAAAATGAATAGAAAATAATAAAATAGTATTATATAGAGGAAATAGCTTTTTCAAATTAGTTCTATCTGCCTGTGTATTGTTTAAGGAAATTCTCCTGCCATTCAAGAAAATTTCACATTTACTACAACTGTCAGAATTCTACAAGAATGATTTACAGGACAAAAATGAGGGTGTTTTGACAGCAGAACTAAGGCTGTGGTACATTGAATTCAATAAGAAAGGAAGCGATGTTCCAAGATCTGCTATTGGTTTACTCAATGATTGCAACAAAGACATTTACCCGAATGTGAACATTGCATTGAAAATATTTGCGACCTTGCCAGTGTCAACGCTACTCCTGAGCGTCATTTTCGACCCTTCGGTGTTTGAAAACGTACCTTCGTAGCACTATGGGACATGAACGGTTAGAGGACTTAGCAGTTGTAAACATTCATAAACAAATAAATCTCAGTTCCGAAGAGGTCGTTGATATACTGCAGAAAACAGGCCGGCACCGTTTGGAGTTCGTTCTGTAGGCGAGTATTCTACCTCCAAGATTTTGTACACGTACTTTTTACATTAGTGGTTAGTGGTTATTGTAAGGAGAACAATTTTATAGAGACATGTGACACTGTTAAAAGTGATTTTACAAAAACAGATGATAACTTAACTTATTGGTTCATTACAATGTTGTACTTATATGGAAAGAAAAATAAACAGGAGTTTAGTAATATGATAGAAAGACAAAAAAAAAGTGGAGTTAATAACATGACACTGAATGTATAAACTCATCCTGGTATATAAACACATATAATATTTTTATTAAATATGTTATATAATGCTACAAATGTGTGTAGGTAGCATTTTATTGTCTTCGTAAAGTATGTTAAGTGTGTGCCCCCTCCCCCTAATTGTGTTCTAGTTGCGCCACTACCGTAGCCTGACGTTACCCGCGGTGAACGGGCGTGTCTCGATCCTCCTGGGGCCTCGATGGTGTAGTGGTAAGACTTCTCGCCTTCCATCTAGGCAAACCGAGCTCGATTCACGGCGGGGTCGCTCCCAGATTTTCAAATGGAAGAATCGTGCCGGACGATGCCGCTGGTCGGCGGGTTTTCTCGCTCTTGTATTCCGATGTTGTTCCATTATTATTTTGCTTTATCCACATCAGCTCTCAAGACCCTGAAGGGCGATGTGCACAGTCTCCACTAAATTCCTCGCTCAAAGATATCATTTTCCCAGCACTTTAGAAGCAAGCACTAGTGCTGCCGATAGCAAAAATCCCACACCCAACCGCTAAAAAAGACTACCATTAGCATTTTACGGATGCTGACGAATGTGAATGAACATATAGTATGTCAACGCATATTTTCGCACATTAACGAGTTTAACATGCTGGATGATTAGCAATCTGAAATTCGTCCCCTTCCTAGCATAGGTACTGCTCTAATTGATGTTATTGATAATATTCGCACGTAGGACCGAACGTTAACACTGTTATGCTTAGTAGATTTTAGCAAAGCATTTGATGCTGTTGACCGTGAACTGCTAGTTAAATCGCAACCTTTTTAATAATTTCTTAGTAAATGTGTGTGAATGGTCTATACAATACCTAATAGTCGCAGTCAGTAGTAGGATTTGGGGAAGTCTGGGGCAATCACAGGATGGTAGGATTCGGCCTCCGCCATCTTGGACGTCATTTACCTTTGACCCGCGACCTGGACCTTGACCCCGGTGACCTCTGACCCTAAAAACAAAAAAAATCGCAAACAATTTTTAAAAAAATACGAAAAATGTATAGAATATTACATTAAAAATCGTTAAAAAATTTAAAAATCATTAAACTTTTTAAAAATAAAAAATTGTTAGCAATGATTTTAATGATAAATTGTTTTTTTAATCGTAAAATATATTTAAAATACTTAAAATAATTGATAAAAATTTATTATAAAAACATTTAATTAAAACGTCATTTTGAAAATTAAAAAATCACTTTAGGAATTAAAAAATGTTTTTACAAAAATTATATTTAAAAATTTGTTAGTTAAAAAGTTTTTCCCCCATCAGCCATTTTTTCCCTCAAAATGTTCCTTTTTCCCCGAAATTTCCCATTTGTCCCTCAAAAGTTCCCCTTTTCCTTAAAAAAAATCCCTGAAAATATTTTTACTAAAAAATTGTATTAAAAATTTATAAAAATTATTTATTAAAAAAAACTTATGTACATTACTGCCTCTCTCACCTTCGACCAATTTCGTTCGACTAACCCCCCCCCCCCCCCACTGCAGCCTTGCAATATATTTAAGTACACAATTACCTCGCTAATGTTTCTCATTGGCTAATTAATTGCTTTGCTCCATCCCTTCCACTGCCCGCCAATGATTCTCATTGGCAAATTAATGTTTAGTCGGCAAGCCTCCACCACCTTCGTCCATCCCTACCACGTGAAAACCCTCTCATTGGCTAATTAGTCACATGACAACTATCTCATTGACTAATTAGTCACATGACAACCCTCTCATTGACTAATTGGTGTTTAGTCGGCAGGCCTCCACCCACATGACAACCCTCTCATTGGCTAATTGTTTAGTCGGCAGGCCTCCACCCACAATACAACACTCGATTGACTGATTATCAAGGGTATCTTCGGAAACCTTCGTTCTACCAATCAGATTCCTCTGGTCGAACAATTAGTCACCTCCGTTCCACCCCCGCCAATGCTTCCGATTCGCTAATTACTCACTTTTCATTCAATCCAATGTTTTTCATTGGTTAATTTGTCACTTACGTTCCACCCGATCAATCAATGTTTAGTCGGCAAGCCTCCCACAACCTCTGGTCGAACAATTAGTCACCTCCGTTCCACCCCCGCCAATCTATCCGATTGGCTAATTAGATCGCCAATGCTTCCCATTGGCTAATGAGTTGCCTCTGTTCGACCCCCACCTATGAATCTCATCGGTTAGGTTAATTAGTCGCATGCTCCATCCCCTCCAATCTCTTCGATTGGCTTTGTAAGAAGCGACCCCGAGGGCCTCTGGGAAAAAAGTTGTACCTCGCTATTTCGAGAGGAGAGCCCGGTGATAATTTCTTTTCAAACATCTGTTACAGTAGCCATGTCATCAAGTACAGAAGAAACCCTCAGAAACGTAGAAGACACTGGAGACAATATTCTTCAGCTCATCCGCACGATACTGGCACGAGGAGCAACGTCGTCTATGGACATGAACCCACGACCATCAGGAAACCCGCTACCACCAGTCAACCCGCATTCATCAGTCAACTCATATCAGCCCCCGGGATACAGTGTATTCTAACCCAGCTTCGCAGAGAGTCCCACCAGCTCCGACTTCGAAGACAGCGTGACATCGAAGAAGTGACCGTCGTCAAATTTTCTCCATTCAGGTCAGAAGACACGAGCAGTACAGTGAACTGAATTGAGGGTACCGACGCGTAAATTTTCGAGATGCTAGAGGCATTCTGCAAATTCAATTTTGCGATGGCGCAATTCACTGGCTATGCTGCTACGATGAGTTCGAAGGCTGTTACATGCTCAACACACTAACGTGTGAATACAGACACTGTTACGTGTAAAATTTATGCCCCGGGTGTACGCTCCCCTGTTCGCTTGAGGAGTTGGTAAAACAAAATTGCTATGTTCACGTAAGCAAGGCAAGAACATACGAAAGTGTATTGTACGAACTGTTCCGAGAAAATAAAAATAGCTACCGCGTGTAAATGGCTGGAGAAATGCGAAGGACGTAACCACGTCGTGAAAAGGCATGGATTTCAGGACTGGACCTCCAACTGCACGCCGTATGCATGCGAAGTGCACCTAGGCTCGAAGCCGAGATCTTTCGCCAAGGTCTTCTCGCAACGACGGAGCACACCCAGACGACAAGTTTAATCCAGAGAAACAATATGCAAGTATATCTCCTCTAGTGCACGGTGTAACCCACACTAAACAGACACACACAGTTATAAGTTAAATAACATGTAGTTGTATTGAATCCGAAAAAAAAAACACACATACAAATAATACACTAAATAAAAAATTAGGATAAATGCGCCTCTCTCTCTCTCTCTCTCTCTCTCTTTCTCTCTCTCTCTCTCTCTTTAAAATCGCATTTGTTTTACATTCGTACAAATGTCTCGGTTGGAATGGAGATTCTCGGTTGGTAGAAATAGTTTCACAAGTCGTTCCATGTCACATTTCACCTCTGTAAAAACACGCACACAGTAAGACAGTTCTAGGTGCGCATCAGCAACGTAATGTGAGTAATCTTGTTTCAAAGTTATTTAAACACTGACGAATCTCGTCACCATCGGGTCGAAGGGAGGGTGAGATAGCATCGAGAGGCAGCGGAGACCACATGTCGTCCCATATGTGGTCATTGGTAGAATTAATATCAGAGAGTGGCGAGTATCGTATCGGCACAGGCGAGTCCGTCACTCTGTGAGTCTCCGATAATGTTGTTTGCACATGTAAAACAGTCATCTCAGACTATCTATGTTCTCGCTGCGATATGTTGACAGCTTCCAGCAGCAGTGAACCCTCAGTGATGATGTTGAAACATGTAGCCAACTCACCTGTCTGGAAGCCACAAAAGGGTGGCGATTGGGAGCCCTGGAAGGATGCCGTCTGGAAGGGTGCTGCCTGGATGGGCGCTGCCTGGAAGGGTGCCGCATAGAAGGGTGCCACCTGGATGTGTGCCATCTGGGTGCTTCGTAAGGACGTCTCCATCGCGATGCCGGACGCTGCTATAGGTGCAGCGCCGGATACTACCATGGTCTCTGGTGGTGCAGTGCTGCGCCGTCCGGAGATGGAGGCATCCATCTTTCCGAATAACTCCCCCGCTGCGATTAGGAGGTTATCATCACACGCGGACCAGAAATCGACCAACGACATGACAAATATGGGTTCTAGCTAATGTCCATAGTCACAGCACAAAAAAATCGACGCAGATATGATGGCGAATATTGTCTAGTACGGCGAAATCACTTGTTGGCCGTAGGCAGTGGCCTCAAGAAAAAAACAATTCGTGCATTTTCTTATACGTGTCACAACACGGCACGGCATCATCGGCCTTTGACCCCACGACACCCCGTTTCTCCACCCGACGCGCCTCGCACCATATACGGGGATGTGGTTGCAGAGGGTACCTAGGCTCTATTTCGTGCCAATTACAGCCCGTGCATAGTGCGTACTCTCCAAAACACATCAAGCACTTTGTAATATTCGCTGACATACCTTTCACTGCCCGATGCTGTGCAACAATGGTGCATCAAAGTCCAAACTAAAGCTTATAAGAGAGGGTTCAAACTCCCCCTTCCTATAATGCTCTGCATACTCCCACCACAGCCTGCCTCCCCTTCAGGACGTGATTGTTTGCTCACGAATACAAAAAATTTTACCTATAAACTTGACTTTATTTCTAGATAGACAGGGTCCTTAAATAAGTTGACGTACTAGTTTGTCTTTATTTAAACCGTATACATATTGTTTACCATTAAATTATTAATATTTTATCGACGAAATTCTGTCAATAGCCAATAGCAACGTAATGGAATGGGGTGACGGCCACAGGCAGGTAAATGGAGTAGGAGGTGTTTCCCGTCATAATAGCCACGTCGCAACTCCCAGGAGAAGATACTGACGGAACTGCAATCACTCATAAGGCCGGAAACGCAGCTAGCCGCCAGGAAACACGTATTGGTTATAGCAGGTTTTTAATTTTTTTTTTTTATCGGTTTGTATTGCATGTGTAACAGAGCATGGCCGAACGGATGTCGGTGAATTACTTTGAACAAGCTTTTTTCCTGTTTCCTGCTGGCCATCTAGTGCCTGTTGGCACTAGAGGGACTCCTGTTGCCACCGGCCAATCCTTTAGATAAAATTTATTTTCTCCACACTTTATTTATTTAGCAAAAAAAAAAAAAACTTTATATTAAAAAAGTAAAAAAAAAAAAACTTTTAGAAAAATAAATTAAATACACAACCTAGTCAGTTTTGATATACATGTATATTTTATTTACACAAATTACAAACCAACCACAAATGCGGAAGTCTTTTTAAAATTCAATCTGCCAGGCAAATACGTTCGTAAAAAATTATTAACAGTCTTTGATGTTCGATCCGGTGCAGTAGAACAGGAATCTTCGGAACACCATCTTCTTCTTTTTCAAAGTTGAGGTCAGTAGTGGACGAACCCATGTCGACGGTGACTGCAGCAGTTGACGTCACACGTGGGCGTTTGCGGGGGCGCATTTCACAGTCCGTTGCAGATCCCCTGGAAATTGTTTTCTTATGCATCGTAGCGTTGACACGACGGCAAGACCTTCGACGTTTAGTGGAAACAGTTTGAGTCGACACCTCGTTGGTAGTCTTTTTTCCCGACATACACCATTTAGTTTGGAGAAATTCTGTGTCGAGCAGTTCGGGAGGGGGGGGGGGGATGAATTTGGATGCTCGTAGAGTAGCCTTGGCTCAAAGCTGCTGCGAATTCTAGAAACTGGTCGCCTGTTGCTGGAAGAGGCGTATTACGCTTCATGTGATAAACCAAGCAATTCCCAGGAGTGCAGCAAGTTATTAACTGTTGGGTACGTTCGTCCGAAGTCGTCTAATATAGCCACTGATTTGAATCATCACATTTTTCTTCGTAGGTATGTAGCGATCCAGACTCCCAGAATGAATAGGCGATTTTAGAGTCGTCTGGGAATGACAGAACGTACAAGTTCTCCAGGTGAAAGGGCGTCATCTTGCTCCCACAGTGACTCGACTAGCGAATAATTTATTTTAGGGTTCTCTTTATATAAAAATTTTTTTCTTGTTTTGAATTACATCATATTTCACATTACTCAAGATATATATAAATAAATATGTCTTACATCTCTGTGCATATCACTCATAAAGTAACTGTGCGTTTCTCGAAGCGCTCACCAAAGAACTAGGGTTAGTTTCTTTCCTCATTTCACGAAGAAGATGACAGTCATGTTCGCTCTGTAAGTCTATAATCTCCACTTTCACAAATTACTAAACCATTTTTTTTTTCCGTTCAGGTTCAACCACATTAAATGGTTCGAGTCACAACGTTATTGTAAGATTTCCTTGAGCATGCAGCCGTTCTCGAAGCCTTGCAGATTAGAGTACATTATTACTACTGAAACGTACACATCCACAACTTACGTATCTAGTTACATATTTTACTGATGTATGTATACGTGTGTAATTAACTGATGATTTTTACCAGGCCGGAAAACCAATCGTACTGAACAACCCTATCGTGGAGTATCAAGCAGTAGGCAGCAGTGTTTGCGGGCACATTCTCCTTGGTGATTATCAGTAGTATATGGGTGTAACTAGGACAATCCAATTTTGCCTGAAATTCCGTGAATTTACACCGTTTTCTCGTTAATTTACAGTGATTTCGAGGCTTTTTTCAAGTCAAAAAAAGCAAGCAAACTAAATCAAACAAATTTAAGCTAAAAACAAATAAATTTAAGAAAAATTTTCATAAGGATTTTGTAATATTTTCATAATTTTCTAAATTTGATATATTTAAGAGAATTCTGAATCATGCATAGATTTTCCATTTTCCATTTTTTTTTTAACTTTTTATGTTATAAAAACAGGTTTCTCATTTATCATTTTAAAAGTATGTTTTATCAAACATATTTAAATAGCGATCAGGTAATGTAATGTTATATTTACTATCTAGAATATAACAACATTTCTTCACATATTTAGATTCATAAAATTGAAATTCTGTAGTGGCAAACTATTTTTTTTTTTTCAAGATTTTGTATTTTAGTCAATTCATACGAATTGTTTAACTTGTTGAGCAGCGATTCCATTATTTTATTTATAAAGAAAGAAATTTTTTAAGAAAAGAAAATGTAAAAAAAAATTAAAATCAAAATTAAATGAAAAATAAAAATAAAACATTTTTTTTATTTTCTTAATAAATGTATTTATAAATAAAACAGAATCGAGAACCTCTATGAAATGATGAATAATAAAACATGTAAAAAGTGTGATGAAGTATTAAACATAGAAACTTTTTACTTTAATAAATACTCAGAATATAATCTTTATAACATCTGTAAAATGGAGGTAATCACAAAAGCCCGTGCCTCTTTTGACCCCCGGGTTAATTTAGTTAACCCAGTGTACTCTGCTCTGTTTTATGCTTGCAGGTCACCTACACCAACGGATGCCGAGGTAGTCCCAATGGGCAACCATGGATGTGATGGGGTCCTTGCTGAGATGTCGAAATCAGTCCTGATCCAGGTTAATCCAGAGACAGCAGTGAACGCAAAGATCGTCCCGAGGCCCCTTCTTCATGGACGTGAGCAGAATCCCATGGACCAACCCACGACCCAGCTCACTCTGGTGCCCACACACTCCTGCCAAGGGAGAGTAGCCACAGACAGCCCAGACGCATACCATCCTATGACTGGAGAGGCCTTGCCACCGCAGCCAGCACCATGTTCGCCCCAGACGGCATTACCACTCAGTGAAGTTGATGGGTCAGAGTAAAATGTCACTGCTACAACTCCGGGCCCAGCATCTCCCATGAAAACAGTGGGGGTAGAAAGCCTCGCCACAGAACCCTTGACAGCTACAGACACCTCCACGAGGCGAGACGACCACCCACGACGGCTGAGTTTCAGCTTTGATTCCAGCCACCTAGCTCCTGTTGAGCCCACTTAGCTCCAAGCCAGTATAGAGACACTCCATGACGGCCTACAGCCCGATTTCGCTGGCGCAGCCCACTGTACGCAACTCCAAGGAAGCGGGAACGACCCAGCAGAACGCTCAGCATGCGGTAACAGTGAGTGCTAGTGCTACGAGCCAGTGAACGGATAGCTCTAGATGCTATACGAAGTTGACTGTACATACTGCACGAGGTCAACCCAAGTGCAGCTACATAATCGCAGACATTATTCTGGACTCTGTAACAGGGCATATTTTTCTATTAAGATGGTGCGAGGGAGTTCACCTTAGTTTGTAGCATTAGCTACTTCTGCATTCTCCGATTACATAGCTTACCTCAATAATAGCTTGTGAATATAGATAAATAGACTTGTACAAACAAGAGAACTGTGAAATATGTGAGGCCACATAAACTGCCTGTGAGAGAAAACATCATATGAGTGAAACATCAAGATGACAAGTGTAAATAAGTTTTGTGAATACAGATAGAGACAGAAATGAAACAGGTTGGTGTGTTGTCAATACTTTAAAAGTTTCAACACACCGGAGTTTATCTCGAGTTTTACTGAAACCTGAAAATAATCTTTTGGTTTGTGTCGAACCAAGCATTTTTCTAATGAAATTTCAAAGTTAACCTACAATGTTAACACAGTGTTTGCTAAAGAGAATTTTGCTATTGTATAGAATCAACATTCTTGACTACATTCAAATGATTATGTCTGACACATGTCTCGCTTGAACTGTCTGTGTGCAAGTGGCTTTTGGGACTGCGCTAAGTCAGCTGTGCATATACTACAAAACTTAGTTTGGTATCTTACTGGTTACCAGCGTTGGCCGTGTGGGCTGTCGACTGGGCACAAAGTCCGATATTGTTGGTCAGGAACAACGACCCTGTGGAGCAACGTCGACTCAACAGAGTTCCACGGGCTTGGCTTCGGTGTGGAGCTGCTGTAGTGTTCGGCCAGGTGTCGGCGATTCCACTGCGTTCCTTCCCAGCTGCCGACGTGCGGATTGGCATGCCCGAGCCTGGTGTTGCTCCCGGTAACCAGGGCTCGGACCAATGGATGATTCTCATTGCCTGTCCTAGTCGGGGCGGAGTAGAATACCTAACTCCCAACGAGAGACGTCGGTCTCCCCGCGTGTCGAGTGGCTTGGGCCTGCCCCCATGGGGTCTCGATTCCCGGTGTGACGAGGTTGGCTGCACACACCTGCTTAGTAATACTAAATTCCATCTTCTTCACTGCTCTCTGAGCTCCGTGCCTGATGTGGAGTGGCATAGAAGTACAACACACTCAATATGCCACGGAAATGGCAAGCAATTGACGAAGTCCTTACTAGGCTAGTATGCCGACAATGGCTGACGGTGTATTCTCTGGATCCAAACAGTGCAAGCACCTGGAGGTGTGGCTCGTAGACCATCTTCCTGCCACTGCCGGGTGTGGTCCACAAAGGTAGGACTTCCAATCCCAAGCGAATACCCCTGCCAGCACCCTAGCTAGATGCTCCAGTCAGCGATACAACTTGAGGTGGCTGTCCAGCCTCGGTGGAACGTATACCTAGTGGTAGAGGCTCTACCATTCTATACACCGGAGTATATAGGATGGGTGGCCGTCGAAAAATAAGGCGTATTTGGTGAACGGCAGGCCCCTGAAGGGGATCTGACGTCCTACTCTAGGTTCGTAGTTAATCAACCCAGTCCCTTGCTTGCCACTTCCGAGGTCTATACTGGTGACATATAGACTTTACTCCTAGGACAGAGAACTCTCGGATATGATAAGGAATTAGTACTTTTTGAAACAATAAATACTAGGTGACTTGTATGTAAACCAAGCAGGTTTGTGCGGCAGAAGTAATAGCTACGCGATTAACAGGTGGAGGTGACTGGCTCCTAAGACTACTTAAGATGCAAGTAGAAAAATAATCTATAATTTACGCAACTATACCTACGAGGTTCCCCTAGAGGAGGCCCTTAACTTACAGGGTGACCTCTACCAGCAAGTAGTGATGGTTGTCGACCCAGGGGGATCGGCAACAGAAGTGTTTAAGTATCTGGTTGATGTCTTCTGCAGACGATTGCTTCTGGTGATGTCGAATACCAGAAGGTATTGAAGCCTCTGAAAGGTGGTGGCGGCAGCCATTGGTAGTTGGTGAAGAACTCGAAGCTCTTGGAGAGGACCATGAGGGCCTCAGCACACAAAGTGTTGAGGCGAGTACTGGAGATGATAACTCTCGACCTCGGCCGCGCATGACCGAGGTCATGGCTCATGTACAGGTGCGCACTAGGTCAGGGCGGGAGGCATGACGTGCCCCTGTGACATCTTCCTGGGGCAAGCGATGTGGGAGAACTACCCTCGTATGCTCGGTATATAGCCTGAGGCGCTCGACGGCACTCGGCCATCTTCGACAGTGCGGCGAGAAACGTCTGCCGGGTGCTTCGAGGAGGCTGACGTGTCATGTGGCTGCTTTGAAAACCCTTCATTTTACGTGCGGGAATAGTCCGTTTGAGGTGAAACTACTCACTATGCACTCGTAAAACACTTCCTCGGGTTTTAAGAATCCTTAGTAGAGAAAGAAGGGCAGATCAGAAAGTCAGGAAACTAAGTATCATCAATGTCCCTTCCCGGGATCGTATCCTGTTAAACGTCTTGGAGTCGTTTCCTTAGGTTGTTGAAGCATGTGTGGCTAAGTCGTAGCCGTATTTGATATATCGGTGTAAGTGGCATGCATCATGTCATAATAATTAAATTTAATGATCATGTGTAAAGTATTAAAGCCAGCAGGTCAGGGCCTTATAATATGGAATAGAAATGTTGCGAGAAGAAAAAATTATATTGTTGTGAAAACTTGGAAGTGTGTGACCTGTCTTGTTTTTCTCTTCTCGTAGTGGTGTTTGTACGCATTTAGGGATAATTAGCGTCTCTGCTGCCACACTATTTTGCTCGCCCTTAGCAGTAAGCTGAGTCTGGAAGCACTCAGTTTGCTAAACCCCTTATTTAGTTCTGAACATACACATAACTTTACCAGTTGTGCAGCACTAGGAGGCTAGGGTAAAAACATGCTTCTCTCACAGCACAGGCGGCCACAGCAGAGCACTACACAAGACTGAGTGAGTGTAGTCTTTGTGGCAATTTTTATTGTCTAATTATTTAGATCATCATAATTGTATGATTTTCTCCAAGAGTACTTTTATTCCGCTTGCAGCCTGCTATGCATTAGCTTGTTCTTTTTTCCTCAGAGTACAGAGAGAGATGGATATAGTCTTCATGTAACTGAGAGAGACAGAAAACGCCTGCTGTCGACACAGCTAAGAAACTATATAAAAAGAGCATTCTAACGCTACCTGCTCCCAGCATACTACCTTCCCCACCCATCTGATTCTTTGATGCAAGGTCAAGTTCAGTCATGAGGGAGGCGGCATGCTGAGCTAGAAATGCACAGAGTAGCGAATGCTAGAGAGGCACAAAGGAAGAGGAAGAAATTGCTGTTGCGAGGACAGTTCAACATTCTCTCGAAGGAATTTCTTCTTTGGCTAACACCATTCCTCTGAGTGAGACTAACTGAGAGGAAGGCTGATTCCTCTAGCAAGGACATCCCCATGTCCGATCAGGAGGAATCTACTCCTCTCCTCAGGGATGAGTTCTAATCTCATCCTGCAGACTGAGTTAGTCGAGAGGAATATTGATTGCTTCTTCAAAGGCATGCCAGTGGCCTTCCCAGGAGGACTTGATTCTGTCTCTCCCCATGGATGGATGTTTGTTTCATCCCGCTGAAGGGGACTAGCGAGAGGAACGCTAATTGCTCTGGCAAGGACACATCCATGTCCAAGCGAGAGGAATCTACTACTCTCTCCTCAGGGATGAATTCTAATCTCATCCTGTTCAGACGGACTAGTCAACAAGGAGGCTGACTAGCATTGGGAGGACGCTCCCACTTTCTTTCAAGGGAAGTTTGCTTCTCATCTCCCTCAAGGAAGAGCTTTAGGCGCAGCAGAGAGGGGATGACTTGACTCATCACGCGTCACAACAATGGTGATTATACGACTCCAGCTCATTATACGCATAGCCTTACTTGTAAGACTACAAATTTTAATTATCGTTGGTCACTACATGTGATGAGATTGTACTGCCTGTGATGGCAGAATGGATGGTCTAGCTAGTGTAGATTGTACTGTTCACCGGTCCACCGAAGCTATGCTCACCAGGCATCAAGTACCTTTACATACCGCTAGATAGCACATCTAGTATGGTTCTTCTATTGTCTCCTCCTCTCTCTTAGCAGCTGGCGACGTCACGCCAGAAAGCTATACTTTTCGCCACCCTCTGCTCAGCAGCCACCCCTCGCCTACGAGATGCTAGCCAATAAGTGCCGTGCAGCCACCTAGCAGAGTATAAATACAGACCAGTCTTCAGTTCCCCCTTGCAAAGTTCTGACCAGTCTTCAATTTTCCGCCGCACGCATTGCCAGGGAACTGACCAGTCTGATCACTCCCCCACACTAGTCGCCAGAGTTCTCTCTCTTAGCTTCATTCTTCGCTCTACCTTCCTTCACCGTGCTTTTAGTACCAGAAGGAATACCTCATTCTCAAGCCCCAGCTTGGGGATTATCCCATCACGCCCTGCTTAGTCATCCAAGCAACGTGCCAGCCTTATTTGACATAACGTAGTCTACATACAGACACTGCGGCCCCTTCTGGGCAACAATGGTTACGGAGTCAGTTTAGTTTTTCAGTTGTTCTAATAGCGCTAGGCTACCTGTCCCTTGTTAGTTCGGAATCCGGTTACCTCTACTGACTTTGCGTAGGATTAGCTTCCCACATAAGCTCATAAGAACGTAGGAGGCAGTACAGTACCACATGCCTATTTCCCATAACTTGGAATAAACAATGTGATAGACTTGATCCCTAAGCACCAAATTCTTGTAGAGTTAGCACCTCTCCAAACTGACCTCAACCTTGAGGGAAACACAAGTGACCCCAAGGAATGTACTCAATCGAGCCAGAACACGTATTCGCAAACCCACAAGCACCAAACCTGGCCAACCTTTCTAACTATGGCGTAGGTAGAACGGTGGAGCTTGCACAGGTACACTGATCCCAGACCAGCTTGTCAGTTCAGTATTCGCCCCTTTCTACTACACTTTCAGTGCCGGAAAACGGGCGTTCCCTGGATTGGGAAGACTCGGCTGGGACAACATCCACGTGCTGAGATTGCAGATAGCAAGGCCTGACTTCCAGTGTGCACCATGCCTAAGCGCCAGGTACTGGAATAGGGCGACCCCAGGTCAGCAGTCGCACACGTTGATCGACTCTCTCTAGTGACACACGGAAACTGCCTCTGTCTCACAGACGTGAGAGGGTGGTGTGTTCTCCGGATGTCTTACTCCCAACACAGTGATCTGAGGAAGCGAATCAAATACGTACCAATTTCCTCTGGAATTTCCTCTGCAAGTGCTAACCCCTGCCCTTGTAGCCACCATTGGTCAACTTGCTCCTAGGGAACAGGCACAAGCTTTGCGACACTTGCTCGTCCCTGTCGCGCCAGAAATACCCTGGAATCTGTTGCAATTCCAGTTCGCATAGGTCAAGAAGTTCACCAGTGGCTTGCAGCCCTCTCAACAAACCAGACCAACCACCACCAGAAGCCTTAGCGTATCTCACCCCTGTTCTGTCTCCGCCGATATGATCAACACTGATCCAGCGCTCTACAACAATACCTACAGCACCGACACGACCAACACTGATCCAGCGCTCTACAACAATACCTACAGCACCGACATGACCAACGCTGATCCAGCGCTCTACAACAATACCTACAGCACCGACACGACCAACACTGATCCAGCACACTACAACAATACCTGCAGTGCCGAGACGATCCACTACTCTGCCCACAGCCGGGCCAAGAACTAGTAACGAACGTCACCCATGTATACCGGCAAAGGAAACCACCTTGAAATGTAAGATCTCGTTGCCAGAGCCTGACTTCGTGCCCTGCCGAAAAGCTATCAGGCCAGTCCTGTACACCGGGCGTGCTCCTGTACCCCGCAAGGACTCAAACTTACACGAACCCAACCAGAATAGGGTTTGCTTGATTTGACACAGACAGAACCATTCCCGCTTGACGTAATTGTGCTCCCAGTGGACAGGACATTACGCATCACTGTTTTCCAGAAGGGACTGTTGAAGACCACTACCAAGAGGTAGTAGTGGTGAATTATTGCCTTTACCAACAGGTAAGACTAGCATAAGGCATCCTGAAGGGACAGTTGTCAATGACTACCAGAGGGGTAGTGTTGGCGCAATTGCCGTTACCAGCAGGTAAGACAAGAGTGTTAACAATGTCTTCGGAAGCTGTTGGCGAAGAGTTACCAGAAGGTCTGGAAGGCATTCCTGCATTCGCTGAAGAGCTTTGGTGGGTCGTGAGGACCTGGTGCTTCTTCCAGCACTGTTAAGCGCAGTAGAAGAAGTGGTAATGAGTAGGTTTCTTCCAGCACAGTTCATCACGGTGGAAGGAACAAGGCGCACTGCTCGTACAGAGAAGTGATGAGTTGGCTTCCTCCAGCAAAGTTCAGCATGGTGGAGGAAGCAAGACTATCTGAGGATCTGTGGCCAGCACACAAACTTATATACTTCTTATCCACGGGCCCCCGGTGGTGCAGGGGCGGGGGGATAGTAAGCACCACCCTTGTCTGCTAGCGGCGTCTGCTGCTGAGATTTTCTGCTGAGGTGGCACACGTCAGCGTTTGTGCCACCCCTTGGCGCTCCGTAGAACTACGTGATCTTGGGGCAGCGGACACGACAGCTCAGCCCATAATAAAATCTCACTTCAGAGAGGTTGACGTGACGTCTGATTTAAAGTGTGGGGTGAACAGCAAAAGTTGGACGGACATGTCTGTAATATATCTCCTTATTGCAAGGGCTCATCCTGTAGGCACGTGACCAACCTCTATTACTGTTTAACTCCACCCTAGTCAAGTACAGGCATGTTCAGATGAGGTGAAGTCATTATTGTAGTAATTTCAGAAAATACATTATGTGTCAAGACATAAAAATACCCTAGGAAAGAAAAGTGTCACAGCTCAAAATAGGGTTGAATTTCCTACCCCTAATGAGTTACAAAAGATTAAATATGTAATTATATTGGGAAACAATGCCAAGCATATGTACATTCCAAAGAATATTAGCATATTAATATATATATTATTCTTACACTAACTTTATTGATCTCGTTTTCAAATGTCTCTCCTGAAAAAACCGATATATTTTGACATATGTCACTTTTCTCACCGATGTGCAATATTAAAAACAAAGAAAAACCGAGTCAACCAACCCTTGGCACTCATGTTTGCCAATAACAAGACCACCAAGACAAGATATCATTTGTCACTACTATTCTGTATGCTATGCAATATCCCTCACAATGCTTACATGATTGCTCACAAATTTAGGAAAAAGAATGTCTCAAGTTGTTTAATTTCATGTACATATTGCTGTTCAGCACATTATAGCAATGAGTTCTTTCTGCAACAGGAGAGAATACCGTATTTTGGCGTGTATAGGCCGCACCAGAAGTTTTTGATGAAACATTAGGAATAATTATTATTTCATGAATAGACCGCACAGAATTTTTGCAATCCTGTAAATATTGTTAACTTACTATTCCATACAAACATAATAAATTCCGACTTAATTTTCCCCTACAAAACATTTGTATTGATGCACATCCTACCATGGAATGTAACGGAAGTCCGCTAATTACCCTCTCAGAACACTAGCTGAGCATACTGTGGCGATTGCTACTAACCTTATGAACCCAACGGGGCGTGAAAAGGTTAATAACTGTAGTAGGCCGGCTGGTGGTAGGGTTGCATTGGGTTCGAGATGAATCAACTCCCAGAGTGAGGCGAATGGATGTAGCTTCCTGCCCAGGGAGCTCTATTCTCCTCACTATTAGGGTTGCCAATATACGGGATGCCAGTTGTCCCAGGAGTGGGGATGATAATGAATTATTTGATCATGAGGGTGGAGGTGTGCGTTCTGTCAAAAGAAATCTTAATAGGTTGTGTGCGACGTCATGCGGGGACAAAATCTAGGGAAGGGGAGGCCGCACGAGGTTTATTGTTTGCCTTGGTCCTTGCAGACTGACGAGAGCCTTATTCCAAGCAACAGAAAAATTTTGAGCAGATTTAGGTGACGGAAGTCTTAAGCAGACTAAGGTAGGTGAGTATTAAGCAGACTAAGGTAAGAGAGTCATGGGCAGACTGAGGTACCGGGAGTCCTTGGAGACTAGGGAAGGCTCGCGTCCTCTTCGGCCGATGAGCCTGGCATATCTGCCGGTGTTGGATGCTGGAACTATTTATAATGATTTTTCTCATATCAGTAGTTCATGGTGCGGGGGTGTAGCGTAGTCTTCGAACATGGGAGTGTGTTAAATGGGGTGCAGGGGCGCCGCTCATATCCTATTGCTCCGCATGTAGGTGACTACAAATCAAAACTCCTGTTCCTGAGGCGGCGCAGTAATGACGTTACAAGGCCACAGGAGTGCTGCCATCTCTCGAGCTCATAGGAACTTCTTCCAGGACCAAGTGACGAGTAGTAGAATCTCTAAAATATTTATTTATTTCGCGGGAGTGCCTTTTGCATGCATAAATTTTGACGGGCAGTGTTTTGTAATTACTTACGTAATTTACAATTATGTATTCGGCTACCCAGGCGCGTGGGTTTTCCTAGCTTGATACACTTAATTCAATTTTCCGCTTATATATTTCTTCCTTGAAAGTGGGCAGCTCGTAGATGGGGTGAGGTCGTCCGTAGAGTGCACATCCACACAGCGTAGCATGTTGGCATGCATCAATCGGCCATTCCCTGAGCAACGTAGACCCATCTTCGGTTTATACTACTTTGCTTCAGGTCTGGAAAATGGTTGCCTCAATCATTGATCCTCGGTTGGTCTTCTGGGTGAGCGCCTCTTCTGTATGTGCGCTGCCTTGAGTGGTTTGCGCTTCTGGGTGAGCACCTGCTCTGTGCTTTGCTGTTCTTGAATACGTTGTGGGCGCCCATATCTGGGTCGCGTGACTTCTGGTTACTATCTCTGTGGCGGGCGAACAGCCTTTCCTTTTCTTCTCATCTTCGCTCTTTTCTCCTCTTCCTTGGTAGCAGTCGGGTGCCGGGGCATGTAGTCATCTGCTTCTCAGCGCAGCGCAGTCTCCCCATCATGTTTCCTTCACTCTTTTGCTTACCAAGGGAGGAAGAGTTTTATAATGGAGGTTGGGGAACAAGCCATTTGTTTTAACGAACCTAGGCCTTCCTAGTTCGAGAGCAGATCACACAAATGTGATAAAAGAAAATAATTTATACAGCGTGTGTACTAATGTGATTTGTAAAAAAAATTTATTTGTATGTTAATTTTTTTCTGTTCTCGAAAAAAATAAAATTGGAGTTAAACTGTTATAAGTTCACATGCGGGGATGGTATACTGTGGCCCCTGCAGGACAAAGTTAACTAGGCTGATACTCTAATCAGTGTGGTCGCACAGTATCCTAAATGCATGCGGTGACAATAATAATTTTTATACATCCTACTTTCCGGGGTGCTCTCCTACAAGCTATTTAGGCACAGAATAAAAAGAACCCTTTATGAGAACAAGACAATTAGAACATTCAAGTATCAACTTTTCTTGAAGTCTTGATGTGGGTTAGTTTCGTAAGATTTGTGTGTAAAGCAAGCTTTCCATTTGCCAAAGCAACTTTGCAGGACATGAACTCTAAGTTACAATTCTTACATGCTAGATTATACACAATCATTTGCTTTACAAGAGTACACTTCGTAAAGTAATGTTAACATAGATTGCACTTACAATAATCACATTTTTTGACACACTTACATTCTAGTATATAAGATTTTTCCCTTATATGATGGGATTGGTATAAGTGATTACAAGTTATGCATGAGTTTACTACTCTTATGCATGGTTACAGTTTGCTGATATACAAATAGCTTCAAGAGTCTGCGCTGGAGCAGAGGGTTCATGCAACATGTAGGCCGGGGACCTCCGTTTACTTGACATGAAAGTATGCTTAGTCGCATGTGCGTAATGGGGGTTGTGGAATATTATTGGCGTTCGCCTCAATTATTGTCACAACGCAATAAGAGGGTTTCACTCAAGCGTGAAAATATTTACATGCACATTGGGATGAGAATGATTTCTCAAACAAAGTATTCTTACTTACTAAGACATGGGCACTTGAACACGTTTCGTATGTGAAAGCTTTGACATCTGCGTTCACAATATTTTCTAACCTAAAATTTCACAAGAAAACACTTTAAATTTTCTCTTCCGTGAATATAGGTGGGAGTGTAAGAAAATATTTTACAATGACATACATGGGTTGGGAGGTTCTCAAGTCCTCATACTTTCTAAGGTTACATTACATATTTCTCCCCGTCCTCCTATTAAGGTTATGTTAGGGGTACACTCTTACTTTAATACGTTAGGTCTACAGGTACATGGGAGTGAGTTGACTCTTTATACAATTTTAGTTATGTGTAAGTATGACAATAATTCCCATGCATGGAGCAGCCTGAATGGCTGGGGGACGAGAATTTGCGTTCTCGTGGTTTGTAGCGTATTGGATCTGACTCGCACTGAGCACATAATCAATGTAGGCTGTGCTGTCGGCGGTACATTTACATACTTCGAGAGTGCATCTCGGGGTTATGCATATTTTTCAAGTTACAAATTCTAACCTAAGACATGGGATACACTACAAGAAAATACGTCAACTCACTTTAATCCTAAGAGATTACATATGGGCTTTCCTTCTAGGGAAAGTAAACAGGCCTACTTGCTATGTGATTAAATATATCATTATTGCTGAACTCCCAGCCTTAAACAATTAGGGGCTACGTTTATCTGTTACGTGCAGGGTTTTCACTGGGGTGAAAAGATCTTTATGTTAATTAACGTAACATGAATTACACAAGTTTGCGAGGTTCTAACCTCTGTACAAAGATAGACTTGAAATTCAATTTTCAAAGTTACGGGTTATTAACATATTTAGTTAACAGACAAGGTTACACTCAGGAAGTTAATAATTTATAGAGGCTTCAAATGCCCTGGGTGGCGGGTTATGGTGTACACACAGCGAGTTCTCGCCTCATGCTTTTATGCAATTTACACAGTCTCTTAAGTCAATGTAACCCAGTCACATTATGAGGGATGGAGAGGGTTTCAACGATGTTTTGTTTACGGGCCCGCTGATGGGCTTCGATTTCTCGCTCACACTTCCTGACAGTGGTCACGGAATTCAGTGGCTCAACTTTAAACGTGTCGTTCTAATATTCAAACTAGCAACATTTATTCAAAATTTTTACTTTTAATGCTTGCTTACATGAGCACTAATGGGTATTTGAGGGAAAAATGCAAACATAAATTTTCCAGCTTGAAGGGGTTTGAAGCTACTTTAAATTTCCTCCAGCAAACAAAACTTTCTTGGCTAACACGCTAGGGATCAAGTGCAGATTTTTGCAAAATTTAGAATTTTATTTACTTTCTTTACTGTCTCCGTTGATAGGAGGCTGACTATGTTACTTGGACACTTTGTTTTTGTGTGGGGCCTAGGTTAATTACAATGCGTTTCTATAATTCTCTACCTTGAACACAAGTTACAGGTTACAAAAATTACATGATAGAAGTGAAAATTCTTGGATGATGATGCAGACACTTCCTACTCCTAAAAGGCTAGGATTTTATAGGTGAATAATTATCACCAAGCCGTCCCTACTATGAGCTATTACAGGCACATATTATCTTCGGGATTCGGGCTTCTCTAACGCAATCACTTCCCTGATTAAACATAGCTAGGGGGTTACATTGGGTAAGGGGCACTAGTCTATTCTGGTTTCTGCCAGATACTCACCCATAACTTGATGGTGATGATGGCGGCAGGCGTGGACGTTTGAGAACTTGGTGCTTCAAGGGATGCCCTCGTTTTCGTGGTGCTGCAGCAAGGGCAGCAGGCCAACGGAATGCTGCAGGTGCCCACCATGGCACCTCCTTGTAGCGGCCTGGCACGTGGCATGTGCACCTGGCACGCAGTGGGGCCACTCATGACGTAGACCTGGCAGTGGCAGACAGCTTGGGGCCAGCTGGACTCATCCTTACTGGCCACAGTGGGAGTTCTGTGATCAACGTCATCTCTTGCCTACTTCCTCAGAGTAGCTGTTAGGCGCAGTTTAGCGGCAGTGGCGTGGGAGATTGGTGCGTGATACTGACCATTACTGGCCTCTCCCATTGGGAGAGGGGCTTCGCGTTCACTTTCGGGTACTGATTTCGTGGGTGTAGCAGTTAGACGTTTGCACGTCATAGTTATCATGGTAGCTCTATCATCCTCTCCAGACCTCTCCAGTGAGCAGATGGGAGAAGTCACCAAGTGGGTCGGGATTTCCACTGATGTTGGCACAGACTGCGTTTGGCTTTCTCCCTCTTCACGTTCTCTTACTCCATGCTTGTCGGGGATGGGGTAGTATGGATAGGGTAACATCACGTGTGCCCTAGATTCCCTATACTGTTTTAACTCCACCGTCTTGGGGAGAGGTGTGGCTGGGACCGAGCCTGGGGGGAGGTGATACACTGCCACGTCCAAGTTGGGAGGGCACTCGTTCAGGCGCAGTGAAGGAGGCCGAGGAGACTCGTACAGCACATGCGATCAAGGTCTCGAGGGGGTTTTGGCTTATTACCGCCAAGTGGACAAGCAGGGGACTGGAGGGGGTTCACGGCCTAGACATAGAACTGGAGGAAGGGGAGGTTCCCTTCACTAGACTCTTGCTTGTGGAAGGACTGTCGCGGACAAGGCAATCCGCAGGATCGCACCACGAGGTCTCTATGGGGACGCAAGGTGGCGTCTGATGTGGATGAGGATGTGGTTCTACCTGAGTGTCGGGACTCGAGCGAGATGAATAAGTAGTAAGCGTGGGGTAACATTCCCTTGGGAAATGTACCATGGGAGGTGCACAATAGAACGGGGAAGGAGGATTGTCTGTTCTTCTCTCGTCTGGTGAGGGTGATCTACTGCGGGGAGGTGGAGGGGGGATGCTTCGTCTGTCTCGTGGGTGTCCGTGGTTCCCTCCTCATGGGGGGTTCCGGGTCTAATGAGTTCCTTTCATGGACGAATTTCGGCAGTAGATGGCCTTGGGTTGGAAATTTCCCGCACAAAAACCTGACGTAGATTCAGCGATTACATGCTTGCGTTATCGGAGTGTTCTTCAGTGTTGCAATGCCAGTGAGAGTGACCGCATGTTTCTCCACAACGCAGCTGTGCACTGGGAGGGCGAGAAGGATGGTCGTGTGCCTCCTGGGGTTGCAGCGCCGGGCAGTCTCGGTTGTAATGTTTCCTGGGCAGTGCCAGCAGCTTGGCAAGGGGTTGGAGGGGGATCGCAAGGTCGCGCCCTGCCCTACAGGCTGTCTGTGGAAGGGGGCCGGGTCGTTAAAGCTGGCAAGCACCATTTGCTCCCTCTCCTCGGAGGGGCGCTCTTTCAGATCTAGCTCTCGCGCCTTTTCAACTAATTCCTCAACTGTCTGGATTCAGGAAGTGATGATTAAATTTTGCAAAGCAGGGAGGATTGGGCGAGTGATGGTTCTCACACGCAGGGTCTCACTCTGTTTAGGGTATACCCGTTTATGACGGCATTCTTTACGCCGGATGAAAAGCTAGACTTCTTTGTCTGCTTTCTGCACTTGCGAGTGCATATCAGTAATGAGCTCGTTGAGGAGCTCATCTCCTGAAAAATAGGAGTTCAACTGGGCCATGGGCTCTCTACGAACTCGCCATACCTCTCCCACGAGCGGCTTGGCGGGGCCTGTTAGGTGATGATGGGCACGACTCACAAACTGTTTCTTACGGATTAAGCGTTCCCTAAATTCCTTGTCGCAATCCATGAGAAATTTTGCGGGGTCGGCATACGACTTTCCATTAAAGTCAGGTAATCTGAATTCGTTGGGAAGTCCCGGAATTATAGGGCTGTGCCTAGGTGCAGGATTCCGTAGTCTGTGCGCCTGCTCCTGGCGACAAACATCACATTGGTACACCTGACGTGGAGTACGCACTCTTTTGTCCAATCAACCTATGCATAGGTGGTGGAATTCTCGGTTACATAAGATACAATGCAAATGGGAATCGACCGTGGCCTTCGCATTCCGGCCATTGGCATGTCAGGGCCTCATCATGATGGCAGTTGGAACAATGGTACTCCAGACCATCAGTTAATCTGGGTGTATCTTCCCACACAATACAGTCATAAGGAATATACACTGATGATAGGTACACTGGATGGTATTCAGACCAGTACCAGGGCAGTTGGTAACGGGACAGGGGGCATTACGTGCCCCTGCTGCAATGTCATTGGCTAGGTGGCCATTCTCTCTTACTTCCGAGTCAGACATTGTATAAGATGGACACCACAGGGTGTTTAGAACTCCTCAAAGTAGCAAAAGGGTTCCTCTTTAAGGAGTAATCGAAAGAGTGGGTCTGGGGTAGTCCTAACTCCCAAGTCTCAGCTACATGAAGTTAATGGTCCCACATTGGGTGCCAAATATTGACGCGCAGTCAATCACGACCAACGACGGTGACCAACAAGTGAGGGGGTACGGGGAGGTTGGCTTGGTTCAAACTCCCAAGTCTTAGCTACATGATGTTAATAGCCCCACATCAGGTGCCAAATATTGATGTGCGTCCTACCGTGGGAGGTAGGGGAAGTCTGCTAATTACCCTCTCAGAACACTAGTTTAACCTACCGTGGCAATTGCTACTAACCTTATGAGCTGTCCCAGGAGTGGTAATGATAATTATACGATCATGGAGGTGGGGGTATGCGTTCTGGAAGAAGAAATCTTAATAGGTTGTGTGCAACATAGAGTGGGGACAAAGTCTAGGGAAGGTGGTGCTGCATGAGGTTTATTGTTCGCCTTGGCTGGGAGTCGAACCCGAACAATCTTCCCAGATGCTAGCTTCACAGTGCAAAAGGTCGGAAGCTCGGTGCCTTCCGGGTGTTTAACCCGGATTACTTGGCCCAAGTTAAGCTTAACGATGCTAGACGTCGTGGGCGACCGGCTAGTTATGGTGTCCGCCTGAGTAGTAAAAACTACCTGTTGTCAACATAATCACCAGTTGGGTACCCTGGCCAACAGGCGCCCAGAATGTGGTTTAACGGGGAGGCGTGCTCCAGTGGAATGAACGGGGAGATAGGCTGAGGGATGACGATGTGGTTCTGGGACTGGGGTTCGACCTCTGTGGTGGAACTGACCTCTGGTTCAACTCTCTCAGTCCGTGTTAGAGTGCGGTGTTCTTTACGTTGCTGCCTACTCTGAGTTCTCCCTCTCCTACTATACACTTAGCCCACTGGAAAACCCACAACTATAATTTTCGGGGACACTAGGTGACGGTACTTTAAAAAGGATGAAACACAATTAACTAGTTTTACGTAATATTTATTACGGATAAAATTTCTGGTGAGCCTGGAAATAATATAATAGAAATCCACAGAAAAATACCCTCTGGCAAAATCTTTGGTACGGCTATGCAATTTTACAGCGTGCTCTAATTACTGGAAGTTAATCAGGTGGGTAAACTAAGACGCGCCGGTTTGTTAACGCAAAGTCAAAGGAAGTTGACTGGGGTAAAGGATACCGGGGTCAAGGAGTACTTTTACCTGACATAGCTGTCTCTCAAGCTGCTGGATGCTGCAGGTCTTCATAGACTGATGCGGAGGATGCACCATGTTGCAGGTTGCCAAGAGGAGAGAGAGTCCTCGCCGATTGACGAGAGCCTTATTTCAAGCTATGGAAAAGTCTTGAGCAGACCTAGGTGAGGGAAGTCTTAAGCAGACTAAGGCCAGAGAGTCTTAAGCAGACTAAGGTATGAGAGTTTTAGGCAGACTAAGGTAAGAGAGTCTTAGGCAGACTGAGGTACCAGAAGTCTTTGCAGACTGAGGTGCCGGAAGTATTTGGAGACTGAGGAGAGGAAGTCTTTGCAGACTGAGGTGCCGGAAGTATTTGGAGACTGAGGAGAGGAAGTCTTTGCAGACTGAGGTGCCAGAAGTATTTGGAGACTGAGGAGAGGAAGTCTTTGCAGACTTGGGCAGGCTCGCGTCCTCTTCGGCCAATGAGCCTGGCGTATCTGTCGGTACTGGATGCTGGACATCTATTTATACTGATTTTTCTCATATCAGCTGTTCTTCATGGTGCGGGGGTGTAGCGCAGCCTTCCAATATGGGAACGTGTTATATGGGGTGCAGGAGCGCCGGTCATTTCTTACTGCCCCGCGTAGAGGCGACGACAAATTAAAACCCCTGTTCCTGGAGCAACCCAGTCGTGACCGCAAGGCCATGGGGGTGCTGCCATCTCTCGAGGTCATAGGAACCTCTTCCAGGGCTAAGAAATGAATAGTAGAATCTCAAAAATATTTATTTATTTCGCGGCGGTGCCTTTAGCATGCATAAATTTGGATGGGCAAAGTAAATTGTTATTACGCACGTAATTTACAATGATGTATTCGGCTACCCAGGCATGTGGGATTTCCTAGCTCGATACATTTAATTCTATTTGCCGCTTATATATTTCTCCCCTAAGCGCGGGCGGCTTGTAGATGGGACGAAGTCGTCCATAGAGTGCACATCCACGCAGAGCAGCATGTTGGCATGCGTCAGTATTATGTTGCAATGTTTACAAATATATATCGCATGATTGCTATTCTACAGATGGTAATGTGACTTGAGAAAGCAAAACCACGGCAACATGTTACAAAAAATGGTGTCTTATCAATGTGCACTTGTAGCGTGGCGGCAGGCATGCAAACTACATAAAATATCTTTCTTTTGCACAGCAGAGAAATTATTTTCTCATGTACTGCATCTATAGCCGAGCTCCAATACGTTTACATTATACACATGCAGGATGAAGGTTATTTGGTTTATTAACATGAGCAAACAAATAATTGCATAAGTATATGTTATTTTTTCCCCCCACTTACATTACCTTTCCTTCCCTTCCAACTTCCTTCGAAACTAAGTTAAAACGTTAAATGTAGTATGTTGATAAATTTGTAAACATGTTTTGGGGGTAAAAATTTTTTTTTGCCAATATCTCATATATAAGCCCCACTCCACTTTTGTAGTAATTTTTTTTTTGTAAAAACGTGCAGCCTATACATGCCGAAATACAGTACTTCCAGCAGAGGAAAACAGTTGTCCACTTGCAAGTTTACTGGCATGCAGTGTAAGGTAATGTTTGGCTACTGGTACCAATAGGTTGAAGTGTTGCCTGTTTGGACTGTTCATTTGTAAAATATGGTAAACTCAAAAATTGTTTACAAATTTTTATTTTATTTTTATTTTTTAAATCTCACAAGTTAGATATGAACATAAAAGTAGAACACAATTCAGCAGAACACAAAAAACATGATAAAATGGTACATAGTTTATGTTACCCATGCCAAAATACTGGTAGTGGGCTAGTGATTTAATTTTTTTTTATTGTGTATTAGCACTAGAAAATACATTTACAGTGAATTCTCTATCCAACATTTCTCATGGGACTGACAAAAAAAAATTTCAATACATGTAACTTTCAATGAATGTGGTCTTGAAATGCAGATAAATCAAAAATGGAACCACAGAATATGTTCCATGGATGTGAGATTTCAATCCATCTGAGTTCAATACATAGAGGTTACACTGTAGTGGCATTTTATTTAAAGGGTACTATGTCAAAACGTTACTAATGTAAAATGCTCATAACAGTAGGTGAGTAATGAGATTTTCTAAGTTTGTTTTGCTGAAAAATTTTTGTTACATGACACCACAGCGGTTACACATAAAAATTTCTGTGACAAACAGCTCAAATACATATTGCACATTTTTATGATACCAGTTTTGCAAGAAACATCAAAAGTTACCATTATGTACGTGGACATCACATATAAATACTTGTATATTGTAACAAGTTCACCATATGTTACAAATTTTCTGACCATTCTACTGCCTCACAAAATCCATAACATCACATTGAATTATATGACTGCAAGTTGATTATACTTGTAATAATCATTTACTACGTGAAAATAAATTATGAGATTTCCTGTTCATGGTCAGTTCTCCATCAATGTCACATCAAAAAAAATTCAAAGAAGGCTGCACAGTTTTGCTATATAAACTAGGTATTATAATAATGTATACAGAGAGATTACTTAGATTCTCAAAATAAAAGTTGCACTAGTTATTTTAAATACCTGACAAAGACAAACATGAACACAAAACAATATATCTATAATTAAAAAACTTATACTTAAAAAAATAGATAAGCACATATATGTACAGTAAACATTACTCGTAACATTCTTGAATGCAAAACACATATGAAAAGGCTACTACATACACAATAAACAACACTACCAATTAAAAATAAACTGGCAGAAAGTTTTAAACTCATTGACCCTACTGACATTAACACAGATAAAATAAAATTGCAACTTTTTTTTTTAAATTCATGACAATAAAGAGCAAAATGGAATATGTGGAGTCATCTCACCAAAACATTGTTTAAGAAACCATACGGTCTAAGCAGTATTTTTGTTAAATTTACCTAATATAAACTAGCATTTCCTTCACAGTTAAAATAATACTAGATAAACATAAGTACTATGGTTTACAGGACAATACTGAAAATAATAACAGTGTACAATAGTTACCCACATGCCACTTAGGCAGTATTGTTTATTAAGAGGAACAGTACAAAGAGTTGTCACAAGTATGATGAAATAAATTAAAGAACATAGTAATTATGATACAAAAGTAATAATTTTAATTTTATGGTTCCCTATCCCTAAAAGTAATACAGTCAACTTGATTCTAAGACCCTCAACAGCTCCCGGGCAAAGCGTAGTTACTTCGAGAGGGTTGCTATACCAGGGGTCTTAAAATTGAGAGTTAACATTAATAAAATAAAAAACCATCTCAATTGACAAAAATTATATACAATATTTTTTTATGAGTAAAAAATAATATAGTAGTAAATTCTAAAAGCAGTGTGTCTTATAAACTCACTAACACCTAAATACATTATTCTATATTTTACAAACTGAACAAATTTACAATGACTGCAGAGGTTAACAAAACTACTGTGTAGCTATTTATTATGAACTAGCTCTATTATGTACTTATATATATATATATATATATATATATATATATATATATATATATATATATATAATATATATATATATATATATATATATATATATATAATATAATACAAAAAAGTATGAAAAATTAATAATTTGTTTACATGTGCACATTTCAGTCTTCTCTATAATACATGAAGGAAAATAAATTTCTGAAGATTAGTACATTAAATTTTCAGAAATATTTAGTTTTCCCTTGATTAAACCACAATGTAGACAGAAACTTACAAGTGCAACACCAAATTATTGAGTCTTGCCTACAAATAAACTTTGCTTGGCAGACTGAGCATCAATTTACATTTGCAGTTACCCTGTCCACATGAAATAACCTATTTTAACTATCTCACTTAAGTTCCTCAGCACATAATCACAATCATTTGATGAACACACTTTTCAGGTTTCAGAAACAATGTTTCTACATGTGTAGAAAAAAAATTGTTAGACTGTATAATACAATACTAGAAATATAATTTCTTAATTATCACATCATACAGCACAATACATTTCAAAATGATGGATGGATGGATGTATGTATGTATGTATGTTAAAAACATTTCCCCTGCCAAAAACAGATGCAGTCATGTTTTATTACTAGTACTTACTGTATATGTAATAAATATACAAAATGTTTCTATAATTTTCTACTGCCTGTAAAAGTTGTTCAATATATTCCTAGTTTCAAAACTGTTTTACACAAAATAGTGTTACACATTAGAAATAAGTTCAGAATTTAATGTTTGGTTTCCAGAATCAACCAGACAAAACACAAGAGGCACACACACATACAAACATCCAATAATTTTAACAGTTTGAAATAGAAGTCACTCCTGTCATGTACATTTAAATGTATTAATAAACTTGGCGCACAGTATGGAATAATTGAATTCCATCGCCACAGTGCAATTCCAACAAACAGTGTATCAAATACTTCATACATAAAATATTATGTACAATGTTTTGCCTAAATGTTACATTATACAAAATATCTACTTTAACACCAGGTTACATTATCAGCAAGTGTTACTTTCAACATACTACTGTGTCTATCCAGTACAATATGTCAAGTTGTTTAAGTTTGCTTCAAAAAACATATTAAACTAAATCAGTCTCAATATACACAAAATTATTTCTACACTGGTTTCAAAATAACCATTTCATATAAAAGAAATAAAAAACTCTATCTTGAATATACTGCACTGCAAAATTTAAAGTTTCACATACTGCAAATGTAGACTATAAATGGTGAAAGACAACAGAAAACACTGTTAGCTAGGATGTTAGCTACAGTGCTGAAATGAGACAGATAATATTTTCTTAGAAGACAGTGAAGTGCGAGCTTGGAACAGTAACTCATTCCTGAGGGGCCATTGCACGTGCCTGTGCACGCACTCTCTTTTCATACTCCAGTCTGTTCTGGCTGTAATCACAACATACACAACATTTTATTCTTCCAAATCTGTCAAATGCTCGGGCAGTAAAAGCCACCAAACTAACATAGCATACATTTACTCATTCTTATTTTTAACTTTTCTGAAGTCCTGCTTAAGTTCTACTTTCAGGCTATTCACTACATAAACCTTCTGCAACATGAACTTTCAAAATGTCACCACAGCAGGGCTGCCACCAGCCCTGAAGCTGAAATCCTGGTTCCTGTATATAAAAATCCTGGAATCATTGGGTCAAATCCTGTAAAATCCTTGTAATTAAGAACATTGCAAATTATAGGAAAAAAAAAGTGGATATGAAATACGTTTACATATTTAATGTAGTTCTTTTGGTTTGGAATGTACAAACAATGGTAATTCTTAGGGCTGGACAGATATAGATACAAATACATTGGCCGATTTACCAAAAATCGGTATCTGTTACAATTGGCCATGGTCCAACCAATTCGTTTCATCAACCCTAATGATTTAACTATCATATTTTTGAACGTGACAAATGAATTTTACCCAACTCACTACACATATAGTACTAAGTAAGGACACTTATAGTTTCCGACCATACTGGGCACTTATTTTAAAAATGGCGGCCACTTAAAAATCTAGGGACTTTATTAGGCACTTATTTTCAAAATGACAGCCATTGTAAACATTTTAGGTTTGTTTGGCATAACTACCACACTGTTTGACCAGTTCCAACCAAATTTTGTACACTGACAGTATCTATTACAAGCAACATATATGCCAAAAATCAAACACTTTTGTCTGCCATTTTGTAAGACAGTGCTATGAAAATTGATAAAGTTTTTATGTAAAAACAATTGACAGATTCCTAAGAAATTTAGCAAAAAAGTAGTACTGCAGCAATTGTTACGTACAAGTGTGTTTCAAGTATGCCACGACACTTATTTTGAAAATGGCTACCATCTAGCTATATTAGCATAGTATGTGTTATGTTCCACATCGCGTATATGTCGCCATGACAGCTGCCCGGCTACTGGTGTTTAGCTTTGTGGCTACTGCTGTTGCCAACCTAACGACTAACATACTACCTAACCTAATTCTACCTGAACAAAATACACAACAGTTCCTCCCCATTCAAAATAAGACAAAATTGTCCAGCTTCCTTCCTTGAGGGCACACGCTGTCGTTTCGACGCTCTGCCCCGAATACATCCTTGAGCTTTACTTGCATAAAAACCTCGGAAGGGAAAAGATTCTCGGGAAACAGCTGAGCAATTTGCCTCTTCCGACTTTCCGGAGTTACACACGGAGGCCCTGAAGCTCCGACTCCACCTGCAACTGTGGAATCCTCCCTGGTGTTCTGGTGGGTTGCAACCGATGTCCCAGCACCCGTTGATGTAGAACATTGTGGGTCTCTACTGCTGTGAGCGATCCTGGGCCCGAACTGCTGTAACACACTGGTTGCTGTCTATACCCTGCTGGAAACTGCTTCTTTGGCCTTCGAATCTGATGCTGGTTGACAACTTCTCCATCGCAGCTGGTCTACATGAGTTCTATGAGAATTGCACTGCTCATCTGTGACCTGGTAAATCAACTGTCCTTCCTCCCCACTGACCCAGCCCGGTATCCATTTGAAGCCACTCACATAGTTATGCAGCCATACGGTCTCTCCCACACTGAAGTGTCGAGCCCCTGCCACTACTACACCTGCTACCTGCGTATCCTGGGAGGTGTGCCTGTCTGTACCTGGATGCAGTTTGGCCAGAACAATCTGTAGTGGTTGCCCTATTAATAACTCTGCAGGAGTCTTCCAGCTACTATTTTCCCCTTGTCGTGGGGTTGTCCGCCAAGCTAATAACATGTGTGCCAACCATGTCCGCCAGTCATCTTCAGTAACTTTTCTTAACTTCTGCTTCATTGTTTGTACAGTCCTTTTGGCCAACCCATTGCTGGAAGGATGGTATGGAGGAGAAAAAACAATTTATATACCATTATTCTTCACAAACCCTGCCACTTCTTGAGATCGGAATACAGTCTCATTGTCTGCTACAATGACGTCTGGCAGCCCATGGGAACTGAACATATTGCACAGCTCCTGAATGACTGATATGGCCGACATCCGACCTACCTGACTTCAGGCCATTTGGAAAAGGCATCAATGACTATTAGAAATGTTGAACCTTGAAATGGGCCAGCAAAATCAATGTACAACCGTGACCACGATTTATCTGGTTTTGGCCAGGCAACCATTTTAACTTTAGGTGGGTTATTTTGGCACTGCTGGCAATTGTTGCTATCCTTTACCACTTGCTCGATGGCAGCATCCAGTTTTGACTACCAGAAATAGCTTCGGGCTACTGCTTTCATATGGACTACCCAATTATGTTGATCATGCAGTAGATTATCACCTCTGAACACAGACGGGATGGAATCACAACCCTGTTTCCCCACAACAAACACTCTTTATGTATAGACAGTTCCTGAGTGCACACAAAATATGATTGCATTTCCACAGCCACTTTCGCTGACCATTCACTTGCAGTATACTGAAGAACCTAAGACAGTAACGTAGCCTTACCAGTTTCTGCTGCTATTTTACCTGGCTCTACCCACACCTCTGCTGACTCTTCCAACATAAGAATGTCACTGGGTGCTGGTACCTCAAATTCTGGTGCCTGGAGCAGAAGTACGCTGAGAGCATCTGCATATTGTATTTGGTGTCCTGGTCTGTATTCCAACTCAAAATCGTGCATCCCCAACATGAGACACCATTGCAACAACCGAGGGGATATTGTATCTGGAAGGGACTTCTTAGGATGGAGCAGCCGCAAGAGAGGTTTATAATCCGTTACTATCTTGATCTTCCTACCAATCACATATTGTTTGAATTTGCTTACTCTAAAAATTACAGTCAGAGCTTCTTTGTCCATCTGGGCATAGTTATGCTCACTCTTCTGTAGTGTCCTAGAGCCAAATGCTATTGGGGCTTCCCTCCCATCACCCATGTCATAGGCCAGTATCGCTCCTACGCCATACTCCGACGCATTGCATGTCAGAATTAGGGGCTTATTGAGGTCATAATGTGTCAGTGCCTGCTCTGGTTGCAGCAGCAGCTTGGCATTTTGAAATACCTTGCTGTGTTTTTCTGTCCAACGCCATGGAGCATTTGCATCTAATAACCGGTGAAGTGGCTCCAATATTTCTGCCTTGTTGTAAAGAAATATTTCGTAGAAATTTAACAGTCCAAGAAAGGCCTGGAGCTCCTTTTTGTTTTTTGGTTCTGGTGCATCATGCACAGCATCCACCTTACTGGACAAGGGATGAATACCTATCTTGTCGATTCTAAGGCCCAGGAACACCACAGAATCGACTCCAAACACACACTTGGCTATATCAGTCCTGCCCATTGCAGCCTTTCTAGAACTTGACGCACCTGACTCCAGTGCTCTCCATCTTCTCCTCCCAGTATCAGTATATCACCAACAATACTACAGTCCCTGGAATGCCAGCAAACAGAGTATCCATTAACTTTTAAAATATTGCTGGACCACTGCTAACCCCGAATGGCAATCCCTCCAAATTGAGCTTGGTGAAGAGTTGTCCTCTCTCCAGTACTGCATACCTCATTAACCATGGGCAGTGAATACACACATGTGGCACATACACTGTTCACTGTTCCTTTATAATTCCCTCACAGCCGAATTGTGCCATCCTATTTTTAAGACGGGTATTACAGGTGTTGCCCATTCTGAAAAATTTACAGGTTCATAAACTCCCCGCTATACCAATATCTCTATTTCCTGACTTACCTTGTCTCTCAATGCAAAGGGCACTGGCCGGCCGTTTTTAAACACAGGAATGCAGTCTTGCGGGACTTTAATGGTGACCTGTGGAACCACATATTTTCCCAGTTCACCTGCTTTGAACACTGCTGGGAACTCGCTAACAAGCCAGTCTACCACATCTTCCCAAACTTTGTTTACCCCAATCAATTGAATTCCAAGTGGCTCGAACCAGTCACGTCCCAACTTGGCCCATGTCCTTACACTACAACTAACTCCAGCATCACTGCCTTACAACACTTATGTTTTACTGCCACTTCCTTTACGCCCAACACTTACAAATGTTCACTGAACCATGTATGCAATACCATGTTCCCCTTTTTCAAAGGTGGCTCATTGGGCCAAAGAAACTTGTATGTGTGCCAGCTGATAGTTGAACGGCCTGCCACAGTGTCAACTTCCATGCTCACTGGTTGTCCGTTCAACTGCACTTCAATACATCAGGACTTCCTATGTGTTTGCTCCTGCATACTGAACAAATTATATTCTGAACCTACAGTTTGCAATGTCCACCTCAAAATGTTGCACTTCCTGTGTGGCACCAGTTTGGTTCAAGTCCCTTGCACTCGAACCTGCCTGCTGTTTTTTTTTTTGGTTATGCATGCCCGCTCAAGGTGTCCTTTATTTGTGCAAAAACGGCACACTGTATTTGAGTGCCAGCATTTATCGAGTGCATGGTTATCATTGCACCGCCAACATTGCTGATTCCCTTAACTTATTTCCTTCCTTTGCCTGTCAACTGATACACTGTTTGACTTTACAGATCCTCCCGCGTTCACGTTCCTCTTGACTGCACTGTTCATTTTGTGCACATTTTCCTCCACTAATGTACTGCCTCGCAAATCCGCCATGTTCCTTCCTGTCGCTTCCGTTGCCATCGCATGTCCACTGCCTCTTGCAATGTCAATTTATCCTTAACAAGGAGAGCCTGTTGTGTAGCTTTGTCCCGAATCCCACAAACCAGACGGTCTCATTACATGCGATCCAAATTTAGAAAATTGCAGTGTATGCTTAGCCATCCCAACTCTGCAATATACACAGAAACTGTTTCCCCCTCTTTCTGATCGCGCTTCAGAAACTTAAAAGTTTCAACTATTTCACTGGACTTCGGGTGGAAGTGATTCGTTTAATCTTATGAACACTTCTGCAAGAGGTACTGCATCGGTAGATTTCGGTGACCATAATGAAGTCACCAGACCTGGCTACTGCTGTTGCCAACCTAACGACTAACATACTACCTAACCTAATTCTATCTGAATACAATACACAACAGTCTGCTACATCTTCAAAATCATTTAATCAATTCCAACTTAACTTTGTAAGCTAGCAGTATATATAACATCAAATATGTCTTCATGGAGCCACTTTCGTCCTCCATTTTGTAATATAGTGCCACATGAATAAACAAAGTTTTATGTCATATTTCAGAAAATAATTGTCAAATTCCTACCAAATATGGCAAACAAATAGTACTGCAACAGGTAATGATAATTTATATGTTTTAGGTATGTCAGGCACTTACTATCAAAATGGCAGCCATATAGCTATTCTAGTTTTGTACATTATATAATGAACTCAGTGTAATTAATTCCAATCAAACTTTGTTTGCTGGCTGTATATATTACAACCATCAAATGCGTCCACACAATATCGCTTTTGTCCACCATTTCGTAAAATAGAATTACACGAGAAATCAAAATTATGTGATATATCTGGAAAAAAAAGCCAATTTCTACCAAATTTGGCAATCCAGTAGCGCTATGGTAGGTGATGTAAACTTATAAACTCTGCAAGGGTCAGACATATATTTTCAAAATGGCGCCATTATAAACATTTTAGTAGAGCTGGACCAATATCGATACTGATACATTGGCCAATAAACTCAAAATTGATATCAGTTACAATTGGCCATTGTTCAACCAAATCATTCCATCAACCTAAATGATTTAATCACCATGGCAATTACAGCACTTGGTTACCTTGCAGGACATGTTTTCACAAACAAAGAAATTTATTTTTGCATTTGAAAAACTATTTTCTTAATTTTACTTTTATCTTTTAGTAACAGGTGATTTGAAATTAAAGGGAAACTGATATGGCAGGCTTTGGTGTTGCTACATATTTAGCTCTATATAAGCCATACCTGGTGAAATTTGTGTAATTAAACATATAATACAGGTATCTGCTTTTGAGGTGGTTAAAATTAATTAGTAAAAAAGTTTTAACACTATAATAGTCATTGTTGTACATTTCCTATCACATAAACATAGACTGTAAATTGATCTATTGCTCCCACAATGTATATAGATATTTCATCCGCAGCACAACATGATTCATAAATCAATTAGTAGCAATATTTATGGTTTTATATACAAATCTGATTTGAATGAGCCAAATTGCTATGGCGGTGGCACTCATTTATGGGCAGAAGCAGAATCATAACATTCATTTTATTTATAAACAAACATCTCTAACCATAAATGTTGGCGATATGAAGAAAGTAAATTGTATGCATATATAAAGCAGATGAATGCAATTTAAGCACTGAAAATTTGCGCAGAATTTAAAAACACTGCCTTCTTTACTCATCTTCTGTGTTTTGTGGTTAGGTTCTTGACAAATACGGCATTTGCAACTATTGGGCGAGGTTGGTTATTGTAGCCGGCTGATTACATTGCAAAACCAGTTAAGAATGCGAAAAATAGTTACTGAGTTAGATCATGCCCCGGAGTTTGATAAAATTAAGATTTTTTATAAACTGACCAAAATGCTAAACTGCAATGTAAACATTGAGTGGACAGGAAAAGACACATGCTTAAATACCGCAGTGTCGTATGCACAGTGATTTGTAGTGTATATATTGTATAAGGAATTATATGCAACTTTTTGTATTTGTTGACAAGTTTTTCCACATCCTGAAGACTTTGTGCTCATTTTCAAGTTACTCAGACACTATATAAAAAAATACAAATGCAATTATTTGTATAGGCACTATCTGCGGGATTGGCCACAACGTATCGGTATCAGTAATATCGGCAAACTGGGGCTTGGACCCACCTCTAGTAATTCTTTTTTACAATCACAATTAAACTTCCGTTTATACGACTGACCGCACCGGCAATAACTTTCATTTCCTCACCATTGTGATAAATGCCAAATGCAAAAGTCACCAAATTCGGATTGCACACGTAAAAACTGCAATTTGCAGCAAAGGTTTGTTCAATAATGACCTTGGCCTTTGCATGTGATCATACAACCAGGAACAGAAAAATGTAGATAACTATATACCCATGCCAATGAATAATTAAGCAAAATATTTTGGACATGGCGTATGTACAATATATTTTGCTTTATTATCCATCTCCATTATAATAATTCTTCCAAACAAATGCATCAGTGAAACTCACACACATCGCTGTGAGTACTAGTATTGCCACTTTGAGTAAAGTGATTTTATATATATATATATATATATATATATATATATATATATATATATATATATATATATATATATATATATATATATATATATATATATATAAAAACCTAACGTTAGCATTTCAATTTTTCTAGAATGTTAAAAATCCATAAAAAATGATAAAATCTGTTAAAACGGCAGGTCTGCACTACAGCCATTTACTACATGCACTGCAAATGAACTATCATTATGCTAAAATCAAACCAGAATTAACATGAAAAAAAATTTGTGTTTATGTTATTGTAACATAATTTACGTATCAGTAAGTTATATATATATATATGTTAAAAAATTATGAAATATACACTTTTTTTGCATATTTTTGCTTTTTTTTTTTAATGGTGGACCTATATGCGAATTCCTTTGTCGCCAACTAAAAAAACTTTAAAATACTTTCCAGCAAGCAAAAAAAGTCAATGTTTTGATGCATGACCTTTGCAAAAATGATATAAACAACTTCACCTCATCAGTGAACCAATCTTATGTTTGATAGCAACGGAGTTTTATTGTTGACCACGTAACAAGAGTTAAAAACTTTTACTGTTTGCCACGGCAAATATGGACATTCCAGTCTGCAGATTGTATTGTTCAACGGCCACCGAGACTATGCATCCAAAGCACCGAGTACCGCTGCACATTGCTAGATGGCTCAACAAGTACGATTCGCCACATCTCGATCTCTTTACGCCTTGAGGAAGCTACGCTATGGCTACCCCCTCTCTATCGCACCCCTATCCAGCTGACTGAAGGAAAAGGACCTGCTACAGTATATATAGCAAGTCACAAGCCAACTCTTCACCAGTCTTCATTTCTTCACTGCATTTGCGCTGAAGGAAACACCTCTCCTTGGTCTCCACTGCACCTCGTCGCCAGAACCATCCTTCTTGACCTGCTTAGTCTGTAATGTTGCGGTATTACTGTCGCCGCAGAAGTTCACTTAATGAACATGCAACACTAACGCCCATTGGCCTCCTCTATGCATGCCTCGGTATGCACACTACCCCCTTATCACCTCCTTGTTTTATGATGTTACGTATTTAATTGTATCTGGTTTTAAATTATAATTTGGGACTCTCCGACAGACCATCACAAGACGTGCTGTCATTTGCTTCGTTGCCTGACTACTTGCAGCATTTTATGGCGACATGGGCTGAATTTCTATTAGTAGTGCAGTACAGCACACTGCAAATAACTTTGGCGATATAATGTAATATACGGTATGTTATTACTTTATTTGAATTAGTTTGTACCCCAGAGAGAGGGTGAAATTATTCTGGTGAGTTGTGGACAGCTTTTCATATTTAAATCCTAAAATGGGCACTTGGAGTAGTTTTTTGGTTGTGTGCTTTAAGTAGTGTTTGCTAGGAATGCAGAAATTAAATAAAAATTATAGGACTTTTTGGATACTTATATAGTGGTTTACTATATATATTGGTTGGTATTTACGCATGTGTTTTTTGGATTGGTAGTGTGGTTTACCTTTACTTGCTACTGCAGTACCGTTTGCCTATTCCCACCCAGACTGGCATAACCTTGCGCCCACAGCTCGCTGCAGTTTCGTTTAATATTTTAATGGTGTGTCGTCATGATATTTTTTATAACAGAGGGGTATGACAGGCTGCTTTGATATGGCTGCCTCTCTGTCGAGTACGTTTTTAGTAGGATTTTAATATTAAATTTTAAATTGCACTCTTACTGTGAAGCGTTACGCGGGAGAGACAATACACAAGTGTCAGCTAGACATGGCCGTGTATATGCCCGCTGAGTTTTCCGTCTTCAGAAACAGTAAATCCAAACACATGGTAAAACAAAGCTTTTCTGTCATCTTGCAAAGGCAGTTTCGTGCTCATAGAAAGGCATGTTGCATATCCGAGTTTCGTTTGTCCTTGCAGTGCAACCAACTGCCCTTTCCGATTGGCCAGTATTTGTAGCCTCGTCTGCATGCATGGAAATCAATACTTTTCAGGCGCGTCCAATGATCTTATGCCTGTGGATTTCGGTGACTGTCTAGGAATACATCCAGACAGATCACAGGTGTGAGCATCAGACAATGCTCACGCCTTCCACCTACTCATGGTGCAAATCTGAGAATAACGCCCCTGCTTACTCAAGGGACTGACTTGTGATCTGAGCTCTTATACTATGTTATCACGAATGGTATTAACTATGCCTGATTTGATAGTGCTGAGTTTCACCTCCAGGTTGGTCAGAGACCCCGGATTGCTTACACTCGCAGCAGAAGCGGTAATGTACCTGTCCAGCTTTGCCAAAAGGTCGCTAATAATCTTGTTGTCCATCACCACACAGCTACCTACAGCATCAAACTTCGCTGTGAGTTTAGCTGACAAGTTGTCACAGTTTGTGACCATGTCGGATACATGCTCTATCTGAGTACTCATAACATCCAGTTTACGTGTATTGTTATTTGCCATGAGCAGATGATCCTTCAGATTAGCACCTAGAGCTGCAAGCACTGCTATAAACACGTCCGCCCAAGTCATCCAATTTATTTTCGACAGTAGCAAGTGTACTGCCCAAGCCGCTGAGGTTCTGCACATTGGAAGTTAGGGTTGAAATCTGACTGTTCATTTGACTGGATGACTTACCAACAGCATAAATGTTTGATACCAGGTTGGCCATCTTCTTACTGAAAGTGGCAAGCGCACCTTCAGTCAGAGTCTTGTAGAAATTGGAGGGCAGGCCACCAAACCTGCACACCCACATCATCCAGTTTCTTTTTCATGTTCACGAAGTTCAATTCCAGACTGGTCAACTTCATAGTCAAAACAGCCAGCATGCCTGCACCTGCAGTACCGACATTAAGGGTCCTGTCTATTGTTGTAGTCAGGTCGGTAAGGCCGCTGTCTGCAACTTTTGTGCCCACAACATATAGTTTTTTCTCCAAAGCTTCAAACTGCCTTCCGAGGGTAGTCAGCGTATTTGCATCGGTAGAAGCCAACGAGTGAATCTGGGCCTCTATCTTGGCAGACAGTGCATTCGGGTTGTTTAATATCCACCCTTCCATTACCCTGTGTGCATTACCAGATACGAAACTAGTGAGACTGGAACAGACTTGACCATGTTGGCAAGTCTCATTTCCATTTCAGTGGCCAATACATTGGTATCGAAAATGCAGTTCTCCACAACGGTCAGCTTCTCACCTAAGCTAGCCAGTTTGTGCACATTGGCAGTCAATACTTGTAAAGTCAGTAGTCACCTCATTGACTATTTTCTCGCCCACACTGCCAGCATCGGCTCCAATGCCACAAGCCAAGACATAGCGGACTTGAGTGAATGAAGATGACACACTGTGTTGGTACATGTGGTTTGTAGAGGTTCCAAAGCTTCGGAAGTGATGCTGTATACAAAGGACACATTCGCCGCTTAACCATCATGCTTAGGCTCACCAAGATGTTTGGCACATTTGCCTCGAAAACTGAAGTTCCCATCGTTAGTAGATGTAATAAAAAATTTCTGGCGCACGCTTCAGGCCGCTATGTCTGAGCTTGGAAACAGCGTAGCTCATCCTTCACTGATGTACAATGAACTGTATAATATAACTGATGTATAATGAACTGATCAAAGCCTTGGCGATACCGCCCCTTAAGTGATAGGAAATCCTTGGCGATGACTGGAAAACTGTACTGTTCGTGCCAGCAATATGAGCATATACTCTTAAAACTGTTGAAAGTCATATCTGTATTCACATGGTTCGAGTATACGTGGCATAAATTCATCTCATCCATGTGAAACCGAGCAAGGAAATTGGCGTTGTAGCACAGAAGTTGATTTGGTATGTGCGAATGTTTGACAGAGGTAAATCGAGTCAACCTCCACATGCCAACTCATGCCGAAATAATGTTGTATCGTCTTCTGTTTTTCACATACAACATCACTGAAAATAAATACAGAGTTTGGCTTGGCATCACTGGGCACCATGACTGTTTCGTTGTCACTAGGTGGAAAATACTGGAGTCCATCCACAGCGTGTAGGATTTGTGCTAGGTGTAGGTATTTAGATTGTTGGAGAGATTTTGAGTAGAGGTAAACATACTTGAAATGAAGTCCATTGGGATGTTCTATAAGGCTAAAAAGCACACACATCTTCCTGCAATTACTTGGACCAGCTAAAATACAGTATACAGTGTTCGACAGAAGTTTCCCATGGCACAATTCATGCATAGTATATTTGTTCCCGGCAGTTATGATAATTGGGAGTGTAGTAGACTGTGGGACAACCTTCATTGCACTGAGACACGTTCGTTAAACTGCAAGTATTTAAGGTAGGGTCAAGTGCTAGTAAAGTTAGTATGCTGTAATGCGTAGTATGAGCAAGTCAAGCGTTAATTTGTTAATAAATATCCTTCCTTTCGAAGTTCACATTTCCGGCTATAAATTTTGTGGGCCTGGAACTAGGTTAGCACGGAGATTAAAACGTGGTGACGTACCCATCAATTCCCTAGATAGGGCATGCCAGGAACACAATATAGCTTATACTACCAGCAGTTAGCTAAAGGATCTACATAAAACTGACTCAATTCTCGCAAAAAAAGCACAAATGATAGGTACCTGCAACAAAACTCTGCAAACATCTAGTCGCTTGTGGTGTGCCCAAGATCATGCGTGTCAAAGTCAAGCGCGGTGTGACATTGCCTTTTTTCCTGCCAATAAACAGGCTCCTAGGAAGTTTGATCGGTGGAGCCAATGGCATCGAGTGTGTGGTCAACACAGCAAAGAGTGAAAATCAAAGGCTTACAGAGGCAATCAGGAACAATAGACAGATGGAAACTCTAACCGGAAAAAATAAACAGGCAGGGTCTCTATTTACGACCGTACTGAAGGGATGCGTTCTTAAGCGCCCATACCGTGTCATATGAAGAAGACCCCGAAGTGCGGGATCAATCTTGAAAGCGTTACCCAACACTCCACTTACAGACATCAATAGCAGCATGTATTCAAGGAAACTGAAACTGTTCCACTTTTGAGGTGTCTTCATGCGTGACGAGCTGTCGTGCCGGCCATGGTACGCAGAGACTGACGTACTCAACCTAGATACCAACCATGGACTAGGAACTCACTGGGTGGCATACCCAGTTGTTTATTACGAGAATTACAGGAACTGAAGGCCCACACCTGAAGTAAAAGCGTATATGAAAGGTGCTAAAATATAATACAATCATGAAACAGAGCAACAGCCGCAGGAATGGAACTGTGGTCATTTATGTTTTGAGATTCTTTTCCAATATTTAATGAGGGTACACTGCATGCACGTATCAGTCATGTCGTTGACTTTGATTTTGTCGGGTACAACTTCAGAATTACATTCTGTACATTTTACGCCTTTGAAATTATAGGGGGCGTGGGAAATTGCGCTAATAGATTTTCAAACATATTTCTCCGTACCGCATATTGATGAAAACAATAGCATGTTTCGATACATTAAGACGACTGGGAAGAGAGGAGAGGTACGTATTTCGACTGGGTCATACGAATAAGAGGACATAGATGACTATTTGAAGCAAGAACTGGGACCTGATGTAGCGGTGAAACTGTGTGCCAACTCAAATACTTCACATACCAAAATGTCCAGTAGTGCTCAAATCTATTTCATACAAAATGATATGCTCGCAGATAAGCTAGGGTTTCTGAATGACGTACGAAGCCAACAAGCTGCATAAACCAACTTCGTCTGCGAACATATTTCCTGTAAACGAAATAAGAGTAAATTGTAATTTAGTTACCGGCTCGTATCTCAATGGGCCCATAGTGTGACCTCGCTTAGCTATACGAGACTCCCACACGCCACTCACAGTTAGCTGTGATTTTGTCTCTGCAGTTTTTTTCTGTACAGACCTGCTAGCATACGGCTTCGCTGTGGGCACCCTTTTTTTGTCAGTAAGTGCCAAGATGCTGGTGGCTTTGGGTAGGGATGCAGTGACGTTTGTCATTTGGTTAGGAAGGAAGCAGACCACAATGATAGAGCGGGAGGTTCCAATATGGCAGTGCACGGAGTTCATACCTGCACTGGAATGACAGAGCAGGAAATTCTGATCCAATATGGCACCACAGGCGCAAGCACATTCTTTGTGGAAATTTGCGAATTAAGTGAATTTTGGAATCCAAGATGACGGCCGAGTCTACTGAGTACACAGCCAGGAGCAACTTGCGCTGGAAACCCCCTTTTACAACATTACTGTTAACTTCACTGCCACCACACTCGTTTTGCCATACTTAGCAGTTGGATGAGTCTGAAAGCTCTCAGTTTGACTAAACCTATTAGATTTTTCTTATTACCCAAGTTGTATCCGTGCTGTGCGACATGTAGAAAACTCGGGAAGAAGTCACTCTTTTACTTCCGCACAGGCTGCCACAGCAGGAAAGCTTAGCTAACACAGCCTAACGAGTGAGGCTTTATGCAATTTTTATTATTTATTTTAATATTAATTGCATTTTAGTACCGATCATATTTTCATTCCCCAAGGGTCAAATACTATTCCCCGTGCTGCCAACAAAGTACTTGCTTTTCCCTATTTCACAGTTAAACTATGCTAAATATTTCTATAGTTAGTAACCAAGCCTTAACACTCTTTTTGTAGGATGGCATGCTTTAATGAAAAGTGACTCGTGGCACATCGTCTTGAATTCCCTTCCACGATATAACCTCACACAAAATTCTGTACGAATAGCTCATGAAAAAAGATGACAAGAACTTCACACAGTCTTGGCAAAGATGTTCACTGAGGAAGAGAGAAAGAACGCCAGTTCACACGCATCAGAGAGAGACAGTGACATCTAGCCAGTGCAGTGCTCAAAGAAACAAAATAAAAGAGTGTAACAGCACCTGCAGCTGTCCAGCCATTACTCCAAGCTCAGCTGTCTCCATGTCGCTCAAAGGAATTTCTTTCTCAACCCATATCACCCTTCAAAAGAGCCTTACCACTACAGAGGGAAAAACAAATTGTTCTTGCGGGGACAGTTCTAGTCCTTCAGAATAATTTTTTTTTGCATTGCTTCTTTAAGGATGAGCCTTCGTCGCAGTGGACAGGGGGCAAGTTGACGCATTACATCTTTCCGACAATGATATAAACGACTTCGCCTAATCAGCAAGCCAACCTTGCACTTGATAGCAACGGAGTTTTATTGTTGACCACACAACGAGACGTTAAAAACTTTTACTGTTTGTCACTGCAAGTATGAACATACCAGCCTGCTGATTGTATTATTCACCGGCCACCGAGACTATGCATCCATGGCACAGAGTACCACAGCATGCCGCTAGATGGCTCTACAAGTATGACTCGCCGTATCTCGATCTCCAAGCTTCGCTTCTACCCTTCCTTCACCGTATCCGTGTCAAAGGAAAAACTTCTCCTTGGTCTCCACCACGCCTCGTCGCCGGAGTCATCCTTCTTAACCTGCTTTGCTTTCACATTTGTACCGAAGATACATGCCAATGTCGTCTACACACCTAGACACTGCGGCTCCTTCTGGGCAAAACATGCGTAGGGAGTAGTACCAGTCTATGTTATTTTCCTAGCATTCATCTACCCTGCCATTGTTAGCTCAGGACCAGGGCACCTTTATCTGGATAAACATAGGCTAAGCTTCTAAGCTCTTGCTAGCCTTAGGAGGTAGTGCAACATTACACTGTTTACTTCCCGTTAAATGGAATAAACAAGAGTTTTACCAACTCAATGGCATCCTTGAGAACATGAAACCTCTCCCAGTGTACCTCACACCGCTCAAGAGATTGCAGGTGGCCGGGAAATTTACTCACACGAGCCATACCCAACAAACTGAGTACAGATACATGCACCTTGGACGGCCACCCATTCTATGCTCCACGGAATCCAGAACAGTAAAGCCCCGATCCTACGTACTCTGTATGCTGAGGCTGGCTTGCCTGCTCCAGTAGCCTACTCTCTCTACAGTGTTTCGATGCCGGAGTTAGTGTTCTTTGAGTCTGGGTAACCCCCCCCCCCCCCCCCCTCGACCACTCATAAGACCCTCACCCATGTGCAGAAACTGTCAATGACAAGGCTCAACTCTCAGTGCTCACCTGATTTCGGCGCAGAGTACTGAGATAGGGGTTCTGTTGAGTCTGCAGAAGTTTCACGTGGTTTTACATCAAGTAGGACTACACGTCACCTGGAATCACTTCATGGACATGAGAGTGTCAATCCAGATGCTTTACTCCTGTTGGGGTGGTATCTAAGAGAAAGTCAAACAGGTGCTAACGACCTCTGAATGCTTGGAAGAGCTTACCACCTCCCTCATCGCTACTTTCCCACAGCTCTCGCCTAAAGTATCAAGCCCAAACATTGCACCATCTAAAGATACCAGTAACATCTGAAAATCCCAAGGACCTCTTCAAGGCTCCAACCAATATATTCTCAATAAAATAACACCACAGAAAGATATACATAACCTATTTTGTTACCAAGTAATTGCAAAAACTTTAACATTGGAAACAACTTAATTTTTGCCACTTGAAAATTCAATAATTCTAATGTTTTTTGCAAAAAAAAAAAAAATATTTGAACAAACTATTAATAGAATTAACAATAGATATAATAAGACATCTTCAGAATAAAATTATACTACAGGAGGGTATCTGCCAAGCAAGACCACCGAGCACGTGATGTGACTGTAGTCTGTCAGTGGAAACATTCGACCAACATAGTGATGTGGTATCTATTTTTTTAGATATGCACTATCACCAATACAGTGCTCACCAAGAGAAATGCAGCATGTAGCAAATAAAAATGTGCAACAAATTTATTTTCGGCATATTTCCCTAAAATTTTAAAATATTTTCACACATTTTTTTTAAATTTACGGTTCCTCAAAAACCAGTTGTTATAGAAAGACGGGCGCAATAAATGGAGATGATAAAGAGAGGTTCCACTATACAATATTTCCTGTTTTCATTTATTTACACGAGAATGTATCTACTGCTCTTTCATCTCAGTCGTATGAACGACAAAAGCAATGTCTGCAATAATGTATTTAATATCATCGGCCTCACACTAGCTACAACTCATTGCGCAGCATATATCACATCGTGCTATAAAATAGGAAGTAAGATAAATTATTCTGTTGATTCATTCATTTCAAATTTTGAAGAAATGCGAGCATTTGGGGTTAACCTTCAATTTTAGTAATAACAGCAAGAAACAATTGCAATTACAGTAAAACCCATTTAAGACGACATCATTTAATACGATCTCCCGCCTAAAACAACAAAATGTTTTGGAACCAAATTTCATGTATCTTCTTAGCCTATACTACACCCTTTTAATGTATTTCATGTGAAAAAGTTTTCCCGTCTAAGAAACAAGAGCAAAATCGCAATAAATATAATTTTAACCAATTTTAAAAAATTTCTTAGTGCGTGCAGCGCATTGTAAGCTGACCTTAGCTGGGTCTGCCCTTATAACATAGTCACGGCAGCGGCAGCTGCTGCCAGGCCGCCTTCCCTCCGTCGGCCAAGTCCACACCCCTCTGCTGCCTTCCTCACTCTGCCAGCCTCCTCCGACCCACTGCAGCCAAGACTCTTTTCCCTCCCTTACCTAGGTCACCATACCCCTCTACTCCCTTCACAAGTACCCCTCTACATGACTATCTTCCACCTAGCCATGCCCACACTACTCCAAGTTCCCTTCCACATCTTTTCTCTCTTTCTCCCTCCCCTGCCAAAGTCTTATTTATCATCTGCATTCTCGCCCTCTAGCCCCTAACACTCCCATCCTCTATAGATGCATCCTCCACAACAAGCAGCCCCTCTTTTTTTCCTATTCCCCCCTCCCGCGTAAAGTGGGAAGTGTGGCACTAGATGTCTCATCCTTTCACTACTTCTGCCTCTTTCCACCCCCTTTACGTTAGCTGTGTAAACAATAGAACCTGCCAGTTCCATTTTAGACGTTGATTTTAGCCATCACAGCCATACATTAATGCACACTGTTTAGATGTGAGTACTGTTGCAATATTTGGACAACTTCGACTACAATTGTAGTGGTAAATTTGGGAAACACATGGCTTTTGTATAAATTCTTGTTGAAGTGTCACTTACTTTGGTTAATCTACGGCTGGTAGAGTGGATGTTTGTATTTTTTACCATTAAGAGTGTGTTACAACATGGACCACATGAATGTGCCTACCTCGTCAAAAACGAGGATAAAAAGGAAGCCCATTTCAATTTCAGAAAAACTTAACAATCAATATGGTAAATAATCAGCCTAACTTATCATGTGTGAAAATTACTGAGTAATTGAACATTCCAGTACCGACCCTCAATACAATAATGTTGAATTGGGAAAAGATACTCCTGCAGTCAATGTCTGAACAACCAGGGCGGGAAAAACTGAAATCTGCAAAGTTTCAAGATGTGGAGAATGTGCTTATGGAATGGTTTCGTCAAAAAAAGGCTCTTAACCTTCCAGTTGATGGACCCATCCTAAGGCAAAAAGCTGAAGAAATTGCTCTAAGACAGAATATTGAATTCAAACCAAATAATGGTTGGATTGACAGGTTCCAAAAGAGGCCTGGCCTGGTCTACAAAAAGTAAGTGGAGAAGCAAGTGGTGTAAATGAAGCTGAAGTGAATGCTCGGAGAGAAAGAATTATCCCAAACTTGTTGTCCAAGTATGAAAAAAAATATATTTTCCATGCTGATGAATGTGGCATGTTTTATAACACGCTGCCCGACAAAACTTACTGTTTTAAAGGACAGAACTGCAGTGTTCTTTAAATCAACAAGCAGAGAATAACTGTTCTTGTTTGTGCCAACATGGATGGCACAGAAAAATTTCCACTCCTTGCTGTTGGAAAATCAAAACAGCCACGCTGTTTCAAAAATGTGAAGTCACTGCCATGTACCTATAAAAACAACAGTGCTGTATGGATGATTTGTAAAATATTTAAAGAGTATTTAATTTGTCTCGACTGAAGAGTGGCACCTAAAAACAGGAAAATACTGCTTTTTCTTGACCAGTGTCAAGCACATCCCACGGATGTAAGAGAGCTGCAGAACGTTCAAGTTGAATTCCTACCTACAAACACAACTTCAGTATTACAACCAATGGATCAGGGCGTAATCGAGAATTTGAAACAAAAGTTCCGTAAAACACTTGTCCTGCGGCTGCTCCAGAGACTAAATTCCAAACAAGAATACTACAAATTGTCTCTGCTAGATGCAGTCGGAATGTTGACAATGGCATGGAACTCTGTCAGCAAACAGACTATTGTCAACTGCTTTCGGAAAGCTGAATTTGCAACAAGTGTAAATGATGTGGAAGGAAATGAGGATCAGTTGGAACATGATGAAGTGAACTGTGAAGTATGGTCAGATGTTCAAGAGAAGCTTCAGATCGGTACTATAGGCTGTTCATGTTAAAGTGAGCACTTTTGAAAGCCCTCTCGTTTGGAATAATAGTTGATAAATATATTTTATTGTAGCCTTGGAGGTTAAATTCAGATCATGGTGGAATATACACACTATGTTTATTACTTACATACTAGCATTTGTTTTAAAAAATTGGTTAAATAATAAAACATGGCTGAAAGAAAAAAGTAACTAGGGCCTCAAAAGTGCTCACTTTACCATGAACAGCCTATAAATTTGAAGAATTTGTGAACAGTGATGATGGTTTGCCACCATGTGAAGAACGAGACGTGGCCCAGCTTTGTGAACATAATTTAGAACAAAATTATGAAACTGAGGAAGAAAGTGGACCTTCAAGCAGCAGACCTCCATCTACTTGCCAGGAAGCAATGGAGAGCCTTGAGTATTTCAGTCATTTTCTGCTTAGTATCTGTGATGTACCTGATAGTGTACAAAAAAGTTTGTGGGACTTACAGATGTACACATCAAGTGTGTATGAAAAACGTACCAAGCAATCAACACTAGACCAATATTTTATGAAAGTGTGAATTACACCTTTTGTTTTATTTTTTAAATTTAAGCAGATGTATTGATGTGCATATCCAGTGTTTTATTTAAGTAGCAAACAACACTCAAAAGATATAAGATTGTTTTGTGCTGTCTGGTTAAGATGATTTAAGTTACATAAATATTTGATGAATAGGAGGATTGTTTATGTCAAGCGCTGCTGTTTCTGAAGTTCTTCCAGCTAAATGTGTACAGACCAAACATTACACTGCCTTGAAATGTTGTATTAGGTGTAACTGAAGTAAAATGAAACTTAAGAAGGTATCCTCGAAATTGCTTGAACAGATGTAAAATTTAAAAATATGCTGGTCTTATATGAACTAAAATTACATTAAATCTTATATATTTATGTCACTACAATAATTTTTTTTTCTACACTTATTGAATGAGTCATTTTGAACACCATATACAGGTATCCTTCTAATAAGTTTTCTTGCTTAATGAGCCTAAATTTGTCAGTTTTAAAAAAAAAAGACAACAGGGTTTCACTGTAGTTTAATAATTTTGAAAACTGTAGTTAAACACAGTTTCAAATTATTGACTTTCCCTTCCTACAATGCAATTTGAATTTCACACTTCAAACTCTATGTTTACAATCAACGGTTGAAGACTAACTTATACACATATTTTGTTCGGTCTGTAAGGCAATAAATAATATCCACTGTGACAGAAGTGCAAAACTTTAAGGGTTATATTTATTTACCTTAAAAACAATTTTTATGATCATTTTATACTAAGGCAACAATGGAGAACTTTTAAGTGAAATTTGATGCAGTTCGGAACATGTGTTTATACATGTCTGTCCAACCATTATACTGAGCCTTGCGTTACACATCACACTTAGCTCCTGGCTCTCTATGTAAACTCTTCACTTGTATTCCATAACTACACTAAATGAGAATAATTTGTTTATTTTTAACCAATTTTGCAAAGCGCATCTGTGCCAATCAGGATTTCACAGTCAGCCAGTTCGGCCGCCCGGTAGATTATCGGCAGCCGAGAACTTATGTATGAAGTTTTGCGGTAACAACTCTTACGTAGGTTGAAGTAAGGGCATACTCCATGTGAAGAGCGATGAGTCATAATCGTAGTTTATTAGTAGTATAAGCGGAATGCATCAGCTCTAATTATCATGTTTCACACCACCCTCCTTATCATGCAAGCCTGCCTCCCCTATTTTGGTGTCATACATCATGCTGTGACCTCCCAAGGGAAGTGTAGTGTTGAGCTCAGAAGGAATCATTATAGCCATTATCAGTAGTGCTGCAGCTCACATGTGGCCATCATGCCCCCTCACCTTCACCACTGTCAAAAGAATAAGTAAGTGACACAGATAACCTCATTGTTATCCAGCTACCTCAGTTACCAGCTTGCCTTGAGCAGTCTGTAGAGATGCAACAGTTCTCCAAGCTTGTTTCCTGTAGTGATAAGTCAATACCTGTACTTTATATATGCAAATTCCTCACATGATTTTGTTGCTGTACTCAAAGAATACAGCATCAATTCATTTCTGTATTAATTAGTGTAGAGTACAAACATACATCATATGTACTTATTTTAGAACATCCTTATGTTGAACTGTGTACTAACACGAATCATCGGAATGGTATGTACATAATTTGCCCAAAGTTGTCATCTTTTTCCCTTATTTAATTTTACTACTTCCTGTACTTTGACATCATAACTGGGTCAACTTAAAATGGCTGAAGTTAAGCCCCTGTTTATTAAGTATTTGCATTTAGCCTTTCCCAGAAAGAAAATTAGCTTGCGCCCATAAGCTGAATAACCATGGCTTTGGGTGCACCACAGCTACATCTGCCAATCATGTCAAAAGATGTGGTGGCGGGCTCAGATGAGTGGATAGACTGTATCTACACTGGGGTGGGCGATGGAGTAGGAAAATAACTCACTGAGGGCATCCTATGTTTTCTTCAAGAAGCTGGGCATATTATCAAGATTGGCTGTAGGCAGGATGTTAGCCGCAACAGTACCCTTGGTGATATCTTGGTCCGATATCGCCAACGTCTGCTTTGAGTGTGAGGTCTTCTAGTACTGAGTATACAAATGTGGAATGATCAAACTGAGTGTCCTTACTACTTCCAGGTTCAAAACTCTTGTGTAACTATTATTATTCTCCTCCCTCCTCAAGAATTCTGCATGAAGCTTTGGGAGTCTGGAATGTAGCATGCCCAAGCACAGATTTGGTCCTTGTACTCCCTGAGCCAGAGCCTGATGAGAAGCAAAAAACATAGATATGGTCATTGCACTATAAAGAGTAGGGATGGGATCCTTGATGCTGCAATATCTAAATACCCTCGATACTTTTTAGTATCGAGTATCGCATGAGAAGATTCAAAAGTATAGAATTTTATCATTGTGCTAATGGTATTTACCAAGCACAGTCAACTCTTGAAGTATCATTATCGCATGAAGGGATAAATTGCATCCACCAAAAATTTTTTGTGGTCACAACACAATTCCTATTTAATGTTAACATACCCACATTTATCGTTTAGCGCACGTTGCATCAATCAAAGAATATTTTGGGTACCGCCACCTAGGATTTCTGACAACTTTTGTTTTCAAACTGGTTGTTTATACAAACGTCTAGTAACTGGATGTGAAATATATCACGTGCACCGCCGTTTATCACTGCTCTGCAGTGCCCTGTCTTCCCAACACATCTGTTTGCATCGACAGCCTGGCCACCTGATGCAATGTGAGCCTGGCTTGCTACTTCCCCTTACATGCCTGCCTAGAAGGGAAGTGGTTACCTAGCAACCAGCGTGGCAACCTAGCATCCTCGCTCCCCTCCTTTCTCTGTCCCGCACCTTCCTTCCTCCCCTTACATGCTTTCGAGAGGGAAACCTGTTTTCTAGCAAAAGAAAAAGCACGTCTCCTCTCTCGCTCTTGGCTACATGCGCTAGCCTTCACCCAGCACACACCTGCCCGCAGAGCAAAGTCTGCCTGGCAAAGGTAGAAATTTTATCAAGATTACCCGTCACTCAAAATAGTAGCACCTATCATCATTTGAATTTCAAAGCAAATGGTTTCACCTGAAAATGTTACAGGAAACATCTTAACGAGGAATTATTATTTGCAAAGATGTTTTCTTTTGTGATTAAAAAGTAATTTTTTCCCAGTAAGGTTGGTGTTTCATTGTATCTGGCACAAAATCAACAAAATTTTAAATGTAATATTCATTTAAATCAAAGGGCATCATCTTGGAGAATAAAATTATATGCCCAGAAGCATATACTTGACCTTCCTTTGTTGCCAAAAATTGTTTGAACATTGAGTGACTTGTATTATAAGCATGAAGTTCATTTTCAGTAACTTCTTGCAGGGAAATTGGAGGATTTATATTGATTTATTTCAATAGACACACGTTTTTTAAATAAACTGATAACATGAAAGGGCCTATTCGATACCTTTTGCCATCTAATAATGAGCAGATAAGCACCAAGCCAAGTGCAGTGTAAGTCACGACAGGGAAAACCAGAGCACATGGTTTTGAATGATTAATAATTTAAGACAGTAAAGAAATCAAATGTAATCACCTCAATTATCAATTTCTGTCTCAAAATTACAATTTTTCTTTGCAGTAATATATAACTAATTACCTTAAAAAGACAGACATTTGCCCCGAGCGCAAGGTATCTCCATCATGTGGCGGTCGTCTACCCTCCTCCACCAGCCACCGTGAACACACTGCCCAATCGATAACTTCTCCATGGGATCTCAGCTGATTGAGTGCGTACAGGACCTTCAGAATTTAACTTGCATTCAATGTCATATTATTTAAATTTTCAGAGGGTTTGAAAGTTTTAGGTCAGCTTGCATTTGGTGTCGGATCACAATCAATTATATTCAGTATTTTGAGACATTATTTTCCTTATTTAAATTAGTTTAGGTGAAATGTTTTTTAATGTATTATTTACAGTAATACTTTTTCTAAAATTCCCGTTTTTATTGTGTTAATGCACGACATCTTTCCACATATTATCAAACCGACTTCTACTCATCTGTACAAACAAACTTGGAGCACTTCAATCGAGTTTGATTTGATGCTGCCGCCAACAAGACGTCAGGAATTGTTTTATCTACCCAAGGCAAAGGACGGACGCTCCAGGCCAGATATTATTTTTCGCCGGCCGAGACACCGAAACCATGCATCAGGATCAATGGAGTACAGCAGCACGCCGCCAGATACCACTTCTAGTCGAGCGCTGAAGCGTGAACCTAGATCCAGTGCTGACGAGTGATGTCACACACACAGAGGATCTACGTCACACACTTTGCAGCTGCTATCCCCTCTCCATGACAACCCCTTATGCCGGCTGAAGAAGGGGCATGCCGCTGAGCAGTATAAATAGAGGGCTGCACCGAGGCTCGTGATAAGTCTTCAAGCAATTGACGTCTGTCCTGTTCCTTCACTGCAGTACTGATGGCGCAGGAATAATCAGCTCTCCTATCTTGGTCTTCATCGCGTCCTAGTGGTACCAAAGACATTTACGCTCATCAAGACTTCACTGCGCCTTCCGGGACCGAAGTGCCTTCACTTCACGTCTTGAGTCGCAGATAAAACACTGAGACACATACCTGTCCCTTCTGGACAACTGCCGTAGAGTAGTTTAAAGTCAGAGTTGTTTTAATAGTCACTTTACTGCCTACCCTGTTAGCCTAGGAGCAGGTCACCTTCACCTCTACTCACGTAGGGTTTTAACTTCCGCTAAGCTCACGTGGATAGGAGGTATTACAGTCACCAATACTGTTTATTTCCGTTAAAAGAAATAAACACAAGTTTAGCTCACTTATGAATATCACTCCTGTAGTGCTAATACCTCTCCTCGTAAACATCGGGCCCGTACAAGGGAAAGCAGGTGACCAGGATTTTATTCTTTCCATTAAACACCTCACACCAACCACAATAAAATCTTGGAAGTCCACCTATTCACTGCATACGTGAAGTGAACGGTAGAGCCACAGCACTAGGATACAGCTTCCTTAGGAATTGGACTGCCTGTCTGAGGTTTGCTCTTCTCATTGTACACTAGTGGTGCAGAGAGTATTATTTTCCTGGGCTTGGGGGGACCGGTTCCTCTGGGACACTCACCACACCAAAATTGGAAGGCCGCCCATTCTCTGCACCCAGTGTAGTGAACGGTAGAGCCATGACACTAGGATACCACTTCCTTAGGAATTGGACTACCAGTCTGAGGTTTCCTATTCTCATCGTGCACTAGTGGTGCCGAGGGGAGTACCTCTCCGGATCTGGTGAGATCAACTCTATTAGGACTTCACCCCGTATTGGGACTGTCGCCAGTGTTATGCAGCTCAACTAACCCAGAACCCTTGGTGTATGAGTTTGAGAGCGAGATACGGCAGTGGCAGGCAATTGCATTACGCACACTAATAACCCAAACCTACACGTCAACTGCCCTACTTCTGCGAGGTCCGATTGTAGGATTATCTTTCTTTATACCATTTACCCACAGAGGTGGTATTCATAAGAGGGTGAAACGGGCAAAGACTGCCTCTAAATATCCACTGGGGTTTGAAACCCTTCCTGGCGGGTTTGAACTATTCAGTCCACGAGAGCAAACTGCAGTACTTCGCAGACTCTCCATTCCAACTGCACCAACCTATGAACAAGCTACTTGAACCGCCTACACAAACCACCAAGGGACTTCACCCCGCAGTTCAGGCCGACCTCAGTGACCAGGACCGGTCAGTTGGAATTGCCAATTGCTGGATCTGGGGAACGTCACAAATCCCACCTACTTAATGACAACCGAACCCCTCACATCTAGGCCGACCAGTGCACCCAACACACGGGCAGCCCCTAGTGTGCCCCCAGTCGAGCCTCAGCCGGCACAGCCACAGGTTATCATCGCCCAGGTATACCAGTACAAGTGGTACCTCCGAAACATAAAGTAGTGCTCCAAACCAAACTTTATTCCCGGAAGGCGACACAACCAGTACTGTACACTGGCCGAGCACCCAATCTGCACAGTGTTTAAAGAGTATTTGACACCAGGATGTACCTTGCCTAGGTCCACCAAAATCAATTTGGTCATGTGATGTCCACTTGCCAAAGGCCGTTACATGTCAAATAAGGGGATTTGCTGGCGCCCAATGTAGGACCCCTTAATTTCAAAGATTCATTAAGATGAACCAGGCCAGCACAACCCTAAGACAGGCTACCTAGCAGGGGAACTGAACAACCATAAAAACAGACTTCGGGGAGACTGAAAACACCCCATGGTGCCCAATCAACTCCAACATCAGTCACAAACGCTGACCTAAACAAGCAAGCCAACGCCACAATGGCCGCAGCCAGCACTGACCCTTGTGCAAAGCCAAACTGCCCTGGCGAAGAGATCCATCACATTAAATGTGCCAAAATCTTATTACATCTGCCTGGGCTGGACAGACCTAGTACGCGATACAGACGGACTAGAGTTATACTGTGACAAATGCTGGACCCGACAAACAGTCTACTGCAGCTAGGTAATTTTTCCAGGGTGTGGGACACACACCGTTCGGTGTATTATGTGTACAGAAACCTTCCACCAAAGCTGTATTGGCTGGCTCGATGAATGGGTAACAAAACCTGGCATGTGAGATGTTAGTGCGCCGCTGAATACTGCCCGCAAAACCCAGGATATACCACCCGTACAAGTAATGTACATACCATAGGGGAACACCAAAGTCCTGACTTTGCGAGTCACCCACGAGGACCCTCTCGTATTTCTTGCTGAATATGAGCAAAAACTCCATGAGTAAGAAATACCACCTAAACACTGGGTAAGCCAGACCCAGAGACAACTCAAAGGGAAGGCGCTGGATTGGTGGAACAAGTACGGTGAGTTTATAACAGACTGGACTCTTCTAAGTAACCGACTTGCCACCGATTTCACAGGAAAGGAGTGTTATCAAACTTCACCACAGAGTTCTACAGTAGAACACAAAACACAGGCGGGGAAGCCTAGCTGTTTACACTGTAAAAAGTTCAGATGTTCTGTCACATCTTCCAAAAGGAAAATGAAGAAAGCTGCATGTGACACGTAACATGAACGTTATTGCCGCAATTACGAACTCTCCTCATAATACCCAAGCCACTTACAGTGGAAGAATTAGTGGAGAGAGCGAGAGAGATTGAGTGAAATTTTCAAGCTCAAGCGCGCCTAGAACGACTGAAAACTAGCAAACCCGTGGAACCTGAATAGCCACAAGAAAGGAAGGGAAAAATGCCACCTCCTGCGCAGCCCGTTCAGAACCTTCCGAAATGCTGGTATTGCCTGGAATATCATTTCCACGTAACCACACGGAGAAAGGGGGCGTAACTGGTGGGTAGCGACACACTCCAACCAAGCAAAAGGGATCCTCACAGGCGGGAAACACCGAGGCCGGCAGATGAAAAGGGCCAACATCGCCGAAACCCAAGGGTCTTTAATTAAACTTTTAGACAAAGAAGCCGACCCCTCTAAAGCATCACATATATAGTCCATTCCCCATTGGAAGCAACTTTCTCGGAGCCCTGCTAAATATCTACTTGCAGGCCTGTTTCGTATCCTTCTGCCAAATGTAAACAAACATTGCCATGTGACTGCCATGTAGCATCTGTCAAAATCAATGTTTACATTCCATTGTGTGTGTACATATGTTCGTATACTTTCGCTACACTTAAAAATAAACATTGAAATGTGACTCCTACTTTTATAACTGTCAAATGTGTTGTTTAATGTTAATAGCTTTTCAAAGAATTCTGTCCTATTCCAAACACCATTCCATATGAATATTCACAGTTTAGGCTTCTAACATTATTTAGGTCAGCTTTATGACGTTTTAAAAATGCCTGAATTGAAGACAGTTCTTATGGTTATTTTACATTAACATATTTTCCATGATGTAGCTCAATACACGTAATGCACGTTAGTATTTTGCAGCAAATATGTTTAACACTATTACAACTGCGAGGTAAAAGGCTGTGCTAATTGTAATTATCCCTTTGTTATTGATATGTGTTGGGTCATTTCTTTAATAGGGCGGCCTCAGTTGGAATAAATATTAAAATGAAGGAACAACCAGTAAAAAGGCACATTAAATTCAAGCACGCAACTCGTGTTACTCATTTCTGTAATACAAACTTTAAAAGATAGCGGTGAACATGCACACAAATAAGCCTACGATAACTTTTATTCTGCTCATATTTCTATGTACTGCTACTTACTGTTTATTAGGTTTATTGAAATTTATCAGGCTGGGCTTAGTATTTTTCTTCTGGGATTGTGGCAAATTACGTTACACGACTGTGTTTCAAACCCCTTAGGGCAAAGGTACAATGTTGTGATAAATAAACAGACGTGGATGTAAATAAATAACTGAGTCATAAAAAATAGTGCTAATCAAATATTTGAAATCACGCACACAGAGAGCCAGCATATCAACCACAATGCACAAAGGTACGCCATTTCACAGAGACAATGATTAACGAAAAAAGTCATGTCATAGCTCGCCACGTCTGCCAACTTCACTAGGTAACTGCCCCACCATCACATCTAAATATATTAGAATAAGTATTCAAACATTAAAATCTCTTTTCAGTTGTAAATTACAAATTCAAAAATCATTATTTTGCTGTAATAAGTATGAAATATGCTAAAATTGAAAACATGTATAATTTCGTTGCTTGCTAGCAAAGTGAAATTTCCCTGAGTGTGAAAGAGACAAGGAAAATGAAAGAGGGCGACAAGCCTCGCCTGCAGACAGTTTTTCAAATGCTTTCTAGCTCGATAAAACAATACCATACCATTACGGCCTACTCACAATATTTTCCGCTTTTATTTTAAACTGTAAAAATGTGGTATGTTGCCATCGGGACTACCTAAATATTTAAATATTTCGATAGGCATTTAATTTACAAATAGTATACTAACAACAAAGTTAAAATAATATTTTTACTGTGAACTATTTCTTACCGGTCGTTGCCAACACGTTGCTGCACTCGCTATTGTTAATTCATATTTAAAAAAGAAATATTACAAGTTATAAAAAGATATTAATGTAAAGGTTCATTAATTCAGTGATACAGTACTCTAAAGTTAATCACAGTGTTATATATTTGTGGAATACAGGTTATCAAAAAAACAGGTGACATGTTATGCCTAGAGTGTTTTTTCAAAGGTTGATTTGTCTGATCAAATTGTGTGGCAGATTTTGCATCAGGACTTGAGATTTTATCTATACAAAATTATTTTTGTCCAATAATTGTTTGAACGTGATTGGCAAAATCATATGGAAATTTGTTAAAACATTTTTTTAAACATTCTACGAGGTGCTGCTGTTTTATTCAGTGTGGAAACACATTTTCACTTATCCGGTTGTGTGAATATTATCCGGTTGTGTTAATATTATCCAGTTGTTTAATAAACAAAACTTTCTTTACTGAAGTGAGCACAACCCTTGAACTTCATGAAAAGCTTGACACATGTCCGATTAGCTAAGACTGGATCATGGTTGTGTGGCTTTGGTTGCACTTTGGTCGGTTGTGCTTACAGGTTGTCTTACTCTTATTTGCAGCTTTATATAGCGGTAGGGCACGTGGCCTTTGGGATGGTACAAAGTTCTCGACTTTATGAGTCATTAGTACCTTTGATTGAAACGGCTTACGACTCGTATTGGAGCTGGTCGTAGTTGATGATGGGCTGGAAGTGTTAGCGGGAGGTGCCTTGCCTTGCGGGCGAGGGGTAGCTGGATATGTATATGTGTATGTGGGTGTGTGTGTGTGTGTATATATATATATATATATATATATATATATATATATATATATATATATATATATATATATATATATATATATAAAGCTAATCGCTTTGGAGGCTGCAGGAACCAACATTAAAGTACCTCAATGTTTTCTGGGTTTGAACACTGAGTGGTCTTCCTCCATCCCTGTTTAACACAGAAATTCTTGCCCTGAAATTCAATACCCACAGCTTAATGCATTTTGATCCGGAACCGAAGCACAAGGAGCAAGCTGGAAGTATGTGCGAAATGTGCATTGAGCAGTAATGATGGAATCAGACCTACTGTTTAGGAGATACATTTCGGCAGCGAATACCTGTTGTTCACCTGTCCACTGTATTATATGGAATAAACAGTAGACAGCTAAACAAATGTCTCCCACTCCAGCACCCGTTTGCATTCTGCAGGGTTGGCAGAGGGAGGGGGAACTGGTTTGAATGGACGTTGAGAGGAGGAAGTTTGGTTTGCTGTCTACTGTTTAGTCCAGAGAATGCCTCAGGCAGGCGTTCACTATCCAATTTTAAAGCCCGTATTCCACCAGAAATGCTGGCAAGAGTGATGGCATCCTTCAAATCTCGCCTTCAGTAGGGCATTGAAAGCGAGGAATACAACTTCACAGATTTACTTTTCAAACAATTTTGATTGTAACTTCCAAGTATGTATGTAGTTTTGAACGGCCAGAATAAATTATCTTTACTTTGAACAATATTATTTTAATCATACCTTGAAATTAGGGAGGGTGTTTTGCCACATATGTATAAACATTGCCATGTGACTTCATTTAATATTTACATACATTACACTAGCCTGCAGTGTTTATTCAATAAATAAAAAAGCACCATGTAATCAGTTATGGTGAACAAAATATATACGATAGAACACTTTGTTTTAATAACATATACAGTACACAGTACATACTAGTAAAATATGAAGAGAAAAAAAATGTTTTGCATGTTGCAATGCGTGCATTGGATTTCAGCACAGTACTGCAAAAATTCACATTTTCTCACTGTATTCAAATGGCAATAATAGACAGCCATCTTTAGAATAAAATGATAACACAGAAGAGTATCTGCAACCTCTTGACATCAATTACAAAAATACTAACATTGCACATAGCATACTTTGGCCTTGAAGAGATTCATATATGCTCTTCCAGGATATCAGTTTATCACAAGACATGTGTCTATTGAAATAAATAAATAATTCAATACCAAATTGTCTGATTTTCCAGCAGTAATCCACTGAAAATGAACTTCACTTTAGATTTCAGCACAATATTTAAACATTTATTATAATAAGGGGAGGTCAAGTACACATGTCTGGGGTACAATTTTAATTGTAAGACGTCCGACTATTAACTTAAACTAATATTCCACGTTAAAATCATTTGGATTTTACGCCAGATGTAATTGAATTTGGACTTACAATACTTGGCAAAACCTTGAGCTGCTCAATGTTTTTAACACTCTGGGAGACAAGAGGAGGCTAAGTATGCATTTTGAATATCATTTTTTTAAATAGAAGATGTCTGCCTATTAAAATAAAATAATTACAGTAGAACCTCTCTATTACGACCACTCACAGTTCCCGAGAATAGGGTCATAATAGAAAAGGGGGGGTCATAATAAAAAATTTGGAAAATTTTGTTTGGGCCAATTTTGACCCACCCCTAACCCATATGCCCCCAACCTTGCCATTTTTGGCACGAAGTATGTTCAATTGTCTCTAGCCCATAAAAAAACCACTTTTTACATTAAATTAAATATAAATATGTATATTTTAATAGCTGGACATCATCTGATTAATTTAATACCCAAGAAAGGCATATTGGACCACCGCTTGTCATAAAATGGAAGGACATTGAAAGTGTATGAAAATATTAGATTATGTATTATTAAAATATAAAGTTATTATTAAAGATCTATTATGCAGGTCTTCTGGGCCATACATTGCTATGATGCACATAGCGATCAAAAAGTTTAGGTGGCATTGCACAATACGTGTGTGCACGCAGTGCTCTCGCATTGGTCTGGCCAAAGACGATACAAGATAAAGACTAGTATCTCCATGTCATTCTCACGTCCTGGCTTTGAAACCCCGATTGTGCTGCCATCTCTTGATTTCGCAAAAAGGTTTTTGGAGCCGTTGGTAACTAGCACATTTTAGCAGCCATTTTAAAAACTGCATCGTCATACCACTACTTGGCGGGCTTTTCAAATGTGGCGGGTTATTTGAATATACTAGGTTCTAAAAACTATTTCGCCATTTTTCTCTACGTTTTGAATTGTGTTACGCAAAAATGACTTATTAAAGCACCTCATAAATGTGGTACCTACTTTTATCTGAAATGATGACAGTATTCAAAATACAATACGATACCAAAAATTATATTTGTTAGTATTTAGTGACTAATATATAAACTCCTAATTATCATTCCAAGATTAGTATTTAATGTAATTTTTGCTATGCTCACAACATATTAATTCAGTTTGGAGGTAATCACTTTCACAGATATTCTAATGATAAAAATTACATTTAGTGATATTTAAGGGGGAATAAATAATAATGGGTATAGAAACTGAAATCACTACATACAAACATTTAGATTTTTTGGTCTTCTATTTCAGAAACTACAATCATTTGAGAAAAAAATTACCACACTTGCATGGTGCTTGAATGAATCCCATTTACATAACACAATGAAACACATAAAGAACTATGGCTATAATCTAAGACAAAGGTGTATGTGAACTATGAAAGAATGATTTAGTGAGGAACAGTAACATTGTAAAAAATTGTGACTCTCCCTACTTTTACCATCACTGTATCATAATTTTTTTTTCAGATGTTTTATGCATCCATAAGTATTCCATTTTCATTCACTTGAGAACTTGTAATTTTGTAACCTGGAATGGCATTTAGAGAAAAAAGTTTATTTCGTGCAATTGTTTTGGAATAAAACAATACTAGCAAATCATGATTGTAAATTTTGTAACGAACAGAATGTAAACTTAATGTCCTCAGCGCAATTCTACTATGAAGGCAGAGTGGGATTATTTAAGAACTTGATACCATGATATTCACATTCTTCTTATGACATCACCAATATGGTGTCGATGACATCATTCTGTTTTTCTATAGCCCCATTCCTTTCCTACGACAATCCAACGGGGCATCCATGGGAATGTGGGGGTTTTCGGGCGGGACACTTTTCAGCATTTCTAGATGATTGTATTGTGAACTAGAATAGAGCCCATCCACTCTATTAAACTACCTGATACCACATATTGTATCGGCTAATACGATACAGCCCATCTGCTCTATTGTATTACCTGATACCACATATGGTATCGGGTAATATGATTGACCCCATCCACTCTATGATACCACATGTGGTATTGTGTAAGTACACTTGGGTCCATCCGCCCAAGTGTACGACGCGATACACATTTGTATCATAGTCAGTATATTACTATCTTGCCGCCTAAACTAACATTTTATATTTGTAAATGATAAAACACACTTTTCGGTAAATCAGCCTCATCTTGTTTATCACGGGTCATGTATGGGCGAATAACTGTAATGGATGCACATTTTGAGCAAAAATAGTCAATTATTTACTAACTTGGCACGTAAAATAATCTGTATCTAAACGACGATTCACATTTTTTTGGTTGTTCAGCCACACCTTGTTTATCATGGGTCGTGTGTGGATGAATCACTGTAATGCGTGCATATTTCACTTGAAAAGGATTATTTCCACACACATTCACATTTTCCGATTTGTTCAATAGAATTTCTGCTATATTATACGCTTCACTTTATTGAATACCACCTAAACATACTAGGCCTACCCTATCCTAACAGGGCCTACCTACAACAACGTATTTCTACATGTCACTACAAACATCAAACACATCCAATAATTAATTACAAATGGTAAAGACTAGGTACCTGCTACAGAATCCTGATCTAACATTACCTAACTACAACACTCATTACACCAGAAACACATATTTCTACTTAACTGTATCAACACTTACCTTCACCAAAAACACTTTCTGCAAACATGAAATACCACGCTCATTTTCATTATCCAACTTGGAACATATTGTTTGCACAATGGTACATATATCATTTTCATTCGCAAACACCATAATGCAACACATATTTCTATTTTAGCTCTGTATTAAACATCTCTCTTCTGAATAACACTATATATACACTCTTATTATAACACACTTATTTCAACAAACACTTCTAACAGTATTATTTCCTATAAAACAGGCAATAAATCACTCCTAAATCTGATACATCCGAACCAGCAAATTACTGTAGTTAAACTAAACTCACCTGTTACATTTTCTAACATTCATTTTATTCTGCATTTTATACAGTCATGCCACTCTCAAAAATGTAACTCCTAAGGTGTTGCATTTTATTGCTTCAATCGTTTAATCTATTACCAACATTATCAACCAGACGTTCAACGTCCTGACGTCATTAACTTCATCACACTTATAAACAAATGTTTGGTATCGCGCTCTTGTATACACCTGGCAGAGGCTTTGTCAATAACCGTGTGTTGATAATACATCAACTGTGAAGTTTCTAGAGCACACTTGTCATCAAATGGTGCAGTACAGCTAAAGACAAAGAGCATGTCACATTACCTGCAATAGCTCAAACACGTAATTTATTACCACTGCAGTATTAACAAAGCATGCATACTGATAAAAACAATGCAAGGCAAGCTTCTCTTGTACCTGCAAATCCATAACACATTGTAAATACAGATACCTACTTTTTTTTTTTCACTCTGCTAAATGACGTTAAGCACCATTTTTGACAATCACAGTGACTACTAGCCTGTGGCCAGGTCAACACATTCAAATATCTTTAGTAAAATGTAGTCATTGAAAATAAACACTTCAATTAAATTAGGACAATGTGTAATTGATTTCTTTCCACCAATATATGAACTGAGTTTGGTATGTACCTATACTCTGACACAAGTTTCAATTTGTTAATGAAATTGTGCATGTAATTGCCTCAGAGTATAACATGAGATACAGAAAACAGTCTTCATAAAAAACACTGTCAGGAGAATGCAATAACATTTAATAAATTTCCTGGATGTAGGTTACCAAATGGATACTGTAAATGTATGATTTAATATGTAACTGTATCATTCAATAAGTAAAGAAACAATTATTATATATCATACTCCAAATACCTCTATATTTGTAGTTCAGCTTAACTGTAGAACAAAAACATTCTTAATATATGAAGAAGCCAAAGTGCATGTTTCATATTTATTAACAATTTATCTCAGGGAAAATATTCAGTACTCCAAATGTAAGTACATTTAATACAACCCCATGAAGCATAAACAAAATATTTTGAATGATTGGATGCAATTTTTTAAAGATTACTAAACAAAAAGAAAAAATTAGAACATACTTCTGGAGAGGAAATTGTACAAAGGATATTAACAACGAAAATAATAATTTTTGAAATGTTATTTATTAAAATTTAAACAATACTACATGATAATAAAGCACAACAAAGGTTACTATTCAACACAACTGATGGTACTGAATGATAATCCAATTTTTTCTTCTCCCTGGTGGTGAAATCTGAAGGCAAGAAATGATTACCACACACATATTTGATGGCTTCTTCTATGTTAGTCAGGGGTACAATATCAGGAGAGAATTTTGCAATAGCCCCAATCAATTCAAACCGTTTGTAAAAGACAAATGAAATTATCTTTGACATGCTTAATAAACTACATAGGGAGACATACAGGTAAAATTATAGAATAAGGGCGTTATAGAAAAAAAATCTAGGAAAGTGGTATAATTCCACTCTACTAATTACACAGAACACAAATTTACTAGGGGCACCAAGATATGACCACTAGAAACCCCAAAAACGATAGTTGAGAGGGCTATGAAGATCAGGGAAAATTTGGGGTAAAATAAGTGAAATATGTACACAATTGTAATATTTATTCACAAATATAAATTAAATTGCAAAAAAGACCTAACCAAACAATACCTAAATCAACAATATTACCAATAACGCTACAAATACGATAGTGAGGAGGGTTATGAAGATCATGGAAATTGCAGGGTAAACAAATAAAAAATATGTAAGTTTTCATGATGGTATTGCACCTTGCAATTTCCCTCCAGTTTACAGCCTTCCCCACTATTATATTAGTAATTTGTATTGGTAATATTGCCAATTCAGGTACTGTTCGGTTACATAATTTTTGCAATAGAACATATTTTCATAATACAATATTACAATTATATCACACATAACAAAACATACACATTCATTTTCAATGCAAACGGGTTACACTTGAAAGTCACTTCTGGGGAAACTCCAAGCTTCGCTGATGCATTACGCTTTGCATCACTACTTACAAAAAACAGCCGGCCTAGTAGGGAGGTGATCCATGAGCACAATACTCGACAGGTAAATTAACTAAATATTCCCAGGTCTAGACTTGGTAGAACTAGAAAGACATATCCTTTATTAGCCTTAAAAATTAACAATTCACTATCTCAAGAAGTAAGACAAATGAATGTTAAATTATTTTGTAAAACTTTCCAAAAAAATTTTAAATACGCCACTTTATTCTCTAGAAGTGAACTCAATATAGAGCCCCTCTAGGATGGAAACTGTGGTTTTAAATATGAATTTTAAAAATATGTTGTAATTTTTATTATAACTATGTATACAATCTTGTGTCATGTTTTGTTTTAGCTATCTCAACTTTATTTGTGAAATGTTTATACTCTCTTAATGTTTTGTAATGTGCTACTTTTAAAATTTTTTTTTTTAGACGCAGTCAATTCTGGTTGTAACCAGTAAAGACACAGTAATAAATAAAAAAAATAACCTATGCCAAGTAGCTCATGTAGCAATACTTTTGGTAATTTGAAGTGTGACTACAGGAAGTTAATCACAATAATTGTGTAAATATTGACACATTAAAATCAATTTTTATTGACAATGAGACAATTTTCCTCATCAATGACATCTACAAATGTTATGTGAAAGTTTATTTTAGTGTTAGTAAATAAAACACTAAAATACCTAAAAAACATTATGTGCCACTTGATACTTGACGTATGTCATTAAAAAAACTCTTGCATTTGAAAATAAGTTTTGTTTCCCCGATTTACAACAAAAATGCAGTGCAGCATTAGTTCACAATATCACTTAGGCAAACTTGGCCGAATGCTAAAACGGAGAACATAATATTAGATTAAACCAATATTAAATTCAAAATACTGTATATTAAGTACACTATCCATTACGCACACAATTGGCCATCACAAACCAATCAATCAATTAGCTTAGGTACAATTATAACATATTCTTCGATGGGATACCTACACAAGCAAAACACCGAGATCTATTTACACTACCACTTCAAATTAGGTACATGGCTTTACGCAATAAAACTACTGTGGCATTCCAACATAAAACATGCAGAAAAGTACGTATAGTCTATTCAAATTTTCTTCTACCTTTTGGAATAGAACCTTAGAAAAATCACCGTAGGCGTATTATGTAAATCTGTTTTTCCAATAACTTGTATTCCACAAATATTTAACACTGTGATTAACTTTAGAGTACTGTATTATTGAATAAATGAAACTTTACCTTAGTATCTTATATAACTTGTACTATTTATTTCGTATTAAATACGAATTAACAACAGCGAGAGCAGCGACGTATTGGCAATTGCCGGTAAGAAATAGTTCACAGTTACAATATTTTTTTAACCTCGCTTTATGTATACTATTTGCAAGTTAAACGTTGCCAATTGATATATTTGTATTGTTAGGTAGCACTGACAGAAACACATTTCATTGCTGCAGTTTCAAATATCGGCGCAAATACCCGTGTATAGGCTGATGTTTTTTTTTTTTTGCGGAATAAAGGTTCAATACATGAAGCAGAGTGCATATCTCTCGTTCTCTCTGTCTCTCTTCTCTATCTCTCTTTCAGGAAGATCGTACCAATTGTGTACGAAACGTATACATTTTTATTTTTAATTTCAGCACATCTCATACTAATTACAGTAACAGTAATGATGTCTGAGATTGTAATTTACAACTGAAATGAGATTTTATTGTTTAAATACTTATTATATGTTATTTAGATGCAACAACATGTTTTAGATGCGATGGCGCAACACAGCTCGTTGCACGACACTTACAAATCCAGCAGGTTGGCAGACATGATGTGGAAAGCGTTCCCAATATGGCGGCGGGCGACATACAATGACACGTTCTGTTACTCAATGAAACATCAAGTTCGTACTCGTGTTTTTGAAACATCCTACGGAAGTTACAATGGTGTGATAAATAAGTGTTTCCATGGAGAGTGAAATGTGTTATGATCATTGCGTATGAAAGAATGTGGTGGCTGCATTGTAATCGTTACGCAGGCCAGGTGTGTGTGTTGATTTCAAATATGTGCAAAATGTATACGTTTTAACCATGAACTGATGTTATGATGAAATTAATTATTTACCTTTACGTCGGTTTATCACAACGTTGTACCTTTGCGCTAGGTGTTTGGAAAGTTGTGTAAAGAGCTTACGTTTCTGTGATTTGAATGTCTGCCAACAATCCCAATGAAATACTAAGCCCGCCCAGATAAAATTAAATAAATAATAAAATAAACCTACAAACCAGTAAATATATCAATGCATGTAAATATTAGCAGAATAAATGTTACAGTAGGCCTATGTATTTGCATGTTCACCACTATCTTTTATGTTTGTCGATGTACAATAAATAAGCGACACGAGTTGCGTGCTTGAATTTACTGCATTGTTTCGTACGACTGGTTGTCCCTTCATTTTAATTTTCATTCCAAACACATATTATTAACAACAGTTTAAATACTACTGTTGTTTACGCCACAGTTGTAACGAACACCGTCATGGCAAAATATTTATGTGTATTATGTGTAACGTGCTATATTGTGTGTAACAAATAGTTATAAAGCTGACCTACATATTGTTATAGGCTTACATTGTAAACAGCAACCAATGGATCTGACAATCATAATAGTGGAAGTCACATGGCAGTGTTTGTGTTTACGTGTAGCAGAAGGATACGTAATAAGTAACTAAGAGTAGAAATTTGGCAGGGCTTCAGAAAACGCCGAAGTTATCGTGAACTAACTATATAAGTACTTACCTTCCCGCACCAAGATTTATACAAATGTTATTTTCACACGTCGGCAAAAGACGACGACGTGTGGTCCTTGACATTATTGTATAATGGCACTTTTGTAACCTGTCAAAAAATAAGAATTAAAGTAATGATAACAACCAAATAACTACAACACACGACCAAAATTGTCATATTTGAAGCGGTCATTGAACAAAATATGGACGACATGCGTACTACACAAATCAAATTTAGTAACATTACATTAACAAAATTAAAACCATAAAATGCATTTGCTTTCGCCTGATTAAAATAAAAATATATTATTTTAAAAACCATATCTCACAAAAATACTTACTTTATTTATAACTAAACGACAATACCACGAGCGCCTACATACTCTGCAGCGCAGCCGGGTGCTGGCGTGGCGGTTTGCTGCTGAAGCTCAGCCCTAGATCCTCAGGTTGGGCAGCTGCCGATCGGTCGCCGCCACTGCTGTCGTTACTAGTGATGAGAAAAACAGTGACTTTGCTGTCACAGCCGTACTCGTGACAGTGACGATGCAGTATCGGTGACTCACAGTGATGCACGTGACGTGCGAGTGGTCAACGAGACATTACCTGCTCCGACCAGTGCCATGTCATTTATTGCTTCACGCTGCTTGGGACAATCAATGTCAAAGTATATGATGGAAAAGGCTATTTACGGTAAAGTGAGCACTTTTGAAAGCCCTCTCATTTAGAATAATAGTCAATAAGTATGCTTTACTTTAGCCTTAGACGTTAACTTCCGAGTGCAGTGGAATATACACACTGTGTTTATTACTTACATGGCAATATTTATTTAGAAAATGGCTGAAAGGAAAAAGTAACCAGGCCGTCAAAAGTGCTCACTTTACCGTGAACAGTCTATAGCTTGAGAAATGCGCGACCACTAACATCAGTAAGGGCTAGTTTTCCATAGACCGAAAACCGTGGATAATAAAAACTTGTGGTTGGAGAAAACGTCTACAAAAACAAATCCGCGTATAACTGAAACCGTGGTTGGCAAGGGATTACTGTATCTATTTTTAGATGTGCCTCAAATTTTCGACCCAAACTTTTCATGGTTCCTCGGGATTGGGTCGTAATAGAGAGGTGGTCGTAATAAATTGGGGTCGTGATGGAGGGATTTTACTGTCTGTTTAATTTTATAAACCTGTTATTATTGTTCTAGAGACAATTTATCACGGATATCATACTTGTGGTGGCATATTTGGGAATTTATTTTACATGTTGTAGAAGGGGGGGGGGGGGGAGAGGGTGTAAGAATGTACACAAGGTGAACAAAGAACCAAATTGAGAATGGTGGATTCATGTTATCAGTTCCTCAAAGAACAGGAACTGAAACCACTAACACTGCTATTAATAACGACATCAAAGATCGCCAGTGTTCCAACACAAAAACAAATGTAAAATTCCTTACAAAACATCCTCAAATAATAAGACATACTCTTGCTTCAAATCTTCAATTTTAAGGAAGCAAAGAAATTTACATAATCTGTAACACTGCACTGTACAAACAATTATCATACCTTCCTTGCTTTATCTTTTTATGTATTTTGAAAACTGTTTGAATAAAACAATGTGTGACCTACTAATTTACTAGACATGTATTGAAATCCTAACTTCAAAACTCTTTTTTATTCTCTTTTTCCCATTTTCTGCATTGCTCAAAATTAGAGATGCGCCCTTCGATACCTCGATACTAGGTAGTATTGAGTATTGCGACATACATATTGATACTTTTTATCGACACGTGTATATGGCAGATGGCTTGGTCCGTCATTTTTCCTATTGTCAGGAAGGGACACCATTGGCGTTTATTTTCTTTCTACAGTTTACTAGCTTCAGAAAGTCTGTAAAGTGTCGTATTTATTTAATGATTCAGCTAATTATTTTGTATCAATAGCAGAGAAACATGTAGTAAGGATAGTAATTACGAACAGTAAGTCAGCGTGTATTGTAAATAATATGTTTTGAAAGTGTGTATTGTAAATAACGTATTTTGAAATGGGTATTAGAATGTTTTAAATATACGTGGCCTAAAAAACCACCAATTCCGCTCCGTTCTACAGTGTAAAAATAATGCGTCTATTGTATGGAAAACTAACTTCACCAAAAATATTTACGTCCCGAATCTGTTTAGTATTCGAATTACAGTACGAACTAGATATTTATCAAGTTTTCTTTTGATGAGGTTATAATTTGAATATATCTTTCATACAAGCAAATTTTCGACTCATCCTCTAAAACACTATGTAATTAAAGATAATACAGTCTCATGAAAGATTTTAAACTAAAGTCTCTCCCAACCCCATCCAATCCACTGGCAATAAAATTAATGGAGGCCCAGCAGTACGACTTAACCATAACAAAAATAAGGTAAGTTGGAATGGTAACCTACATTGATCATAGCATTTGTTTGTTTACACTCATTGCTTTATTCATAGACAAAGCATCTGTGCCACAAGGATACATTTTGGCCGCGCTACATTTCTGGAACTGTCAAAATTTAGAGAACTTATATTTGGTATTCTGAATGCAAGTACTTTTTTTTTCTACGAGTCCTTTGTGTTTACAACCGGCACTTAAGATTAATTTTAAGTGTTCTGTGTGTGCACAATCTATGAAAACGACAAATGCAAAACAACAAACAGAATAATAAATTTATTTGACTTCCGGTAGCGGGAGAATTGTTATTGTTTTAAATCCAGCGATAAACAATTCCCACATTTCCTCTATCTGACTTAATCCGGAAAAAAATTTAATACTTGTTTTTCTAAAGAAAAATTACTAAGCTTTCTTAGTTCGAAAATTGGTGTGCCTGATGTTTTAATTAGTATCATATAAATATTTAAAATTTTTTAACACTTGGCAGGCCTACCACTAAGTTATATAAATTTCAAATTGGTGTCCATCATCTGTAGTATTATCTTGCGTGATTTTTCTTTAATTTTAAACTTTATCACAAATTTGGTTGAGAACAATGAAAATGTAGTTTACAAAAATCTGATTACATTATTGAAATTTTTTTACTCAAGAGTACTGAGTATCGAGCAGGAAATTGTACTGCGTATCGAAAACATAGTATCGTCCCACCTCTAATCAAAATTCAACTCTGCAATGAGCCACCAAGAGTAAAAAAAACATTCATCAACACTTAATACTCACCAGTAAATGGTGTATGCTTCAGCTTGAGCAGGGTCCTTAATGTTAGGCTCATTCAAGAGATCCTGAATGCCTAACAAGATCTGTTTTATAGTTATAGCTGGGCGCCAGTCTTTTTCTTCATCTAGTAATGAAAGGCAGACTGTTCCTACAACAAATGCAAAAAATTCCACTCTGTTAGATTATTCTAAAAATTTTCATAATTATATAACTCAATGATTTTCAACCAGTGAGCTGAGCACCCTGAGGTACTGTGTGTACCCTGGGGTACAGGCTTTTATTTAAGTATATATTTTTTTGTAATTTTATAAATTGTAACTACTGGAGTGTAACTTTTTAGTTTTGACTTTGCATTAATTTTGCTATGTTGTCCCTTATATAGTCATACACAGCCTATGCGACCCCAGATAAATTTCACCTTTGATATTGGCTAGCCTACACGAAGAGCTGTAACCTACAAACTGGAAAATCGCTTGGCTGATAATGAAGCAAGTTTATGTTTTTAGATGGTTTTTAATATGCTGCAAGTGGTAGTAAAAAGAGAGAACCTGTTGAGGGTATTAAAGAAAGTGATAATGATGACCGGAAACACAAGTATAGAAAATACGACAGTAGCTACTTAGATTACTACACTAAGTTTCACATCCATATTTGTAAACATTGAAGTGCGCCCACAGTGTTTTTTGTGTTTGAAAGTACTCAGTGTTGAACCTATACTGCCTAGCAAACTGAACCATCATTTAGAAAGTGTTCATAAAAATGACATGGGCTAGCAAAGAGAATATTTCTCTATAAAACTGAGTCAAATGAAAGAACACAAATCATAATTTTCTAAGCAGGCAACCATTTTGAATAAAGCTCCCATAGCATCCTACAAGGTAGATTACCTATGTTTAGAGAGTCAGTGAGAAATGAGAAAACCACTTTTACCCATTCCTTTGTCTGACAACACAATCAACCGTTGAATTCAAAATTTAGGAGAGGATCTTCAAGAACAGATTACAGAAAAAATGGGAGGGAGGGACATCGGTTTGCAGTTTGATGAGGCCACTGATAGCAATAAAGTTGCTAATTTAAACTGTTATATTATATTGATGAAAAAACTAAATGGAAGATGAGTGAGTTAAGAGATTTGAACGGCTCTTAACATCAAGGTCTTGAGAGCTGCTGAGGGTGATTAAGGTGAAACTGGAGCAGCACCAGAATGAAAGGGAAGGATAAATGGGATGTCCCCGAGAAAACCCACCGACCAGCGACATTGTCCAGCACAACATTGACATACATGTCGACGAATGTCGTGACTCATTCCATCCCAGATGTATCTAACACTTATGTCGGCGAGTGTTTCCTGGGTTCCTGGATGTCCTGTGTCGGGGTCATCATGGTAGTGGCGGCAGACATCTGTTCGCAGAGCTTGTGAAATCCAGATTTTCCAAGGTACATCCGGTTGACAATTCCGGAATCAAACAATGTTGTCGTACATCTAGTATCACTGCGAGCATTGTTGGAGCAAATACTGAATTTCAGGGTTGAGTTGCTGGTGTCTCTCTATCTGTGAGTTAGCGGCAGCTGGAGTAAGCATGTTTGCTTTCCTGTGGTATTGTGAGGGGATCCGGAGGAAAGACCCACTCCATATCCTCGTCCAGTTTAGCATCTTCCTTCTGCCTCGTTTGACGGGACAAAGTGTCGAACATGTCATTATGAGTCCCCGGGCAGTGCTGGACTTCAAAGTCGAACCCTGATAATACGAGGTCCCAGCGTCCTAGCTTGGCTTTGTTGTGCTTTGCCTCTCTAAGCCACTGGAGTGCCTTTCTGTCTGTTCGGAGAATGAAGTGGTTCTCCTCTAGGTGGTACCGGAATTTATGGATTGCCCATATAACTGCGAGACACTCCTGCTCATTTATATGGTATCTCTGTTTGATGGGGTTGAGCCCATGCTGGCGTACACGATTACCAATGGCTTCCCGTAAGAATCTTCCTGGTACAGCACGGTTTACAGTCCATTCTGACAAGCATCAGTTTGTAGCACAAGTGGGCTGTCTCCTTGTGGGTGGTGCAGCAAGGTAATGCCCTGGAAACTTTCTTTCTCAAGGTGTCGAAAGCAACCTGACATTCTAATGTCCACTTCCATTGAACATATTTTCCACGGAGAGGATATGGGGGAGTCATTACTTCGGCTATGTTGGGAACAAAATCCCGAAGCCAGTTGCAGAGTCCTATAAATCTGTGAAGCTGCCTCTTGGTGTGTGGAACTTCGGCTTCCTGAACAGCGCGTTGTGAGTGGTCTTGAGGATAGTTTCCTTCCATAGACACTATGTGCCTCAGATACTCTATGGAGGTATGGCCAAAGTGGCTTTTCAAAAGTTTGGCTGTAAGCTTGTGGAGTTCTAATTGCTCTAAAACTCGCTGGAGGTGGGTGAGATGCTCCTCCCAGGTCTTAGAATAGATGATGAAGTCATCCAGATATGCGAAACAGAAATGGCCCAAGCATCCTGTAAGAACTTCAGACGACATTAACCGCTGGATGATGGCAGAGTGCGGTGTAAAGACGACTATTCGGATGAACGGAAACTTGCCAGTACCCTGTTTGCATGTCTAGGATGCTGAAGATACAAGCCTCACCTACGTCTCTTTATGTATGAGCTAGATCAAGAGCTGGTGGAAGAGTGGGCAGGGTGGCATCATTGAGCGCCTTATAGTTTATGCAGAAGTGAAGTTACCCATCCTTTTTTGATACCAGAACCACATGGGAGTTGTAGGGTGAATGAGATGGTTTGATAATCCCTTGTCACTTAATCTCGTCTATCAGCTCCATAATTACACGCCGTCATCTTACCGAGACTTTGCATGACCTATTGCGTATAGGTGTGGAGTCGCTGAGAAGGATCTCGTGTTGCACAGTACATGTCTGGCGTAGGTTCCCATTGGTTCCAAACACAAATGTGTGCTAGTTCAGAACTTCCCTCAGTTGTTCGAACTGTTCTCGAGTCAGGTCATGTTGGATTTCCGCCACTTCAATCTGCTGGGCTTCCAGTTGTTCCGTCGGCTACTCCCAGTGCAGTGTGACTCGTCGTCCAGGTATACCTTACGTTTCCCATGATCCATAATGCACTGCTGCGTGCTGAGCCAAGAATGTCCCAGGATCATGTCTTCTTCGATATCTGGAGTAACGATGAAGACTGCTTCAGTTTCTAGGCTGTGCACTTTGAAGGGCAAAGAGATTCGTCCATCGATGTCGAGGGTGTAATCTGACTTGGCCATTTGTACTGCTTTACTCTGTGGTTCCAGTTTGTGATGCTGGTGTGGCAGGTGAAATTTACTGACACAGCTGAGTCCAACAATGTTAAGGCAAGTTTATTGTTGATCCTAACTTCAATGTATGGGGCTGTGGAGGTTTCAATGGTTTGATCTAGGAGCTTGACTGTGGAGTGCGTTTGTCCAAAGGAAATGCTCCTTTCTTCCCGCCGGCATTGCAGTTTCCCTTCAATGACTTATTGGGTGGTGTCCCCTTTTCCCGGGCAACCCGCAGTGCAGGTGCCGCACTGTTCCTGTGTTTCGGTGGGATTTGACTGCTGGGTGGCTGGTTTCCGAGGATAGTCCGGGTTAAAATGGTTCTCGGGACAAAACCAGGATTTAGGCAGTTTTAGCGACTGTGATGGAGGAGGTGGGGGTGGCTTAGTCTGGCGTTCCCCAACCTATCTTTCCGCTTGGGATTTTACTGAATTCAGCTGATCCAGTAAAGCTTGTGCTTGGAAGTTCCTTTCTGCATCTCGAGCTCTGTCTATTAGCTCATCCATTGTTGCGGGTTTTGGCATGTGTAATATGTTGCGAATTCTGGGTAGTAGCAGCCTTGTCATCTGTCAAATACAATTGTCTTCATCCCCACTTGGAAAAATTCAGTGGTACATCTGTTCCTTCCTGCTCACTAAAATTTCTACCTCGTCCCTGGGTTTTTGCGACACGCTATAAATTTTTGTTGTCAAATGGGCGACAGTTCATCTCCGGCGAATTATTTCTGCAGTCTTGTGCTGCATTGTTGCCAGTTCGTGATGAAGTCTCCATACACACTCCACCATTCCAATGCCTTTTAACTTGTGTTGGGCTTTAGCCACCCAGTGTTTGACGGGAATGTCATGCAGATGGAACTCTCGTTCGCATTCATTAATGAAAGTTCAGGGGTCTTTGTGCAGTAGTGCAGTAAACTGGAAGTTGTGACTCTCCCAGGCATGTAGTGTGACTGTGTGTTAAGGTAGGTCCAGGGTTGGCAGGTCTATACTGTTGCTCCTTTACACACCTCACCTGATAGACCAAGTCAGGCCTATTTATGGGCTCATCAGGCCAGCCGATTCAGGAGTGGTGATACGTTTCCCCACAGATAATGTAACAGATTGTGTGTATTTCGTGGCCTGGGCATGTGACCCAATTCCAGTATGCGGTATGCCTAGTCCGACACTCTACGCAATGATATTCCAGCCTATCAGTATATCACAGCGTATCTTCCCAACCGAGGCAAGAGTAGTGATGCCATTGATGGGAATGCACGCAGTGCGTGCGATTCGTTCCCATTCCGGGACAGCCTGGCTGTGAACAGCGATTTAGTCTGGTTGCGGCAGAGTTAGCCCCTTCAAGCTCATGCTCGCTGTGGCTAGATGCGTTGTTCAACATGTTGGAGTGTAGTTTGGCACCACGAGGTATTTTTCTGCAACTCCCCAAAGTCTGATTGTTGCTGATTCGTAGATACAGAGTAACTGGTCATGGCTGACTCCACCTTTGCCGTCTAGTTAGGCTATAACAGCAATTCTAGCCCCATGTTGGGCACTAGGAAAATTTCAGACGGTTGTGACTTCCTCTATTTGATGCGTGATGTACCGGGAACATATACTCACTAATGTCTGGTAGCAGGAATCAGCCCTGGATATTTTTGTTTGGAGTTGAGCCAGGCACTCTTATATTCTGGGGGTTCAGTTATTTGTGGGTACTGGTGCCTTACCTGTATACAAAACTGGTGGTGTGGCTACTTGGCAGCACACAAAATCTGGTGTGGTTAGAATAATACAGCATTTTGGTGGTACAACTTTCGTAGGGCTACCTGGGCGACGTCTCAGTATAGCAGCGGTAGACTGTGGTGCAGTGACAATAGGTGAAGTCTGTGGCGTAGGAATCTCCTGTGGTTTGCACAGAGGTGCAGGTAGAGGTATGGCTCGAGTGAGGTGCGCAATGATAGGTGTAGGTGCTTGTTCAGGTCAACGGAGATACTCTTGTACCCACTCAGGATATCAAGCAAGGATTGTACGTTCTGGCGGAGTGAAGAGATGCTGTGGCACAGGAGTATCTTTTGGTTCTTGCAGATGCCAGAGTGCTTGCGCCTGCTCTCGTGGAGGTAGACAAGCTATTTGCTTAACTAATGAGGGTTGATACTTGTGTGCACAACCTGACGCAGCCAGTGTTAATTTGAATCTCTCCTTCAGTCCTCTCGTCTGGGCAAAAGGCATCGGGAAGTGGAGATTTACCTTTATCCTACTGTACAGTGTCTGCAGGTAGTCATACAGAATTACGTGTTCACCGCAAGGGTGCGTGGTCCAATCCCAGTCTTCCCAACCTAGGGGACACAACCTCCCCAGAGAGCCGCTCAGAGGAGATTGTGGACACCGAGCTAACAAGCTGGTTCAACGACAGTGTACCTCTGTGTGGCTCCTCCTTTCCTTCAATCCCTGGATTGATGGGACGGGCAGGCGGTACCAGTGCTTGAACTGTATACAAAGCTGTGTGGTGCTTGTTTGAGTAAATTTCTGAGATTTCCTGCAAATACATTACGTAAGGGTAACTAAAAGGTACACGGCTACAAGAATGGTACTCAAGGTTAAAACCAACTTCAAATTTTATTTTACGGAAAAATAAAAACATGATGAGAGCACTCTAGCTTCAGTTCAGCGGCACAGGCTTCAAACCTCAAAAGCTAAAGTTACAGTTACATTGGTCTGTAAAGGCGACCGAAAACACAAAAGTTGGAATACGTTTATGAGTGTTGACGCTGAACAACAAACTCTTGCATTGTTGGGTGTATGTGTTTCTAGAAAAGACGTCACGTAATCGCTGACGCGCTAAGAATACTAAGCAGGTATGTCACAGGATGGTAGTCTTGGGAAATAATCACGATGAGTTCACTACAGTATACAGGCATAACTGTACGGAGTGCAGGGTTTCAGAGTACATAGCAGAATATCTCCTAACTGATGTCCTACCCTACCGCAAGTTTGCTTAAGCTTAACGTGTAAGAACGGGGGAAACATGCCTGAGCAACATGTGCTGGACACTAAAATCTCGTCAATTCCAGAGCGACGGGCTCTGGGAAAAAAGACTACCGAGACAATCTGGTCAGGATCCGAGTGGCTAGCGTTGGGAATGAAGACTACTCTCGAGACGCAGGCCATCTCAGCTTATGTACTAATCGAGGGCTGGTGCCCAACTCTCATTGGCTGATGCCACTAGGACTAATGGTGGTTGCTGAGTGGGGGATGCGAAACAAAAGACAAGTGATAATTACTACTAGAGTAATCTAGCAGGCAGTAAATGTACTCCCTGTCCTTTAAGTATAATTATGGTGGACCAGTGAATCAAATAAATTGCAAGGCAGACAGTACAATCTCATATGCTAACACAATAAAATTAACCTTCAAACTTGTGCAAAGGACCTAACGGATGGAGCTGAAGTTGTTAAAATTACATTATTCAAGAAGTGTCATATATCAAATTAATGAAGATTGTGTATTGGAAAGCCTTTTACAGCAGTAATAAATTACGTTAAAGTACTGGATAGTACTAATGGTTTGTTAAAAATCAGAAAATAACACGTTTGTTGTAAAGTCACATCTCTGACTGGTCAGATCAAACACGTAGGAAAATTCAATTTGTACTTTGCTGTGGTTAGCTTGTGGATGTTAAAATATACGAGTCATTCGCACCTAATGTCATAAAATACTGGTTCTTAAAAAAAATTAAACATTCAATTCATTCCAAAAAAATAATAACTGGCTTGCAAAACCCTAATAAACCCTTATAGCTATAACAATACAATCAGGCAAACTCACCTGATGGATACACATTTGGATGAAATAAAGGTGGCTCAAATTTGCACTTTGGAGGGCTTGAAGGATAATCATCTTTGAAGATCATACGTAGTTTGTACAGGCCACTTTCCCATGGTGTCTGGAAAACCACAATTTTGTAGATCATATGCATTCTATTTGGAGCCTATTATTCTCAAACAAGAACATTTTAAGTATGATCTATAAATTTCTATAACAAAACAGTTTTGTTAAATACTAAATAATACTACAAATATAAAGCAGATATGTATTACATATGAAGAGTACATGGGAAAAAGGGGTAATGTCAACGTAAGGCGAAAAATGAACAAACAGTACCAATGTGTACATGATGAGCAGAAGAATCCATGAAGAATATGTCCAATAAATGAAAGGGGATTGTCATAAATATAACATATATTAGAACCCATGTACACATGAAAAAATGGGAAAGTTATCATGAAACAATGGAAGAAGATAAATGTCAGCTTGTATAGGTGATAACACCACTATTGTGTATGTTATAGCAATGCTTTTCTTGGTATTTCCAAAAAATGACTAGAAAATCTACAAAAAAAAAGTCATAAGTTATCTGGAACACCTCACATTAATAGACAAAGAAAACATACAATTGGCGGATAAAACTGTCGGAATTAACACGCCTTTCCATTGAGGATCACATACAGTCTTTTAAAGATAGACCGACTCACTACATTCTCCATGATTTGTGCAAGGTATTTTTGTCACACAAATTTTCAGTTTTAAAAAATGCATGCAATATTTGTGGAAAAACACCCCAATATGTCTGTTTTTTATATGAAAGCTGCAGAAAAATATTCTGCAACAAATTTAACATTAGTTTTGGACATCCTCACACAGAAACATGCAGTACATGCAACACATACAGCTGAGATAGGGGTAGATATAAAAGGGAAGAGGAACTTAAATAACTGTGCAGAGCGTAAAGAAATTGAAGCAGAATTACATCAATTAGGCATTCAGAACACATTACACCTCAAAAAGTGTGAAATGTTTTATACAAGGAAACAACTTGCAAGGCTTACATCACAGAAATAATCAGATAAGGAAGCAATTGCAATGAAAAGATTACCTAATATATTGACTAATGAAGTCTCCTACTGCAAACAGCTTTCACTTTTCACTTTCAATATACATGTTTTGTCTAGGTGACATTCTGTTTTCTATACATACCCAGAGACAGTTGCATGAAAAGCAGCAGATGCAGTATTTTGTGAATTACATAAGGGATATAACATCTGACACTGTTCTGCGATGGTGAATGTGGACAGAACAAAAACTGGACTGTTTTCTATTTCTCCATTTTGTAGTTCATCGTGCCAAACATCTAGTTTCTGTGAAATTAGTGTTTCCAATTTGTGGGCACTCACACCTAGAGTGCAATAGAAATATTACACTAATCAATCAGAAATATCCAGTCAAAACACTAGATGACTGAGTGGAGCATTTCAGGGATGCATGAAGTAAGCCATCACCATTTCATGTCGTAGAATTTGAACAATCAACAAGTCATCAATGGACGATTTGACACCTATCTATCTAAAAGTATGCCCAATAAAACAAGACCTATGAGGGAACTTATAATTTCCATAGCACACTCACGAGTTATGGAATACTGAGACACTTACAATGATCACTGAGAGAGAGAGCTGTTATAAAGGACCAAAACCAACATCATAATTACCAACTGCATTTGCTATATGTATGAATGCTATGTCTGGGGTTACAACACCACTGACATGCCCCTTTTTTGCATATTTACATTACTTTGTATTAGGGGCAGCAGTGGCTAGCGTGCTCACATCCCATCAAGGTGATCCGGGTTCGATCCCCGGCGGGTTCACTCCCGGATTTTTGCATATAGGGATTGTGCTGGACAACGCTGCTTGCCGGCGTGTTTTCTCGGGGAACTTCCGTTTCCCCCGCCCTTACAGTCCAGCGCTGCTCCACCCTAGGGTCTCATTTCATGTCATGTTCAGGGATGACGGCCACCTACAGGTCCCAGCTGGAAAACCCGTCACTCAGAGGGTGTTGCCTCGCCCTGGGTCCACCCCCTACACAAATTTACCATTATTATTTATTCCTTTGTATTTAATTTTACTAATACAAATTGGTTCTATTTTGTCAAATATACATAGGTAGGATGCCAGTTACTTTTATACATTTATTATTGTACACGTTACTAAGGCACTCTCAGACTGTGGAAAATATGACATTCCCCCTTTTTCCCATGTACCCTTCATATACATACATACTTTACTGCAAAGGACTACAATACATTTTTATGTGCCTTAAATTAAATTAGTCACAAAACTTGTACATACAATTTTTTTAAAAACCACAAATTTTACTGCACAAGTAGTAAAATGTTTGACGCTAAAATAAAAAACAGGTGAGTGAAAAAGGTATAATGTTCATAATATAAGAAAAAATAGGTCATGCAGGTACGTAATTACGTCTCCATACACAAGTAAAAAAAAATCACCCAAGTGCTAAATTTTTAGGTGATTTATTCCTAACCCCAAAACATACCATAAATTTATAGGTTTGAATTTAAACCTTGAAGCGTGACAAGTTTCAAAGCGTGAGCAGAGAGCAGAGAGATGGAGTTCGAACGAGAACTGTAAGTCCCCAAGCGCTCAACCACCCGGTACAGGATTTGGACGCACCTGTACCTAGACTGTTGACGCGACACTGTACCATGAGGGTCGGTGGAATGAGGCATCAAACCTCGGGTGCCAATACAACAAGGATGTACACTAAATCCAATACTCATCTACGGAGTCACCTAAAAGAATTACGCACACTACACTTGAGCTAGCACAAGAAAGGGATTCAACCTATGCTGGGGTGAGATACACTGAGAGGGGATAACTTGTGGCATATGAGTGGTTGGTGACTTGGGGACACTGACTCCGATGAATACCTTGAACTTAGTGTATTCTCGTACACTGTGCATGTGTGAGTGGTTTGGGTGGCCTTCAATATTTTAAAAGCAAGTTTCACATGGAACATGTCCTAGGGCAAGAATTACACACGCTTTGCTAAGATGCTAGCATAAATAGTAGTGGGAGTCTATTTACGTAATGGTACAAAGTTTTCAACCATGGGCAGAGCAATATGTCGACTGGTTCCCTAAAAAAACTGCAGGCTGTGGTGCTCTCCTTTGCTCTGTCGATGCTGCTGCAGTAGCCGGGTGCTAAGAGGTGCTCGGGCTGTTGAAAGTGGTATGTGTTGGTCAAGGAGGGATAGTAGTGTATTCAGGGAAAGAACTGACGGGTCAATGCCTATCACCTCTATACTGCTGTGTAGAATAGTTAAATACTCTAAGGGAAGTCAACCCGGCTTACAGGTCAGTAATTCAAAGAGTGATAAGCCTTCTTATGATTCACTGACAGAACTGCTTTGTAAATTTATTTATTTCTCCATTTGACGCAGTTCCAGTTTTAAATGGCTCTTAACTCCAGACTTATGATATTTCGGCATAAGGCCGGCTAATCAAATTACTTCTGCATCATAATCAATAAGCCAGCAAAATAATGTATTAAGGTGAAGCCGGGTATTAGAAATGGCCCTACAGTGTATGTCTTGATACACGACTAGTCCTGACATGTCTTGCCATTTAACTACATCTGGCCAATTCACTTGCCCAAAGGGTTAATCAACAGAGCACATAAACAGCAGCAATATCAAGGTGTAGTGTGTTCCTAATGAAGGGCTCCCCCAAAGATTAACCTGTGCAACACACGGAGTGACACTCTGTGGTGTACCACCCTGGGTGATGCCTAGGCCAAAATCGGAATGCTGCTCGGTGTTCCTTGTATTTGCAGTCTGGCTATACGTGACACAGGCATTACTTTACACACACCAATAAAGAAATACTAATATTCACTTGCAGATCTAAATGAGAATTTACTGTGGCTAGTATAATACTAAAAAACACAAAGGTTTCAAGGGATACTAACTCTAACGAGTAAAAGTAGAAAAGATTCAATGGTATTGTGGCTTTTAATACTGCCACATAAACAGTTACAGTAAAGCAAAAATAATACACATAAAAATTAATGGTGTTTACCATAAAAATAACTTTAATGTGAAATATCAATATCATACAAATTAACTTGTGGAAGTTAAAAAGTACCAATTCAATGCAAATCAGGTGAAGGCAACCTGTTACATCTGTGTTACGTTTAGTCTCTTGATAATTAATTAGATTTAAATAGATTTAATTAAAAAGTTAACTAACTAGCCGTGGAACCTAGCAGAACTATATGGGGTATGTCCAGAAGGGACCTCACAATATGTAACTGGGTTTCTCTACTGAAGTGGTAGAAAGGCCTGGCTCGGGCCTTACGGGTCTACATCTCCATGACCTTGAGGTTATCTGGACAGAGCAGGGTTAAGGAGAGGGTAGGTCGACATAGGAGGTGTTTGGGTTGATGACAACTAGAGGTGATGCTGAAGATGTCCTTCAGGGAAACTGGCCTCTCGGAGTGCTGTCGTCGTGGTAGACGGTGAGGGCGCAGGACAGCCGGTTCTAAGTCAGGTTGCCCTTGGCCTCCTAAGCGGGCATTGCAAGAATATGTTCCTGCCACGTTATCCAACTCCAGTCTTTGCAGCCTCTTCAGGAGTGGACAAGTGACTCTGGCGAGCCATCCCGAGCAACTGCTCAGGCATGGGCTGACTTGTCTTTTATAGTGATCTCTATCGATCATGGGTGCTGCAAGGGGTGCGGAGGGCTTAGTCTCACCTCCTAGAGGTGGAGCTTGTGACATTATGTGCATGGACCAGTGGATGCCTTATCTCACCCCGTCGCTCAGTGCATGGGGTACAGAACTTCCACAATGAGGATACTTGTGTAGGCCGTGACCCACTGTGATTGGGCCTAATCTCCAACGGCGCCAAATTCAAACTGGTGAGCTCATCTCCTGGCGAGCGGACTGAAATAAATTACTTTGGTGTTGGAAGGGTGATGATGGGACAGTTTTCTGTGTATGCAGGTGAGCAGTACAAACTAGGAGCATGGGGTTGGAGTACGTTGAGGCTCTGTCAACGTCGTGGAGTTCTCTGTGTCCTACCTCCAGTACTGGGAATAGGCTTGTCTATAAAATTGACCATCTCAGATGGGGTAAAGTCGTGAATCTGTAGTGCGCTCTATCTAGCGCCATTTTCGTCATGTGTAAACCTACAGTGAACCTTTAACAGTCATTTTGCCAAGCTGAAAAAAACTATGTCTATGGTTTCCTTACATAGGTTACCACATATAACATTGCAGTGCTATTCCATACGCAGACATGCCAACTTTCCACAACAGTTATCAGTAAAACTGTACAAAAGGAAAAAAAAACTGACAAATTTAATACAGCATTTTTAGTCAATGACAAACAGTATTAAAATACTGTACCCCTACAAAAAACCATTACCCAATAGTACCCATTATGCACACAACACTATTCATTCAATATTACCAGCATAAAAATAAGCATAAAAATTAACAAAAACCTTTTGCGAGAAAAATTATCACTGCTTACCAGTTTCATTTAGTTGTGATGCTTCTTGTAAAATGTCTTCATGAAAATTTAATATTACCCCAAACAAGAAAGACCATTCAAAATTTCTAACTATGTACATACAATTACCCTTGATCCTTTACTCAGTTTTGTTCAGAGAAGCTGTAGCTTCTTTTGTTTTAGCCAGAAAGCTTTCAGAAAAATTATGTTCATAACAACCATCAGAAATTGCTGCTACACTTTTTGTTTTGTTCAACACTTTTGATGTTTATGACATGTTTGGAACATTTTAAGTGGTTTGTAATGTAATTTGTTCCCCCGTATGCAATATTAAAATTGCAAGGGTACATAGAACTAAATGAAAATTTGTACCCCTTATCAGAATTTAAAAGTTAAGAAAAATCCTAGCTGTAACATTTGAAAATATTGTTTCATAGCTTTTCCCACCATGACGAAAATGTCTAAACAAAATACATTTAAACTGCCACTACATGATTCATTTTAGAAGTTCTGAACATAAAAGCTGTATGTCACATAAACACCATGTACGGCAACTGAACACACTACAAATTCCTGAAAAGAAAAAAGTCATTTTGAGAAACAAAGACATTATGAAAAAGCTGCATCACTGGTTACTCAAATCAAACTAAAACTGAGTAGGCCAATGAAAAACAATTTCTAATTTAAAAACAAAAACATTTTGTCAGTGACTACATATACACAGCTACAACACAAATGGCTAATGAGTAAGTGAGGTGAGTATGGAGCATCGCCAGAATGAACAAGTGGGGTAAACGAGAAATCACAGTGAAAATCCGCCGACCAGCGACATCCTCCAGCATGATTCCCCCTTGCGAAAATCCGGAATGATCCGCATGGGTATCCGAGAACAGAACACGAAGAACAGGAGAAATTGTTAAGTCAGGAAAATGAGGCTATTCCCCATGACAATCCTACTAGCCAGCCACAGAAAACCTTTAGTCATGTCAAATTAAAGTCCGGAAGGCTTATCAGAGTGAAAAATCCCGCGGGCACAATACTCCCGAAATATTGCAATATCAAAACGGCAACGGGAACAGTGATCTGGATTCGACTCCCACACTCATGTAACACGCCCCTCAGTAGAGTTCGTTCCAGCCCGTCAACCTACTCGCCTAACTAAAGTTTCATCCGCCAGACTACGCACCCCCATCATCACGTTAGATTAAACCTCTCACTATTTCATCCATTTGGGACAGCTGGCGTCCCGCATATTGGCGACCCTAATAGTGAAGAGGATCACATTCCCTGGGCGGGTAACCACCTCTATCTGACTCACTCTGGGGTTTGACTCCCCTCCAACCCATAGTGAACCTGCCCCCAAACGGCCGAATACTGTATCTAATTCCCTTACGCCTCCTAGGCTTAATTGAATGTATAGTATTTGCCGAGGTAGGCTAAGCTGGGCTTGGCTGGGCGGTCAACGTTACCGTACAGGATAATCACACCCCATAACACACGCGTCAATATTTGGGGCCTAAGATGGGGCCTTAACTCTATGTAGCTGAGACTTGGAAGTTAGGACCAAGCCAGACCCCCCCTCCCCTCCTCTTGTTGGTATACTCCTTGAAGGGGAGTCGTTATAAACACCCCATGGCGCCCATAGATATCACTATGTCAGACTCTGAATCGAGTCACCATGGCCAGCTAGCCGAAGACATCGCCACAGGGGCAAGCAATGCCCCCTGTCCCATGACAGAATGCCCTGGGACCGGACGCTATACGATCCAGTGCATCTATTGTCACTGGATCTACACCCACAACTATCGGGTGGGATGAGGACCCCCCCCACTATACAGATAGCCTTGAGTACTGCTGTAAATGTCGCCAGGATGAGCCACAGCAATGTCAGTGGCCGGAGTGTCAAGGACATGGGAGATACACCGTCCGTTGTATCCTCTGTCAGCGAGAGTGCCCCCACTTGTGTATCGCGTAGCTAGACAAATGGGTCACTACACCCGGAATAGTGTATCTGTTGGGACATGTCAGGTTTATTTAAGGTGGTGGTGGCCATGTTGGCAACATCAGGGGAAGCCTGCTTATGTCCGCCATGTTACCTTGCTTACTCTGGTCGGGAATGGTTATGTCCAGTCGTCAAAGTCGGGAAAATAGGGTGTTTGGGATATTGCAAATGCTACATCAACCGAGTATGGACTACCTTGGACATTTGCGCTAGCTGCTCCGTGCATTGGTGTTGTGAATTCCTAATGACAAGTTTGTGAGGAGACATGTACATGCATTGAGTATGTAATGACCTGGGTCTAGAATGGCAGTCCAAGGGAGATGTGTTCTCATGTCGTACTCACAGTGCCAGTTATTTTAATATTACTAAACATGTAATGTCTGATATAGCTAAGATGTATAACCCATTAGGTTGGATTGGCCCAGTTGTCTTCAAGGCTAAACTGTTACTGCAGAATCTCTGGCTTCTTGGAATTGATTGGGATGAACCTCCACCAGATGATATCAAAGATAAGTGGCTCACATTCATTGCGCAATTTGACAGTTTACACAAAGTTGCTATTCCTTGTTTAGTGACACAAGTTGAGGGTGCAATGTACCAAATTCATGGATTTTGTGATGCATCAACCCAATGTTATGCAGCAGTTGTATACCTGCGGAATGCAAATCAGTCCAAACTTTAAGTCCATTTATTGGTGGCCAAGTCCCATGTCGCACCATTGAAAACTGTAAGTCTCCCTCACTGCTTGTGAAACTCGTGAACTTAATCATATCCATTTTGTCAAAAAGGATAATTGCTGAGAAGGTGATAGCGTGGTGTCATTCAACAACCGTCATTGCATGGATCCATACTGAACCATATCGTCCCAAGACCTTATCGCAAATAAAATTTCTCAAATACAGGAAAGCAAAGTAGTGCATCAGTAGCGACATGTACAATCACAAGACAACCCTGCAGACTGTGCCTCGAGAGGCTTGATGCCAAGCCAGCTTGTCAGTCATCACCTTTGGTGGAGTGGTACATCATGGCTTGTTGAATCAGAAGATTCCTGGCCAGGAGGTTACTCAGACTCTAGTTCCCCAGAGTATCAAGAATTCTTTCAAGCCTAACAGCCCTAGCTGTGCAGACCACGATTTTCTTCTCCAAGTGGATAGAGAGATTTAGTTCCTTATCACGGCTGTGACGAGTATTAGCGCTTGTGTTGCACTTCATTTCAAATGTCAGGCATTCATCAAGCCGCTGTTGTGGCCCCTTGACATTAACAGAGCTCAAAGCAGCAGAAGTTCATTGTGTACACCAAGTGTGCAACAAGATGTTTTCACGATGGAGATAGATCAGATGCAGAAGGGAAGGGAATGCTCACCACAGGTCAGAAACTTCAACACCTTCCTCGATCCTCAAGGCCTAATTAGAGTTGGTGGACAAATCCAAAACTCAAGGTTGTCATGCAATGAAAAACATTCAATCCTGATACCTAAGAAGTGTCACCTCACTAATCTGGTCATTGATTACTACCATGCCTGGTCCCTACATGCAGGTGTGAGGTGCTTACGTTTTAAGAAGTCACCTGTCCAGCCGATAATGGGCATTTTGCCAACCAGCAGGGTTCACAACACGAGGGCATTCCAGACTGTGGGAGTGGATTATGGAGGTCCATTTCCTATGAAACAATCTCATCTTTGGAATGCACGTGTATGTCGGCGACTCATTTTGGTGGGCTTTGGGAGGCTGCCATCAAATCAGCAAAAGATCATGTGAAACATATAATAGGGCAGCAAGTATTGACCTTTGAGGAATTAACCACACTGTTCACTCAAATAGCGGCAGTGTCAAATTCAAGACCATTATGTGCTCTTTCCACAGATCGTTATGACCCGAGTGCTCTGACTCCAGGACATTTTCTCATTGGCTGTGCGTTAGTAGCTCCACCAGCTGCTGACTTAACGGAACTGCCCACAAGCGCCTCGACAGGTGGCCGCTGCTACAACAATCTACACAGCATTTCTGGCAACGATGGTCAAAAGAATATCTACACACTCTCCAACAAAGAAGTAAATGGTCTCAGCAAGGGTCTACAGTAAAGGTACGAGACCTGGTATTGGTACGAGAAGACCACCCACCTTCCTCCTATTCAGTGGCAGCTTGGTCGCATTGACACACTTCATCGAGGCAAAGACTCATCAGGGAGTAATCATAAGGGCAGTTGTGAGGCTGTGCCCCCTCCCCACTCAGTAACTTCTTCCTCAGTGTTGTACATAGTGTAAATAATGTTGACAATTCTTAAATTTGTACCAAATTTGGTGGGTGGAATGTTGGGACATGTCAGTTTTATTCAAGGTGGTGGCCATGTTGGCACCGTCAGGGGCAGTGTGGTTATGTCCGCCATGTTAGTAAAGGCTGTTCACGTTAAAGTGAGCACTTTTGAAATCAACCTTAGAAATAAGTCACTGCTCCTACCTGCACATATTTTAACAGGTGTCCTGAGTGACACGCACCCAGTAAAGTTGGTAACGATGGATGGGATGTGCATTGGGTGTGTAACGACCTGTGAATAAGTATCTTGACGTCGAATAGAAGGTGTTATGTAACCATTTCTGATCATTTCAATTATTTATTTCACTTTATTATTTTTTTAATGTCTCAAAGAGTAAAAATTAGCAGATTTGTAAAATATTTACTTTTCTAATAATTTCACAGTTTCACTTGACTGATGCATGAATAAAGTGATGAGGCCCATGACAATGTTAATCTTACATAAGGCGGAAGAATACACAATGTGCATACAAGTAGATCTTAAGCAGGGCTTTCGAAAGTGATCACTTTACATTGAAATAGCCTATATCTTGCTTACTCAGGTCGGGAATGGTTGTGTCCAGTCGTCAAAGTCGGAAAACTAGGGTGTTCGGGATATTGCAAATGCTACATTGACCGAGTGTGGACTACCTTGGACATTTGCGATAGTTGTATCGTGCATTGATGCTGTGAATTCCTAATGACAAGTTTGTGAGGAGACATGTACATACATCGGGTGTGTAATGACCTGTGAATAAGTGACTAATCTCTTTTCTATGCAAGTGAGTCAAAACAGTATCAATGTGAAGTGTGCCATAGAGAGCATACATATCACCCATGCCAGAGAGAGAGAAATTGCGGCTACTGCATCGAGCAAGAGTATAACCGCAGAGCCCGGCCAGTGTGTAATTGTGAGTGAACGCGAGGTCTCACCCACGATGGAATTGGCCATTAGTCGGTACCACGCACCGGTTACCCACGCTGCTACCACCCGAAAACTACCGTCAGATGCAGAGATGGATTGCAAAACTGATGACATCACTCGCAAACCTATCTAAAGTGAGTGACTACCTGCACGGAAGCAGATGTGAGCAACGCCCGGGACATTGGCCCCAAACTGTCTGCCGCCACCAGAGAGGCCCCGCTGCATGCCAAATGCCGGGCCAGTATCGAGAGACAGCCTGGCGGGCCCCAGCCTCCTCCACTGCGACGCCTTGAAAGCGAGGGTGCCCCATCAAACGACGGGGAATAAAACGTCCTCGCCCATCACCTGCATCAGCTTCCAGTACAGAGTGAGTACCTGGCAGTTGCCAGATCATTGAACTAGTGCCCTACCCTGTATACTCCCCTTAGCTACTAGTAGAGTTGTGAACACGTTAGAAAAGACTGCATCCAGAAGACAATGCGAAAGTGTGATAGTTCACATAGTAGGAATGGAAGTGTCTATAAGCACCTACAAAATCACAGCCTGTTAGGAAGTGCATCAAGATGGCCCCCACCCAGTTCAAGAAGTCAAATTTGTAAGCATAAAAAATTTGTGTGTAACCTTAACTTCATTTTTAAGGTGGAGAACTTACAAACCAAAACCCGCATTGTCATGAAATTGAGGCCCCTCAGAAAAAGAGAAAGTGTCCAAGTAAAGTAAATTTTGCCTCTTGAAAAATGGACATAGTAAAGTAATGTAGCATGAAATTTTAATTGTTTTCAAAACTCTGCACTTGTTTTCCCTAGCTTGCTTGCCAGAAAAATTATTTGCTGAGGCTAAGTAAACGTAACTTCAAACCCAGTAAGCAAGCTGAAAAATTTATGTTTGCATTTAACCCGCAAACCCCCTTAGTGCTCACGTAAAGTCAGCATTAGACCAGAATAAAATAATAACTAAAATCTTTGTTGTTTGCTTTTGCACAAAAATAGAACAACACGATTAATGTACAATCCAAGAATTCCGTAAGACTGTCAGGAAGTGAACACGTGAAACTGAAGCCCATCAGCAGGCCCGTAAACATAACGTTGATGAAACCCTCTCCACTCCTCATAATGTGACTGGATGACATTGCTTTAATTATTCTTGTAAACCTGTTTAAGAGCATGAGGCAAGAACTCACTGTGAGTACGCCGTAACCAGCCACCCAGAAATTCAAAACCTTTATAAAATTTCCAAGTGTAACCTGTGTAAATCCTGTAACATTGTAAACTGTGTTAACAGCAAAGTTTTGAACAGAGGTCATAACCTTATATATTTTGTGTACCCCTTGTAACATAAAATCAACGTAACTCCTTAAGAAACTCAAGGCTAGAGATTTTGATATATATATATATATATATATATATATATATATATATATATATATATATATATATATATATATATATATATATATATATATATATATATATATATATATATATATTTTCTAAGGAAAAATACTAGGCTAATATCACAGAAAATATTAGCCTAGTATTTTTCCTTAGAAGGAAAGCCCTATCATATAGTAGAAATTCAAGTGAATTGATGTAGTATTTTGTGTTCCCCAGTGTCTTCCTTTAGAAAGACTTGAAAATTATGCATAACCTCGTAACATGTAAATGTACCACAGCCAGAATGGCAAGCGTAATCTCTACTTAGTGCGAGTTAGACACGCCCTTATGCTGACAACCACGAGAAATGGAATCTCGTACCCAGCCAGTGAGGCCGACACCCTTATGCATAATTATAACCTTGTATCATAGTAAGTCAACTCATGACCCTGTAAAAGTAAACTTTAAGAGTGTACCCCAATTGTAAACCTCACTAGGAGGGCAACAGGGGAAAATTATGACTTAATGATTTAATTTGCACATTAACCTTCTTAGCAACGTATACCAGTATATCACATCTGGCCCAAATATTGTACATAACCTCTTTTGCGGTATGCCACTGTAGGGCATTTAGATGTAAGCATTTTGAGTCCCAGTATAATCACCCACAAGGAGATGAATACTATTTTATAGGTTAAGCCTTACCCTTGTTAAATTTCTTCACGTACGATATGTGCCAAAGTGTAACCATGTTAGCCTGCAAGAGTGTAATAATGTGTGTTACATAAATGTCTCACCTCCAGAGTACACAAGCAAATTATTACATGCCTGTGTGAAATCCCCAAACAGAGTTGTGACGCACCATTCCACACTCTCATTACCCTCACTTGCCTGAGCCCCTTTCATGCAATGTTAAATGGAGGCCCACGCTTGCCTGTGTTCATGAATCCTCTGCCCAGAGCAGACACCTAAACATTCGTGCACTCTGGTCGAATGAAAACCTTATTCAGAAAATAACTTTCACACCAGTATCTGTGTATAATAATCACTCTCAACCAATCCCGCTATATAAAGGAACTTTAGTTTACCCATTAGTACATATGAGTGCCTTGAACTTGTGATTGTTACTTTTAACGAAATTTTGTAACCACTGCTTGAAAATGTACATACCTAGTTCATAAGAAATAATGTTCAGTGTCCAATGTTTTGCCAAAATGTTTACAGCAGAGTATATTATGTCACGCACAAATCAGGCTATACAATTTCACCTCAAGACTAAGAAGACAAAAATATTTTGTTTCACTTCAGTGTTTTCAATGTCTTGTTCCCATGATGAAATGCTCACTTAAGCAATGTAGAGGAGTAAATTTAAAGCCACATGGGTAATTAATTATTTTTTATTTTATTAATTAAAATTGGAAAATTTAATGCATGCCGGATACTTTGCGACCACCAGTGTGTCAGTAAATTATTATCCCAGCGTCACAGTATACTACTCTCGCATGAGAACATGCTCGTTAAGATCCCACTTATATTTTTTGAGAACAGAAAAACAAATATTAACGTAAAACCAAAAATTTCTTAACGATAGTCCATTCCCGATTGGAAGCGACTTATGAAAATCAACCTTTGAAAAAACACTCTAGGCATAACATTTCAACCTGTTTTTTCAATAACCTTTATTCCGCAAATATATAACACCGTGGTTAACTTTAGAGTACTGTATTATTGAATAAATGAAACTTTACCTTAATATCTTCTATAACTTGTAATATTTATTTCTTTTTAAATATGAATTAACAACAGTGAGAGCAGCGACATGTTGGCAACGGCCAGTAAGAAATAGTTCACAGTTAAAATATTATTTTAACCTAGTTTTTTAGTATACTATTTGTAAATTAAACGGTGCCTATTGAAATATTTAGGTACCTCCGATGGCAACATATCTCATTTTTACAGTTTAAAATAACAGCAGAAAATATTGTGAGTAGGCCGTAATGGTATGGTGTTGTTTTAACAAGTGAGAAACAACTGTTTGCTGAGTGAGGCTTGTCGCTCAATCTCTTTGTCTCTTTCACACTCGGGAAGTTTCACTTCACTAGTAGTAAGCAAATTATTATACATGTTTTCAATTGTAGCATATTTCATACTTATTACAGCAAAATAATAATTTTCGAATTTGTAATTTACAACTGAAGAGATTTTAATATGTGACCTAAGAATAGCAACTCATCCCTGCAAAACTTTGATTTTCTTAATTTTACAGTCATACCTGCTCATCCGAACGTTGTTAACACTATGTTTAGGTGTTCTACATGTTCCTCATATGTAGATGAAGTTATTAGTATGTCGTCAACATATGCACGAGCAAAACCCTCACACTCGCTCCCTAGCGTGACTGCCAAACACCTGGTAAATTCTGTGATAGCATTGCAGATGCCAAACGGCATTAACTTGAATACATATTGTTGGTTTCGAAAGAGGAAAGCTGTATACTGCCTGGAATTAATTTTGAGTGGAATGTGCCAAAACCCACAGGATAGGTCCAGCGTACTCAGATATTTTACACCACTGTATAACCTCAAAATTTCACTGGGTTGCACTGACCCTTCCTTATGCTTTACTGTAATTTTGTTTATTGACCTTGCATCTAGGCAATTGGGTTCGAATATGGGCTGGCTTCTCGGCTCACTATACCCCATTCTACCATCTGCTTTAGGAATTCCTCAGCCTCACACATATATTTCTGATGTATAAGGTATGATTTCTTATGGAACGGCTAACCTGGTATTACCTTAATTTTGACCTCATGTAACTTATTTAAACTTGGCTGTTCTGTGAGAATATGCTGGTGGCTCATTAAGACATTATATAACTGGTGTTGCTGTGTCTTTGTCATGGCTTCTACCGCAGCAATAGCAGTCCAAATGTCTTCTTGACGGCCTGCCATGTGACCCTAGTCTCCACTTACTTGTATTTGGTATACAACCACATCCCTGCTTAAAGAGTTCACTAGCTTATCACCGGTAGGCCTTGTAGTGGTAAAGTCCTCTAGTGATACGAGATGGTCATGTCACTAAAATCAAGTTTGACCTAGTAGGTAGTTAGAAAATCTGTACCTAGGATAATCTGCTTTGCTAGCCCTTTAACAATCAGAACTGCAATACCTTTGGGTCTGCCAATACCTTCTAACTCTATGGTAGTCTGCCTCGTGATGAATGTACTTGCACGAGATGTCACACCTACGATTTTTAACCTGGGTACAGGTAATACAGGTAACTGTATTCCAGTGTCCTCAATCATCTTTACTAGTTGCTCGCTAATACAGCTGATCTCAGCTCCGCTATCTAGTAATGCTGAAACACTTACACCGAATACAGTTACTGTTACTTCAGGACATAGTGCTACTTTCTTTCTGTTCGCTGTTACAGTCAGTTCTTGGTTCAGGAATTCTCTTTCACTTTCCCCTAGCCAAGCTGTAATAACCACTACGTTTTATATCATTCACAGTGTTACCATCTGTAATACTTAATTCTTGACATGTATTTACATTTAAACTATTTACATTTTGATAATCACATTCATTAAACAGAACATTGGGCACTCTTATATCTACTATACATGTATCATTATTATATTGTACAACATCAACATCATCTCCACTAGCCCCCTTCGTCATGCATGTTCCTTTTGCACTTGAGCAGGTCAATGCCTGGTGGTCATCGCCGTTGACCTGGTCTAGTTTAATGTTGGTTCCTTACTGCTAGAACTTGCCACTCCACCTTGGCCTTATGTCGGTGGCGGCGGCCAACTAACGAAGGGTGCTGGCTCCAGCCAATTCTGCTGACTTTGACATTGTACTGGCTGGTGCTGCCATCTGCTACAAATTACACTGTTCGGGGATGGCTGTTTCGAATTAGGTTGCCTGTTCGGTGGGAAAAAGTTTGGTGTTATTACACCATTGCTGTTCACCTGAGTTGAGTTGCACAATTTCTTCTCTGTCCTTGGCTTTGAGGTGATGGTGGTCTACTTCTACTTCCATTCTGGTGCTGCCACAGAGGCTGCTGTTCATGAGGATAATTGGACGGGATACTTCTCCCTGGGTCCAATGTCGAAAACCAGTCCTCCCCTTCGGTCTTGTCCTCAGGTCTGCTCTCGTCTCTGTTGCCACTCCATCTGTTCCGATACAGTTGGTTTCCACTTCCTCGCCAACCTCTCTTTCCTCTGTAGCCTCCTCGAAAGTTCCTTCCACCGTTTTGTTGATCCACTTGTCTTGCCCCCGTATATCTGACATTGACATTTCTTGCTTCATTCTGGCCTTGCTGTCTTGGTTGATTGTATCAGTTATTGTAAAGAGACGGTAGTTCTGAAAATTCTGTTTTGGTTCTTCCCCGTGGCTACTCCTTATCTGTTTCTCAATTTTGTCATACTGGATCAACTGATCTCTAAATTCGTTAACTGAGGTTATGTTCATAGTTGCCCATTGTCTTTGACACTCCATTGGCAACTGTGCAAGAATAAGACTAATAAATTCATTATCAGACATAGGTGGCTCTAAAAACAAATCATATGTTACGCAGTTTCAGCTTCTCCATCTCCCACCAAAAATAGGCATTGCCTTTGCATGCTACACTTAAACATTTCAGTTTGTCTTGTTCGATGAGCCCAAAATACTGACAGTAATCTTCACATTTTTTTTAAGAAGGTTATCGGATTCTCTTGTGACTTTCCATGGAAAGTGGATAGGTCTTTACTCCAGTGTTGTGCCGGATGATGAAATACAACTGGATAACTGAATAGCAATACTTGTGATTGTGTACAAACGTATACATTGTCTGGGGTTGTTATGGTGTTAGTGTTAGGTAATGTTCGTCTGTATGTGGGGGTGTTGAGTGGTGTTGTAGGCTGTGTTTTGTTCTGGAATGCTCACATTAGCTTGTGGGACTGCTAACCTATTCAAAGCTTCCTTCTTTGTCTTCTCCAGTTCATCCTGAGTCTTTTTGACTTCAACAATCAACCTCTGTACCTCCTGGTTGATGTGTCAGTTCCGATTGGTGCTGAACATGATTTGTTAGGCTATTTAGTTCTGTTTCTACATGTTCTCTTTGTTTGTTGGTCTGTTCCCTTACTTCCAACATGTGCTTGTTCAATTGTGCTGTTGTGGAACTTACTTGTTCAGTGACTGATTGTATTAAATTTTGTTTCCTCATTACCCAAGCTCAGTCTGTCCCCAAATGTCCCTCTAACAGTTGTATCTGCCTTGCATGTGTTTCTGCAGTAGCTTCTGTCTTGTCAAGCCTGGTGTGTACTTCCTTGAGTGTTGAGGACATCCCTTCCAGTAGTGTCACTTCCTCCTTCACCTTAGTACACTCAGTCCTTATGCTGACTTGGACTTGCTCTATACTCTGCTAAATTTCTACTCTAACTTCTGTGCTTCATGGTGGGTGGTTCAGTATTTGTTTTTTCCAATGATTGAACTGTAGGTGTTCATTTTCTACTATGACAGTCGAAGAACTCTCAGACTCTCCTGTCACTAGTTCAGGTCTTCAGCTGTTGTATTGTCGGCCTGTCCATCCAATGTCTCTATTGTTTCTCTTACTCCTGTGGTGAGCAAATTTTCCCTTGCTACTTCTCTTTCATCCCTCATCAATGATCTCAAAAAGTAATGTCCTGGTTCTCCCTCTTCAGCCATACTACGATTTGACAATGCAGTGTAGGTATATATGTACTGGACTGTGAAACTCTGTAATGTTAACAATAAAGTGTGCAACCGCACTATTGAGACTCAGGGTTCTCAGGGATACTGTGAGTTCTGTGTGTCCGTTTCACCTATACATACTCACAAACACGTAGGCAATACTAAACTTTTTACAAAACATCACTGGAAATAAACACTTACTAAAATATATGTGGCTAGGACACTGTCATTACTGAATGAAAGAGGTAAGTTCACTGTAGATTTGTTTTTATTGTTATTATGCATGCACATCAACGTGACAATGAAATTATGATTATCTCGGTCATGACTAACCAATTCTGCTTGGGTGCTCTCCAGCCCACAATTACTCTAGCGCACGCCTAGATGGATGATCTCACCGAGGTGCATGAAAGCACAGCCTTCACAAGGGAAGAGGGCCGACAGCCGATAGAGTGGTCTGACAGTTTTTCCCTGAAGACAGGATATGGTGAATTACAAATGAAACCCTTGATACATATTAACACGTGTGATTACTCAGCATCACTAACGCAAACTTGTCAGGGCTTGCCCTCCAGCATGTGGGTAGTGTGGTGACAGCCTATACACAGAGCCGGCTAAGACGGGAATAATTGCACCGTACTCTAAACACAAAATTACATAAACCCTCACTGATACATGAAACAAGAAGGGACACAAGATGAGTATTCACAATAAACACACACATGTGAAAACAAGTTTAGATGGCGTGGATGCCGCTAGATGAAGTTCGTAGCGGACCAAGCCGTGCAGGTGAAATTGCAATAATTCTGCGTGGAAACTGCAAATTAAATTCAGACAAATTATTATTCTGAGCGAGAAAATTATCCTCTTTACGACTGAAGTGGTTACATGCTTGTAACATGCCTAATGGCAGTAAAATCAAACAATATGACCATGTGGTCAAGTACAAAAAGCATCAATTTACGTGAAAAATACATTGAACCGAATAAAATTGACATTGAAACCTGAAATAAATTATTGCACATACGGTGTTATATAAATAAGCTCTCGAAACGCAACGGTGGCATATACAAAGACTTGCGTCAGACTGTCACGTAGTTATACACGATGTTGCCATAAAATATTCAAACACTAAATATACCCTCATACATACATAAAAACAAAGCCCTTAAAATTGCACGTAGCAATAATGCAGAAGTTACACTGAAACGCCATAAACATAGGCGGATGGTGCTGGATTCAAGTTGCATGGGTTGTGTGACCTCTCCAACATCTTACTCCTCCTTCTCCTCGATTAAGTTAAAAATGCCACAAGGGCGCAAGAAATTAATAAAGCGGAAGCATAATGCTGGGGAAAATGTCTGGCAAAAAGGTACGCAAGCAAAGGTTAACCAGTAAACTAAATTAACTATGGAAACCTAAATCAGTGAACACAAGTTGTAGTGCATACGTGACAGTGTCTTACCCTGCCAGCTTTCCTCGACAGACTGTCCAGAGACAAGCGTCTCAAAATGATTATTGGCCTCTTTGCGCATGTGCGGGACACGTGACAGGTGAGAGACGTCACGGGCTCTAGCGCCACTGGCTGTTAGCCGAGTCAATATAATAAATGTTATTATAGTAAAAATTTATGAAGTCGACGAATGCTCGAGTTCACTTAGAATATCTATTGCTGTAATGTGTGATTTACTATTGTTATGCTTTCTTAGGGAATGGTTATATACAAATTTTCTGCATTTACATTGCACTTTCTCTTTTTTTGGCTCATAATGTAGTTTAACATATTCGGTATAATATATTTTGAAAGAGTTAAAATGCTTATCTATTGTTTTTTAATGAGATGCGAAGTCGTTGATAGATTTATTCTCTCTGCATACTATGCAGGTCTTGCTTGAAGAATCGCATTGTAAAATTTCATAAGTATTGTACAATTTAGTATTTTTGTGCTTTTTTAAATTTTACCTACAGATTTTCTACATTTGCAAAATACAGCCTCTTTTTTAAACTTATAGCAACTTCTAGAATATTCATTGCAACATGTTTTACAGGTGTTAATGTGCTTATATTTTGTGTGTTTATGTGATGGAAAATTACCCATGAGTTTTACTTCACCATAATTTACATTGTTTGCTATTCTCAGTTTCACAAGAGAGTGGGTATTCCATTGTTATTTATAAAGAAATAAAGTTTATTAAGTTAAAGAAAAATAAAAACAAGTCAACTATTTTATATAAACCAAATTCATTGATTAATTTAGTAATTTTTGTATATCTTCAGATAGCACCATTAAGTTATAGGGTGGATTAAAGCTGATGAAATGTGTGGCGATATTTGCCACACGATTAAAAGAGACAAAAAAAGAAGTTTGGTGCTATCCAAGAAAATTTACAGAAACAAAAAATTTTATACTCAAAACTCTACTAATTTTTTAACACACTTATTCTGTTTGCTCTATATATTCAATCATTTCTCGAAGTTCATATTAGTCGTCAGTGTTATCTAAGACTGATAATTGCAAGCTTTGTAAATTTAAATGAAATGTGTGAACTAAATTTTTGAGCTCTTCAGATGCTTCATCTATTTTATAAGACAGAGCGGACTTGCGCCATCACCACCTTTCAAATATTGGACAAATTGCAAGGAAAAATAGGCAAAGTCATGTTTATTTATAAAGAAACAAATTTCTTAAAAATAATACAAAAATTTACCTAATGCTTTAAAAAATGAGAATCCTAGATCATGGACAGACTTTCCATTTTTCATTTCTTTCAAACCTTTATACTTTATAAACACTTCTTTCTCTTTTATTAGTTTCAAAGAATTTTTATCAAGTATCTTGACATAGCGCTCTGGTAATTAAATTTTTAATTTGCCATCTAGAATACAATTAATTTTTTTTAACCAAAATTATATTCATAAATTTCAAAATCTGTTGCCCTAAACCATTTATTATTTTCTACATCTTGTAGTTTGGTGAATTCAAGTGAATTGTTCGATTTGCACAGCAGAGAATCCATTTTTTTGTTTTGTGTTATTTAGGAAGAAAAAATTTATTAAGAAGACAAAATAATTTGGTGCTGAAATTTTATCAAGATAAGCTGATAACCAAGGATATTTTGTGTTTTATTCATTATGGAATTGTAGGCGGGACAAGTATCCCATCTGAAAATTGTGGCAATAATAAGATATTTAGCAAAAAAATTTTTTGCTTATAAATGAAGACTTACATAATTATTCTTGCTATTACAAATATAATTTTTGCACTATCCAAAAAAAGAGAATCAGACAAAATACGCATGATGATATTGTAAACTTTTTAGTATTTTCTGCAGCTGATCCAAATGGATCCACTAGAAATTATACAATTATTCTCGCTATTACAAATATAATTTTTGCACTACCAAAAAAGAGAATCAGACACAATATGCAACTACAAACAATATTTACTAATGAATTCGGGCTATATTTGAAAAAAATTATTTTCTTCAATTTTTTTGTTTTCTTCCTAAAAAAGTATATAAAAAACCGTATTTCCCTGCATACAAGATCACAGAATCACTAGAAAAACAACTAGAGAACCTACAACTAGAAGATGGCAAAAAAAATACTACATGAATAGAATTAAATAATGTAACTTTTAATGACAAAAAGATAAATATTGTATTACATGATAAAAATGAACCTTGGTTTAGAGGAAAAGATATTATTGAAGTTTTAGAATATAAAGACATTGATAAAGCTATACGAAAATACATATATGAAGAGGACAAGCTGAAATTCGAAGATATTATTACTAACCCTGCCAAAATGGTGGGGTTGAAAGGCAATGAAAAAAGTACAATCTATATCAATAAATCCAGGCTTTATTCATTAATTATCATCTAAAAAAGAAGAAGTTAAAAAATTTAAACAATGGGTTACAAAAAAGTTCTTCCTTCAATTAAAAAATATGGCTCTTTAAAATTACAAAAAACCATTGAGTTAAAAGACCAGCAGATAAAAATGATAGAACATAAATCTGAACAACTCGCTTTAGAAAATAAAAAACTTGAGCATTGTAACATGAATATATAAAAAATTTTACAGACAAAGTTAAACAGAAAACAAAAAATGGTTGTATATACATTGCAACATCTCGGCGATATGCCTTAATTAACAATTTTAAAGTTGGTAAAACAGATAATTTAATCACTAAAAATGCAAATTTCAATTCTAAGCACAATGAACAAGATAAATTTTCATTTGTTTCTATAAGAAAGTTTACGATGTAAACAAAACAGAAAAGTTAATTCACGAATTACTCAATGATTTTCGTGATAAAAAGAACAAGGAAATATTTGTTTTGCACAACACTTATTTGCTTGAAATTGTAGAACCAGTAATTGAAGACATGAATAAACATTTAGATTACATCAATAATTTAACCCAAAATCATTCAGCAGAGATGTATACTTTGAAACCAATTATTCCAGAGCCAGTGTCTTTAAGTAATGATGACGAATTATCATCTAATTTACAAACAAAATTATTTAAAGTATTAGATGACTTCATTGCTGAAAACAAATTAAAAAATACTGCGCAAAAATTTGTTAGAAAGGTTAGAATTAGGCAACACAGGTAATGCAAAATCTTGGAGTGAAACGAAAGAATTATTACAATTACATATAATTATTTTCATGTTTTATTCATTACGGTATTTCAGGGTATCCAAGCATTAGCCTTAAAAGTTTTTAACAAATTAAAATGAATTTAAATTTACACTACACCTGCTTTATTAATCCAAGAGTTGTGAGAATGATCAAAACCCAACCACTTTACAAATAGTTTTTCACCTTAAGTTTTTAAAACTTTTTCGACCAAATATTAATCGGGACAGTTTGTTTTCATATTTTCATATTCATACAAACTACCCATTATTGCTTCTCCATTAATATCTTTTAACTTGTAAGTTGGTACTGTATATCAAAATTTAAAACTTTACAAATAGTAAACAATTCTGTTGACCAATTAGCAGTATAACCTTTTTTTTAAAAAAAAAAAATTTCAGTTTGCTCACGGGAACATCTCCACTTTATATTTTGGTTTAGTAAACACAAAATTTGTTTGAAATAAATATTTTTCATTTTTTTTATCAACTTAAATTGCCTTAATACCACTAGTGCTGTGCTGTGCTTTGTGTTGTTGTAGTCTTTCACTAATTCATCCAATATATTAGTCCATTTATAATTGCCATTCAAAGAAAATTTTTTTCCAGATTATAATTTTTAAAGTTTGATTAAATCTTTTAACAATGCTAGCTTTTAATTCAGAAAATGAAGAAAAATGATTTGTATTTATTTTCCATACATTCTTTAAACATTTTATTATAAAATTCTGAGCCATTGTCGTTTTGTAAATTACTTTATTTTCTTTTCATCAAAATATTTTCTAAAGCATTTGCTACATTTTTGCTGTTTTATCTTTGATTGGTAAAGCAAGTGGAAACTTTGAAAAAACATTGATAATTATCATAATATATTTGTAATTATTATTTATATGCAATATACCTTTTAAATTTCCAGTATCCATTTCTACAAGATCAATTTGCCACAAATCATAAATTCCATACGAAATAACTTTTCTTCTTCAAAAATTTTTTTGTGCTGGTTGTATAATTCATTGATTATTCCTTTTCTCACATTGAGCAATTTTTTTTATTTTAAGAATGTTAATTTTTTAGAATTGCACAATGAGCATATACATTTCTGTACTAATAGCCCATTTCTTGTATTCTCATTTTTTATTTATTTGATTATTTTTAGTGACTTTCTTGCACTTCAAACACCATGTGTTCTCCATTTCATTTTTTACACACAACACACACACACACATTGATTTAGATTTATATTTATATATAAAATCTTTATATTTCACAAATATTCCTATAGCCACCACCTCTCCATCAGCATAAAGAGATGTTTTATTTATTTATTTATTTTTAAAGTTAAATTATTACCTTTGTTAACATCAAAGGGCTTGCTGTGATCTATTTTAGTATTACTCTTGAAAACGGCCAAATTATTAACAAACATGAGAATATCCATAACTACTTTACAAACAGTACAAAATCCTTTTAAAAACTATAGAAAATTTTATCATTATCTAAGTGAAGAACATTAGTCATATTATTCCACTCTGCATGTAAATAAAACATATGAGATTGGTTTAAATTTTATAATTTAACATCTAATTCTTTATTGGAATTTTCTTTGATTTTTTCAACTTTCAAATCAACAAGTGTATGGCAATAATTCAAAATTACTAGTTGAAATCTTGCAATTTAACATCTATCAACAGCTTCTTTGCTTTTTTTAAACTTTTGTGTCAACAAGTGTGTCAACTGATTGGCTTAAATTTTGTAATTTGACATCTAATTCTCTTTCAACAGCTTCTTTGCTTTTTTCAACTTTTCTGTTAACGAGTGTGTCGCAGTACCTCAAAACAGATTTGTTTAAATTTTGCAATTCTTTATCGAAATATCTTTTATTGACAGCATCTTTTCCATCTATAGGATCATTCGTATTATTAATTATACGATTTTGAATAGAAACAAAATCTGTTGTGTAAACAAAAAATGTAGTTATTCAATCTCGTAAAGCAGAAACAATGATGTAGTCTGTCTCGTGTAAGGTTTCCAGATTTGACAGATTGTATAAAAGTAGTACCTTGTAAGCAAATAGAATACGTATCCTTCCGCCATCATGTACTTCCATGTGACTTGTCAAAACATGTCAACATAATGTGAATTTTGCTTGACATTTCAAATATGCCAACTATAGGAAAATATGTGATTACACAGATTTTTTTTTTATTTCTGATGGCAACATCTACATTGTGTTATCAAAATACTATCAATAAAATATATTCATATTCTTACAATTAATTAAACAGATATTATTAATTACTATCAAATCAATAATCACAAACACAAAACATATTTTTTTTTTAATTAATAAATTTCATTGGACTTGCAAGTTTGCAACTCTCACAACACGAAAATTTTTGAGGCAAGCTAGAAAGACATTGATGTTAGTTACAATTAACACTGTAATCAAAATTAAATCACACATGTTAAACAATTTATCAGAGAATACAAAAACTTACCTGGCCCAAAGTCTGATCAGAATTGCCTTCTTTGTACGCCTCATGAAAAATTTAATGAATTCATTTAAAAAAGAATGTGAATCTCACATAGTTAACTGATGAGAGCATCATAAAAAAATCATTAATTCACAACTGAGCAGTAAAATGAACTACGAGAAAACAGAAGTCTGCTGGAGTTCTGTGTAAAGGCAATGTCACCATTAGGCCTATCTTTAAAAAAATCACATTTAGACGGTGGACAAACAAAATGAGTTAGGCCTGTCAAATCATACACACAAATAGTTAATTAGAAATGTAAAAGTCGTCTACAATCAATAATTATGGAACTTATTAGTAGCAATTACAATAAACTAAGCATGTACAAAAAACATTCCTCATAAATGGTGAAGACTGGTAGGCCTGTGATCATTACGTAATGAAAACTAGTGGCAATTACATCAAATACATGGCCATGTGTACTATTACAGTTCTGTGGATATTTAATATAAATGCCCATCACCACCCAAAAAAAATTCAATACAATGTGTTGTCCTATACGATTAGTATTTTTTACCGTAGCTAAAAAATTTACCACTGAAGAAAATGTACTTTACATAGTCTTTCTGGACAAACTAAACATTATATCTCTCAGTTTTAATGTAATTAGGCCTGAATATTTAGTATTTGATTTCAACCGCATTCGTGGTTTTGGTCTACACACACAGGCGAGCAATGTAACCTCAATGTTTTGGTGAAGTCAATAAGTACTAGTTGTTGTTTATTGACCAAACAGAAAAAAATTCAACTGTAACATTAACATACTTTCTAAGAAATGAAATGAATGCTGAACATTTAAATGTGGTCTGCTAAAAACCCACACACAAACTTAACTTGTTTACCTTAATTATAAAAGAACTAACAAACATTTACCTAAGATATTTACATTTCCCCATCAAAATTCACCACACTTCAAATATTCACGTACATAATTTAACGTTATTTACTTTGCGACTGGTTTTGATGAAATTCCAAGCAATCTGCCGGTCATTTCTATTTTTTTAATACCACTGGACGACTTTCGAGTTCTCCCATTAGTAACATGTCTTCGACTCCTTTGGCAACATGTACAATGTCTTGCTGTTGTTGGCGATTGCATTAAGGATTTTTAAGTCGCTACATTTTAAATAACTATTCACGAAACATTCATTAATTTGATTTAGAAATTCTAAACTGATACGCTCGCACACAAAAATCGCATCTCACAATAACAATATGGCATCCAGTCGTTGGTTGGTGAAGATAAACAGCCCTCCTTTTCATTATTTCTGTTATGCACGTTAACAAATTTGAAACTATAAACACGTTTAATAACCTTATACAGAATACAACAACATAATATTATTTAGGTTTATTCCGAAATGCTTACTTATTTTTTTATTTGTACTGTGCACTACTTTCTTTTTCGCCGATGTAAGAAAGAATACATGTTATTCAGGGATACCACCATTGCTTCACATGGCGGTCAGCTGACATTCGTTATTTCAAATATGACGCTACTGTATTACACTTTAAATATGTTGGCAGCAGAAGCTGTCAAATTCTGGAAACCTTAAATTTGACAGACTATATTATATTTTAAATCGACATATGTTTTTAAATCAGAAACACTAGTGTTGTATTTTGATTCTACATCATTTTTCAATGCATAATCAGCAACAATAGTATTATATTTTGAAACTACATTGTTTTTTAAATCATAATCAGCAACAATAGTTTTATATTTTGAATCTAATCATTTTTTAAAGCATAGTCAGAAACAATATTTTTAATTGATCACAACTTTTTTATCCACAGGTTCGCCTATATTAACAATTCTTCGTCCAAAAAATGAGACATACAATTTTGTAAAATCAAAGCAAGTGCTCAATTATCTTTGTAAAGAAGAAACACTCAAATTGCATTTTGAATCCACATATTTTTTTAAAAATCTTCAGCAATATTGTCAAAGTTTTTATTTAAAGATTTAATTAATAGTTTCACGAATATATAGGTCATTTAATAATATAGAAATTATTAGTGAAACAAAATTTCTTGAAAAAATGTGTGAAACAATTAAACAAAAATGTCCACAGACAACAGAATCAAAATTCTGAATTATATCATTGTTGTAATAAACAATGTTTTTTAAATAATTAATTAAATTATTAGGAATATTGCCACCAAATGAGTCAAAACCATAAACATAGTAATTTTCATTAAAATAGCAAATCCAATGAGTGCCAGGATTTGTTGAAATATCAAAATTAACCACAGCACACTCATTTTTAGCATGTTTTTTGGTAATTCATAAATCATATCAACATTTCTGAAATTTTCAATATTTAATTTTTGGCCTTCCTCTTTTTTTCACAACTACACCACTACCAGCCTTGTTTTCCATTGCTAAATTGTGTCTCTGTTGTTCTTCTAATTTTTTTAAATTTTTTTTTAGTTTGTTCAACAGAATTATAAATTGCACTAGCTCCTCCAGCTATTGTGCCAAGAGCTCCTAAAGCTGCAAATAAAATTGGTAAAACTCCTCCATGATGTAAACCACTTCCAGTTCTTTCATTGGCCATTTTTTTAACTGTTGGCAATGGTAAAGTTAATTTAAAACTTTTTGCTTCTTTCAGATTTTTATTTTTTTTCTCAAGTTGTTCTTTTGTTAAAATGTTATCTATACCCAAATCTCTTAATTGATCAATGGGTATATCGAAAGTCAACCTTTTTATGATAATTTATATATATATATTTATTTATTCAATAAAACATTTTAATTCCAAACCTAATTTTATTTTTGTAAACATTGTTGAGGCAATAGCTGCAGGAGCAATTTTTTGTCTAATTGGAGTATCTTTATTTAGCATAATTTCTTTTGCATCTTTTTGAAAATTATATCTGTCTCATGCCTCGATTCTAAATCTTTGTGGTCTCTATATGCAATATCATGAAATTTAGAAGCTTCGTCTAATTTATTTATTCATGCATCTCCTCTTTCTAATATTTAATTAAATTGTTTAATGCCCAGTTTATAATGTCTTTGCAATGGTGTTCTGAATTCCAAAATGAGTACGGAATAACATTTAAAACTCGTATTAGATATGGAATTCCTTTCGTGGTATTCACAACAAAGTCTGAAAATTTATTGTTTAGCATATTCATAATGTTTACTTTTTCATTGTAAATATTTTTATTTCCAGCATTTTCTTCACCACGAATAACTAATAATCAGTCAATTAATTTTCTAACATTGTCCATCCCAATATAATCTGTCAGCAAATTATTATATTTTTTTAATACCTTCTCCAGATCTAAGAGAATATGTAAAATTCGCTCTTTCTGGTGTGTTTGGTGCTGATCTTGATGCTCTTATATAATTATTATAAATTGGCTTATTTATATTTGCATATTTCCAACTTCTATTCGAGATTATTGGCTTTTTAGGATTATATTCTTGGAATGCAGCATTGGTTGATAAAACAATGTGTAATTTTCATAGTCATTATCAGTGAATTCACCTTCAAGATCCAATTGTTTTTTTTTATTAGCAAATTAGAAAGTCCTGTTAATGCATATTCTTTGCCTTTAACAGATAGTTTACAATTATTTATCTTTACTTCTGTATCTCCAATTTCAAATTTATGCCCATCTACTTGTAAACCATATGGAGTTTTAAAAACAATTTTTTCAGAAATTTCTTTCCCGAGTTTTATAACAGAATCCAGATGCGTCAAATTTTTTATGGGTACAATGCCCATTCGCTCTTCTACATTAGGCAATTTTGGGAATAGTCATTTTTCAAAAGATGTTTCTTCTGGTGTTGGTGGATAATCTAAATTTTTTGACAGGTACTAATGTTATTAAATTTTTATTTTCTTCACTTACTTGTTCTACTTTTTTGCCAATATTTTGTAATTCACGAATTAATGGTAGATCCTTTTTTTTGTTTTCTTCTTCATATTTTACTTCATGGTTCTTTTTATAATTTCTATACTTCTCAATGAGCAATTTCACTTGATGAACTCCCTCTGAATCTTTAATTTATATAAAAATTTTTTTTTTACTTATAAATGAGTTATAAAAGCATTCAGAGTTTGAGAGACAAACTTTTCCTCCAACTGATCAACCTAGGGGGAATATGAATATTTACAATAATAGAATCGAGTTTGACATTCCCATAGGAGATGGTTTTTCATTTCCAAATGATGCTTATGTTTTGGTAGAATATCGCTTACTAAAGAGAGATTAAGTTGGAGATGAGGCAAAATATGAAAAATTAGATAATATTGATGTTTGATCTAATTTTTTTCCATTTCAGTTTTCTACAGTAGAAATTTCAAAACATGGACATATTATTGAGGCTGTTGATAATACAGGAATAACTTCGACAATGATGAATATTTTGCTAAGATCACCAGGTGAACAAAATTATTTAGAGTCTACTGGTGTTGATAATAAATTTTAAGTAAAATCTGTTTGTAGTGATAAAATAAATGAAATAATGTATCGATTAAGATATTTGTTTGGCTTTATTCACAATAATAATGAAGTTTCCTGGAAAGATGGTTAAAAAATCACTTTTTTTTTTAGAAATTCATCTGATTATTGTTTATTTGTTTATGAAACTAAAAAAGCAGATGGTTCGGTTGATAACAGCTATGCTGATCCAGGTGAAATTCTTATTAAAAAATTAGAAATTTTGTGGCATATTGTTGAATACGAATCTAGCACATCAATTGCAATTAAAGAAAAAATATATAAAAATCCTAAAATTCATATTGGTTTTAAGTATTGGCAATATATATAAAAAGAAGTTCCTGCTGGGGCAACTGTTTTTAATTTTGATATAAAAGATCAGTTTAATAATTTTCAATTTGATATACCTGATTTTGAAATTGTGGGTTTCCAAACTAATAGAAAAAAATTGTGCTGAGCAATATGTGCATGCTTCAATGTTTGATCATTGTAAGGTAAGAAATATTTTTGTTAAAAATGGAAGAAATGAAATTTTTCCAAAAGAAAATTGTAATCTAAACATTGAAAATGATCTTTGTCTTAAAATGTTTCTGGCTTTTAATGATTTTAGAAATTCTAGAACAAAATTAGATACTATATACAGAAATAATGAACTTTATTATAAGCCAACTACAAACTATCATGGCAATATAAATTATTATTCATTTTAAAGAAGACAATTGACTGCAAATATAGAAAAACAGCAGTAGTTAAAGATAAAACAAATATAAAAATTAGTTAGATATTAAAAAAGCTGTTGAGAATAATACAATTTGTAATGTTGTTTTAATTAGCCAACAAAATTTAACTTATGATTTGAAAGAAAATATCACTGATGACATAAAATTTTTTTAATTTTATTAAATGGATAATGTACATGAGTTTACAGAAACAAGAAATTGTTTCGATATTTTAATATAATTTTTTAGGTAGTTGGTTGAGTTGAGTTGTTTTATCGAATAAAAAATCATTTTTTAAAAATCTAAGTGAAATTTATTTCTTTCTCTTGTGTTTATATGTACAGATTTTTTATACATCAGTAGAAGACTATTGCAAATATTGGCGCAACTCAATCGTTTAGCTAAAATTCACGCAAATTTCTCACTTTCAAGGCAACAATTATTCAATCTCTTCTTCAAATACGATCCATCCCTTCAATTTCACCCCCAAAAACAAGATAATTTGACCGAAATCTGCATTCTCAATCAAGCGCACTTTTTTAAAAAACATACTTTGTTCACTCTTTGATCAGTGATACATTTTCAGGATGAATGAGGCTAAATTTAGGTCAAAAGACAAATATTTACTAATAATATTACAAGAAAAGTATGAAAATTCTTGGAAATGAGTCTTTAAAGAACCACCACAAAGAGTGAACACAAGTTGAAAATTGATTTTGATTTTGACCCCAAATATGATTGATTTTGAGTTGCGCTTTGAAAGATTTGACAGGGAATTAGAAATTTGTTTGATTTTAGTTAAATTATTGAGTTGCGCCAATATCTGCAATAGACATCTACTAACATTACCGTACTACCTTCTAGGATAGTCACACCCCATAACACATGCGTTAGTATGTTACAGCAGGTGAAGGCAAACCTGCAATTCAAAGAAAAATGAAATAAATCCAAATTTCTAAGTGACAATTGATTTTGCATAAGGAGGGGTGGTTGTCCACAAGGGAAGACGTTTACGACATGCTGCCGCGGAGAAGAGTGGATTGACTCGGGTAATGAGGAGACAGGTGTAAAGACGTCAAAATACTGGGAGTTGACGTTTTGACAGTGTCGTATGTGATTCCCCTAAATCTCGGATATGTTTTCTCCACGTGCTACGGTAGTGGAGGTGGAGCTTTTTGGAGCTGGATGGAGAGCCTTGTGCAGACTGTTGGAGAGCCTTTGCATGCTAGGGGAGTCTTCTGCAGACTGGAGAGTACCCTACGACCTTGCTCAGGTTGGCGGGCCGACGAAGACTGGTGAGAGTGATGTCGTTTCTCCTTATATACACAGAAATCCAGTTCGGATGCTGCCCCAGTAGTGCAGGGGTTGCTAGCCTCGTTTCGCAGGGGTTGTTTAATGTAGGGAAGTGGGCCGCCCCACAATTTCTTATCTCCCTGTCACGTGGCTGTTGACATATTTACTGCTTCTCCACAAGGCTCGGGCAGCAGTGACGACATCGGCCGCAGAGTGCTGTTCTCTTTCAGCATCCCTGTCAACTAACTTCTTCTTCTCAGCTGTGTCGGTGGCTCGGTGGGTAATACAATTTCCTCTTCGAGGGTGACGAAATCATATCCGTTTATTAGTGGGCAGTACAATTTCCATTAATTATCTGCGTGTCTGTAGTTGTCCACAATGCTTCGATCAACCCTGTAAGTACGGGATTCATTGCCAGTCTGCGTGTGACTTGCCCCTAATGACTAGTAATGGGTGATGATGGAGCTAAGTCGTAGAGTAGGGAATGCATGCGCGATGCACAGGAGTGTGGCATGCGTCAATTATTTTCTCTATATTTTTGGCATAGAGGCATTTGGTGTGCATGGACATATCCTCCTTATTGTTTCGATGCTTCTAGGCCTTGAAAATGCAAAGAAGCTGTAATTAGATGACTGCCTAAGTTTCAATTCCAATGGTAGCATGCAAAATGTATGATACTGTGATGCACAGCAACAGTTGCATGCCACTTACTGATGCTAGGGGAGGTAGCTGGCCCTTCCTTTGTCGTTCCCCACTCACCTAACTGCTATTCAGTGACTTCATTCTATCTCTGCAGCATGAAGCAGTTTTTGTACTTGTCCACTGTGATTTTCAAATTGTTGTGATCAAACAGGGAGTGTGTAGTTAACGAGACATTAATGGTGCTGTCTGCCCAGCACACAAACGGTGTTGCATCTTCGAAGAATACTGTTGTTGCAAAAACTATTTCGCATGCGCACAATCAATTTTTGTACGAAGTCATATTTTAACTATGTCTGAAAATGCTGCATGCCAGTTCTGTGCCTTGCGTATACAGGCACTGGAGTACTAAGCCTAATCAGCCTAATCGCTCTCCATTTTCTTCACCTCAAAGGACACAAATACCTTCCGCAAGACTGTGCCCTTAAGCGCAACTACTATCTTGCTTCGTTGCTAAGGTATTGCTTACATGCTGCTTAAATGATATCTGAAACATATTAATGTATTTCAACAAAGTTTTTACCATAAAATAATGTGAATAATGACAGTTTTTTGTAATTTTTGTTTGTAACTTTGAATTTTTTTGTATTATACATGCTGATTACTTCTCGCAACAGCACCATTTCTGTATACTGCCTACATTACTCGTGCTCTGGGAAGCAGAGCTGGGCACATGTGTGTATATCATTTGTCTGGAATGAGTGCCTGATGTTGTGATCATAAGTTTTTATTAGAGATTGGTTGAACGTTTGAATTTCGAACCAAACCCAAACTTTAAAGTTTGAAATTGATTGCCATTGAAAAGATTGGTTCTATTTCGGTTCAAAAAATTTACACGAGTTCGTGCTGGGTTTGAAAATTTGCCAGAAATAAACATCATTTACGAACTTTGAAACAAACTGACGCATCACATTTTTTCATCATTATAAAAATACTTCAACTTATCAGTGCGCATCTCCCAGCCGCACGTTTCCACGGAGTTGTTTTGATTCTACACACCATGAGACATCAAGATTGTACTGTCTACCCAAAGCAAAGGACAGACTTGTACTGTTCACCTGGCCGAGCCACCAAGACTATGCATCGAGATCCTCCAAGTACTTCTGCACAACGACAGATGGCACCTCTAGTACAAGCACATGCAACTTGGATCCAGCACCAGCCGGCGACATCACAAGCCTGAGGATCAAGCTCCACTTCACAGCTGCCACTCCTTCCACAACCTACAAAGGGAGAGCCCAAGAAGAGTATAAATAGCGGGCCCGGACCCTTAAAAGCCAGTCTGTTCCTTCACTGCACGCTCGTGCCGAAGGAACCATCGGCTCCCTGGTCTTTACAGCACTCCTTGTACCGAAGATCATCTCCTGTAACTACCTTGTCTTCACCGCATCTTGGTGCCGAAGACTCCTACCTGCCTGTCTTCAGCGCACTCTGTTGCAGAAGACTCCTACCATTGTCTATATCGTTAAACACGTAGACACTGCCGGCCCCTTCGGGGCAAACATGTAGGGTAGCCAAGTTTGAGTTATTTTAATAGCACTTTGTCTACCTACCCCGTTAGCACATGAACAGATCGCCTTCACCTGTCAATGCGTAGCAGCCTCCTTTAAGCTCCCTTTGATGTTAGTCAGTAGTGCGACACCACCCTGTTTATTTCCCTCAGAGGAATAAACAAGTCTTTAATCAACTCGAGGGTCTCCTTCCTGTAGTCTTTGTACCTCTCCTTGTAGACATCAGACCCGTCTGAGGGATAGCAGGAGACCGGGAGTTTTACTCAGAACCGCCACATACTAGTAGAGTACCCACACACATTCTGGATGGCCACCCTTTCTGTGAACCACGGTGTACAGAACGGTAGAGCCCCGACACTAGGTACTCAGCCTCTCGAGGTCAGAATGTCAGCTTGGTGTTTACTCTCTCCGCCGCACTGCTTGTGCCGGAAGAAGTATTCCCCGAGTTGGGAAGACTGGTCCTCCTGAGACACTCACTCCCATGCTGGGACTTGTCCGTCAGTGAGAACTGACTCTCAGTATTCACCGTGCTTCTTGTGCTGAATACTAAGATAGGGATACTGCGCTCGGTTGGCAGACATGGTACATGGTTGTACACCCATAGAGGACCACACATCGCCTGCTTGACTTCCACGGGTTTTGATAGTAGTGAATCTGTCCTCATGACCTACTCCCATCAGAGCAGTACCTGAGAGCGGGTTAAACGAGCAAATGCTGCCTCTGAGCACCAACAGGAACTTAACCCCTTCCTCGCCGCACATATGCACCTCCCACTGAGGGAAAGCACTCAAGCGATCCGACACTTCGAGAGATCTACCCCGCCAGAGATTCTCAAAGACCTCTACATGGCACCCATCTGGCCCAGCGAGAAAACACACCCCATGTTTGCTGTGTATCTGAGTGGTCAGAACAAATCCCTCGCGATCGCCAATCCACACTTTTGTTTTGAGGAATACAGAATTGCTGAGCCGACTCCAGTAACCGTCAACACTAACGAGCACCAGCCCACCACTATGTTGGTTTTAGTCATTTCGTATGGTTATTTGTTAGTTACCAAGTTCCTTGAAAGTATATTGCTTAGCTTTAGTGTCCGAGTACTGCTTCGTGTTTTTTTTTCCACAGCCACATGCAGTGAATACGTAAATTACACTATGTGAGTTGGCTGAGATGCATATGGCAAATTAAGATTAAATTTTTTTCTTTGGAGCGCGTGAGAATATATCAGTATAATTGGCAGAGTTAAAAAGCAGGGTGCATATTGTACCGAAAGAAAATGTAAATATGTAGATGGTTGGTTCTGCTAAAGCCAACGTGTTTAACCTATACACCTGATGCCTGTGGCAGTGATAGTGAAAAACAAGCTGGCTCCAGTTACAGTTACAACTGTCAGGGGTGGAAGGGGGTAACGCACAATGTCAGCAATGACATCTCGAACACAGCCAGTCTAGTTCCAATGTGCAGTATAGAGCACTGCAGTGAACAGAGCTATCTTTATTGCAAACAATATGACCACCGTAGCTAAATTGTCATTGGCGTAGTGTTAAAATTGCAAGACTTCTTGAACGTCACATGTGACACGGATTAAAAATTTTTCAGCTGTTTTGTTTTCTAGATACATGGCAGAATGCCGCAACAGGGTCCAATTACAACTAAACCACAGTTAACGTACAAAAAAACTAATGTCTTTGGCACATTTAAAGCTGGCACATACAGTGACTAACAATATTATGTCAGCAGCTGTTACAACTTCATATAAACAAAGCGCTTGTGTCTTGGCAGAGTTTATATCTCATTTGAACCCATGAAGTTTTTTTATTGAAAAATAGGCAGCACTGTTGTTTATAAAGCTTTTCCTAAAAACAAAATCCTAAAAAATATAATTTTCTTAAACAATCAAAAATTGTTATTGTTTGTTAATAATTTTTGAAATTATTTGAACTTATCTGTAATATTATCGGAAATGGAATGCACCACATATACAACACTCACACTTAAAAATTCTAATTCACATTGAAAACAGAGCTCATACAAAATGGGTTGCACCCAGTGAGTGGTCTCCAGTTTTATATAGGTTTAATATCTTACATGTTAGAATATGGCAGAAAAGATACCCAATTGGCAAAGCTCAATTGATCATGTCATCTTCTCCACTTTAAATTTTACATAAGCAATAGCTCAAACAATGGAACTTACTCGAGCAGTAGCAGATTTGTCTAAGCCATGCTATTTGACAGCTATCACTTGATGTTATAGTCTTAAGTTCTATGATACATAAATTCTGAAACTTTTGCAATGCATGTTTCATAATTACACAAATGCAGACATTTGGCAAAATAACGATGTTAAGTCATTCCAATTACCTATTTCCAAAATGAGACTTGACAATTTTATTTTTTACAAATTTTTTCTTGTAAAATTTTTTTTACCAAACAAACTACTGGTTACTTATAGTGACTATTATTTTTACATGGCCACCAATATTCATCCAAAAATTTTTTTCAAGCAGCTACAGTGACTATTTTGAACTCCTCATCTTGTACCTAAATACAGTATTCTTTCACATTATACCTTGCGTAAGTCTCATGACAGATGTAAAATACAGGATTAGGCTTATTTCCATGATACTTTTTTGAAAGTCAGTCCTAAACAGAGATAGGTAATTTTAAGCATACATCTAAAAGTGAATCATTTTCTTGTAATAATATACATACACAAAAATTTTTCTTTCCGACATAAGTACTTACTAAATGCCAACTAAAAATCACAAATTTAAAAAAAAATTATAATTGTATGTGTCTATACATAAAATGAATACATGTTTATAAACAACTAGTCACAAGAGTATAAATTAAATGGAATACTTACAGACTTCTTTCCAGGGATGGCACATTCCCACATCATTAGATTCAATGATCCATCTGTATTTTTTATTGGACGAGCAACAAAACCCTGTAATAACAAGCACTACTATAAGTAGCAACCAATACATGACACTTGGAAAAAACACAATAATTATTTTGAAAGCAAGCTCCAGTAAACAAGAAAAACAAATTCTTTCTCATAAATGCACGTTGCTGCAAGAAGGAAGTTGAAAATGTTCTGAGTTATATCCACAATTTTTTATTATATATGTATATGTCTTATAAGTTGTCACCATTTTTAGAAAAATTTTTGAATGCTTCAGCAAATGTATTATACCTTGTTACAAATTACTTTATTAATGACTGAAGGTGAAAAGGAGAAATGATAAATACCTGAGAATTGATGGTTTATGGGGAAACAGTAAAAGGAAACTGGCAGACAATGACAGAAAAATTTAAACAGGAAAAGATTTGCTGCAGGGGCTTGGTTTCTCTACAGAGCCAGCCACTGGTTGGAAACTGCAAAGAATTAATGACTATCACTACAAGTTAACTTTATACAAACAAAAATTACAAAGTCAAGTTTTAAAATGAATTAACATACGAAAGGATGTTCCTTCCTCCATGCCTTCCTCTCCTCAGCCAATCTAGCAATGGCAATCCCAGACATTGGAATAACTACCTGTAAACATACCCAAAGTTTACATTAGTAGAAATATGAATTCAGTTTCAAAACTCAGTGAAAATTAAGCATCATCTTGTCCTCTATTCCAACCAAGCAGGTGTCGAACAATTGTGTGTGAACCCTAATGTGTAACTGAATAGCACAAATTTTGCGTGGATTATTCTGGTATTAACATTTATTTTCAATTATAGGAATAAAAATCATTAGTACTTCCATCAGATATTTATGTTTGTTAACAGCTTTGAATTTTAATTTTTATTATGTTTGGCCTGGCACTCAAATCACATCAAATTTTTTGTAATTAAAAATGCATTGCCAAAAATTATAAAATTTTGTATTTGGCACGATTTTTTAATAATTTATCTGCTGCATTAGCAGCTATCGTTTGTTCTGATGTCAAAAAGAAATATACTTTGAAAAATTTCACATATGAGGACAAAAAACACATGATAGAATCACAAACTAAATCATATAATAATAAATGATTCTCAGTAACTAGGTAATAACAAATATTGAAAATTAAATATCAACAGATATATTATTTCTAAAGTTAATGACACACTTGATTCAAAGATCCCTAGAGTAACGACCCTTTTCCCAGGAACCGTGAATAATCATTGAATCTACAGAGTTGACTGTATAAACAAGACTAATATAATGGACAATACCAATATTATCACTGTCATGTACCTATGTCATTGGTATCATAAACACTGCTTACATAATTTGTTTTAATTCATATAAAATATTTGCATTAATATTACTCTAAAATCGCAGTTTCCAACTATTTCCCTATTGTCAAATACAATATTTATTGCCACTGGTTCTAATATTATTATATTTCTTTTCGAAAATCTTTGACTGTAAACAAGCTCAAAGTTCTCAAAAGAATGGAGAAGTGCCAAGGATGCTGAGACAAAAGCACTGAATGAAAATAGGAATTGGAATCTTGAGCATTTACCAAATGGAATGAAGACATTGTCATGTAAATGGGTATATAAAGTACAACAAAATGCAGATGGTTCGATTGAACAATACAAAGCACGTCTTGTAGTGAAAGGTTTTTCCCAAGGAAAGGGTGTTAACTATGACGAAACCTTTAGCCCTGTTGCTAAGATGGGAACTATTCGAGCATTACTAAGTTGCAGCTAATGAAAAAATGTTGTTGGCACAATTTGACATATCAACAGCTTTCTTGAATGGAGATCTCAGTGAGAAAGAAGAGATATATATTAAACAACCTGAAGGCTACAGTGATGGAAATAGTCATGTATGCAGATTGAAAAAGGGTTTATATGGACTAATGCAGGCCGCACACTGTTGGTATGAACGTTTTGACAATTTTCTAAAACATCTTGGCTTTACTCCTAGTGATGCAGACCCATGTCTTTTTGTGAGAAAAAGGGGACAGTGTAAAATAATTATTGCACTTTATGTTGATGGAATAGTTGTGTCATCTAATAAAAAGGAATTAGAAGATTTCCTACAAGAATAAAAATTGACTTTCAAGGGAAATATAAAGCCATTATCATATTTCTTAGGTCTATAAATATCTCAGCAGGAGGATGGCTCTATTTATATTGACCAAAAGAACTATACCCATTGCGTTCTTAAGAAGTTTAATATGGAGAATTCCAAAACTGTATCTACATAGATAGTGAGTGACAGATCATCACAGAAAATAGAAAGAGAGATAGAAGAAATAAAATTTCCTTATCGATAGGTTGTAGGAGCCTTAATGTACCTCATGGTCTCAACGAGACCTGATATATCTTATGCGGTAGGAGTAGTTTCAAGGTTGCTGGAGAGTCCAACTGCCAAAGATGTTTCCCAATTGAAGAGAATTCTTCGTTACCTAAAAGGTACAGAAAACATAGGCATCGTTTATTGTCAAGATCGGAATTCTAGTGTATTGGAAAGATTTAGCGACGCTGAGCTGGGTGGTGATATGGACACCAGAAGATTGACAACTGGTTTAGTCTGCAAGTATGCCCCGATATCTTGGCTGAGTCAACGACAGACTAGTATAGCCATATCTATCTACAACAGAGACAAAAGTAGTCGTTGCTAGTGAAGGAGCCAGCGAACTTATATGGCTTTAACCACTTCTTGACAAACTCGTTGGTCTTCAGGAAAAACCGACCCTATTTGTGGACAATGAGACTGCGATAAAACTAGGCAAGAGCCTAGTTTCGACGGAACACCAGCTTGCTGACATTTTCACCAAAGCACTTCATAAACCAAGATTTTTCAAGTGGTAATTTTTAATAATAAGGGCTTTTCTAAAAAAAAAAATCTCGGAAAGTGCTATAATTCCACTCTACTAATTACACCGAACACGAATTTACTAGGGCCATCAACTTTGACCAATAGAAACCCCAAAAACTATAGTGGGGAGGACCATGAAGATCAGGGAAATTATGGGGTAAAAAGGGTCAAAAATTTGTAAATAATGTAACATTTATTCATGGAAAAAAATAAAATTGCAAATAACTGAAGCAAACATTTACAAAATAGACAATATCACCAATACAAGCTACAAATACGATAGTGGGGAGGGCTGTGAAGATCAGGGAAATTGTGGAGTAAAAAAAAAAGAATACAAAATATGTACATTTTCATTAGAAACTTTTACCCCTCAATTTCCCTCCAGTTCATAGCCATCGTACTTCTAAATTGTATTGGTAACATTAATTAAACATTTTAGGTTATGTTCAGTTCAATCTTTTTGCAACTAAACATATTTTCATGAGAAAATATTACAGTAATATAACAAATATTACAAAAATATCTTAAATTGCACAAACACTCACACATTCTTTCTCAGTGCAAATAGGCTACACATGACAATCATTTATGGGGGCACTCCAAGCTTTGCTGATGCGAGACGCTTTGCATCACCACCTAAAAAAATTGCCTGCACGCCTTGAATCACTGTTTTGGGGATTTACTCCCATGCTGACGCTGGGACTCTCACTCAGTGCATTATGTTTGGCTATGCTTGTACAGTATTTTTGCAAATTCAACATATATTCGTGAATAAATATTATATTATGTAGGCGTACATATGTTTCACTCCTTTTACCCTATAATTTCCCTGATCGTCACAGTCCTCCCTACTATCATTTTTGGGGTTTCTATTGGTCAAATGTTGAAGTCCCTAGCAAATTTATGTATTGCATAATTAGTAGAGTGGAAATATACCACTTTCCGAGATTTATTTTATCTTCGAAAAAGTCCCCTATTCTTAAGAATTACCTAAATAATTATATTACTCACCTAATACATAGTACTACGTTGCACACACAACACAATGTGTACCCTATTCGACAACTTTACAGACACACAAACAATATAGAACAAATATTATAATTTAAATAACTCAGTGTATATATTAGCACAGAAACACTAGTATTTTCACACGATTATTTGATTTAACACGTCTACCTGAATTAATTGCATTAAAAACTCGCTTTGTTGCACTATTCGAAACACTGTACAACCGTTATCATCCACCATTAGTTCTGATAATTCCCACAATGCACTGTGATGTCAACGAGTCAAAAACACTACTGCTCTTCAACCACTGTTCACCGAATACAACGGCGATGCACATTGTATATAAACATCATTTCTGAAACTATCACGTATGTTGAACTATATGTATTTCTTTCATTCTACTAGTTATCCATTACGTAGTATACTCCTCTCGTGAAAATATATAAGGTAGGCCTTGAGTAATTCACCAGAATTACATAATCTTCCGACACTGTTTGATGTGTTATTTAACTGTATAACCTCAGCACCGCTGCATAAATATACCCCATGAATGATGATTCCACATTAAATATTTGTTTCACGCTGTATTCTTACATGTAAAACAATGCAGCTACCTGATATAAATATATTCAACGTAAATTATACGTTTTTTATGGCATAAACACAGCAATCTTATAACCCTCTAACTACATTTTATTTTATTTTTTACAGAAAACTACTTGAAGCCCCTCCAAAATTCCTAGTAATTATGATTACTAATAATCATATTTAACATATCTGGGTATTATTTTTCCGATTTTCGAAGAAGCCCCTATTCTTAAGAATTTCCGAATAAAAGTTAATAAAGCCTTTTCACGATAAAGTGAGCACTTTTGAAATCAACCTTAAAAAAAAGTCACTGCTCCTACCTGCATATATTTTAATGGGTGCACTGAGTGACGTGCACACAGTAAAGTTGGTAATGATGGAGGGGAAAGTAGTTCCATATCTTAACGTTGAATAAAATGTGTCAGATAACAATTTGTGATAACATATTATTTCTATAGCTTTTTTTAAATGTGTCTAAGTGTAAAAATTAGCAGGTTTAAAATACTTACTTTTCTAATAATTTTACAGTTTCACTTGACCGACGCATAAAGAAAGTGATAAGGCCCATGGCAACGATAATTTTACATAAGGCTGCAAAACACCCAACATGCATAAACTTTTAAAAGCAGGGCTTTCAAAAGTACTCATTTTACCATCAACAGCCTATATACAAGTTACCTACTCAACTTTCTCAACAAAGCATACTATTTCCTCAATGGATAAGATATGCCAAAATATGCCCCACTACTTATTTGGTAGTAGCAAAATAAGTAAGCCCTATAGGAAATCATTACTATTTAAATCTGCCAAACACATTTGTGTATAACCTTAATGTAGGTTCACTATATAATTAATAAACTAATGTACTTAAGTATAAATATCATAGCGAAAACTAGATATGCTATACATAGAGAATGACTCATTGAGAGATAGTATTAGTAACAAGTCAAACCAAGCCTATACCTAACCCTAATGAATACTAAACATTGGAGAGAGAACTTTTTCTGTAAATAACTCAGTTTTCAGTTTTATTTTGAATATTTACTCAATTTTTCCTGTGTTCCCTAGGATAATTTGTTTAAATATTTCATTACCTTGTATTTTAGACCCTTTATAACATACTTTGTATATTTCACTATGGTGCTATCCAGATCATTAACATGACGCGTGTTATGTTAATGTACTTTCTGCATATAGTTAAATGTAAGTTTATTTAGGCTGTGTTAGTTTTCACTGCAACGTGCCTGTGAGAAGAAATCATTAATGAATTTGGATGTGCCCATGTTCATTTTCATTACCCCCCACCCCAACATCACAAGCCCCATCGCCAAATATTATTCTATAATTTCACTCTATTCAAGTTTCAGTTGTCTGACTTGCAAGTGTTTTTCACAGCCATGCAGAATTGAAAACACCAAACAATAACAAACAAATTAAATATTTCAAACAGTTGTGCATCAAAAATGATCTAGAGCTAGAGAAGGGAACAATGCTTGTGACCTCGGCTGAAGGGGACATCTAAGGTGCATAATGTGCCCTTACTGTGAATTCAGACCGCGAGAATGTAACGTCACATCCAGGATGCAATTTTCAAGGGCAAAAAGCCATATAAGGGGCCTTTTCTAGCGAATTAGAACATGGCCTTAAAGTAGTGTTCCCCACAATCCTGCATACTAATTTAGCACATTCTTCCTAAATTATCATCTGTGGTGGTTGTATTCTGCTATGTCTCAACATATATTCTTACATGCAGTGTGTCTGTGCTCATGTGTGACTAAAAGTTATATTTTGTATTTTTTTTCAATATTACCTTTAACTTTCTCATTGCAAGTTATTTTGACATTGCATTGTACACACATATTTCTTATAATATATTTTTGAATCATTTGTTTTAAATTTTGATACATACATCTCACGACTAGCCTGCGTATAAGTGATTTATAATGCTTTCTTACTATCTTAAAAAAAATATTATTTAAATTATAAATAATTCCCACCTTTGAAAAGTAAACAACACTGTATCAGTAATACTCAGAGCTCTAATCTCTGGTAATAGTAAAATATATTTTCACAACACTGAAATACGGATAACAATGATAGCAACGTTTTTATTGTAAATACATAAAGCTATTGCGAAAAAAAGAACAATTTTCGATTATAACACAACAACCATTCAAAAAGACAAAGTATTTAAAATTTGCAGAAAATTACTATTTAAAATTTGCAGTGTATTTATTTAAACTTTCTCCTTCTTTTTCTGTAGTGACACATAATAGCCTGGCCTTTAAGGGGAACCTGTACAGCCAGTGAACACCACAAAAATCAAATACATCAAAAGCCCAATTTTGTTTTGTTCTATTGCACACGTAAGATATTTTTTCAATACACAGCTGTACAAATATATTGGCCAATTCAAATTACAGTATACGAAGTTTATACACTGTACATAGTAAACACACACATATATACATATATATGTCAGACTACACGTACACGCATCACATATTTTCCTCATAATTGATCACTCCTCCTCCAACATGCTGTGGGGCGTTGTCGTTTTGCTGAAACAGGACAAAAAAGAAACGAGAAAAACCGGAACAAGAAATGCGTACAAAGACATTTTATGCAATAATTTCTTAATTTTTGTAGTTTAAATATATATCTACACTAAAAAATGTTAGTTAAGAGAAAAATTCTTTCGGCTGTTGTATAAAGAGATTTTGGTTACAGAAGCAAATTTCTTGAAGATATTGTGGTAACTTATTGAAAAGTTGGTTACCAAGGTAGGATGGCCCTCCCTGGACTAGGTTTAAGTTAACTGAAGCCATGTGTAAGTGTTTTTTTTTATTCTAGTGCCATGCTTAAGAAAGGACTCATTTTTCTTAAATAAATGACAGTTTTTGGACATGAATATAAGTACAGAAAATATGCATTCACATGCAAATGTTAACATTTCTGAGCACTTGAAAAGAGGTCTACATGAGTCTGACTTTCTTTTACCATTGATTATTCTTACAGCTCTCTTTTAAATCTGAAACACTTTTTTGCTGTCAGTGGAATTACCCCAAAAAGTTAATACATGATGGAATGAAAATATGCAAAATATACCATTTTTGCTGTATTTTTGTTCAAGACCTCTGCAACACTCCACAAGGCTAAACATGCTGAACTTAGTTTAAGTAAAAAATATGCAATGTGAGATTTCCAGTTAAGTAAATTGTCGACTTTTAAGCCAAGAAACTTAATCACTGCAGTTTCATTAATTTTGTCTCTGGTATTGCTAACATATGAATTAATGTTCTTTTCTGTTCTTAGTGAGGAAGATCATAAGACATGTTCTATCTAGGTTCAGATATAACTTGTTTTCAGTAAACCATGCATTTAGCTCTGTAAATGTTATGTCCGTTTTTTGTGTAACATCATTTACTGAGTCTCCAGAGACTAAGATGCTAGTATCATCTGCAAATAAAATTGGAGTAGTTTTTGGGATTAAGGCACATGGAAAGTCATTTATATAAACTAGGAAGAGTAGGGGGCTTAATATTGATCCATGTGGGACCTCATGCTAGATTTTTCCTGGTTCAGAGTAGTATGAAGTAGTTTTTTCTTCGATCTGCACTTGTCTGTTTGAAAGGTATGAGCCTATTAATTAATTTGGTGTACCTGAGACTCCATAGAACTTTAATTTTCCTATATGTATGTTGTGATTTACACAGTCAAATGCTTTAGTGAGGTCGCAAAATATTCCATTAGATAGCATCTTTTTATCAAGTGCATTAAGAAAGCTATTTGTTAGTATGAAAATTGCATAATTTGTTGACGTATTTTTCCTGAAGCCTAACTGGAAATTAGATAAGATTTTGTGATTTTCAAAATGTTGCAGCAACCTCATGTAAATTAGTTTTTTAATTACTTTTGAAAATAATGTAAGAAAGGAGATGGGTCTATAATTGTTTACTTCGGTCTTGTCTCCTTGCTAGAACAATGGTGTTACCATAGCCCATTTGAGTCTGTCTGAAAACAATCCTGTATTGACAATATCATTACAAATATGGCTTAATGGAACACTGAGTTCAAAAGTGCATTGCTTTAATAACCTACAGCTAATGCCATCATAGCCGCTAGATAATTTTGGTTGAAAAGAATTGATTGTTTTCTTCACTTCTTTTGGAGTTGTGTTTGTAAAAGATATTGCAGGGTATTCTGTACCCTGTAGTGTAGGAATGTGGTTTATATATATTGTTTAATTTTTTGTTTAATCATGATTTCTACGAGATTTAAGTAGTATGAATTAAATGTATCTGCGGCTAATTTAGGGTCTGAGGATATGCAGTCATTTACTTTAGGTTTACAACTGGATATTGCTCTGTTGCTCTTCTTGTGTTTTTTACAATATTCCATGTAGTTTTTATTTTCTTTTGAGAATTCATATGAGGTTACAGAAAAAGATCCTTTTTTTTTGCAGATTTTATTACCTTACTCAAAATGTTGCAGTATTTCCTGTAGTGATTCATTGTGTCAGGGTTGCTGCTAGTTCTGGTGGCCTTGTATAGTTTTCTTCAGTTATTGCAGGAAATTTTTATTCCTTTGGTGAGCCATAAATTTTTCTTTGGATTTCTATTACTGTGAGTCAGTCGAGATGGGAAAAATTTTGAAAACAATGGAGAATGTGGTTAAGAAAAGAGTTAAATTTTTCATTTGTTCCGGTACAAGTATACAGTGTTGACCATTGCTCCCTGCTGAGCTCGCTTTTGAACTGTAAAACATTTTTCAGCAAAAAATTCCGTATTTTGTTCATAACACGAAATATCCAAAATTCGAAAGTCCATTAAACTTGCCAAATCGTCAAATGACACACACACAAATGGGCATCGAACCCCCGATGCCAAGGATAAAAAATACGAACCCTACACGACGATGGATACTACACTACTGTATTTTATTTATGGCGAGCCCTAGAATCCCACTATGTCAGTATGAGTACCTTCTCAGTTCTTTGTGCCCTCCAGCATGCATGTTTGTAGCTAAGATAGTTGGAGAATGGGATGTGTCTTAGGGTAAGCCCTACATGCCTTATGTCTGGTTGAATTATTAGAATTGGGTGCATACATCGCGACTGAGCAGGGTTGTCTGGTGCCATGGCCATAATTGTAGACGTGAACACACCCTGAAAGGAGAAGGGTCTAGATGGGAGCGCATAACAAACCAGGCAAAGCATAGAGGGCATGGGAAAATCTATGCGACAGTCACAGAGGATAAATATGATTTCTTTTAATGGATTAGGGCTGGAGAAGGTAGGGTGTTTGTTAAATCGCGAAGACAGACTTTGTGAGGTTAATGAATGGTAAAATGAAATGTATCGAGCCACTGCTGGAATGTATCCAGGGTCGTACTGCAGTAGCACAGCCCTGGAGGCGGGGGACAGAACTGTGCCATCCACCCGCAGATGCAAGTCACCTCTCTGGAAGCAGAAAAAAAAGGCCAATTTCCAGGCATAAAAAACAGGAGTATTTGAAATGAGGTAGAGCGTGGTGGGGCGGTATAATGAAATGAAATTACCTACATCGTTATTTCGCATGTAGCAATTTATGGAAAATGTATGTTGAGAGTTGTTTGTGGTTGTGTATGATAGTGTAGGTGTGCCACTTCACAACCCCCACCAGCTGCTGCAGAGAGGACACTATGCCACAAGCCCCTTCAGTTTTTGCTGGTAAACTGGCAAGAGGCCGCCTTGGAATCGGCAGTAGTGATAGACTATACATACAAGCAACTGTCGAATGGGAAAAGTGTCGCAGAACATATGTGTATATGAGACAGAGTGTGTGCAATGTAATTCGCAGGGTCGACACTAGTGAAGGGCTATATGGCCTATGTTTTGCCTTTATTCTGCTATCACTTATTGTTTCGCTTAAGTTTGATATGCGTGTGAGAATTATCACGCAGGATGCATTCATTTCAACAGGCCGCATTCCTATATACACTATCTATAAAAAAATTAATTGGGCACCCGTGAAGATAGGTAATTCAGTACGTCAGTTGACTTGTGTTTCACGACCTTCAGCATAGGACCGCTGGTGTTTTTCCGTGGTAGCATGAACACAGAGGCCTATTGTAACATTCTGGATAGCAAAATGCTCCCAATATTGTGGCATTTTTACAGAATGGACCCGTGTTACTTCCAGGATGACAATGCCAGATACCTAGTTTCAAGGGCTACTATGTAGTGGTATGCCGACAACAATGTTCGCCGATTGAACTGCCCAGAGCCCTGGCCTTAACCCTATAGAACATCTTTGGGACAAATTGGATTGCCGGGTGAGGGCTCGTCAGGCGCGGCCAAAATCCATTGCTCAACTAATGGAATGGTTGCAAGAGGAATGGTGACGAATCCCCGAAGATGTCCTGCAAACACTCGTAGAGAGCATGCCAGAGAGCATGGCTGCTGTTATAGCCACAAGAGAAGGCCCTAAGAGATTCTAACGGGGTGACAACTACCGAGCAAACGTTGTGGACAGGTGCCCAATTACTTTTTGTAGATAGTGTACTTCACTTCACTTGGCAGCATAGTCTATATGTGCAGCCAGTGAATACCGCAAAGATCGAATAAATCTCAAAAGTTCCTAACCAAATGCTTGTCCAAACTCTTCATAATGCGAAATTGCAAAGAATCAAAAGTCCATTAAACTCGCCAAATAGTAAAATGGCAAACACACAAAATGACCTCACAACCCCAACATCGTGGCCCAAAAATCCGAACCATCTTTAATACAAATAGACAGATACCGTAATAAGTTTAATCAAGAAGAGTTATAAAAAGCATGTAATTTATATAAACTTAAATTTTGTGGAGCAGTGAAACATGCACCTAATATACATACACATTAACAATACTAATTCGTGCAAATGTGCCCATACTCATGTTGTCCTAGACAGTTTACTTGATTAGGTACTGATTACAGCGAGTGTGTGCTAGACTACTGATATGTTCAACGCTTTCCAACCAAGTCCGATCACCATGTCAATAGTGCTAAACACCCACGTGCATCGAGCAGTAGCTACCAGACAACAATATGCCAAGCATATGTCCTTTTAGTGCCGCGAACATGATGGTAGTCCAATGTTCGGGGAGTTGTTAGGATACTGCCACACTTTCGGGCAGCCATTTGACAGTTGGTGGTGGAGCAAAATGGTGTACTTTTAATGTTGGAGTTGGTTAGGGAATGTACCATAGTTTCTCACCAAACCTTCTGCTGACAGATTGGGGGCACCAGGTAGTGCAGGGGCAATACCAACTAGTTGCAGCAGAGCAGACTCTTCTTCTCTGGGTCGTGAGCCAACGGCCAATGGATTGTGACGTCCTGGTGCTCCGTTCGTCGTAATCAAAGGAAATACTGCACCTATACTATGCATTCTATGCAGTGAGATCCCAGGGTGGCTCACACGCACATATTTAGTTACTCGAAGATAAAAAACTCTGAAATACATTGGAAAACACTTGCATAGAACACTAAATAAAGGCAGGAAAGGTGGGAGCCCGTGCCCCTATAGCTCGTAGGCACCCAAATGAATATGCATACTCCAGGCGTTAATTCAAAAGTAGTTCATTTTAATTTTAGGTAATTGTTTCGTATTACGTATCGTAATGGGAAACCCATACAAACATTAAGTGTGTACTATAAACTAACCATCCTAATTGTTTACTTTGCAGTCTAGTGACGTATTGCATATCCAGTAAAGTTCCATTTAGCATATACAAATTTGGCAATGATTGTTTCGTATCGCGTATCCAAGTAAGTTTTTCGCAAACATTTTACAATTTTCTCTCGCGAATTGCAAGATGGTGTGCACGGGATGTAAAATCACAATGTTGAATGCCGGGCAAGTTATTCATTCCTCACCAGTCATAAACAAGTTTCTTATCGAGCACACCATTCTCGAATCGACGATACAGTGGGGAAAATGCGGAGAAGGTGAAGCGAAATTGGTGGAAAATAGGGGCTTATTTTACTGGTGCCAATGGTGAATGGAGGATGTTACTAAATTGCAACTTTAAAGTGTCGGCGATACAGGGCAGTTTCGTGGGAGATTCAAACTTGTTTCCAGGCTAGATAGGGGAGCTGTGTTTACTGTGATGCCTGATCGAATACCCTCGACAGCAGACTATAGTGAACGAACTTTTGTTCTCGGGAAAGAGGTCGTTGCCTGGTCGAGTTTCTGCCACCCACTGGGTGTTGATGTACAGGAAACGCATCGGCGGACCGGGCAAAGTGGTCGAGATCGACGAGTTGAAATTGGGCACATGCAAGAACTGCAAAGGACGTTAAAGTTCACGGCCAGTGGGTTTTCGGGGGAGTGCAGCGGGACGATCCGACGAAATTCTTCCTGGTTCCGGTGGAAAAGAGGAATGCGGCGACACTAACCAAAATCATTCGCGAGTGGATCGCTCTGGGCACGACGATCATTTCAGACTGCTGGCGTGATTACTGCAACTTGGACATTCGCGGCTACTGTCACATGCAGGTGAATCACAGGAGGGAATTCGTGTGCAATGAAAAGAGCGGAATGGTAAACACTCGAAATATGCTAAAGATGAAGAGGGGTGCGACATTGAGGGTGCACACTCAAAACATTTAGCGAAGTTGGTGTTCTGTGCGATATAGCATTCCCTGTTTTGGCCGATGGAATGAGTCTTTGATCGGCTACTTGGCAGAATACATCTGGAAAAAAAATCATCAGTACGGAGAACGACTGCATGCTTTGCTGATTCACTCCACCGACATACACCATCGTAATCGGCGCACAGGAGATGGCGGCGAAGGCTATCCTAATGTCGAGAGGTATTTGTTTGTTATAGTTGTTTTAATTTACAATCACGAGCGAGATTGAGCTGCTCTTGCAGTTGCAGTTTAAAAAAGATTGAATATCATGTTCTGTGTTTTAATTTGTAGGGGCGAGTGAGACTGTGTAGCTGTTTGATTTAAATTACAGATGTGAGTGAAATTGAGTTGCTATTCGATTCAAGTTGAAATTAAAGTTTAATTAAATTACTATCTGTTTGATTCAAGTTTAAATAAATGTTCAATTGAGTTGCTGTTTGATTTAAGTTAAAATTAATGTTTTATTGAGTTGCTGTTTGATTTAATTTAAAATTAACGTTTAATTGACTTGCTGTATGATTAAATATATAAAAAAGGAATTAATGGCTCGATGTGTGTTTTAATTTACAGGTGCGAGTGAAACAGTGTAGCTGTTTGTTTCAGTTTAAAAAAAAAGTTTGAATTGCATGCTGTTTGTTTCAGTTTTAAAAAAGTAACTTTTTGTTTCAGTTAAAAAATAATTTTTGATTAACATGCTGTTTGTTTTGGTTTAAAAAAAGTTTGAATGACATGTTGTTTGTGTAAACATTCATTTGCGATCTGGAAAAAAAGTCTGGAACAGTCGTGTTGGTCATGATGGGTTCAAGTGGCAACGATGGATGTATTTGCATTTGTTGTATCTGCAAAACTTGTATCTGCCAGTTTCAATTATTGAGGTAAATTGATTTAGAAAATATTACATAAATTCGCGATCCCGAAAATGCATAGCGTGGTCGTGTCTGTCATGACCGGTTCGGGTGGCAGCGGATGTAATTGCATACGCTATTGCTTTTGCAGACTTTGGACCTGGCAGTTTTGAGTGTTGAGGTAATTTATAAGAAAATGATTGAGTATATACCAAACATTAAAATCGATATGTATAAAAATAAAACGAAAGTAATTTTTAACTAAGCACTATTTTACCGTACCCTTTGGTGATGGTGTATATATAAAACATCGTGTATTATATTGTTACATTTATAAAAAATTAATTTTTACGATACACCATTTTACATACCTTTTGGTGATGGCGAACATGTGAAAAATTGTGTTACATTTATTTTAAAAAATGAATTTTTAAAGTACACGATATTTGTGTGCCTTTATAGTGATTGCACAAATAAATACTTTGTATTATATTGTTAAAATTATAAAAAAGTTAATAATGATTAAATATTCTCTTTAAAAAATGTATCAGTAATGCACAGAGATTCGCATGTATTTAAAAAGGATGAAAAAAAGGGTGAAAATTTTTTTTTTGGATACACGATAGGAAACTTTTATCTATAGTTACTTTTGGCACCTGGATACACCACGGGAAACAAATGGAGTCTTTTACCCTATATTATGTTTTCGGTTTGGATACACTATAGGAAATAATTGGGTGTAGGTCGAAATTTCCCCCTACTCGACTGGATATGCAATTCGATACAAGTGGGGTGTGGCACTAATATTTTCCCTTCCCACTTGGATACGCAATATCGTTCTTTTCGGTCCTGCACATTTTGTCACCTGGATACACAAAAGGAAACTTTAGGTAAAAACCAGCTTTTTCAAGGTGCGCTGGATATGCAGGGTGAAACTTTGTATTTTATTTGTGCTTTTTCCAGGTCGTGGTTGAATACATAATTGGCGGTTTTTTATCTCGACATTTTTTTACCATTGGATATTTGATACAATGGTTTTTGAGCGATTTAGATACACAATACAGAACAATCACCGGTCTTTTAGATGTTTTACCCAGAGATCTCTGGTGAACCTTTCGAGTTCCAGCCAAATGGAGGAGGAAACAGACTTGGAGGATGTGGAGGAAATGGAAAAGATGCGTTCGGATACAGATAATGAGTCATCAACCTCTTCAGTCCCTGGTCCATCAACTTCTTGAGCCCCGAGACAATCAACTTCTTTGCACGAATCTATGTAATATCATTGACATGTATTATAGTTATTTCTTCTAGCGTGATTGTAATTATTATACTGTATTTGAGAATAATATATTTTTTCCCCCAACAGTACTGTTAGAAGATCGAAAAGGTACAGATCTACAGTTATTTCCCACCAGTCGAGACCTCAAACAACTTCCTAGGTCCATTAACAGAGAGGCACAAAGTGAAAATCAGCACCCGACACGAGCCATGCCAAGCAAAAACAAGCACCGAGTAAGCATTCGAGACAAATTCCAACAATAGACGTCTCCCAACATCGAAGAATAAATCCTAAACCAACCAAAATGACTGATATTTCCCGTCGTGATTTAGAGCGAGAAACAACCCGAAAGACTCGTTATAATCCTAGAAAAACAGATCAAAGAAAGTATCAGAAATGTGGTTCTGATGTTGTATTATAATTAACATGTACATGTTTATTTACAACAAAAAAAAAACAGAATTTTTATCTTTTACAGTTTTATTTTGTTAAATGTACATAGATACGTAATTATTCACATATTATTTACATTTTTGTTAACATTTGACAGTTTTTTATCAAAAAATATATACAAATATACCTACTGGTATACCCCCGAACAAGACATTGGCTTCATTTAGTCTTGTTTAGCCCTTTATTACTTATAACAGTGAGCAAAGAGTTATGAATTTAGACTTTATCGGTAATGGTCTAAACTCAATCGGACAAACAAACTCATCCGGCGACTGTTTTTCTTTCTCGTGAAAATCGACTATTCCCAGACCGACCAAAATTATGTTTCTATAGGCATTCACGTCACGATTCCACACAATTTTACAGTTTGGGCAAATTTTAAATCGGTGATTGTGAGTTTTGTTGTTTTTACATCCTTTTGTGGGAGCTTTTACTTTGGACGTTTTGTGTTTGGGTGGTATGGGAATCTTATCGAAACAGATGGAGCATGTCCAAGTCGGCAGGTATTCGTCCGTTTCGAAAACGTTACATCGTTTGTTTCGTTTGAATGCTGCGAGTAATCCCGAGCTCGCTGGTCTTTTATTCCGACTTGTAAACTTTTTTTTTGAAACCGAGGGATCGCCGAAAAATACCGCAGTTTTCTTTCTTCAATTTGTGCCAATAACGTTGAACACTAATGTATCCATCGCTCGCCTACGAAAAATTTTCAAGTCCCATGCCAAACGAACGTCGACAGTAACAGGCTTGCATCTCTTTGAAATATTTCAAACGATATTCGACGTAAGATCTTACTGAGAGGTTGTCGCGAGAACACTTATGCTCGATGATAGGATTAGCACGTCTGTGTATTCGAACAATTTCACTTCCAAATCAAAACTTTTTTTTTCTTTTCCGTCGTCTTTGACGTTCTTTACACCATGATTCTTTGAAAGTCGAACTTTTCAATACAGTATTTGTTTCTTTGCGCGCTGACCTATCCATTACGTACAATCCCACGAAATATACTATTCCAGGATCCACACCGATGAATTTCGATTACTAGCTTGCATCTATGGTATTTGTCTGCTTCGTTGATTTCCTTTTGAGTTTTGACGCTCTGCATTCGTTCGATTGTTTCTCAAACTTATTCAGCAACACCGAACATTCCACACCATTCGTGGATAAGGACATGGCGAAGCTCGTCTTGCCGTTACTAGGCTCGATTTTAAAGGTTTCCTCATTCAAATTACCATATCTAAAGTGCTTAAAATCGAAATATTGCCACCAATTCAAAGACGTCGACGCCATGAAATCGGCTATTTTCGTTCCGGATTTCATCATTTTCAAAGACGTCAGTAATTCCTCCAGTGCTCTCCCTGAATACCTTATGTGTTTGCGCCCGGGTTTGAATATCGGGAAAATGTTAAACAATTTCATGTCGTGTTCGGAGAACCACCTACCCATCGCATACGATGCCGGAACCAAAGACCACAAGTTCTTCTCTTGTTGTATTTGGTCTTGTAAAATTTGAAAATATCGTAACAGATCTAGATCGTTCAAAACTTTCCAAGTTTTGAAACTCATCGCTGTCTATGTATCTTTTGTGAATGCCTCTTTATACAACCGAATCTTCATGACATTAGGAGAAATATTTTTTTGTCGAAAATGTTGTAAGTATATCTGGACAATCGTGATAACAAATGCACTAAAATACAATTTTTTATAGCGGTTCCATGTTGAACGACGGCCGCTTGTATGAGAAAAGATCTGTACGAACCATCGTACATGCTATCGACATTCAGAAATGTTTTCCTGATTTCGAAATATTCCGAATCCAATGGAACCCGTTATTTTTTTTGTCTCTTTCCTTGCAGACGATAATAAAAATCTTGCAAATGCGATGTGGAAAACTCGTTGGTTAAACATTGTTTTTGTAATTACTTCGTGTAATTAAAATACACGTAACATGATGCCTCCACCATCAAATTCGAAATGTCTGAAACATCCAATTCGATTTTTTCACATATTTTCGAATCAGTGCAGAATTTGTTAAATCCGAGTTTAACGGTATAAACCGATGTTGGAAGTTCTTCGACGAACCGCTTTTTCTGTTTCGGTACGTGAGTCGAGCATCGAGATGATGAAACACAAACGTGATCATTTCCACTATAGGACTTGCAGTACATTTAATTTTTTATATTGTAATGAGTGAGAACCAATTTGTTGTCGCTCCTTACATATACAAGTCACTCTGATGTGAGGCGAATACTTAATGCTGATTGGTCGATCAAAAATCGTGATGCCAGAGCAAATTCTAGCAATACTTGCAGTATTAAAAAAGATCAAATAATTTAATATTTTTATTACTTATATTTTTTAATTATTTTTTTACATTAGAGCCAAATTAATAAATAATTATTGTAGCATATAGGATACACTATGTAGTATAAGTTAAAGTTTTGACCCATATTCAATTAAAACCTCGCAAATTTCTTTAAATGTTTTCTGCATAATGGCAGCTTCGCCTTATTGGTCCTCTGTATTTAGGAAATTTTCAATTTTTTCCTCATTATCCAGTGCTTTTTTTTTATAGTCAAAAAAACACAAAAATGTCGATGTATTCTTACTGTAAACAGCTTCGTGTAATAGAGTACTGTTGTCAGGTCTCAAAAAAGACATCGGCGCCATTTTCTAGTAAAAAATCTACAACGTTCACTAAATCATCTTGGACAGCTGATTTCAGTAATAAGTCCTTTTCTAAGAAAACCGGTTTACCCAAACCTTTTTTTTCAATTAGGTAACGCACTATATTTTCACGATTTTAATTAACCACTTTCACCAACAATTTCCAGTCTTTGTGAATTCATTTCTTTACCTCGTCTATTGTTTGTACCAAATACACAAGTATGGGCCAGATTTTAAAACTAATAATTGGCATATGCCAATACGGTTATACCCTCTGAATCTTTGGCGAAAACGTTGACACCTTCTTCTATTAAGAATTTTACAATTTCCAAATTCCCTGCCGCTGCCGCTCGCTGAATTGGAAATTTGCCACCAAAATCTTTTTCTTCAAAATTTAATTTCGTCTCCTTCATGCATACAAATTCATTTAGCCAACCGCGATAAATAACTAAACTCACCAGTGACAGTTCCTCCTCGCTAAACAAATCTTGTTCGTCACAGCTGCCTCTCATGGTATCTCCGCTCTATAGTTTGCAGAGAGCGAGTGATCCCTTTGTTCAATTGTCTCATTTTTATTCACGCTCTGTGCGAGATTTGTATTTTTTTTAATTGGTCGAGAAGGAATGTAAGTTTCTTTATATGGTATCGTGTGTTTTACCGAACTTGATAACTCGAATAAAAATATATTTTTTATTTGACTTCCTCATAAACAATTAATTTCTGATGCAAAAAATGACTAGGATATATTAGCACGATCTTGTCAATTAAACTAGCATAGTGTAAAAAAATTAAGCTTAGATTTATATAAAATGTTAAAATGCAATGCTGCTTGTTTTGTTCCCGCAATCATTACGCAAGTTTCGTTGCAAACTTTTTTTACACTTTAACTTTCAAAAAATTTTCATGTAAACGACAGATGGGCTCATAAGAGATCAGTTTGACTCGCGCTCTCGACCTTAGCAGTTGGGTAATCGGAGTTAGTTTTCGTTTATCAAAGTTACTAAATAGCACAGCAAACATTGACGAAACATATTTCATTTTAACATCTGCTTATGATTTTTCAAATTTCAAAATAGCTTTGGCATTATTGACGAAACTGATTGAAAATACTTGGAGGTTTCTGGATGCCTCAGAAGATACAATCACGATTCGTTTGTTATCGGGCCCATAAACTAGTTCGATTCCATTCTTAAAAGTACATTCAATGTAAAATTGTTTGCAAATAAGCGGTTGGTCGAGTAAAGTTTTGTAATTTATTTCATTGACATCCAAGAACTCTTTACTTGGCCATATTCATTATTGTTTAGACGAACAGTGAATATAGTTTGCGAATGTTCGTCCAAAAGGTCGGCAATTGTATTAAATGCACCGAAATTTTACCGTTTCAAATTCTTAAGTATTAACAGAGTAAATTCACCTCTGGGAATATTCATAGTGTATCTCTTTAACGTTATAAAACGAATCTTGCTCGCCTCTCCCGGCTTGATGATTGATGACCGTATATTTGATATTTTTCCATCGGTTAAACTAGATTCGATAGAATTTGTAAAATCATCGGTTACAGTAGTAAATTCATTTTCCAGAGATGCGGTTGTGGTGATGCAGTTTTTCCTTTCCACCCCACCACCGTCCTCGTCGAATTCTATCATAGAAGGGTCAAAATGGTGGTGTTTTTTTTTCAAATGTATTTACCGAGTGGAATTACAATAATTAAACAAACTATGAGTAGACCCAATACCACATAGAGTTGTTTATTTCCTTTATTCATAGTTATTATCTATATATTCGCAAACAATGATTTTAAAAAATTCAAAATTACATAGAACGATTGTCGGTTGCATAGCTGTCCATCGGGTGCAATGACGACCGAGTTTGGATCGCGAAGGATTGTGGGCAAACCATAAAATACTAGCTGCACCGATGTTTGAATGGCGTTTTCGTTTTATTTATCCGACAGGTGAGGAATATAGATATTATTTCTCAAATTTGCTTCCCAGCAGCAGAGTCTGCTGGGAAGAGGTCGGCGATCGACAAGAATAGGTGCGGTGACTCGGGGAAGAAGGGAAGGTAGCAAGAATCAAGGAAGAGGCGACAGAACCTCCAGGAAGACTGAGCGAGGTCTGCGAGGCACGAGGACCCCCCCCCCCCCCCCGGGTGACGACTGCCACGGTCATTGGAGCGACTTGGTAATGCACCCCAGCATGTGTGCTAGTCCAAGTAGTGGGGGACAAAGGAATCCTAAGCCAATTTAAAAATAGTTTACAGAAGCCTACAAAAAATATCAAAATATGTCTTCAACCAAAAGAACAAACTTATCAAAGGCAACCAAATCTCCAAACAACGAGCTACCATCAATCAAGCCAGCACCCCTGGTAAACCTAATGGTGCCAATGAAGGGGGTTCAACTGCACAATTCTCCAAATGAGTCCACAAAGCATTCGGGGACAGTCCCCCATGACATAGCCTGGGAAAGGTTAGTGGCTGCTTCATGTAATATGGAAACTGTAGGTCTGAAGCGATCCCTACCCTGGGTGATACACCCTGTGCACAACGAGGGTCCCCAGGGTGGTCTAGATACAGAAAATGCCATAGTAAATACTCAGGACAGTAATGCAGATGAGGCAAGCATTCTACAGAGCAAGGTCCAAGCATACACAGGTGTCAACCACGATAACTCTGACACTTCATGGATAACTGTAAGAGATTCCAGATGGAAGAACAAAAATAAGACAGAACTAAATTCAGACAGCAGGAAAACAAAAAATAAACATCTCACCAGCACAAACAGTCACCAAGGATGGAACCAGCAATAACAGTCACAATCACCCACCACCTATCATACTAACAATTCATGGAAATTTCATCCACATTGCAAAATTAATTACAAAGGAGACCCAATCTATAGCCAGACTCACATACACAAAAACAAGGGGAAAATTTAACCAAACGCCCTGGAGGACTACGAATTATACCTAAAAATCATCACAAACCAAGGACTTCCACACTATACGTACAAACCCAGGCCTCCCCCATCCTTTAATATGGTAATGAGGGGTTTCATCCCAACAATACCAGAAGAGGAAGTACCAGAATTTCATTAATAAGAAGGTATAACAGTCAGTAATATCAAACAAATGAAGAAAAAGGGCACCACCGATCAAAACAAACTGATTGCAATGCCCCTACTGGTAGTCTCAGTCCCAATGGAACAACAGGACAGATTAAAAAACCTCTCCAATATCGCAGGGGTATGAGTAGTAACAGAACCTTACAGACAAGACAGAAAACCTGCCCAGTGTTTTAAATGCCAACAATTTGGACACCACAGCAGTTGCTGTGGCCAAGAGGAAAAATGTGTTAAATGTGCAGGAGCATATCACTCAGACAATTGCACACGTAATGAGGCAAATCCATTCAGATCAAATGTGCAAACTGCGAAGGAGCACATGCTGCAAGCAACAGAAACTGCAGGTACTGTCAGGAAAAACTGAACCAAACAAATAGATGGAGCAAAAACCAAAATATACACGTAACAACAGCAAAAAACCAACAACCTATTGCACCACAACTCTCCACATCACATTTTCCAGAACTGCCTCCACACCACTCAAATCTCATGAAACAAACAGAAGAAAAAGGATTGCCTCTGCAGAGCACAAACATCGAAGATCCCTCACCTATAACTGAAACTGGAACAATGGAAGCAATAAAATTTATACATACGCAAGAATTTCAAAATGTTTTTAAAAAGCCGCTTCTTGAAACAGAATGGGAACTCTTTAAAAGAAAAATGGATGCTGAATACCCTGTACTACAGTTCCAAGAAATTAAGATATCAACATGGAAGCAGACATAATATCAGATAATATAAAGCATCATATTAAGAAATCGACAAAATCCAAACAAACCGATCCATCAATACAGCAATACAATGCAGAAACAGAAAACCTCATCATAGAAAGAAACAAAACCAGGAGAAGGTATCAGAGGACAATAAATTGAAGTTGAAAACCTTGTTAGCAACACAAAACAGACTAATTAAATCATCAGTGGAAAGCCATAAAAACACACAATGGGAGAAAGCTATTGAAAGCCTCATGAAGGACAGAAATGGAATCTGGAAGTTGAATTGTAGAATAACGGGAAAGAAGCTTAAGACTTTCACTCTAGCTATACATGGTGCAGATGGAATAAAGTACAACCTTAGGAAAAAACCAACTCAACTGCAGACTCCCTAGAACTCCAATTTGAACCCCACCATAATCTCATTCAGGAAGAAGAACTGCAAAAAATAAATAATTAAACTCAACACAAAATAATCAAACATACTCAATTCAAACCATGACCTATAACAATACAAGAAGTAACTCAGATAATCAAAAACCTCCCAAACAACAAAGCACCAGGTCCAGACAACATCCCAAATGAGGCCCTTAAGAAACTACCACCACAAACCACAGAACATCTGACTAAGCTATATAACAAGATGCCAACAACTGGAAAAAGACCAGTAAAATGGAAAACAACCAAAATTATTACACTCCCAAATCCAGGAAAAAAATGTGCTTTTTCCACAGAACCGAAGACCTAATTGATAGAATTATTGTGGCAATGTGGTAACAGTAGACGAAAAAATAATCCATAAACATCTACAAAACATCATTAAAAAGAAGGTTCTCCCCAACTATCAGATGGGTTTTAGATCACAGCACTCAACTAATCCTGCAATAACCAGGGTAGCGAAACATATTATGCAAGGCCAAAATAAAAGAGAAAAATCAATGGCACTTTTCATAAACATTGAAAAGACCTTTGACAAAGTCCACCACAAGTTATTAGTATACAAACTTACTGAGGCCAACATACATGTTGCCTACTGTAAAATAATTAATGACTTTCTTAAAGACAGACAATTTTATACCACATTAGATGGCAGCAAAACTTCACTAAGAAAAATTCAAGCAGGAGTTCCCCAAGGATCAGTGCTCTCGCCACTCTTGTATGCACTGTACATGCATGACATACCTAAATCAGATGTCGCAAATATCACATTGTATGCAGATGACATGGTAATATATACAAAAGACAAAAAACTGGTTTATGTAAAGATAAAACTTCAAAGCTACATATCACAATTAGAGGCATACTGGGAAAAGTGGGCAATTAAAGTTAATACCACAAAAAAATGCATTAATCATATTTACGAAAGCAAAAAACGACAAGAAGGAAATACGAATGTACAACGAAACTATACATCCACAAAAAACCATAAAATATCTAGGTATCCATTTTAACTCTGGACTTATATAGAAGCACCATAGAACATATGCATCAAATTCGACAATGGAAAAATTCATTAAGGCATACCCCTTACTAAAGTCCGGAAAACTCACAGCAAAAAACCAACTATTGCTTTATAAAGGGACTTTATGTCCAACAATGCTTTATGGAGCCGAAACATGGGGATCAGCAGCTCCCATAAATATACAAAAGTTTCAGACAACCCAAAATAAAATTATACACACTATATTAACGGCATCAAGAGGCACCACAACTGAAGAACTACATCACAGGGCTAATATGGTATCAATACAGAACAGAATTAAATGCATGAAATAAAACTTATATTAGTCAATAGCAAATCATAAAAATCCAGCCGCCAGAACCCTCAACAAATACAAAAATAGCGACAATAGGACATTCATCACGTGAACAAACCAGTTTTCATAACATAAAACCGAATTCCAAGACCAAGAAGACAATCGGATTACCCACCTGGCTCAAATACACAGGAAAAATGTGAAGCAAACTATGAAGCAAGAAGTTAAGAGGCAGCAACAATAAAAAGAAGAAAGAGGTCAACAACATAAAACTGCACAATGAACTCTCAAAATCATTTCACCTCACAGGGATGCTCTGGATGGAAAGACTCAAAGTAGGGGATTGCCTGGCAAGGCCAGTCCCGGTGGTGAGTATTACCCTCGAGCGTCATGCTAGCCGGATGGGCCTGTCAAGAACCCTGAACACTGGGGGATACCCGCCAGATCAATATAGGCACTAGATCACATCATTATTAATCAACCAATTAATTAGCAGGCACACAATCACATACAAAACTATAGCACACAGTAATGATTACGAATTCTTTTTACATTCATCATGTATGTCACTAACTTATCACCAATCACAAACTAGCACTCATAAACCCTCATGCACCTGATACTTAATGTAAAATACGTTTTAATGGCCACTCTGCAGATAGGTCAAGACAGGCCATCTAAATTCAAGTAGGGAAGCCCCATCTAGGTGCATTTATTACCTAGGTGGGGTTAGGTATAGTACTGATACTAGTTATAGTCATTGAAAACCAAACATCAGGACAGGGTGAACACGTGTTATCTACTCTATAACTAAATAATAATAATACTAATAATAATAACAATAATAAAATATAAAATATAAATAAATAAAAAAGTCACATTCATATCTCACATAGAATAGAAGTCCCTTAAGAAGAATCCTAAAACTTTAAATTATATAAATACACAACAGAAAATGCGACTATGTTCTCAGGATTGCAAGAAATGGCCGCTTTTATGCGATAAACAAAATTCGCAACACTTTCGGACCATTTTAGGCCCATCATTACACAGGCAAAAACCTTAACAACACTATAGGAAAAGCAGATGTTGCTTCTCACAGCACTCGTCACTTTACTACAGTAAACAAACTAATAGTTGAGGATTTTACATAAAACCACCCCAACTGACACTATCATTTTGTAAACACACAGCATTTAACATTTAGGGTGCTCTGCTCAGGCTGGTTATGTGGGAATTCGTGAAAGGTGGGAAATAGCCCCAACCACCACTCGTCTTCCAGGTCAAGTGACACATACGCCAGTCGAGGTGGGGGTTGGGGGGCTTACACGATATAACACAGCAAATTCAGTTTAGTTTAACTAATTTAATCGGGCTTAGGCTTATTAATAATATTACAGTATATTAAAATTAATTGCATTTCTAATAACAATAGTAACATTTTAAAAATATACATAATTAAAAAAATATATAAAAAATACAAAAATACAAAAAAAAAAAAACAAAATACAAAAACACAGTAAAAACCATCCATAAAATTTAAACATATGGTGTTTTATATGTTACAAACACAATTACTAATTTACAATAATGCACCGACCTGATAGTCTGTATCAATTCGGGAAGAAGGCGATCCTCATTGAAGAGAGGATGTGAGGGTGCCTTTGCTTTGACTAGGGCCTGGCAGACTCTGGTCCCAAGTGTTCCCCCCCCCCCTATTTTTATTGTCTTTGTTACTAATACTGGATTTCTTTCCTATGTCACAACACTCTGAAATTATTAAACCTATCCCTAGGGCTGCTCCTGGGCGATTAGGGATTGATCGACACACTACATGCGAGATTAAATAGCACACTTGTGTACAACAGAACAACATGTTAGAAAGATATCACGACACTTACATTCAGTCCAGCCGGGAGGCTGGAGGGCAGTTTCACTCCCATGCCGATAACACAAACATGTAAATTTACACAATAATAGGCGACAAAACTAAAATAGCCTAAATGTGGGTCCAGTGCCCCAGACTTACATTGGCACAGCCCCGCCCGCAGACTCTACGATTAATCCAAATGTCGGGTGGCAATTGTTTTTACAAATACTAAGTGAGTTATGGGAGCTGCGGCTCCCTGTCTCACGACACACGTGGCATTTCGGTGGGATATGAGGGTCGGCGGCCGAGGGCGCCCGAAAGGGTTGCCCTCAAAGCCGAGCAGACCACAACAGCAGCAGCCGAGAAAACTACAGCAGAGGAAATGGAGCCATCCCAGCCTGCAGGAATATAGCGAACAAGAGGCCACCAAGCAGCCAGAAGAAACTGACCCTGTAAAAAGCCAGTAGCACAGCACTAACAAGACAGCAGCAACACTGAAACTCCTGCCCCTGGATAACCTTGCGGTGTTAACAAAGGGGGTGCAACAAGAACAGAGCAGTCGGGGTCAGACCCCTAAGGTCTAGCCCGAACTGGGTCAGTGGCTGCTCAAGGGAGTATACAGGCAAGTCGAGTTCGTATAGGTGCAAATATACCTGTGTCGGACCTCATCCCAGAGGCTGGCCCCTCTGCACTCTGGGGGTCCCTAGGATGAAGCAGGTGCCTCAATGTCAGGAACAAAAAAACAGCCAAGTTAACAAGGAAATCATTCATACAAGCAACCAAATAAATCACAACTTATCAGACACCCAATGGGCCCCAGTACCTGGCAAGTGAGGAATAAAAGAAACCACGAGGAATGCCGCGAGAAGATAGACCACAAGAAAACCCCACAACTGGCCACAGAAGAAGAGTCCTCCAGGAAGCATGACAACATTGAAGAACATCAAGCCATCCCAGCTGAAATGAACAGAAAACCACCCCCAATAATAATCACAAGTCAATTAATTTTCTGAAAACAGCAAAAAAAATTGCACAGGCTACACAAAACAAAGCAACACGGGTAACAGCAAGTAGGGAGGTCGGGTAAGCACAAAAACAGAAGAGTATCACAACGAAGTTAGACGACTTTTAAAACAAGAAAATGTCCCACACTATACATTTAAACCCTTTGCTACAGTGTTTTTAACAGTTCTGAGGGGATTCATTCCATCAATTAAAAAAATTGAGAACATTTGGAGCATATTGCTTTACACATTTGTATGGAAATCGTCCAAGCTCAACAGATCTGGCAGAATTATTTTCGAAATTTCTCTAAATATTGTAAATATATGCAAGTTAACCTCAATGTTCGACACCTACAGCAAGAATATAACTTTTCATTCTCTACATAAAATGATACATTATACTTTTGAAAAATTTTACTTCTAGTACACAATATAGTTAAGGAATCTACTGGTAATTTTCGGCATACTGTACACATTTGTGGATTTACATAGTTCTGCATGTCTGGGAGGAATATGTGTTCAAAGTCTCAGTATTAATATTTTATGTGCATGTGTGTTGGAGATGAAAATAATCTTAAAGGATTCTTCTACTCAATATTGAAATTTATATTGTATCTGGTAGTTATTGGGGTTCAACTCATATCAAGGGAATCTATATACAAATACTTGCATAGTATCTTGCTATATATAATTATGTAGTTTCAATTTGATAACAACTAACTAGTTGTGTATTTAGCAATAATTTCTCATCATAAAAAGCACATTTATTGTATTCTTCATATTCGCAATATCAGGCAAAAATTTATGAGACAATTATTGGCATTAAATTATATATATATATATATATATATATATATATATATATATATATATATATATATATATATATATATATATATAGAGCTGGAAATTTTACAAACGTATTGCGAATTTTTCAGAAAAGAGGAAAACATTGATGTATTAAGTATCAAGCAATTGAAAAATAAAACTGATACACAGGAAATGAGACCCATGCCACTTCATATAATAGAAGCCTCTTTCGATCAAATGGAAAAATAAAACAGGAATAAAAGTTTCCACCGAAACATACCACATAGACAAAAACCATTACAATGCTACAAGTGTCAAAGCTTCGGACATCACAGCAAGTGCTGTGAACAACAAAAAAAAATGCATAAAATGTGCAGGAAACCACCACAGCCACCTGTGTCCAAGGAACATCGACTCCATTGTCCCAATAAAATGCACAAACTGTGGTGAATCCCATTCGGCAGGAGACAGAAACTGTAGGATATCGCAAGGAGAAATAAACAAGCAAGAAGAAGATAACAACCAGCACAAAACCAAAAATGTAAGAAACAAATAAGAGCAAACAACAAAAAAAAACTACCTAATCTAAAACTAAATAGGGCACACAAACAAGAGCAACAACAAAACACATAAGAAAGAACCACAATAATAGAAGAGTTTCCACCCCTCAAAAGGCAAACACAAGACAGGGAAGTCTAACAAGAAAATAAACTTCAGGAAAATACACTACTCAACAAACAGGAAGCACTTGAATTTATTAAAACCAAAGATTTTCAAAATGCAGTACAGACAATACTATAGATACAGGCAAAAGCAGAAGCCAAACCCACTTCAAAAAAGAAAGAAGAAATCATTCTATGGGAACTTATAAAATCAATCTACTCACCAACAAAAAACAACTGCCTAAAGAAAAGAAGCCCTAAAGCACACAAAAACATAGCAAGAAATGCAACATGGCAGCTGAATCAGAAGATGGAAGAATCGATTCTGAGAACAAGACATGCAAAAAGGCAGCCAGCCGAATCAGAAGACGAAAAAATCGATTTTGAGTCAACAGAAGAGAGCACAATCAATCAAGACAACACCCCTCGCAGAAATGAACAACAGCAACAAAAAAAACACATCAGAAGAACCCTAAACACAGGCAAAAACCCACACCAACACATCATAGGAAGCCTAAACAACCAAATGCCACAAACCCAGGAAAAGGAAATAAAAATACTGCTGTGGAATGCAAATGGTATAAAAACCAAAGATTATGAATTCCAACGTTTTCTGGAAGAAGCAGCCATTGAAATTGCTCTGATAACTGAAACCAAAATAGCTTGCAAGGCAAGATACAAACTGCCAAGACATGTAGCATACAGAACTGACAGACATGAAAAAGGGGTCACAACCCAAATTGGCATTAACAAGGTTATCATGCACACACCAATCGGATCTCAACAAGACTCTACAACAATCACAATACCAACACCAATAGGTGAAATGGCAATAGCGGCAATCTACAGCCCACCAGATAACAATTTGAAAGAAAATTTGGAAGCCATCTTTCAAAAAGCCCCCAATTTCATAATTGCAGGAGATCTTAACAGAAAAAGCCCAGCCTGGGGATGCAAGTAATATAATAAAAATGGGAAAATGCTGGAAAAAATGCAAGATGAATATCAATTCATAGTGGCAGCACCCAATGAACCCACATACTGCTCTTGCAATACCATCTACCAACCAGACATCTTAGATGTATTTGTAAGTAACATACAAGCCATTACAGACATGGAAATCAAGAAGGAGTTAAGTTCAGACCACGTACCAATAATAGCTACGCTAACCCCGCCAAACAGTTGTTAACCCTATCACAAACCATTACTCCACACTGGGAGAAATACGAAAAATCAATCAAAAGTGAATATCCAGAATTCCAAAACCATGAAATAACAGACGTAAATATAAAAGCAAAAATCATAACAGATACAATAAAACATCACATCAAAAAAGCATCAACCATAAACCACAGCACACCTGCTTCAGGAAACAAAAACCAAGAAATTGAAAGCCTGATCAAAGAAAGGAACAAAACAAGAAGACACTACCAGCAATCAAGAACCCAACAGCTCAAAAACAAACTCGATGAATTCAACAGGGGAATCAGAAGAAAGGCAGAAGCCCACAAATTAAAAAACGGGGAAACAGCAGTCGAAGAAGCTCAAAGAGATCAAAACAGAATTTGGAAACTAAATTGCAGACTAACAGAGAAGAAATTAAAAACCTACACACCAGTCATGCATGGGGGAAATGGTATCAAATACGAAGTGCAAGAAAAGGCTGAAGCTATTGCAGGTTCCTTGGAAAAACAGTTCGAACTCCACCACCATTTTGTTCACGAAGATTTGCTCAAGGAAACAAGAAACATAGTAAATTCCAACCTGTAAAAGAAAAACAAATCAAACATAGGAAAATCACATCAACATAAGTAGCAAAAATACTCAAAAAGCTGCCAAACAATAAAGCTCTAGGACCAGACAGCATCCCCAATGAGGCTCTCAAAAGGCTTCCACTACAAATAATCGAACACTTAACAGCTCTATATAATAAAATACTAACCTCTAGAAAAATGCCAACAAGCTGGAAAATAGCAAAGATCATTACCCTGTCAAAACCAGGAAAGAATGCAATCTTACCTCAAAACGGAAGGCCCATAAGTCTCCTTAACACATTATCAAAAACATTCGAGAAAATTATAAATACAAGAATTCAAAAAATCGTTAAAAGGAAAAAGCTACTCCCCAAACAACAAATGGGTTTCAGGGCGAACCACTTGACAGTGCATGCGCCCACAAGAGTCACAACATATGCAGTACAAAGCTTTAACAGAGGGGAAAAAACAGTCCCAGTATTTGTGGACATCGAAAAAGCCTTAGATAAAGTACATCACCACCACCTCACAGGCAAACTAATTGAAGCAGGCATCCCAGACACCTACTGGAAGATAATTCACGACTTCCTAGAAAACAGAAATTTTTATGCTACATTGGATGGGAAAAAGTGAACTACAAATAAGATAGAGGCAGGAGTACCCCAAGGATCAGTGTTGTCCCTGCTACTATACACATTATACACCAAGGATATCCCAAAAGCAGATACAGCAAACATCACATTATATGCTGATAACACCACAATCTATGCTAAAGACAAAAATCTATTTTATGCTAAGGCAAAATTACAACAGTACATAAAAAAGTTAGAGGCCTACTGGTAGAAATGGGCTATTAAGGCCAGCTCCTCTCAGAGTGCTGCAATAATCTTTCACAGGGGAAGGGACAACAATATAATGCTGCATCTCAACAATGAAGAAATTTCGATCAAAAAGACAATAAAGTATCTAGGAGTGAACCTCGATGAAAAACTTACTTGGCAAATTCACATAACAAATGTGGCAAACGCAGCAAGAAATAAATTCCTACAGGCATACCCTTTCCTCAAATCGAACAAAATGTCCATCAAAACAAAAATAATGCTCTACAAGGTAACAATAAGGGCAGCCTTGATGTATGGCAGTGAAGTTTGGGGCACTGCAGCAAAAGCACACAGGGAGAAACTACAGATAAATCAAAACAAAGTACTAAAAGGCATTCTTAATGCATCAAGATACACAACAACAGAATCAATCCAACAAAAAACAAGAATGGAATATGTGGGAGAGGTAATAAAGAAGGCAAACAAGAGATTTTATGAATCAATCAAGAACCATAAAAATCCACTTGTCCGGGTACAGGGTGAATACAGTAGACAGGAATGAAGTACTTTAATCAGTTAACCAAGAATAACACACACTCACAAGGATGGATCGAGGGCAGGAACCAAAGTAGGGGATTGCCTGGCAGGGCCAGTGCTGGTGGTGTGTATCACCCTCGAGCGCCACACTAGCCAGAGGGGCCTGTCAGGAACCCTGAAACCTGGGGAGAGCCCTCGGTCTAACAAGGGCACAAGATAACAGAAAACACAAGCATTTTACTTAGTAGGCACACAAATGGATAAATCACACCACACCAATCTGGAACACTACACCAATCTTAAACACCACATGTATATTGTTATGTAATATATCAAGACAATAATAAATTAATGAACAAAATCATTCTTTTGATTCATGATGTCTCTTAGTATTACGCAAACTTGCAGGCAGATCCAACCCTTCAGGTTTATGTTTTATAACTGCCTTTAGTCTCAAGTAGGGAAGCCTCGCCTGGGTGCCAGGAGGGGGTAGGTTTAATGTTAAAGTTAATAGTACACAATTAGATTAGGACAGGGGTGTAGACCCCTGTCCTAATCTAATTGTGTACTATTAACTTACACCTTACACAAACCTCACACAAACATACAAACTAAAAAAAAAAAAAAAAAGCTTTGCATTATATTTAGTTTAGTATTAAGCTTTTTCTTTATTAACAACAGGGAGGGGATTATACCCCGAATAACTTAATCTGTATTAGAAATGTAGGACTTAGGCCCATATGCAGGAGACAGAGGTTGTTTTAACCAGGTATTCCAGAAAAAATTGCAGGGAGTTTCCATGAGCTTGGTTTCTAATGGGCCAAGTTCTGGAACTCAAGCAAACAAAAAGAAAACAAATGGAGAGAGAGGTTCTGAGGCAGCCAGCAAGGAGAGAGGGGCTGCAGCGAACATCAGTTTACTGCTGCGAATAGTTCTTCTTAGAACTACTCGATTTCAGCGAAAGGTCGTGCAGCTAGTTCTTCTTAGAACTACCGCACAAACTGAAGTTAAGTTCCCCCCGTTTCATTAGGTTTTAAATACAAAAATTAAGTTTTTATTAATTGTAGGAAAACACAGAGCGCCAGTCGCCCCTTAACTCCCTGGCCTTGTTTCCAGCAGAGGGGAGAGGATAGAAGAGAGGGGCTTGGACAGTGCACACCAGCCAACATAGAGAGGCACACTGTAAGCACACTTACCTGTCTGTGACATTCGAAAATGGTCAGCATGAATGCAGCCATGGAGACCCAAGTCTCAGCGACTCCGGACAACATAATTGCGAATGACTTGACTTCGCAAAGCGAAAATAAGCGCCCAAAGTTCTTGCACGATGTGCAGCCCCCTAAGGGCACACCTCAACCCCTTCAGGGCGCGACGCAGTCCCCAGTGGGTCACAATGCAGCGACAGGCGCACCACAGATGCCAGCGAAAGTACAAATAAAATCTTGTACAGGGTATTTGAGCCAGATGCACATGTACCCCACACTGAAACAGGAATTGGATGCATGCCTGACACTGTCATGGAGTGCTGTATGTGTGGTAACAGACAGCATTCGCGTGTGCACATCATCCATCACAGATTTCTCCACTGCAGTCAGTGTAATAAAAGCCATGGGCTACGAGCATAGCCTTCTCAGACAGGGAAACGAAATTCCAGTAAATCTGGTGCTGTGTTGTATCCAAGCCAAGCCACAAATGGAATTTCGAATTGAAGAATTCCAGCGACTGTGAATGCCAGTGCAATGCGCCTGGTTCATCTCAGACCGAAACAGAAGGGCGATACATAAGTTCGCCATTGAACTGCCGTATGGCACAAACACAATGCCCTACTATGCACTCACGAGCTTTGCAGGTTTTCTAATCAAAGTGGAAGACTTTCACAATCCAACAGGGACTGCACAATGTTCTCGCTGCCAGCGATTCAACCATGTGGCAGCCAGATGCAGTGCAGCACCAAGATGTCGGTACTGTATGGAGTGCAATTTACAAAAGACAACGGAATTGTTAATAACAGAACACAAATAAAGAATTTTGGTTGCGGGCAGAACCACTGTGCCAACTATCGCAGATGCTGCTTGTATAAAAATGCGAAATGGAGCCGTCTTGCACCAGATACACAACAAGCCTGCCAACAACAATCCCGGCAGGCGATAAAACAGAAGCAGCGAGCAGCAGCTTGGCAAACAATGCCTACTCCCGTGCAAGCCCCAGTCGTGCCACAACAAGCTCGCCCACAGCAGCTCCCGACACAACATCAAAACAGAAATGTGTTTATGCCCTCATGGGCGCAACAACAGCCAGCACCTGTACCTATGTACGACAGGTATGCATTGCTACAGGACTAAATGGCTTTTCCGGCCCTAGCAAATCAACCCATGCACCACAACCCTAATGTGAGGTGGGGACAGAAACCCAAATCAAAAACAAAGAACACTTCGCAAAAAGATCGCAAAAATACTGAATGGCAAGCTGCCAAGCAAGCCACGAGTGTGCTGCCCACAGTCTCTGCTCCAGTCAACCGCCCCCCCCCCCCATCATGTCCCTGCCTGCCTATCAAGGACCAGCCAAACAGAGCTCGCGCACCCCAGCCATAACAAAACTCGCGTCCTCAGGTCTAACTCAGGGGAGACACCAAGCAGAGAGGTCGAGGCGGCTCCTATGAAGATGGACAAGATGTCTAAGAACCTACTATGCCAGTATGTGATGCCATCCAAGAAATCAACAACCAAAAATAAGAAGAAAGTACAGCAACACCCGGCAAGCAGGCGGAGTAAAGCAAAATTTTCAAAGAACACATCCCAAAGGAATTCAGCAGCAAAAAGGTACTGTATCTGATGCAGTATACAGCAAAGCAAGATCTCACAGAGGGCGATATAAGCAAATGCAGCGACTACATCCACAGCAAGCTGTCGCCCACCAGGGAAGAAGTGAGCTTCTGCATCGCCACCAAGAACTCTACTACAGGCTTCATTGCAGTCACCTCTGTCTCAGCCATTTAAAATGGAGATGCCAGCATCACTGATTTCATCACGAACACCGCAGGTCATCTAGTCATGGAGGAAGAACCAGCCATGCGAATGTACATACCAGGCAAATACTTGTATGTAAACAGGTACACTGCAGCCTGCATCCTAGCCTTCTGAGACAAATTCTTCCCAGAAAATATAGCCAACCTGGAACTGACTGAAACAGAAGATGCAGAGATGCAAACAGAAGACCAAGAGGCACCCAGACAACACCAGAGCTGGAGCAGCCAGCGGCAGCACCACAGGAGAGCACCAAGGTGCGCACGCCGCATGCAATAATAGCTGCGTACATGGCGGCCGGCAGCATCACCTGCGAGCCTGACCTGGACATAACAGCTATGCAGAACATCCAGGCAGCTGAGAAAATGAGAGGTCACCAGCAGACAGCCAGCAAGCGAAAGCCGAGGCAGCAGGACACAAAACAGCAACAGCGACAGAAGAGGGAGTCCTGGCACTTCATGGTACTGAGAGGTGCGACTACAGGTTCCAGAGCCTTCCATAACAGCCATCACTGCTACCCTGACCATTGCCGGAGATGTTCCCGAGAGATGCTGGCACATACAGAGCTGTGCCACTGGTTGCTGGACCAACATGTTTAGGGTCGCCTTTGCCCAAGAAGAAAAGGCAGCCCGCCTGCTGGAGCAGAGCTTGTTGGTTCAGGAAGAGAGATTATTGGCCGAGAAAAGCCGTCCATGACCATCCAGGGACTTCAGAGGCCAGACACACACTTTCTGGCAGCAGCACACATGGGACGAGGTAGTGCTGGAGCTGGCATCTCTGCTAGATGCAACATTACCTAGTATTCACAGATACACTGGCCAGCTCCGGGTAAAGGATGGCAGGTTTCTCCGTCCGCCTAGCCCCCACTTCCATTAGAGGGAGGGGGATCAGTTTCCCGGGGTTTTGAGCGTTAGGCTTCATCAACACGTCTATAATACACATAACACAATGCATTTACACAAAACCAAGTTTAACAACACACAACATGCCCAGATCGCAGTGTTTGCAAGCCTCCTGGGCTGGCAGGATTTTTCTGTTGGATTTTGTCAAAACTACAGCGGTTTGGGCCTCAGTCTATCCTCATGCCTCATGCTGCCATGAGGTCTCTACACACCTACACACTAGACAACATGCACACTACTCTCAGTTCAGCCATAACTAGGAGTATAATCATACCAGACACATCCAACACATGCCCGACACATATTACACACAGAAAACCCTGCGGAAAATGTAAATATGTAAATACAAAAATCATTTCCAAATTAACATATTAATCACAGTGTATATTAGTTAAAATTAGTCATAGTAAATCAAATTGAGCACTGCCTGATATTATTTTATACACCACTAACAACACAATTACTTACTATATTAAACAATAGAATTAGTTAGACAAAGGTTTACCGTGAATTATAATTATTAACTAACCAAATACTTTTGTCACTGTCTACTAACATTTACCTAGTATTAATTCACACATTAAAAAAACATAAAAACACAAAACCAAAAATTAAATAAAAATCATAAAAAATATATAAAAAATTTAAAAAGCCAATCAAAAATAATCCTAGATATTTACTAACCTCCAGATATCAATTGGACGAGTTCGCTGCAGAAGGACACTACCTTTAGAAAAATTGTAATAACTCGTGATCCCCCCCACCCCTCTCCAGTTTATTAGGGTCACAGACTTTTGTGGCCTTTTTTAGGGTATGCTGCCTGTATTGCGGGCTCGCGGGTTGAGGTTGATGTTCCTGTGGCTGCCATGAATATAAATAAGATCTCTGAACAATAATTAATTAATAAATATTACGTTTATATATTCATTCCAGATTTTTATTTTTATTCATGCTCATCCCCCGATGTTCATCACAATACCCATGGTAGGTGTAGAGGTCCCTGTGACCTGAACGCAAGACCTGCAATTTCATGATTAATAACTGGGTAGGGTAGTAGGCCCCTTAACTTTTTAGCGATTTATCGAGCTCATCGCTCCGACATGGCAACCTGTGGTGGACCCCCTTCCCCCTCTCGCAACAGGAAGTAAATCAAAATGAAATCGTTGCTGCAATTAATGCAGCATTTCAGCAAGTACCCCGACTTGGCACAAGTGCTGCAGCCCCTCTGTGCCATGATAGCGATCTGGACGACTAACATATCGATCCATGATAATATAACCGCGACCATCTGTTCGTCCATTCGCTGGTCAAGAACTTTTCCCATGCTGGTAAATCCGATTAATGCAGCTACCTCAAACAATCCCGAAACATACTGAAATACCATTATTTTCTGGAATGCTCGCAGCCTCAGCTCAAAAAAGGACAAACTTATAAACTATTCGTCTTAACATTTCACACCTAAATCTCATTTTTCTGTCTCAGGCTATGCCGTTTATAGAAAGGACAGGCCTTTGATAAGCGGTAAAGGAGGAGGAGTGGTTATTTTAGTACATAGTTACATCGCACATGACGGAATAAATTTGCTACACCATCCCATATTAGAAGCAGTTGCCATTGAATTAAAATTAGGCCAGTAACGCACAAAATTACTAGCAATTTATGCGCCCCACCCCCTTCCAACAAGGCGCTCGCTGACACTGGCAGGTCTGGAAATACTATATAATAATACTGGAAAAACTTTTCTCGCCCTTGGCGACATAAATGTCAAACATCCTAACTGTAATTCTTGAAATAGAACAGCAAATGGGATGCTATTACAAAGGCACCAAGCGAATAGAAATTATCAAGTTATGGCCTAAACCCACCAAATATTAACCAACAACCTGATATTTTAGATATTGCTCTAGTTAAATAGTTTACAACTTGGATGGACCTAAGAGTTGAACATGATCTCTCCTCCGATCATTACCCAATTCACATTGATTCTGACTATATTTAAACAGAAGCTAATGCCCCGAGAAAAATTTAAGATTAATCCAAAGCTGATTGACCGAGTTTTACGAATTTGATACCAGAAAATTTGCCAAGATAAATAAAGATTCCCTAGCAACAGCACAGGATGTTGACGAAGCTATAACCACCCTTACAAGCATAATTAAGCAAGGTGTGGCTGAGTGTGTTCCAGAAACGACACGTACATATAAACTCGATATTTTTCCGCAGTATATACGAGATTTAATCATGCAGAAAAGTCGCCTTAGATGCCATTATTCTAGACGCCGAGATCGGCAAACTAAGGCGCGAATACATATTTAATCATTTATTCAAAAATAGTTTTCCACAAATCCTGATAAATGAGCACTGTATCTGAAACATGTGTTTATTGTCGCACATAATCCAATACTTGTCCGTGCAAACACTCACGATCGTTAGTTTTATGAGGACATTTTTTGTTTGCATAACTAACACGAGCCAATAATAAACTAGTAAAACTTCACACGAGAATTGTAATATATATTGATTTATTCATCAGCTTCTTTGTTCAATATGAAATGCTTCGAATGTAACCTTTCTCTCGACGTCATTCTAATGTAAACGCAATGTTTTGAGTTACTGTCAAGATGGCATCTAGATTCCCTTATTTCCTTATTTGACCGCCTATCTCTAGAAGCTTCACCTACGTCACAACATGCCATCATCTGTATACTCCTATCTCCATGCTTGTAACACATACCTGTTACCTGTACAGACACCAAGTAACTAGTACATACACACTCGTTTTCAAAAAGCTGCATACAATATATATCTAAAACGAATGCTTTTTCTATTAAATAAATGCACTACAAGCTTGGATAAAAATACTTACAATCTAGTTACCATCCCTATATCAGTTTGGCTTAACTTTAATTTACTTACGTACAATTAAACGCTGCAATTCACAGATAAAAAATATTTTTCTCTACATCTTAAGTTGGTTTCAATATCACTCAATAAATAGTACTGCTGCTGCCGTTGCTTCGTTTATCGGTACCAGTTAAATGTACTCATACACAACCAGAGAGGTGTTTGACCTTGTGCTCGCTATATAGGACGGTGTGTCTCGATACCTGTTGAATGTACTCAAATATGCCTTATTTCAAATGCGTATCTACAAATCTATTTCGATTAGTGTTCACTAGATGGTGCGGCCTGTCTCGAACTGATATCTGTTTAAAATATTCCTTTTGTTGAAATTATCAGGAGTGGAAAAGAGTACAGGCTACAGTGTGCGTTTGTGACAACAACCATGAATACATCATTTGGAACTTTTGTACCGAAATCGACAATAATTTAGCGAAATTTGATTTATGCAAACAGAAACTATTTTACAAAAGTTCTGTTGCAAATTTGAAAAAAACACTTCGTTAGTAAACATCTAACTATTAAACTGAATTCTTCTGCAAGTTCGTACTGTGAAAAACACCCGACAGGGTATAGTAACAATACTTTTTGTCAGGTAAATGTAAATTTTATCAAAAATTGTGTGTAAGATTTAGCAGTAAAGTACTTTAGGCTACTTTTACATTGAATTGCACTGTCTACATAGCCTGTCATCTACGCACTAAATAATTTCGTGTAGGTGTCAGGCACGCTATGCAGACAATGCAATTATATTTAAAAGTCTCATAAAAGAACTACTAGAGGGAGACAAAATTGAAGTCAAATTTTTCCACTTGTATTAATACCACTCTCTATAGACCGTGGTATCAAGTGTTAAAATAACTGGTATTTTTAAAACTGGAACTTCTGTGTTACAGTAACAAATACACGTTGTTACTTCAAAGTGTATACTTTTACCATCTCTAATTCGTCTATACTCTATGGAGTGGAAGCCGAGACATGAAAGCGAAGCCGATAATGAGAGACAAGGACAGGGTTAGTAGTGGCAAATAGGTCCATGTTTTACATTTCTTACTATGTAACTTTTGCCACTCATAATATGGCGACTGACTTAAAAAATCGGTCTGCCTATGTGCAGTTGAAATAAGTAAAAAAAAAAAAAACATCGGTTGCACTGATAACCATAAGCAGATAAGATAGGTTGTTGCCACTCCATCATCTATTAACTCCATGACTGGAACCAAATACTGTAGAGACTAATAAAAGACTGGATAACTCTTTCCTTGAGAAAAGTGATTGTGCTGCTATCTGCCGGCTTGAGGTGGCGAAACTATTCTTCACACTTACCGTCGTGCTATTTAGCCTGGGAATTGTTGATGTAGTAGTAGTTGTTTTTTTTTTTTTTTTTATTCAGGTTCATTGAATTGCCATGGCAGGTGGCATTTACGCTGTCTATAATTGTTTTATTTACATTATCAGTTCTGCAAAATCTATTCCATTTTCGGATTTGTTTTTCCACTAACAAATATGTTTGTAATCATTTTATTTGTTATTTCCAGTATACGACACATCACACACAAGTTTTCGACGCTTGAAATTCATGCTCTGATAAACAGTTTAACGGGTTTAGTAAAATAAAAAATTTACTTAAAAATTGGAATTAAAAAAGGGGTTGCGGGCAGATGCCAACTTTGCCCCCACCCCCAAAAAAAGATGCCTAGATCCAACACTGGACAGTAAAACAAAAATATATGGCATTAATAAGTCCTTGATTTAAAAAAAGGGCAGTGATAAATATTTAGGATTAATTTTCCTTTGCTGTTTGGGACTACAAAGTTGTGTAGATCACAAACCCATAAACAGCACAACAACAGCTTTCAAGACGGTAATTTCTGAAAATGTTTTACTGCGTGGGAACTAAAGCTATTTTTTCATTTTAAATTTTTACTCTCGTACGCTGGAGATGCGCATTAAATCGGAATTTATCTAGAGAGACTACTCATACTTGCTAAAGCAACAAATTTGGTTTTATCAGTTTTTACTTTTGCAATGTGGAAGATACCTGATGTTTTTGGAACATAGTTCTTATACAAACATTTCCAACACAATAGTATTAATTCGCGATAAATGTAAAAAAAAACAGTATTATAAAAACGTATGTGTGTTGCATGTTAGTTATTAGTCCTGGTGAGAAAAAACAAACATATATCTTCAATGTATTTCTGTAGCATACACAGATGTATAATAATTAAAAACAAATCATGTCTAATCACGTTGTGTTTCAGGCCTTCAGATGCGTCCCGAAAATTACAAGATAAATTTTTCAGACACTATAATAAAGATTGTAGAGTTCACTTGTTATTCACGATTATCGGCATTAAGTACAACCTTTTTATTGCATCTAAACTACTGAACACGCATTAGGATACCTGTACTACAATATAACATAAAAATAAAAATGTTCCGTACAAAATGCTCTCGGAATTACTGCATTGCGTGCACCAATTTTAAGTCCACTGTGTGTAAATAGAATTCTAAGTGCATGGCATGGTCGTTTGCTACCTCAAACCACGATACAACTGTTATCACTGATATCAGGGACGTAACAAATCCCGTCAAAATTTGTTATATTATATGTGCTTTTGTTTACATTAAACAATTTGGACAATAATTTATAAAGCAGATTGCCAATCCTATTTTCTCTCTAGAAATAAAAAACATAGCAATCTGATCATGGATATTCAGATATGTACATAATTTACTTGTATAAAAAAAAACATCATTAAACAAAGTATCAATAATTATGTTACATTTCATAAATTATTTGTTAATAAGGTAAAACTGACTAAAAATTTTTAAAATATGTAGCGCTATCTATAAAATTATTTTAAAACTCCCGTTTAAAAAAGATAAATCCATAAAACAAAAATGAGAGTTCATTTTTAAAACTATGATAGCCAGTACCAAATTATACACCTTTACTAACATTTAAGGTATGTTCGACATCACTGTTTTATTAATTTTGTATACATTTGGATTAGAGGTAATTTATCTCTTCATTGATCCCAAAAATTTCATCCGTAATGTATAGTTTGTGAATATAATAAGAAATGAGCGTTAATTATTGAAACAGTTAAAATTTAATTGAAAATATTTTAACCGTTACTTTTCAGTTACCTAACATATCAATATTAACTTTGCCGAAAGCAGTGCCAAGGCTACCTATGGTAATTTAAGAAACAATAAGCATACAGGCGGTTCACGATAAAGTGAGCAATTTTTAAGGCCCTTTCATAAGGCATTAACAACTAATAGATATAACTAATTGCAACCTCAGCCATTAACCACTAATAGATATAACTCATTGCAACCTCAGGGATTACATTTTGAGGATGGTGAAATATATACACTCTGTTTATTGGCCACGGCAATGTTTATATTAAAAAGCAGCAGGAAGATGGAAATTAAATGAAAGGAAAACTTTAGAAAGGCCTTTGAAAGTGCTCACTTTACCGTGAACAGCCTATAGTAGTACTTCTGCCGCACTCCTACAGATACTCTTATTTTCCTTGTATTTTACACTCGTACATCAACATGTACCGTAGTTACAAGAAATTATAACTGTGCATGTAATTAAGAAAATTAAACCAAGAATATTTCCTTTCTTTTTTGTAAACGATTAATAAGCAAAACGAAAACAAGAAATAAAATAAGTGTGTAGCCTAAATAAATATGTATCTCTCACGATGTGTTTTACAACCGGTTTTTAATAATTTTTTTCCACTTAAAAAGTTACCTGTAAGTCTACACTTTTGTTTGTGACATTACCATTCCCAGAATAAATTATTATCTCCAACAAAATTTTTATATCGGTAACTGGTAAGAGTTTGGCACAAGAACAAATGATGTGCAGGATAGAATACAGTAATGTGTCTGGTAGTTACAGGGTAGCTGCAAAAGAGTTCCTACTAGTTAAAAAAAAACCCATAATGATTTATGCAATGGAAGTAGCAAAGTTACTATTCCGATAAAGTAATTGAGCATAATCTAAAAATGAGGTAAACTGCCTATACGTCTTCTGTGCATGTACCCAACATTGACATACCCCAAAAGAAGACATCAAAGTCACATGGTCAACAGTGATGAACGTGGTTGTTTATATCTAAATGTTCAAAATACAGGCACTTTTATATGATTAAAATTTTTTTGCAAAACTGAATTTAATGTAGCTGCATTCCAGATCGATTAGAGGAAGTGGGGGAAAAAAATATCTCAAAGCACTTGTTTAATACAGTGTTCTAACCTCAAAAGCTAACCACACCATTTTTACTTGACAACAACAGTAGACAAGAATTTTAATGTTGGGGCATGGACACTGGTTGTGCGCAACCTGCAAGATTGGTTTATCGCATCTGTAGTCTACGGAATTGAGGTATTGTAACTGTTCAGTGTATATGAAAACATGACAGTCACTATAACTAACTAGGCATCTATTTACGTAACTTTGTCGCAAATTAATGGCCATATCGATTCAAATGAAATGTAACTAAACTTCTCACTGTAATTATTTAGGCAACAATTTGATGATGTCAGGTACATTGGTGATGGGTTAAGAGGATATTTTAGAAAAGGTGATGTTTGAGGTTAAGAAAATTTTTGGAAATTTTGGTCTTACCCTGTAAGCGCCAGGCATCATCCCTGTAATGCCGATGAAACTGTTGTTGAGCTGACTCTCGATGATCTCCTGGAAATTGGGCCGAATCACCACTGCAATAATCCTCTGATGGTCAAAATGGCACTCCTCTTAATAAATTATAAACTTACGTGCTTTTAACTGTGGCCTGTTTCGGCTGACCACATGCCCCTAGATTATTAAGAAAACGTCACACTTACAATCAGAAAAATAAAATAAGCATATAAGACACAAGAAAAATAATTGTGGTTTTAGCACCCTTAAACTCCCGAGCGCCAGCCAGAAACAAAATATGTGAAGTTTCATTCAACATGATTTTATTAGTCGTAAGCTACATTGCTCCTCTAGGAAGCCATTTATACTGCTGTCTGACTTAACCTACTGACAAGGCTAACACTGCAAAAGTGGTGCAAAGGTCGTGAACACTTATTACACGAAGTTAAACTTCCCTAGGCAATGCAAACACTGGAGAAGGCGAGGGGCAGTGTCTCCGGCATCTAAAGGAAAAAAGATTTCAAGAATCTCACTAATTCAAATTAAAATGACTGGTGAACAAAATTTGCATGCTGCCTGGAGCACATGGTTGTGGAGTGCAAACACATGTGACCGACCCCTTGAGATACTGAACAATATTACTAACTTCTCCCGCACGGTGCAATAGCCGGGTAGGGGGGCATGCGGACCACGTGGTACTACAGACTGACACACTTTTGGATGGATGACAATCAAAAATAGAACACTTGCAATTTTAAGATATTATAAAATAATTCCGATTAATTTATAGTGATAACTGTTGGTCAAATAAACATAACTAAAGAAACTCCGAATTTGTTTCACCTTTTCTACCTCTATGTAACTTTACTTAAGACATGCTAGTTGCTTTTCTTTGTTCTAACATGTGTTTTGTTGTATTGTTTCCTATTATTATTAATGTAGTATCATAAAGTCAGCTTTTCTTGTGTCATTAACTTTTATTAAACGTAACCATATCAACACATTTTACCCTTGTGTGTGATGGGATGAGGGTGAAACATGTCAGATGTAAATATACACTTGCACAAATAAAAGCTTTGAAGACTTTCATAAATAATAATGGCCTTTCCCAGGAAGTCTCTAGTGTCTCTCATGTAGAGGTTTCTCTGGTGTTTGCCGCAAAGCCCTATTAAATAACATGCCCTATATACACAGTTATGTATCACTGCGCATGGCATCGCACTCTGCTGCTCTGGCCGTACACTTGCACCATTCACACTATGTGAAACTTCTCATGCCTGAAGTAGAGCATGAAGTAGAGCACTGCATGAAGTAGAGCTCTGGTCCCTGTTTCACTGCTGAGATGGTGTGCAGCAGGTAAACATTCTAAATAGAGAGAATGTTGCAGGTGTCAAACACCTCTTATGTCGCTGTTGCTGTTTTGTGTCCTGCTGCCTCTGCTTTCGCTTGCTGGCTGTCTGCTGGTGACCTCTCATTTTCTCAGCTGCCTCCTGCCTTTTTTTCGGAGGCAGCCTGGATGTTCTGCATAGCTGTTATGTCCAGATCAGGCTCGCAGGTGATGCTGTTGGCCGCCATGTATGACATCTTGCGGTGTAGCGATCCTGCAATTTTCTTATGTCACATAAGCACCTTTGATGCTGTAGCCTTTGCATGCCCATACTCGCACATTCATTGCTATCTCCTCGCTGCGAACATTTTGCTTCCCCTGGCAGGTTGCGGCCTAGTAATACCTCTGTGGGTGATCTCCCTGTTGCTGCATTTACTTTGGTGAAACTGTTTGTATTCATGTGCCCCTAACTACAACAAAGCCACTTCCTTTGCCTTCACTGGCTAGGAGGAAGAATATAGGGGCTCCTGGGTAATCCCCCACATAATCGCAACTGCTGCTGCTGCTGTGTTGGGCCCTCCTCAGTGTGGGACGCTGTAGCACCCGTGCACATTGGAGAGATCTTGGGTGAATGTGGCCACCGCTGGACTGTCGGAGGCAATGTGAGCTGGCCGACACACTTTCCTCACTGCTGCTGCTGCTCCTGCGCATGCTGTTGTTCCTACTGCTCCTTGCCACCATCAGGAGCGACCCATGGAGGTGCCAACTGGGGGAGGGGGTGGGTTGTTACCACATAGACTTTTCCCTAAAAGCTGGCCGAGACGTTCTTACCGATGGCTCGCTCATGCTGATTTTCCCATCTGGTGTTGGCACCACGATGGTGGGCATCATAGCGCCCACTAGAGGGGCTTCCTCCAGGAGTACCGACACTGGTTGCAGCATGGTTGGTGAAGCAGGAGTACTCGAAAGTTCCGCACTGTAAAAGGCGCAGTGCTGACCATATGATGTGCCCATCACTGGGTGTCATCGGGCTCTCGTCAACCGCTGGTGACCCTCCTGGCAAGGGCGATGACACACGTTCCTACACTGCAGCCCCCTCCAGAGGCTTGACAGCGGCATCGTGCGGGTCATGGGACCTAAGGGTCTGCTTGCATGTTAATCTGAACTGATGTTGACTCCTGGTACCTGCACAGTGGTGTTTGGTAATACTGCATTATCACTGACTCCTTGATGTTGGTTGTAACAATTCCTGGGGGACATGTTGATGTCTGGTATCGGTGACTCGTCGGTCACTGGTGGGGACTCCCCCAAGAGAGTTGTTGTCCCAACTTCCTCCTGTTCCACTTATGTTTGGAGCTCGGCAGGGTTTTCTCCTTCCTGAGGTGCTTGTGCACCCGGCTTGGCTTCTTCTGTGACATCTCCCATCAGAAGCCCCATAATCATTATGGTGCACTCTGACAGTTTTCTTGCCTACTCTGATCATATATGTGGTGTTTACAAGAAACTCAGAATTTTGTGTGGACTGCTCCATTTAGCCGATAATCATGCACAAAAATTGTTGTGAGCTGTGGATTGTGGGTGTGTACACAAATGCCCTGCAATCAGTTCAGGGGGTGGCCAAGAGGAATAGGGCACCCATTTTTGCATATCCTTCTGTTGCCATTTTCTGTGTTCTTGCAGCCTGTGTCGGTGCCTCTCTTCGCGCACATTGTTGGTTTCTGTGCCACTGCTTACCCTGGTGGATGGGTAGTTGTCCTCCCTTGGCAGCTTGATGTTGCTTTCCAGCTGTACGTCCACTGGCGACCTGCCGGTGGCAGCACTGACACACCGGCAGAGAGAGAAGAGGGCGGCCGGCAGTGGTCAGCCCAGGTTTTATGTTGCTCACCCGCATTGAGCCACATCTGAGTTTTCAGCTCCTGATTATGACGCTCTTGATACTCGTTTGGGGATGATACACCACCATCTTCAAGTGTCGCACACCCCACCGGGTGCACATTCATGTTATTTCCTGTCTGTGAACTGTGTGCCATTGTCCATCAACAAATCCTTTAGGTAGCTCCATCTCGCAAAGTAAAACTTTCGCTTCATTTTGCACCTTTGCAGTACTGGTTGCATAGTCCTCCACTCGGCAGGAAAAATGGTTGGTTACTATGACAATAAACTGTCCCCCCCCCCCCCTCAAAAAAATTGATTTCCAATATGGTCGCATCATGTCAAGTAAAACAGTATCGAATAGCCACCTGGGTATCCTCGGTTGCTGTTGTTGTTCTCCATCTGCCCTGCATGCTTTAAATTTGTTACATTGTGCGCATTGCGTCACATACTTCCTTGCTTGATATGTCAAACCATACCATAAAATGTGCTCTCTAACATTCCTGACAGTATGGTTTGCACCTGTGTGACCTGCTGTACTACTCTCGTGAACATGTACAAATACATGTTCTCTACATTCTGGCGGTACAAATAACCTCCATGTGTGTGGGTCACTCGGCTAACATGTTTCCAGCCCGTTATTTATAACGTGCCATTGCTCCACTGTTTGTGCAGAGCATTTTGTCTTTTGACTTTGCGCAAATGCACTGTTCATTTGCGCATATTCTACCTCACAATATAAATTGCACACTAATATTTTGCCATGGTCAACATTTACCTTCTGGAGGTTGGTTACATGGAAGTACTTCTGCATCTCTAGAGGTACGATTTCATCCCATTTTTCATCACATACAATGACGTCAGCGCATGGTGCTTTGGATAATGTGTTTGCAAGTTAATTTTCTCGCCCGAGGACATGCTCTATGACAAGGTCGTAGGCTTGGATGATCAACACCTACTGGGTGAGTTTGCTACGCACCTTTTTCATGATAAGTAGCCAGACAAGGCAACGATTATCACTACGCAGTTGAGGGTGGTTGGCTGGTCGAAAAGGACATAGATTAGGTTTTGAGGAACTGTGGATGTAATTTGGAATTTTGAGGAAATATTACCCCGGGCGCCAGACACTGTTGGACAGACAATGTCGTGACGTCGGGGAGCTGAATCGTTCCTCAGGGTCATTCGGTCGACGACCATGGCGAAATTCTTCAGTTGCAGCTGATGTCTCCTCCAATAATAAGAATAATATCTTAATATCTTCCGTACTTGTGGCGCGGTGGGATATCCGAGCTCCCCACACGCCCATATGAAGCACTGTTACTTGTTATACTGACTCGTGACCATTGAAACATAATTATTCAATAATTGCAGGTTTCACAAAAATTGGCGGAAAAGGCATGCACCTTAAGTGCCTTGCGGCGAATCAAATTAAGTCACACGTTGAAATACTTCTTCATTGCATAGTTTTCTTGGAGATTGGAGTGGGGGGATAGTATTTTATTGGTAATTATGAAGTTTGTACATTTAAAAGTCTTTAAATCGTATGTATAAAGTGTCTAATTGTGTGCCACATTTGTTTTTCAGCTTATAATTTTTACAGTACATTGTCGTTCAGACTATAGAAAATGTATTTGAGAGCTTCGTGAAAGTACTGCAATATTTGTTTTGACTTCATGTAATTAATATAAACAAGGTTCATGATGTAAAACATTGGAATATTTAGTTCTTTAGAGTAGTTATTAGAAGATTTATGATATCGATGACAAAATTATTTCACTTACAGTTTTTGTTATCAGATTTTTATGTACTGATGCAGGCTAACAGCCAGCAGCACGAGAGCCCATGACAGATCTCACGTGTCACGTGTACCGCACGTGCACAAAGAGGCCGACAATTTTGAACTTTCCTATAAATGTTAATTTTAGGGTAAAATGTGTTATATAGTCTTCACAGTTTTTAATATGTCTTAATATGTTTTAAAATGCTTGTACTAATTTTTAATTGTATGGTTATTAATATTTAAAGTGCCCGTGGCACAGAGATTAAGAACGCTTAATATTCTCACATGAACACCATCACAAAGAGATATAAAAATATTATTAAAATTCGTACCAAAATTATAGAAATGTAAAACAAAGTGTAATTTAATTTGTGCCATTTTATTTTCACTATAAAATATTTCATTCGGCGTACATAGCACTTCCACTTACGTGAACCATATGGGTGGCCATGATAGGTCCGTGCATCTGCACAGTCTGTCGAGGAGAGCTGGCGAGGTAAGACACTGTCACATGCGCACTATAACTTTCGTTCACTGATGTAGGTTTCCATAGTCCATGTATTTTACCGGTTAATCTTAGCTTGTGTACATCTTTGCCAGACATTTTCCCCAGCATTATGTTCCTGCTTTACTAATTTCTTATGACCTTGTGGCATTTTAACTTAATCGAGGAGAAGGAGGAGAAAGATGTCGTAGAAGTCACGCGACCCGCTCAATTTTAAATCACACACTATCTGCCTATGTTTACGATATTTCATTGCAACTTCTGCATAATTGCTGCACACGATTTTAAGAGCTTTATTTTTATGCATATATTTAAGGGTAATTTTCGTATTTGAATATTTTATGGCAACATCACCTATAATTACATGGTCGAATGAAGCCAAGTCTTTGTATACGTCATCAGTACGTTTTAAGAGCTTATTTATATAACATTGTATATGCAATCATTTATTTCAGGGTTCTATATATTTTTCATTCTGGGTTTAGTGTATTTTTCAAATTGATGGTTTTTGTACTTGATCATGCTGTCACAGTAATGTTTAATTTTATCGCCATCAAGCATGTTACAAGCCTGTAACAACTATAATCATAAAGAGAACCATTTTCCAAACACAAATTATATTTTGTCTGAATTTAGTTTGCCGTTTCAACGCAGAAATATTGCAGTTTCACTTGCACGATGTGGTCTGCTACGAACTTCATCCAGCAGCATCAGCGCCACCTAAGCTTGTTTTCACACATGTGTGTGCTTATTGTGAATATTCATCTCGTGTCCTATCTTATTTCATGTATCATTTAAGGGTCTATGTAATTGTGTAATTGGTGTATGGTGCAATTACTCCCGTCCTAGCCGGCTTTGTGTATAGGCCGTCACCACACTAACCACGAGCCGGAGAGCGAGCCCTGATGAGTTTGTGTTAGTGATGCCGAGTAATCACTCGTGTTAATGTATATTAAGGGTATTCATTTGTAATTCACTGTGTCCTGTCCTCATGGAAAAACCGTCAGTCCACCCTAGCGGCTGTCAGCCCTCTTCCCTTGTGAAGGCTGTAATTTCACACATCATGGTGAGATCATCCATTTAGGCATGTGCTAGATTAATTATGGGTTGGTGCACCCAAGTAGAGTTGGCTAGTAATGACCGAGATAACCATTACATTGGCATGTTGATGTGTATGAACAATATCATAAAAACAAGTCTACAGTGAACTCAATTTTTTATCCAGTAATGACAGTGTCCTAGCCACACATGTTTTATCTGTTGTTTATTTCAGTGATGTTATTAAATGTTTAGTATTGCTAATGTGTTTGTAAGTATGCACTGGTAAGATGGACACACAGAACCCACAAGATCCCTGAGAATCCTGAGTCTCAATAGTGCGGTGATTGGAAGCACTGCTGGCGCCCAAATTACCAGTAAGTATTAGTGTCATCATTCATCTCGTGTCTCACCCGACAGCGTCAGTACATATACTGAATTGTTTATTTTAATATGACTGTTTACTGATAACATACATATTTATGTTTTTAAAACATATATGTGTTATCCACGTAAAGGTTTTTATATAAACTAAATCACAGTCCATCGATAACGCGAAGTTATTAATTTTTTATAGAATTGGTTTAGTTACAGAACACTAGTTATGTAATTGTATTAATTTTCTTAGGCATTTTTTCCCTTCATTGATTCCAAAAATAACATGATACCAGAATGTATAGTTTGTGAATATAATAATGAATGAGCATTATATAATGTAACCATAAAAATTTACTGTTTAAATTATTATATTGGTTATGTATCTGTTACCTAACATATGATTATTAACTTGGCCAAAAGTAATGGTAATCATAGTAGTACTGCTGTAGCTTGCTAGCAACTGCTACAAATGCGTTGAATTTCCTTGTATTTTCCACTCGAACATCAACATGTACCGTAATTATGCGAAATGATTCCTGTTCATGTAATTAAGAAAATTACACCAAGAGGAATTCCTTTCTCTAGTGTAAACGATTAATAAGCAAAACGAAAACACGAAATAAAAGAAGTGTATAGCCTAAATAAATATGTGTCTCTCTCGACGTGTTTTACAACCAGTTTATTATTATTTTTTCCACTAAAAAGTTACTGGTATTTCTACACTTTTGTTTGTTACATTGCCATTCACAGAATTAATTATTATTTGCAGCCAATACGTTTATGTCGGTAACTGGCAAGTGTTTAGCAACGAAAACAAATGATACACAGGATAGAATACAATAATATGTCTAATAGTGACTGTAGAGCTGCAAAAGAGTATTAGTTAAAAGAAACCATTATGATTTACACAGCTGAAGTAGCAAAGTTACTGTTCCCATTAAGAAATGTTTAATATAACACAACAAGAGTAACTGGCAAAGATCCTGGGCTCACAAGTCCAGTTTGTACCAGGCCTATTTTATATCATTCCACCTCGCGAAGTCTTTGGCGTGATCATGGCAACCACCAGTTGCACTGCATCAGTGTGCTCTCAAGCATCACTGTGCTGCGCCGATCCTGATCATTCACCAGCGACCTGGTAAGCGCTCTGCCCATCGGTAGAGAGCACAGCCCTGCTGCAGTGATATCACAGGTCACGGCCGGACAAACTGTCTTAGAGGTGAGGTCACGTGACATCAAATGCCCCCCTCCCCTCGGTCTTTCGAGATCGTTTGTAGGCCAACTGATGTTTCTTGCACTGGCTGCAGGTGTGGACCAGCCTGCGTGACCGCAGATAGTACTGCTGCTCCTATGGCCCTGCCACACTAGGCGTTTCTGGTGGTTGCCCCTTCCTGGTAGACAATTCTGACTGCCTACACTGTTGGTACTCCTTTGGCAACGTGCACGCCAGTGTGAACACCGAAGGCAGAGCGAGCTCCCAGACTCGCTGCCCTCGCTGTCTCCTTCCTCGCTCCTACTGTATTCCTGCTGATTGCATTGTCTCCGGGTACGACCACTCTGAACAGCCCTGCAAACATACTTCCTCCTGCGTCATACACTTGCACTTGTATTTTACTTTGCCCATGCTCTTCCACCTCCTCTTGATCCTGTTCAACTTGCTCCTGCTCATGCACCTCAGTGAGCGCACCAGAACTGCTGTGTGCCTCACCCTCCGTGCTATCTATTCGAGTCGTTGCAAGTTCTCTGTAGGGCGTAATGATGCTGGGTGATACCAGCACACCTTCTTCCTTTCCTTCTGCTCCTGCTTGTGGTGTGGGTGCACCTTCCTGCTTGCTCCTCACCTCACAGAGCTCATCGACAGCATTTCCATCCTGCACCACCTCTGGTGATGTCCTGGTGTTGACATGTATGGGTTGATCCTGTGCGGATTCTCCCCTCTGAACTGCAGCCACACCTCGCATTTGCTCCTGCTCCTGCATTTGCTTGACGAGACATCCTCTGTCGTGGGGTTGGGACACACCGGGACCGACTTCATTATCGATGGCACCTGGGGTTAGCTGGATGTCGTCCCGGTGTATCCGTTACTTCTGCCTCCTCATGCCGATGGTGTAGGTGGTGAATCCATGCTTTTGTAGCTCGCTATGTGGTCCACTACAATGTGTTGCTAACCATGCACAAAAATCTTACTTCTCTGTAGACTGGAGATGTGTCTGCATGTATACCGCCTGCCCTTAATGAAGTACAGGCGGCTCTTGGGTAGTGACTGGTAGCCATCTTGCGGTGTAGCGATCCTGCAATTTTCTTATGTCACATAAGCACCTTTGATGCTGTAGCCTTTGCATGCCCATGCTCGCACATTCATTGCTATCTCTTCGCTGCGAACATTTTGCTTCCCCTGGTAGGCACAGGTTGCGGCCTAGTAATACCTCTGTGGGTGATCTCCCTGTTGCTGCATTTACTTTCCTCTGGAGTGTTTACAAAATGTCGGGTATATGATCCGCCCAAGTATTGTGTTGTTTGCCTATGTGCAGCCGTAATTGTGACTTGATCTCTTGGTTCCTCTGTTCTGTAGGATTTGCCATGGGTGTTACACTGCAGTTGTGACAGGTTGACAGCCCCTCTTCGTGCATAGTTCCCTCCATTTTCAGCCAGTAAGTGGTTTACTGTTGTCCATCAGTAGATCCCATAGGAATCCCTAATACAGGGAAAACTGTTCTTCCAATACCTTCACTACATTTCCTGCTCTTGCTCCACTGGTATGGTATGCTTCTGTTCGCCATGAGAAATTGTCAGTTACTATGACAAAGAAGCTTTTTCATCCTCTCATCCTCAGGTAAAGAACCATCTAATATTTGCAAACTATCTCGAACAGTTTCCTTGGCATGTGCGGCTTTTGTTGCTGCCTTTCATCTGAGCGACGCGTCTTGTATACATTGCACTTGTGGCATTGTTGCACATATTGTCTCATTTGCTGGTTAAGGCCTGGCTAGAAAAAATGGTTGCGCACATTTCGAACCATCTGCTTAATGCCTGGGTGTCAAGCCATTCTGCCCTCGCACACGTGGGGACATACACCCTCCATTTTTCAGGCTGTTGGGTAGAACAGGTCTCAAGCCTGCCATCCACATCGAGCCATCCCTTCACTTCCTGCTGGGCGCACTGCCTAACCTTCTCCTGCTTAAATCTGCAATTATTTTGAGCTTCAATTACCTCCCAGTGCAAGTCGCTAATCAGGCCCTCATTGTTGGTGACTGGACGCGAACATCGGATATGGGATCTCGTGAATTCGGTGGCAAAACATCTTCCCATTCTGATTCGTCCTGGACAATCTCTTCATTGTTGGAATTATGTGACAATGCATCTGCCAGTTCATTCTTCCTTCCGGGCACGTGTTCTACAACAAAGTCATTGGCTTGAAGCTATAATGCCTATCGCTTCTTCTTGCTCCTTGCCTCCTGCATATTATGCAAATATACATGACACTAGTTGTCTGTCCATAGAGCAAATCTCTGGTATTCAAGTTGCACACAGTATTTATTCGCTGTCCAAGTGACTGCTAAGCATTCTCTTTCGATTATGTTATAACATATTTGGGTCTGCCCTAGCTTTGCGCTCGCAAAGTCGATAACATATTTCTACCCGCTGTCGCCAACCTGGTACAATACTGCACCTATCCCTACTTGGCTTTCGTCAGTTTGGAGGTACAAATGTTTGCTCGCGTCGTAGCGCTAGTGTCGAGCATGCTCGAAACTCGTGCTTGATGTCTACGGATACTTTCTCTGCCTCGTCCGTCCACTGGAATCTTTTTTGTGGCGAGAACAGATCTGCCAAGGGCGCTGCAATTATTGGGAATTTCGGGATGTGCTCTCGCAGCTTATTGATAAGCCCAAAAACTTCCGTAGTTGCTTGCATGTTCATGGTTGCAGATAGCTGTCAATAAGCTTCAGCTGTTCAGGATTCGGCCTGTTTCCCTCCTGGTAAATCACTAGTGCTAGGAAGTAGATGCTGGTTTTGCCCACATGGCATTTTTCGACTGAACAAGTTAGGCCATTAATCACTACCCTCTCGAGGACTACTGCTAAACGATGCACGTGTTCCTACCAACTGTTTGACCAAATAATGATGTCATCAAGATATGCCAGCGTATACTCTCCAATAATGCCATCCAGTACATGTACCATCATTGCATGGAACGCCGCAGTTGCACATTTCAAACCGATCTGCATCGTACAGAACTGAAATCGCCGACCATATGGGGCAGTGAATGCGGTTTTCGGCCTGCCCTCCAGCTTCACTGGCAATTGCCAGTATCCGCTGTTAAAGTCCAGGGATCTTCTATCTTTAGCCTGTCCCAGTGCACTTACGTGTCTTTTACGCTGATGTATGGTGGGAATGCCCTGCACGTTACCTGGTTCAATGGCCGGAAGTGGACACAGAATCTCTAGGTTCTGTCTTTGTTGGGTGCTAGGGTAATGGTCGAATTAAACAGAATGTCTGCGGGTTCTATCACCCTGTCATCAAACATCTCGCGAATCTGTGTTTTTATTATCTGTGTCTGATGTGGTGAATACCCTCGCGGGCTGATATATACTCACTTCTCATCCATGAGCGGGATCGCATGCTCGGCGATGGTGGTTCTTTTTAGTATGTCATTCCTGCCAAATACATCATGGTATTCATCAAGAATTTGCTGGAATGCGGCCTGGTGCTCGGGTGGGACCTAGTTGTCAAACTCCTTTAATTGAACTTCGGGTTATACAGTCCAGGTTATACACAGCACGTCTCTCTTTCGCACCAAAACGAATACATCTTGCTGCCAGCTCCACGATATTGTTTAGCTCAGTAACCATAGTATTCTCAAGATAGCCTACTCGCGAATGTCCGGTGTAACAATGACTGTGGTGTTGGTTTCTACGTCACAGACTTGAACTATCACTACTCCTGTCCTACGGCCGTACTACAATTCTCGTTCGTTGCCAGCTAAATTATGTGGCTTGTGCGCATAACGTCATGCTTGTGTACAAAGTGCGGTCGTACGAAGTTATGTAAGGCTGCAGTATCAATTAAGGCGTAGTATAGCTGACCATTAATGGAAACTAAGATGTGAATGAATGGTGTGAGACTGCTACTAATTTTTTCTATCAAAGTTCTTTTTTGGTGTTTATTTCACATCCTGAGTCCAGATTCTAGAAGGTGGGGTGTCGGAAGCATTCGGCCCCTTTACCCTTTCATCCGTTTCCCTGTTGTTTACGTCCAGCTGCCTCTTTAATACAATCCATATGCGGGTTGTTCGGTCATTTGTGCCAGTGGTATTGTTGATTGGGTTCCATCCCCGCTGCATATTGTTAGCATTACCTGCTGGATTCCTGTTTGTTGGTTTCTGACCACTCGACCCCATGGCTCCGCTCCGCTACTGGTCCTGCCTATACATTTTCTCATGCGACTGCCCCCATTAAAACTATGTGATTGTTGTGAAAATTTTCGTGATGTGGTAGAATGATGAATTTTGTTTACATTCTCTTCCCGCTGCTCGTGCCACCATTTTATTACACTTGCATCACGGCATGGCTGTTCATGCATTCATTCAAAATGATGACAGCATGCATTAAGTTTTCTAGTGCACCATTAAGCAGAGACACGAGAGCTGCTATAAATTCGAGTGTGCACTTTTGCTGTCCACACAAGTGTGACTCATAAGCATAATCGTCTGCTACAAGATTGTGCCATCTGTACTGCCATGCACAAAATCAAGTATGCCAATTGCAAGTGCCAATTTGAACTATGCTTTGTGCACCATATGTCAGCCTATTCCTGTTTATAGGCACGTGCATAATTTTAAATATTGAGCGGAAATCTGAAATTAATATTAGCTGTAGCAGGAAGTGCATCTAATTGCGATATCTTAACTTACAGTGCTATCGCATAGCTATATACTTTAATCCAACATCTCTCAACTATTACATGTGTGGTATTGGCCTGAGAAAATGGCTGTGTGCCATTATTAAAATCTCTGGAATCCAAATGCCTACAAAAATGTAAGTGCCCTTACACCTCACTTATGCAGTTTGTACTGCTTTATCTAGTAAAATAGATATTCTTATCAGCTTATAATATACTAGAGTAATAGCGACAATAAGTGCTAGGATTGTCGGCTTGCTAATATAATTATAATGTTCTTGAGAAAGAACAGAGAAGACATGTGTCTGCGACAAAGTGGGAGTGCTTGAAACATACTCTACCGTCGGGAGCTGTGCATGTAAAGTTTTCCACTCTTTATTTAAAATTCAGTTTACTGAATAGAACGAAATGCCTTAGTCTAACTAAAGTTGCCTAGCCTCAAAATTACTGTGCTTCAGCCAATGTATTGGCAGTGCTGCATGGGAAACTGCTAATGTTTGAGTTCTGACATCACAAATGTGTGTCGCCGGGATGATCATCAATTTTTCTGACATGAGCTCACAACCACATCGCACATGGACTTCAATAGTACCAATGCCTGTGTTAGGAATAACTTTACTGACAGTTTTGTTTACACATCTTAAAACCAAAGTGCCAGGCGCATTTGTAATTACATACTGATGGGGTTGAATTGCATTAACATATAGCTGCTTACCTGACACACAACTAAATTTGCAATGTTGGTACAACTGCTCGATATTTTTTTATGTGTATTGCTGCCTTGGGGCAGTTTACCTGATGACTGTCTGATATTTGTTTTGAAATTAAATAGATACCATTTACTTGTTTAGGACCGTCAGTTACCTGCCGTGTTTCCTGTGTTTGCTTATCAATAACCATTATATTTCTGGGTTTTTCAATATGGCAAGTTTCATTTTTAAACATGCATGGAAATTTTGTTGTAGGAAAGAACTGCCGCGTTTTCTTAATATTTTGAAGTGGGACTTGTAATTTTAACATGATTTGCTTATGATATATCTTGCATTCAATTATGAGAGTTGTATAGTAATTAATAATGTTTTTAATTGGAATGTTAAGTTGTAAGTTCAATACTTTAATCTTTGGTTACAACTTCAATAAAGTGATAGTCAAAGTTTAGCATGGGACTGTTTGTAATGATAAGATATTCTGTTGGTGCTGCTATATATACTCTTGATACCCTTTATGGTATGATTCTCCTCAATTACTGTATTGATTTGAATGAGATGCTCCTTAGAGTAAGTGAAGCTCTCACAAATGCTAGATTAGAAATTTTTTACCTCCGACACAGTATGGAAACTAGTGTACACAGGAAACTCAGCACCACCCTATTGAACGCTGATTCTTTCTTGAACATTTTGAAACATATTCAGAAACTTCCCACATTACCTATGTATATGTTAGCACCTGTTGTGCATGAGAACCTATACATGTTTTATGGTATGAGTAATGTTCAAGCTATTATTTACCATTTCTCTCTTAACATTGTTATCAACATCCCTTCGGCCAACAAGGACAGTTTGTTTGAAAGATACCATCTTATTCCTTTTCCCTTCTTGTTTTCCAACTTGGACAGATATTTACTTCTTAATGTTCATGAGTACCTCATTCTTAGTCTAGATCGCAAATACTTTGCTACTGTCAACCACATTTCTTTGACAAATTGTAAAACACATGATATTACCCTCTGTCCCGCCAATTTCCCTTTTTTTGATGCCCACATAGATAATTGAGAGTTTAGCCGATTCATTCGGAAGCAATTTTTCTCGACTTGTGACAGAACCGATATTAATTTAGACGCCTCTTTTTGCACAAGACCACTTCACATTGGATGTTTGTATCAAACACCTCTGTTTCTGTAACATTTTTGTGCAAGTCCACAACTGAAACATCCCCCCCCCCCCCCTTGTGGACGGTGGTGTAGTTATCAGAAGGCCATTATTTGTTATTTTGTTGACCAAACTGCATGTCAGTTGTGTGGAGGTAGTGTCGAACTGTTCTATTAGTTCGGGGTTTTGTTGAAAGAGTTTCTCTGTGGACGCTGTGTGTTCTTGTAATTTATCTGAGGTGTTAGTGTTACAGGCCTGTAATTTCTTTTGGGTATCGGTTAGATCAATAGTAGCATGCTTTAGTATATTCCTAGCTGTTTCCACGAATGATGATGAGGGATTGTCAGTCATTAAGTTTTAGTGATTACAAAGATGATAATAAATGTCTTCTTTTTGACTACCATGCACACACAAAGCTTTATTAAATTTATTTCCACTTGGCCCACACTGTAAGAGGAAATTTGTGTGTTGCAAAAAGCAAAACAGCCCAAATAGCAGTGCTGTGATATATCATGCATTAAATTCTTAAAGTGTAAGTGCAAACACACACTCTAGGCTACAGAACAATGGGCAATTGTATGTTCATGTTTTTGTAGATGCAGCAACTGTGCTTGCATGCTCCTGAGAGACCATGTTATGCTGAGCAGTATCACACTGTCAACTTTGAATGAACTTTTTCACTGCCACTACTGTTTACTACATGGTCGTACCAATTTACTGGTTGGATTAAGTTAACCTGTAAGTTACGAGAGGATGCTAACCCTGACGGGAGTTGGGAGACAAGAGGCACCGCCACCAATTGCTGTGGTGCTCCTTTAAGAGGAGGGACCACGCACTCAAAAGGGATAATGTGTAGACAGAAGTAAATCACTCTTTATTACAAGACACTACTTTATTCAATACTGAAATAATACAAGTACCTCAATACGAGGCGCGGTTTAGTTAAGACAATACTTTATATAGTAGCCGATATACTCTGAATATAGAGCAAGTTTAAACTGCTCTTGCTCATAAGGAGGCAGATTCCTTGCCTTCTCGAATCCTGTCACCTCACACAACCTATTTTGCACTATCAGGAAATATATTTACCCGGGGGTTTGACGACGGCTGCGTGGAGGCTCTCTCGATGGTGGCTCAGGATGGCGACGACCCAGAACCACGTGACTGGTGGTCCTCCAGGCGATGTGCTGGCAGGGCCTCCCACGGGGTGGAGTAAGATGGCCACGAGCCTCCATTGCCCTTTCCTTTTATATGATCGAGCCCGACCTTGTTTGGATACCTGTCCCCTGCTGTTTCCATGACTTGTCATGCTGGCTGCCGAGGTCGCACTGCGCCCAGCGACATCGCACAGCCTGGCAACTCTTGCTGGTGGCAACCACAGCAACATGCTTGGCGAGGAAGCAAAAGATGTCTATTTTACAATGAATGTTCCTGGAGGCGAAACAGGAAAGTTTGATTCTGTGGTGGCTCATCTAGACTTGTATTTGCTCCCTAAAACAAACCAGAGTGTAGAACAACACAAGTTTAACAACTGCATACAAGAAGAAGTTGAGTAAATTGATTCCTTTGTGAGGGCACTCCACCACCTGTGCTAATTGTGGTTATGATGCGATTTGAGATGATCTAATTAAAGACATATTTGAGTGTGGGGTAAAGGATACCCATCTCAAGGACAGGTTGTTGCTTCATGAATCCATGTTGATACTCACAAAAGAAATAAAAATGTGTAAAACCACTGAACAAACTCAAATATTAATGAAGGCCATTGACAATGAAGAAGTGGTTCATGCTGGGCGATGGGATAACAAACGAGTGGAGAGGTGTGACGCATCACGGAAGTCAGAAGATGGCACGAGGAATACCTTCCAACACTTTAAGGGCAGAAGTGATTTTGGTGGAAAGCCCACCAACTCGCATCAGTCATATAGGATGCGGAGCTACCACAGTGCGGACGAAGGGAAGCCAGATTTTCAGAAGTAGCCACCGAGAAATGCAGCTCTTCGCAGGGAGTATCATTACGCTCTTAAAGAATGCATGTCTAGATACAGCAATTCTTCGTACCAGCCTTGTTACAGGTGGAGACAGAAACATTCTAATTCAAATTGCCCATTTAATGCTATTTGCCATAGCTGCCTCAAACGTGGGTATTTTTCGCTAGTGTATAGATCTAAAACACAAGGAAAAGATAGTGCTCTTAATATTCTTACTGATACACCAACTGATTTAGTTTTAGGGTGTATAACTTCCACAGTGCCACCAGATGAGATGCACTGTTGTGTGACATGTCCATGTATAGATTCTAGGATTGAAAATAGTCAGATAGTAGCATGTAGTGAACTTAACTCAAAGGATACAATAAGTGTTGCAGATACCAGACGTTCATAAGTAGCGAAGTCAGAAATTGAAACTGAATGGTTCTATAATTTGAAAATACCTGAGCCTAATAACTTTGTTAGGTTTAAAGTTGATTCTGGTGCACAAGTTAACACCATTCCAGAGAGTAGGTTTGCCAAACTGAAACTAAGAAGGGGTGTACTTCTGAAGTCAGATGTTAATCTTAAAACATACACAGGTACTGATATTCCACTTGCTGGTAAATGTTTTTGGCATTGTAAAATAAAGCTTGGCCATGCTCATGTAATCGAATTTCAGGTCACTAAGGTTGAACAATCCCCATCTCTATTGGGGTTATCAGCTACACAACAGCTGGGTATCTTGCAGAGAGTAGAAATAATTTACTTTTCTTTACTGACTACGTATAGAAAAGCGTTTGAGGGTTTGGGTGGCATAAAGGTGGAGCCTTATATTTTTTTGTGCTTAGGCCAGTGTGTGTGGCACCTATGGCCACATTTCAAAGGGTCCCATTTTCCCTGCATGGTAAACTGAAGGAAGAAGTGGATAAAATGCTAACCCTTAAAGTGATAAAAAAAGGTTACCGAGCCAATCGAGTGGTCGGACACTATTGTGATAGTTAACAAACCAAACTGCGAAATTAGGATGTGTCTAGATCCACAACCCTTAAATGCTGCGATACTAAAGGACATTCTAGGTTACCTACTTTGAAAGAGGTGACACAGTCAAAATGACAGGAGCTCAGTAGTTAAATATGCTAGATGTTAACAAGGGGGTTTGGCAAGTCAGGCTTTCAGAAGAAAGTTCAAAGCTGACAACATTTGATTCACCTTCGCATGGGCGACTAAGATTAAATTGGTTGCCTTATGGGTTGTCATGTGCCCCAGAAGTTTTTCATAGAGTTTTCAGTTTCCTGTATAATGATATCGATCGAGGGGGTGGAGATTTATATAGATGATATAATTGTTTTTGGCAAAGATAAGGAAGAGCATGATAGGAGGTTACAAAAAAATCATCACAGGGCTGCAGAGATGAATATGACATTCAATTAGAGTAAATATAGGTTAAGAATAACTGAAATAAAGAACATTGGGTACATCCTTAGTCAAGAGGGTCTCAAAGTTGATTCGATTAAGGTTAAAGCTATCCAGAAATATCCAGAACCTACAGACACTAAAGAATTGCAGAGGTTTTTGGGGATAATTAACTACCTGGGGAAATTTATTCCAAGCCTGGCAGAGCATACAGCAGTCTTGAGGTAGCTGTGTAATTTAGGTGTTGTTTTGAAATGGACAGAGCAGTGTCGCCAGTCATTACACAATTTGAAATTGTTGTTCTTAAGGAAGTAATTCTCAAGGGGTGGCCTTCCACCAACAATCAAATTCTATAAGCAGTTAAGCCCTTTTGGACATTTAGAGAGGAATTAACAATTCATAATGATTATATATAAAGAAATGCAAATAGTAGTTCCCCAGAGCATGAGACGGGATATCCTTTGTAGAATACACTACAATCACATGGGAATACAAAAGTACAAGTTGTGAGCACGTGAATGTGATTTTTGGCCAGGCATTACGAAAGAGATAGAGGAATTGGTTAGCAACTGCATGGCACGTAGGGCAGTTCAGAATCTCAATGGCAAAGAATCTCAAGTCAACAAGGAAGTTCCTGGTGATCTTAGCAAAATATTCATCATTGTTGAAGTTATTCCTGGATTATCAATAGCTTCAATAACTTGTCCGTGTTTTGAAATTTCTACTCTAGAAAACTGAAATAGAAAAAAAATTAGAACAAACATCATTATTATATAATTTTTCTTATTTTGCCTCATCTCCAGTTTTATCTCTTTTTAGTAGGTGATATTCTTCCAAAACATAATAATCATTTGGAAATGAAAAACCATCTCCTATGGGAATATCAAACTCGATTCTATTATTGTAAATATTCAAATTCCCCCTAGGTTGATCAGTTGGGGGAAAAGTTTGTCTCTCAAACTCTGAATGCTTTTATAGCTCATTTATAAGTTAAAAATATACATATAAATGAAAGATTCAGAGGGAGTTCATCGAGTGAAATACCTCATTGAGAAGTATAGAAATTATAAAAAGAACCATGAGGTAAAATATGAATATATATATATATATATATATATATATATATATATATATATATATATATATATATATATATATATATATATATATATCTCTACCATTAATTCATGAATTTCAAAATATTGGCAAGAAAGTAGAAGAAGTAAGTGAAGAAAATGAAAATTTAATAACAACATTAGTACCTGTTGCTGCAAAAAATTTAGATTATCCACCAACACTAGAAGAAACATCTTTTGAAAAAGAATTATTCCCAAAATTACTTAATGTAGAAGAGCGAATGAACATTTTACCCATAAAAAAATTGACGCATCCGGATTCCATTATAAAACTCGGGATAGAAATTTCTGAAAAAATTGTTTTTAAAACACCACATGGTTTACAAGGAGATGGACATAAATTTGAAATTGGAGATACAGAAGTAAAGATAAATTATTATAAACTATCTGTTAAAGGCAAAGAATATACATTAACAGGACTTTCAAATTTGCTAACAAAAAAAAACACAATCGGATCTTGAAGGTGAATACACCGATAATGACTATGAAAATTACACAACAAATTGTTTTATCAGCCAATGCTGCATTCAAATAATATAATCGTAAAAATTCCAATAAACTTGAATAGAAGTTGGAAGTATGCAAATATAATTAAGCCAATTTATAATTATTATATAAGAACATCAAGATCAGCACCAAACACACCAGAAAGAGCGAATTTTAGATATTCTCCTAGCTCTGGAGAAGGTTTAAAAAATATAAAAATTTGCCAACAGAATATATTCGGATGGACAATGTAAGAAAATTAATTGACAGATTATTAGTTATTCAAGGTGAAGAAAATGCTGGGAATAACAATTTTTACAATAAAAATTAACCTTTATTAATATGCTAAACAATAAATTTTCTGACTTTGTCGTGAATACCACAAAAGGAATTCCATATCTAATACGAGTTTTAAATGTTATTCCGCACTCAGTTGGGAACTCTGAACACCATGGCAAAGGCATTCTAAACTGGGCATTAACCAATTTAAATTTACCCGTAATGCATTTGCCAAGTTATAATTATTGTGGACCATTTACAAAATTAAATGAAAGATTAGAAAGAAAAGATGCAGGAACGAATAAACCAGACGAAGCTTGTAAATTTAGTTATATTGCTTACAGAAACCACAAAGATTTGTAATCTATGCATGAAGCTGATAAAATTCTACAAAAATAAGCAAAAGATATCATGTTAAATAAAGATACTCCAATTGCAGAAATTATTGCTTCTGCAGATGTTGCCTCAACAATGTTTACAAAAAGAAAACTAGGTTTTGGAATTAAAATGTTTTATTGTTAGTATGTGTGTGTGTGTGTGTGTGTGTGTGTGTGTATATATATATATATATATATATATATATATATATATATATATATATATATATATATATATATATATATATATATATATATATATATATACACACACACATGCACACACACATATAAATGAAGATAAAAAGCTTAATTTTCGATATACCCATTGATCAAATTGGGAAGAGATTTCGGTATAGATAAATTCTTAACAAAAGACCAACTTGAGTGAAAAATTAAAAATTAAAAGAAGGCAAAGGTTTCTTGCTAACCTTGGCATTGCCAATACTAAAAAAAAATATTACAAGACAAAACTGGCAATGGTTTACATCATGGAGTAATTATCCTTCTCGTAGTTGCTGCTTTAACTGCCTTTGGAGCTTCAGCGGGAGTAGCTACTTTAAGATATAATCCTGTTGAACAAACTAACAAAAATAAAATACAATTATAAAAACAAAAAGACATAATTTAGCAATGGAAAATAAAGCTGGAAGTGGTGTAGTTATCCATTATCGATACTCAAAAATATGTAAATAAATTAAAAATTTCAGAAATGTTTATATAATTGACGAACTACCAAATAAAATATGCTCAAAAATGAATGTGCTGAGGTTAATTTTGATATTTCAACAATTCCTGGCACTCATTGGGTTTGCTATTTTAAAGAAAATATTGATATTTATTATTTGGATTAATTTGGTGGCAATATTCCTAATAATTTAATTAATTATTTCAAAAATGACAATGTTTATTGCAATGATGATAGAATTCGGAATTTTAACTCTGTTGGCTGTGGACATTTATTATTATAAAAATTTTAAGTTTAGTGATATAATTTATATGTTATTAAATTACATATATTTGGGAAACCATTAATCGAACCTTTAAATAAAAACTTTGATAATATTGCTGAAGATTTTAAAACATATCTAGATTCAAAATGTAATTCGAGTGTTTCTTCTTTACAAAGCGAAATGAGCACTTGCTTTGATTTTACAAAATCGTATGTCTAATTTTTTGGACGAAGAATTGTAAATATAGTGGACCCCTTGATGGAAGAGATGCAGTTCATAAAATATATTTAATTTAAAAAATAACTGATTATGCTTTATAAGAAGATATCAATTTATAATTCAATAACACTATTGCTGATTATATAAAATGAATAAATAATGCATAACAGATATTAAAAAAAGATAGAGATTCAAAATATAAAACTATTGTTTCCGACTATGCTTTAAAAATGATCTAGATTCAATATATAAAACCATTGTTTCTGACTCTGCTTTAAAAAATGATCTAGATTCGAAATATAAAACTATTGTTTCTGTCTATACATTAAAAAATTATGTCTATTCGAAATATAAAACTATTGTTTCTGACCATGTTTTAAAAAAAACGATTTCAAATAAAATACAACACTAGTGTTTCTGATTTAAAAACATATGTATATTCAAGATATAATACCATTGTTTCTGCTTTACGATATCAAATAAGTAAAGTTTTGTTTACAATACAGAATATATTTATATTCAAAATCACAGAATTAATAATATGGCTGATCTTATTGATGGAAAAGATGCCATCAATAAAAGATATTTCGATAAAGAATTGCAACATTTAAATCAATCAGTTGTGAGTTACTCCGACACACTCATTAACACAGAGGCTGGAAAAAGTAATGAAGCTGTTGATAAAGAATTAGATGTCAAATTACAAAATTTAAGCCAATCAATTGAAAAACTTAAGGAGGAAAATTCTCATATATTATATTAGTGTGGAAAGTGGAATAAAAATAATAATTTATTTCGCATAGATGATTATGTAATATTTTCTTTTAGATGGATTGTAGAGTTTATAAAATAATTTCTGATAGTTTATCTGATGATACTCTAACTGTTATTAAGGGAAGTACAATAATAGATTGGTACCTGCAAAATTCGTGTTATTTTCTGACATCAAGCTAAAATTCATAGTACTATATATACTCGAGTCGGATTCTTTTCTCCATTGGTAGCTGCATAAAAGTTAAGTCACGCCCTTTCTGAGTAAAAGACATGTGATTGGGGTGCACAATTGAGAAGTGTTCATTTATTGGAGCAGAGCAACCCACGGCATATCAAATAAAGAATTGTCCAATAACAAACAAATTGGAAAATAAAAGAGTTTTAAGTGTAACATGTCGTCAAATAATAAATTTTGCAGATCTCTAATAATATACTATAATAAACAATTTGATATTAAGAGATGTGAGTTTTTAACTTTTAAAATAATATTTAATTATTTTGTTGATGGAATATTGACCACAATAGGAAAATTCGTAAAATACGGAGATTAACTCTTCATATATATATATATACATACTCTCTCTCTCTCTCTCTCTCTCTATATATATATATATATATATATATATATATATATATATATATATATATATACACATACTCTCTCTCTTTCTATATATATATATATATATACATACTCTCTCTTTCTATATATATATATATATATATATATATATATATATATATATATATATATATATATATATATATATATATATAGAGAGAGAGAGAGAGAGAGAGAGAGAGAGAAAATGGATGGTCTTTGAAGTGCAAGAAAGTCACTAAAAATAATAATATTCAAAATGAAAATATAACAAATGCGCGATTAGTCCAGAAAAGTATGTGCTCATTGTGTAATTATAAAAAATCAACATTCTTAAAAAAAAATTTGCTCAATGTGAGAGAAGGAATAATCAATTAATTATATAAACCTGCGCGAAAAAATTCTCCAAGAAGAAAAAATTATTTCGTATGGCATTGATGATTTGTGGCAAATTGATCTTGTAGAAATGGATACCGGAAATTTAATAAGTATAGCTCGCATAAATAAAGGCTATAAATATATTATGGCAAATATTGATGTTTTTTCAAAGTTTGCATTTCCTTTACCAATCGAAGATAAAATTGCAAAGATGTAGCAAATGCTTTACAAAATATTTTGATGAAAATAAAACCAAATAATTTACAAAGCGACAATGGCTTAGAATTTTATAATAAAATAGTTAAATAACTTATGGGACAGCATAATATATATCATTTTTCTTCGTTTTATGAATTTAAATCTAGTGTTGTTGAGAGATTTAATCGAACTTTAAAGAATATAATGTGAAAAAGTTTGCTTTGAATGGCTATTATAAATAGACAAATATATTGGATGAATTAGTGGCAGACTACAACAACGCAAGGCACAGCACTATTGGCATGAAACCAATTGAAGTTAATAAGAATTAATTACAAACTAATTTTGTGTTTACTAAACCAAAATATAAAGTTGGAGATATTGTTCATGTTAGCAAACTGATTTTTTTTTTTTTTAAAAAAAAGGTTATACTGCTAATTGTTCAACAGAATTGTTTACTATTTGTAAAATTTTAGACTTTGATGTACCAACTTACAAATTGAAATATACAAAAGAAGAAGAAATAACGGGTAGTTTTTACAAATACATAATTATGAAAACTAATTATCCTGATGAATATTTGGTAGAAAAAGTTTTAAAAACTAAATGCAATAAAATATCCTGTAAAGTGGTTGGGTTTTGATAATTCTCACAGCTCTTGGATTAATAAATTAGATGTAGTGTAAATTTAATATTTCTACTTAAATGCACAACAAAGCGATTAACAGCATCTGCTATATCAAAATTTATTTCATCAGGATTAAACCTCATAAATTTGCAATTTGATTGTGTCTCTATACAATTTTGCTCCTCTATTTCATAATTAATATTTCTATCTCTGTGGTTAAATTTGTCACATTCAATAGCTAATTTTATATCTGGAAAATATAAATACATTCTATAATTATCTATTTTATATTGTTGTTTATAATTTATATGTTTAAAACATTTAGTAATATGGGAGATATATTTAAACATTTATATTTAAATAAAGCCGCTTATAAATTAGTTTTACCAAAGTTTAATTAGCCATTCAAGACTTTGCCAATAGTTACGTTAATCCATTTTTATTTATATAAATTTTGTTACCAATATTGCTAACATATTTATTCAGTTTTATGTTTTTTATAGGCATTTTTATGGTTTGCATGAACATGGTCTCTAGTAGCTTTTCTGGAGTTGGTATGTTCAAAAATGTCGCTAATATCTTTAGCTTTAAATCATGGTTCATTATTATTATCTAATACAAGATTTATTTATTTTTGTTGAAAATTAAATTATTTAAAACATTATTATCTTCTAGTTGTAGGTTCTCTAGTTGTTTTTTCTAGTTATTCGGTCATCTTGTATGCGGGGAAATATGTTATATATATATATATATATATATATATATATATATATATATATATATATATGAAATGCAAAATTGAAGAAAATAATTTTATAATATATAGCACAAATTCATTAATAAATATTGTATGTGGCTGCATGTTTGAAATAGTCCCTGTTTTAGGGACATTTCTGAGTTCAGTAAATTTAATTTAATTTGTTTTAAATTTCCAGGGATTAGGTTTATAATCCCTGAAACACCATAATGAATATACAGTTATAAGTGTCAACGAATCATGGACACCAGATTCATTGATACATTCTTACTCAATTTGGCAAAGATTATTTATATCATTAATCAATTGTTGTTGAGTATAGTTATTTCTATCAATGTTAAAATAGTTGCGAAAACACTTAATGTTGCTATTCGTGGTTTCATTCATTCTTTGGTATAAATTAATAGAATTTGAAATACATTCAAATCTCAATAATTCTCACAATTTGGATGTTTATCTTGAATCATATACAATTGTCTTTGAACATATTTTCTTTGAGTTCTAATGACATAGTAATCATATTCAAAATCATCATCAAATAATCTTAAATGATCGAAAGTTGGATTTAAATTTTATTTTGGTTTTGTGGTACAACATGATTACCTCATTTCTGCGATATATTCAATCTATGGCTCTATCAACTGTTTGTGTTAAATTTTCAATATGACTATCTTTTATTTTATTTGTTTCTTTTAAATTTTCAGTGTGATCATCTTGAATTTTATTTATATCTTTTTTATGATTAACTTTAATTTCGTGCATTTTTTTAATGTGTTGTATTTGACCTTTGAATAATTCCATTACCTCTTTTTGAATCATATATTCACCATGATTTATAATTGATCTTGAAATTTTTTAGCTATTTCCATTTTAGACATTGCTAGAAGTTGAAAAATACCAGGCTCAATAACAAATATTGTGTTTGGATGTGTATTTTTCAATGGCGGTGAATCACCGCTGCTTATCTCTTCATTTTTTTTTAATATTTGTCGTGAATATGACTTTTAACAGCGTCTCTATGTCGTTTATACTCTAGTATTCCAGCAATTTGATTAGCATAAACCCAAGGATTATATATATTATTTAACACAACAGTTATTGTTTTATCTTAAAAATAAAATTATTTAAATCAAATAATGTAGTCTCTTGTGTATTCTTCTCTAGTCGTTTTTCTAGTGATTCGGCCATTTTATACGTGGGGTAATATGTGTTGTTCTTATATATATTATTTTTATGAAGAAAATAATTTTACAAAACAAAGACTAAATTCAGGCACCACGAGCATAGGGGCTGAAATATTAAGAAAAAACTATTGATAAATATAGTAGATTTCTCATTGCCAACCAATCCGTCCACCGTGGGCGGGTTCTGAGTTTCTAAAAAAAATTAGTTTCTTACTCAATTTGATAAAGATAATAAAGATGCTATCAAAAACATGTAGATGTGGTAGATAGAGCTAAATTATAATCAATTAGTAGGGGAGGTAAAATGCTGCCCCTAACATATATACACCAAATTCATTAACAAATTTGGTATTATTTTTTATATTCTCAACTAGCAGTGAAACACTGCCAGTCAAATCATTCATAAAGTTTTCTACATTTTTCTATAATTATATAGCTCTTAGGGAGTTGAATTTTCTAAATCATTGACAATATATTTCATTATAGGATTCGCAAATTATACCAAACAATGTAATGTTATTTTTGCCAACTTTTGTCAATTTTTTTTGTGAATCCATAATATTCCATGAAAATTTCATTACTAAAAAAATACAGTAAACCATTTGTATATCGAAAAGCTAGGTCTGTCATATTTGGTAAATTAGGAAATTTTTCACCTATTAGACTATGCCTTTTTATCTGGAAACGATGTTAATCTATTTCTGTATAATACAACTTTTCATAAGAGATAAAAGTTTTCCCCCAATATGAATTAAAAACAGCATTTATATTATATTTGTCTCTTAATCCAAATGAAGAAAAATTTTTTTTGGATAACCACCAATAAGGTTATAACTAGGATAATCAACCATATAAATTTTTTCGTCAACAAACAGGACTAACTCGCCTGATGGTCTTTGGAATATAAAAAAAATTATTGAATTTCGTCGGTAGAAACCGAAACCAATTTCTTATCGAAAATGGCCTACTGATTATTTTCTTGTCTCCCAAACTTTTTGCCCAATTTTTTTTTTTTTGTAAAAAATATACAATTCACCATCAATAATTTAAAAACTTTTCATATATTCGTCTTTGCATAAATCGAATGGTTCATCATCATTAAAATTATTTTATAGTGGTGGCCTATAAAAGTTTTGAATATTTTGAACATCTTCAGGTTGCAAATCAACCAAATCATTGTTGAGAGTTGGGTACATGATTGCATTTTTATTATTTGTATGTGTAAGAACTAATGCATGGCCAACTTTGTGGAACAAAACCATTAGTAAATTAGTTTTATTTTCAGGAGTGTTTTTATTTACCATCATTATACCAATATTCCTGCTTATTGATGTGGATTTCAACAAGGCTATTTTGTTTATTTAGAAAATATGCATAAGCCAGTGTACTACCAAATGGATATAGTGTATAAGGACAAACTCCGCGCAACCTATGATTATTATGTAGGCCTTGTGTATATGATGTAAATATATCTGGAGAATTCGTATTGTAAACGAATTTCAAATTTGCATGTTTTTTCCAAATGTTAAAAGCCTCTTTTGCAAAATTTGTAATTGATTTATTTCGCATATGCAAAATTCCATTCTAATTAGTTTTTAGTCCATTTTGCTGTTGATGAAAGGTACACAATTATATCATCCTAAACACCACATCTTGGATTGTTGATTAAATTAAGTGTATCTTCATTATGTTTACCATCAAATGAATACAGGTTGTGATATTCTTGAAATATTCTTAAAGAAGTTTCGTACTTTTCAGTATCAATTTTTGAAAGCGAATTTGCATCACCTTCTAGATATCCATATTTTTTTAAAAAGTTGTAACACATTTTGTCAGAATTTCTTTTTTTGACAGTGCAAAAATTATATTTGTAATAGTGAGAATAATTATACAAGTGTTCATTTATAAACGAAATTTTTTTCTAAATCTTTCTTAATATTGCCACAATTTGCAGGTGTGGGCTTCCCCATGGCTGATATTCCATAATGAATAAAACATAAAATTTAATCAGTAATCAACACATTTCTCTCTTCAAATAAAGGAAGCCAAATAGTGGTGAATCACAGCTCTTTAACTCTTCATAATTTTTTTTAAATATTTGTCACGATCTCTAGCTCGTTTACACCCAAGTATTCCAGCAATTTGATTTGCATAAAACCAAGGATTATTTTTATTATCTAACACAACAGTTATTCTTTTATCTTCAAAAATTGAATTATTTAAATCAAATAATGTAGTAATTTTGTTGCCATCTTCTAGTTGTAGGTTCTCTAGCTGTTAATCTAGTGATTCGGTCATTTTGTATGTGGGTAAATATCGACCATAATCCGGATTAATTGATAAATACAGCAGATTTTTGATTACCTCTTAAGGGGACTGGCTGTCTCCCTTTAAATTTCCTTCCACAGCTACATTTTTACTAATTTTTAAACTTGTTTGCGATTGGTAATTTTGAGCTCATAGTTAGATCATAAAGACAATATTCTGTGATAAAAATGGTATTTTTTTTATTATATGTTAGGGTAGGTGTTTTGCCTCCCCTACTAATTGCTTCTAATTTAGATTTATCTTCCACATCTACATGTTTTTGATAGTATCTTTAGTATCTGTATATTCAAAAATTTCAGCAACATCTTTGGCTTTAAATCATGGATTATTTCCTCATCAACAATCACAGAAACTCATTTACCTGAGTAAATAAGTTGTTGTTGTTTATGTCTAGAATAGACTCCAATTTTTATACGCCAAACTTTGGCAAGTGAAATTGGTGATTTGTAATAAGTCCTTTTATTAATATTCTTTTTTATGAAGAAAACGATAAATTGATGAAAATAATTTTATAAAATATAGACCAATTTCATTAATAAGTATTGTGTGTGGTTGCATAATTTGTAAAAAAGGGGGGGGGGGGAGTAATTCACTCCTCCCTATACATTCATAATAAATTATATATTTCTCTATAATTATATAACTCTTAAGGAGTTAAATTTCCTAAATCTTTAACAATATATTTCATTTTATCAATAATTAAATTTTTGATCCCTGAATGTTATATAAATTTGTAAAGTTTTTGTGTAAATATTTCCAGGCAATAAATTTCTACTCTCTGGATTTGCAGGCGGTAAATATTTACCACCTGGAATGATATATAATTGTCGCATTACCTAATTTTTTTTATTATCTTCATAAAATGTCAGCACCAAATTTTTAATTTTTTTTTTCTTCCTAAATAACACAAAAAAAATGGATTCTCTGCTCTCCAAGTTGAACAATTCACTTGAATTCACCAGACTACTATAAATGGTTTATGGCAACAGATTTTGAAATTTACGAATCTTATTTTGGTAAAAAATTTAGTTGTATTCTAGATGGCAAATTAAAATTTTAATTATCAGAGCACTACATCAAGATACTCGATAAAAATTCTTTGGAACTAATAAATGAGAAGCAGGTTTTTATTATGTATAAAGGTTTAAAAGAAATAAAAAGTGGACAGTTTGCCCATGATCTAGAATTCACTTTAACACATTTTTTAAAACATTTGTTAAAATGTTTTAAATTATTTTTAAAGAATTTGTTTCTTTATAAATAAACATGTCTTCGCCAATTTTTCCTTGCAGTTTGTAGAATATTTTAAAAGGTGGGTATGGCGCAATTCTGCCATCTTATAAATTAGATAAAGCACCTGAAGATCTCAAAAATATTGTTCACAAATTTCATTAAAATTTACAAAGCTTTCAATTATCTCTATTAGATAACACTGACGACAAATGTGAACTTCGAGAAATGGGTGAATATCTAGAGCAAATAGAAGAAGTTTTAAAAAATTAGTAGAGCTTCGCGTATAAAATTTTTTTGTTTTTGTCAATTTTTTTAATGGGCACTTGAAAATATACAAAATATTTACAAGGTTTATCAATGAATATGGTTTATATAAAAAATGTTGATTTTTCTTTTTATTAATAAAATTTGTTTCTTTATTAATAAAAATAGAGAATAGTAGTATAAGCAAGCAACGTAAAAAATGTGGTGAAGTTTTAAAAATTTAATGTTTTCCATCACATAAACACACAAAAGATAAAAAAATTAACACCTGAAAAAAAAAATGTTACAATGAATATTCTAGAAGTTGATATAAGTTTTAAAAAAAAAGGTAGTACTTTGCGAATGTGGAAAATCTGGTTGAAAGGTAAATTTCAAAAAGCACAAACACAGTAAACTGCACAATACTTATGAAATTTTACAATGTGATTCTTCAAGCAAGACCTGCATAGTATGCAGGAAGAGTAATTATATCGACGATTTCGCATCTCACAATAGATAAGCATTTTAAGACTTGCAAAAAATATTATACCGAATATTCTAAGCGGCATTATGAGTAAAACAAAAAGGATAAAGTGCAATGCGAATGCGGAAATTTGTATAAAACCATTCTCTAAAGAAGCATACAAATAGTAACATGCCCATTGCAGCAATAGATTATCTAAGTGAAAAGCAGCATTCGCCAATTTCATAAATTTTTACTATAAGAACATTTATTATATATAAATATGGAGATGAGCAACCTGGTCGGTGAGTTGAGAGAAAGGAAATTGCTCAAGTTGAGATTTATAAGTAGAGAATTAAAAATAAAAAAATTATAAAAATTACATTAAGATGATCTTATTGCATATATTATTCAAAAAAAGAGAATATAATTCTAGAAATACTATCGAGAATCTAAATGATTTAACAGTTGCTGAATTAAGATCTTGAGCTAAAAGCTATAACATCAAAAATATATGTAATTTAAGAAAAGCTGATTTAATTACATCTCTTATATCAATAATTAAAAATAAACAAAGAAAAATAAACTTTTTAAATTTACCTTTTCCAAATGGCAAAATAATATAGAAAAGCTAAAAAGGTTTTAAAAGAAATCTTCCCTTTTCTAATAGTGTATATGTGAAAAACAAAAATAGAGAAGCTCGTAACACATACAAAGTTGATAAACATTCAAAATGCAGGTTATCAAGATATAACATCGAAAACAATTTTAATACAGTGTTGCCCGGAAATTTTTTAGATTTGGTAAAGCAACAAATATTTAAAATTTTACACAATCAACTTATAAAACTTAGAGCTGTAGAGTCTAACATTAAATTTGCGAGATTCGAATTTTCGACGACATTCACTCAAACAAATTTACAATATTGAATGAAGGAGACATTAAAAAAATTTACAAACAAATAAAAAATGAAATTGTTGCACCAATAGAAAACATTGAGAAATGTAATTCAGATTGGGCCTTACATAGCATAATTGGGTTGCATCTAGCCATAAATAAGTATAAGCCATTAAATGGTTCGTCCTATATTGAATTACCAGAAATGATTAAGAATAAAAAAGAATGCATTAATGTGAAGAACAATGATGAAAATTTTTTTTTTGGGCAATAAAATCTGCACTGTTTCCTGCTGAAAAAGACCCACAAAGAATAACTAAATATAAAAATGTGGGTCTCAATATCGAGAAATCATTACATAAAATTGAATACTGGGAGAAGGATTAGCTACATTGACTGATACAATACTTAAGTCTCGCCAGTGCAATGTGTGTTAATAGATATGGAGCCCAAAGGCTAGACCTACTATATATACCCGTGCTGTTACTGTGAGAAGAACTTCAGTTTTGCATCACATGAAGATGGCGCAAGCTGATACAAAGTCTGTCGTAGAGTATGTATCTATGGCTGTACCATTCTCTTCGGATGGAAAACAGTGTTGCTCCTGTGGGAAGATTTTCAGCAAACGCTGCCGTGCTCGTCGTCATAGGAAAAGCAAATGTGTACAAGGACCGACCTCTAGAGTACTAACATGCAATATGTGTGGTGTGACATTTGGTAGAAGCGATAATCTAAAGAGACACAATGGTATATGTAAAGGTAACGTACCTTTGCTTGACACAACACAGCATGCATTACCGCACGACAGGGTTATTCTTCCTGCTGATTCGTCGTGTAAACTAACGATAGTTCGAGCACTCATAACATTAGCTGGGCCTGCATCATATGCCGAACCAGTGTGAGAAGAAGGAAATACGAGTATTGCAGGCATTTACTATGAACCATATAGATCGCCAGAAGTTGTGATCAACAACCCTGCACTGCAAACATGTAAAGTGAAAAACGAAGACGCTGTACAGCATGCTGAGAACAAAAATGTGACCTCCAAGACTATTGCTGCTGGCGATGGTGTGAAGTATACTACTGATGAAGTGGCGACATCTGCAAAGCAAAAACGTGCTGTTGAAGATAAGGACTATTCGAAGTTGGGACGGAAGAAACATGGATACGAAACTAATACTCCGGGCCAGAAGCATCTCACAACCTCCCCACCATGGAAGATGAACCTAGATGCAGACAACATGTATCGTGAACCTTCTGCGAAGAGTAGCAGCTTATTTATTGAAGATCCAGATGGCTTGGTTGATGGACTGGGGCTGTTGATTTCACTACAGAGAAGTGGATATCATTATGTCGGCGAAGAAATAAATTCTACTATTGATGAACTTGGAGCTGGATGGTTTATTAAATGATTATATATATATATATATATATATATATATATATATATACACACACATACATATATATATGTATTTATTAATAATATGTATGTGATGTTGGTTATACATATAAATAAATGCAAAGAAAAACTAATTGGATTTATTTATTTTTAATTCCTCTCTTCTAAGAAATGAACCTGCTGCTATGCACATGTTTATAAAATGTTTGGTAGGTCGCTAGTAAAAATCGCTTGCTATAATACTTCCACACACTTCCCGATGGCCGACATAAATTTTCTTGCTATGACTATTCAGACTATCATTGTGGATGAACATGTAAAGACTACTTTCATGTTGACATGATGTAAGGAGCTAATCTCCAGAGTCCCTTGCTGTTGAGAATGTAGTTAGTGTTACAGATGGATAATTTAATATCTAGGGCCGCATATCCATTTATTGTTAAATATCGTTTCGTCAGAATACTCTGTTCGTGTTGTCTGTCTCGGTTTGTCACGCTGTGACTTGCATGTTACCTACTCATATATAAATGTCTGGCCGACTGCAAGTATTTGGGATGAACATACACTGAATACTGTCATGTACGGAAATATTTTGTTGGATAGTTCAATGCGATCGGTACATGACGTGCTCGATACTTAAATATAACTGTATTTATTTCAATTATGTTTCATGGTGTATTTTTACCTGTGAAATCATTGGACTCTCTAGGAGAATCGAACCTGCGATCCCTTATTCGTAATGATGGTGCACTGCCTCCGAATGGCTGTCAGGGTATACGAGTTATTTCCTATAATTTGCAATAGCATATGACCTAATAAGAGTACTTGTACATTTCAATAGCGTATGTAGAAAAGTAAGGACATATTTGTCAAGGACGGCGTACGTGCAAGTGCCGTATTGCTTTCTTGGTCGCTTATGTATACCGTGTACGAATATACAGAACGATCATTGTGGTCTGTGCGTTCGTCGAGTTCGTATCGGTAGTGAAGCTCGCGGTCTCCAAGTCATCTCAAACAGCTACACCAGGTAAACCTCTTCTCTTTATGTTTTGCACATTCTAAAAGAAGAGTTGAAATGTATATGTGTAATGGATTCGTGGGTAATTTACATGTGTATATTTTGCATATGTACGTTTAACATTGCATATGATTGTCTGTCTGTTTATGAACTGACGATATATATAATTAAATAATCTTCTAAGGTGAGGTAAGGCGTAGGGGTCTGAGTTCGAGACTCATAAAAATATTAATTCTCTTTCACACAAAATCTGGTAATTTTTTTTCTAGTTATGTGGAAATGTTTCAAGATTGTGCGATGGAGGTGAAACTAATATCATCATAGGTTAATTTTAATGAGAATTAATTTATACACTTTGCCTTTATTTATAGACTTGTCATAATACATCATTATACATGTTATTTTGTACATCATTTCCGGTTGTGAGCATTCAAGCACTATGTATTCACATATACTGCACTGCAGTTAACACATTGGCAGGTGTGTAATACCACTTTTAGTAAAAAAAGTAATTCTGCAATAGTAACATTGTAGCGTCACTTGCTGAAAACGACGGTGTCGGTGGTGTTATAAATGGTAAGTCTTCGTCTGATGATTCCGTCTTCATATTATAGTAGAGTATGCGATCACTGTAGATGCGATCTGCTTTCTGCCACTTCCACGCACAGCGATGAACTGATGTCTGTTTTACACGATGCTCGTTTGTATACTGATCATACTGTATGCTATTTGTGTTGCTCGCCATGGGGTTGGCTCAGTAGATGACTGCTGGTGGTGGGATGCATATGTCTGCATGGTTGTTGGACTGAAATATGTTACCTTATCCACTCGTTCGCTGTCTGGCTTGCAAAGTTGCCCTCTCAACTTCTTTACACTCGTTCATCTTTCCATGTCGGAGGTGCCTTGCTTTTTTTTTCTCTCCTGCTCACTCTCGTTGTGTCTTACACAATCTCCTGGGATGTGTCGTGTATGTAACGATAGCTCTACCTTGACAACATTCTAGACAATCAAGAATCTCTTCGTTCTGTTGCAGATAGGCAGGTAGGGGCGGATTTTATTTTGTGTCTCACGAGAAGAAATTCTTTAGGCGCATGGTGTCTATGTCGAGTGTTGTAAATGATTTCATCTTTCCATATATCAATAAAATTTTCTGGCCGCTAGAACAGCATGTGGTCATTTTCACTATGTCTTCTTGGCGAGAGAAAAAGCTATTTGGATCGATGTGTGTTGGTACAAACTTTTTATGTAGACCTGAAAGTAAGTAGGACGGACAGAAGCGTTATCCTCTACCAACACCACCTTATTCGAAGAGGTATTTTAGAGACATGCTAATATTTACAGCTTAATGTATTAAAAACTAAATAAACAGTTAGCTTGTACTGAATTAATCTCGTAAAGGGACACGCGTGTGTAATATGTTATTACAATGGTTGGTAAGTTCTTATAACAATTTGTAGCACTAATGTCCTTGTCGTTTCCACACTTGGCAATGTTTTTTTTTTCGCCTACGTACAGCGCCTGATGCTCATGCAATATGCATTTAATGGTAAATGGATATAACTAGTTTGCTTTTAAATCTATTTGCCACAGTGCATAGCAGTGTCGTCTCTCTCTTGCACGACTAATAGTTTAAATACATGTTGTTTCGTATGCCACAAATGATATATATTCAAATAAATACATGTATAGATAATGATTAAAATAAATAAATTGTTACCTTGTAATGAATTCCTCTTGTAAAGGGAAGTGCTTGTGTAACACGGCAGGTCTGTCGCCCTGGAGCCTGGCACACACACACACACACACACACACAGATATATATATATATATATATATATATATATATATATATATATATATCGCCTGGTGTTCTGTACCATCCCTTCGACTTGGTGAGAGATGCACGGTGCTCGCATCACTGATCGACCACCTTGGCTCGTTGATCGCACAGCGTTGGCTGCATCGGCCGCCGTGTTCTGCTGCTAGTGATGTGAGTGTTGACTGACTTTGAAGGTTTTGTTTCACTCGGTTCGTGCAGAAGGCGATATATTGACCGGTGTGGTCTGGTCTTGTCTGGAATCTTTTAACACAGTATACGGCACCCGACACATGTGTGAAATATATGATTTCGCTGGTTGGCAAATGTTAATATATATTTTCCTTTACATGTTGTTTTTTATATCTGTTTGCATCAGTGTGTAACAGTGTTAACCTTATCGCTTTTTTATACAACTGTTCGTCTCAGCATGTAGCGTCGACATCTCTCTTGCAAAGTTAATGGTTTAAATGATACATATTCAAAATAAGTACATGCACTATTTTATTTTATAATGTCGTCTTACAGATTAGTCGATCGCTCAATGCTGGACAGGACGTATGCATTGTGCTGCTAGTGATTACTGAATCTGACAGTTTCGTTTCACTCGATTCGTATGGAAGGTGTTTGCTATTCTGTTGTACTGACCAGAATGGTTTGGCCTTGTCTGGCATCTTTTAACATAGCGTACAAAACCTGGTGCATGTGTAATAAGTGATTGCAATTGCTGGTACGCACATATAACTATTTTTATATTTTTGTGTATCAGTGTGTTTAGCAGTGTTGTCCTTATTGTTCCCACACTTAACAATAATATATTTTTCACCTTACATAACGTCCGATGCTTGTACAATGGACACAGGTTGTTAAATGGCTATAACTACTTTGGTTTCATAACTGTTCCCATCAGCACATAGCAGCAACATCACTCGTGTGTGACTATTGGTTTAAATGTAGGTATGTGCTTATAGTTCCAGGACTATAAATGACATGTATTTACAACATAATAATCTGTTCAACTATACTGGATAACTGAAGTCCTCTGGTAATGGAAAAGTGCATGTATGATTTGGGCTGGTGTACCACCCTGGAGTTATAACACATCTCTCGACTAGTATTCTGTGCCATCCCTACGACTTGGCTAGGCCTGAACAGTGCCTGTGCTGCCAGTCGTACGCTTGTTGGGCTGCCTTACAGATTCTCATGATGTTATTTGGTCGCGCAATGATGACCGGATCGGTCATGTTCTGCTGCTAGTGTTTTAAATGTTAGTTGTACTCTGAATTTGCTGGTTAAGTTTCAGTTTGGTTTGTAAGTAAGTTGTTTGCTATTCTATCATACTAGTCAGGACCGTTCGGACTTGAGTAGTGGCATCTAACACCTTGTACAATGTTCGACATGTTATGGTTGGTAAGTGCCTATAACTGGTTTCCCTAACATCATGTTTGCATCTGTTTGCATCGCTGTGTAGTAGTAGTGATGACCTTATTGTTCGCGCACTTCACAATGGTAATTTTTTTCCACTTGACATAATGTACAGCACTCGATGCTCGTGCAATATACACAGAGTGTTAATTGATGTTCGTGATGTACATACATATCTACCAGTCCCTTAAATGGTTCGGAAATTGTAACTAACTATGCTTATAAGTATGCTTAGAACATACTTGACCCCATGACCCTTTTCGATGTCGGAGCTGATACTTGTGTTATGAATTTGGAGTATATATCTTAAACAGTTCGAAAATTACAGCCCGCTATGCTTATAAGTGTGCTTAGGACATACTTGACCTTGCGATCCTTCTCATTATGGTAGCTTATGTTTATGTTACCGCGACCATTTTCGTTGATGGGGGTTATGTCTATGTTATGAATTTGGTAGCTATATCTTAAATGGTTCAGAAATTACAGCCAACTATGCTTGTAAGTAGACATAGGACATACTTGGCCCTACACCTCTTTTCATTGTCGAGGGTGATGCATATGTTATGAATTTGACAACTATATCTTAAACAGTTCGGAAATCAAAGCCAACTATGCTTATACATTGACATATGACATACTTAACCCTACATCCCTTCTCGCCATCCCAGGTGATAACTATTATGAATTTGGTGTCTATATTTTTAATGGATCGGAAGTTACAGCCAACTATGCTTAAAAGTAGACATCATGACATACATAACCCTCTGTCCCTTCTCATCATCTCAGGTGATGACTATGTTATGAATTTGGTGTTTATATATTAAATGGTGCCAGAATTATAGCCAACTATGCTTATAAGTAGACATATGACATACTTGACCCTACGACTCTTCTCACCATCTCGAGTGGTGACTATGTTATGAATTTGGTGTCTATAACTTAAATGGTTCGGAAGTTACAGCCAACTATGCTTATAAGTATACATTTGACATACTTGACCCTACGACACATCTCAGGTGGTGACTATGTTATGAATTTGGTGTCTATAAATTAAACTGTTCGCAAGTTGCAGATAACTATGCTTAAAAGTATACATATGACATACTTGTCTCTACGACCCTTCTCACCATCTCAGGTGATAACTATGTTATGAATTTAGTGTGTATATATTAAACGGTTCGGAAATTACAGCCAACTATACTTATAAGTAGAAATATTACATACTTCACCCTACGACCCTTCTCATCATCTCGAGTGGTGACTATGTTATAAATTTGGTTTCTATAACTTAAATGGTTCGGAAGTTACAGCCAACCATGCTTATAAGTATACATAAGGCATACTTTACCCGCGACCCTTATCATCTGGGGTGATGCCTGTGTTATGAATTTGGCAACTATATCTTAAAAAGTTCGGAAATTACAACTAACTTTGCTTATAAGTAGACATATAGGTAATTTCCCACCTGTGGCATCATCCAAAATGGCGGTCGGGCTGTCCTCCAGTCTTCAGCCCCAATTACACAGCCATCTATGCTTATAAGTAGACATAGGTTATTTCCTGCCTGTGGTGTCATCCAAGATGGGGGTTGGACTGTCCTCCAGTCCTCAATCCTACAGCCAAATATGCTTATAAGTATATCAAGATGGATGCCTCCAGCAGACAATAACAAACAAGATGGGTGCCAGACGAATGTTTTTTTTTATTATTACAAGTCAATCTGGCGAGTGCGCGCTCTCTCGTATCTGCCTTATTTCATCTCCTATCGGTCCACATGTGATGATAGTCTTGTCTTGTGGTTAGCACACCGGACTGGCGACCTAAGGGTCGCTGGAATGAAACTGCACGACTCCAGCATTTTGTGAGTTCACACTTAAAATAAATTACCAGCGCCCCTGGCAGATGATGAGCGAACACAAGATGGCTGCCAGCACTCCTAGCTGTCACCAGTGGAACTTCACTCTGGTGGCGAGTGCGAGAAACAAAGATGGCCACAAGCACACACACTAGCACCGATGTGGGAATCATATATGGACGGCAAACAAGATGACTGCCTGCAGCAGACGATGGTCGTTACCAGCTGACGACTATAAAACAAGATGGCCGACACCAGCAGACGACTAACAAGATGGAAGGAGAAAATCCCCTTCGGGAATGAAAGGAAGAGAAAGAACGAGAGGAAGAGAGAAAAAAAAGTGGAATGCAAAAGAAAGAAAACTTGTGAGGAGCCCGAGGAAACCCTCAGAACTGAAATCCAATATGGATGCTGTCGGAGATGAATGAGCGATCAGGAGGATTCGAGATGGAATGAAAGAGCAGGAAGAGACATTGTACTAGCTGACAATATGGCTGACTACATACTGACTGACAAGATGGCAACCAGGAATTATTGCACAATCTGGATGGAGTTATCGCAATTTCCGGTGCAATCATCCGCAATGTGATAAATTCCGGATTAAATGTACAATTCAGAGAAAAAGGGAAATTCCGAGGGAAAAAAGACACATTCCGAGGGTAAAAAGGGAATTCCGCGTGCTGACTGCTAAAATGGCGGCTCCGACGTCATACAAGATGGCCGCCATCAGTCTTGCCGCCCTGCTGCAGGCTGAAGTTGCGCCAGCTTGCCCATTTTCATACTATTACTAATATCGTTTAAGATTTAATCATTCCGATATATTGGATAGATACAATAATTATATAATGGTTACTGAATCGAATTTGTCTGTAGAAATTGCCAAAAAAATTAACAGTTTTGACAAAGTATTCGATACTAGTAAAACTGGATTCGTGATACTTGCAAAAAACTTACAACCTCGTGAGACTGTACATTTAACCAGGTTGATGCAAGATGTTGGCTCTTAATCAGGTAAATGTGTAAAACACAATTTTGAAGGATATATAGTTTTTTGTGATGAACTACACGAACGTAAATAATTTGATTATTAAATTAAAAAATGTGGTCACTTTACAATTATTGATATCCACCATCATCCAAATCGATAGTGATTTCAGCTATGTGTTGGATGCTCAAACTACGGCGGCGGTCAAGTCGTATTTCAACAGTAAAATTCGAACACCAAATATCATAAAATGTATTAACAAAGCGATCGTGGCAAAAAAGGTTTGAGTACACGGATAAAGAGATTCGTTTACAACCCAATACTGAATTGGGAAAATTGTCAATTTCTTTTCTCGATGAAGACAATGACTGGTTGGCGGCACAAATCATTAATAATTTACACCTATCAAACAAGCACTTGTTGTTTTCCAAATGCGCGTCTCAGTGTTATAAATCCGATACTAATTTGAAAAACCTTCCAGTTGAGTATTTCGAGCTACAAAATAATTTCGTTTTCGTAGTCCCGAATAATTTAAAGAATAGTGTAGTGGTGACACCGAATAACGATTTGGTCAAAGTAGTGATTGATAGTTCTACATCGCTAGCACTCAGCGCAGCTCAGATTCCCGTTCTCGGTGAGTTACAAGAACACGTAATTGTTTATGTTCCATCCGGTAACAATTCATACATTTATTCCTCTCGTAGTTATACTGCAGATACTTATTTGAAATTCCAAAATTACAATCGAATATCAAATACAAAAACTATCATGGTGAATGACGAAATTGAATATACTGATTTGAATACTAATTGATACCAGTATTTTGCACTCATTCGATCCGCTTCAGAGAATTTAAAAGGAGAGGCGATAGAATTGATCAACAAGTACAACATTACCTTTTTGTTTCAAATCGAAAGCAATTCAGTATCTCTTATGGACAATCCCAGGATTAATAAGTACATTTCACGAAATGTCTATTCTTTCAAACACATTATTTTGTGATATGCCATCCAAAAAATATGTATGTTACTAAGTGACTAAACGACGATCAAAGTTTCCAGTTTTCCTACCCGTCATCCTCGTCCTCCTCCTCTTCGTCTTAAACTCCTTCCACTAATACATTAGTGATTGGTTTTCCCAAATTGATTTTAAACAAGGCAACAGTTTTGGATTTGGATGTAAGTACGGCTAGTGTTATCTTTTCGTTCGAACCAAATATCTACGAGCAAAATAGTCAAGAAGGGGTGTTTGAATCCTCGGGGGAAGCTGTTTATTCACCAGTAGATTTGAATTAGAACATAGTAAACAACCACGAATTAAAGTTGGTGGATCATAGGTAAGTTCATGTAATAGCTATCAATAAAATGCAGAATTCGTTAAACTCGAATGATGAGTTAATCAATTACTTTGCGACACTTACGCGTTCTCTAATTTTCATCATTTTTCGTACTGTTTCTGAACTATTTGTCCGCGTTTTGGTGACGAATTCGGCCACATTTAATGGCCAATGGATCAAAAACGCGCCTATTTTTGTTATGACGGCTAAGCTAAACAATAATTTTCAGGAAAGCCAACTAAATACACAACTTACTGGTGTATTGTATAAAATGCGCACCACATCCAACAGTTTCATGTATCAATACATTTGTATAAGAGATCTAAACACATCCCTGCTCTACGACAGAAACAAAAACGAAGCGATTGCCCAAACGACCAGGTCGAATAAAACACTACGATTTGTCATTAGTTAAAACCCTAAAAATTAAGTGAATACAAATATGATGAATTTGTGGTCACTGCATCTTTATACAAAACTTCGATGAACGAACCATTTCCATCAAATGCCGAATATATGTATAGTGCGATTGATGGTCGACTTTATGTCATAAACCTCTCATCCTTTGTTGGTATTACAGGGATTTCTGCCATTTACGAGAATAAAGAACCGGGAGAAATAACATTGGCAAAACGCGTGACAATCACAAGCTCTATTTTCTTCGAATAGTACTATTCAAAGCAATTTTATCTGATTAGTATTATTTGAGCAAGTACTTGGAAGCCATGCCAGATGGAAAACACACACTAGTGGTGAAGATTATCGATTCATTCACGGGAGATAGCGACATCGTTTTCAAAAAAGATCTAGCCAATTGATTTAACGAACGTAATGGTTTCCAAGTTATTGAAAACATTTAGAGGAACCTCGTCATCATTTCAAATGCTTCCCCTGAAGAGACCTCCCCTTAATTCTAAGTCAAGTTCTCCCCCTCCCCCCCCACCATCGAGCTCCAAGCACTCGTAGCACTATGAGTGGAAATAGGCTCTGCTACAGCTTATGGCTACAGAGATATGCTCGCTGCGAGGTAACACAGCATTACCTTAAGAACCGAAGCTCCATGCACTTACAGCATACGGCCGTAGATATAATTTGTCACAGCCTATGGTTACAGAGACTGGCTGCTGTAAGGTAGCACATCATTATTTTTATATACATATGTCCCCAAGGAAATATGCTACTATTTGTAATATTTAGCATAGTATTTAAGGTCAATTAGGGTAGATTAATTTGCCCTTTCATCCGCAGGCCCTTGCCATCTTTTAATGTTCCTGTAAAAACCAGTAAGAGCCAGCCCTGCTGACACTTACTGGCAGCTCACTTTTTCTCCTTTAATTTTCAGTTTCACAGAAGAGATCGGAGGGAGGAGGCCCAATAGCGCCACTTCCCACACCAGAGAGGCGCCCAAACACCTCTCTGGTTACTGCCGGCACCAAGTTAAAGAACAATAAAGACGCCCGTCCCCTCTCTACTAGTCTTTTCAACTCTACTAACCAAGAGCATGTTCCCAAACACTCAGTCTCCTGTAGCATTCTATTTAATTTAATGCATGCAATATTTGTTGAAATTTTTACTTCCCTGTCGCAAGGGTTTTTACGTCTCTCTTGATGGTTTATGTAAGTCATTAATGAAAAAATAAAATAAAATAATCCTTTTAATTTTTTCTACTCTCTCTCTCTCTCTCTCTCTCTCTCTCTATCTCTCTCTCTCTCTCGGTATATATAGTGTGGTATTCAGAGTGTTGTAGCAAATGTTTAGTTGATGTAAGTAAGAAAATTCATCAAAACGCTCAAGATGGCTACGAAAATAAATGTCAACATTATTGCAGATATAAATTTTGATAAAAGGTAGACATTTGTACAAAAGTCGCCATTACTAATCAAATTAATGATATAGTAAATAAATGTATTGTTTTATTGGTGAATAGTGCAGTAATTCCCGAGATTAGTATCGAAACCCCCAATCAAATACAATCCTCTATCGATCATGTTTATTCGAGAGCTAATTTTAGATGTATAGAGTGTAAAGTCCAAAACTTGATCTGGATTTTGTGCACTAAAAGTTTTCAATTGATTTGACAACATCGTATCATCATCATTACCGCCAACATTGTTCCAATCGATACGAGATCCATTCGAGTTGACTTTGTGGGACAGTAGGTATTGTAAACGAAATTGCAATAATGTTTTAAAATCGTCATCTTTTACTACTTTAGTAGAATGAATACCCGTAACAGGTGGGTTAAATATGGCATCTTTTTTTAAAAGGCCGCTAATTTACCGGTGTCGGCACCATTATCGATAGAAGATGGTTGGATGGAAACATGATTCGCTAAATCAACAACTCCTTCGTGCGCATTCTTCCACATAATGACGACCATAATCGGTGTATATTCCATCGTTCGAAAATCCCAAATCTTTTGTTTCAATTCCAGTTCCAGCTTTAATATATCATCTACATAATCTTGACCTTGTAGGTTTTGCAAGTTGAATGGATCGAATATGGTCAAAAACACATCGGCGACTGCAGTCATGATCAATACAACATCAAGTATGGGCACCCAAGCAAGAGTAACTGCAGCAAATGCTCTAACAGCGAATCCCACGATTTTCAAAGCAGTCGATATCACAGCTCTCGTAACAAATTCTGTCATCAAGGCTCTGAATAAATAAATTCCCAACTGACGATTCAAGATCTTTGCACTCGTTTCGATCATTGTGGGTCCGATCTGTTTGACTAGGGTCTTGAGAACCATATTCAGACCGACCTCACCGAATAATTGCAGCAGGAACTCGTAACTACCCAATCCTTGGATGCAAGAGATTATAATATCGGCAATTATGTCGGAAATATCTTCTGTATTCGATAAATCATCGGGACATTTGGTGGGAAAACCACACATTAAACCGAGCATTTAATATTCGTCGATTTGACGTTTACCATTATCTGTATATTTCAAGTGGTATGGCACCGAATCGGCTTGCGGTCCGATTAGAACCCGAGTATCTTTATCGGAAACTATGGATTCGATATCGCGGGTCAGTATCGAAGGCTCCACAAGCCTTTCCCCTCCCCTATAAACTGTGGTCCAAAATAAATGTCTCGGTGTTTTTTCTGTGATGCTCATGTCGCAGAACGCCTCGTAATTGATGAAGTTATTCCATTCCTCGACGTAATCGGGTAATCGGGCATTTGTCCCATTGGTGGTACTTGCGGGATCTTTACATCGTACTGATCGATTCCATGAGCCAATTCCACAAAGCTGTATTCGATAATCTTGTACAAGTAATTTCCGATGAAAATCGACATCGGAATCAGTTCCTATCGTGTTTATGTGCGGAATAATAATGTCTTCATTACGCGCCAATAATCATGTATTCCCAATAGGAAGACTTCTTGATGAACCAACATACACACATCGCAGCGGTCGCTCCAATTGTTATTTGTGCCGTGATATTTCGATTCGGGATCTTTGGTTGGAAAACATGCTCCTTGGCACGCAATCACATCTGAATTGCCACTCTTGAATATTTTAGGGACATCTCGAGGTGTGCATGTTTTTCCCAGTGGATAATGCAGATTGCGTCGAGATGCATCGTAGAATTGTTTCCCACCTTTAAGACGAACCTGATAGCAATAAACAAAAAGATCCAAGTTTGTCTTTTGTAACTCTACATCTCGACGAATTTCTACGTATACTTGAGAAAATATTTGCGGCACTCGTAGCAAGTATTGGTTATAAGTTAATAGTTTTTGTCATTCTAAAACATTTCTCAAAGCATTTGAATAATCCAAGTTTGTTGGTCCGGGGAATATGGACATATTATGTTTTTTTAGGCATATATATAAATAAATAACAAAAATGCAATCACAGAGTCAACCTCAAGCTCAGGGTAGTTCTAATATATTTTCGAATCTCAGTACGCTTTCATCAAATCGTACCATTAATCTCAATCAATCAAATGAAATTAATCGATACTATTCACTCATTTATGTTAATCAAAAACTTAACCTCAGCAATGGTTGTAACAATTCCATCGACATAGAATTGACGCCTAATTGTTTCTTAAATAGCGAACGATGCGGTGCAAACACACCCACTAGCGAACAGTTGTTGATTGGTGGATAGTGCGAGACTCACAAGTCAGATTCCTGTAACATAAATTATAATTTATTTTGAAAATACAACAAAGCAATATTAAGCCCCATCTCAAAGACGAGCATTTCGGTCGAACAATGTCCCTTGTATCCCATCCTTTTCGGACAACCATTGAAAACTTCCGCTAAAATGTTTATGAATCTATTCTTTAACAAAACCGTAAATTTATCGATTTGTCGAAATTGGCCACTTTATTCGAGAACTCTACATATCCCAAAAACATCACTAGTACCGATAAACTCAAACTTTTTATCAAACACGTGTTCGATCACGGACTAACATGGGCTTCTGTTTTGGATCTAGCGTGTATTGAGAAGGTCAAAGTGAAAATGTTTTTTTTTTTAACCAGGATTATCTATATAAAGACATGGTCAAACAAAAATAATGGATCCATGACATAACGACCTCTTTGCCAAACACAGAAGTCGCTATGGAGGATGGCAAAAAAATGATACAATATGTGGTTCATTTGGCACAGTTTCCCATTTTTGGCATTTTTAACAATCCTAAGCTACCTCCCCTCGTGCGATATAAACGTCAATGCACTCGGATACGTGGCAAACATCAAAATTTTCAACTCAAACTTGGTTTACGGTACAGGACTTGGACTTGGCACGATTTGGGCAACATGGAAAATATTGAGTTGGACAATTGGTATCCAAAAGACGTCCAGGCCATCATCAATTCCTAACCACTCCATCAAAACATTGATGTTTTGCATTTGAACTACATGGGGGTGGAGAGGCTAAAAATACCAATCGTCAAAAGAAAAATCAACCAATGTTGTGAATACATCCCAACACTTTTGTAATATCGTTAAAAAATTTAAAAAAACAAGACATAATATTTAAAAAATCTAATATCAATTTGGAAAATGAAATGAACTCGTCCGATTTTTTCATGTTGGCACAAGTCAAATCTTTATCGTATAAATCAAACTTGACATTACCAGAAGCAGCTTTTGTAGTGGTATATTCCACATTCTTTATCGACATCAGAAACAGTTGAAGTAGTTGCTTGTTTGCTGTCGGCAAACACTTGTACCGTTCTGTTGACGAATAGGCTCACTGGAGAATATTGTAAAAGGCTGCATTGCACCCGTTCTTCTGCAAGTTGTTTATCAACAAATTGTCGAATTTCATAAAAACCGAATCTATTACAATCAAATGCAATGTTTTTCAACACCGCTGTCGACGATTTGCCACAAAATATATTTGTTGGGAATTTTTTTTCTCGATTAATACTCATTTATTTCAACTGCATCAGCGGCGATCGACCAATAACCGAGTAGTCCGAAGCCATGCAATCGATGTAATCATATTTCATGGGCATGGGAATGGCTGTTCCCTTTTGCGATGAGATATTGCTCAATTTTAAACCATCGTAGAATCGATGCCGGTACTCTACAACAACCTCGAAAATGAGCTGATTATTATGCAGGAAATACACGTTCGTCTTTACTCGTTCCATTTTCGTACATTGTCGTTATTGTCCAAAATCCACATGTACTGAAGATTATAACATTCATCCCATCATAATGTGCACTTGCTCTCGGATTTTTGGAATTCCTTTCTGAATTATGATTACAAAAAAATAATTTTAAAAAGTTTGTATTTTTTTACCTACTATATTCACAAATAAACTAGTGCTGAAATGAGGGGATTCAACCAGGATTGGTAATTATCCTACAAAACCAACAACAGTTCGTGTTTGTCTTTCTATTTTAAGTCTTGGCCAATCAACATACCTATTTTAATTGGGAAATAAGACAGTGTCGATGGGACTATCAGATTGTGTAGTTTTGTGCGAAATAAAACTTCGATATTTAATATTTTATTCACATATTCTTTCACATCGCAAAGATTTTTCAACAACTTTATGGGCGAGCTAATGGTATGTTCGAGAGCATTTTCTATATCATAGTGATGGTGAAACTATAAATTCACATTTGCAAACATGAAACCCACTCTTGGATCCAATAAAGTTTTATTACTAACACGCAGTATTTTTTGTCACCACCATCTCCGCTTTCGCCATCGATTTTTTTTTCTTTGGCGCTTTGGCTTGGATTAAAAATGATGGAGTAAATGAATCTTCTAAATTTAGTTTTGAAGGGTTCTGCCCGAAACACAACGATATATAAGTCGGCATTAAAAACATTACCAAAGTTCCATTTTCTTGTGTTTCATCACTTATTTCTACATTTACAAAACACCTTTGAAAAGGAAATATATCGGGAATTTATCCCTTTATCACCAGTGACATTGAATGATTATAAAGTAAGGATGGCATTTACTCAAGTAACACGATAGCAATAAAAGCACATAATAAACAAAGTTTTCAATTTTTTTAATTTTTTGCGAATAAATCAATTAGTTATCAATCGGTGCGATATTCGATCTATAAGTCGCGAACCAACCTTGGGTATAAATCGCTCTAAACTGCGGCAGTAAATTCTCTCTTGGTTTATATTTCGGATATGCAAAATACTGCCAAAACGATTCGCATTTGATCAAATCGGATAGAAACTCTTTGGCGGTGGATGATAGATGCGATCGTCATCTTCGATGTTTTCAATTTCGACCATAAACAATCTTTGCAAATGAGACTCCACTGAACATTAATACGTTCTTTCCTGCGAAATTCATTCGCCTACATTGTATGCTCTTCACTCACACAACACTGATTTGACACTGAGAAAAGATTTTTCCCTTTTTTTTTTTTTTTTGTAGAGGTTTTTTTTTGTTTTTGTTTTATTTCAAACATGCATGTGTATATACATATATATCTGAATGACTCTCCTCCAATTCATCAGAAGATCATCGTCAACCATGTCGGAAAGAGATGTTCTCGAAAACTGTTTCACTGCATCGTATATCATGTGGCTGATTGCTTCGGTATTGATGGTAATCAGCAATGGATTTTTACATGAAGAACACCTCAACAACATTTTCGTCATCATAGCCGGACTGACAATCAATTTGGTTTCGATCACTGAAACCCTAACATTGATTGTTTGGCGAAGACAGTTACTGTCGCCAATAAATTTGACTGGATGGTGTGGTCGGCTGTTTGGGATTACTAATTTTACAACTCTATGATCATTTTATATTTGTAAATGAAATGATGTCTATAATCATCACGACTGTCTTTAGTTTGACTTGCAGTAGCTTAATGTTTATCACTGCGCGAGTTTTTCCCGAACAAAAATATTTGTTTTTCTCGAAGGCACTTCCGGTGTGGGGAAGACTACACTGTCTACCCAATCGTTTTATTTTCTCCAGTTTCTGATGGAATACTCCCCATACAAGAACAAGAACGAGAATAGCCTACTCCAATCGATGTATACCATCGACTTGGTAAACGAATAAATGTGCTACATACAAACACTGAAGAAAAGTAAAGTATTTCTAGACCACTCTCCATACTCGCAGTTTGTGTATGGGTTGTTATTCGATTACAATGGCCAACACGCCGACCCGCATATGTTCAAACAAAATGTGTTGCCCATCTTACAACTTTGTGCCGAACATTTACTTCGCATACACAAAAGGTTCCTGCATAAATTTTCCATTTTGGGTTGTAAAGTCGAAATGATATGGTGTTTCGCTGCGGACATTCCATTAATGAAGGAATTTATCAACAGAAGAAACCTGTTTGAAATCACCAATTGGTTCAACATGAAAATCTACATTACTAATCAAAATTTATTGTTTGCTTGGTTTGCTTCGTTGTTTGAGGAAGAAGTTGTGGTTGCGAAAAAATATGTATCAAATGAATTGACAAAAATAAAAGTATAAATAATTTTATATATATATATATATTTATTTACAATATCAATATTTTACTTTCAGCTATTATTTTTTTACTACATATTGCACATTTCGAATGCGTAAATAGACATTCTATACATGAAATCGAATGACCACAAGGCAGAAAAACAACCTTCTTTTCTCTTTGGTAAGAAATCTTGCATAAAAATGGATTTTGTTTCTCATCTTTATTATCGCCACTGCTGTGGCCCACACACTTCTCCAAATCATTGTTTGTGGAATTATTGCATTGCTGCTGCTCATGCATTTCTCCAAATCGTTATTTCTATAATTTGCTGTCTTCTCATTCTGTTATTGCTTAAGCCGTCGTATTATTTCCACTCGAATTTTGTCGATGAAACCCTTTCCTTTTACCAAAAGGAAAAATTTACATTCTGGATACCAAAAACCATGTTCTATCCAAGGATCTTCTTCATCTTCCCAATGTATAATGTTTTTACCGCAATGAAAACAAGACACTCTATCACCGAAACCCATATAAAAGAACCCCGCATTACTTAGCCGTTTCGGATCTTGAACTAGAGATGGAGGCCATTGTTTTACTTTAAACATTTTTATTCGTGCTTCGCAGATATTGTATTCAGGATAGGCATGTTGTTCTTTGATGTTTTACAAAGTTAAGATATGGCATCAACATCTACATCATCATTCGTGATGTTAATTTTGCAAACATTTTTACCGCCCTCGAAATTTTCAGTCATAACAGGATATATGTTATCCTTTATGAAGTTAACATACAGACATTCAACCATCGAGTAATTATAAATGTGTTATATCCAAGGATCATCTTCTTCCTTACAGTGATAATATTTGCAACCGCAATAACAGCAAATAACTGTATCATAGTCCCCCCGTGTAAAAGAAACCAGCTTGGCTAAGTTGTTTCGGTTGTTGTTTCAACGCTTTGTGCCAAAACTCATACGTTGCCAACCGCGATTCAAACAAATTATATTCGGGATACCTCAAACCTATATATTCCTCGATACCTGCCTCTTCGAAACATGCTGCTCGCAATCCCATAAATACAGATTGCACGGCATTGGAGGGCCGCAAATATTCGTGAAAAGCATACCCGAAATTAACCATAACTATTTTCCTCCTCTCTCTATTCCGTCCACCTTGTGTCGGTGACTATCCTTATATATATATATATATATATATATATATATATATATATATATATATATATATATATATATATATGAAAACCATTCACAAAGTATTGCATGAATGATTCGGTGAATCATTGTCTTGGGAAATAACAAAATCTTGGATTTATTTAAATTCGTTTTTCATTTAAATACAAATCATCATCTCTCAAGGTTAAACCATTACATTCGATAGCCGAGATAAACGAATTATGACCAAGTTGGGCAAACATGTGCACATTTATATCCATTTGGTACATTTCCTTATCGATTTCGGCCGTGATTTCGTTCAAGTAGAAATTTAAGGAATTGATTGTGTCTTTAAATTCGAGTGTACAATCAAGCGAAACACATTTATCCACGAGTCCCAGGTAGTGAAGAATGTTTACTTTGGCGCCGCTCAAAACGATGCGAATTAAATTTCCGTCCAATAAACATTGTGATTTTAACGAGGAGAAAAAAAGAGCAATTCGTCGTGAAAATCATTAATGATGCCATTTGCCAACTCGTAAGTTTTCTGGTTAACCTCGCAAAAGAAATTGTATGTTTTCCTTGAGCCATACTTGAAATAAACACAGAGACAAAAATTTTCCAAAATATCCGCTGTTGGTTCGACCAAGTTGTAAACGTGGGCACATCGATAACCAGTTTGTCCAATGCTTCACAATTCGTTTTATCATCGAATCATTTCAGGGTGTAAATGTTACGAAACAATTCGTATAATTGGTCAAACTCATGTGTTTTGGGTTAGATAGTTTCAGCATGCACATAATATATGAGCTTCGGTAAATTTTAACCTCAGTTTATTAAATTAATGTAAATACTGTAAATGGGAGACATGTTGATTATCGCTTCCTTGGCGGTGGCTGCATCCAAAACCACATTCAATAATTCCGTATTTCCATTGATGTCGGCATTCTGTTTCTTCTGGATCAACAGTGAGGCAATCAGTCAATCTGTCATCGCAAAAGCCACTCGATCGATGACGACGATCTAGGCAGGATGTATCACTGGATCTCATTTGAGTAAAATTACGGTATCCCACCCCAGATTGATAAATTTCTCCTTTTGTCCACCTAAAATGTTGGTCAGGTCAAAGTGGATGATTTGAGATACGTTCAGGTCGATGACTAGCGATGTCATCCACGTATGAGGAAAAGTGATTTCGTTTGGTCGTAGATCGGCTTGTAAAACAATTTGACTGTGCAAACATTTTATTTGTGGTGACAGTAAATTCCGGCGCATCTGGCTCCTGCTACCTTGAAACATTGTCTTTATCGACCCATTACAAAATGGAATGTCGAAAAACTTTTGAATGTCGACAAATGTTTGCTTGACACAGCAAAAAAATTGCTCGTCCAAGGTGTAAATAGCTGTTTGCCAACCTTGCACGACTCACCAACCTTGCACGATTCTAACAGGAGTAAAAAAAGTACATTTTTGCTTCCAGTTGGTATAAATTTGACTTTATTGCCACATCTTTATCCGATCTATTAAATTGTGGTGCCATTTCCCAGGGTATTCTGGAAACTATACAATCAGGAAATCAAACGAATCCAGAATGGAGTGAATTTTTTTTTTTTTTTTTCGAAATGTACTGGTGATTCCCAATCATCTTGAACAGGATGACCAATTCGGTCAGTTTCCAAAATGTTTTTATACTTGGAAATTGATTCCTTCGAGTGCATTTTCAAGTTGAGAATAAAAAAAACAGCATATATCCTCGGAATTGATTTTTAATTGTTCCATCACCCTGTGATTCGACCGACGGTAAATGTATGTAATTTTTTTTGTACGATGTAAACACCAATATTGTTTTGCACATCGACTAAAGCACAATTTTTTGAATTTTTCCTAAACCACCAACTATTTTGGATACACCTCATTTGTTTTGTTCTAACAATTGGCCAGTTTTTTTGCTCATTCCAGGGTAATGTCCGACACTCGGTACTTCATTTTATTGTGTGTGAGTTTCACCTGAGAAACAAAGACTTGTATACTCCATTAATTTAATTTTTTTTATTGTATGTGTATTTCACCTGATAAAAAAGGCTTATATACATTCTTTATTTTTTTTATTTTGCATCCATCAAGTAAGACTCCCGACATGAAAAAAAAATTCAAACTAATAAGTGTGGCAAGTAAAAAAATTATGTGAGGTAAAGTTGAAGGTAATGAAGCAAGCATGTTGGCATAATCTTGAGGCAAACTTGAAAAGTGCCTCAACAAGATTGTCCTGTAATTTTTCATTATATTATGGCATAATCTCGAGTCAAAGTTGAGGCATTCTCATGATTGCCTCAAGATCCATGTGAAGCAAAGTAGAGGTTACCTCATCTTTCCCTTTTCATTCCCTCTTATTAGACTCATTCACTCACATAGTTTTGTGAATCGACCTGTGATGTGAATGGATGGTGTTGAAGGAAAGCATCTGGTATCTGCATCGTTACCATCTTTGTATCCCAGGGCATCGACCGTGAATGTAACATCCGAGATGATAGTCAGTCCTTTTATAAGTTACCTTGACGAATCTGTATCGAAAATCAGCTGGATATTTATAAATTGAGTTATGTTTCCATAAAGGCACATCTCCAGTTTAATAAATGGCTCTGGAAAGTCGCCCAAGTAGGTAATTCTCCAAGAAATTGGTTTTTAAATGTGCAATAATCACGTAAAACGTATTTTATGTTTATTGTTTTGCCACAGATAAAGAAAGTCGTGTAAAAATTCAAATTGATAACCACCCAATGCCATTTATCGATTTTTAAAAATGTCTGGGATACTAAAACATCCATCGGCGAACACGAAAAACCACGGCGATCATTTTCAATTATATTGATTGAATACATGATAAGAGTAACAAAAACCATTATAATGTTTCGAGACTTGATGGAATTTATACACAATTTTTCTTTTGAACAATGTTGTGTCAAATGGACAGAGATGGTAGATGTTAGATATTTGTCAATTTTACCCTACAACACAATGATGGTGAATACACCCACACAGTATTCGTCAGTGCAATTCATCAACCGACAACTCGAACTGGTCATAATAATAGTCTGACTTTGGGTATTTATAGTTTAGTTTTTTTAGTTTTGCAGTAACAGAAAAAAAAATTCATAATGCCTTGGTTTTTTATAAGTAGAGAAAACATTCGAGTGCTCTACAGTCGTCATTCTTCACAAAGTGACTTTTGCCAACATTGTTATCATCATTATTGTAGCAATATTGACAATAGCAATGACACTGGTAAACATGATACCTATAGAGATGATAATAACAGTGATGTAATTGGTTGTTATAGTTATGATACCAACAATGATGAAAATAATTGCAATATCAGTGATGGTTATGATGGGAATGTTTGTACTACTAACAATGATAATGATGGCCTTGATGGAGATGACAACAATGATTGGAATTTGACATTTGTTACAAAATTATTTTGCATTAAAAATAAACAAGTCTATATGTACATTAAATAAAAAATATTGATGAAAAAATCATATTTTGTTTTGTTCCGAAAAATTTTGTCAGAGTAAGTTATTATCAACATCCCCCATCCTAATTTCAACAACCAATCATGTTGCAGCATTTCATTTCCCCTCCTTTTCCCTCCTTTCAGTTTGCCTGTATGGCAGAGAAATCTGGAAAAAAGACGTCAGTCGACGGCGAAGCTGGATAGAGGAACATCAACCTTCCTCCACTCCAGAACAGAAGATAAATAAATTAAGAACAAAAAGATATGTTAATTAAAAATATACCATGTAAAATATTAATATTTTATAAGGTATATTTAATTGTATTATTATTATACTTGCCTTATACCTTTTGCTCTGGAGTGGAGGAAGGTTGATGTTTCTCTGTCCAGCTCTTGTGGTCGACTGGGGTCATTTTTTTTCCCCAGATTTCTCCACCAATAGGCAAACTTTGAAAAGGGTAAGGGAGGGGAAATTAAATAGTGCAATCTGATTGGTTGTTGAAAGTGGCAGTGGGGGGGGGGGGAGGAATTTCGATCACAACACACTCTGGTAAAGTCTTGCAGATTTAAACGAGGGTAAAAAAAAAAACTGTTCCAAATTTACATTATTATTCACCTAACATTTACAAGGCAAATTTTGAGTACTAATTATTTTTATAAAGACCAGGCACACACAAGTTTTCTCTGAACTAAAAAGACTTGTGTAGACTTTACACGGTCCTCCACTCCTTGTGAAATAAATTAAGTTGAATTTCCCCACTCCTAATTTCAACAACCAATCACATTGCAACATTTAATTTCCCCTCCATTCCCCTCCTTTCAGTTTGCCAATATGGTGAAGAAATCTGGAAAAGAGATGTCAGTCAACAGTGAGAGCTGGACAGAGACACATCAACCATCCTCCAGTCCATAACAAAAGAGAAATAAAGTAAGAACAAAAATGTAAGTTAATTAAAAATTATAAAATATATTTTATAATATATAAGGTACATTTACTATTATTATTACAGGTGCCTTTTTCCTTTTGCTCTTGAGTGGAGGAAGATTGATGTTACTCTGTCCAGCTCTTGCCGTTGACTGAGGTTTTTTTTCGAGATTTCTCTGTCATATAGGTAAACTTTGAAGGGAAGGGAGGGGAAATGAAATAGTGCACTCTAATTGATTGTTGATTCCCCCTACCACTTTTTTCAACAACCAATCCGATTATACCATTTCATATCACCATTCCAATTATAGAAAAGTCTGTTTGGTTCCAAGAAAAATAAACTTGCCCATGTGTGTCTAGTTATAATTTGTCTTTTTTTTTTTTTTTTTTTTTTTTTTCATATTTTGCTCCCATTTAGGCAAACTGAAAGTTGTGGAAGAGAAGGGAAACTGAAACAGTGTAATCTAATTTATGTGAATGCATCGATGGCTGGGTGTGCTGCATTGACAGCTTTGTATACTACATTGATAACTTTGTATGCTGCATTGGCAGCCTTGTATACTGAATTGATAGCTTGGTGTTCTGCACTGACAGCTTTGTATGCTGCATTGACAGCTTTGTATGTTGCATTGACAGCTTTGTGCATCGTGAAGTCACCCTCATTCATTGACTTGGGTTATGATGTCACATTTGTTCGATATCTTAGTGTGTCATGAAATCACACTCATTCGTCGACTTTGGTTATGACATCACCTTCGTTTGTCGAGTTAGGTAATGATGTAACACTCATTCATAGGATTAATCCTATGTCCATCGACATAGGTTATGACATCACACTTGTTCATCGACTTAGGTTATGACATCATACGAAGGCTGCATTTGTGCAACCTTTGGTTATGACGTCACCCTCATCCGTCGACTTAGTTTATGACATCACATTCGTTCGACACCTTAGTGTGTCATGAAGTTGCACTTATTTGTCGACTTTGGTTAGGACATCACCCTCGTTAGTCGATTTAGGTTATGACATCACACTCGTTCATAGGATTAATCCTATGTCCATCGACTTAGATTATGATGTGACATTCATTTGTCGACTTGGGTTATGACACCATACGAAGGCTGCATTTGTGCAACCTTTGGTTAAGACATCGCCCTTGTTCATCAACTTAGGTTATGACATCACACTCATCCATAGCATTAATACTATGTATGTTGGCTTAGGTTATGATGTCACACAACCCTAAGATGACAATAAAAATATATCTTTTTAAAAATTGAAAAAAGAATTTTAATTTTTTTAACACATACTTAGATAATAAGGAAGAAAGCACGAACATTCGCATTGTGCAATATGACGTTATCACTTTTAGGTTTGGATATTGAAAACAACATGAGAAACCAATTTTTCTCGAACATTGAACAAAATCAAAAGGTTTTAATTAATAACGACTTTTTGGAATGGATGGGTTATTCTGGAGACTATCCAATAAAAAAACAAAATGTATCAAGATTATTGAAAAAGAACCCAAGCATTCAGTGTAAAGAAATTTGTGATGAAAATTTAAAAAAAATATTATGTTATGAGTGCTATAGAATTTGAGATATTGTTGATGCTGCTGAAGTCCGAAAAGGCAATAGAAATACGAAGATTGTTTTCTTTTATAAAAAATGTGTTGTTGAAATATAGTGACTGTGAAGCATATTTCGAAAGATATCAATATGAATTGTTTCAAAGGACAAATAAATATTTATTTGAACAAAGTAAAACCTTATCTAATCAAGTGAATGGGCTAGTGTGTACATTTGAACAAGAAAGACAATTGACATTCGAACGCGAAAGAAAAGCCAAACAAGATCGTCAGAAAGTCGAACAAAACCATCAGAAAGCTGAACAGGAACGTCAGAAAGCCAAACAAGAAAGACAGTTGGCCCTCGAATGCGAAAGAAATGCCAAAAAAGAACATCGGAAAGCAGAACAGGAATGATTACTCGCACTCGAACATGAAAACAAAGCAGAACAGGAATGCCAATGTGCTCAGGAATGAGAATGCAAGATTGCCAACATTTTACACACAAACAACAGAATGTTGATATAAACTGTGGCTCCGTTGATTTTACCACATCCTAAAGCTTCATGTAAGCTGAATCATATTGGTGTGTACCGTTTCGATAGCAAACAGGAGGTACAAGGCATGTTCAGATCGACCTTATGAATGACCGCTTTCAAAAATGAATACAAAAGAAATCAAGTAGACTGTTTGATAAATCGAGTCGTTACCAGTTGGCATTTCATGTGGCGTCAAATTGACAGTTACTAAACAAGAGAAAACAAAGCAAAAAAAAAAGATGGCCCTTTTTGCAGAGATTGAATGTTTACGACGATGTGGGCAGCAGCATCAACATCACCAATATCATCAATGATAAACTAAGATGGAAGCATAATCATTTCAATGGCCAATGCTGTAAATTTGATGTTAGGGTCAACACGTGTATGTTGTCTCGATCGAGAAGGTGGTGTTGGATCACAGATATATAGTTTATAAATTTAGTCGATGCTTGTATTCACGACATTTCCGCAAATCTGGCTCATAATTTGGCTAACAAAAACAAGCAAATGTTGGTCGACTAAAACAAATTTAAAAAGTAGATGAATAAAAACAAATTAAAAAGTTAATGGATAAAAACAAAAAAAAAAGCAAGACTAGAAATTTGTATATATAATAAGTCGAGTAACTAATGTTATTCAGTACGGATAAACTACCAATCCAAACATTGCCTTACAATGGTCCTCTTCTCTTTTAAGAAAAGATTCATCCGGAAGCAAGAGCTCCAAATTATTCAACTCTGGGATCAGCTGTTTGTGATTTATACTTCATCACAGATATCATGTTAGCCCCGGGAAAATGACGTGCACTACCTCTGGGTATTCGATTACTGTATCCTGCTGGTCATTTTGGGTACATGATTCCTCATACATCAACTGGAAAACAAGCACTTCAACTTTACGCTGGAGTGTGCAATTCCGATTATCGTGGAGCACTACATGTCTGCACCTGGAATGTTGCACCAAATGAATTGACCATCAACAAAGGAGACCGTATTGCGCAATTATTAATTCTTCCATATACACGACTTGTTATTTTCGAAAGTCGCGAGTTAGTCTTGGCTCCGAGTGAACATGGTGAAGGACGTTTTGTATCTACTGGACGGTAAATCTCATTGTCAAGCTCTCGACTGGCAAACCCATAGGAAAATATCGGGCAGAAATTTTTTTTGTTTTATTATATAACTGTTAAACTTGCAGAAGATACCAATTACGATGTAATGGTATGTTTCAGACATGCATAGGATTCATATTTTGATGAAATAGTATGTTTCGGACCAATGTTCTACATAGGAGTGGATGATTACAAAAACTGTATGAAGATTTTGGATATGAAAAATGTTTTGAAATTCTGGTACTATTATAATCAGATATACTCATTTGTTCAACAATCTATGTTTGAAATAAAAAATTGACCAGTGGTGGCTGCGCTAACACATATTACAAAGAAATTTCGATATTCCAAATAAAAGTATTGTGGTTGATGAAGAAAAGAAGTTTATCAACATTAGCGATCTGATTTTTTTGGTTTGTTCTTGGGGATACACAAGTATGAAAATGGGATACCCATCTGAAGAAACAATAACCAAATGCAAAATTTTTATTTGCAACTACAATTGAATTATTATCATTTCCTACAATCAAAGAAGGCATTGCCGAAAATTTTTTAACAAACCATACAAGAGATAGAAAATTACCTGGATAAAGATAGAAAACCAAAATTGGCCGAGGCCATAAACTGCATTTTCATGTCCAAATTTCAAATGTTAATTTCACATGTAGCTTCCAAAATTACTGTGATGACTGTCGAGAGTGAAGGAAAATACACTCTACCAACAAGTAAATGCGAAAAAAAAAAATTCTACAGTTAGTTATGTGTGTGATAAATGCATTTGAAATGTTTTGTAATAAAATAAAATAAAATAAATATTTTTAGATTACTGTTTACTTTTTTAAGGTGTAAAACTTTCAAATGAAAAATGTTGGTCAAATAAAGTGATACAAAAAATTCCATTGGTAAAATGAAATAAAACAAACACTTGTAAAATAAAATAAAAAAACTAGAAATAGGTGTATATATAAGTCGAGTAAACAATATTCTTCAATATAACTAAACAACCGATTAAAAGTCGGGATTTAGTTTTGGCTCCAAGCCAACAAGGTAAAGGACGTTTTGGATCTACTGAATGGTAAATCTCACTGTCAAACTCTCGACTCGCAAACCCATAGTAAAATGTTGGGTATAGATGTATTTTCGTTTGATCATACAAATGTTAAACTTGCAGAGCATACCAATTATGATTTAATTGTATGTTCAGGACAAATGTTCTTCATAGGTATGGTTGATTTCGAAAACTATATGGAAATTATGGATATGAAACATGTTTTGAAAAATTGGTATTTTCATAATCATTTGCTCAACAATCCATGGGAATACAAATGCATTATAATCAAGGAAAACATGTTTGGCGAAGAAAAAAAGGGTATCAACTTTAAAAAAGTTGTTGATGAGGAAAAAATTATTTTCAACTTTGCCGACCTGCATTGTTTTGTTTGTTTGTGGAAAACACAAGAGCGGGAATGCAACACACTTGTGAAAACACAAGAGCCGAAATTGAAAACTTTTATTTGCAACTACAATTAAATTATTTTGTTTACCTAAAATCAAAAAACGCATTGTCGAAAAAAAAAACGAAACCATATGAGAAATGGAAAATTACTTGGATAGTGATCGAAAACAAAAACTTGCCAAAGCTATAAACAAAATTTTCGTGTCCAAATGCCAAAGATTCGTTCCACATGTAGCTTCCAAAATTGCTGCGACGACCATCGAGAATGAAAAAAAAACACTCCACCGACATGTAAATACATCCACAATTGGGAGTGGTTTAGATTTAGATAAGTGTTTACTGTATTTGAAATGTTTTGTAATAAAATAAAATAAAGAATTTTTCAATTATTTTTTTTTTGTTATTATAAGCTGCAAACCTGATGTCAATATTAGTCTAACATGATGACTGCATAAAACAATATGAAGTTTATTATATCAGCACCATAATGGTGGCCTAAAATGACATGAAGGTGGCCTAAAATGACATAAAGATATTGATGTCATAACCCAAGTCGACTAATGAGTGTGACATCACAACTTAAGTCGACGAACGATGGTGATATCTGATGTGGCACAAAGGCAACCTTGTTGGATACCATAACCTAAGTCGATGAACGAGTGTGATGTCATAACCTAAGTCGATGAACGAGTGTGATGTCATAACCTAAGTCGATGAACGAGTTTGGCATCATAACCAAAGTCGACAAACGAGGGTGATATCATAACCAGAGTCAATGAACGAGGGTGATGTCATAACCCAAATGAGTGGAAGGGAGGGTAAATGAAATTGTGTAATCTGATTAGTTGTTGAATAATGAGGGGGGGAGGTTATTGCAACACACACTGGCTAGTTTTTTTTCTTGGAGCCAAACAAACCTGTTCATAATTGAAATTTGTTGCTTGCTCATTTTACATTATATTCCCCTCACCACCATATTCAACAATGTTCAAAAATGTTCCACATTCGACATTCCTTCCCCCCCCCCCCAAACAACCAATCAGAGAACACTTTCTCATTTCCCCTCCCTTCCCCTCGTTCCAGTTTACCTATATGGCGGAGAAATCTGGAAAAAAGATGCCAGTCGATGGCGAGAGATGGTCAGAGAAACATCAACCTTCCTCCCCTCAACTCCGGAGCAAAAGGAATAATACAAGTATAATAATGGTAAATATGCTTTATATTAAATATATTATATATATACATACATAAACTCACTTCAAGTACATGGAAGAAACCATCCAACCCATGGGACTAAACACATTCTCCAACACAGAAAGAATAGACAAACTACAAAAGGCATACGAAATTACATAGAATCGCTATAAACAAAAGAACAATATCTCATAATGCGATAATACAACATTACAACCCAGTTGTTTTACCAGAAGCCTTATATGCTGCAGAAACCACAGTAATCAGGGGAATGACTAAAATTCATGACATTAAGAAACAAGAACGAAAGATTGTTAGGAAAATCCATAATGCAGTCCTCCGAGATGGAACGTGGGTCAGACGACCTCCAAAAGAATTATACAAAAATACAGACACCATTACAGACAAGTTTAGGAAAAGATGCCTACAATTCTATGGGCACTTATGCAGGGTGGACGAAGACAGACTCACAAAGAAAATTTTCAATATTGTTAATGCAAGTAAATTAAAGAAAAATTTAATGAAAGAAGCACAAGAAGACCTGGAACGACTGAAAATCTCAGACGAAGAGATTAAGGTCAGGAAAAAATTCAGAAATATAATAAGAAACAAGAAAATTGAACAAGAACATAAAAAAGAAATGATAAAAAAAATTTAAAAATAGGCACTACCTTTTCATTGAAAAAATGACTGAAGAAATGTGTCTATTTAGTAGATTACGATAAAATTAGAGATATCGATTGAAAACATGCCAATTTTATTACATCTCTAATGATACTAGGCTACATTTGGTCAGAGAAACCTTTTGTGCCAGTGAAAATAATTCATCTGCTCTTTAAACGATTCTATGATATTCTACCCGAAAACATTGTTCATGAACTGATAAAAATGCATTCTTTTGCAATCATTGTATGACAAGAATGTTGATCAATCCGAATCTATTGATTTCTTTCAAGACTCACGAAAGAGGACGCGAACGATGCATCAGGTCCCATTTAAAGTACACGAATTTTTATGAAAAATGGCAGTACTTTGGCAGATTTCCAAGATTTAATTTCATATTTCATTTTTGAGTACTTACCAAAAACTCGAGCATACTGCACAGCTGTTTGCAACACGTTGATGAGCGAACTGAAACGTCTCGATCCCTCCTACCAAAAACCCTTTAAAATGTCCACGATCACTTTGGCTTATCTGCGAGTGGCTAAACTGAACCACTGCAATACACAGATATTGTATTTAAGCGACAGAAGTCCCATCACCGTAAAAGAAAAAAAGAATAACAAATTACAAATCGACCAAAGTTCAAAAGTCTTGCCTTGGAATAACGCAAAAAAAAAAAAACACAACTATACAGAAAATGCACTTGCCGAGTTTCAAAATGACTTGAATGCTCCCTACTCATCGGAAGTAGAATTGATGCTTTTAATTGATTTCCTGTACAAGAGAGGTAGACGAAAAACCTAAATTTTGTCCCTGACGATGAGTCAAGTTAACGAACTGATTGAAAATGAAAAAACTGAAATTAAAACAAAAACAAAAACAACAATAGTGTGTATTTCTTCTCAGTTTACACATTCGCTGAATGCATTTGTGAATCATCCATTGTGTTCTATTTACAAAAAACTTGAATAGACTCTTTGTCACCTGATACAAAAAACTCTGTTTGATTTACATTGCCTTATACAAAAAAATAACCGGAGTGAGGCCCGATCGGGGAGCGTTGTTTCATGGCTGGCGAAATAATTTTTCGGTGTATGCAAGCATGGTCGATCCGAGATTAGCTCAAAATGCACTTGGGCATGGTAAAAAAAAATGTCCGTATTGAACTACATAAATAAACAAATGTTCAACTATACTGACCTTCAGCAAATTTTACTCATCCAACTCACGTATACTTTATATATATATATATATATATATATATATAATATATATAATTATATATATCAAATAATTAAAAAAAGAATAGTTTTTTATTATTGGCAACTCGATGGTATATAACTGCAGAAATGCATAGAACCTCATCAATCAGTCTTTGTCGTCTAGAAGAGTATCATGTCGGCGAGGTGTGATACACACAGAGCATGTGCCCACCTACCTGCCTTCTGTCAATGTTTTATTTGTGGATACAATGCTCAGTGTCTCGACGTATATAATTGGCCTTCGCATACATCAGAGATGGAGAGATTGCCTTTGCCGAATTCCTCGATGGAGACCGGCGGACGGGGCGAGAGATTGAAGACGGAAATCAGCGGACGATGAGAGGGTGACGATAGGGATGCTGCAGCCGCTGCCATCAATGTTCCTGTTGTAGATGATGAAGCTCACTCAATTTGCCTCGTCGACTTTCAAGGTTTTGAAATTCTTCAAACATTTTACATAAAGGAGTTGGCTGTTTTCGACATTAAAATGAATAGCATACAATACTACATTTTTGGACCTACATGTAAGCTAACTTGTTTCAGTGATAGGACCAAATCAGCCATCCGAAATTCTATTTTACATGTGTATGGAATATGCTGATATGAAGGGTCGGTACCTTAAAATTGTGCATTGAGTATAGTGCAAAAAATGCTGAGGTGTTACAAACATATTTATGTTTCGAGTGTAGAAAAATACAAGATTTTGTGCAGTCAATTTCTGCCCCCCACACATATTCACCAACTCGATCCACGACCTCGAAAACTTTGTACCAAATTTTCTAGAGGAGGGGAAGGATGCAGTTGACTTGGTACTTTTCTCACGACGTATCACCCACCATGGACTTTGTGTGATGAAAAAGTGTGAATTTTTAATATGTTTTATTTAAAAAGAATATATGTTTGTAAAGTGTGTTTTGTATGAATTTTGTATGTTTTTTTTGGGTATACGATCTAATAATGACCCTAAATAAATAAAAAATAAACAAATACATTGACACTATTTTGGATTCTCAAAAAAAAATAACCCTTCCTTAAACGATGTTTCCTACTCCACTGAAATATATAATAAACTCTTGTGTCATACGTACGAAGGATAAATATTCAATAGTCGTTACATACGAAAATTAACAAAAAAAATTGTATATTCAATGTAAAGAAAACATTAAATATACATGATTTAAAAAGAGGTAATCAATCAACACTCGTTTATAGATTTTGTCCTTTTTCTCTTACGTAAAGTTATAGACCAAGTGGTTCTCGACAATCGGGATAAACACCTGTTCATAATAAACCGATTTATTTTGGCAGTGACTCGATTTCTAGACCTTGTTTCGACGAACACTGATAAACCTTCGTCGTGAAGGAGATTTCGACTTACTTGACGACATTTGTAATAATTTGCCCATTTATGTGTTTATCGTTTATCAATTTACAAAATCCATTCTCGAATTGTGTTCCTACACGGTTTAAAGAAAATTGATGAAACTTTTGACGATGCAGAAAAAATTGAGATTATTGGACGAGACGGTCAATCCTAATGATTATTTCGAAGTTTCGAAAAATACTTATACGATCGGGGTGGTCGAGGGTGTCAGAATTAGAGACGTGTTTCACATGGAAAACGACTAGGTGTTGGTTCTACTCGATCCAAACACTGCCGCGATAGAACCAAATGATGGCAATAATGGTAAAGATGACGGTGATTATGGTAGTGAATATGAATGCAAGTTACACAATGTAGATAATGATTGGGAGAATTTTAACAAAGCTCGTTCTCATTGACATGATGGCCGATAATCATGTCAATGAGAACGAGCCCCTCGAAATTAGCTAATCAAATGAACCCGAAACCGAGGTCATTCTTTTTGATAAACCAGTTATAACACAGACTGATTTAAATTTCTGTATAAACGGAACAGAAATTGAACTTGTAAATACTGCTGACGAATCCACAACAGTACCGGTGGAACTGAATTCCTACAGAACCGAGCCCAAAACCACATTCTTGTAAATTGAAAAGCCAACAACCGCACACGTAGAAATATATTTCAGTGAAAGCGAAACGAAAATAGAAATCGAATGCGAGGAAATAGTAGCATGGCAATAACTTTAAGAAATTACTTTAGACGAGACTGTGTTAGAGGAATTGAACGAAATGGAAACCAATCTCAAAGAACCTAACGAATCGACGGGGGTGGAAACGGTTTCGGGCGAAATTAAAACTGAAATCGAGTTTTTCGAAAAATGCGAAAATAATAATAGTATAAAAATACATAGGGGTAAATTTTCGCTATATTTAGTCTGTTTGGTGGAAAACGACTTGTTTGACTGAGTGGGAAAAAAAAGCTTTAATGAAAAAATTCATTTCAAATTTTTTATGTTTGTTTTTCCCTTACCATGGCTATCCTTGGCATACATGCAACACGGATGATTCCCGAAAACTATGGCGATTGAATCGAGCATGAAAAGTTTTCAAATAATGGCATGTTTCAGAAGATGGTCGATTGTCTATCACTAGTATTTCACTGTATCGATTCGTCAGATTGCCAAGTTTTGAGTGATCTATCAAAGTTTAATTTCGATTGCGATGAAAACAAATGCACTCCAAAAATAAAAGCAACATCTGCCGCAGTAACAATAACAACAATAACCTAACAATCACCCACAACTTCTTCCCATTGTGCAAGCAAGCTAACACGGAATAGTCATAGTGTTGAAAAGTACTGATCCTTTGGAAATTGAATGGGCGTGTATCTCGACTTACCCACTCGCATGGAATGATAACAGGACTCACACTCCGTACGCCTGCAAGGATGGAATCGTCACGAGTGATCTGACAACGTCCAGTTTTAAATTAAACGATTGTAAATGCAGGGCCGATATATTAGGTGTTTTCGAATATCAACCACACGTACCACGTTAATTTACTGAGAAACTTTCATGAAATTCAAAATATCAACAATAATAATTCATAAGATGCATGTATTTATATATTTTTATTATCATTATGGATAACCGGGGTTGTCATACTTATAATTTATTTTTCAACAGAGATGCGATACTTTATACAGGAAATTTACAAGAGAAGCGAAAATGGATTTCCTATCAAATTTCGAATATTAATTCCCACAATACTTTCGTATCTCAATAAACAATCAATTTTGAAAAAAGCACACAATTAATTTTCCAAGTGTTAAATCTGCAATTTGAAACTGAAATATTTATGCACGTGAATAGACACGATTCCAATGTCGTCATTATTCCATTCGCCAGCCGTGATCACGGAAATGGAGACCTGTTCGATGGCGAAGGTCCAATATGTGCACATGCGTCCCTACCTGCCTACAAAATTGTTTATCTTTTGGATAGAAGAAATAATATATGGTTCAAAGCAAAAACCGTTGCCGGGTTATTGGGATACGAAAACAACAGGAAAGCTATTACGAATAATGTGAAACAGAAATATAAAAGACATTTCAACGTACTGGCAACGAATGCAACTTCAGTTGTAATTGTCAACGAGTAGCCCCACGCCATCTTCATCAACAAATCAGGTATGTACAGACTGATTATGTATTCCAAAATGCCCTTTGCAGAAAATTTTCAAGATTTTATTTACGAACACATTCTCCCGTGCATTCGCGAGGGTAAACAGCGCATGTTTCAGAATCACATCGAGTATTTGACATAACAACGCCGAGAAAGAACCAACAACGTAGAAGTTATGAAGAGACAATTATTGACTCGAGCTGCAAAAGAGGCTGTCGTCGCCAATACCACCAAAGAAAGTACAGAAAAAATAAGCAACTCTTTGAAACCAAATTTCTTGGTGTTGAAATTGAAAGAAGACAATTTTGATTTTCCGTATTATGTAATTTGCGTACAAAAAATAAATTTGAAGAGGAACTCAACTTGCTTCGAAAGAAATATCCCAATTGCAAGGAATTGCTGCATTTAGAGTACAATTCACTGTCTCGAAACATGTCGGCCATGTCAAGAATACATTGAGAGAACACTTGTAATTTTTCAAGAATTACTTTATGATTAAAAAAAAGAATTTACAGAAAATGAAATGTTGATATTCAAATCGGTAATATGTAAAAATGAAGTGTGTGTATGTGTGTGTGTGTGTATATATATATATATATATAATATATATATATATATATATATATATATATATATATATATATATATATATATATATATATATATATATATGTGTGTGTGTGTGTGTGTGTGTTGATGCATGTGTGTATGTGTGTGAGTGTGTGTGTGTTTTAGTTGTAAAAAAATAAAAAACATTCATCGAATTATTCTTTTATTATTAATTTTGCTCGATTTACTGAAATTATTTTACGTGTATGTAGTAACCATTTCCAACTACTTGACAAACTCTATGTTTTTTAACTTGTGTAACAGTACTTCGTCTCCTCCGTCGGCATCGAATGGGTGATGACGAGCTTCTACGCAAAGGACTTGGATATCTACTCCTGATACGGTTATGCCATCTTCGTCTCCTTTGTTTTGGCATAATCATGTTCTTATATCTGTGTGTATAATATATATATATATATAATATATATATATATATATATATATATATATATATATATATATATATATATATATATGTGTGTGTGTGTGTGTGTGTGTGTTTTTTTTTTTTTTTTTTTTTTTTTAAATTATGTATTTAGTAAACGTTCGTTAATATTACCCAAAATGCAAACTGCGAGCACGTACTTCTATTTATCATGGAATTTTGATTAAATTTTACCCTTTCTTGTGTAAACATTGCAGTTTTTTTTCCTCAAAATATACACCAACATAACCATAATTTGTGAATCGCACACTTTGCACACACATATAATCTAAATTATTTTTTCACTTTACCATATACTTTTACCACAGCATAAGCGCCCGAGCTGAGATCTGTGTCAGATGGCTTCACATTTGCCACCTCAGACCCTTGTTCATTTTCTGAAAAGGTTAAAATCATTTGTTTATCACTGTCCTATAAAGAAAAATGATCTGAGCATTCAGAAGATGAACTGGCATCAATCCGTTCTGATTTCTTCTGAGGAATTCTTACACCATCTTGATTGCAGGTGCTAGGTAAAGTCAAGTCAGTGGTGTTGGTGTCCTTAACTTGAGCATCATCTTGAGGCATTGTAAAGTCGCTGACACCTACACTCTTACCTGGAGGGACATTAATTTCTTTCCTCTTTGTCTTCTTCTGTGGATTTTCATTTTGTCTCAAAACTTCTAAAAGCTCCAATAAGCTAGCATCAATGGTGTTAGCAGTTTCTTCATGTTCATTTAATGATTTGTTCAAGTCAGTGTTAGTAATTGATGGAAACATTTGCAGCACTTTATTTCAAGATAGAGGCGTAATTCTACATTTCTTGAAACCTGCCACAACATTTTCTTCCTTTAAAGAATAAAAAAACTTCTTCAACAGACCTGGATATTTATCCTTTGGTATCGTCGATTCGTTCCTACCAGGCCCTTTCTTCCACTCCAATATTATTTCTCGGCATTTCATCTTGTGGCCCGGAAGAATGTTACATCTAAGGGCTGAATCAAGTGTATTGAGTTACTAGGAAGAAATATGAATGATATGTTATTTTCTTAACAAAGTCTGATTGACTCTAAAGCCAAATGTGAGGATAAATTGTGCCCAACAAGAAGCTTCTTGCCTTCTAGTCTTCTCAGATAAGGGTTGGCTATGGTTTGAACCCAATCCTCGAAACAATAACAATCAAACCACCCAGACTTCGTTCGATTATATCTGGCATCAGTTGGACCCCCTTCTTTTCAACTCTGATACAGATGCTGTGCTCTATATACTATATAAGGAGGTAGTATGACACCATTTCCAGCTGCAGCGAACATAACGGACGCCAGTGTCCAGCCATGCGAAGAGCAGTTTGTTCTATGTGTAATCCACCCATCATCACAATGAACTTATCTTCTCCATATTCTTCGGGAAGAGAATACTGAATTTGCTTCATCAGGGCAAAGAATGGCTGGTCACCAACAAGCATGGGTGTTTGGTTGGGATTAAGGTATTTGACACATTTTGTAACAACATTCATAGAATGTAACATCATGGAAGTATGATTGAAGCTCTCAAGGAATAAAAGTAACATTGACATTGTAGTTATTGGTTTCCGAATGCGGCGATTAAATTATGATCGATATGCAGCCCAGTTTAATTGCTCTCCTAGATTCAAAGTCTGCTCCAACCACTCGTACTCTTTAATGTTTGGGGCTGATTCTAGATGTAGCAGAATTAGTTCTTCTGGTTCTGCTATTTGATTCCCTGAAGCTTGGAGTGATATAAAGCATGGAGGTACTATTGAATAGGACACAGGAAGGGTTGCTACTTTCCAGCACTTAGTGCGCTCTGGTTGTAAGACTGCTTCTCTGGTGTGTCCTGAATTTTCCAATGTACGGTGTTGCATGAGTGAAATAGCTGTTCCATGCAGGAACTCTCTGCAGTGCTTGAGCTTGGATTTTGGTCTATGTTATCTAAGGAAGCAGTTGTGAACAATTCTGTGTTGAGGTTTGGAGGAGACAGTTCATTAGCAATATCAGTAGAAATAGATCTCAGAAGTTCTTAAGAAATGGCAAGACCCAAGTTGTAAAGAATGTATATTAACTCTCTTTTCCTCGTCTCTGAATGAACCTTCCTGGTATTTGGGTACTTTTTTTTTTTTTTTTTTTAACTAATTAGTTGTGCGATGCTGAGTATTGCTTGATTTCTGTTGGATGTTTCTCTTTCATATACTGTCACTGAAGTACCACTTACAATGAAACTAATTAGTGCAAACAAAGACTCTGGTATGCTTTCCCTTTGACCTGAGGTCAGTAAATATTTGGGTGAAGTATCTATTTCATACTTGAAAATATCCCTGCGAACTGGTTCTGCAGCTTTTATGATATCTAAAGCTTCGAGGTCAAAATTATGGTAGGAGACATCCATTGCAGCTCCGACATCCTGCTTAAATGCCAACATCCATTCTTTTCCTTGATTTTTCCATGCTTCAAGGTCACAGCACATATCTAGAATGCGACATCTGAGTCTAGTGGAATTAATCTTTGTTTCAAGGTTAAATTCTCTAAGGCGCTTGTCGTACATTATACACATATCTGACATTTTTAATACTGGTGTGACTTCTGCATCATCTTCTTCCTCCTTCATGGATGCAATAATATCAGCCTAGGTGATACTCTCCAACTGCACATTCTTCAAGGCCTTTTCTCCGTCTTCTAAAATTTTTTCAGCCTTTCTCACTTGGTTGTAAAACCTTGTTGAACATATAGAATGATATTTAGCATTAAGTGGAGCCATATCTTGTATGGCGATTTTAAACTGGATTTTAGTGTCCCGCAAGAGAGTAACTCCACTGCGCACTCTTTTGTCAGTTTCATCAGTTAAATCTATGTGTTTTGGGGATTGCCTTCTTGCAGAGCCATCATAGAGCAGGCGGGATTCTGGTATCTCTGGATCAGCCATTCACCTCATCTTTATAGGGAGCTTGCTCCTAGTACAGATCCACATTCTTTCCTCTTTCTTGCTCTATCCAACTGGGTATTATTTAATATGAGGTAGCAGTCCTTGTGCCAAGATGCATTGTTAATGCGCATAGTTGTTTCTACACCTGAACCATCATCCAAATGTTTAAGGTCAATGACCAATGGTACAGCTCCTACATCTTGAAATGCAATCAAGTTAGCTGACAGTACTGAGTAGCCATCTTTTCCAGTTTTATTTTTATTTCGGGATGGATTAATGAGAGCAGACATAGTATATTCTTGAAAAGCATACATAAATTCCAATTTGTGGGCTGAGAATGCATTTGACCACTGTCATGTAGTGGACTAATAATTTTTAATTTATTTTAGATCCATGCCATTGTTGCTTCAAAGTAGGATGTCGATGCTCATCTCATATATCGTATCTGAAAACAAATAAAATAATCAATCGTAGTAACAATAGAATGAATGTGAAACGGGGAAACTCACAAAACAGACATGCGAAATACTCAACAAATGAATTAACATAAATTTTTGTACTACAATATTGCATTGCAGTTAACACCCGAGCTGCACTAATGGAAGTCCAGTGTTCTGCCTCATGCAAGTGGCAATTTAATAATAGTACATATCTAGTTAAGTTCGAACGTTTGATAACAACAACCAATAAACAGGGTTGAATATAATTAAGTAATAATAGTATTGGTTTCCAATGGTTGGTAATCCATAATCAAAGTAAATTTTTATATTTTCACTCATGTTTGTTGTACGAAAAAAAAAAAAAAAACAGAACACCATGTACCTACAATAAGCTTTAATTTAAAAATAAATAAATAAAAATGAAAATCGCATAATTAGAAACTGAGAAATTATCGATTTTAAGATTGAAACTAACGCCATAATGAATAGGCTGCCATCTTGAACCTGCAGTTTCTAAGTCAGTGTCTCCACTTCCAGAAATGTTCGGAAGGGTCTAATTGATTTAGGATTCAAAGCTCATCTTTTAATCACAAAATGCATAATTCGGTCGTTTCATGCCCTTTACTTAACCTTCTTTCCTAACCTATTTTGAAGACACTGGATTGCCTTTTCGTAATTTTATGCAGTGGGAGAAAAGCTATTTACAAAATCTCTGGCCCTGTTGCTTTCAACCGTTGCCTGAAAAAGATACTGGAACTTGTCTTCTCTTTCTACATCTGTATCGTGAATTGGCTCCAAGACCCTAACCAGTTTTTAACTTCGCCGTTAAACTTTCTCAGTTCTATTTTATTGAGTTTTAGTTTCCTTTTCACAGGATAATCGCTTGTAGAAAATTGAACATTGTGTATAGTTAACAGACAATCTAATTTCTGACGAGCTTCATCAAACCAGTCGTAATATTCTTGTGTTTTATCATATTCAGTGTTGTACGCTGATTCATCTGCATCATCTAGAAGTTCCAATATCTTCTCATCAACATCTTGCAGCTGGACACTCAGACACTCTAATTTAACAAGTTGTAATTGTCGATCATCACTGCTCGTGAGTTTTCATGAAGTTTGCTCGCACAGGTATTCTAGCTTTAAATAGCTTCTCCGTGTTGATTCTTGCTTGCGACTTAATGCACGCCACGAACTTAGTTCTGTCACGGTCGCCACAAATGTTACATCGCGCCAGATTGACAGGTCGCATCCCGAGATGACATATTGCTTTACTCAAAACCTTAAACGAAATGAGACAGCAACTCTAGGCAGTCTTTAATCCCACTTCTCACTTTCCTTACATTGTCCGTTTTTCTTAAATAATACATGGATATTACAACACAGAAAACATGACAACCTTGAAATTAATTGTATGTGTTCCTAAATTGTCTGTGAATGTAACAGCGGGAGTACCAACCAACCAACGGGCTACGTGCCAACAGCCATAGTAGTAGCGTCCCAACTTTGTCGTGGGGTGGTCGAGTCGTTGCGCCACTCCGGGCCTTCATCGTTTGATTCACCATTCATCACATAATTCTGTTTAATCGATGTTAAATACTTGGAACCATTGTTTTTGTAGCCCGGAGCGAGCACCACCCCACATCTCTGGTCTGTTTGTTCGCGACCAGAGTGTAAGATACTTTTTTTATTCAATGCAGGCCATGTGCCTTTTTCTTTCTGTGTAAGTGGTCGCCCTCTTGAACTGCGAACTGTAAATATAACTGCCCTGACAAGGGATTTGAAGGTAAATAAATCAACGTATGTTAAAAGTTGCGTTATTATTTATCTATGGCTGCATCTCGACCATTTAACCCAGAAAGATGCACCGAAGTATGTATTTATTAATGGCATGGGGAGGCGTACAACCCTTCGGAAATTAGGGGCGTCTGGGGGAGGCCAACAGCCCCCACTAGACCAGGGAATTAAATGATTTAGAGCAGCAAGGTCTACAGCAGCCGTACTTCCAGAGGTGGAGGACATTAGTGAACAAGCCACAGGCGTCGGCCACACAACCCCTGCACCATTGTGCTCTCCCTGAGCTGGCACCCTACCTGGAAAACCCAACAGAATTCTTCATCGTACCTATCCCATAAATTTCTCCCCCAATGGTGCAGCCAAGCGCCGTCAAACCCCAGGGTGAGTCGGATTGCAAATGTCTCCCGCCCAGGGAGTGCAAATTGACTCGCACAGAAGGCTGCCCAGAAGCAGGATGCTAGAAATTCCAAGTAATTAAAGAGCGATTAGGTTGTCGTGGGTCGTAGGGAAATTGAAATGGAATCAGATCGTGCTCTGGCGGATTTGTCTAACATAGGTCCCCGCTCACTACCCAGCTGTCCCAAAGAAAATGGTCTAGTTGGTTTACGACTGGGATCAAAGATAAGTAGTGGAGAAGCTACCCGGATTTTAGGAGTGGTTTTGGGCAGTAAAGCAATCTTTATCACTTTCCCGGCTGCCGTATGGACTGTGCACATGAATTGGAGCCTTTTAATAGTTTAGAGGTAGGCAGTAGTGCGACATGTACGAGTTTACTCGGTTGGTAGTAGCTCACGTACTCATAGTAGGACCACAGTCAATAGATACCCAGATGAGGGTCTAATCCTGAATCTTGTTCACCCGCAACAATCGGCGAAATGGGACACAGTGCTGGAACTGTCTCTTCAGGTGCTGGGGATGGGGTTGCGACATCACAAGGGGAGTCCACTAGTGGGACATTTGACTGTAATAACCGTACTGCAAAGCTCGCCACTCTTTATGTTGATTTCTGCTAGGTAGGCCATCTCCTTTCCTAGTCATCTGAAGCTTTAAGATTATACCATTTTAGTGTTCTAAATGAATTACAACCTCTCAACACAGGGCTCGTTATTTGGCCAGTTATTAGTTGCACTCTTCACATTTTTGTCGACTGTCAGTCCTGCCAGGAATGTCAAACACTCCTGTGGCTCTGATCGGTAGACTGGGCAGGCGAAAGTTGGAGTGACGCTGTGGACAAGTATGGGCATACCGAGGAGTCTCAGTATGTCCTTTTGGACTAAAGTTTTCTTCAGGCCCTGGATCCTGAAGGTTTGGCCCACTCACTCGTATTCATCAGGGAGATATTTAAATACAAATAAGCACATTTGAAACACTCATAAAAATGAGAGGGACAAACAAAGAACGCAGTTAATCAAATAACATTTGATGCACTATTTATTATTGTCAAGGAAAACACTGGGGGATCCCAGTTCTAATGTAATCTAAGTTTTTAATTTAAATTGCATAATTAGGTTATCTCAGGTGTAGGTAAACCTAGACGAACTTTTCACAAATAGCTTTTTCTTGAAAGGTCGCAATTTACTGTGTGTTACTTCCTTAATGGGTGGTTGTCCAGAGAGAACGTTACAACAACCTGCTACCACGGAGTCAAAGAAAAGTATTTTGGTAAAGGGTGCAGGGTGAGGATGTGGACGTTACCTCTGATTAACATTCTACATGCTGCTGGAGCAGGAGCTGCTGGGCGAGCTGGCGTAGGTTGTTGGAGCTCATAGAGCTTTCTCAAGTTGTTGGAACTGGTAGAGCTTTGGCAAGCTGAAAGAGGAGAAGGTATTGTCCAGACCCAGGAGAGGCCCCCAACCTTGTCGGTTGGCTGGCCGACGAACTCTGTTGGAGGCGATTTTGAGCATCCTTATATAGTCCAAAATCTTTTCTTATGGCTCTCCTGGGGGTGCAGGGAATGCCAGACTTTCTCTGCAGGGGATAATTATCTCAGGGTAGCTGTGGCACCGCATATTCCTCATCACCCTGGGTTGGAGCTGACAACAGGTTTACTACCTTCGCTCGAGACCCTGCTGCTGTGGCATCATTGGGCGCAGTGGTGCTGCGATCCTGTGGTGACTTTTACAACTTTTTTATCAACTATCGGTCGGTCCGTGGCTCGTCAGCTGAAACAATTTATGTCGAGAGGGTCACGCTCGCAAGTCGAAGTTTGGGTGGGCAGTACAATTTTAATAATTTGTGTTAATTATCTTGTGTGTCTGTAATCGTCCAGTTCATGGATCAGTCCTGTGGCCCCTTGAAATTGTGTATGACGCTTATGACTTGCCCCGAGGCTCTCAACGCTCGCTGATGGGGCAAAGTCGGCCTGTAGTGTGCACAGTCGTGCTGCACAACAGTGTCTCGTGCATCAGACGCTTACTTGGGTACATTGTGTTACTGATTATTATTAATTAATATTTAATTACTTATTTACTTTAAAGCCACTCTGAATGGTATCTATAAGGATCCACTTCACCTTTTTCATGATGCCGTAGGCTGATTACTATATGTCTGTTGGTGGACAGCACGGCCAGAGGATCTAGGTTCGAGCGACAGCAGTAAGCTGCTGCGCCCAGACGCGCTGCAGAGGATCTAGGCGCTCGTCCAGCTACACATGCACAATGTATTCGCTGCTAGCTGCAGCACACAAGTGATTTAATTTAAATAATGTATCTTCATATCTATCATCAATAAATTTTTACTTCAAATGTAAGGCATCTCCAACAGTGTTTTTAGTTACTTTGTGCGTATTACGTCCAATTTTCCAGCAATGAAATGGCCAGACCAAAGCGAGAGTACAGCGCACACACATGTATTGCACAATGCCACCTGAATTTTTTGATCACTACGTACCTCATGGCAATGTATGACCCACGAGACCTGCATAATAGATCTTCAATAATAACTTTATATTTTAATAATACATAGCCTAATCTTTTCACACACTTTCAATGGCCATGTAGTACTGCGTTTATGCCTTTTTTTACTACAAGGGTTGGTCCAATACGCCTTTCTTGGGTATCAAATTAATCAGGAGACGTCCAGCTATTATAATATACATGTGTATTAATATTTAATTTTAAAAGTGTTTTCTTATGGGCCAGAGACAATTGTACATGAACTTCATACAAAAAAATGGCAAGTTTGGGGGCATAGTGGTTAGGGGGGGAGGGGTCAAAATCAGACCAAAATTTTTATTACGACCCCCCCTTACCCCCTCTATTACAACACTATTCTCTGGAACCATGAGGGGTCGTAATAGAGACGTTCTACTGCAGAGCAAAAAAATTTTTGGGGTCTCTTAGAAACCATCTGAGTCATGGTGAAAAATCTCGATACCCGAGTCCCATAGGGTTAAGGGGAGTATGGAGCGTTTGGTAGAAGTGATCACTGGGTGTTCTTCACGTGGTGGAAGAGAGCAAACAGAGCAGAGAGCCTTGGCATGACTTGTGCGAACGTGAGCTGCTGGTATCAACTGCTGTTATACGGTGTTGGGGGTGTCTCGGATGTTTTGGCCTTCGGGTAGCTTCGGTGGGGGTGGCTCCTCCCTCACAGGCCGAGTCCTCCTTGCTGCCATCTTTCCAGGCAGTTGAAAGCAGGTATTCCTGTTGTGTGGGTGGTATCAGCTGCATAAGCTCAGGAGCAACTTTACTGGCGTGATTTACTGGTATTCCCTTATCACGGGGTTTTGTTTAAGGTGGGGGCGATTTATTATATTCTTCCTTCAAGCGCACACTGGTCTCCAAGCATCTGCCTTATTTAAGGAGACAGAATGCTTGCTTGGATAGCTACCATTCAGGGTTGCACCACTTCTAGGACACGTGGCATGCACTTGATACGTAGTTGAAGCAAAAAAAGAAATGGTGCAAATACACGTTATACATCAACTATGTCGCCATAGAAATCTTAATCATTCACCTCCATTGCAAAAATCTTTCCAACAACTTATGCTTAACACTGTTGCACTGCCACACTTGTGTTGAATTGTGGAAATACTTCTTGAACTGTTGGGTTACAGCAGTCCCAGGGCAAAGGGACGAGACGACATACTGCTGCATCATCTTTTGAGCATTATGGTGCAAGGTTTGCACCACATGCAGCTTTTAGCTTCACCGTACTTTAACTCTTAATCCTGTACATTCTACTTTCTTCACACTCTCAGGTCTGCTACAAAGCTACAGCTCTTCTCATTATGCTCATCCACAACTGACAAATCCCAACTATGCTAGAAAACCACTACAATTATGCAGCATCAGTAAAGGAAATGACAACAAATCTGGCTGGTGCAAAGTCCTTATGCAAAGGTACAGAAGAGGAGAGGGAAGTAGGTGCCTTGCAAGAGTGGCCTGGAGCAGTTCAGAATGGCACAGGAACACAGTTCTCAGCGAGAGACAATGCAGTTATGGAAGGGCTCTCCCCAGAAAACACACTGTCAGTAAAGGATAATGCTAACGTGAAAAATGTTATACATTGCAGTTACAACAGGCAAGTTATGGAAAAGCATACTATCTTCCAAACATAAATTTATAACAAAACCTGTAAAGAATACTGAAGACCAACAGGTCACGATCATACTTTCTGGAATTCATACCTGGGAAAAAATGGTGCTTGGGGCTAGGAAATAGAAGTATGGAACATGGTTAAGGCATATATTTTTTTTGACAAAGGATAAAATAAGGATCAGTAAATTTTTTTACGAAAACAGAATTAAGCATGAAAAGGTGCACAATTGTGTAAAATATTTATTGAATTTCACACCTACAAATTTTGATATGTAGTTCTGTAACTACACACGCACACATGCACATACACATACGTACATTCACACAAACATGCGTACTTACAGAGGCATGTTTTCTTAAGTTTAAAATTATGAATATAGCCCATTCATGGTTTCTTCAAATGCTTCGAAACAAACCTTTAAAAATTGCCCTATGAGTAAACCTGGTTTTTAAATAACTCGTATGCCGCAAGTATATAACACTGATTAAATTTCAAAGTATTATTTTTGTGAATAAATGAAACTTTACCTTGGTACGTCTGTTCTATAACTTGTAATTTTTATTTATTAATCAATATGAAATTAAAACATTGAGAGCAGTGATGTTTCGCCAAGCGGCAAGGTAAGTACGAAATAGTTAACAGTTAAAATATTGTTTCGACCACGTGTTTTGGTACACTAATTGAAAATGAAACATTACCTATTGAAGTATTTAAATTTTTAGGTAGTCCTGATGGAAACATATTTTACTGTTAAGTTGAAAACATCAGCGCAAAATACAGCACGTAGACCCTAGTGTCATGGTGTTTTTTTCTACTGAGCAAGGAACTGTTGGCGGAGCAGAGCTTGTAAACCCCCCCCCCCCCCTTTTTTTCTCTATCTATCTATCTATCTATCTATCTATCTATCTATCTCTCTCTCTCTCTCAAGAAATGTGGCGCCACTGGTAGAAGTAGGGAATTATACATGTTTTAAATTTTGGCATATTCCATATTTAAAAAAAAAAAAAAAAAAAAACCACCATTCTTGGATTTGTAATTTACAACTGAAAAGAGATTTTAATGTTTCAATACTTATTATAATATATTTAGATGTGATGGTGGGAGGGTTACAAATCCGAAGTTGACAGAAGTGGCAAGTGGCGAAGACATGGCGTATTTCTGTTACTAAAATAAACCGTTTATTTTAGTATTTCTGTTACTAAAATAAACCGTTTATTTTTCATGTTGCGAAAAATACTTTAAATTGCCGTATCAAGTCTGTACACGTCGTGTCTTTTAAAACTACCTATTCAAGTTACGACATTGTGATGCCTCTTTTTCCATTGCAGTAATAAATATACTGTTACATGTGTGGTTAATGGCTGTGTATGAAAGGGTGTGGATGCATCGTGGTCATTACACTGACCTGGTGGGTGTGTAATTGCAAATATTGGACGTGCAAAATTTATATGCTTTAACAGTGAACTGTTTGTATGATGAAGTTTATTACATGTCTGTTTATCACAATGTAACTTCACCTTAGGTGTTTGAAACACAAAAACACATAAATAACAAGAGGTTAAATAATACAGTTCTTTCCCCACAGTTGTAACACGGTTAAGCACAGTTGCAGCAAAATATTAACGTGTATTATATGTAATGTGCTATATTGAGTATAACAAATATGTTAACAATGTAAAAAAATACCTTAAGAACTAACGTTGATACAGACACTGTTCAAAAGTAAAGCTGACCTGAATATGGTTATAGGCCTAAATTGTGAACATTCGTATGTAATGGATTTTGGAATATGGCAGAGTTCTTTAAACAGCTGTAAACAGTAAATAATGCATCTCAAATATAAAAAACAGAAATCACATGCAGTGTTTATGTTTATATGTAGCGGAAGGATACGTAATTGGTAACCAAAAGTAGAAATTTAGCAGGATTTCAGAAAAGTGTGAAGTAACCGTGAATGGGATATACACTATGACACTAGTAAATTAACTCAAATACCAATTTACCTAGCATGGATACAGATATACAACATAAAATAATACCTTACACCATCTAAGTAAATTTAAATTTTGTCTTTACAGGTCAAAGTTTTATCATACAGTTAACGGCTTATTATTTACTCCGGGAAATTGACACAATGAAAACCACTATTGATGTAAAAAGTCTTTCACACATTGTGCCATAATACACATATGAAACACACATAATTACTTTAAATTTTAATTCTACCACTAAACAATAATTACAATAAATAAATTACATCCAAAGTGACACAGTTTGTGACGTAATAACACGCATAAGGGTTTAGTTTCAGAGCATTAAAATACTCAAGTTCAGTACAAAATTTGATAAACATAAATTTATTTAAATGGAAATAAAGTCAACCATACACTGCACCACGTGCATACATGATGTTTAATCACACAATGCACACTTGTTCTTGCAGTTAAGGGTGCAAATAACAGCTTGGAGCTGATAGTATAGCTTTCATTGGTGGAAATAAGTCAAAAGACATCTCATTCCTGTGGGGCCATTGCACGTGCCTGAGCTCGCACTCTCTTCTCGTATTCCAATCTGTTCTGACTGCAAACACAATCAAGGAGCTCATTAGTTCTCTAAACTCTACAGTAAAGAAAGAGTTTATTGGGTATGGCTTAATACACTGACACAGCTTGATGCACAAATCCTTCAAAATGAATCAAATCAGCATTATAATTGGGATTACTGTTAAAAGAAATTTCTATTGAGTCCGTTTTTGCCAGGATATTTATATGAAAAAGTGATGACAGTGAGCACCAGTGCTAATAAAAAGTGATATTCGGAAACTAACAAAAAATCCTGAAAATTAATGCAAGAAATATAAAATTCATAAGAAAGAGGAAACCACAAGATAAATCAATTAAAAATACAGCCGTGGCCCACAATAATATATATGAGGGCTGCAATCTGGCTGTCATTAACTGGTTTGGCACAAAATTGTGGGGAAGGGGGATGGCAAAATTATGTAATTATGTTGAAAACTACAATCTGTGATGCACATATTACAAAAGGGTTCTTTATCCGCCAATGTCTCTCTCCTCTTTACCCCCCCCCCCCCCCCTTTTTTTCTCAGTCATCTTTTAATTCCAATGTTCCAATCCTGTGTGCATAGCAACAGGCAGTAACAGCCCATTTTACACATCATATCTTTAACCCCCAACAACATAATTCCTTCCCATTGTGACAATCTTGTTATAGTATGTCTTTGTTGGTAGGGTTTGGCTTTCAAATACGTTTTATGATAGTGCTGTTATACAATGACTTTAAATTGGCTCTGTTGTGTGTCTGTATGTGCAAGTCATAAATTTTGAAGTGTCAAACTGATTCAAACATAAAGCAGATGACTTCTCACACAAATTGTAATCTTTAAATGCTGGAAGTATATAACAGCTCGAATTAATTTTTTTATAATGTGGCTAATATTTGAGTATCTAAGATGGTTTTACACAGTAATTAAAAGTTATCACCAATATTATCCATCATTGTTGTATTTTAAATCTATGTGAAATTTTGGGATAATAAATATCAATAATAACACACACACACACGACTTTGCCTCACTGTCATGTCGTCAGTTTCCCCGACGTCTAGTGCCGTCAAGAATTTTTCGGGTGCCCAACGTGCAGTCACAGCACTTTATTAGTTAGGTAAAAAGCAGAACCAGGCCAGCATGACCCCGAGAAACAGTTAAATTAGCCGGAATTCCAAACAAAACCAGCCAGACTTTGGTGAGTCTGTAAACACCCCATGGCGCTCAATTGTATCTAGCAAAGATGTCCTAATCCAATTTGAAACTTGCTGACCAAGGTGAAACTGTCACCAAAATGGAAGCCACCATTGTCAACCAAACCAAAAGGTGCAATATACCCACATACCCTGGAGCGGGCATTAACTTCATTAATTGTACACATTGTCAGAACAAATTCCACTACCATGTCTGGGGTGGAATGACGAGCCCCGTTACACTAACGGCTGGAATACCGCTGTAATGAATGTTGGACCCACCAGACTGCCTACTGCAGCTGGCTTACCTGCACTGGACAGGAATTTCACACAATAAGATGTATTGTATGTACATAGACATTTCATCCACGTATGCATGGGCTGACTAGACGAAAGACTAACAAAACCAGGCTTTGTATACACGTGTGAGGTTTGACAACGCGCAGAAGAATACAAATCTGGTAAACTGCACTCACTGCAGCATGACATTCACCCGGGAATGTGGCGGTCCATAATTACCAGCGTTTGCAAGAAGACTACACGAATACCCGGAATCATTTATCAAGGAATGCGAGCAGGAGTTTAGTGGAAATGAAGTACCGGTGAAACAATGGGTCATTAAAACCCATAAATAATAAAGGAAAAGTGCTAGACTGATGGAACAAGGAGAATTTATTACTTAATGGGGGCAACTTTGTTTGTGCCTATACACCCAGTTCTCAGGCGAAGAAGTGAGTGCTGATGCACTTAACTACCGAGTTCCACAGTCGAACCCAGACCTCCAAGGAAGAGACTAAAATTTTCATTTGAAGGAAGGTGCAGATGTACCACTGGATTTTCTCAGAATGGGGACAACGCACACAATGTCAGGCCACAGTCTGTGGAAGAACTAGTGGACCGTGTGAAAGAGACAGAAAAAACTACCAGAAGCAAATGCATTGAATCGTAACAAAATGGGCAAGGAAGAAGTGAAAGCGAAGCAACACGTGTGGCGGGCGCACACTCCTACTCCCCATACTCACCTGCCAGCAACCCCGAAGCACCTACAGTGCTGATTCTACCCCGGGAGGCATTTTACCCGTGACTACCCCCCACGAGCTACAGAGAAAATGAATGACAGACCTGGTATCATGCTACAGACGTTAGCAGAGGGGCCCTAACCTCCGAATGCTCCCCATATGAACACACAGGTCAACCAGCAGCCACTGGAAATTTTATTAGAAGTGACCTACTCACTCCCTACCAAAGAACACACCTGACCCCCAGGAAAGGAAAATACTTATGGCACAGCCTAAGCGCCTCTTTCAGGTGGAAAGGAAGTTAAAACTGACCATCAAAATCAACCAAACACACACACACAAAGTTCTTGGTGGCACCTGAAAAAGGGGCAACAATTATTTTGGGACAGCCCTGGCTCCAGCAGCAAAAAAATGCAACATAGATTGTGGGCAACACACTGTGCAGTTTGGAGGAAAGAAATGCTTGACAGACCAATGGGAGCAAAGCGGCAATGTAATTTTCCTAGCACACAGTCCCACCATACAAAGTACAGTGAAACTATGCAGCTGCAACAGCTACTGGTAAACAGAGCCACACTGAACCACTGCCGACAGCAAAACCCAGGGGTGAGACTACAGCGAGGAAACCCCAATGTCACCCTCAACTACCAAATCCCGAGACCGAGGTCACACACCAACCCCAAGGGCAGATGCGCCCTTGCCCAGCCAGAACCCAGAATCCTGAGTGAAACCCATCTGCGGAAGACGAACTGGAAGAAGAGAGGGAAGGGAGGACAACCCCAAACCAGACACCCACCGAGATTGAACCGCCTGCATTCCGGGACCTACAATCATGCTTGGGTGCCAACCAGAGGAGTGTCCAACCCACCCAGACAAAGGTTGAATGACCAGCACCTCGAGGAGCAATGTCCATCAGGACAATGCCTTTGACCTCAACGGAATTCATCCGCAAGATGGCCACCAAGCATGGCCACATGATCCCCATGGGTCCGAACTGTCGTCGTGGAGCCCTTTACACAGGGAGCCCCGCCTACCACCCCAGCCTTATCCAGACGGACAAGCCCAGCAGAGCCGACGAGGCAGGGGTTCCCGAAGAGCTCCTGCCTCAGACGATGAAGCTGACAATGTCCACCCAGGAGGATGTAGCCACCCACCCAGCCTTGATGCCAGATGGCAGCAAGGCCATTGCCGCACCACCTTCCGTACGGGAGAATGATCACAGTAGGGCCGACAAAGCAGGGGTGCCCGAAGAGCCACAGCTTCAGACGGCATCCCCGACCACGTCCACCCAGAAGGACGTGGCCCCGCACCAGGCCTTGACACCAACAGGGGTGAGCGAGACCGCCATAACACTGCCTTCAGTATAGGACGAACCCAGCAGAGCCCAGGTGGGGCAGGGAGTGTAGAAGATTTGCAGCATCTGACGTTACTTCAACGCCGCCCCTCCAGGAGGAGGAGACAGTCAGTTGTGCCTTGCCTCGGTGCCTTGTGGCCCCAAGTTGGCCACAGCCAAGCACGACACCCAGGAGCCCAGCTACTGGCTGGACGAGAGGTGCCTCCCTGCACCCGTCGCACCGTCAATCAAGGTCAGCCGAGGTGGTACTGGTAGTCGCCATGGCGACTCACATAAAAATTTACGTGGCCATACCCACAGCATGCTGCCTTTAGAAGGAAACGAGACCACCTATGCAAACAAAAGATTTCCAATACCAGTGAAACCAGCTGAAAAGATGGCCTTAATTATACAATGGTACACCAGACATTTTGAAAATACTAGGCATAATTGAGTGCAATATGTGGTTTTAATATATTTTGTAGGTGGCCCGTACATCGATTTTTAGAATAAATAATTTCAAAGGTACTTGTGTTGTAAGTAATATTAGATGGATACTCGTCGGCCTAGGTAACGGAAGGCCTAGAGCCAGAATCACTAGAGCTTTGTCTCACATAAAATTACCTGCCGTGCAACCAGCTAGGAGGCATCCAAAAGCACAGGTACTCCTTTCCATTCATGAGATCAAGTAATTTTGATAGCATCCTGCTCTGCCCGCTGGACAACCACCAAGTCAGAGAGAAATCTATCCTTACTACTGGACACTTGGTAAAAATCACAACTAGGCATCACTGGATTCCAGCGTAAATACCCTACGCTTTGTTTCACTGCTGGCGACAGCAGATAGTTCCATTCACCGCTAGGTAACGGCCGGACACAGAACGCCAAAATGGGTATAATGTCTAATCTCCTGGCAGTACACAGTAGGACCACTGTCTTGATTGGCTTCGTCTAAAGTGATTCTATAAATTTGGTCATATGCCTTACAGACATAAGGGTGGGAATGAACTTAAATTAAAACAAATATTGAAGCATCTTGAAGCTGACATCTAAAATTTACCCACCCAAGAAATAGTAGAGGAAAATTAGTTATTTATACCACTTACCAGAGCATCTAACCGCTCACAATTAGAGCATATATTAGTGGTGCATTTTGGTACTGCCGTACTAGGCCTTGATCCTACCTTACTACCCAGATGTTACACTACCATCCCACCACATTTACCCCAGGAGTCTACCTGCAGCATGAGCACCACTTCTCTACAACCAGTGTCGTCCGCTGTTCAGCCGCCAGCCGCCTCAACAAGCCAGCTGGAGCGGAGAGGAGGAGAGTGCCGCAGTCTCGCGGACCTCAGGTAATAAAGCATCGAAAATTCACTGTCCATCTGTTGACTTCATGCCCACATGCAAACCAACTAGGCCCACTTTTTACTCAGACATACTGCCTAAGTGAGAGTAGATATCCCTGGGTATGATCTTCGCGACACTGGAGTCGTACTATTTGAAGGCCACCTCTGTTACAAAAGTCAACTCTGCTTAACGCAGTGTTTTAAACGTAAAGTTAGTCGTAGGGACGTAGTCCCTAATTCACTGGCCAGGAAAAGTACCACCAAACAGTAACCCTAAATTTTGCCAATGTGGAGAAACCTACCAGAGCCGGAGCAACCTAAGGGGTTTGTGTTGGACCTCCGTCAACATCAGGGCTCGCTGATATGATACATATTTAGTTACAGGCTGACTTTGGGTATGAGGTTTTAACCCTCGAGTGTCACTAGTTTAAAAGTCAGAATTTAATATAAGTGGATAACCCAGAGATCACGCCTCCATCATGAGCTTGTGCTTCCCCGTCACTGATCAGTGGAGGCTTAAAATGCTTCAACGTAAAACACAAGAAGAAAAACCAAAGTGCCACACAAAATTTATTTTACAGGAAATTCTATAGCTATTTTTCTTTCTTTTCTCTCAGGAAAAAAAAAAAAAAAAAAAAAAAAGAGCGACCAATACTCCGGAAAAAAATCAGGAAGACGGCCGGCAAGAGTTCTTTATCTGCCAATGAGATCATTTGTTGAAATAGACCCAGCTTGTAAAGCGCAAGGCAACTGCAAGTTCCTGAGGAAAGAAAGTCTTCTACAAATTTTCTAAGTAGGAATGCTCTATTTTAATGGCCCTGGTTGGTGCAGTGGTGAAAGAGAAAGTGATGGTAATTGCACCTCAATACCTAACAATCTTAATGGAATTCAAATGCACAAAAATATATCATTCCACTGGAAAATTAAGACATACATATTTACAAAACTGGCAAACTCTTGTCAACTACTTTGACATCTTCATTCCACACTATTTTTGGAAGACTGCAGTAACCTTTCTTATAAAAATTACTGCAGTTTTTACCAAACTGATTACAGGCTATTCACAGTAAAATGAGCACTTTTGAAAGCCCTCTTATTTGAAATAATAGTCAATAAATGTATTTTATTATTTAATGGCAATATTTATTCAATAAGGTGGTCAAAGGATAAAACATGGCTAAAATGAAAAGTAACTACGGCCTCACATTACTGTGAACAGCCTATACTAGAGGTAATGTATAAGTAACAGATAAAACCAAAATGACCTGTTGATGCCGGCTAACAGCCAGCGGCGCTAGAGCCCATGACGGCGCTCACCACACACGTATCACGTGTACCTGCATGTGTGCAAAGAGGCCAATATTTTTGAACTTTCACATAAACAATATTATTTTGCAGCATAACATGTGTCTTGCCTTTTTATTTTCAGGGTTTGATATGCCTTACAGTGTTTTAAAGTGTTTGGTTATGAAATTCAAAGTGCACGCTGCACGGAGATTACGAACACTAATATTCTGGCGTGAACGCAGTCATAAAAGAACACTGAGATAATACAGAGAATTCACAAGAAAATTATAAAATGTAAAACAATATTTAAATTATTTGTGCCATTTTTATTTTCAATAATAAAATATTTTACTCTGCGTGCGTAGCACTTCCGCTTATGTGAACCCCGTAGGCAGCCATGGTAGGTCCGTGTGACGTTTGCCTCTGGGCAGTCTGTCTAGAAGAGCTGGAGAGGTAAGACATAGTCACGTACGCACTAAAACTTTTTGTTCACTGATGTAGATTTCAATACCACTTTTAATATACTGACCTTTGCTTGCGTATGTTTGGCCAGATATTTCCCCAGCATTATGCTTCTGCTTAACTAATTTATTTCACCCATGTGGCATTTTCAACTTAATCGAGGAGAAGGAGGAGAAATATGTCGGAGAGGTCATGCGACCCGTGAAACTTGAATCATGCGCCATCCGCTTCTGCTAAAGGTGTTTCATTGTAATTTCTATATTATTGGTGTGTGCAATTTTAAGGGCTTTAATTAGATGTATGTATTTGAGGGTATTTTCATGTTTGAATATTATACAGCAACATCACGCACAACCACGTGGCTAACCGACGCCAAGCCTATGTCTGCACCATCATTGCGTTTTGAGAGTTTATTTATGTAACATCGTGTGTGCAATATTTTTATTCAGGGTTCTAGGTTAAATTTTGTCAGAGTTCCATGTAATTTTCACGTAAATGGATGCTTTTGTGTTTCGCCATGCAATCACTTTAATGTTTGCTTTTTCCGCCATCAGGCATGTTACAAGCATGTAACCATTTCAATTGTAAAGAGAACAATTTTCTCCACCAGAATAATATTTTGTTGAATTTAATTTGCTGTTTCCACAAAGAAATATTGCAATGTCCCCTGCACCACGTGGTCCGCTACGAACTTTATCCAGCGGCATCCACGCCATATAAACTTGTTTTCACACACGTGTGTGTTTATTGTGACTACTAATCTCGAGCCCCATAATCTTTTAAGGGTCTTTGTAAAATTTATGTAATTTTGTATTTGTGTACGGTGATATTACTTCTGTCCTAGCTGGCTATGTGTATAGGCCGTCACCACACTACCCACGTGCTGGAGGGCGAGCCCAGACAAGTTTGCGTTAGTGATGCCAAGTTATCACACATGTTAATGTATCATAAAGTGCTTCATTTTGAAATTCACGTCCTATCTTCAGGGAAATATCATCAGTCCACCCTAGCAGCTGTCTATTCTCTTCCCTTGTGAAGATTGTGTTGTCATACACCGCGGTGAGATCATCCATCTAGGCGTGTGCTAGAGTAATTGCGGGCTAGGGAGCACCCAAGCGGAGTTAGCTAGACATGACCGAGTGCATCATTAATTTCATGGCACTCCGATTTGTACGAACGGTATAAATAAAACTGGTATCACAGTGAACCATCTTCTTTCATTTGTAGTGACAGTGTCCTAGCCACATGTGTTTCTTTTTCAAAGTGTTAAAAAGTATAGTATTGCCAATTTGTTTGTAAGTATGCTCGGGTGAGATGGACACACAGAACCCACAGCATCCCTGAGAACCCTGAGTCTCAACAGTGCGGTGATTGGGAACAACCACTGGCACCCATATCATCAGTAAGTAATAGTTTCATTCGTCTAGTTTCTCACCCGACGGCGTCAATTGGCGTTCCCAAGTGGGGCCAAGTGTGTTCATCCATGTCGCGCCAACCGCAAGAAAACGGAGGACACCACGCCTGATCCACCGCAAGAACCCCTCAAGACACCTGCGTCGACAACCGTGACACCAGCGAACCCGAGTTACTTAGGAATGCAGATTGATTGATGCATGCATTGTGGGAGATTGAGTGAAATTAACTTGTTTGAGGAAGTATGTGGGAGCAACCCTTGTGTCAATGCACGTCAGACGTGTCTACGCCGTCAGAGCAATGCCTATGCACACGCACTGGATGTGACAGGGTGGGAACGAAGTGGCTGAAGTGCCAACAGTGTAAGAAAGACTCACATTTACAATGCATAGGGTCTACAGAGTTTACCACCTACCGCGATGGTGCCATAAACTGTGACAAGTGCCATAAGACGAACTGTGCTAAGATCGCGCCACCACCAACACCAGAGGTGTAACTCACGCCACCAGTAGTTACGTACATGCCACAGGGCTTAACCGGGCCAGATCACAATGTATTACTGCCAACTTTTACGGGACATGAATCAGAAGACACGGGTACATTCCTAGCTGTTTGTGAGGAAAAATTGCATACACATCAGGTACATAGAGACAATTGGACTGAAGTAACTGCCAACAGGTTAAGGGGAACCGCTGCCACGTGATGGAATTGGTCAGGGACTATCGAGTTACGTGGGAGAAGTTTTTTGAGAGATTGCTAGGTCGGTTCAACACTGACGGAGATACTATCCAGGCACAAGCGCAACTGTATCATGAACAGAGAGAGTGCAAGGGAATTGAAGAGTTCATACAATGCAAATTAGGTGTATATAAGCGGCTACACGTGTAACAGGCAACCCGCGGGGTATTAGAGATAATTGTGGCATTATCAACACCTGACATTAGGCCGTATCTACAGAGGGCAACACGTACCAGTATAGAACAGTTCACGAGAGAAGCGTGTCTGTATGAGAGGGACGTACACGCAAACCAAGAATACCAGTCACAGCGAGAACTACCACCAGGGCAACAGGTCGGGAAACTAAGTAGGGTGGTTAGCGAAACAGCACCTGCACCAATCTCACTGCCAGGTTGTAACAATCCGCCTACTGAAGGTACAAGTTTGTTTCACGTGACTGACAGTACCATGAAAGTATTAACGATCCGTGTTGAACTTGAAGGGAAAAATGTCACAGCCGTAATTGACACTGCCGCTAGTCACAACTTTGTGCGTGAGGGTTTGATTCAAGCAATAAAAACTGGAGTGCCGCCACGATGTCTGCAATTCACTACCCCACACCAACGGGTAGAAACAAGGAGTGTTATGCACGTCACGGTAGTGATCCGAGAACTGTGTACCAAGTGCGATGTTTACATTGTGTCGGACTTGTGTGAGGAAGCGATTCTGGGACTGCCATGACTTATTGACAACCAAGCCGGTAAACCAGTCATAGATGTGGATGACTGCATACACACGTCAATGACGTAGCTGACACTGTTATGGCACAGAAACATGCCTGCCGGCACTAGTGTTGTGGAGAAATGGCCAGCTATTTTGTTTCAAGTGCTGTATGCTCACACATCTTAGATGTACACGAAAAAAAAGTTTTTCCATTTTAAGTAAACAGAAGCACTGCAATTGTAACGTAAAATAAATACAATTAAATGCAATGTGTCCGCTACAACCTACAAGCGTATATAATTTATACAATAACATGCAATGCCATTTGTTAACAGAATTTCACGGTTATAATTGTTATTCATTTCGGTAAATGGTGGGAAAAAATAATTTACTACGCATCTGACTAAGACCAAGTTTATTCATATTTTGTTGCAGAGAGCAATTTACAGTAATAGTTTTTCTAAAATTCAGTGAAAGGGCATTGGTATCTGGTTATGGGCAATGGTATCGGAACTACTCTACAAAAAATTAATTTGAATAATGTAGTCTTTGACAGATTGAAAGCTGCCACATTCAGTGACTATTAAAATTATTTATGTGACTGATACAACTTCCTACAAGCAGAATGTTTGTGACTTGGCAGAGTTTGTAACTCATCTGAACCTATGGTATTTTTTTCTTTAAAGAATAAACAGCAATGTTGTTTATACAGCTATTTAGAATGAAACTAAAAAATATAAACGTTTCTTCAATATGCACACATTTTACTGTATCTAATTTTTTTCATTATTTTTACATGAAATACTTTGACCTTACCTGTAATATTATAAACATGAATTTGCAGAACTATAACTTGGCACATTTCAAACACTCCCCCTTAATCAATTAGGGGTGTGCGAATATTCAAAAATTCAAATAGTTGAGAATCATTTTACCAACTATTCACATTCGAAGTTCGAATACCAGAGTTACAAAATGCGAATAATTGTGTCCATAGATTTCATTGTAGCTCTAAGTCATGACTCTCAATCGCAACATGGATTAGTTTTTTTAAATTTTATATGGCAGTTATCAGATCATTTTAGCTCACGTCAAACATTAAAAAAAATTTTCAACACTTTTTTGACATGTTAACTGGAAATTGGCAATAACTAATTCAATCAACAGAACCGTAATCAAATATACCAACACAATGACGCCGAGGCCGACGCCGATCTTGACCTACAATGCGTGCCAATACAGAAAATGCAATGCGTGTTAAGCGAGCAGCATTTCTCTACATTACTATTAACACAGTTTGCTATATTTGAATGAAACACTGTTTTTGCTTTTAAATACCTGCCATCGAAATACCTGCCATCGCAGTAATATCCTTAAAATTAGTTTTAATTGACAATATCTTTAAAATACCGCAGAAAATATCTGCTTGCAACATTGCTCGTCATGTGTAATGTTGACACTCGTAAACAAGCCTCCAAGCAATATATGTAAACGAAAACGAGGACAAGTTTTCAACCATCACGCTCGGTGTATATTATTTTAATTGAAACCTCGTTGGTATATTTATCCAAGTGATTGTATGATTGCCATTAATGCTTTTTCGTTACTCATGAAACTCATTCCTGAACTCCGAGACAAATTATAATAAATGATTAAAGAAAAGGAAACTTCGCCATATTGTTTATTATTTTGTGATCTTAAGTTATTTACTACTTTCACGTCCTACTACTATATTTAGTGTAAGATGGCATTGTTGATATTTAAGTGCCTAGCATTTTACAGCAGAGCATGATGAAAAACGTGATTGCAGCGAAATTAGAGGAATAGTATTTGTTCACATTTCAAGGGGAAAACTGTTCTTTGAGAGTACTTTTTTTTTGACAAGAAGGGAGGATTAGCCATCTTTGGGGAAGGGTGAGAGGAAGAACTTGTTTCTGCACCCAAAAATAATGCAGTGATGCATCACTAATAATACATGCAGCATGTGCTGCTTTGCCTGATGTGGTAATCTGTTGTATTTGTTAGAAAATTGGTGTTCTTTTGGAAATAATATAAATTTAAATTACTTAACTTACCATAATTAATGGAAAAAAAAAGTATTGGAGAATCAAGTTCCAACATACATGATGAGCCAAGTTCTCAAAAGGGTAGTGGCATTTAGAATTTTTTAACTTCCAACAAGCAAACTGCGAAATGTAATACTGGTCATTTCATTCTGAAAACTCCCACAGGTAAGTTTTAAATTTTAATGAAAATATCTGTTTTGACCATTTCCACATTCTGTGCAAGATAAACTAGTGAATGTACACTTTCACAGCACAGCCAATTTGGTATTAAATAGATCAGCATTCCATTCTCATTCCTCAATAGGGCATATATACACTTAAAAATAGTCCCTAGTCAGTAAATAAAAAGTACCTAACCTAGACTTTGTGAATGAATCATTGGGAACTCATGCAAATACAATCTGCCAAAGTGCATGTTAGTCTAGTCTCATTGACAAATGCACACCTACCTGTGATAATTGAGCATTACCAGTATTCATATTTGTGGTATTTTGTATATTTTTTCATGCACCATGGAAGTGATTTGAGTTGAAACTACAAATAAATATCTTTTGTGGAATTTTATTACTACTTGTAAAATATACTCATTGTGTTCTTGAGACTCAATTGGTTCTGCGATGTAAGTGCTAACTTATTTTGCTGGAGAGCTAGATTGATAATTTTCTCCATTGTCAGCCTGCACATATCCTTATCCCACAAAATCATTCAACACAAAAACTACTTCTTGGCAATGTTATTTTTTAATATTCTGTTTGCTGAAACATACAGAACCATGTGCATTGAGTTATTTTGTTACGTAGCACTCAATTTCCAGTTCTGCTACACTAATATAAAAACTTGGAATTTTGTAAACCTAACTCATTCAATGTTCCTCTAAATTTCTCATTATTTAATTCCAATAAAAGAAATATTTAACATTGCTGTGATGAATAAAAAGTCAAAATTTAACAATAATATTATTCCATCAAACAAATTGTTTCATGTAGCCTACATAAATTTAATTTAATCAACAGTTAGTTACACCATTGTTTGAATGAAAATGTGAGCTAGGTTCAGTTATATTTTTTCCTTCCAAAACAAACTACATGTTCCACTATAACACACAATAACCAAATTAAGGCCAAAAAATTTAAATTTTTTTAGCGCTGTATTTTATGAAATTGTCGTTGCATGACACTAAATATCATAAGCAAAGTTCTTTTAAAACTAAAAGTGACAAAATTGTTAACAAGGCCCTTATTGGTTACACATGCATGTGAAACGTAAATTTCTATTTGTTGGTTGAGTGTATTTTATGTATCTGGTTTACTTTGAGCACATATACAGGCACATTAAGATACTATCAGGTTATTTTTAAAGGTACTACAACCCCTCTGATGAATTATTTGTCTGCAAGACATATAAAGGAATATGCACTACACACTGCGGAGCAGAATTAACATACAGTACTCAGTAAAAAAAAAAGTTTGCTGAAGAAAATAAAGGAACAAACACAACATACCTGAAACCATCAAAATGACCCCTGAGTTCAAAAGAAGCGCAATCAGTTACCCGTAAAATTGCAAAGTTTGTAGTATCAGTATAGTTGAGGAAGACGGATTCCGGCAGCTGATTGAAGATGCTTACCCGTGCTATACTGTACCTTCCTGCACCAGCTGAAAATGGAGATATGTGATGATATGTGCAAAAATGTGCAGTCCTTTTCTCTGACCACTGACTTTTGGAGTTCAAGAGCAAACGAAAGCTATGTTTCTTTAACTGGAAATTATGTAACCAATAGTTTTCGAATGAAATCAAAACTCTTCAATTGCTCCCACATGACAGAGTCACACACTGCAGTTAATATTAAGGATGTATTCACAAGTATTTTTTCAGAGTGGGAAATTCCCTGCACCATACCAGTTTGTGTGGTAACAGACAACGTACATAATATACATGCAGCTGTAAACTCTATGTCGTCGAATTCAGTGCCATGTTTTACCCATTCACTGCAATTAAGTATTCATGATGCAGAAAATATGACACCAGGTGTACAAAAGTCTGCAAGAAAGCTCGTAAAATTGTAGGGCATTCTTCAAGAAGCTCCACAGCAAGACATCGTCTCCAATAGAAGCAATGTCAGGTAGGATTAGTGTGTGTTCTTGAAGTTATTCAAGACGTTGAAACAAGGTGGAATTCTAAATACCAGATGTTGAAAAGATTGCTTGTGCTTAAGGAAACAATTGTAGAAGAGCTTGCCTCAGACCCAAACTTTAATGTTGACAGTTTAACAGCTAGCAAATGGAAGCAAATTGATGGGATAGTTGAAGTGTTGGAACCAATTGCTCAAGCCACTGAGGACACAAGTTCTGAACGATATCCAACATTGGAACTGGTAATACCCCTTTTGCAGGGAATTCAGTATGTTCTGCGAAATCATGTTCAGCAACAAAAACCTGAAACAGTTTTTGCACAAAATTTGTGCAAATCTTTAAAGTCACAGTTTCCACTAGCAGAGCAAGACAGACTATACATGATAGCTACTGCTGTTGATCCAAGAATAAAAATGGAAGCACTGCCAGACGATAGCAAAGTACTTGCAAAACAATACTTCCAAGACAAATTTTGAAAGATGCACAATAAATTACAAACATCATCACAGAAAGAAACTGTGCCAGCAACTCTTAATGAGGAAACAAAATGCTTCAAAATAAAAATTAATTCAAAATCAGTTTGGGGTTGGTTAGAATCCATCCCAATTCAGGGGAGTGTACCTACTACAGAAGACACTGAAACAGAAAATGTAATCAACCAATTTGTATCATTACCAAGGATTGCAAGGTCTGAAAGCCCATTATAGTGGTGGAAGCACAATTCTTCACAGTTACCTGTACTTTCTGAAGCTGTAAAGTGTTTTCTGGCAAAACCAGCAATGCAAGTAAGTAGCGAGAGAGTTTTTTTTCAACAGATGGGAACATACTCAGTAGCAGAAGAGAAGTACTACTGTCTATCCACATAGAAAAACGAATTTTTCTTCGTGATAATTTAAAGAAAACCTAGTAGGTATGAAGGACATTGACCTGTGAAATCCTACTTTAAACTGAACTGTTTAGTGAAATTGGTAAAAGTCTACTTAAGAAACTGTTATTTGTGTTAAACTATAGTTTCTTTGAAGACTCAAGACTTCTGATTGTTTTATTTTGATGTGCAGTAATTTCTGTATTTTGAATTTAGCTGAACTATATAGTGTATTTACTTGCTTAGTATAGAATGCAAGGAAGAGCAGTAAATTTTCATAATTGCAGAAACTCTCATTTGACATGGAAAAAAACATTATGATAAATGCTGCATTAGCAGGCATTTTATAAATGTGTGTCAGTTTATTTGTTGTTAACATTGTTGTTTTGTTTAGTAACTGTTACAGAATTAATTTTAGGTATGCTATATTATTTAAAAACTGGATTTTTCTAGTTGAATGAAGATAAGATAAGCCAAATCTTTTTTGACACACATTTTGTAGTACCGTGGTTTTAATGTTGTGTCTAGTTTATTTTTAATTCACAGGACAATGCATACGCTTAGGTGAAAAAAGTACTTAATTACCACTGTGAAAATTATCTTTGAAATCCATTGTTATTTAGACCATATTAAGTTTTTTGTTAATTGAGTGACAGAAGAGAATTTGTTTGTCTCTGGAGTGCTAAAATAATTTATACTAACAACTATTAGAATTCAAAACTATTCGCACTATATTAGAAAATTTTAATATTCAAACACAAAAATTCACTATTCGCACACCCTCATACCAAGTACATATTCTTATACACTGTATATCTCATACTGTAACCCACCACCAATAATATTTACCCACAAACTACAACATTTACTCACCAGTAAATTGTGTATGCCTCAGCTTGCGCAGGGTCTTTAATATTTGGCTCATTAAGGAGGTCCTGTATGCCTAGCAGTATTTGTTTGATAGTTATAGCTGGGCGCCAATCCTTTTCTTCATCCAACAAAGAGAGGCAAACTGTCCCTGCAGCAAAAGGGCACATACTGTCATGACTTTTATTATGTAATGATTAGCTTCTTAATTTAATTTATCATCAGGGTGTAACAGAATAACAACTTGCAGTTGAAGAATCTTCATAAATCCATTTAAAACATGTACAGTATATAACTGGGAAAAGGATGAACCGCACATACTATGTATTCAGAAATACAAACACAAATGAACCTACATATTTTCTTGGAAATGGCTATCCATGGTTATGCATCACTTGCCGGTAATTTGCCCATAAAAGAAAGACAAGACAATGGTTCCACTTGAAACAGTGATACTGGGGTCCAGTTCCCATAAAGGTCAGCAATCCATTCAGAAAGAAACCAATTTGGAAAATAGATTTGCAAATTTAATTTTTTAAATTTGTAAACAATTTGACACATTACACCTATAAGGAATGGCAATGACATTACTGTCGGAAAAGGGTTCTATAGTGCCGGTCAGAGACACTGGTGTCACTTTACCCTGCTTGGGTCTCACCTGGGGTAGATGCTGGCTCGGTGACTGCTGGGTGAAATGAGGGCGTTGTTCTAGGGCAACTTCTGGGCTGATCACTGGTGCGGGCAGTGACGGTGTCACTGCCCGCACCAGGTGGTGTGGCAGGTTGGTTGCGGCACCTGGGAGTGCAGGCTGGTATGGCCCAGGGGTACTGGTAGGCCGAGTCATAGATGGATTAAGATTGGGTGCTGTTTGCTGGCAATCTTCTGGGGGTGCTGAAATGAGGTGCTAGGGAGGACTTGGAGGCAAGGCCTCGCCAGTGATCGGGCAGTTTGAGTTGTCCCGTGGGAGGGGACTGCAGAGGGTAACAGGCAATTTGTTGCAGCGCAACTGACAAGGTTTAGAGGCAGTAGCTGCCTTCTTAACACTCCTCCTTGCACTGCTTCTATGGGTGAAGGGCATACAGGAAAGGTACTACGGTCTACCACAAGAAGTAAGAGCAAGCAACGAGTTCCCTGGCTAAAGTGTAACCAGAAGAGGTTAGGCCACCCAGAATCAGTCTTCTCACTCCAACCGGAAAAGTACAATGCGGCGGATGGAGTCAGGTGTGTTAGATGATCTGGATGTCTAGCTGCTTCTTCGCATGTGTTCCTAGAGGTCAGGGCTCTACCCTATGTGCGCACCAGCTACCTTTGGGTACCTGGTCCACAGTATGGGAAGCCGTCTACTGGGTTATGTTTTTATGATGTACGTGCACGCTCGGTTAAGGCTAACCAGCAGTCCTACACTTGTTTTGGCAAAGTGGGTTTCAAGGCATGGTCTCCTGCTTCTCCTTTGTGGGTTTGACGTCTACGAGGTCTGAAGTCACAATCGCACTAGAATATGCACACGGGTTAGGTAATAATACGTATTTATTCCCCAGAGGAATAGACACGGCAGCCCATACTGTCTCCTAGCTATCAATTATACTGAACAGGTGGAAATGGACTACGTTAAAAAAGGAGAAGGGGACCTGGGTAAAAACTGAACAAGAGCAGAAATTAAGCTTGGTAGCAATGACAACAACTGACTGACTAATCTACTGTTGTCCAGAAGGGACTCAGGGTTCACTACCAAAGTAGTAGAGAGTGTAAGGGGGAGAAGATTTATTTCGCAGGTCGCTAGACGCTAGTCTAGAGGGCTTCTGGATGGCAGCGGTGCATGAGGAAGGCGGTAGACAGAGAGCTTTAGCACACAAGGCGGTGGAGCGAGCTGCCGAGTGTACAACTGACATTTCCGGGCTGCTCATTGGCTTAAATAGACAGCCGGCTGCGGGTCCTGCGGCCGGTTGAGTATCTTTGAATTTGAGCTCCTCCTTTAGCAGTGCAGGCAGCATTCTCTCGGAGGAGGCTAAAAGTGCGGTCTTTCTTGTGTCTGGGTTGCATCACTGCCAGGTGTTCAGGGACAGCGGTGGGCTTCGTTGCTGGCTTCTGTTGCATGCGGGGGTGATTACTGGACATGTGACATTTGACATAATGGCATAGACAGCCTTGACTGCTGTGTCCATGAGTGCCCCTTACCTAGGGGCATGTGCTGGTTGGCCCTGGAGGCACGCCGTCCTGGGTTTGAATCCTGCTCAGAGTGACGTGACGTTATATGAAGATGAGGTGCAGTCATAAATAATAATTATGCCAGTACACGTCACATGTAAATCACCCCCCCCCCCCTTTTTTTTTCATTATGATGTACACTCATCTGGTAGAATTCTGGTGTGTGAGTGATGTGGCACTAGTATGCACGTTTTCACTGTCCTCGTAGTAGCACTGTCTCTCTCTAGCACGCAGGCTGGTTGAGCGAGCTACCTGCTAATGGGTTTTACCCCCTGGGGAGGATAGCTGTCATGTGTAATGTACCGGTGTCTGGTGAATGCTTGCATCCCTTTGTAGTTACAAGAAACGTGTCGCTCACACTAAGCTGGGGGCTGTGTTTTATTTACATAACTTTACAGAGCTTTAACCTAGAATAAACAAATCTTCAGGCGTACACATAAAAAATAAAACTCTTAACACAGAGGAGTGTATTCTAGTCACACTCATGCAGAGTGAGTCTATTTTCTGTTTACCTGTGGTGGCACTGAAGATGTTTGTAACTGGCCTTCCTTTATGGCCTCCTAACTGGTTGCACGGCAGGTAGTTTACGTGTGACAAGTTTCTACTTACACCAGTTCTAAGTTTTCCGTTACTTAGGCCTGTTTCTACTTATGTGATAAACATCAGTTACTCTTTTAAATTTAAATGCACTACCAATTGTCATATGGGCCACCTACAAATAATAAAAAAACATGTAGCACTAAAAAACATTACAATATTTACACAAAACATTCTGTTGTATAAACTGTACAATTTGCATTACTGCAGTCCATTTTCATTTCCTATGGCTGTCTTTCAGCGTGGGTTTCACTCTGTGTATGGTTTACATGGGCAGCTAGCTTCCTGTGTAAGGCCTCACGTTGTGTATATGGCAACGTGAATTTAGCAGTGGGGCACCATGGTGTATCTCTGTATCATCCTGGCTGACCTTGAGAGGCAAAATTCCTGGTGGAACCGTCGCTGGCCTCTCTATCCTCCCCTCTAGGTGGCCGATACCTATTAAAAGGTCATACATAGAGCGCTGCTTTCTAACAGTCACATTTATCCCCTGCAAAAGCAAAATCTAAACTGGCTCTTAGATCTTCAGGGTCCACCGGGAACTTCGCAAATTTGAAACCCCCATGCTGTCCAAAAAATTAAACGAAACTATACTAAACCACTCACACACACACACACTATCTACCGTGTCTACGCTCTGTCCTTTCACAGTAAATTTAAGTATGACAGTATCCCCATTAACAACTTTCGCGGCCCAGTGCACTCAAGAGTACACGGACTTAGTTTTGGGGAATGCCCGGTAACAAGGAACATTCCCCGCCACCTCGCCCCTGAGCACAAAGGGCTCAGACACTCCACACAGCAGATATCAATAAGGTTCTCTTACACACACAATCATTCAATTCAATCTTCTGTTGGCCTCGTGGAGATCCATGTCCTTGAGATGCAGTGCGGCAGGTGCGGGTGGGCACCTCACTCGTTCGGCTGGTCATGGGTCGGCTGCTGGACTCATCGGGGTCATCCTCAGCAGTGGCCAGCTCGGGGCCACCAGAAGCTGAGGCACGACTGGTTGTCCCCTCCTCCTGGAGGCGTGGTGTAAGGGTGTCTGTCAGAGGAAGGGACTTATTTGCTTCCCCTGCCCCTTTGGCTCTCCTGTGCTTATCTTCTCCTGGGCAGAAGGCAGTGCTGCAGCAGCCTCGCTGCTGTCCAGCTTCAAGATGCTACGGGTCACCACATCCTCCTGGGTGGACGTGGGCGGTTGCCATCAGAGATGAGAACTCGAAAGGGGGGGGGGGGGGGGGGCTCTCTCCTACCTCGTCTGCATGGCTGGACTCATCCTTCTCGGGAGCCAGGCTAGCATCTGGGGTCTTGAGGTCGTTCGGTGTCAAAATGCTGTGGGTCACCACGTCCTCCTGGGTGGATGCTGTCAGTCACCGTTCGAGGTAGGGGCTCTTCGGGCTCCCCTACTTTGTTGACATGGCGGTGATCAACTTCCTCCAGAATGGTGCTGGGTGGCTGGGGTCGTCTGCAGGGTTTCCTGTCCAAGGCATTTCGTCATCAGAATTCCGACCTGGTCAGGGTCATGCGACCGTGCCTGGCGGCCACTTTTCTGACCTAGACAGTCGAGGTCAAGGGCAGTGTTTTGATGGATATCGCTCCTCGAGGTGCTTGGCGTTGGTTTCTAACCAAAGAAAGTCGGGTGCTTCTTGGGTTGACATTCGAAAGTAGGTCGGGGTTCCGGCTTGTTTGCTTCGGCAGGGTATAAAGCTCTACTTCTATGGGCTAAGGTTCTTCAAGTTTGGGTATTGGCTGGTTATAGTGAAATCTAGGTCTTCCCTTCTGGTGATTGGTCCCCAGATTCTGCTGTGGCTTCCCGCTAGGAGGGTGTCTCCTTACTGTCAGATGTAGGAGAAGGCATTCCGCCAAACTCTGTGGTGGGATTGGATAAGGTGTTGAGACATTTTGGTTGCGCCCCCAGCTGATTTTCAAGCGTTCGTGATCTCCGACACAAATGTGGTGCCGCCTGCAATCTATCACACACTGCTGCACTTGCAGCCAGGGCTGCCCAATGATCACTTCTTTCTACCAGCGTGGCCACTAGGAACTCTGCCGTGGTGACTTTATTTCCCGTCCAGACTACAATACTAATTTTCTTTCTACCTGGAGGAAGCGGTATGACTGAGCCAGCTGGACCCTTTGGTTGGTGGCTGTCAGGTGGGCTCGCTGGTTTGGCATGAAGAGGTTGCACCTTATAAAATAGTCAGTGGCAGTTGTGTCTAACATTGCGACTGCTGTTAGCTGGTTGATCCTAATTGCTATGTGTGGTGTGTCCGGGAAGTAGAGCTATTGGGTCACCGTATGGAGGGAGACATCGGGCAATCCACCATCCCTCAATGCGGATCGCTCTCTCTCTCCTTGTCAAGCAGTCTATGTGGAAATGCCTCCCACTTGATGCAAGACGTCTATTAGGAATGGCAATGACATTGTTGGAAGAAGGTACTATAGTACCGGTCAGAGGACCTGGTGTCGCTTTACCTTGCTGATAGGCACAATCGTATATGGCCTACAATCAGGTGCTGTTCACCAGCGATCTTCTGGGGGTGGCTGAAATGAAATGAAGTGCTAGGGAGGACTGGGAGGTAAGGCCTCGCTAGTTGTTGGGCGGCTTGAGTTCGGCCCCGTGGGGAGGGACTGCAGAGGGTAGATGGCAATGGGCTGCAGCACAACTAAATAAGTTTAGAGGCAGTAGCTGCCTGATGAACTCTCCTCCTTGTACCGCTTCTATGGGTGAAAGGTATACAAGAAAGGTACTACGGTCTGCCACACAAAGTAGGACCAGGCGACAAGAACCCTGGCTAAAGTGTAACCAGGTTAGGCCATCCAGAATCAGTATTGTCACTCCAACCGGCAAGCACAACGCAGTGGATGGAGTAAGTTAACTGATCTAGATGTCTAGTCGCTTCGTCATGTGTGCTCCTAGTAGTCGGGGTTCTACTGTACGTACGCACCATGTACCTTTGTGTACCTGTCCAGTCCTACACTTGTTTCGGCAAAGTGGGTTTCCAGGCACAGTCTCCTTCTTCCCCTTTGTGGGTTTGACGTCTACGCAGTCTGAAGTCACAATTACACTACAATAAGCACATGGGTTAGGTAAGAATACGTGTTCATTCCCCAGAGGAATAGACACGGCAGCCCATACTGTCTCCTAGCTATCAATTGTACTGAAAGCTGAGGAAATAAACTACGTTAAACAAGGTGAAACGGACCTGGGGCAAAACTGAACAAGAGCAGAAATTAAGCTAGGTAGCTATAACAACAAATACCCTAACTAATCTACTATTCTCCAGAAGGGACTTGAGGTTCACTACCAAAGTGGTAGTGAGTGTAAAGGGGAGAAGACTTCTTCAGGGGTCGTTGAACATAGGTCTAGAATGCTTCTGGGTGGTAGCAGTGGTCCTTTGTGAGGAATGTGGTAGGGAGAGAGCTCCAGCACACAATGTGTTGGGCCCCTTACCTAGGGGTACGCTAGTTGGCTCTGGAAGTAAATCATCCTGGGTTAAAACCCCGTTCGTGGTAACAAGACGTAAGGCGAAGATGAGGAGTCATAAATAATAATTATGCCATTACATGTCATGCATCAAATTTTAAAACATGGAAATACAATTTGTATTTTAATGAAAAATTATTCATCATCAATAAAAACTGCCTCACAGTATTTCCTTGAAGCCCACTGTTAAAGGAATCCATGTATAAATGTACTAAAAATGTACATAGAAATTTGTAGTACATAAGCAACACATCACATTCAAAGTGCTGGAGCAACCTATAACTGGCATTTACATAATACATGATGTCCCAAAGAATATATAAGAAAAAAATTCGTCCAAAGGGCTAAGATCCAAGGAATCACATTCTTTTTGTGCGAGTACTGCATTTTTTATAGAATGAGAGAACACTACCGCAGAATAAATAGCATTTCTTAGACATCTATAGTTTTAAAAAAAAGTTGACTTTGTCAATGCACCAGGGGGAAGGAGGAGTAAGTGAAGAGATTTGGGCAGCTCTTAACAGTGAGGTCTTGAGAGCTGATGAGGTGAGGTGAGAATGAAGCAGTGCCAGAATGAAAGGGTGGGGAAACGGGAAATCCCCAAGAAAACCAGCCAACCAGCGCGCTTTTGTCCGGCATGTTTTCCACAAGCAAAAATCTGGGAGTGACCCGGCCAAGAATTGAACTAGGTTCGCCTTGGCGGGAGACGAGTATGCTAGTCACGAGTCCTAGTACCGTACAATTGGGGTCATCCTGACCCTCCACATCTATGGAGCAGTGGCCCAATTGACAGTTGTACTATTCTGTAAGTGCTTAAGTCTGACAGAGACTTTCTGCCCAACCAACACAGTAGCAGAGAGGCCAACATCTGCCCCAGACTGGAAATTCCGACTTTGTGATGTGTGGATATAGGGTGACTTTCCGCCTTCTTGCGTAACATGAAAGCGGTCACCCCTAACCTGCTATTGACACTTGTAGTTAATGCAGGGCGACTTCACACCCAGCCAAGTCACTTGCTAGGGCCAGTAGCCAGGCCTACCCTCTACACCCACGTCATTTCAGGCCGTGCCCGCTTCTATGGAACACCACTATATTATTCTCTACCCCATCTACGCCTTATGCCTCATCACAGCACTGGGCAGGATAAGACTGCCAAACAGGGGCTAGCACTGATTGGAAGCCTAGTAGAGGACAGACACAGTGCCAATCGGGTGTATTGCAGGGTGGCTAGCAACTGGGAAAATCAAGAAATTTGAGACTCCTGGAAAAGTCTGTGAATATTTTGTGAAAGTCTGAAATATTTAAAACTCCCAAAAATATTTCTTTTGCTGTATAATTTAAAGGTTTAATTTGCTCTGTAGTATGGTTTGATGCACCCAATACATTAACCCACTAGCGACCCGCCCCGGCTTCGCACGGGTGCAATTAAGATAAAAAAACTGCTTAACCCAGCATTAATTAGGTTGGGTAAACTCTCCTAAAGCATTAAAAAATGCACATTATAATTTAATAATTAATTAAATAATTTATAATTTAAAGTTTTTTTGCTATTTTTATTTGATATTTTTTTACTTTTTTATAATTTTTCATATTAATATACATTATATTACAATGAAATTTATCTGAGATAGAAGTATTTAATATGTTATTGGCTAAGACATTCTCTGTAGACAATGTTTGACGCCCTTTTATTGTTTGGTAGCAAAATGTACTGTTTCTCAGGACTTCCAACTCGTGATAAACCAACATATAATTGGCCATGGGAAAAACACTCTTTCGTAGGTCGATTCCAACCAAAGAGAAAGTTTGACCCTGGGACTTATTAATAGTAATCGCGAACGATGTTTTTCCGGGAAATTGCAACCGATTGAAAGATATTGGCAAATCCGTGGGAATCATGGGAATCCTCGGGATGTTTGACAGCTGGCCGGCTGCTGGACCGGTGAGGATGGTCGCGACAATCAAATTTTCTTTCAAGTCTTTAATGAGCAATCTTGTGCCATTACACATGTTAGGAGGGCTTATATTCCTTAAAAGCATGATAGGAGTACCGACTTTTAATGGTAATTCGTGAGGTGGCAAGCCAGAAGGATTAAGCGAATTTAGAAAATCTTGAGGAAAGTGGATGACATCGTCAACATTGGTGACTGTGTCAATCGACTTATAGGTTTTGACTTGGCCGGGAACTCTTTGTATAATGAGATTGTTGATTTCATTGACAGTATCGTTCTTAGGCGATACTATTGCCCTGGAACACAACCAGTGAAAGTCTCTTTCTAGTAAATCTTCGAGGCCCGGATATACTGCTTCTATAAGATGCTGCAGACTGTGGACTATCTGACCTAATGTCTCATTTAAAATGATTTCAGCAGAATAATTGCCCAAATTTAGAGAAGGAAAAACTCCTCCAAGTCTGAGCAATTGTTGTGGGAAATCTTTATGCGTGTCTCCACCAAGATAGGCTTTCATATTCGTTCGCAAATTTAGGTGTTGAATAGAACTCCATAAGGGAGATGATTTAAGACATGCTTTGATGATATCTGCACGCATCCCTTTTGTAACTACAGGGAGTGTCTGCCGAAAATCCCCAGCAAACACAAAAGTAACTCCCCCCCATAATGGCAGTAGAGCTTCTAAGGTTGGCGCCGTACGCAGCACACATCACGTTTTATTTTCCGAATCTGTCCGTCCTGCAAAGCCGTAGTACATTATTTTGTTCTATCATCAATAGTTTTCGCAGCGCACGCAATGTAAGGAATTTTATAGGTCATTTATTTACACTTTGGGTTACATTATTAGAGTTTTAGTAGGGATCCCTATTGATTTTTAAAATAAAATATAGCCTATGACACTCAGTGGTAACGTAGCATTCTACTGGTGAAAGAATTTTTAAAATTGGATAAGTAGTTTCGAAGATTACCTCCTACATCCAAACACACAAAGTTACAAACACTACCTCTTTATAATATTAGTATAGATGTATATCAAACAACCCTCACCCCCGTCCATATAAAAATAACGTCCTTGAAAATGTGCTCGGATTACGTGGACTGGAAAATACACGAGTCATTTTCGCGGACTGCTGTGGTAGCATGGTTTTGCATCTCTCCTGACGCACGGTATACACTGTAGCTGCAACTTGAGGATTCATTTTTAAATTAAAAATGCATTGGAGGAAATACGGAAAACAAAAACATTCTTTTCTACAATGGCAATAATTTGAAACTGAGTATAGGAAATAAGAGGAGTATAGGAAGGTGCTTAGAGAAATACGTGTAAAGTTTATAGGTATACGTAACATGCCGTTAACTAATAGCTACTAATCACAAAGTAAGGGAGTGCTTGTCATATACCAGTTTAATTTCGGGGGCAAATAGTAAGAGATTATTCACGGAAACAAAACTAGCAATAGAAAACCAGATATTGTCTACTTGGTTAATTCAGAATTCTATATACTAAATCAAAGTTGATAGCCCCCAAACAAGAATAGGACTTTACATGCTTTGGAGTTTGGTTAATTCGAAAATTTTTAACAATATGTAATTTGTAGTAAAATTTCCCCAAAGTATATGTAAAATTGAAATATAATGCAGCAGTAATGAAATTCTTGTGTAACGAAAGGAGCATCACAAACAACCGCTTTACGTACACGTATCAGGTGGCGAGGCATTCTGCTACACGCAGTTGCCTTGCCTATAGGCTGATCATGGTAAAGTGAGTACTTTTGATGCATAGTTACTTCAGAAAGATCGTGGGGAGAGTGGAAGGCGGGGAAGTAGCAGAGATGGCCGAAGCTGGCAGCTCGTTTCCTCTCCGCAGTGGAAGGCCAAGGGGGTAAGAGGACCCATGGCATGAAGCAGGTTGTAGACCAGCAGGAGGCATCAGCTGGTTTGGAGCTAACACTGGCTCCAAGGGCAGCCTGTGGTATATATGACTTAAGATCTCTTCTTAGTAGGGAGCCGTGGCTGTGGTGAGGCTAGAATGGTTAAAGATGCCACCCATGGTGCATCAGGTTTTTTCAATTTTTGTGGACAAGGCTATTGTACTTTACAACTGCCATACTCAATTTATCTTTACTTTCAAGTCCTGTCTCTCAAAGCAGCATTACAGCATATACTGGACTTCAACATTTACATCAGATACAAGATCTTGGGACTAACCTGCATACATATTTGTCTGCATGAATCATGTTCTTTACTTAGTCCCATCAAAAAACAATCCATACATTTTGCACTGTACTTTCACTGTGTTGCTTATACACCTCAGCCTCATTCAACTTTGTAATCATTCTTAAGGCTGACCAATTGTAATAGACACAATCACTTACCATGATACAAAATACAGCAGTCTTTCTTTGTCTTGTATTAAAATTGGATATAAGCTATTCACGGTAAAGTGAGTACTTTTGAGGCCCTAATTACTTTTTCCTTTCAGTCATTTTTTATCCTTTAACCACCTTTTTTTTTTTTTTTTTTTTTTTTTTTTAAATAAATATTGCAATGTAAGTAATAACCACAGCGTGTATATTCCACCGCACTCGGAAGTTAACGTCTAAGGTCAAAATAAAATATATTTAGTGAATATTATTCCAAATGAGAGGTCTTTCAAAAGTGCTCACTTTACCGTGAATAGCCTATATCATAATTACTTACCTATTACATTAAAACAAAGTAGATAATTTTTTCCCACATATTCAAAGACTATAACGAGAACCACTCACCTGATGGGTAAACATTTGGATGAAATAGAGGTGGCTCAAATTTGCACTTTGGAGGGCTTGAGGGATAATCATCCTTGAAGATCATACGTAGTCTGTAAAGGCCACCTTCCCATGGTGTCTGCAACATGAAACAAAGATTGCAAAAGGGGATAGAAATATTTCCTCTTATCCCCATACGATTGTAACATTAAATGTTCAATGACCTGGACCCTGTCAGTTTTCATTCCCTTCTATATTTCAAAGGGTTTCATAAAGCTCACACTTCTCCATCATAATCCTAAAATTTTGGTGCACGTGGTTTTGTTTACTGGTTCATTTTTCCATACGTGACGTATTAAAATATCATTGAGATGTAAATTTCATACATTAGCCTAACAATAATATCAATTCCTAGAGTGATAAAAATATATAATAAAAAAAAAAACATAAATAAATAGATAGAAATTATCACACCAGATAAAAATATTTAACTTAAAATTGTTTAATTACATTTTAAAAAGGAGACAGAAAACACAAGTACTCATAGAGAGGTATTCGCGGATAACCAAACACATATCCACGCACGCATACACACAAATTAAGTTGAACAAACACATTTTCCACGTTGACGCATGACAACTTTTCATCGTTATATAAATAGACTTCAACTCATCAGTGCGCACCACTCGGCAGCACCTCAATGGAGTTTAATTGGCAGTAGAATCTCCCAGATTCCAAGAACTTGTACTGTTTACACAACTGTAAAATATGCACACACCTTGCCCAAATAAATTGTACTGTTCACAGGCTGAGCCCCCAAGATGATGCTTCACGTTCACCTAGTACTATGGCGCGCCGAGGAATGGCACCAGTAGTATCAATCACTGAGACATGCAGCAGCTGTAACTTCGGCCGGCCGGTGACGTCACACGCTCAGAGGATCTAACGCCGCCACCCCCTTCCACTTGGTCAAGGACGAGCCAGGAGAATATAAATACCAGGGCATGGCCCTTGGAAGACCAGTCTGTCCTGTTCCTTCACCATGTCTCTGTTACCGAAATTCAGGTCTTAAGATACCTATCTACGCCTTCGAAGACGTCACCTATAAGCACTCTACGTTTAATTAAGTCGTCGTACACTAAAACACCTTGGTTCCTTCAGGACAAACACGAAGCATTAGTTAAAGTAGAGTTATTTTCATAGCCACTTTGCCTACCTATCACATTAGATTAGAAATATGTCACCTTCACCTGTCTAAATGTAGCCAAGTTTTCGTTAAATTCTTGTTAAAAGGTTGTAGTACACACCACGAAAGTTATCTCTGCACAGTGGGAAGATTTTTCTAAAGTAGTTTGCCGAACTCAGCATAGGACTGCGAGTTTCCTAACAGAAAATTCGTACGTCAAACACACACGTACACCTTGGACGGCCACCCTTTCTATGCAGCCCGGTGTATAGAATGGTAGAACCCAACACTAGGTACTCATCATCTTTGAGGCTGGACCATCGGTCTGAGAATACTGCATCCACCGCGTTTCTGGTGCCAGAGGGAGTGTGTGCCTGGGTTCGAGAACCTGACTCTTTGGGGAACTCGCCCACGTATTGTGATCACCAGCCATAGTGAAACCTGACTCCCAGTATCCACCGTGCTTCTGGTGCCGAATGTTGGAATAGGGGGTGGCCTTGGGCTGGCGACTACGGTGTGTGGCACTACAGCAAGATAGGGGAAAATGTCACCTGCTCCATTTTCGCAGGACTGATTGTTGTATTTTCCTCATGCCCTACTCCTGTTGGAGTGGTATTCGTAAGAGGATTAAAAACGCTGTTATTATTATATCTAAATACCAACAATAGCTTAGTCACAACCCAACCATCCTTGAAAACCTACGTCTCCGGGAGAAAGCTCAAGTAATCAGTCTTCTAGTGGCCACCCTCACCAGCCTCCGTACCAGAACTGTTCGAACCGCCAGTCAAACTCGTAGGAGTTACTCACTGTTTGGTAGGCAAGAAACAAACTCACAGTTTGTTTCTTGCCTACCTAAGTATTGAAGAAGTTTCTTTGGCATAGAGAATCCCTGTATCCGAGGATACCAACTCACTGAAACCACCAGCGCCGATGGTGACCAACCCACCTGTGCACCAGCTACTGGTGCAAGCTTAAGCGCATCCCACCCAAACCACAGCAGGTCCAGCAGCCTCTCTGGGCCATTCGTCGCCCAGGTATACAATTGAGAGTGGTTCCGCCAAAACTTATGTGAGTGAAGAGATTTTGGCGGCTCTTAACAGCGAGGTCCAGAGAACTGATGAGGGAGATTGAAATGAATATGGAGGGGTGCCGGAATGAAATGGCGGGGGAAACTGAAGATCCCAGAGAAAACCTGCCAAGCAACGGCATCGTCCAGCACGATTCCCACTTGCGAAAATCCTATGGTCAGGCTGGGGATCGTGGCCCCGCCAAAACATAAGATTGTGCTTGCAGTCTCCAATTTTGTACCCAACTGGAAAGCCACATGACCAGTCCTCTGTACTGGTTGGGCTCCTGTTCCGTGCTGCAATTACGAGTTCAAACTCACTCCGGTATGTCTGCCCTCAAACCCACGAAAACACTTGGGCAGTGAGCAGTGACGTACCTCCTTTGCCCACAGGACATCACACGTCAAGAAGTTTTCTGACGCCCAACGTGGGGCATTGCGCCTTAATTAACAGGATTAATTAAGCAGAACTAGGCCAGCGCGAACCCGAGCCTAAGTGAACTAGCCAGGAGCTGATCGCCATTAAGTCAGACTTCAGGGAATCTTAAAACCTACCTCGTGGCGCCCAAGAAACCCCATCATCATGTCAGACGCGGAAGTGAACAAACCCCAGGAAACCAAAGTAAATATGGCTGACGCCATACCCGAACGTTGCCACAAACCGAATTGTCCCGGCACAGAAACGAATCACATAGATTGTGCGCCCACTACCAATGCAACTTTTACTACGTCTGTCTAAGGTTGGCAGACTAAATAAGATATACAGACAGGCTGGAATTTTGGAGTGAGAAGTGCCGCATCAGACAGTCAGCCTATTGCAACTGGATAACATGCCTGGTGTAGTGATTTGTCATTACAGATATACATAAAAAGGTTAATCATGTACAATTTTGTTTCACGAAACTGAACAGTGTTATAATTTGCAACACATTGAAGTTGAGTGTTAAATGTTTCGAGTGCTTAAAAATTTTGCAACACCCACGAGATCTAATTTATAATTCACCGTTCTGGCTAAGTCATGTGCAATGAGAACTGTTACAGCTAAATTTTTTTTTGAGATTTTGGATTCTTGTCCTTGCTAATGTGGGAGAGATTTGACCTGAGCTTAAGAAGAATTTAATTGTTCTTTTAATTTTTATTGCAAAGCTCACTGACCAACATCAAAATCATACACTGACATGAAAGTTTTGTTGTCTACTCAGAGCAGTTCCCTAGTTCTGTAGTTTTTATCTAGTTTTCTTAGTAGTCTACTCAGAGTAGTTCTTATGGTGAAACCTGATATGTTTATTCTTGCAGTATTCCTTTTGATGTGTCGCTATGCACCATGTTTGATTTGTGTCCTTGCTTCTTACTTGATTTTTGCCAGTGTCTGTTATTTGTGCCTATGTTTCTTGCTCAATGACTGCAATGTATCTTATTTGATTTGTGCCATGTTCTGTTTGATGATTTTGTCTTGTTTCTTGTTTGAGGGTGGTGATTCATGCTGGTTGAAGAGTTGTGTTTTGCAATGCTAGTGTTATTGTTTTATCTTGGTTACTGTTATGTGTCAACCATTGGGGTTTCTTGTATGTTATTTCCATATGTTTTGTTTTGAGGTATAGTAAATTGAGCCACAAAAGTTCATCTGGTACTAATCATTACAGGTTGATTGGTAAGGTTATTTTAACTGATGGTAATCTTTTTCATAGGAGTGCACTAAAACATACGTGTAATGGTTTCAATTTAATGCACTTGAATTGGATACCCTGGTAAACAAAAGTTGTTTGACAAACGCAGGATAAATTTTAAAAGGGGTAATTTTCATAACCAGTACCTTTGCTACTCTAGATAACGAGATATGTTCAGTAATCACCCAGCAATTTAGGTTTGCACACAACCTACTTACTATTTGGAGTAAGATAAGCATACTGAATTTTCCTACTCACACTACTATAAGCTAGGCGCCTGGCGCCAAGGCCTTGTGGAGGACGTAAGAATTGTTTGGTTTCTGTTTGGCTTTGCTTGTTTCGAATCACTCTGGGCACTCGAACACTTGTACACCACTTAATACAAATATTTTGTAAGTTTGTATGTATTCTGGGAAAGTAAGGTTTGCTAGGATCTGGGGTCACGACACTCCACTACACACTGCCCCAGTACACTACAGAGCACTACACCAGGGCACGGGATCAACATAGTCCGCTTCATTCTATGGTCGGAAACCTACCACAACATTTGCATTGGGTGGCCAGAAAAGAGAGTAACCAGACCCGGTTTGGTATACCACTCCGAATAACATCCTCCCAGCCCAGGGCCAGCCGCGCACACCAGTACCACCCGCTGCACAGGGGAACCCCAAATCCCAGAATTTGCAGGACATCTGCATGAGGACCCGCTCGTGTTCATGGCCAAATGTGAAAATGAATTTTGTGTCAATGTAATTCTGTCTAAACACATTGGGTGAGCAGAGCACATGTCAAACTCAAGGGCAAAGCCCTAAAATGGTGGAACAAAATAGACACGTACATCACTGAGTGGAGTCAACTGAGTAGCCATCTCAGAAGCCCAGTTTACTGGCAGAGAAGTGTTAGCCAACCTCACTATGGACTTTTATAGCCATACCCAAACCACCAACGAAGAGGCCGAAATATTAATATGCAGAAGGTACGAATATACCAACGTCTTTTCCCCAAAATGGAGTCCAAGGAGAGTTACGTACACAACATTACCAGATTACTCATACCAAAGCTCAGGAATTTCCTACAATGCCTGAAACCACAAACAGTGGAAGAATTAATAGAATGGGTGAGGGAAACAGTGCAATTACCAAAGCAGGCAGCGCTAGGCCATAGACAGAAAGGCAAAGTGAAGGAGGAAGTAAAACTGACAGGCCACGTGCTCTCCCCTGCTCCTCTTGCTGCCCCCCTACTGTGGACCTCCCTCCTCGCACCGTGCTTCTTCCAAAGTGCAGGTTCTGTCCAGAGAGCCATTTGAACTGTGACTGTCCCGAACGGCCCATCCGCTGGAGAAAAACAAGCAAAGAGAGCAAACCCCCCCTACCAAGCTACCGGGAAAAGAGATGACAAACCCGGCGTCACTTTGCAGACGCTGTCCAAGGGCAACTACCGCCTGAATAATCCCCCGATCAAGGTGAAGGTCAACAGGAAAGTAATTGTGGCTACAATAGACACCGTAGCCTCCGGTAACTTTGTCTGGAGTGACTTACCTCATATCAAAGAACCCACATGATAACTCATGATGGCAAGGTACAGATGGCCCAGCCAGACCATCTCCTTCACGTGGAAGGGAAAATAAAACTGGCCATTAACATTAATCAGATAACTATACACGCAGAGTTCTTGGTTGCACCCGAAATAGGGGAGACTATGATTTTGGGACAGCCATGACTTCAGCAGCAGAAGAGTAGGCTATAGTGAATTGTGAACAATGTTACGTGCACATTGGAGGGAAGAAGAAGCACTTCACAGTCCAATGGAAACGAAGCGACGACATCACTCTCCAACATACCGCCCCACCACACCGCACAAGAGAGCCTGTATACCTGCAACTGCTACAAGTGCTCTGATCCCCGCTGAATGCCAACAGCGACGCCAAGGGAGGAAACTCAGAAGTCACCCCGAACTACTCCAACTGAAGAACACCGGAAGACAGACCCGAAGAGCCAGAGACCGTTATACGTGGCTTCCGCATACAAAAGACCCAGACCAAGAGCTTGTGTGGCCTCACGCCCTCGACCCTGAGGTCAATGTTGCAGCATCAATTACCTCAGAACCACCGCCCGACGCAGACAACCCAGCAACCCACAGCTGCTCCAGAAGCATGGCTACCTCCTTCCAGTGTGGCTGAGGTCAGAGCCGACACCAGTCAGAGAGCCAGCGATTCCATCCCAACCTGGGTGGAATTCCCCAAGCAAAGAGCAGCAGAATCTATCTGGAAACTGCCATAAACTCCAACTGATTTCAACAAAAAGATCATAACCCAACGGTGAAGATGGACACCTAGACAAGTGAAATCTGGCCAAGTCCCCTCGACAGAACACCTCTTCAGAGAAGGCACAAACACAGCCCGATCAACGAGTAACCGGAAGTCAACCCCACCATCTAGACGGAGGTTCCTCGCAGGCCTCTGACTCAGGCATCACTAGCCGAAGGGGTAGCCGACCCAGCTGAACCACTACCCCTGACGGTCAATGAGGTCCCGGCGTTGTCTGATGCCGAGGTCGACTCCCAGGAGCAGCTTCCCAAACAAGAGGATGTGCCTAGCCACCACGCCTCAGCAAAGCGAGTAGCCAGTTTAACGCTGGACTTGGTGATAAGCGGGATAGCCCCTATCAAATAGTCAGATGCTAGGATGTCTACTAGGTAGAGGATCTACGAGGCTGGATAAGGAAAGCGACTTGAGGTCAGATACACCACTTCCCCAGCCCTATTCCAGGCCAAGATGAGAAGACAGCGACTGCTGGAACTTCTTGGCCAATGGAAGAACACGATCCGGCACCCACGATGCAGCCTCCCAAAATTGAGCCTCGGGCTACCAGGAGGCCCGAGGCAAAAAACACCATAGACACCGAATGGGAGCCAAGCTACTCTCAACCCCTGAGAGTACACTTTTCAATGGGCCAAGGAGCAGACTCCGTAAGATCCCTGCATCGACGCTGATGAGCTAAGCCTGCAAGGTCACCCTCACACGTGACCGAGCTTCCCCTGGAATAAGCTAAATTTCATGACGCAGTCTGATGGACAGACCTTCCGGCCAGAGACTTTGCAGACCAAGTAGGATCTCCGAAAGATTTGAAACCCCCCGCAGGCGAAGGAGGTGGAAGAATCTCCTACGCCATCCCCCCAGCCTGCCGCTACTCCAGAACCAAGAATTGAACAAGGAGACGACGCAGTCAGCCTTGCATGCGGAAGTAGCACTGCCCATGGGAAGTGAGCCGTCGAGAAACAGACACAAGGACGCGCCACTACCCTCTTCTGTACCGGAGGATACACCAAATGTCAGTGAGGAAACCGGACATATTTTGTCAACCCCCTCAGACATCCTCCAATAAACCTAGGGATGGCTAGCAGCAGCAACGCAGAGGCCCTAATCCCGTCCTCCGGATGAGCAGAAGCACCAACAGTTATCACAGAGGACAAGGGGCCAGTGAGATCCCCCCCCCCCAGATGATAACAAAACCAATAGGAATGGTTAGCAACAGCAATGCTAATGTCCTACACTCGCCTTCTACACAAGCCAATGACACCACGAGGTTGAAGGCCCCCAGGCCACAGATCCGGACACAGAATCCTTCAATGTCTAGAAACTACCTACACTCCGGGTAAGAAACTGAGCAGTCGAGGTCGACGGCTCTACCTTGCCACTCCCTCCTACTCCTTGATTGTCCTTAATACGTGACCTGTCCTCACCAATGGTTACAACTGAAAACGATGACCTAGCACCACAGGCTGAACCAAAGACAGTGACGCCCCTATGTGCCACCAAAGCAGTTGCAGTGGCTGGCCGGTCTAAGGAGTCTCCATGAAGGCCCACATCCCGTTTCATGTGGCCGTATCCGGTCCATGCAGAGCTGCGGCAGAGGGGAAGACCATCACAGCAAAGAACAAGACCGCCAACAAGTAAGTCAGTGCTCCGTAAAACGAGGCTTATGTGGGTAAAGGCTGTTCATTATAAAGTAAGCACATTTTAAATCACCCTTAGAAAAATGCCACTGCCCCAATCTGCATGTATTATAACGGGTGCACTGAGTGACATCCACCCAGTAAAGTTGGTAACGATGGAAAAGAAAATAGTTCCATATATTAAAGTTGAATTAACAGTGTTAAGTAAAAGCTTGTAACAACTTAATTTATTTCTTTTGTATTTATATTGAATTGTAAAAACAGAGTTCACAATTTGTGAAATACTTACTTTTCTAATAATTTTGAAGTTTCACTTCACCGACGTATGAATAAAGTGATAAGTCGCATGGCAGCGTTAATTTTACATAAGGCGAAAGTATACGCATCGTGCTTACAACTAGTTCTTAAGCACGACTTTCAAAATTACTCTGTTTACCATGAACTGCCTTTACACCCTTTAGCTGTAATAAACTACCTCCTCACAGTGACTTTTAGGACTCGTTATAACCCTAAATAAGAAAGCCATTACCTAATGATAGCCACCAGTTAATAGACAGTGAGAGTAATGCTACACATTACCGCTTCCAGACACTCACATTAGCACTATCAATTATTAGGTAATAAAGTGTAACCAGTGAAGATAGACTTGAAACGAGTAGCTGTAGCTAGGCTCTCATCAAGAGCAATCAGTAACACGGGATGTAGGAGCTTGTATATTAGCCCTCAGAACGGACAGACATTAATTTGGCAACAGCCAATAAGTTGCCAGGTAACCCCAATGTGTTACCAGTAATACCAGTGTTACCAGTTACTACCAGTAATACATGAAGAAAGACTTCATAACTGTGTAGTTAGTTATAGCGTAGAAATGGACGCCCTCAAAGGAGAGAATAGATTAGGTTAGCTTTTTATTCTCAATTATTTGTAGGGACATGCACTTTGGGTGTTTATTTTTGTACAGAATTGGACATTGTTCTTAAAGATTGGTGTTACTTTTCATGAAATTGGTGTTATTTTTGATTTACAGTTAACTATGTGAATACAAACAAAACCACATGAAAATAACAGTAACACTTTGTTAAATGAGACATAAATACTATAAACTTGAACTTTAAATTTCAGCTGATTGTTTTTTTTGTTTTTTCACTTTCAATGTGCTTTACGTACAAGCTCTATGCTCCCAAGTCACTGATGCGTTGCAAAATTTACAAAATATAGTTTTATCGTCACTTGCATTCAAGCCATGTTTTAAAAATTCTGCAGCACGTTGCTTTGCATTTATGGTGGGTTTCAGCATTTTAGAAAGAAAATTACATCATACAAAGTGCTTATATATTCAAAGAAAAGTAACTTCAACCACACCCCAGACACGACATCAGCCGAAACCGGAACAGGTGGCAATACAAAATTTAAAGATGGATTAACAAAATATGTCTACAATTGTAGAAACATCCAAAAGATTTATTTTTTGTTTATTGCAGGCACACAATGTTGCAATATGACCACCAGTAATCTTTCACAGCACTACTATCAATACTCAAAAACATGGAAAAATTTTTTAAGTTACTAAAAGCAGCGCTGTATGATCTCTATGGAGTTTTGTATTTATGTTACAAACGTAATCTGAGGTTAAACAAGTGATTGTGTCGTTAACTTAGGTTACTTGTATAGTGTTTATGTGTTAATAAGAGAACAAATGTTTTGAAATATAAGGAAAGCCTGTATCTTTTCTGCACAGCAAAATACCATCGGATATTCCTCAGTAGGGCAATTTCCTAGCAGTTAAGCGAGGTTATAACCTAATTTCTCAGTTTCTTTATTCCCTTATTAAATTAATATAATCTTATGCTTGAGAATTTGTGGAACGAACACTGGCTATCAAACTGATACACTATTTGCAGCTGAAAAGTGTTTTTCCCAACTTTTTTGTAGTATTATCACGAAAAGTTAAAAATCAAGGATATTAGTCTTAAAACATAAAAATTCGCGTAAAAATTTGTTTTATCACAAATGCGAATTTTGCATACCCCTAATTATTTGATATGTAGATATACAATTTTATACAACAATACATTTTGAACGAACCAAAGACTCAATATCAAAGTGCCCAAGGTGATTATTTCAACAAGTTTTCTTCCCATATATTTTCTTTCATGGTAACTTATATGTTATTAAAATAGTGCCCTTGTCATTTTTTAATGTTTAGTATGTGTTTTAAATATTTGTGCCTATTATATCGAGTAAGGCTAGAACCCAGGACAAAGTCTCAGAGCTTTTTACGACTCTTAAAGTATCCCAAAGGTACAAATTGTAAATAACAAAGAGTGTTTACATGTTTTAATTCATAAGTTAGAGTGTATGGTGACCTCCGTAAGCCCATGTGTTCGTTATAATTATTTTTTTTTAAAGAATACTAGTTTTGAATCAGTGGCTTGCCAGCCTCAGATGACAGAAGGCCTGGGGTTGGCAAACTTCCATTATGTCACACGTAACTGTTGTGCTTGCGTTGAGACCCATAGGTTGCCTATAAAAGACTGTAGGGTTTCCTCCAACCAAATACACCAACGCAAATAAAGTTATAGTTTGCTTCCTCCCTGCCTTCCGCAAGTAAGGCATTCTATATATAATTTTATTCCCATTGTTTAAAACGTGTCATTTTGTGAACAAATTTTTCCACAGGTAGTGTTATGAGTAACCACAGTGTCAAGGCTGATCTTGTAAACGTTACGTAAAATAACGGAGGTCATGGGACATCCGGTACACCGTGTCGACCTTGACAGTAAGTCCACACCACCCATTAGCAGAGCAGAGACACCAGCCGGCCGGCCGGGTGAAGGAGAAGAGAGAGAAATAGTACGCCAGAGTGACAGAACTACCTCTGCTACTCAACCCAACCCATGTGATTACAAGAGGCCCTAGTACAAGAAGGACAGCAAAGACAGATACCAACCGACCCAGACTTAAGAGGTCCGTCTACCTAACTTGAATATTTTTTTTTGAGGCTCCATCATACTTAAAACTTACAGACCTTCCAGAGAGGGGAAGGGCATGGAGGGATTAGTTCTGCACCCCTGCTCCACCTTTAACCACAACAGATGAGCCTCCATCGCACCGAGATGATTGGGGGGGGGGGGGGGGGCAAATTGACACACACCGCTTTCTATGACTATACCAAACATGACGACTCATCCTAACATGTTACTATACTACTAGGAACCACAACCATAAATGGCTACAGGATTGCTTCCAGCAGAAGGGACAGTTAGAGACATGTGGTATTTCCTAATGCTCCAAACCCAACTTCCTCACACTACTCGTAGTATTTATGTATGCCTAGGAAGGGTCAAACCTTGCACATTATTGACGAGTCCAACGGAATTGCTCCCAGCCTAGTGGGTAGTTCTAGCACATGAACCAAGCATGGTATCCAAGCGGCTGCCGCCACACGTCAGCCTCCCTGACGCACCCAGCAGACAGCATGTCGCCACAGCCATGAAGCTGCTAGAGGAAGGCTGAGCCCAAAGTCGTATAGCCGAGCGCAAGGGTAGATTCTCCCACTCCGCTCGCCCAGGTAGACATCACAGAGTGACGTCACACATTCCACTCTATCCCAGGCATGGGCTGGCCGAGCGCACAATATAAGGCAGTGCACAGCCAAAAATGCCACTTGTATTCTCCAGTAGCTTGCCTCAACACTTCTGTGCTGGGGCTCTCTACTAACTCTAGATCCTCACGGTCCTCTCCAAGAGCTTCCAGTTCTTCAATAACCACCAGTGGCTGCCGCCACCAACGACCAGAGACTTCCACCACCCACTTCGTCACAAGCTCCAAAAACTTCAAGTACCATCAGCTTCCAGAAGTCTTCAACATCAGAAACCTGCTCAACTACAACCATTGCTCTTCTGGTAGTGGCCCCCACTGTTAGGTCTCTTCTAGACACCCCCAGGTTAGAGTAACTGCATCAAAAGTTATTTTCATAGCTGTAGAGTTCATTCTATACTTGGTTAGTCTAGGAGTAAGTCACCTTCACCTGAGTGAAGTTTACTTCCATTCTTACTCTACTTAGTAGTAGGTACGAGTCACCAGTATTTATTATGTATAATAAATACCATTTTCATCCTGAGAGTAAGTTTGTTTAGAGGAAATCCTATCCGATGCTAAGAATAATACTTTTAGATGGAGAAAGCAAGCGACTGGGTTTAATAACATTATGAACCATAGTGTAGGACTACAGATCCCCAATCAGGTATCTGTATGTCAACACCTACACCACTTTCGACGGCCACCCGTTCTGTGCACCAAAGTGTACAGAAAGGTAGAGCCCCAACCACTAGGTACACCTCCCTCAGGAGGACAGCCACCTCAGGTTGTATCAGTGACCAGAGCGTCGAGGGTGCCAGCAGGGGTATTTGCCTGGGACTGGAGGCCAACTGTTGCTGGACCTCATCCTGACAGTAGTAGGAAGACGGCCCATACGACCTATCGCTCTAGGTTTATGCACCAAGATGCAGAACCACAGGAGCACAAGGTTCGCACCATCAACTGCTGTTGGGCTTTACACTTAGTAGGGATACCGTTGATTACTTGCACCGACGGAAAGTAAGTTAAGTGTCAATACCCCCTCTATGCCATTTGGGCTAAGGCACGGTACTTGAAGGGAGGAGAAGGAGGAGGAGTTCTTTACTGCTAAGCGAGTGGGCACTAATCACCCATCAACACTTGGTGGAGACATCCCACAGGAACGTGCTCAGTCTGTCAGTCACCTGAAGAGACAGTCCTCTTCAGTCACCATCCCAGTTTATTTCCCCTCGCACACCAGATTTGCCATTGAACCACATTCTGCAGTGCATGCCTTTGTCACTGGGAGTGACACAAGGTTGGGCATAGCCAATTTGTTCTTTGGAAGCAGTGCAGCCGCAGCCTGGAGCCAGAGATACTGAACTGTACACTGCCACTTTGAATAACTTTTAATAAATCTGCTACCTTTTTTCTTACTTTTAAGTTATGTGAAAGATTCAACAACAAATTAGTTTTAATAATAATGCGTGCTGAGGATTTGGCCATGTACAATTCGTAAACACATTGCTAGACCAATATTTAATAGGTCAATAATTGTAAATAATAAAGTGGATCAACTGTAAGAAATTCAATGAATTATAAAACCAAATGAATTGACATTGGTTGCTGTAGTGTTTTCTTTCGATTTGAATACAATGAACAATTCCATATGTAATTTTCAACAAACAAACTTATTAATGACGTATCTCAGTCTGCCAAAGTTTAGTTTACTGTGCACAAAATAATTTATATTTCTATGTAAAACAAAAAACTTTTACATATTACTGCCAACTTATCTTGGCTTGCATCATACGTCAGATCATTTTATTAATTTGTTAACAAATCACAAAATAAAATATTTAAATTCATCAACATTAATTGATAGTAGTTGGGCATATACTTTCACTTTTAACTAAAATAGCAAACCACACAAAATAAAATATTCAAATTATACTTTAAAGGTTTACTTTTCTGCAATAGCTTTTATACACAATATTTGTTTGGACTGCAATGAAGTCACTAAAACTTTAAATACTGTTCTGCTCATATTTATCTGTACGCCCTTCAATGGCGCGTGTCCGCCAATACTGTCACTGCAGCCGTCATGCTGCCCATTGACCCAAAAATTCCATCGCTGCCCAACGTAACGAGAATCGCAGAGCGGCAATGGAACAGAACATCACTGCTGAGGATGGCCAAACGAGTGGGAGACGTTACATGGTATACTTGAAATTGGAGAATTTGAATTGGACTTGGGCTTCAAGGATTCTGAGGATTCGTCTTTGACCCTCTACAACACGAAACGTACAGAAAAATAAATTATTAACGCATCCTAGCCCCAAGAGAGCATTATAAATCCACTTACTCACTTGGAGGGAAGTAGGAATTTAGTCTGCAAACATAGTGCCTCCAACTTCCGTAATTTATTACAGCAGGTTAGTACCCCGGTCCCTATTTCACGTATGTGTACGAAAATTCTTGATAAATGTCAAATTTTTACACAGACACAGGGTTCGTGAAAGAAATAATACAGTTAGTTGCGATGTTAGGTAATCCATGTGCTGAGGCCTACGTAACAGAGGTCATGTTTTATAAATATGAATGAAATGTCAGTGTTAGTGTCTCAGGTTGAGCTAACCATAGGGGATTGTCATAGCAGGCAAGAAGTGGTGATGACAAAGTAAAAACCACAATGTAAATACTGTTCACACATGAACCAAGTGCTTCTTTAAAGATAGCTACGGCAAAAAGAAGGTAACATGTTTCGTGCTAATAGGGTTAAAAGAAAGAACACGTTGAAAAAGATGTGAAAATCCTGGTGTGTGTACACAGGCAGATGAAGAGAATGGGTCACATCAAAATGAAAGTTGAAAGGGAAAAGTGACAAATTATCCAAGTGTGTGTGGTGTTTGCAGAAATGAATCACATTTGCAGTACATAGTACTCGTGTTCCTTTAAGAAAAACTGTTGGGCATAGGCAGAGTGCATCAGTTTTCGCACAGCAAAATATACTGGGATTATTATTTATGACATCGCAAATTGGCATTTTGCAAGTAACTGTGATAATTGATTCAGGTGCTTCCGCATCATTAATGAGTCATGAAATGTGCAACCAAATATGTGCAACAATGTCATGGGAAAAGTTCATGTTTTGCAAGGCAAGAACACCACATTTTTCCTTGCTAATGACGGTTTAGCAAATTCACAGGCTGTAGCAACCATAAAAATTAAGGTAGAAATTTTTTTTGTGGAAAATGCAATGTCAGCTGTTTAAAAATTTATTGTATCTGGTCATATTCAGTATTGATTTTCTGGAGAAGAGACCGTGTTGTGTTGACGTGAAAAATAAATGTTTGCATTTTGGGTTTTCTCCAGAGTATCCCATTCTGTTAGTAAATAAGACATCGTATTGCAGCATAGTGAAGATGGTTAAGTATGGGGAGCAGTTGGACACAGAAATAGAGAAAATTAAAGCTGAGTTTGATATGGTTATCATTAACCCCTTCATGCAATTGCCTGAGTTACCTCAGGTAATAAATTTTTCCCCAAACACATTTACCCGAGATATCTCGGGCAAGTAGGTAATACCAATGTTAAATGCTATTTGCCCAAGATAATTCATGCTGCTGTCTTGTACATATGTAGTTTAGTCCGTGCTGCTAGATAGAAGCACATCTGCCATTATTTATTAGTACAGTGAACAGTCAATAGATGAAACATGCACAGTCGCCCAAGTATCGTAAACGCCAACTTCACTGTACAGGAAAGATAGCAGTTTTTTTTTTATTCTTCAAATTATTTCTCCACCAAGAAAATATTTTTGTGATTTTACTGTACTCTATAGATAGCAGCACATGTTTTATTTTATGAATTATTACTCCCGAATATTTTATGTGTGGGAAACATAGTACAAAATTCATACAGTTGTGAATTCTAGCGTGGTAAATGATAACCGTTGTCAGTGAGCACAATTTATAACCTATTTTATTACTTGAAACAAAATGGAATCTGATAGCGACAGTAATGATTGTGACATTAGCGTTTCTGGTAGTGAATCATCATTTTCTAGCATAAGCAATGAAGATGCAGATACAGAAATTGATATACCAGATTCTCGGCAGTGGAGCAAGGTAAACCCAACAGGTCAGTTACCACCTTCACCTCCAAGATTTCCTTTTCTGTCAGAGGCTAAAATCAATTTTGAAAGCAATTCTGTGGGTGATATTTAGAATTTTTTAAATATTTTTTTATGACAAATTAGTTAGCCATGTAACAAATGAGACAAATCGGTATGCTGAGCAGGATACACAAGCAACTTTTTCTCATGGTTCTCAATGTCATCCAACGACAGAAAATGAAATACGTACGTTTTTGGCTGAGACAATTTTACAAGGTGGTGTAAACATGCCAGAGCAAAAAAACTACTGGAGTAAGAATACACCTATCTTTTCCAGAATGATGTCGTACAGGAAGTTTGTGTTAATGAAAAATTACCTACATTTTTCCGACAATGTGATATATGATGCTGACCAACAACACCCTTGCCTCAAATTGAATGAAATTTGACCAATTTTCAATGATTTGAATGAAAAATTCATGAAAGCATACACCCCAGGCAGAGAAATAACCATTGACGAGAGTCTCATGTTATTCAAAGGCAGACTGGGTTGGGTACAGTACATTCCCAAGAAAAGAGCTAGGTTCGGCATAAAAACATATATGCTATGTGAAGCGATTCGGGGTACATCTGGAACTCTGTTATATATACAGAGAAGGGTATAGTTTTTGACATTGAATTGGCGCAGTTCCCTGTATCAACACTGATTGTACTCACACTAATGAAATCTTTATTGGATAAAGGTTATTGTGTAACCACAGACAATTTTTATACATCTCCTGAGTTGGCAGACATCTTACTTTCACATAGAGTCGACACATATGGCACAGTGAAACTCTCACGTAAAGATCAGCCACAAAGCATAAAGAAAAAGAAGCTGCAAAGGGGGGAAATTTCAGCATCTCAGCGAGGAAAGGTGACTGCGATGCGATGGAAGGATAAAAAAGATGTATGCTTGCTTTCAAACATTCATACGTGTGTAATAGTTGATGTAAAGAAATTAAGTGAAACTGTAAAGAAACCAGAGGTTGTCATTGACTATAATCACACTATGAGTGGGGTTGACAAAGTTGATCAACATCTGGCAAACTACCCCATTCCCAGGAAACGGAGTAAAAAGTATTACAAGAAGATTTTCTTTCATCTTTTTGAAAAAGCATTGTTGAACTCATATTTCTTGTATAAAAAAACTGGGGGACTGCTAAGTAACTTGGAGTACAGACTTCTTGTGATAGAGAACATGTTCGAAAAATATCATTCACAAGAGTATTCTTCTGGTGCCGGAAGGCCTGGTAGAACCCCTAATCCACTTTGAATAACGGAATGTCATTTTCCTGAGAACATCCTTCCTTCGAAGAAAAACTTGCCAACAAGATAGTGTGCAGTTTGCTGTTCAAAGCGAGATGAGAACGGAAACAGTGTGAGACAGGAAAGTAGATATTTTTACCCAGTGTGTGATGTAGGACTTTGTGCTGCTCAGTGTTTCAAAATATATAACACCAAAACCAACTTCTAAAATATGTCTTACAAATCAGCTGTTCTCTGCACCTAGATGAATATCAATAGTAATCTTGTACCTAGTTATTTTTTATGTACTGTGACTTGTATTTTATTGAAGGTTCTTTTTACTTGAATGGTATAGTGAATTTTGATGTGATTTTTCATTCTGTTCGGGATAGTAAAGATGTACTTGGTGACAAGTTTTAGTGTATGTCACCAGTCTGTGGTATAATAATTTTTACTTTTCATTCCTTTATGAAACAAATTGATGAAATACTGAATTAGTCAAGTCATTGAAATTTTGTGTCCGATAAAATCTAGATGTTGCATATTCTAACAGAACAAGCAAAATTGTCACTTTGACACTATTTGTAGATAAAATCAGATTCAGTAAATATGAAAAAATAAAAAATAATGATACTTAAAAAAAAATTTTATATCATAAATACTTCAGATAAATGTTTTTTTTTTTGTCAGATAAACTATAAAATAAACATAATAATGCACTAAAAAACCTGACATTTTATTTGGCAAACTAATTTTGGGAAATAAAAATGTTCAACATAATGCTGTGGGATGATGATGATGATGATGATTATTAATGTTGCTATCATTATTGTTGAATTGTTTATTGGAATTGCATAATTTTGTTAGCAGAGAGCATTTCAATATTTACTGCAGCATAACTTTTCAACATTACACTGAGGGATGATGATGACAATTGTTGCCATAATTACTGTTGAATTGTTTTTTAGCTAGTTGGAAATGCACAATTTCACTAGAGGAGAGTATTTCAATATTTACTGCAGTATTTAATTCTCGACATCATATGAAAACCGAATATTATTGAATTATAAAAACTAAATAAAAAGTCACCTCAAAAAACCTATTTAATATATTTTTATTTCAAAGAAACATTTAAGGAATCTAAAAATTCAATAAAAAAACTTGCTTATTTTTGAGCCCAACATGTCAAAAAAACCTGACACTGAAGGGGGTAAGGAGGTTCATTACATCAAAAACCAGATAGTGTTGAAATTGCGAGATCATCAATCCGTGTTTTTGGTTCCGTACAGAGTGCCTTTGCTTAGGTCACTTTATTTAAACAAATTTTGGCGAGATTAAAACAAGAAGGTATTATTGAAAACTCTTACAGTGCATACGTGAGCCGTCATTTCTCATTCCGAAAAAACAGTCACAGAAATACTGACCAATTAATGACTATAGGTTAGTCAATAAAAAAATTTATATTGATCCATGCCCAATCCCAGTATTAGACATGGTGTTTCAGTATTTCTGTAAGGCCAAATATTTCACAATTTTGGAGCTTAATTCTGCATTTTTGCAATGAAAGCTACACAAAAATTCTAGAGAACATCTGGCCTTTCGTACCATGCAGGGTCTTTGTCAGGGGACATGTTTGCCTATAGTGGTCACCTGCGGTCCTCAAGCCATATCATGGGTTTTGTATCAAGTTTTAGGAAAATATGTTCATGACTTTGTGTTCACGTATATTGATGATGTATGCGTATACAGTAACAACTTAGAAGAGCACCTGGTCCACAAACATTTAGGGTTAAAGGTTTTGCAAGAAGCTGGTTGACAGTGAATCTAACAAAATTAATTGGGCAGAACATCATGCCAGGTATCTAGGCTTAATCATTTCCGATGGTAATTTGCGCACTGACCCAGAAAATTAAAGCCATTGTAAATTTTTCAATTTAGCATTTTTTAGGCATGGCAGCTTTTTACGGAAAATTTATACCAAATTTTCTAAATATTACAGAGCCTTTAAATTTATTAAAAAGGAAACACACAGCATTTATGTGGGGTGATGACCAACAAAAATTTTCAACGTTAAAAGACAGAGTAACACATCAGCCAGTTTTATAATTGCCAAATTATGATGAGGAATTTTATATTCATTGTAACACAAGTACTGTTGCTTTAGGAATGGTGCTCAGACAGAAGATAGGCGGTGATTTTGTTCCCGTTATGTATGCTAGCAAACTTTTAACAGCTGCAATGTGGAAGTACACCATCTACAAAAAAGTGTGTCTAGAATGAATATGGGGAATGGAGCATTATTCTGATTACTTAGACCTCACGCTATTCAATTTTTTTACGGACAAACAAACTTTAAGATGGCTGCTAAAATTGAATAAACCAGCTGGACAACAGGCACGTTGGGTAGTAAGACTACCTCGTTTTTAATTTGAAGTTCACCATATCAAGTGCAAAGATAATTCGGTACCTGATGCACTATTGCATATATTTTGTAGCGACAAGTTTGAGGTGAATATAGGTGATCCAAGAGAGCCACAGAAAATTAACGTACCTAATAATAGAAATAGTATCACATGATGTTGAAACCACAGAATTTAATACGTTGTAAAATTTGACTGATGTTTTAGTAGTCAAAGAACACCAGAAAAATAATGTAGAATGCCAGCAAATAATGTAAGATCTAGCTCAGTAAGGTTCCATAGTTTCTAAAGGTTCCATTGGCAAATGGTCGAAATAAGGGAATTTTGTATGTTTGTATCGGTTAATTTAATACCGATGAATATTACCACAAGTTCTTTTACGGAGGGCATGTAGGCTGAGATAAAACCATTTGTGCGAGAAAACATTGAGAAATGTGTAAGGGAATGCAGTGCGTACCAGCAAGGCAAACTGAAAAATCAAAAGCAGGAAGGAAAATATTATGAGAAGAGGTGTAGGGGATGGGAGGATCTACTTGGATGTTATGGGTCCTTTACTCCATAGTAAACATAGTTATGTCAATGTGTTTGTTGCGATTGACAGTTTCAGCAAATTCCATTTCTTTTTTCTGTTGCGGACTAATAAAGCTGTAAAAATTTTAAGGTAAGTTTTCATCATCCATTTTGCATTTTTGGGTCACCTGCATTTGTAGTCACTGACAATGCATCGTATTTTGTGTTGCTCGAATTTCGCAACTAAGGTTCACACGGGGAGTGAATTTAATGAATACGTCGCCTTACTGCCCACAGGCGAACATGGTGGAAACAGTAAACCAAAACATTAAAGTGGCCCTGCATTGTTTCCAGTTAGGAACACAGGGAGAGTGGGTCACCATTTTTTACAATCTTGTTTTGTATTTTAAAACGTAATACACAGTGCCCACAAGCGAACTCCATCTGAAGTCATTTTGGGAATCATTACATGTGAAAAATAACTAACAGAGATATGTTAAAATTGTGGGAAGAAGTTATGCAAAATTTATTTGTTCACAACAAGAAATTGGAAGACAAAATGAATATACAACATAAAAATGTTAAATTACGTAGCGAAAATTTGATTATGGTTCAAACATGTTTTCTGAGCTCTTAAATTGATGATTTTAGTTCAAAGTTAGTGCTACACAGACTGGACCATTCAAAATTGTGCGATTTTTACCACCAGTTACTTTACTTATTTCTGGGCTACAATTTCTACATAAAAAGTTTAAAGTCTATTATAAACAATGCCAAAATATTTTATGATAAAGTGGATTAATAGAGTCCTGCCCTAGCCCTATGCTACTGTGGATTATTGTATGTTAATTATTCCCACATTACACATGCACACATGCATGAACGCACACACATGTGCGTGCGCACACACACACAGATATATATGATTTTACTTAATGTGTAAAAACTGAAATGAATTATTCAACGAAAATAATTTCTTGTTCAATGTCAAGAATTGGTGCGAGTGAATAATCATTACTTAAAGGAAATATTCACAGGAATAGGTACATAATTTAAGCCCATAATGCCCAGTATTATCCGAAAGTGTTGTAAAAAAAGCAAGTTGATAAGAGCTAGATTTATTTGTATCATCCTTGTGTGTTTGAGGAACCCAGAAAGTGAGTAGAAGATAAGAAGATCTACGAGGGAATGTGAGTTCGGGCTGCTGACCCGATAGCAACTAGGACTGGCCACCCGAAATCTCTGCCTGCGGAACGTGACCTGACCACACTGATGCTTGAAGGTGCTGGAACACCCTACATCCAGCATTAATATCAGTGCACCTAAGTCCTAACACGGGGATAAATTGACGAGGGAGCTGTGGCTTACCTAGTTGGTGACCTGAAGTCGTCATGGACGTTGGTGCCGATGCGGGTGCATGGCTTGGCAGACAAGCGCTGACTGTTGGTGTGGAGGCTCGAGGTTGCACCCACCCCTCACCCCGCCAAGATCCCCTCTTCCAATTTATATTAATGGCATCTAGAAACCATCCGACGCTACCTTCGATGTCAAAGGTTTGAATGTTATTGGACTCAAACCACAACTAAACTATCCGAGATCTTCCTTAACACCCTGATCAATGTATTTCCTAACTACAAAAAGGGTTGTCTTTCCTCTTGGGAGAGAGAATGGATAGGCACCTCACTATGAGAACACTATAACATGGCAGAAAGCATATCCCGCTATGTTTGATGAGGGCATTTTATAGGGCATATATAGGAAAAATTTTAAAATAATCTTTTTTAATTCTGTAATTTTGCAATTTTATAACATTTGGGTAACTTTGTATTGCTATGTTATTTAAAAAAATTAACCCAAAGATAAAAGGCAAGAAAACCTAACAATTTGTTGAATCACTTCTCACAATATTTGGGTTAATAACATATCTTGTATTCCAATTCATATCAGGGCATGATTGAATTTTCACAATTTATTGAGAATTCATTATTTGTTTGTACTCTGCTATTTAAACTCTGCTGCTTGAACCTTTTTGGTAAGACTAATTTTGATTAAATGAGTGGAATGGAAAGAAGGGGAGTTGAAGTAGAGGGATTTCCTGTGAGTGCTCTCGTTCTGTGACAAACTGACAAAATTTCCTGAAGTTATATGAAACGGTGAATAGTCTGAGCTTGCTCGCTAGCCCAAAAAGTGGAAATTACTCAAGAGCACCATTAAACATCGCGTTATGAAGTTTCTACACTACAGTATGCCACATCTACCCACTTCTCAAAATACATGGAATTTTATGACTTTAATTACAGAAGATAAACGGATATAAATGGCACACTTTGAATACTTAACCACTGAGAGCCATTTTACCAGATTATGTGCACATCACCATTTAATTGATACATATGAATACTTACAGACTTTTTACCAGGGATAGCACATTCCCAGTTCATCAGATTTAAAGAGCCATCTGGGTTCTTCATAGGGCGGGCGACAAAACCCTGTAATGAAGCATAGATGATGATTCAAAAGCAACCATGATAAAAAGATGTTACAACAATGTATATTTTTAACCTAATATTTCAATTAAATTATAAAAATACATGAGAGTGGATGAAGGTTTATTGGGATTGACTTACAAAAAATGGCCATTTCTAATTATAGTTGAGATGTGCATTCAAAATGTTCATAACCATTTCATGGGAATATGTCCTGCTTGCTCAGAGCGTAGCTAAATGGAGAAATGGCATCTGAATACTTCTTATATACTTGTCAATAGTACTGAATGTCAAGTTATGAATTTTTAACTGTAAGACAATCCCAGCCTAGTTCTGTGTCGTTTTCAGCCTTTACTTTGCAATGTTACAAGACTTAATGATACATTGATTGTTTTACTTTAAAATCTGTTTACAGAAAATAATTTTTTAACTTTGCACATGCTTTAACTTAATCCATCTACGAAGCTTTGGCTTAAAAGCCTTGTAACTACACCATTCTACACAATAAAAACAAACCAAAAAACAATAAAGCTTTCATTGTGAATCTGTAAGTATGAGTGGTTTATACATACATACATACACTCGCAATTAGGCTACCGCCCGGTGGCGAGCTCTCTCAACTCTCCTTCACCCAACCAACTCCTTTTCCACTCCCTTCCTGAATTTACCAACCCCTCTCACAGATACCAATTCCTCCCTCAACACATTCCACTCCCTCACAGACCTCACAAGCATGGACTGCCTACCCCGCTCCGTTCTCCTCTATACCCTCTGAAGCTTCTCACTGTTGTTTCCTCTTCTTCTAAACACCCCCTTACTTAGCTTGCAGTGTATCCCTCCCCATCCTCCCTCTTCATTCACCACCCTGTACATCCTGACTAACCGTTCAACTTTCCTCCTGTCCTTCAATGAGCTCCACCCCATTTCTTTCATCATCACTGATAGCCTATAGTTCCCTTCTTCCTCATCATCCTGCCCTTGCCTTCTCCCCCTACCCTTCACCCATTTTGCTGCCTTTCTCTGCACCTTTTCCAGTTCTCGCACCTCCACCTCCACATACGGGTCCCATACTGCTGCAGCATATTCTAACATTGGCCATACCATTGTGCCATATGCCTTCTCCTTCACCTCACAGCTGACTCCATTCAGCACCCTTCCCAGCATACCCAGAGCCTTATATTCTTTAAAGTCAAGAGCACAGGAACAAAGAATGGCAATTGGCAATATCCATAATGCACTTTTTAATGATGGCAAGCTATGATATACCTGGACCTGAATACAGATTACAATTTTATTTATACAACATATAATTTTATTTGTAACGTAACTTTCAACAGATCCAATCAAGGCATTTGCAATAAACAGTTAAACTTGTGGGGCTGCAATGACAATCTTCCTTTTCCAAGTACATAATTACTGGTTTCATTAAACGCTAGGCAAAAACCATTTATCTAATTTGAAATAAAAATATTTTAAAATAAAATTTTATAGTCTCTGAACTTACAATAGGATTAACATTGTTTTTTGCACACATTAATGAGGAACTTGTGTGAATTGCAACATATTATTTAAAGATGGTTATATTAATTACAAAACAAATCCTTAATTATACCCTGACCAGTGTAAGATACTACCAAGCTATATGTTAAGACCTTGTATACACTGAAAGACAATATTCCGAGACACAAATAACCATTATCAAACATAGAATGTAAATAGTAATCTGTCAACTTACAAACGGATGTTCCTTCCTCCAAGCCTTCCTCTCTTCAGCCAGCCTAGCAACAGCTATTCCCGACATTCTGGGTCACAGACACCTGCATGGAAGACATCACTAATGCTGACACATGAAGATAACTTTTCCTCAATGTGAAAGTACAAATTCAGCTATGGCATTCATGACAACTATCACAGCCAAGATCATTTTTTTAAATATATATTTCAGTAATCTTTCAGGATTTCCTTATTTAAAGGGTTATGGCATATTGGTTTTACATTTAAAAAATCACTAAACAAGACCAAACTTCCACGATGAAAGCTAACTCTGAACCAATCAGGTACAGACCCAATGTACTTAAAATGAGTAGTGCAGACCCAGAGAAATAAATATTTTCACAAGTTTTTCAAAGTGACAAACTTACCTAATAACATAATAGTGCTAAATTCTGGCTCTACTCGATTTTTGTTTCAATAATGCTTTACCTGAACATTTCTTCTATTCACAGTGTCAGAACAGTAAAACTCAAAATAAGATTTTTGGTGACAAACTGGAAAGTACTAATCTGACACACACAATACAACCTCGCCTATTCAACCCTCAGCACAGATTTCCAATTGCATTGCTTTTACATAAAAAGAACCACGCAACATGCATGTAAGTTACTTGGTTCTTTTAATAAAAAAAAACATCCAATTTATTTGTGTTGATGATTACTGTATATTATGGATAATACAGTAATGTTCCTCAAAGACATTAATAATGATGTGAAGAAAGCTTTCTCCCCTACCAAGTATTGTGTACACTGTTGTACATGACACTGAACTCGTGTGCAGTTCTACCTCTTCAGGTAACAATAAATTGTGAGTTGCTGCATGCATTCTATTTTATTTCCTTAATGACTAAGTTATTTGTGTTATTGTTAATACAAACAATGTGCGGCACTAGTAAGTCTCGATAAATGAGGTTCTACCTGTTGTTTAAACATTACAGGAGAATTTTTTAATAAACATACACAAGTACCACATATAGTTCACTATATAAAATTTCATCTACCTTGTATGCATATATTTTTTTATCTTAAACCTACAAATTTTTTCATTATTTTACCATTATCTTTCCTAACACCTTCCTAATTATTTGAGGTATGTTATAAATACTGTCTTTTGGATAATCATTTGTATCATATTTTTCTAACATTGTCTTCATATCTTCGTAAAAATTTAGTTTTTATATCATAAATGTACAAACCATTATCTTGATAACATAATTCAATTTTATCTCCATATTTTGGTTTCATAGCTATAATTAAAATCATACCTACAGCAATTCTTTCAATATGTCTAAAATTGACATACCAACATAAATAGGTTTATTAAAATATACTTCGTTTTTATTAATATGTATAGCTGTAAGATTTGCATGAAATATAGAGCTTTTTTTAAATTTAGTTTAGCTATTAATTTTTCACAAAACTTTTTCATTTGAAACTAGTCTTACATCTACTCTGTTCCTGATATTTTCCATCGTTTTACTAAACACAGCATTATTCATCAGTTTATAAAAATCTTTTTTCAAAGTAGTTTTTAGCAATAGTTCTTATCGCTGCATTTAAATCTATATACTTCAGTAAGTTTTAATCTGTTATTTAGCTACTGTTTCAAATTACGATAGTGTATTACATACTTTTGATTGTTAAATAACGTTGTTAGCAATTTAGATTGTTTCGTTCCTGGAATTATCTGATCTTCTGGACAAAATGGAAGATCTTTATGTAATTTATGCAGTTAATGTGGATATTCCAAATCAACTTCTAATATGTAGGCCTATCTAAGTTGAAAAATCACCCTTCAAATTTAATATATATTTTCGCCAGAAATTTAATTTAAATTCTGGATAATCAACCCACTCAAAACCTCCACATGGTAAATATTGAGCCATTGCCCAACCATAAAGATTATTACATAAAGATTATTAGCATAGAGATAAGCTAAATCGTTGAACTATTGATTAGAATCAAAATTTTCTAAATATTTATTATTTACTTTAACAAATTGTTTATAACATTGTAATATTTATCCTCTTATCTCCTTTTCTACCATTAAAATAATATAATCATGCAGGCCATAATAAATCTAATGGCTGTTTAGTTATTTTTAACATTGCATCCCATGATAATCCTGGTGCTGTAAAATACCACGCTGTATCTAAACCATATGCATTTATACATGTATTTTGAGACGCCCTCTACCGCTAAGGGTGTCAGGGTTCTCACTGCCACCTCACTCAACATAGTATTTCCAAACAACCTCAACATCTATTCATTACCAACTGGAGTAGAAAGCAAACTCGTGAAAGAAGAGTATAGTGAAATGGGGCATTCTTAACATGAACAATAATACCTTTAAGTTGATCACATCCAATATTTATAGCCGAGCAAAAATTATGTTAAATAATTTTACTAGGAGACTACATTCACGAACAATGTGACAACAAATTCCTTGTTGCAAACAATGTCCATTTATTCGTAGTTTGATGCACAATCGGAAAATCTACACAGTCGGAATCCCCCTACATAGCGTCTTGCCAAAGTTACTTTTCATCTTTAGAATTTCGCACAGTGTTTATACATTAAAAAGGCTAGCATAAAAGTATTTTTACAGGACACTGACAACATTAAAAGGTACAAGCACCAAATATATGCAGCCAGACTTCGCCGACTTCTGGAGTTACGTGTGGCACACAAGGAAACTTCAAGACCGCAGCGATAGTCATATTTCGAAATAATATGGCCAGACACCAAACGGGCTAGCAAATGCGGTTCTCTCATACCTGCAGATTGATGAACCCGATGATTCTGTGGCATGCGGGACACACATCACCCTCACACCTTCGAAGCAACGTACAAAACGTACCAGGCGAACTTGTGCCCCAGATGACTGTTTGGCCCACCACAGTCAGCGATGAAACATTGGCGCGTCTCCTCACAAACTTAGGATTAAGCGACGTTAAGTCAGGATTTCCCACACAAGGCAAGTTACTGTTGCAATTAGCAGCTGCAGTAATTATACTCCACACAGCATAGATCAAAAATAGCTTAAAACCGTTTTCCGGGTGAAAACACGCCTGCATTGACAAACAGAAATGGCAGCGAAAACAATTGAGTAGCCGTACTGATGAATAGTTGTATACTGATTCGTAATACACAACTAAGATAAAAGCAACTTATTAAGCAGACGTGTACATGACACCATCTCAGCACAACAAGCCAGCAGCATTTCACCCTAACCGCTGACTTAATTAACACACAATGCAAGCTGTTCGACCATCGGCTCAAGAGACACACTCCTTCACGGAGCTCGGCCTTGCGCCTGCGCACAACCTACAGTTCGCGTCACACGCTCGCCACACGCAATGCACCTAGCGGCAATTGCCTGAACAACTGTAGCGCTGCAAGCATAATTATGCCTAGCAAAAACATTAATATACAACTAAAAGCGAATACATGTTCCAATACAAACCATATTTAAAACACAATGAAATAATATATAAATAACCATAGCATTAATAGAACTTTATAATATAACAACCAACAGACCAATCTGTTTAAAAGGTTTAAAATACAAACACCCGTTTACACTACCAAGTTGTTACCAACTTTCATATCAAAAACTTACAATCATAACCTGTGACGGTGGTACCGTCACAATTTCTAAAGTTTTCAAATATATCTGTCAACAATAATACATCCCTTTTTAAATAGGAAGTCATGATATTCCCCAAGATTTTTTATACTAATTGATTCCATACTAGTTTTGCAAGTTCATAATCGTCAGTTATGTCTGATTCATTTAATTTATTGTAAAATTCACTCTTTGGTGGAAGTTCAGTTTCTTCAAATTGCTTCCTACTGTCCATATGATTGTATGGATAAACGCATTTTCTAATAACTAAATCTACTTGATTTACCGGAAAATGTTTTTGTGTATGTTTAATTTGTTAGTTAAATTAGATGATAATTTATCTAAACTACTAGCCATAAATTTATAGGTGTCTATAAAACTCATTTTTAAATTTTTTGTATGTTTCCCAAAATTAATGTTTTTTATTCCATTATATGGAATTAAATCTATCTGTTTTCCATCATATCCTAAATCTTTAATAAATTAATGGGCATCATATCCAGATAAATTATGAAAATAAATTGGAACAAAATCAGGCAGTTTTAAATTTGAACTACAACTAAAACGTACTGTCTTAATGAATTTTCCAGTTATACGATCATAGTGATAATCTTTTGGATTAAGTATCCTTTAAATATTCATACTGACATAAAGAACAGATTTATTAAATAACGTTTTTTCTGCTTTTGTTAGTGGATGCATTGGTTCTTCTTGTGAATATATTTACCCAAATTGTTCTACTTCTAATTTCAATGGATTTATAAACATAAAACATGAATTTGGACCTTGATATACAACTGGGGGTTTATAATCACCATAACTATTAACAATATAATAACAAAAACCAGACTCTACATGTAACTGGTATTTCATTGTAGTATATGATTCATCAGTCAACTTTAAATCAATGATATTTAACAGTATTACCTTATAAAAGCCATTATCAATATCATCCTCAGTAAAATATGGATATTTTTGGATTAATTTAAATTTATTTATTTCTCTTGGGTTTGGTTTGGCAGTTGATATTTTCTTTAGTATTGATTCAAAATCTGCTACTATTGTAAAAGGAACTTTCGTTGTATATTGGTAGTTTTTGAGAAATATTTTCTTTCCTTCCAAAGGTAAACTGATGTTCACTGATTATTATTTAGAACAGTCATCAGTATGTATATTTAATTTTTCTTTAGATATAAAAAATTGAAGAAATGTATCACATATATTAGGTTTATGTTTGTGATTATTTTTTTTGTGTTGAAAGCAGTTTTGATAATCTTTTATTCACCAGCAACACAATTTTAAATCTTTCTTGAAATAAAGTAAAATGATATGATTAATTATCTTGTAACTGAATAGAAAATATACTGGGAATTCACCAATACATTTTTATTAATTTATTTTAATACTTATTTGGCAAACTGTAGTTAAATTTAGTTAACTGAAGCTACGTCTAATCAAGTTGTTTACCTTTTCTTAATGGTGCAAATACCACTGGCACTAATTATTTAACAATATAGTTTAATTTTATTTTAATCATATTACTTCTGGGAAACAAAACATTATAGGCTATTGACGGTAAAGTGAACCCTTTGAAAACCTTATCATCTGAAATTATAGTCAGTAAATATATTTTATTTTAACCTTAGACGTTAACTTCCGAGTGTGGTGGAATATGCATACTGTGTTTATTACTTAGCAGCAATATTTATTTAAAAAGGTTGTTAAAGGATAAGAAATGGCTGAAAGGAAAAAATAATTAGGGCATCATCAAAAGTGCTCACTTTAGCATGAGCAGCCTATACGAACCATATTTATTCAATTTGGTTGGTATGTAATAGGTCTACATGTAACCTGTCAGTTTTGCTCAAGCTTCATTCCTTAAATATTTTGATTAAGTTTTCTGACATAATAAAGTATCAGACTACAATTATTATAGTAGTGGCAATATTACAGTGTCTCAATTTAAAGAAAACTCTTTCGAGACAGAACTTTTTTGCACAACCTGGTAAGAACACTGCTTCCTGCTCTCTCACATTCTCTCTCTGTGGAATTCAGATAATCACTCTCTCCAAATAATTATAACACTACAAATATAATAATTATTAGTTCATAAAGTAGTTTTTTTTTTTTTTACGTATTACCATCATGTTGCAGCTAAATTAAAACAAAATAAGAGACTGTAAGATATCTGTATTTCTATTTTTATAAATATGTGATACGTAAGTAATTTCATTGCTTAAAACAGTTGCAATTATTAATTTATAATAATAATAAATACGTACTCAAAATTAGGATACCACCCAGTGGCAAACTCTCTCACCTGTCCTTCACCCAACAACTCCTTTTCCACTTCCTTCCTGAACTTCCCAACCACCCTCACAGATACCAATTCCTTCCTCAACACATTCCACTCTCTCACAGACCTCACAAGCATGGACTGCCTACCCCACACCGTTCTCCTCCACATCCTCTGAAGTTTCTCACTGTTGTTTCCTCTTCCTCTAAATACCCGTTACTTAGGTTACAGTGTAGCCCTCCCCATCCTCCCTCTATTTACCATCCTGTACCTGACCAGTTGGTCAAATTTCCTCCTGTCCTTCAATAAGATCCACCACATTTCTTTCATCACTGATGGCCTATAGTTCCCTTCTTCATCATCATCCTGCCCATTCCTTCTCCACCTACCTTTCACACATCTTGCTGCCCTTCTCTGCACCTTTTCCCGCTCTCGCACCTCCACGTGTGGATCCCATACTGCTGCAGCATATTCTAACATTGGCCATCCCATTGTGCATATGCCTTCTCCTTCACCTCACAGTTGACTAACTTTAGCACCCTTCTCAACAAACCCACTCTCTACCTGTTTTTTCCATTGAGGTCTCCCTGCAATACAGTCCCTAGATACTTATATTCTGCTGCTTCTATCTCTTGTCCCTACCATCTGTACATGTCCCTGCTTATCACCTACTTCCTTGTAAACCTCACCACCTTAGTTTATCTTCATTGTATTTTCCCTCGTCCACAACTATATCTTGTTAATGTCCACCTGAAAATCTCCTCCCTCCCCCTTCAGCATACACAACACAATTATCTACAAACAATCTTATTTTTCCCCTAATCCCCAAACCCATGTCATTTACCATTATGGTAACAAAGGACCCAGCACGCTTCCCTGTGGTACCCCTGATGTAACCTCCCCTTCCTCCATTATTGCCTCCCCCACTTTCACACCCTGCATTTGCCCCCTGAGGAAGTCTCCTATCAATTCCACTACCCTCCTGTCCGGTATTAGCTCCTCCACTTTCTTCATCAATGTCCCATAGGGCACCTTATCAAATGCCTTCTCAAAATCTATGAAGCAGGCATCCACCTGCTTCCCTCAACAACTACTTGCACCAGATCCTCTAATAGCCCAGCTAACTGAGTTTCATACTAGTATCCCGTCCTGAAACCGTGCTGGGACTCCTCTAACCAATTCCTATTGTTCATAACCCTCACCACATACTGGACCACCAGCTTATCCATTACTTCTCCCGTACTTGATGTAAGACTGACTGGTCTGTAACTACCAGGACTCCCCCTATCCTCTCCGTGCTTGTGTATAGGTACCACCATAGCATCCTTCCAACCTGGTGGTAATTTACCCTCTCCTAAGGACTTATTAAACAGCACCTCTAAATATTTCACCAACTCTATGCCACCAAACTTTAGTGCTGCATTTCCTATCCCATCTGGACCCCCTGCCTTACTGCTCTTCAAACCCCTAATTACCTTTTCTATCGCCCACTCCCTCATCTTAAACTTACTAAAAAAAACCCCCGACCACCATTTGCCTCCTTATTCCAAACCTCCTTTACCTCAAACACTGACAAGTACTCGCCTTGCAACATCTCCAATTCTTCTTGGTCATTTGTCGCATACCTACAATCCCTTCCTGTTTGCAGAGGGATCCTTTCCTCTCCACCCCTAAACTTCCTTACATACCTAGACAATTTCCCCCATTCCTTGCATTTTCCTTCTTCCACCATGTTCCCCAAAAATACATTGTTTGCCTGTTTGATCATCCATTCAATCTCCCTACCCATCTGTTTCATAATTTCCTTAGAACTTATCATCCCTTCATTTCTCCACTTGGCATGTAATTTCCTGCAATTCCTCTTAATTTTTATCTCCTGTCCATAATATGGGGGATCTCCCCCAGTCCGTAACCTTTTCATTGGCACAAATTTCTTCAACATAACCTCTCCCAATCCTCTAAACTCCTATAATATTTCCACACTTTACTCCATACACCATTATTCAAACCTCTCTCTCAGGAAGATTTCTGCCCCCTTCTTCGCACCACTCATACTGCCACACCAATCTTTCTGCCGCTTGCTCTTCCCTCATCCTGCCAATTCCAATTTCCACAACCGGGATATGATGGTGCGACGAGGATTCAGCTCAGAAAGCTACCATAACCTTATTCAAACACGGAAATAAAGTAAACAAATATGGCACGGTTAGAGATTGCGAGAGAGCGCCAGCGAGTACACAACTTCGTGCTCTCTGTGATTTCGCTCTTTCGCACTCTCCGACGAATTGAGACGAACAGAGAGCGTTTTCTCTAATGACGTGGTCACGATAGGACGAGAGAGTACTCTCTGGGCTAACTGAGAAACGGCCTAAATGAACTACCAAGAAAATTGGCGCGAAACAAAGTCAACTTCCAGAGGTTTACTAAAATCATGTTTGTACTCCAGCTCCGCAATTTATACGCCTTAAATCTCTTAATACTTTTTTCAGTCTCTCGCCTGATCTCAGATCGAATTTAACTCCCCAATAGCAAACGGTATCTAATAACGTATACCAAAAACTTGCGTGCGTTAGTAAAAGAGCTGCACTAACTGAATATAAAAATTAATACGATACATGAACAAAAAAACAAATGCACCAAAAGTAACATGTGCGACATCTCAACAGTTTGATTTTAGCCAAAACATGTTAGCTAAACCCTTTTAGGGCGGGTAGATAAACAAACCGACAAGTAAAACCAGATTTCTTACATTATTATCTTACCTAATTATCACCTTGTACAAAAACAAACTTCTTTAATATACACTCGAAAACAATCCACAAAAAACAACCCTGCCCAATTTTGAGTTTATCATTAAACAAAATCATAGAAATATTTGATCCATAGGAAACAAGCATACAACACTTCAGCCATGGAGTTAGAAGTACACAGGGAATGGCATGTTGTGACGTAGATGAAACCACCAAAGATAGGTAATTAAATATAGACTCTAACCGCCATCTTACCAGTTATCCCAAAGCATTGTGTTTGCGTTAGAATTACGTTAAGAGCAATGTTACATTCGAAGCATTTCGTGTTGAGCAAAGAAACTGATAAATAAATAAACATATGTTACAATCCACGTGGGAAGGTTTACTAGTTTATTATTGGCTTGTGTTAGTTGTGCAATCAAATAATTTCCTCATAAACCTTCCGCTCGGTAGAGTGTAAACTGCAGACCAGTATTGGGTTAATTGCGGCAATAAGCACGTGTTTTTGATGTACTACTCATAATCAAAAATTGTGTAGAACTATTTTTGAATAAATGATTAAACTAAGTATAATAACCGTGCAACAGTTGTCGATTAATATATTGAAAGTTGCGTATCAGTAGTGGGTGCAAAAAAACGGCGACCAGCAGCCTAGCTGAATTTCTGGAAGGCAAAGATCACATGTTCCTGAACCACGAATAATAATTATTTGCTAGCATTTATATTTAAATTCCTAACACTGGCAAATACTCAAAAGGTTTGATTCCATATTTAATGTCAATATAGTAAATGGTTTCAAGAAAATGAAATAAAATCCCATTTAGTTATTCCATCTCTTCACATTACATTAGTTATCTGTTATGATACAGTATAAAACTTATTTATGTGTATGCTGAAGTATTATATAAGAGTGGAGGGGGGGATATGCAGGCGGTAATTGACAAAAAATGGCTGTGGAACAGGAAAAATAAAATGATAAATGTAAGAAAAGCTAAGAATCCTTTCATATTTTTCAGTAAAACTGTAAATAGCACGTTCTGTCGATCTACCCTCTACAAATTCATACTGATGAAATGATATATCCTTATTTTTTATTAAGAATTGTATCAGTTTATTTGCCATCAATTTCTCTAAAAAATTTTTTAAGGCCGTAAGAAGAGTAATATGCCTATAGTTACCCATGAAGGCCTTGTCACTTTTTTTTAATGTATTGGTACTACTTTTGCATATTTGAGTTTATCAGGAAAGATTTCCTGGGCAAGACATTCTTTGAGGATGCAAGTCAAAAGAAGTTTTATTAAATAAGAACACTTTTTTAGCAGTCATAGGTACATCTATTCCACAGGAACTTTTACGTTTCAATTCTTTCATTACATTTACGATATTTCCTTCAGAGATAGATGTGAAAAACAGGATGTTATCATTCCAAGCATTACGTCTTTAGGGTATTATGCAGGACTAATATTTGTAGCTCTGTGTTAATTTTGCAATTTTAGTGGAATGTTTGTGAAATAGTCATTAAAACTATTAGATATTTCTTGCTATGAACTTTCAAGGAAAGGCTAACATGTCCTTGCCTAGGTTTCAATTCATTATCAATAATGTTCTAGATTGCTTTTGTTTTATTTAAGAAGGAGACTATTTTTTCCCCATTGTAGTTCTGCTTTGCTACCCCAAGTAACTTGTATAATTTTTCGTATTGTTTGCAGTAAAATTTTTGTTTGTCCCCTGGGTTCTTAGCATTTTACTCATTGTTTTTAACCTGTGTCCTGAGACTGTCAGGCCTTTACTAATACATTTTATTTCGGTATTCTGCTACATTTTACAGATCTGAGTGGAAAAGCATGATTAAAATGACAAAGAAATGAATTAATGAAACTGTTCCAGGCAATTTTTGGTTCAGTTAATATATAAATTATGTTTGTTCTGAAGAGGTTGTTCGTGGTTTTATCGGAAATCATGTTCGTGGTGGTTGTAGAAAATTTTGTTTGTGGTAATTCTATAAACATCATCGTATTTTTCATTTACAAGTAGGTTTTTAAAAAATATAACATTTTCTTCTAAATATCAATGATTCATCACCAAATTAAAAATAAGATTATGTCCAATTAGTTGCCCTCAAAATTAGAATTTTAAAAATCATTAAAAGGGGTGAAATAGAGTTTTAAGATAATCACGCGATGTTTTCTATTTTGCATTTGGTATAGTTATAGGAAATATTGGGTTTATCTAGGTTTTCTTTATTTTGACTACCTTTGGAAAACCATAAAATGTATAAGCATGTCATTTACTGCAATGATTACTGCCTACCGTTAAATTCATGACCATCTAAACACACAAGTAAACTTTGTTTATTTAACTTAACATCTTGTCAACAGCACGTTCATTAGAGAATGGTAAACCAAGAACACAATGACAGGAATACAAGGAAGGGATTGGCCAAATTCTCTTTATTGTGTCACCCCAGAAAATGCATGGGGTGATTTTGAGAAACCATGGGAATTGCAAATCAAGAAGGCTACATTCAGTAGCTATACAAAATATGAGAACCAATTTGGCTGCATGCCTATTTTCTTCCTGAAAAGAAGTTAACTTCGAATAGCAGCTTCGGAAATTATGGTGCACGAGTCATCGGCTAACAGCCAACATGACAACAACAAAGATTATTGGCGTGGCGAGCGATGCATAGACGCCTGTGGGACAAAAACAGCACAACTGCAAACGAGATTATAATAGAGAGGGTTGCATTTGGAAAGCTCACAGGGGTAATACAGAGTGTATTGCTGAAAGGCTTAATTAACTAAAACTAGAATAGGTAAAATATATGGGCCACAACATTTCATTCCCAAGACACTCTCGTGTAAATATATATTAAATGGTCTGAGAAAACTATCACCATTAGTTTGCTTCAAAATTATTGAAAATCGTACTTTGATTGCACAGGTGGCCTCATAAACCAACCATGTGCCATCTGTATGATTGTTTACTTCCTCTAATTAAATACCATAGTTGAATGGTTCTATACTATCTTGTTAATACTTGCAGTATTTATAAATGTGCATATCAGATTCATTTCTCAATTTTATTTTCTTATTTTACAGACTGCCGAACTTGCCATTTTGACCATTGAAAACGACCAAAGACACAAGTTTGTGAACATATAAAACATTTAATTTCCATTCTAGCAAGATCCCACTTCCCGCACTTTATTGCCAAGATTGAGTAGCATAAAGAAATATTAAAATGTCTGGGGTAACCATTAACATTCTTTTGGTATAACTCATTGAAAATCGGACTTTGAATGCACAGATGGCCTCATAAACCAAAAATGTGTCGCCTGTATGATCGTTTACTTCCAATAATTAAATTTATAAATTGCATTTTTCGATATATTATCTGGGTAATACTTGTCTGCCATGCCAAGCTCCTTACTTCACCTTTATTGCATGTGCATTCTTTGTGTGCTTATTTTGGAAGTTATGGCGTATTAGTTATTGCCGACCAGCGGCTTTGCACACCTGCCATTTAGTAGTCGTGCAGCAGTCAGACGGGTTGGCATGCATCACACTCCTGGTTTATTTACCTTTTTTGCGCCAATCATTTAAATTTGAACAGACGTAGTATATTACCGGAACCTGTTCTAGCACCGACAGATTCGACACAGTCTTCCCCGGGATTAGCATTGCCCGGCAAAGATTAAGTTTACCAAGGTTTTGGGTCAGCCTTAATAGGACCACTTCCTTCAATAGGTATGAGGAAGTCACCTTTCTTCAGCCACATTGGGGGAATGGGGTGGTTTAAACAATGCAACCACCGAGAGAATGGCATACATCCAGGCGATAAGTCACACGACCTGAGGATACCAACAACTTCACCTCGACACCACCTGTGTCTGATGCGTGTGCGCACTGGCCAGCTTTCCCCTCCCTTGATTTTGTAACTACATCGGAACAAGTGTGAGCTCGGCCCATTCCCTACTGAGGTTTCGGTAAGAGCATTTGACTCTTAGGTGGGTGTGGTGGGTGACCATTCTTTGCACGATGTTGATCGATGTTCATGAGACAGGTTGGTTTGGCAGGTGATGGTTAAATTTTGTTTCGAATACCTGTTCAAAATTCTTGTTGGATTAGCTTCTTAAATATTTTTGAAACTTTTGCATTTTCCTTCTCTTCATATTGTTTCGGTTTCCATTGCCGACATGATTGAGGGCGCTTTTGAATGCTGTCTCATGCGTCTTTGGGATGCCAAACTATTCCTCGATTATTGATTGTGGGTTACCCAAAATTATTTGGACACGAATCATAATTTTATAGGCACATTTTAGGTAAACATTCGAAAGTTAAATAGGATATGGTTCAGCCAATGTTTTGTCCTATACTCGTTTTTGTATTCTGGTAATTTGGGTTTGCTCTATGTTGGGAGCGTGCATTAAAATCGAAAATTTGTATTTTATTGTAAATGTCCTTGTTTTTTATTAATAATTGTTCAGATACCTTTGGTAGGCTCAAATGGGTGCGCCGAGTTGCGATTGTTCGTACTTGTATTTGTCCTCAATGATTTTAGTATATTGCAGTTCAAATTTTGTTCCCTGTTTTATCAGTAAGTCAAAGGCATGATGATAACACAAATAGTTTGAGTGTTATATTCATACTCTGAGTCAGGTGGATAATAGTGTCTGATAGCAGAGAATTCATGAGTTTAAATACTTCCATAACAGTTGTTAACAGAATATATCTGCTCCTTCGGTAATTTAATAGTGTTGTATTTTGTTACCAAGCCCTTAAAATTTGAACGCTGTTTCGAGCAGCCTTAAAGCTTAGAATTTTTTCATACTTGTAATTAACTAGAACTTTCCACATGGGAATATTAATGACATATTTATATTTGAGTATTTTTATATTTTGTAGAATTTAAAGGAAATGCTGTACAGATTTTTTTATTATTTTCGCTGTTGTAAAGTTCTGTTTGTGGGCTTAACACAGTATTTTAACTAAATAATTGATTTCCGACCCAAAAACGGGTTGCTAAATAAATAGTAATAAATTGGTAGGCTCAAGGATACTCCTTACTGTTTAAAATAAAATACCTTAGCAGTGGCCTAACTACACATCCAGGGAAAATGCAGCAAACCATTACACTCCAAACACCCTTGAAGAAACTACGACGACATTGCATGCGTGCCCCCAAAATTTCGTAAAATAGGCTCTGCACCAGGCCAAGATGAAGACTGACTGCAGCTAGCCACCAAGGCGAAAGGTGATTTCCCCTAGGCACTCTATCCACTATTTAAAACACTTTGTCGTCCACTTCAACAAAGCGGAAAATACAGGAGTCTATCATGCTAACCACCTTGCAAGTCATACTATTGCGACAGTTTCGAGAGCATGTGCGACACAAACAGGATGAAATCCAATTTCACGATGGAACAAATTTTCCCTCAGAATTAACAATCCATCTGTTTTTTAATCATGCAGCTACTCGCCCATGCATAACTTTATAGCATGCACAACTCATTCACAAACACTAAAATTCTGATGTAAAGTCAGTCAGATTTGATTGCAAGACATTTGCAAAGTATACACAAGACCCACCATTACTTCCAATAAATGTCCTTCAGCTCAAAAAACTAAATACAATTCGTTCCCGTTTGCCTACGATTTGACACATTGTACAAGTAGGTCCTACCAGTTTCAGCAGGGGGCTCGTCGGCGCTCTATCACTGGCCAAGTCACCCATTCAATTTCTCGGCCCACTGGTAAGGCGTTGTCCACCTCACACCCACTTAACGATCATTACCACGTTGCAATATGTGACTTCCTGCGACGTGCCTGGAGTGCACAACACAACATGTCGGTGACAGGTACCAGGACACTTATTAAACTGACTGTGTTATATAATGCCGGCATCCTCACGAACACAATCTGGTGAATTCTGGCTAACGACTCGCTCACCTGATCACCACACACTCCTAGTGCTGAGCTAGTGATGTCATACATCTCGCCAGTAGTGCTACACGGTGGTAGTTCTTCACAATATATTCATAATTACACAAGCGAATATACAAACAATTATATATCAAACACATAATTATTTTGCAAATATCAAATACAATTAATACACAACACCAAGCATTAATATTTTATATGGCCGGGAACAAATATATACTATAAAATTTAGTAAGAAAACTTACTAGGCATTGCTACAAATCACCAAAAAAAAAAAATTATTAAATACCACCAAGGGTGATAACACTAATGTCACAAAATATTATGCAGTTCATTGACTAAGGTGGTAGATGAAATAAACACTGGCGCCCTGAATGAATGTCTCATCAAACCAGTGGAAAAAGTTAGTGGGTTTAGGTTAGTCTAAATTTTGGAATTTCAACGAAGGAACCACCTGTGTTTACTGTTTGTGCATCATTTCATCATCAGCTGGTGCATCTAGTGCAAGGTAAGCCATATTTCATGATATTGCAAAGTGTTGTTGATGTGTCATACAAAATAGTTCCTGCTCAAAGCGCGAACCCCACCCCCCTCCAACCGCACCAAAAAAAAAAGACGGGTTCCAGCGCCAAGCCGTAACGACAGTAGCTTTCGAGACTCGCGAGGTTAAGCTGCATGTCATCCGCAAGCCGGCGGCCAACAGCTTTGCGCCAACCACTTAATTACAACAACTAATGTTAAATACCAGAACCTTTTTCTTGTTTATTATGCCGGAGATGCTTACCCTCCTCCCCTGTGGTTTTGAATTGCCCAGTGGAGATTAATTCATATATATATATATATATATATATATATATATATATATATATATATATATATATATATATATATCGCACTTTCAACCCTTTTGTAGTGTGTAAATAATATTTGTTTTCTTTGCCTATATCGTGGATTCAACAAGTGTAAGTTTAACTTCGGCCAAAGTGTGTGTGTGTGTATATAGTGCATACCTATGTATCCAGAGGTGGCGGAACTATATTTTTCAAGGCTTGGGGGGGGGGGGGGCATAAATTTTGGATTCGATAGTTTGGGGGTGAGCTTTCATTAGTGATGGCCTGTGGGTAAAATGAGCTGTGTGTTGTGAATCACCGATTCCCCTGTTATTTCCGTGGCTCCTCCCACGGAAAAATTTGGATTTGAGGGTGCAAAATTGTGTTTTTTAAGCAGTTTTTTTTTAAATCTAAACACTAAATAAATAAATGGCAGACAATTGAATACTTTTGAAGATATAATTTAATTGATTTAAACAATTTTAACAAAGTTACACTATCACATTGTGTTTGCCAACATGTTACATACTTACACATTTATTATTTAAAAAACGTTTCTGTTGGATTATAAATATCATCGAGCTAAAAAATTGTCATTAATTGTAAAAACTTCCAAAGTAACTGCAGAGACTATCATTTTTCTCGATGAACTCTTCAGCCACTTCCTCCACATTTAATTTGTCACATTTATCCTTGTGAATCATAGAATGGGGTGAATAGGATCACTTTCAACTTTGAAGAATTGTCATTTTGGTTTCTAATAAACGTTTTTCAACTCCAATTGTAATGGCATATGGGTTGTAACCTGTGGTTTCTTTATCACTATTGACATATCCTCCCTCATTAAGATTAAGGGAGAAATTTAATATTATGATGTGTGATCCTACTTAAACATTTGATCCTTGTTGGCATGTTTGGGGGTCAAAAGGTTCTCCCAAAACAATTTTTTTTTTTTTAGATTTTTATTTCAATTAATTTTTACATATTGTTTTCTTCAATTACAAAAAAAATTACAATAACTCTCCATAACCTATTTTAATCAACAGATGTTAATGAAAAAATTAGGCCTACTTCCAAAAGTTGAACAAAATATGTTGGTAGGTATCTAGAACAATAAAAACATTTCACATTAAGTTGCTATTGAACTGAAATTTGAGTTGTCCTCTTTGAATATTTTTAGCAAAAGAGACCAATCCTACAATTTGCTCAAAGGGAAAATTACTAACGATCTCAACTTGTAGGAAAACGAAGATGTGTCCACAAAAATCTCTGGTGTGTTAGCTTCTAACAAATCTACCAATATATTCGCCATCGCTGCTCTTACCTTGATCTTTACAAATGAAATACCAGTACATGCATGAATCTTTGCTTGTTCCCAGTACATTTCTGTTGTTCCACTGCCAAGAGAAAAGCTGACACGCAGTCAGTCACCGATCTCCACATCACGTTCCTAAATTGGGATTACATTGTTGAAAATGTTTCCATATTTAGTGATGGAAGGCCCCGGTAAAACTAAAGAAAGCAGCCCAAATGAACTACCTGAATCATTACTGGTACACTCATCACTGCTGCTGAGTTTCTCAGAGACATCTGATAGAATGTCCGATCCAACAGTGTCAGGCTCATCCACTTCATTTTCTGAAGATGATATTACAACATTGTTCCCACATGTTCTTCCAAATTTCTTTTTATTGCTTGGTGGCTGTATATAATCTTATTTGCTTAATGGAGATGGCCCAACAACATGTTTTCCAGGTTGCACTTGACATTTCTTCTTATTGTGTCGTGGCCGTGCATCTTTCTGCCCATATCTCATCTCAAATAGAGAGGATTGAAATGATTGATCTAATCTTTTTATGGTGTCCTGTCTGTCATTTTCTTGTACAGAATCATCCTTGGGCAACAAGCGGACAACCTCGTAATGGTCAAGAGGAATGACTCTGAAATTTGCAAAACCCCTCCTAATATTTGCTGAAGCATTTTCATTCACTTTCTCACGCAATTGTGCAAGTAGCCAGATGAAAACGTCTTTAGGTAAAGATGACTCAGTCATGCATGGTTCTTGCTTCCACTTGAGTAAAATATCTCTCCAGGATATCTTAAGCGGTCTAAAGAAGGCTACATCCAGAGGATGTGTGAGATGAGTGGAGTTGAATGGCAGTAATATAAAATGAATATTATGATCGCTGCAGAGCCTGATCGACTCCGATGACAAATGACAAGAACACCTAAAAGACTTTTCTTGAAATCCTTGTTCTTACAATATGGCACAGCAACAGTCTCTGCCCATTCCTCAAAAGTTTTAGCACCAAACCCACCACTTGGGGTGTGATTAAATATTACACATTTGGGTGCTCCTAATGTCCATGTATTGTAAACAGATTTTGCTTTGTAAACAACATAGCAAGGAAGCGATTCCCCTTCACCAGATGCAGTAAACATTACAGATACAGAAGACTTTGTTTCATTTGTGACTCTCTCGCGATATTTGCAACCCCTTCTCACGATTACCTTGCTTCGGCCTGGATCATTCTTTCATCAGGTTCGTTTCATCGTAATTAACAATGTTACGAGCTTTAACATTCTGAAGACTCTGTTGTAAATTGTCAAAGTTGTAGTTGATTGTATTTGGTGAAACATTTGCCCTGGCGTGCTTGATATTTTGGCACAGCCTCTCTGAAAGTGCATTCTTGTTTCGTTTCATAAACTCAATGGCGAAGTCCTTTCCACGGAGGTTGTCCTTGAATATTTTGACTGTCCTACCCTCCTAACTAGATAACTTTTTACAATCAACCTTAACGCATATAAATAAAGTGGATAACCCCATTTTGCACAAATTAAGAGTCTTGAAACAAGTTCTTTTTCCACTTCCGCACTCAAAACTGTTTGTCAACCAATAGGTTTCACACCTTGTTTACACCAATGTTTTTGCAAAACTGTATAAGGAATATTGTAAAGCTTTGCTGCCTTCCGAAAATTTATTTAATGAACCTGTATATGATGTTTTACTTTTTCAATCACTTTAAATCAGGTATTTTTATAAATCTTCCCCAAAGGATTTGCGTGTACTCACGAGGCATTGTGATTCTATTCACCTTTGAGTATCAAAATTCTTACGTTAACTTGACACTGCTGCTGCTGCTGGAAAACCTGAAACAATACAAATAACTCAATGCCTAAAATTTCATCACCGAGTAGACTTAAAACAATGTAAAACATCCCAAAGATGCCTACTTACTCATTGAGACTCCTTCTGAATTCTCAGTTTAGACTTGTCAAGTATATAAATTTGCATACTAACAGTGATGTGCACTAGTAGTGTACTTGTTGAAACTATTCGGATATTTAATCTCCTCGACATGTTAGATTGGTCGTGCATTCTGGCAGAAATATCAGACACTAAGTTACAACAGAAAATTTTGATACATGGTGTTATGAATACATAATGAGATATGTTATGGTTATGATAAAGTAAAACAAATAACCACAAGGCCCGGCGTGAAAAACCTGACATTAAATAAACTAATAATAGGTAGTGGGTGTGTATCATTTACATGTCCCTAATGATGAAGTTAAGTTCCATTGTTTTATTTGTAATTGCTTATCATATAATCACACTAGCCACACACTGCCATGCATAAGCAGCTGGATTATAGAATATTTGTCATGTTTGTAGTGCAGATGTGTTATCGACACATCTGTTATTACTTACATACACTCAAACATTTTCTCAATTCAAGCAACATATTTATGCTTTGCTCTCATGTTATAGAACAAATCCTGTGGCTAGTATATCTCGCATATAAATTTAATACTGTTTCATGTACATAACATAGAAAACAGCTGGAGTCCCACATTAATATTCATACCTAAAACTTGAATGCTCTTACTGGACCAGTGTACTGCTACTGGGTTTATTGTATTGTTTTATTTCTCCATAGTAACGATAATGCAATGTTTCTATTCTACAAGCATATGCCAATCAAGAGTGCCACAAATTAATATATGTACTAGTGGAGTGTTCTGTAATGGCTTGATTGTATTCTAACATCTTATCCAAGAAATATAATTATATTGTACTTCTATTCTGCTAGCACGACTGCATTACTAATATGACTGTTCAGTTGCCAGTTTGGTACCACACAAATCAGCCCTAATGAAAGTGTGTTGCTGTGTTGTCATATGGGCAGCAGGAACACATCTCTCACCAACTGTCATACCAAGCTCAAGATGTTCAGCAGAGTTAAAAAGGTGTTTACCAGAGTTTAAAGCAAAGGTTTTTCCAATACCATTGATACTGCAGAGTTTTTAACCCCAAAATTGTGAGAAATGTACAGACCACAAATATAGTTTTATTTCCTTAATTGGGCTAAGTTATGTGTATGTATGTGTGTGTATATATATATATATATATATATATATATATATATATATATATATATATATATATATATATATATATATATATATATATATATAGTATAAGTAAGTTACAATATTACCACGTTTCCCAAAAAGTAATACGAAATCATCACAAAAAATCGTAATATTACTTAACTGTCACATAAATGCCCAAACTTGTGTTCTGTCCTCTATTTAAAATTTAAAATAAGCCCATTAAAAATATTTCTATTAAAACATGGTATGAAAATGCCTCCTGCCTTACTTTTCCCTGTCGCATGTAATTCCCTGACTTTTACCTGTTTTCTGTGATGGTGAACATTCTGTATTGTTACAATCCTAATGTATATCAATACTCTATAAATCTCAATTTAACATCAAATGCTTTTCGTCTACAATGTCTTAACCCTCACCCTTCTGAGCAAACCATAATTTTTCACAACATACACAGTTTATTTGAACACTGTACTCACGAACACTGGTAATTACGAATTACTTTGTTTTTACTCTACATACAGTTGCCACTATTTTATTCTAACTGTTAAGGCAAACATGCCATCTGTTGTATGAAATATGTAACCACATAGGGCCAAGAGAGACTGCAAGGGATCACCTAAGAGAGAACATAAACAATAACATGGCAGCATTTGGATTATGATTGGCGGGAGTTGACCGGTGGAGATGGGATTGATTGGGATTTACAAAGGCTGTGAACAGAATTTGGAAAAAGGTGTTTGGAATTGTATACCCGGTAGGTGTCAGACGTCGCTGTGGCGGCATCGCTGATGATGTTACAGGAGAGCTGAGTCCTTGTAATCTCGAGGTGCTGCAGGCCGATTATCCGAGCCATATTCCCACGTAGATCTGGCAGTTGATAACCTGATGTGGAGGCCTCGTTAATTTCTAAATGAGGGGCTCTTCGGGCGGCCCAATCACAACTTGGTATTGCAAATTAAATATGATGTCGACACAATAAGATATTTCCTTATGAGTGGATTGTCAGGGCCAAACCACACGCCCATAATTGGTACTCATCGTTCTTTAATTTGGTTGCAGCATACATACAAGTTAATATTTACCCTTAAATTAACATAAAAACTTTCATAAGGAAATGGCAGGTTTTAAGGGGCCCGTGCTCTTAAACACCTTTCGGCAATTGAATAAAAGTACTCATCAGTTGATGCTGTTTATTGCAGAATCGAATATTCCCTCCAGGAGAATAATTTATACAATTGCACGCTTTAAACCTGCGGCGAAGGTAATGTGATAAATAAAGCCCTAGGCTTGCATTAAGGTTAGGTGTGCTGATAAAATTTTAAACTCCCCAGGCGATGCAATTCCTGGGGATGCGAGGTGGAGTATCCCGAACTGCGAAAATGGAAAAAGGTTCCTGATATACCTAACTATTGCTGAAAAATGATATGTGATGATGATTGATACAGTCCGGGCAGAAAAAGTGAGAGCGTGGTTTCACATGTGCCTCCCCCTCTGGGTACGACTTGCCGACTGATTTCCTACCGTGGCACAAGGACAGGTGGTGGCGGGCCCTCACGTCGCAGAGGGATAGACTTGCACATGCGGAGAAACAAATTTACCGTTAAATTGTATAATACTTTCAAAAACTGCAAAATACACTAATGAATAATTATTTCTGAAACTTACCTTGCAACTGTATTGAAATGGGGTGGACATAACACTGGTGGCGGTGAAAATAAACATTTGTGAAAGTAAATAATAACTCTTTAAAACAACAACATTGGGACATAAGGTTTTATAGACATATTACATTTTATTTGCTGGTAACATATCCTTATCATGTGGCAAGAAATGTGCTTGTGAAAATGTTACAACACTTTTTAAAGTAATACACATGTTCCCGTATTACTCTGCTCGCTCTACTGGGTAGGTAGGTGCAACATGATACACTCCCTGCACTGTACAGCACTTACCCGATCTTGCTTACTCCTGCACTCATATTGCATTAACACTGCTCGCCGGTGATCAGTCGTCGAGAGGGCGTGTTTGATGCACTTGGGAGCAGCCGGCTTGACAAACAGCCTAGGATGATGAGCGACACATACATGATGTTATGTTTATCTATTCAGTTTATGTTAATTACACAAATATTCATACCCCAGCAATAGCCCTGCGATATTACTTTATCGCGTCATTAGATGATTGAAAACAAATTATAGCAGTTAGAGGATTTTTTACCTTTATTTATCACGTGTAAAGGGCCTTAATAGACACTAGAATGCTTTCCTCTTTCCCGATACCTAACCTAACATGTGTTTGATATCATAAGGAAAATTAATACAATTCAATGAGTTTAGTACCTACTAAATAGGAAATGCAGATGACGATTTTAATATTATTTGTATGCAAACACGTCGGAAATATGCAGCAGAAATCTATAAAATGCTCAGAATGTTATCCATATTTTTATGCACATTTATTTACCTGACAATTATTTACACAATCCATTCATGACAACATATACATTAATAACAAATGAAAAATAAATACAACACAATGGGGTTTGTAATATCTTAAAAATGCAGACTGAAATTGTAATATTATTTGTAAAAGCATACACCTGGGAAATATGTGCAGATGTCTGAACAACAATAAGCATTTTATTCATAATTAATAACACATTTATCAAGCTGAAATTATTTACACATACAACAGAAGACATTTTGTAAATATTACTTATTAACGTTTAAAACTTGCGAGCCTAATAACCACAAAAAAAAAAAAAAGATAATTTTCACACCTGAAATACAATATGGTGACTGTCGTAAGTAAATAGTATGCCAAACAAGTGTGCAATTTCAAATACTTACCAAGTATACTTCCTGTGTGTACTATACTGGGAACTTGAACAGCACTAGTAGATGTCACTTCCGGCGACAAAGACGCACAACTATGTAATTATACTTATTGTTATATCAAATATATTGTTTGTGCTAGGGGACGAAGTTGTCAGACACTTCGCACACCAATCCTAATGCTGATTTTACTGTGCTTGTGGGAGGCAGGCCCCATGTGTGTGTGTGTGTGTGTGTGTGTGTGTATATATATATATATATATATATATATATATATAGTAGTACCAGAACCTTTATAACTTTACTTTTGCCGAGGAGAGGCCTGACTGCATCCTGGGGTAACGTATCAGGACATCACAAATGCAATGAAGGGTTCTTCACATAACAATTCTTAAGGCCCTCACCTTATTTAGAATTGTTACGTGAATGTGAAGTCGTGAAATATTACCTCAGGTTGCAGTCAGGCATCGTCTCAGCTAAAGTAACGTTAAAAAGTTTCTGATACTACGATAAACTTGACGTAGGCAGCTCCTTGGCCTCAGGAAATTCCCCACATCGTGACAGCTAGAACGTCAAAATTTAAAGCAGAATCACGAAGCAGCATTTGTGTTTACCAAATCAGTGCCACTTGTGTGTCTATTATGTCAGCGTATTGCAAGAAAATTTAAAAAGCATATGTTCTATGGTAATTTTAATCAGATAGGAAGTGTGTGAGTGTTTTGTTTGCCAAGTTGTTATGTATATATTTATTCTGCAATTCTACCTTGTCAGTGTTTGTCAGGTTAAGTGATATTCAGTGCAACATAATTAAGGTCACTTGTCTTAATTGTTCTGCAACTAGCATTAGTGCATGCGTCAAAGTACCAGGTGTACTATTTATTCTGATATGTTCTTATTGAACTTGTAAAGACATTCCGCACACCACGAGCTCATGCTGATATTTTTTGTACTGTATTTGAGGATTATGAGTATATTTGCCAAGTGTCATGCCTACATTATTTTCCCCATGTCACCTTGACCAGCACGTCAGTATGAGACAAATAGTCTCTTAGTGTTACTGCTAATATTCTAATTTGAATTTTGTGCAATTTAATGCATGTATATTTATTTGATGCGTTTTGAGAGTACATGCAGTCGTGACACCATCTTGTGTAATTATCTAAATGGCCCTATGCAAGGCAAATATAGCACATATTGTATTTAATAATATTTCTTGTAATTAATTAGGTAGATATTTGTGCATATTCAGAGTTCTTCAGGTATTTTATAATTTATATAGTTTTATACAGTAATGACAGTACGACCAGTGCTAAGATACTGACCCTTCGTGTTATGTTCCACAACCATGTTTAAAGGCGAACCGGTGCACACAACTACGTGGGTGAATATCCACTCATAATTATAAATATTTTTTAGCAGTACTAATTAGTATCCTGACATACACTTACATGATTGCCCAAAGTAAAACACGTACGGACTATGTTGGAGAGAGACCCTAGAAAGATACTTTATTTAACTTTAGTATCAACATTTTTGAGGGGCAAAGTTAATGTAGTGTCATATGTAATGTCAATGTTTAATTATTCAATTTACCCACATCACGTAAGTACAAGACAAATGGTATATTTTTATATTATTATTTATTTAGTGTTTTTTACTATGCCCGATAGACATATATTTTTGATAGAAATTCGCTAGCAGCCATTACGAGACTATTGTGTCACGTTGAAATCTCTATAATATCTATAATAATTATTAACGTAAATATTAATGCATTGCAAATAATTGTTTTATATGTTATATATTCAAGTGTGTTCGACAAGCACTAGCAGTATTGAAATACTGGACTTTCCTACATCGTTCCAAGCGATGCATTAATTTGGATTTGTGCACACGGCCACATTGCAAAAAGCCACTGTAAAATCGTCAAAATATTTTCGAAGTGTTTTTATGCCAAATAATATGAACTCGCACATTTTACCACAAATACAAATAATATAGGTATAATAAACTTGTCTGGGGACAGACCCTATAAATATATTATTATTTATTGGTACATGTTAGGTTGCTCCAGTCTGGTCGAATGTGTATATTGATTTTTATATTTTTAACGTGTGCTTTTACGTTTTGTTGTTAATAGTTCATTGATATATATATATCGCCTCGGCATTGTAGAGCCCATTTTGTTTCATTCATTGTATTTCATCTCATGTAAAATTTTGTCTCGTGATGTTTGAATGGGAATGTGGCCAGTGAAAAAAAAGTCTCCACACCAAACAAGAAAGTAGTAACATCACACCTCCATCCATCTTATAGCAGAGGTGTAATGTATTAACAACAATGTAGGCCCTACTTCCATCTTTCTCAGAATTAGAGCCCGCCAGAATTAGAGCCAACTAACTACAATAAATTTACATGACGGTAAGAAACCTGTGTCTTTATTGTACTAGCTGCTTCATGGCTACCTAAACTGTACCATGCTGACTTGTAATTTTACCATCTGACTGAATATGGTTTTGGATAGCCATAATAATCCATCAGGAGTGAGCTGGTGTGTAAGGGAGACCCACAGCACTTACTAGACGAGGCAAAGTTGATGTAGTACATGCCTGGTGGCGATTTAATCGAAAATGGTAATATTGATTTAAGACGCCAGACATAAGGGAACCTCAATTAGTGTTTGTATTGCATTTCCTGAGATCACACATGCATGTCACTAATGGGGGCGGAGTTATGTCCTGTCCTCTTTAGAATTTTCAATTTTCATAGCCCATATATGGAAAAGCTAGTGCTTCCCTAGTAGATATGGTGCAATAGTTGCTGAAATTCATTGTAAATACTCTAAGTAAATGATGCTACTAGGGAGCCATACGCCACTTTACACTTTTGCTGGGAATATTATTCCTCATATTTTGACACCTCTTAGAGCTACATCAAACTTCGGATATGGCCACAAGGCCAGCTGACGTCATGCACATTGAGAAGTCTTAGGATCAAGTGGTACCACAGTTCCTAGCAACCCTCCAATGGCAGTTGCTTCTAATAGTCGTGACTTTACGGGAAACACCCATTTGGGCCACATATCAATTTTTCATGAGAGTTTCTTATTGTGATAAACTTCATATATGATGGCCTGCGACGACGAGTTATGGCGCGACAAGAAAAGTGTTAACACGCTGTTCTTGTCGACCTGTACTGATCTGGATGGCGACCTAATGGCGATTGGTCCCGTGATGCTGTGTGGTTGATGCATCTGTGGTGATACAAACAGGTACAAGGAATACATGGACATCTGGAACATGTCAAATACCTCTCTCTCTCGTGACAGATTGGTCCCCGCAGACCCCAAGGATATGTCATGCCATTAGTCGCCATTGGATGCCGGTTGTCACAGATGTTTGCGCTCAGTCTGGAAGGCCCCACTATGGTGCTGTGCAGCGCTGACTACCCATGTTCCAGGGCTGTGACCCTGCCGATGCTGGCGAGGTGCCCTGCATGTTCTCTACGAAGGAGTTTGGCACCATCGCAAGTAGTGCATGCCGGCTTATGCAGATGATTCTGATGTTTGGTATGGCAGGGAGGGGTCGAGGCTCGCACGTCCATCGACTCATCGTCTATGCTGCTGATACTGCCACTGCTGCCTGGACCTCTTGGTGCTCCCTGTTCTGGCGAGGGGTAATGTATGTGGTCCAATTGTAAACTTGATGCTCCTGATGCTCCTTCTCCTGCACTTCTGATATGGTCCTTCAATACGAGGTCAGCCATTAAGATTGTCTTCGTCGGTATCGTAGCATAGTCCTGTGAGAAGCTTCCCTGTGGGTAGATTGGTTCTACAGTTGCTCCCACTAACATGCTTTGGGTAATGCTTTCCGAAGTCAGTGTCACGATGATGCGAGATGCTCCGGTCTGACCCATTTGTGCTGAAGTGCCTGCTGTACTGGTGTTTCATTCTTTGCTGATGTTGATGTTGATGCTAGGTGATGTGATGATTGTCATGCCAGTGCTGCTGGTCTCTTCCTGATTGGTTATATTAATGTCAGATAGTGAGGTCTTGGGTACCTTCCATTTCGGCCGAGAGTTGACACTGGCAGAATTGTCATGTTCCTACTACTTGTTTGAATGAGTATGAGGCGACTCTATGACTCTCTGGGCGGATGTGGCACATTTCCCTATCAACTCTAATGTGTTGCTGTGTTGTGGTTGTGAGGTTCTTGCCCTTCACCACCCTGCTCCAGTGTGCACATTTACACCCGATGGTTTGGCTCAGACAGTGACCCTCCTATGCTCCATGTGTCATTGTCAGTGTGACTCCTGGATGATGCTGACTGCTGGTTTTTGCACTGTTACTTCTGATTCCTATGATGCCAAGGTGTTCAGATTTTTGTTTGATGTGAGTGGTTACTCTGATGTGCTTGCTCCTGACCAGTGGCACTGAACGATGCCAAATGAACTGTTTGTCACGCAGTTGGCAGCTTCATTTTGACCCCACCCCCTTCAACAAAGCATTTTGTAAGGTGGGCGGCAAAAACATGCTGTAGCGATTGTGACTGTGTAAGTGTCATCTTCATGTTACTGCTAATTTTTTGGGAGGTAGTGGCAGTTTGCGTGGACCTGCCATCCCTGTTTACCACAATGAGATCTGAAAAAAGTTTAGAAATTTTCCACTTGTGATCTCAGCCTCGACCACTCGTACTATTCGTTTTACCATAGCGTTCGCGAACAGGCTTCTTTGTAATGTGGCTGCTTCGCTGTTGCATGCATGTGAGGGAAAATTATCTTAATGCGGTCCAGTTAAGTATTGCTTATACCACGAATGTTGCGGATTGATGATCCCAGCTCCCCACCGACCAATACACAACGTATGCATCAACGATTGACATGGACATTCCACTGTTGCTTCCTGTTTTGGTGTACAAGCATTTCGACGAGTTTGCTGTAGTTTTGCCTGGTCTCTTGTCACGTAATACCTGTGTTGTGTTGTTACTTTTCTCGAATACGCCTTCGTACGCAATTTTTCGCACAGTCTTGACTCGTCTGCACTTGCATGCTACCATTTCCAGTTGTTCCGAGGTCTGTAGTCACAATGGTTTGGTTGTGTGTATATTGCGAAAACAAACACAGGCGATTGTGAAATGGGTGCTGGTGTTGCGGTTTCCACAGAATCTGGCTTTTAATATAACTTGACTAGCAGCAATCATACCAGTAGACCTTTGGAAATGCACTAAATGACTTTTACTCCCTTGCTGAAAGTTTGTCGCGCGAAAATTTGTTTGAACATTCAGTACAGTAAGATGTAACAGTCATATGGCTCTCTTTTGTCCCAAAAAATGCATACATTTGCAGAGCTAGGGTTGTACTACTGGCTTGGCAGTGTGCAGGTTGCGGGCGCAAACTCAGACAATTGTGAAATGTGCGCTGGTGGTGCAGTTTCCCCAGCATTACTTTGGGTGTGACTGTTCCGCAATGCTACCTATCTTGTGCAGCACTCGTCACACAAGTATGCACTGGTAAATGTGTTGTACGTCTCTTGCCCCATGTTGACAATTAATCTCGCGGATATGATTTTGCACAGTCTGTACAGTAGATTGTTATGTTCACACTGCGTTCCTTTGTCCCGGAAGCAGAGCATAATTATACTTAAATATTAACTTCAGTATGTCAAATTGAGAGCCCATTCGGTGTGGTTAGGGTGACTGATGTAACTTGCGTATGTTAAAGGTTGCACGTGACACACACCTGCCACGAGTTGTGGAGCGCGACCTTCAAGGTCAAGTCTGTTAAATATGAAGCTGCCCCTCAGTATGACATGATACAGGATTAGTGGAATTTTAACACTCTGTGCGGCATATGTTTCCTTCTCGTAATTGCGTGTTACAACTGACTGCGTGATTCACACATTTTCCCCTCACTATGGCTGCAAAGACTGTGAATGTTCTGAAACTGCTTTTGAAATGTTTATAAAACTTGCTCTTAATGATTGCTGCACACAAAAAGTTTTGAAACGTCCATGGGAAAAACACTGCAAAAGTTTATTGTTTAATATGAAACTGTTCTGGCCGGTATTGCTTGTTAATACCACCATAAATGCTTGTAGTGTTGCCAGATGGGCAAATATTGCACATGCCCTTATTGCTGGTTGCATATCTTTTGAGAAATGACATGTGCTTGTTGTTACAAATTATTATTGGACATACAGTGGCACATCTGGTTCGCTGCCTACTTCTTGACATATAGCTTGAATACATATACACTCACACAAAAAAATATTGCCCTTTTCCATTGTCAGTGCCGATTGTTTGTTTGGTTTGCATTCATTTTGGGATATGGTTGGAATAACATGGTGTTATGTGTTGCCATGTCTAACCAGTGTGTTTCAGCAATGTCTGAAATGAAAACTGACCTTGCAATGGAACAACAACATTCAGTGGGTTGTTCTGTACAAATACAGACCCAAACATAACGTCTATTGGCGGGTTTCAATATCCACTCGGGACACTGTACGTCTGATGATGTAATACATAAGTGCTCTATAGTGTATTGAGATGTACCACATGCTTCTATTTAAGGCCATTACACACATTCTGTCGCATCAGCATCCACGACCCTACACCACCATGCGAGAAGTGTTAGTGCACAAGTCAACATTCTACATGTCTATGCGTAGCACATTTGTGACATGCACCAGTGCATGTAAATTTCTTGTGAGATTAAGTGTTTTCATTCTTCAGGTTTGTTTATGTTTGTTTTGATTTCGAGTGCCGTGTCTCTTTTATTTACATTTTTCAAATGTCATTGTGTGTTTGTATCACATGATATACGTTACAGGTCACATGACATAGAGTACAGTAAATTGTATTCAGTGTTATTGTTTTCAAGGGTTTGTGTAGGTGTAGAATAGGATATGCTTAAAATGAACAATATTATTCACGTTTAATATAGTCTGTGTAACGTTTGTTTCCTTTCTACAATGTTAACGTAGTGCAAAGTTTTGATCACCCAAGTGTAATAAAATCATATAATCGTTCAGGTATATCTGAGCTCCCTCGATACGCTCATCGTAAACACTGCGGAAAGTGTTGAGGCTGTCCCCATGAGAAGGCTTTGCTAAGTTACTGTTCCACAGTTAATGCGGCTGAGAAGCGGCCAGAATAAATATAAAAAAAATATGTTATTCTGCAAGTGTCAAATTTATTCATTACAATTCCTCACTTAATATAATTACATGAAAAACTCCACTATAGCTTGGAGTGCTCTGATACAGTAAAAAAAAGGTGCGAACGCCAACACAAGAATTAAGTGTATATTATGCCCCAGTCATGGAAAAACGAGCTGAGTGTCGAGCAGCCTGCACCCTGGATGAAAATTACCTTAAAATATTCCTGAAATAACAAAATTAGTATGGATATGCCATATGGTTAGGCTAAAATTCGAAGGTCCATGGAGGAAACGAACCGTACATGCTCTCGACGGTGAGGCAGTTACGCTACTGATCGGGCAACGGTACGCACCCCTCTCACAGGCTGGCCATTCCTGCCGGAAATTAAATCCTATTATTCATAATGCTTTTAACGAATGTAATGCAATAACTAGTGGCAGATGACTTGTGATGAGGCGGAACACTGAACAAACTCTTACATAACACTCACAAATTAATAAAAACAATATAAAAATATAAAAAACTTGTGTGACTTGTGATATCAGACTGGCAGTGTACTTTACCTGAACTGTGTCACTGTTATCTAACTTGTGGCATATTGCATGTCTTAATCACTGTGTTTCTTTTTAAACCTATTATTTTACTCATATAATAAAATACCGTAGATCACATTACTAACACAGAAAACCTACAAATTATTTTACAACTATAAAAATAAAAAGTAGGGTTAACCTTTGTCACGTGTTTAAGTCTTATGTTGGCACTCTTATGGACAAGGCATCCTAACCTCCTGTTGTGGTTTTGGAACTGCATTGAGTACTTAGAATTAATTTAAGCTTGTTTAATAACACAGTGATGTGCATGGATTCAATGAGATGTGTAGCATCATCAGTATGCAACACATTTTACTCTAACAATTACAATGTCCCTCTTAAAATTAATAACTAGTACTCTAAACACTGATTTTAATATGAGCTGTGTTATATCCACTTACTTGCTGTAGTGTTTAAGTCAAGTGACAACTCGTGCATGTCGTGCAATGTTCCCAAAGATTAGTAACATTTAATACACTGATTTAATATACAATGATAAAATGAAACACAAGCACTTCAAAAACAAAACAATATCATTGGAAATAATATTACGAAAAGTGGAACAGTACACGAGAGTGTTTCAACATATGTTCTAACCTCAATTTACTGGTGTAGTGTACATGGTCTACAAGTCTAATATTTCATAAACCCGGAAAACACTGACTTTACTTTACATGTAGCAGACAATCTAAATTCACTACAACAAAAATATTACAGTTTACTTTTTACAGAATGTATTTATGCACACCACTGATGCAGTCTAGGAACTAAGGAACAATACACTTGACGTAAGTGTTGTAATGTAGCTGTTTCTCGGTGCATTTGGGTGTTGTATGCGGCATACAAGGGGAACTGGCTAAGGTTAGGGAAGTGTGGCATATGTCAAACGCCCCTCCTTCTTGAGGCCGTTCACTTGTAGCAGCTCCCTCCTCACGCCTGGAAAATCTTGCTGGTGTGTGAAGTAATTGGCGAGGGCATTGGTGGTATTACTTCATCGTCTGCTGTAGATTTGATGTCTTGGGATGTCCACTTGTTTTCATTGCTGTAATTAGCATGGTGATGGCAGAGTTGTGCATCGTGAATGCCCGCACGCCTAGCACGTTGTGTTTCTGCAGGAGACAAGTCCGCTTCAGGCTGTGTTTTTGAAAGGGGGGTGGGAGGGAGGAATGCTCGTCCTACTCCGACTAGTCGCTGCTACTGCTGCTAACAGTGTGATGCGGGCGGCATCGACTTGGGGTGTAGGAGTCCCTTCCATAATTTGTTTGCATGTCCCCTTGTTAGTTCGTCGAAGATCCCGTGGTTGTAAACAATGGTGTGGCTTCTGTAGATGGCATCGGATTAGCTGTAGGTCTCACATACCCCGGAAGTTATCAGGTGAGTCTGTTACCTGTTGATCTTGGTTGTCACTTTTGACTTCATAAGGCGATGATGGCTCAATACTTTGTTCTGATGCACGGCCGTCAGACACACTGTCACGTGTTGGTACCCCAGTAAACACGGCTGCTTTGGGTGACCTGACAGTGGGCGAAAATGGTGCAGCATGATTTATTGGTTGTGTGACTGCAATGTTATTGTCTACATTTTGCATCGGCTCGGTCTCCTCAAGTTGACATCATGTACGGGCTTGGGGCACGTGTTTTGATAAACTGAGTATGTCCTGATCGAATGTTACTATGTGTCGTAGACTAATACACAACTTGTAACACATGCCTCCCATGGCTTTCTTAATAACAAGGGGTCCTCTCCTTTTTTCGGCAAATCCGGAACAGAATCCCTTTTGTCCAGAGGATTCTGGATGAGAACGTACACAAAAACATTGATCCACATGTAGCGGGATGGATTTCATGAAGTGGTTGGTAACCAGCGGTTTGTGTAGCAACATTGGTGTTCTCGTTCTTATTGTATCACACTCTTCCTCCTTTCCACTCTGTTGTTGTTGTTTTATTCTCTTATTCCACACATATTTTCGCCTGTCAGGGGCAGGTCACGGGCTTGGAGTAGCTGTGCGAGGGTTTCCCTGTTGCTTTGTTGGTCTAGGAATTGTGTTGTTCTCCAACATACAGTCGAAGCTTAATTTATTTAGCTCTTGATTTCTGAGCTCAGTGAGGTTGCCACAGGGAGGATAATTTGTCGTGGTGTGGTGTCGAACTACCCACTTAGTACAGAATTCTCTTTACAGCTTTACGGTAAATTTGATCTTGTTGTCTTTAGTAGTGGCCTGGGGTATCCCCAGCAGGAGAATTCCTTTTCCTGTACTCTTACTACTGATGTGGTCCGTGTGCTCGATATTGGGGATGCTTCAGTCCAGTAGGAAAAAAATCTGCCACAACCACAATAAACATTTTCCAGGATATGGTGCATGGGTTGGGCCCCATTAAATCTAACGCCACTATCTCGAAGGGTTCGATTAGTAGCCGTGGTTGTTGTTGCTGGTTGCCATCTATTTGCCTACTTTTGTACCGATTACATGTGAAACATTCATGCACGAATTTTCGCATGTATACAGACATGCCTGGTCAATAAAAATTGCAGAGTAAATTTCACTTTGTTTGGGCAGTTCCTGGTTTTCCTGTGAGGTGTAAATGTGGGTAGTCCAAAACACTTTCATGGTCTATGGCTGGTACGAATACACACCACATGTCATTGTTTACGTCTGCATGGCACTCAATGCGGCCATAAAAAATGCACCATCTATCAACTATTTGTTGCTCACATAGTTGTCTCCACGATAATGCAGTAGGGCACTCCGTCTGTTTTTCAACTACTACAGCCACTACCTGCTCAAGCAGGGGTGTAGCTTGTAGGGCTGTAATGCAGCTTTTATGACATGTTGTCATGGAGGGGAGGGAGAATACTTTCCCATTCTGCTTTGTCTCATGCCACGTCGTTCCCCGGCATGCGAGAGAGTTGGTCGGCTAATTGAATTTCCTCTCCAACCACATGTCGTACTTCAAAATCCTACTGCTGGAGTAACACCAGCCAGCATGTCAGTTTGCTGCATCTTCCCTTCATCAGTTGCAGCCACAGAAGGCAGCACTTATCAGTGCGGAGTGTGAAGCATTGGTAGTCCAAGAGTGCCCTATACTTCTTGAAACTCCACACTACCTCCAGACATTGCCTTTCGTTCACGTCATTTCACTGCTCTACTGGGCCGAACCTTGTGGTGCAGAATTCCAAGCTACTGTGTGTTCCATCTTCGGCTAGCTGGAATAGCACGACTCCCAGCCCCTTCTCACTGGTGTAGGTTTGCACATATATCAAGTGGGATCGTATCTGGTGAAGGATGCACATTGTTTAAAGGCTTATTTTATTTGATCAAAACTTGTTTGCTGTTCTACCTGCCATTTGAAATGGTTGTTTGGTAACATCAAGGTGGTTAGCACTGTGGTGATGAGGGCAAAGTCAGGAATATATTTCCACACCCAGTTTATGAGGCCGAAAACATTCCTTACTTGCTTCCTAGTTGTAGGTGTTGGGGACTCTTGTATCAAATTCACCTGTTCTGGTGTAGGTCTGCTCCCATTTTCGTCTACAATGTGTAAACTGAATGTTCGGCATTCCACTGTGGCATTTGTTGTTTGCACATGTTAACCCATTGATGGCGAGGTGCTCGAGTTGTAACGAGAGGTGTGTATGTGTTGCTCCCATGACTCACAATTACGTCGTCCAGTTAGGCTAGCGCACATTTTACCGCAAGGACGTTTAACACACCTTGACGATTATGGACTGAAAATCGACGGCATACACTTCATTCGAAATGGCATAATGCAATGGAAGCGGCACCCATCAGGGCCGGTGAACGCTGTCTTGTGGCGATCCGTGGGCCGTACTGGAATCTGCCAGTATCTGCTCTGAAGGACTATTATGGTGAGATTATTTTGGCCTCTCCAAGGTGTTCAATGCATCTCTGGCTTGTATGTATGGCAGCGTATCACTGGCTGTGACCAGATTTAGGCGTCGGAAATCTACACAAACCCTCCCTGTCCAGTCCTTCTTGCGGGCAAGTGTGATGGTGAAATTGAAAGCACTCTCAGAAGGCTCGATTACCCCTTTCTCCAACATTTCAGAAAATTGTGCCGCAATGATTTTGCATTGATGCTGGTAGTATCTTCGGAGGCTGTCATAGACGGATAGTGATTTGTCAGGTCGATTCGATACTCGGCGAATGTTGTAGACATAACAGATCTGCTACCGTGAAAACATCCTTTCGTTCATTCAAAATCCTTTGCACTGCCTCACGTTACTCTGTGGGCACGGTGTGATCCATGCTTTCCAATAATACTGCGAATTCCCAGCTGTTCGGGGTTCCAGGATGTACACTCAACAGAGTTCCTTTCTTCCAAAATGTATGCGTTGTGCAGTTGGTTCGACCACAGCAAGGACCGGTTTCACTACGCAGGATAATGATACTTCACCGAGATTAACGGACATGAAATATCGATTATCTATATTTTGTCTTTCACCACACACATTAATTTCGATCTTCTCTGAATATTTCGATGAAATATTAAAACCCCGATTTTGGCGGGTTTAAGTCACATTACCGGGATTAAACCGTAAAACATAAACAAATATTTTGGGAACGTGACGAGAAGGCGAAGTTATTTCATCGAGAATAAAGAAATAATTGCTCATGTCATGTACAATTAAATTTTTGAAGAGGAAAGTGATGAGTGTTTTATTGTTTGTCATCCACGATGTTTAGAAAGGAAAAATTAATTATTTTGAATTTTATTATGAAAAGGATAAAGTGCATTTTCACCTTACGTCAAACACACAACTGTCAAACTATATTGTTATATTATTTTCCTTTATGACAACTATTCTTCATTAAAATTAGGTATAAATGAAAATAAAAAAGTTACTTTTGTAGGCCTAATTCGAATCAAGTATGTGACAAACACTAATAGTGTTCTTAATTGAAAATGTATTTGAATGCAGGCAGTTAGCTCTATTTATTTGAGTTCATTACTTGTCGTCTTTTATTTGTCCAGGAATGGGTTGCGATACTGTTTCTCACGTGGCTGGCAGAGACCTAGTTGAGGCATAGTTATCTGAAGAATTTGCAGGGTTACTCATCTGATCTGTGTCTATGACAACTGAGTCTCTACTGGAACGACATTCTGCTGGGTTTACTAGTGGCAGTATACAGAGATCTTGGGTTGTTATTTTGAGGGCAGAACACACTGGACCCCTTAGCATGGACACATTCTGTCTACATAGGTTATCCTACACCGTCTTCAGGTTGTCTGCTGTCCTTTAGTGATCACAATATGTAGAATTGAAACTATTCGGAATCGTTCGCAACTGTTTCGATTTATTATGTTGTGCCCCAGAATCAGTTCATTTGTTTTCAATGTTATTGATATACCAAGAGAAAATCACGGATGTAGTGCTGATTGCGCAGTAATCTCCCATTCCCGCATGGAAATGTGTAATTTGTGGTATAGGGGAAAACATTGTCCACAATCTTTATTAGCTGGTCTGTGCCCATTGCATTGTGTGGCATTTGCACATTTTCTCAAAATGTTGTGAAAGTTTGACAGTCTTTGTTAACTGTCTGCTTCAATGGACGTGCATTTACACAGTTTAGGAGGGCAAACTGGGTTGATGAATCCTCTAATTTGTGTAGGTTGCATAAAGCACATTCATACTTCCTTATGGTTGCCTAAAATTGTCTGTGCTAAAAGACATTTGCTAATGTCCAGATTCACGTAGTTCTGTTGCAAATGCTGAGAGCAGCAGATTTCCTGCGGACACTCATCTTCACCAGGTAAGTTAACTAGCGGCATATGTGGGTATGGTGTGCACCATAAGTATTTCGTGCAAAATGTCGATGGTTCGTCATTCATAGTTAGCCAGTCCCAATGCCCTATGTCCCGAATGCTGCAAGGTTGCTGTTATGATTACTTGTTCCCAGTTTGTTTACAATTGCACACATGGCCTCTCGTCTCGCAGCTGTCACCCATACGACGCTACGGGATGCAAGAGGAGTGGTCCTGCTAGCACGATGTGGTGTGGTTGGAGAGAAGTGGTCGGCATGTGGTCTCTCCCCTTCTGTGATGCAGCGTAACAAAATGATGTCTTCTTTCATGTGATGACCAAACGCGATTTCTTGGTGCCCAAACTGTTGTTGTCCTTTTTCGAAATTTCCTCTTGCCATAAAGCTCCCAGATTTCATGACATGATAGTGTAGGAATGGTTACGTTTGCCAGTAACAATATGATTGGAACCTGAGGGTTCAATTGGGTACTATATGCATTACACTTGGTTATGCGGACATTATACACTTGGGTAACACTGGATGAGGACACTGAATACAAAGGAATAAATAGCAATGAAGTTTGATGAGCAGGAAAATTATGTTCGTGGGGCAGGTTCGAGATTAGCAAGATGTTGGGTCCAGCACTGGACGTGATCTTAAACTGGGCATGAGGGAATAGTTGTAGGATAGAATGTTCGGTGATGCAAGTTCATGTTGCCAGGTCCATGTTACCAGTCCTTGCTGAGTCGAGAACACAGTGTATGAAGGTGGGGTTGAAGGCCTTTCACCCTAAATGTGGCCCGCTGATGCCCCAACATCACTACTGCAGTTGTCCTGTATACTATAAACCAAGTGCCTGGTCTAGTCAAGGATATCTGAGCTTCCTCGATACACTCATCCAAAACACTGCAGAAAGTGTTGAGGTCATCCCCATGACAAGGCTATGCTAAGTTACTGTTCCAAAGTTAATGTGGCTGAGAAGCGGCCAGAATACATAAAAAAGATGTAATTCTGCAAGTGACAAATTTATCCATTCCAATTCCTCACATAATGGAATTACATTAAAAACTCCACTATGGCATGGAGTGCTCTGATACAGTTAAAAAAAAGTCACGAATGCCAACACAATGAATTAATTGCACATTATGTCCCAGTCATGAAAATGAGCTGAGTGTCGAGAAACCTTCTCCCCGGATGAAAATTACATTAAAAAATTCCTCAAAATATCAAAATGACTATGGAAATCCTACATTGTTAGGCTAAAATGTGAAGTTCGTATGCATGTGCGCACTGCGTGGCCGATCAGAACGTCGATACCACCAAGTTCATGTGACGATCAGAATGGATGCAATAAAATAATGCATTTGACTAGTACTTGGAGAGTTTCGTGCCACATAAACATTGATTAACCATGATTGGAAATTTTGTTGTAGAAGCAATGTATATTAAGATGAACGGTATAACGTATTATATTTCTACAAATTAAAACATGAGCAGGAAAGTAAATAGGTGTCGACCATATTTTTTTTCATTCCAGTTTAACCAACGCAAGCATGCAGAACTTACCGAACATTTTTTCTTTCATTCCCATATTTGTTTTGTTTAAACATCTGTTCATTCTGTGCATGCGCTTGTTAATTGTAGGCTTTCAGATTCGAGCTGTGCGTGTTTTCTGTGCTATCGAAGGTGCTGATTTTGTGCTAAATTAATTGTAGGCTGGCCTTTACCGTACAAGAGATGTCAAGTGAAAACTTGTGCACGTCGTCCACTGTGCCCTATGATTAGGAACAGGTCATAGACTTATTTAATACAAAATGGTAAAATGAAACACAAATACTTAAAAAACATAACAATACCCTTAGAAATAATATTACGAAATGTGGAACAGTACATGTTGGTGTGTCAACATATGTTCAGAACCTCAATTTACAGGTCAGGTGTGCTCGGTGTTTTGCAATTGGATGTAACAAATATAATATATCAAATTCTGAAAACACTGACTCTACTTTACACATGGTAAACAATCAAAATCACTATAGCAAAAATATTACACTTTATTTTTGACAGATCGCATTTACACACACCACTGGTGCGGTCGAAGCACTAAGGAACCATACACTTGGCGTATCTGTTGCACTGTAGCTGCTTCTTGGTGCATGTGGGTGTTGTATGCGGTGAACGAGGTGAACGGGCTAAGGTTAGGGAAGTGTGGCAAATCTCATGACGTGATGTTGATGCACTCATTTGCAGCCTAATTGGGCATGCCACTCTAAGCGTAAAAGGAACCTACTGGTGCAAACTGATGTTCTATTCGCCCGAGTTGGGAAAGCTACTTGATGTCGTGGAAGGTGGTTTCCTGTGACACTATGATGTTTTATTCACCTGAATTGGGCAGGCCATTTGACATGGTGTGTCCCCAGAGATTACGTGCGAAGTTTGAGCCCTTCCTGGTAGCAGGTATAGGGCAGGAAATAATTATTGTGTCCGTCGCCACGTTCGTTAGAGCAAACATTGTTTTTACGGGTCGTACGATCGATGGCCTATGGCAATCTCTAGACACGCTGGCCATTTGTATTAGAGTTTAATTTAATAACCATTAAATTATGCATATTGTTATTGTGGAGGTATTTATGGGGCAAGTAATTTGGCAGGAGTTAACATAGCAAAAGAATTCTCCCCTAAACAAAACCACAAGAAAGGAAATGCTAGATGGCCAGGTTGCAGTCCGTTGGTTCATAAATGGAACTTAATAAAGGATAGTAAAAGGCCTAACCAAAAATTCAGCTTTTAACAACTTAAATCACTAAACAAAAAAAATAGTGACTTGATAAGTACCTGTAGAAACTTAGGGTTTAAGCAGATGAGATGCTTGAAATAGTTACGATATTAATAAAAAAAAAAGTTTAATTTCAGGCCACATCATTATATTAATTTTTCAAATTTCTTATCCCTTCGAACAATCAACCAAAATCTTTGAGAAAAAAGGCTTCAACATATATATCTAGATATTTATATCAATTACAATTAGTTTTTTTTTATTTCATATTTTTTTCTTTTATTTGCTATCTTTATATTTCGTTCACATTACTTCACGAGTTCGTATGAAACTGAGTTACATTACACGATTTATGGTTAGTAGACATTTTGGCCAAGAAAACTAATACACACACTCCATTGCCTTTCTTTTTTTAGCCTTTCGATTCAACATTAATTCAGATTTAGGCTGATGCTGTCACTGAGGCTTTGGTTAGACAAACATAATTAAATGAACAAATATTTGAAAATTTCCAAGTTAATTCAAATATTCAAAGGCCAGTCCAATAAGATTGTTAATATCACTGCATGCGAAATCTACATAAATTAAAATAATTTTGGTCTGGTGATGCACGAACCAGACAGGAACCCATTTCTAATCGAGAAGTTAAATCAATGGATAAAGGATGGCGAGGGAAATCCTCCGATAATGACCACACCTCAAATCCGAAGTCGAATTCAGGTCGTCATCTTAGGGCCATTCCCAAGAACCGCTAAATCACAATTTAAGAGCAAAAATAAATGATTGCCGTGCAAACATAAAGTAAAACATGTGACACGGAAAATAAGCTACAAAATAAATATACCTTTTGAGGTAAAAATTATGTTCTCACATCAAGATTTTCAGAAGAATCAAGATCTTTCAAATTCTATTTATGTCGATGAAGAAGATATAAATTGACTTACCGGAAGTCGTCACAGAATAAGATGTATTCGAGAGGACGAATACCACCATAAATAGAGTTAAATTGAGAGGCTGCAACAAATATTTCACAAATTTTGCATTTAAAACATTTAAAATACAAAAAATTATATAAAGGTAACACATATAAATATTAATTAAAAAATATACCACATTATAATAAATACTAATTTCACAAAGAATATGTTCTTTTTTTTCTGATGAAAGTTAAATGTTTGACATATTTGTTGGCCCAGATTGAAAATAAATTTTATAAACAAAAGGAAATTGTAACTTCACATAAGTAATACAGTAGCAATCAAAATATTAGCGAAGTTTTTAAAACACTAAGAATATCGGTGATAGTTAATACACCATTCATTTATTTATGCGATTACAGAGTTGACATAAATATTACGAAGTTTTTTTACTTAATTTCAAAAATAGTTTTCCAAAATAATTAAATGTTCTTCTGAAAAAAAACTAAAATATGCACATGAGGCAGAACAATTAAACACTGTACAATTATATCAATATAATTGTTAATGAATTATGTTAGCACTAGTACTTCAAAAGTACTTTACTCTTAATTAGAGGGTATGGGCCATCAAGGCGGCTGAAAAACACACATACACACACACACACACACACCCACACACACACACACACACACACACACACACATATATATATATATATAAATTCCACATTGGAAGCAACTTTCTTGGGAGCCCTACTAAATATATACTTGCAGGCCAGTTTCCCATCCTTCTGCCAAATGTAAACAAACATTGTCATGTGACTGCCTTGTAGCATCTGTCAAAATCAATGATTACATGCCATTGTGTGTACATATGTTCCTATACTTTCGCTACTCCTAAAAATAAACATTGAAAGATGACTTCTAATTTTATACCTGTCAAATGTGTTGTTTACATTTTACAGCTTTTGAAAAAATTCTGTCTTATGTCTATTTAAAAAAATCATTTTGTATTAATATTCACAGTTCAGGCTTACACAATATTTAGATCAGCTCTATGACGTTTTAAAAAAGCCTGAATGTTATGGTTACGTTACATTAACATATCTGTTTTCCACAACATAGCACATTACACGTAATGCACATTAATATTTTGCCGCGACTGTGTTAAACACTGTTACAACTGTGGGGTAATGGACTGCAGTATTTAACTTGTTATTGATATGTGTTGGGTTATTTCTTTAAAAGGACCTAAGTTGGACAAAGAAGGAATAGACAGTCCAATGAAAAAGCGACATTGAAATGAAGTACGCAACTCGTGACTCTCATTTTTTGTGAAATATAGTAGTGAACATGCAGTAAAATTAGCCTACTGTTACTTTTATTCCACTCATATTTATATGTATAGCTACTTACTGTGTATTAAGTATATTGAAATTTATTGGGGATGGGCTTGGTTATTTTTATGGGATTGGTGGTAAATCACGTCACACAACTGTGTTTCAAACACCCAGGACAATGGTACAATGTTGCGATAAATAAACATATGTTGATGTAAATAAATAATTTCGACAAAAAAAACAGTTCACAATAAATACTTGTATCACGCACATACAGATCCAGCGTAAATATCACTAAACAGCTACGCCATGCTATTTCACATGCAGCAGTAAACGAAACACTCCGTAACAGTAAATTTATTACTGCCGCTGAAACACAGATTTATCACAACATCGTAACTTGCTTAGGTTGGTTTGAAAAACACAACTCCTACAAATGTGATGTGGTAGTTAGAAGTATTTTTTGGAGTAAGTATAATTTACACTTCGTTTGGTAAAACAGCAACATTTCACGTCATGGTTCCCCACATCTGCCAACTTCACTTTGTTTCGGTAACCCCCCCCCCACCCCTGCAGAAAAACACAGCATATGCTAAAATCTAAATATAATAAAATAAGTATTCAAACATTATAATCTCTTTTCAGTTATAAATTACAAATTCACAAATTATTATTTTGCTTTAGTAAGTATGAAACATGCTACAATTGAAAACAGGCACCATTTTTCCACATACTAGCGAAGTGAAACTTCGCTCAACAGACAGTTGCTTCCAAGTTGCTCTCTCTCGATAAATTAACATTGTACCATAACGGCCTACTCACAATATTTTCCGCTGTTATTTTATACTGTAAAAGTGAGATATGTGGCCATGGGTGCTACCTAAATATTTAAATAGGCACAGTTTAATTTACAAATATTATACAAAAAAACTATGTTAAAATGTTTGGTTCGTATATTTTACAAGAAATTTATTTGTTAGCCCTGCAAAAGATAGACAACCTTTAATTTACAAATAGCTTACTAAACTCGGTTAAAACAATATTTCAACTGTGAACTATTTCTTACTGGCCATTTCCAACACGTCGCTGCTCTCGCTGTTGTTAATTCATATTTAAAAAGATATAAATATTACAAGTTATAGAAGATATTAAGATATAGTTTCATTTATTCAATAATACAGTACTCTAAAGTTAACCTTAGTGTTGTATATTTGTGGAATACAGGTTATTGAAAAAGAGGTTTTCATATTTTGCCTAGAGTGTCTTTTCAAAGGCAGATTTTTATAAGTTGCTTCCAGTCAGGAAGAATGCATCATAGCACGTGTGAATTCCTGGAATATTGCCCCAGGAAACAGTCAGGCCTCCTCCCTGCAAAAGTAAAGTTAAAAAGGTTCTGGTACTAGGTTAAACTATTGAAATGGATGATATCATCCTAAATTGAAGTACAGAGGGGGGTAACATGGGAGCTTACCGCCTATCCTGCCGAGTAGCTCAAGTGCTGAAGTCGGACTGATTTAAGATGGCCACAACCTCAGCGAAGCCGGCGAGGCTGCCATCAAATGCAAAATATGAAAAAATGTAACTGCACAACTTACATGATTAAATAAATTATCAGTGACTTAATTATTGTTAATGATTAAAAGCACATTGATGACATACCCATGAATGCTGGAGCCCCAGATTTGGCTAAGAATGTGACGTTACATAAATGTCACCACACTTGAATTGTGATATTAAATGAAATGATGTCTTATGTGGCTGATTCTTGATGAGTGAAAACATGTATTCTCTTATAATTAACAATCATATGCTAGTGTGTGTCGTTATGGTGCGAAAGGAAAAATTACTGTATGTATTTCATTTCCTGCGACGACACGAATGTTTCACTAAAAGGGGCCGAGCTATGTGCTGTCCTCTTTGGGAGTTTCGTAATCCTCTATGGAAAATCTGGCGGCTTCCCTAGTAAGATATTGTACAATATTTGTTGAAGCTCACTGTAATTACTCTAATTAAATTATGCTGCTAGGGAGCTGATCGCCACATTACCCTTTTGCAGGGAATATTATTCCCCATACTTTGGCACCTCTTGGAGTTATGTCACTCTCCGGATTCGGCCATAAGTTCTGCTGACATCGCCTACATTGAAAAGACTTATGATCAGGTGGCTCCGCTTTCCCTATGTTTCCCTCCAATGGCTGTTGCGTCTAATGGTCGTGACTTTACGGGAAATACACATTTGGGCCGTATACCAATTTATCACGAGAGTTAACTATTGTGATGAATTTCAAATAATCCCCGCTGCAACTCGTAGCAGCGGGGAATGAAAAGTATAAACACACAGTTCTTGTCACCCTGCACTGATCAGGACGGCGACCTAATGATGATCTGTCGGGTGTTGCTGTGTGGTTGATGTGTCTGCGGTGGTAAAAATAGGCACAATGTATACGTAGACATCTGGAACACGTCATATGTTTTACGTCATATGGAAGCATAATAATGACCACAAACACATTTTATTGTAAAAGGAAATTAATTGTAGACAGGCCTTAAGTAGTTCCCACATCACAGTGTCGAGATAATAATGACCATACAGTTGAAATAGCAAGTTAAAATTGTGGCGATAAAAAAAGACATTGATGAAATGCAGCATATATATATATATATATCTACATAAATGTATACGAACTGCAGAAAAACACGTTCACTCTGTAAACTAACATCAGGAATAGCAAACAATTGCAAAAATACATTTCAAGTCACATACCGACAGTGTGACAGGTTGTACTAGTTATAATATTTAGTACTTCTCCATTATATTTGACCATTAGTATAGTTTTCTTTAATTCTTTAACTATAGCTTAACAAAAACGATATTATAAAAAAATCACAACTTACCGCAACTTGCCTTAAATCTGTTGTATACGCATAACCAGTTTTCACGCACAAGTTCTCAACATTCTCACTACCCCAACAACCCACATCTCACAAGCATAATTCAAGCAACAATAGCCAGACACATACCTGGAATACTTTTCCAAAGTTATGACGACTGCCACCTAAATGAATCACATTATAAGCAATACACAGATTGAAGAGTGATTGTTCTTATAACCTGCTACTAGATAGCTGCAAACTGTTAAGCTACAGACAATAGACACCATAAATACATATCCATATACAAAATACTTTTCTCCAATTGTTTATTCGCTGCTGAATTTTAGGGGGAGCAATGGGTCACCCTAATCAGCTCCATTGGTCTGATTTTAGGAGGAGTACTTGCTCTCCCTTGCTCTATGGTTCGGCCACCCATTTTAAGTGTTAAAGTGCAAATCTTGTGTATTGCAAAGTAGTTCCACATGGTGTGCCCGCCTGCCAAGCCAGCTGGCATGTCACATTTTCCAAGGGGCGCAGTGCGTTACTTCGGGGCTTGCGTTTCGCGCACTAGTGTGGCATTCCACTTTTGCATGAATTATTATTCTGCAATAGACTATAATTTTACCGGAACCATTTCGTCCTAGCCTCCCGAGATTCCGCCCCTCGCAACCAATGAGTGTTTGCATCGCTTGGGTGGATATAATTTGCAACTGATGCATTGTGTGACCCATGTCCGTATTTCTGTTTCGCCAATGCTGACAGGCAATGCTCAGCTGCAATGTTAGTTGTCTCAACCAGAAATGTGTAAAGCAGATACCTAATAAATTAATTTGTGAAGGGAAAATACCACATGTATTTTATTCAGGTCGCCGAAAGGCATTTCAGGTACGGACCTTCTCTCGCCAAGTGTCGTACGGGCATATGGGGAGCCCAAATATCCCACCATGTAGTCAGCTAGGAAATCTAATTATTAATCAGAGGAGTACTACAACACCTGGAGGAATTCTGCTATGGTCATCGGCCACATGGCTCTGAAGAAAATGAGCCAGTTCTACCAGTCATCAAAACATTATAATGTAAGTAATGTTTGTCGCCCGGGTAACAAAATGCAAAAACGTGGAACTTTTCCATAATTAATATTTACTGATACACAAACTCAACCTTATCCTACTTCTGACCACTTGACATACGTCAAATGTGGTTCGCATATGCGTGTGGTGAATTCCTAAAACCATCGGATACATTGATCGCCGTTAATGTTTAGGTTAATTGTTGGTGCCTAACTGTGTAAAGTACTAAATTATAGTGATTTTAACAACTAATTAAATTGGGTAGAATGGATAAAGGATGTTATCTGAGGGTGCTTCTCGATTAACTTTTCACATAAGATAAAACACTGTAATTTCCATCAAAACAGTAAAAAAAAATTATTTTTTTTAATGAAATGCTTTTTATTTGCTTCAAATTTTGGAGGGGGAATTGTCATGGAACACAAAAGAGAATTGTTTCATTAATTGTCGAAGGGAGCGGCGACTATTGGTGATAAAAATGCTTATGGCATGACATGCAACACAAATGTAATTTTAAGTCTGCGAATGTTTCATAAACTTCAAACATATTACATTAATCGAATTATTCAACTAGAGCACTACACCGATTGCATTTTCGGAGAAAATATCAGCCATATGGAAATTCGTAATGGACTAAAAGAAAACGTCGTGAAGATTAGCATTTTTTCTAACCAAAAAAGAAGTAAACATAATATTAGGTGGAGTACATGTTTATGCTCGCCTATCTCGATGACATTATTTGGCCAAACAGTTGGGAGGAGCATGTACAAAATTTAACAGTTGTTCTGGAGAGGTTGGCAATCAATAGCCAAACGGGCTCCATTGATAAGTGCCTGGTTGGAAAAAGCAGTATCAATTTTCTAGTCACATGTTCGAACAGGAAGGGAACAGGCCGAACCCAGAATAGCTGAAGCTCATAGACAGCTACCCACAACCAAGTACGCAGAAACAATTACAAAAATTCTTTTGGCTGATCAATTGGTCGCGAGAACGAATTCCGAGATTCACAATAATAACGGCAACCATTACAGATTTATTCTCGCAGCAGAAGCGATTTCAGTGGACAGAAGAAGCATAAAATAGGCTTGTGTAGACATTAAGGCGGAATTCCGAGGGTCTGCTCTGACTCGCCTAGAAATGAAGCATAACGAGATTTCGTATGTTCAGACAGTTTTAGTATTAGCACTTGTGCGGATTCATGAAGTTTAGTATGGATGGTCACTAAAAAATACAAGGATACACGAGTTTGCCCGAAATTAATGACATTAGTCGAGTTCAGCCAGTAGGAAGTTGCTGAAATTATGATGCCTGATTCTTCTCGTGAGAATTAAAAATTGGAGGTTTGTTTCTCGAAATTCGCATATTATTCTTACACTGCTAAAAAACATTGTTTATATGCTGGCATAAACAGAAAATGCATGCAGAATTATAAATATTGCCAATAAACTAATACATATATGCTGAATTGCTATTTCTAAGATGTTGTTAACAAAAGTTTATGGAATAACGTTATTCCTTTTTTTTAAAAGGGATATATTATGAAAAGCATTAATTAATTATTAACAATACTTCACACAGTTCCAGCACCACACATAAGTAATTATTTGTTTAATTTATTTAAATCAGCTCATGCAAAAAATTTAGTACATTAGGTGTACGAGCCAATAAGCTCGCTCCAGCGAGTGCTCTTTCGAGCTTACATTGAAACTCTTAAAACTAATCATCAGGAATTAAACTAAATAATTGTAACTTATTGCTTTCAGTACGAAGTGGAATGTAACAGGGGCGTTTATTCTAAGTTTCTGGGGAAATCTATTGGCAGATCTCGATGTCGATCATGACAGTCAGCTCCCTGCCGATCAAGATGAGCAGTTTGAAACGATCGGGAGCAAAATGTGCCCAAATAGCTATTTTAAGCGCACTATATCTTCCAGACCTCACTACCTCGGCAATCCTCGGGTTTTACCGACCACCACACCACAACTCGCTTCCCTCCCCTGCTAGTATTCTGGTAGGCAACTTGACGAATACAAACACATTTTGTGCCTGAAATAATGTATGATTAAAGTAAAGCTCTTCTAATAAACTGTGCATTTTAAGTGGTTAGTTAATGCATAAAAGTGCATATACATATAGCTATTATTGTCTTATTAAAAAAAAATACTATCCCATTTGTTAAAGCTTAACTCGGTATATTAAGAGTGAAATTTCTCGATATGGCTACAATCTCATCGTAGACCCTTGACTGAGGAAAATGGTGACACAGTCAATGGCTATTTGTTATACACACAGGTTAGCTGTTGAAAATATTACTCGCTTTAAAGGACCATACTCTTTCAAGTATATAAACGACTGTCAAAAGATGAGATAATTCGTTACATAGTATTCCTTCTTCCCTCTAACAGTCCTTTTAAATAATGTACATTGTGATGTATATAACGAAATGTATAGAAGACGATATATAACATGTCATTTTAGTAAATAGAACTGCAAAGTTTCCTTAGTAAATTTCATCAGGCCTAAACGACAAAGCTTACATAATACAGTATGTAATTAAGTTGTATGAATGCAGGAACTACCATTACTAGTTAAGTCATGTGCTTCAAACATGACTACAGCCTATATAGTTATTCATAAAATGATAGACGCTGTCCATTTAATTAGTTGTATTATTGCACATTGGTATGATGTTAATTGAAAAAAAAAAGGGGTGGGGGTTCCTTTAGTTTACCACATCTTTCGTGAGACTACATGATTTTGATGCTCTTAAGAGTGTGTGGCATTTTGAGTTGCATATTGTTTCGGTGGAGCAGTGGTAAATTTTGCTCGCATGGAAATAACATTTACATTATGGAAACTTTAATGAAAAACAAAACACAATACATATATCTTTGTTCATATTTGTACAGATGTAGCAGTATGCACATACACATTATCTGAAATTAACCTTACACTCCTTGCATTTACGATATAGATAAATAAATATTATTCACACACTACAAAAGTGTGGTAAGTGCTGCTTTTTAAGGACACGTGCATTGCAGTAATTATAGTAATGTTTTACCTATACATTATTTACAAAACACGCAAACTTACTGTTTGTTAACACCGCAACCTCTTGAATGTGTTTTTCTAGCTTAATCCTTGTATGCGTACTTCACTAAAATCATGTTTGTTTGTCGCTAGCATCAAATAAATTATTTGCAGAATTATTCAGTAAAATCAACTCTGTGCACATTTACTGAAACTAACATACTTAACAACGAGAATTATAATCGTCAATTCATTGCAGATGGCTTTTAAGAAAAAGAACAAGCAGTTTTACCAAGTGGTATACTCTCGCCGATTACTATTACACATTTCACTCAAGATAATGCACTACACCCAACTATTCTTGAAGAAAGCAAATACACAAATAATTAACTACCGACTCATTATTCCTACAACACCAACACGGTGCTCGTATAAATTTATAACCTCTCTGCCATTGCTACACTACATAAATAACTCACGATACAGAAATATAACTTCAGACTCCCGAACACGTGTGGATACAATTAGATGCATATAAAAATGTTTCACATATATTGTAACCTTTTGTATGTTACGTATTATGCTTAAGAAGTACGAAACCATAAGATATGCAATAAATACGGCCATCATGCTTCTCACTTACCAGGTTCAATTTCACTTGCCGATCGGGACATGGCTTTCGACAACATATAACTGTCGAGTGTGACGTTTGTCTAATGTGCAGAAGGCTGGCAACTAGGGCCAAGGTGTTGGTCAATAAGGATATTGGTTAGGACTATAGTCACAATGACTATAGTTTTGGTATCTTGGTGGAGATAATTACCCAGGGTGCCAGATATCGTCGGATTGACAATATCGTGAAGTCGGAGAGCAGCTGTGGACTCGTTCCTCAGGGTCGTTTGGCCGACGACCATGCCAAATCCTCCAAGTGCGGTTGTTGTCTCCTTGTAGAATAAACATCAATACTGACTAAATAACTCCCTTATTTGTTGCACTGTGGGATATCTGGGCTCCCCACACGCCTATATGAAGCACTGTTACTTATTACTCCGATTCGTTACCATTTCAATCATACTTGCACTGTAAGTTACAATTTGTGAAAATTGTGGCAACTGGAAATAAACCACACCTGGTAACTTGTCACTGCTGCGATTTATTCAGTACACGATTACATTCCCGTCGGGAAAAGCTTACATTGGGTGCTGCTTACGAACCCGTTAGCTCGGGTAATACTGTGGGAAGACACGAGGTCACATGAAGAAATTTAAGTACAATTTAAGCCTACCCAGTTGATGCAAGCACTCGGAAGGTGCAAGGGGCGGTGGAATCTCGGGCAGCTGAAATACGTAAAAGGTCCCGGTATGATAAAGTAACTATTAATGTGAAATGATTAGTCCAACATGGTCATATCTACCCGAGCGAGTGAAACATGAGCCCCGACTTGATGCGGCACATCCCTCACAAATACGAACGACTACTGACTTCCAGCACGGCATGCCAGTTGGCTTGGCGGACTGGTACCCCATGCTGCACTACTACCTTGCTAATCGGACACGTACCTTGTATGTCGGTTGTTACAAAGTGTTCCTAAAATTAACCCTGTAAATACTATTCATTATACCAAAACATTGCACTGCGTGGATGATGTAGGAATGAAAGACACATTAATGAACAGCAAAGAAAATTACAAAAAGACACTTCGAAAACACTGAGGGTCTTAGGGCTGCGAAGACAGGCGTCTTTATAAGTTGTGTCCTCTTTTGTGAATTTACCTTGCCCTTTTATTCCACAAATTAAATAACTGAGATCTCACAGGGTCTATTTTCCGAATCCTGTGTCACGCACACGTGGTCGCGCTCCTTCTTATCTTGCATCGTTCCTTGCCACACTGCACTGCACTAGCGCTCATGGAGCGCCGACATAAACTGCGTTACGGTTTTTGGTGCGGTTGGCAAACGGCCTAAGGGGGAAGGGGTCACGTGGCCACACGAGAATCGGGAGTTCCGTTAAGATAAACTTAGAATAAATACCCCAGAGCCGACTGTGGCATTGGTATCACAGGTAGGGAGTGCCGGAAAAAAGTAAAACAATAACGTCCTTTTGCTTCTGTGATCTCTGCCATCCGCCAAACAGTGTTTAAAAGCGTCACTGCCGTCAGTAGCCGCATTGACGGATTTCCACCCAATCTAGCAAATAATGGAAACAAAGAAACGTCTGTCCCCTACGAAGATTGTGTGAAATTTGTGTCATAATACAGCACTGATAACGTACCTAAAATACTTATCCCTATTACCTGCATGATTAAAAAAATAAATATATTGAAATTAAAGTTGTAAAAGAATAATTAGAGGTATTATTTATTAGTCGATTATATAAAATTATTAACGAGTTGTTCTTTTGTTTTTAGCTTTTGGTACGGTAGTGTCTTTTCTATATGCCTACACTAATCTATGTATTTATTTTTATTTACGTTTGGCACGTGTTGCGTCAAACTATTGTGTGTGTGAAGTAGATTCTCGTTGATGCCGATAATACCTTTATTATTTCTGTGTGTCCAAGGAAGAGTTTAATAGATGTTTGCAGAAGTAGATGTTTTCATCAGTAACTACACCTTAGTTGATCCGGAGGTGTACCAGTTATGGGTTGATGGATACTCTTGTATGTAGCTACATCATTAGACACCTTTACATAAAAGTATACAGAGAAAACTTAGGTTATGTGAAGTGTTTATTGTACAATTTTGCTTTCGCTCTCTGGACCCTAACATGTCTTTGGGCTTTGGGTGTAGAGCACGTCAAGTTGTACATGAATAGACAATCGTCAGTTACAGACTACAGAGTCTCACAGTACAGTAACATATATAATGGTTCAATAATGTAGAGTGTAATAATATATGTACCAAGTTCCAGAATATTAAACCATAATATCAGTACTGAATACACACAACACAAAACCACTTAAACACTTAATGGAAAAAGTTTAATTTTATATTTTATAAATACTACATACTGTAATATTAAAAATGGAAAGGATGTGTTAAATTTTTTTTTTTATTTATACTTTAAGGTGCATTCTACGACACAGATGTGAACATGGATCATAGAAGCGGACATGTAACACTGTTTAAATCTACTATGAGGTGGATGTGGATGATGTACGGATACGCGTAAGAAAGCTGGGTATCACCCCTCTCTTCCATGTCCATGATTCTGTGTAGCCAATAGGAACTGAGTATTTGGTTTGTTGATATTCGTTCTCATGGCCATTGTGGTATAGCTACAAGTTCATATATTTAACTTGGCAATTATCATTTTTGTTTTAATAAGTAAGTGCACATGGTTTAGTAGTAGTATTAACGCAGTGTTAAACTCTAAAAAATACAAAATGAAATGTGTACATTTTAAAACCTGTATCAGTGATGTGCAAAAGCTGTGTATTTTTGATTTAGTAAATTGCAAGACTGTACGTTATTTCGTTGTCCGCTTGTGTTTCACTTGCGTGTTCCGAGTCTGTTTTCTTACGTAGGCCTAACCATACATTGTAGAACGGGCCTTAAATATTTGGAATCACTATGATAAAGCTTATTTAGTGTGGCTGGCAGGCTATTGTATAATGATATTCAAGAATAATAGGCCTCTTTTTGGAAAACTTTTAATTTGAGTATTCAAAGTTTTTTTTAAACAATTGTTGTCATGTATTTGTATTCTGCAATTGCAATCCATCAATAATCCTTAACTTACTGCCATTTTTTGAAGTAAAAATATTTTATTGCTGTTAGCTGATAGAGCCCAGTTCATATGCCATAATATATTAGGCTACTGAGCGAAAGTTAGGAAAATAGATGTATGTACATCTACGTATACTATAGAAGACTGGTGACTCAGGGCGGATTCAGAGGGGAAGTCACAAGGGACATGAATCCCGTCCACCCCAAAACCCTTACATTGACATTAGCCTTACATGTGATTGTTATAAAACTAAAATAAAATATCTATTTCATTTAATTTATTTAATTTTGTTCCCTAAAACTGATTAAACAGATCCCTCCTCCCATCTCACAAATCAAAAGTTTAAACATGTACCAGCGCACTGGGACAATAAACCTCTCCCTTCCCCCCTTATCTTCACAGATCATACACACAAACTAATTGTCTAGATCTCCTGTAGGTTACAAATAATGGTAAAGCTGGCTACACTCCAGACCTCGGCCAGAGTGTGCAATAGAGACAGGATTGAGGGCTGACACTGTTGTTTCTAACTACTGCCTCTCTGAGGAAATACACACTTGAAACACTCCTTGGATTCTTACCTGTTCACTTGTGATAAATATTTTATTGTCAAGATGTCACAAGTTTTCATGAAGTTAAAAAGATAAAAACCTGTTTTTTAGTTATTTTTGTTGTAATTTATATTTTTGTTTATGTTGTATTCATTACAGGAAACACTTCACATTGATTCACAATCAACTTTTACCATGAGGCACTTGCCAAATCGTGAAAATTGCACCACCAAATTACTGCATTATTTTTAACTGAGCTGATGATAATTACGTCCGGTCATGCACATGTACGAGCTAGAGAGTGCAAGTCTCCAGCTGAGGCCTCAATGCCACCTCACACAGATCTTAATAATTTAATTGTTTAAATAAATTTTGCTTGCGATTAGTCCAAACAATTAAATAGAAATACTTTCTCGACACGACTTAAGATCTGCACAATGTAGTAAGATTGTTCCCCTCATTCAGATCGCTTCAAAAAATTTGATCGGGCCACCTCTACAGTGTGGTGTTTGATCGCCACAGATTCGTAAAATTTTGTTTTGGTTAATAGTCATTAACTGTTTGTTTATATTTTTCATAGGTAAGTAATGTTGGAAAATATTTACATTTATTTAAATTTTATCTATTTTGATTTCATATAAAAAGGTAAATACAAGCCCCAGAATATAATTATAATACACACCAGGTATGTTATTGAAACTCTCGTTGACGCAAAAAGTAAACATGAAATGTGATTAATATTTTTGATAAAATTTCATCCAGGTGTAAAATTATCATGCAATGTTTTCAAGTGTTTAGAAACAGAGTATACTTATTTTAATGATAAGTAATATATCTCAGTGTGACCCTCAAGCAAAAATTTGAATAACAATGTTTGAGACAGGCCAAGGATAACTCGTGTAGTGATGATGTATTTTGATACATTGTGATGTCAGTACAATTTCCGCTTTTCGTATGGCGTGGGTGGACAAACCACGACTATCTATGTCTTTCCCTAGGAACTCTGGACCATCATAATGGTGGGCTGCAGATTTGGAGAGATGTCAACCGAACACCAACGTAATGTTAGGCTAGATTCATTATGGGAAAGCTAAGTAGTGTTAGGCCTACCAAGAGCCTATTACAAAGAAGCCAGATGGTACGAGATTAGATGATTTTTTTATGTTTTAAGATCTCCATCGCCAACACAGATTTGCATCATGGTCAACTTCTGCAGAGGTCCATTCTACAATATTGAGGTAGTCGTGTACAGTAAATCCATCACGTCCCGATGCAACTGGTTGATCTTAAAGTTTCTACGTGTTAATTAAGAAAAGTTTGATAACTACGGACTGATTTGAACCTTTATTTGCCTCCTTAAAATTCTGCGAAGAAATGTAATAAGGAGAGTTGAAGAATATCCTTAGTGGCCTGATTTTATTCTAGAATCTTGTTAATCTGAACTGAGCCAAAATTTAAAAATAAGTTTGCTTTTGGAAATGAACTATGTTTCTACATAGCATGAGTAAATTTCAAGATAGTTTCTTCCCTCATGCACTTAACTGTTTAAATGCATGTCACCAGAGACGATTAATTTTCCATTGATAACTTTCACACTGGTTGATAATTCAGTAAATATTTCTTCATGATTTTCAGAAAGAACATTTTCTCTACACAGATCAGTACTGAAGTGTTAATATGTTCTTACTTGAATTGATATGTCTTGTTTAGTCTTGGATTGATTAAGGGTCTAATGTCTGTTTTTCTTGTTCTTGCTACTTGTATGAAGGGTAATTATGTGCTATTGCAAATATGTGTTGTGTGTGTCTTTTAAGGGCTTTGCGACACATACTACGTAATTACATAGTAAAGAGTCCTGTGTTGAATTTAACTAAGAATATAGTTTTCTTGATTTATGCTTTTTTTTTTTTTTTTGTGTTGTCTCATGCAAATAGTATCGATACTTGTGTGATATGTTTAATGAACAGTCAATTATTCTGATGCTTAATCCAAAGCCATTTCATTGGCTAAGCTTTATGAAGTAATTAGTAACCTGCTAATAGTATATGAGTCAAACTGATTACATTATTTTGAAACTGAATAATCTTCTGGACTATAAATCAAATCTGCATACTGCAGAGATTTTAAGCTGATTGAATTACTTCGAGGTTATCCTTATTTTCTACAACACAAGCTAGTCTACAAAGCGTGGCATCACTGTGCTTCTCCGGTTTCCCCTCCCAGTTTAACACCTGGTGCCTAACGACTGTAAACTGGCTCCCTCATACTTATTTGCTGCCTTACTGGGCTCTGCATGCAATACTAGTTTTTATATGTATTTCTGTATCTGTACACTAACACATAGATACCTTATAACCAGCTACATTTGTCACACTACAGTTATTTGGCATTACAACATGGTGGCATGTCCACATGTCGTGCATGTCAGAGAACTTTGGCACGCAACGTGGTGACCACGAAAACAGTGAGGAAACAAAGTAATGAGTGAGAGACCACATGAATAACACTTTCTTAGAAGTTCACTAAGATTGTAACGTAATTTTACATTTGAAATGGGAGACCAAAATTCTGATACAGTTAGTATAGATGGTAAACCTCACTTGAGTGATATAGATAGTTGGGAGATGGAAAATGTTGTAGCAGAGGAAAGTACAAATCAGACTAATGAACCCATAAATACTGCAAATGTAACTTAATGAAGGGAAAAATATGAGTGGGAAACACTGACTCATAGCCAAATACTGTAGAAGATAGCGGTAAGGCAAGTATGATGCAACTACTACTTAGTTTCACTAAGGAGATTAGGGAAAGTTTGAAAAAAAATTCCGCTGAACAGAAGAAAGAATTTGCGAAAAATTCAGCTGAACAGGATCAAAAATTTGTAAAAATTGAGAATAAATTTCAGCAGGGTTACGAACAGTTAAAAACTGAAGTCACAACTTCTGTTCAGAATTTTAACGTATCAGCTTGCGGATACTCAAATTTCATTCACGGCACTACAAACTAAAGCAGATGAACTGGTAATAGCTCATTAAAATCAAATAGCTAAAACTAATGAGTTACGAGAAACTTTTGAGGGATTAGAAATACAAGTAGATCAAAGAATTACTCATATGGGAAGCTAGTGAAGAGAATATTTCTTCCCTTCAAAACACAAAACAATGTACGAGAAATACAAGTACAGGTTGAAGTGGTGGAAAAGTGGTTGTCTACAGGGCTAGAACAAACACAAGAATGTTTAGGTGAACAGTTAGCTAACCTGGAAACAAGAATTATTGAGGTAGAGAAAAGACCTGAAATAATTGCTCCTAGTTCTGAATCAAATGTTGTAATGCACGAGTTAATTGAATTTGAAAAGCACTTTTAACACAAATCCCTACAGTTTTGCTCAGGTTTCGTCAGAAACGCGTGCGATTCTAAGGAACGCATTTGCGCAAGTCACGTACTATAAGGAGAGAAAGACGTGTAAGACATAGGAAGTTGGCCACATCTACATGAAACAGTGGCAAAAGAACGCGAAGACACATTATACAAAACACCTCAAATGAGATTCCGCATAGTTTAAAAAGGCTATTCATAAAGCCAGATTTCTCACACCATTTTTGTAAGGAGTTATTAATGATACAAATTGACTGTGTAAAATCTGTTGAACTGACCAACTACTTCAGAAAATATGTACAGTCCGCTCTGATCTATGCGATAAGCATTGAGAAAACAGGGACGCAATAACAAAACTCTGTTTGGATACCAAGCTCAAGCACGATGTATAGTGAAGGTGAGAAATAAAATTCCACCTTGGCCACCACCCAAGAAAGCAGTCAAGCCCAAGCAAAGATGTAATCGTGAAGGCACCTTAGGGAACATGTTACTTTAGGTTGCATCGTGAAGGAGTTGGAAACCTTGCCCGAACTTGCCGCCTCCAATATGAGCGAGGACCCCAATAAGATAGAATAAAGACCACATAATAGAACTTGTAAGGAGACGACTATTTTTGTCAGCTGATAGCAGTCGAAAACACTGTAAATTAAGCAAAAAGAATAAATTTGTAATGAATGATTTGGTATTACGTAGAACTAATTCCACCAGCAGTTATTGGGCAGGGGTAACATGAAAGCTGATTTTGCTTTTCGAAGGCCCGTTCAGAATAATAAAAGTTGTATGTGACAACTGTTATGAACCAGCAGATTTAGAAGGAAATTCTTTTGTCTGTATATCTCTGTTTTTACTCAGAATGATACATCACAAAACTAATTGAGTGAAAGTGAAATTTGAAATTCTATTGGCAAAATAATTCTTGAAGAAAATGTTACTCAGAGAGTTCAATTTTTATCGTATGAAAAGATAAGGTAAAGTTTCATATTCTGTTGGCTAGTTTGGGAAATTTTAGACTCCCTTCTCATACCACTGGGATATTAAATTGAGAAATTAAGGTTTCTTCGGTACAAGTCCTTTACTGAAATTAATTTTTGGATTATCTTAAGCAAATTAGAATATGTAAACAACTTCTGCGTATACCAGACATACAGTTACTGTATGAAAAATTCTTATCACCGTAGTAATTGCTGCTACAGTCTTCTTCTTTCTTGAAGAGACTAAAAATTAATAAACTAGCACCTGTAGGCTAATGCTGGAGCCTGCGCATATTTAAATAACTTGCAATGGCTCTCCTCCATCGCCCTACCATTATGTTGGGCGGTCCAAATCAAATTAGCCTAAATTAAATGATGAAGGCACATAAAATTTTACAATCGACCGCTGTCATATCTGAAGAGAGAGTCCTTGGGCTTACATATGCAGCCCTCCTTCTTCCTTAACAAAATCCAAGAATAAACCATCTCATGCTAATGGAATATTATCTACAAACTCTTTAAATATAACATTCTCTTAGGTCTATAAATTTGACATTATGCAAGGCGCTAGTTTGACAAGGAGAAAACACCTAGAATTTAACAGCATTAATCACTCTACCCGTGTCATTAAAACATTCAATTAATTAAAATTTCAGAAAATTAGAGTGTTTGTATCATAATAAAGTTGTGATAAAATCTCTAACATAATTTCCAATGTAAAAAAGTAAATATTTTACTATCAGTTGTAAACCTTGTAAAGGTTAAGCCATTTTTTGATACCAGCATTGTCACGTGACTGATAAATACGGTGTATACTTTCACCAGACTGCAATAAAACATATTTATTAGTGGTTAATGCCTGTTGGGAGCACATTAAAAAGTGCTCACTTTATCGTGAACAGCCTCCATTACCCATTTCCATACATCGTCATTCTTGCCTATTCTGTGTTTTTCATCAACCCTCTACCTTTTATATTTATTGTACTACCTCATTCTGGCTTCCTTTGTGATCTCATGAAATTCTGTACCTTTACCCTTTATTACACCATGTTGGTGACCTCCAACCCCTGGATCATCTCATTCCTACATCCTCCATTATCATCGACCCATCTACCAGTACCCTTTACAACCCCTTTATTTCTCTCCCTGTATCATTACTCATTTTCATATTACCTCAGTCTTGCTTTCTCTTTAATCTTGTCTACCTTTACTGTTTTGTACATGATTTTTCATGTCACTCCTAATTGTGGAAAGTGTATCGTGATGAAAACAGTGTATATTGTGTGCAGCTTGCGATGCGGTGCAGATCCTGCACCAGAGAGGAGTAACACAGCAGACAGGAGCCAGCTTGGAGCTGGTTGCCTCTGATGTTCTGGACCACTACCGCACATACAGTCTGCTGGAGCGCTTGCTGCACAACCCGCCAAAATTGGAGGAACAGCTTGCATTCCAGATTGAACCTCAGACCAGGAAGCTGCTCATTGAGAAGTAAGCCACCTCGCTCACTCTCGTTGCATCTAAGCCTACTACCATCCTCCCCGCTCTTCTTGAGGTAGCCTGTAATTAATATTGATGGGCTGACACTCCAGTAGTTAAGGTGGTCAAGCTACCTGGCAAGAAAACTGCAGTGCAGCGTGTTTAACTTTTTTTTTCATGAAAGTATTATTAAACATATTTGCAGTATGTTTACATATGTAAAGAAAACATACTCCAAACAAGGATGGAATGGCATCAGGATATCATGCATTTTATAAATGTTATTTTGAACCTCTAAAATGGTTCAAAATATTTAACAGAGTGATGTCTTTTAAAACCCAGACATGATTGAAAATCCGATAAAGGCTGTTCATGGTAAACTGAGCACTTTTGGAAGGCCTGCTTAAAATATACTTTTATGCACATTGTGAATTCTTCCGCCATCTGTAAAATCAACATTGCCATGCACCTGATTATTCATGTGTCTGTAAAATGAAACTGTAAAACTATAGGGAAAGTAAATATTTTACAAATTTGCTCATTCTTACATCTACTTGCATTCAAAACAAATAAACTGAAAGCGAAATAAATCTTTTCAATAGTCACAAATGTTTGTCTAACACTTTTAATTCAGCGTTAAAGCACGGAACTCCCTCCCTCCGATGTTAACAACTTTACTGGACGAAAGCCACTCAGTGTACCTGTTCAAATATATGCAGTTAGTGGTAGTGACATTTTTTAAAGGTTGATTTCAAAATTTGCTCACTTCATCATGATTAACCTTTAGGAACTTGTATTGAACTTTGGTAGTCTTTCTATCAACAAAATGATAAGTGTCATTGCTTGAAGTACTTGCAACATGTGAAAACACGGCATGCCATTTCAATGCCTTGTGCATTGTGGCAATAGGCTAAGTTATTCACATGTTAATGTCCACCTTATTGCTTCCTTGCTCTGGGCCTAAAATGCTTAAATAGTTCCGGGTTGGCAATTAACTTAACTTTTCTGGGCAGACACACTGGATCATGCTGTTGTACAGGGAGCCACAGCTCCTGTGTCAGGGACATTCCCACAACAGCACCTAATCTCTTTTGGAAGTATACTGTGCATGAAGTGGCTGACAGCAAAGGATTGCAATACATTCGATTAATGCAGGCACCTCCAGATAACACAATAGTTGACACCAGACACAAACCCCAAGACTAGTGCAGTTGTGCACCTTTATACATAGTGCCCTTTCACATAGCCACTAAGACCCTTGCAGTCAGATTGAACCATAGTACGACCAAAGTGCTATCCTTACCTCAACAGTATGCCCAGGATAGTCCTGGAGCTGTGCCACCATTCACTGTGTTGACGTGTCAGTGAGTGGCGTACCCTCAAAGGTCTTTCCCAGCATGCAGCATTTTAACCACTAGCAGAATGAGCTCAACTTCAATGGATTGGTCGTAGATAAAAGCTCTGGTGGGGCTTAAAAATTGTCCTGTGTGCCTTCATAAATTTTCCATGGCACTGTGGGTTTTATACTGGTTTTTTTTTTTTTTTTTTTTACAATTACCTGTTAATTGATGTGTAGAGACCAATATTTTTAAATCAAATGATTGTGGTGCAATAGTATTGTGCTTGAATCAAATTCAGGAAGACCAGAGGAAAATTCCTGGTCCGACCATCGTATTTCCAATTATCTATGACTCCAAAATCACTCCAGGCGCCGACTTGTACTGCAGCTGGATGCTCGTGCTGGTGGATTATGGGGAGGTATGGCGGTATAGGGTTCAGGCAGGTACTCAGGTGCAATTCCACGTGGAGGTGAGAGTGTACTGCTACCAAATGCTCAAAAGGGATCCTGGTGTAACTCAATGTGGTGGTACAAATAACAGGGTATCCTCTGAGGACTTTGGTTGATGGGTGTTCACTTTTTGTGTTTCAATTTCCTTAAGTGCCTAGAGAAGGCAGAACCTTTTCCCACAACGGTAAGCACGTTGAATAAGGCTGGTTGGAGAGAAAAGAATAACTAAAAAAAATAATAAAATAAATTGTTCAGAAAATTCCCAGAACAAAACCAGTTATTATAGCGGACCTGACAAGTACTTCCAAGGTCCGACTGGTCTAGTGCCACCCTCTATACAATTTGGATCTGATTTTATCCAGCCGAGATGGAACTGTAGAGTTCGGGTTCACTTAGACAGCCAAAGTCCTTAGGTGTTTTTGTTCCTAGTAAAGGGCTCCTCCGGAGATTTATCACTGCCACACAGATAACATTGTAAGCAATGCTAGGTTTTACCTTTGCAAAACCCGGAATACCACTTAGTGTTGAATTTTCCTGCCATTTGGTGTAAACAGAATGTTGGCGTTACCATGATTAACTACAAGACACTGAAACGTACTCTCACTATAATATTTACTTCTTAAAGGTCTAACGGGGAACTCAATCTTAAGAAAATAATATCTGGTAAGATTGTTTTACTACTCCCGTACATGCCAATTGCTAGAATACATGGTAGAATACAATTTTTTGGTGCTATGTGAATTTTTCCAACTTTTACAAAATTCAAAATCGGCTATACAAAATAGCTACAAGGATCCCACACTCAAATCATTAACTAGTTTTAGTTTTAAAAGTGGAAGCTTCTCTGAAAAAGCCAGGTGTTTGCAACCTGGAAAAACGTAAGTGAATATATGAATCTTTACATGGATAATATAGAATTAACTAAATAGCCATGGTATTTTACGTATCTTAATTCGGGGAAGTTGAGAAGGAACATACAGTGATTAGCTAGTACAGTTACTTCACGCTAGCGGTGAAGTGAAGCCAGGCTGGGGCCTTAATGGGAGATCCATAAGTGATGTCGTCGCTGCAACCTCACAATACCTTAGAGTAGGTAAGAAAAGGGGGGGAAGGTTAGGTCTGACGGAGCCGTAGCATCTGGTGGTGGTTGATGCCTCGGGTGCTGCCAGGGAGCCTGGAGAAGGAGAAGACCTCTGGTGGGCGTCAAACTTCTGCGGTGTGCGGTAGGCGGTAGGCGGCTGAAGGAATCAAGGATCTTCTGGGTGCTGGCATCCTCCAAAGCTCGGACAGCACTGTCGACTGGTACACCATGATTGCCGGCGCGACTGAGGGTCTCTGCCCTATGCGAAGTGCCTTCGGTTTGCCAAAGGCAGGAAGGTGTCACTGCATTCACTGCCTGTGACCCACTTCGGAGCTCTGCTCTGTCATTTATACTAATTTGGCCAGTTCGCTGGCTTTCAGAGGTGTGCAGGGGGTTTAGCCTCGTCTCTCGGGGGTGGAGCTTGTGTCATCATCACAGGACTGCCTGGATACTTATCGCTGGTGGAGCTTGCCTGAGGTGACGATATATCTGGAGCATCTTGCCTTTTGGGGTAGCAGTGACTCTCTCTCTCTCTGGTTGGCCCCATCCCAAGCGGCACCATGTTTGAAACTTGCGGGCTTCTCAGGCAGGAGCGGCTTGGAACTCATGGTTTCTTCAAGGTTTTCCGGACTTCTTTGGGGCAGGGCGATGACATAACTGGCTTGTAACTTCGTTTGGTGGGCATTTCCTGCTGATCAGGTGGGGCGCTTCAGCATTTAAATAGTGCGCTGCCATAGTGCCTGACACAGCACGTGTCATTTCCTCTCTCCCTTTTCTTCCGACTGAGACCATCTGAAAGGAGGAATTTGATGTTGTTCGTGAAGAATATTTCCAGGCCCCTCGTGGCTATAAGCGATTGCTTCTCTATGCTGGTGTCTGTTCTGTGCTCTGGTCCGAGCGGGTAAGAGGTATGGCATGTGGAAGGCCATTATCTTTCCCCTCCACTCAGATGCCTGAGTGTCTTCTGTCACCAGGCGGTCACTGTCTGTTTCACCCTCTGCTTGTGCCTTGCTCCTTTCGCTTTCCTCTTGCCTCCATCCTGTAGTCGGCAGCCTCAGCTGATGACCTTGGCACTTCTATCTTGCGGCTGGTGGGGTGAGGAAGAGAAGGGTCTGTTTGCGGTGCCAGATCGCTGTGTGTGTAGACAAGCAAGTTTTCCTAACTAAGGAACTGTGCCATCCTTTATTGTTGCTGAGTCAGTTTACAATAGTGTGCAGGGGAGGCTTGTTCTTTCACAAGCATTTAATTAGAAAAAGCTGAAAAGGTCAGATAGAGTCTACTTACATAAAGACCTGACTTGACACTTTTGAGAGCAAATGTTTGTCCTCTCATACCCAGGATGGGACAGCAAAGATAAAGTTTGCCGTAGGCTTATATGTTAACTACTCTAATAACTGTGTTTGCGCGGCAAACATGTTGTGTTCGCTTCCATTTAAAGAATAAGTTTTGGTACAAGTTAATTGCAGTTTTTACAAAATTTTATACCCTAAGTGTGTGGTGATCCTTATGATGTACAGTTCATTAAATATAGTTACTTGGCACTCTTGTGGTGATCAAATTATCGCCACATAAGTTTTGACGGCACCTTGATATTTTTTGTGCACCAAGGTTGGCAAGTTTGTAAAAATTTTAACATGTTATAATCTTCAAGACTGTTCTTACTATTATTATTATTTATATATTGGTTTTTCTGTGATATATTTCTAAAGGAATGTTGAGTAATTTGGTTAAATTGTTATTAGCGTATTTTATAAGTAAAAATTCTTATTTGTGGAATATTGTTCCTAGTTGTCAAAGCTCTTATCGTGTGTATTGATATGTTGGTTGTTAAAACCGCCGCTAGGGTGTGTGGTCGAGAGTTTGTGACGTCACCCTGGCGAGTCACGGCCAGGCGGACGTGAGCGCGAGTATTATACGGACAGCAGGCAGTCTGTGAGAGTCGTAGGACTTGAGAACGTTGCGTGCGCCCACTTAGGAATTCGGGCAGTAGGGTCGGCATGTCTGTTTCAGTTTGTGTATATTTAAAGTGTGTTTGTGGAGAGCTTACGCGAAAATGTCACATGAAGTCGGCTGTGGCAACTCGTTTCGCGTGGGCGTGGACAAACCAAATAGAGAAACTGCTGCGAGAAATTGTACTTGAGTGCTTGAATATTGACTCATCAGCTATAAGGAATTTTAAAAAGTTTGTTTTAAAGTCGCTCTTGTGGTACATCATGATATAGGATGGGAAAGGGCTCATGGAGTCGCAGGTAAAGTACGGCCATGTATTGATGGACTGAGCAGTACTAATATGGGACCTGTGAGGTCGTAGAGACGGTAACTGCCCACCTCTATACTGGCTTAAAAACTTGTGGCTTGCTTCTCACACATTTTTATTTGTTGGAGACATGTCTCGTAAATTGAGTGTCAGCAACATATGTAACTTTAATTAACTTTAAATTTGCGCCGTCTGAAAACAGAAAAATCAATTGACTCACGAGACAGATTATAGCATTGAACAGTTGTGAAATCCAGTAACATTTAGCTCACAATTATGCAAATTTTTGTGACTACGTGTGCAGTAGCGCAGTGGAATTTGCAGACACTGAATATTACGAGAGCTGCAATGAATATAGCTGAAATAAAAATATTGCATCAAGTTTTGTAGCGGAATGAGGGCGTGTGTAAAGTGCATCACTCTTTTCGGAATCAAGTCCTTGGTGTCAAGGAAGTTGATGCCCTTGCATTTTTCTTGCAAACCTGCGGACACGTGTGGAAGCAGCGCCTGAGAATTACTACTGACTCTCCCAAGGTCAATTTTGAAGGACCGCTGGTCTTTTCCAGAGCGAGTTCTCAACTTTTAGCTGTTGGTGTCACCATACCGCACGTAAGATCAGTACCGCTGCACAGGTATGGCCTGCATAAACAATTGACATTCCCCCCCCCACTACCAAACTTTGCTGCTGCATCGTCGTGGAACAATAACCGTCAGGATTCGACATATAGCATTTAACTGTCAAAGAACACACACGCTAGCGACAGTCATGGAGTATTAAAACATTTTATAATGATTTTATATATGTGCATATTTTTATTTGCAAAAATGTGTAACGTAAATTGCCAGTTCTATCAGGACGAGAGAGAGACTGTGAACATACAAAACTGGCCAATGATTTTGGAATGAACACAATAACGTTTAAGATAATCTTTATTAGAGTATTTTTAAAAACATTTGTGAATATTTTCTGAGTGTAATATTGGTGAAAACTTATAATATCCTTGTAAACTGAACGGGTGTGTAAAGTTACACATTAAGACTGAAAGCGAAATGTATCCTTGGTGTGAGTGGACATTTTTGGAGAAACTCCCCCCCCCCCCCCTACCTTTTTTTTCCCCCCTGCTAATCTAAGGTATACTTTGTAATAGTAAGATGTTAGTTTTAAGGGTATCCATGTTGTATGCAGTCAAAATGGGCTTTAAGTCAGAGACATCTTTTTGTCCCACGAGGGTGTCTGGGCATTTTGTCAAAAATCTGAGAGTGAGGTAATATTTGACCTACTCGATACCCTGCGGGGTTGAAGGCGTCTCACTCTCACTGTGTGCCTACATTATGATTTTTCTTTTGACACTCTACTTTTTACTCGTATTGATTTTAATACTCATAATAAATTTCAACCCTGACAATCGTACTGGCTAACCTTATGTTAACATTATACTAGCACAGGCCTGCCGTTTCAACGTATTTTTAACTTTAGGAAATATCTGTTAAACAATTCTAATACAGTATACCACTGAGGTGAACAAAATAATATTTTGCGATCATTTATATCTAAACTATGTTGTAAACTTGAGGCAGCATAACTAATGTTTAACTAGCGTGTAAAATATCTCTAAATGATTATTACTTGTAACAAACATGTACGGTACAAAGAAATGTTAACAAGTCTCGCCCAGAGCTCTTGAAGAACAGTAAGACTACTGCGCATGTTTACCTCCATTTACCCAATTATATTACTTTTGTATCTGTGAATTTTTATCTCCACAATGAATTAGAGTTGTTCCGATACCATGTTCTCCAATACCAATGCAGATACCCCGATACCAAAATCCAGTACCAATGCTCTTTGCACTGAATTTTAGATAAAGTATTACTGTTAGTAATACATTAAAAACATTTCTCCTAGACTCATTTAAATAAAAATAATAATGTCTTAAAATATTGTATTTAATTTATTGTAATCTGACACAAAATGCAAGCTGACCTAAAACTTTCAAATTCTCGGAAAATTCAAATAATGTGACACCAAATGCAAGTCACATTTTAAATGCCCCACGCACACTATTAGGTAAGAGAGCACTGAGAAGTTATCGATCGGGCAGTGTAATTTCTGTTGGTTTATGAGGGGAAGGGGGAGGGTGACCTCTCCACACCACTAAAGGCTGTTCACGATAAAGTGAGTACTTTTGAAATCAACCTTATAGAAAGTCTCTGCCCCTACCAGCATATATTTCAACGGGCGCATTGAGTGACATGTGCCCAGTAAAGTTGGTAACAATTGGTGGGAAGTAGTTCCATTTCTTAACGTTGAATGAAAAGTGTTAGGTAACCATTTGTGATAAAAATTATTTCTGTCGCTTTCTGTTTTCTTTTAGTGATTCAAAGTGTAAAAATGTGATGATTTGAAAAAATATTTACTTTTCTAATAATTTCAGAGTTTCAGTTGACCGACGCTTGAATAAAGTGATGAGGCTCATGACATTGTTAATCTTACATAAGGCGGAAGTATATAAGTAGATCTTGAGCAGGGCTTTCAAAATGCTCATTTTACCATGAAAAGCCTATACCTGTTGGCGACACCTTGCACGTGTGGCAAATATCTGTCTTTTAAAGTAATTAATTATATTTGACTGCAAAGAAAACTTGTAATTTTGAGACAGAAATAAATACTGCAATTATAATTGATTTCTTCACTTTCTTTAATAATTAATCATTCAAAACTATATCCTCTGATCTTCCCTGTCATGAGTTACACTGCACTTGGCTCGGTGCATACCTACCCATTATTAGACGATAAAAGGTGTCCAATAGGCACTTACATATTATCAGTTTACTGAAAGACGCGTGACTATTGAAATAATCAAAATAAATCCTCCAATTACACCGCAAGAAGTTACTGGAAATGAACACTTATAATACAAGTCGCTTGATGTTCAAACAATTTTATGCAGACAAGTGGTAGAGTATATGCTTTTGAGCATATAGTTTTATTTATGAAGATGCTGCCCTTTGAGTTAAATAAATATTAAGTTCTAAAGTCATGTTAATTTTACATCAGATACAATGAAACACCAACCTTACCAGATAAAACAACCTTCAAACACAAAAGAAAACATCTTTACAAATAATGAGTCCTCATTAAAATGGTTTGCTTAACATTTTCAGGTGAAACCATTTGCTTTGAAATACAAGTGATGTTAGGTGCAACTATTTTGAGCGACACATACCATAGTTACTTGTGTATAGCACGCACCATGATTTTTGCAACAAGTTACAGGGATTTTTTAAAAAATAAAATTGCACCAAAAATTTGTGGTTCCCTTTAAGTAAGTGTGGCTTGTGATATGTTTGGAAAATGCTTTAAATTAAATAACTTGGGTGCAAAAAGCCAAAATAAAAAAATTCCAGAAACCTCCTGCTCCTACTACTACCACTACTACTAAACATTTCCAGTTTCGTTTTTCTTTTTTCTCCTTTCTCCTTTTAGCAGTGACGGCTCTCTTTTTTTTACTGTGCTAGAGTGTCACACTACCCTTTAAAAAAAGGGGTATCTTCATCCCTTCTCCCCTCCCCCCATCCTCGAACATGGCTCTCTAGCCTCTGCCATGGAAACAAAAAGGGTTTCATGGAATTATCGACCAGTATCATCTGGGTGTTATTTAATTGGAAAGGGGGAGGGGGGGGTAAACACATCCGCAGCTCTAATTTGCGGCTGACAGGATGTCAGTAGGTAGGAAGGGTGAGGATGGAAGTGTTTTGACCTACACATAACTGAAGAGTCGTTGAGAGAGAAAGAGAGAGAAGGAAGAGGAGTGATGTAAGAGTGAAAGATGAGACAACAGATGGTTCCACCACTTCCCTCAACATCCCCTGACAATTTAAGGCTATCACTACCCCTTCCTCTTTTTCTTTCGGTGATTAGTTCGCAGCCCAGCAATTTTTTCCTTTATTTTGGGAAAAAAATGATGTGCTATACAGGAGTAAATACGGTATTTGTTCTTATTTTCTTTTTCTTTAATGTGCGGCTGCATATTGAAACCGAAATACTGTAATTTTTGTGCCTAAAGAAAGTAATAACGTGACTTCATTGTATACAACCGATACTAAAGTATCGGCCCGATACCATACCAGATACAGATACATCAGGAAAAGGCGAAGTATCGGCCGATACCGATACTTAGTATCGGAACAACTCTACAGTGAAAATATATTTTCGTTATTAATACATAAATCATGGAAGTGTTATCTACACAACATTTGATCATCTTTCGCTTCAAAATTGTAATATGTTGATGAACATAAAATGTAAACAAACTTCTTTTTTTTTTAACATGCCAAAGATAATGCATGTGCACACAGCACTACTACGCAAAATGGCTGCTGCGTATATGCGACAGTAGCGCCCTCAGATTCACTGACACATTTGTTTGAAAGATTCTTGCAGGGGGGGTTAATAATTAAGCTAAATATTTTGGACATACGCCATGTCTTAAATAGCATATGTCCAAAATATTTTGTTCAATCATTCACTGGCGCTGGTATACAGATACATATCTACATATTTCTGTTCCTGGCTGTATGATCATCCGCAAAAGCCAAGAACATTATTAAAAAGAACCTTTGCCGCGCTTTAGGATTTTTCGCACACAATCTGAATTTCGTGACAATGTTCTGCGTTTGGCATAAATATAAAAATGGAGGGGAAACATAAATTATCCCCGATATGGTCGTTGTATAAACAAAAGTATAAGTGTGAGTGAAGAAAAGAAACACCATAAACAAAAACAATTACATTAAATAGGTAAACGTCCTTCATATCCACTTTTTCTGTAATTTGCCTATTTTTTTTTATTCCAAGGCTTTTACAGGATTTGACCCAATGATTATAGGATTTTATATACAAGAACCAGGATTTCAGTTTCAGGGCTGGTGGCAGCCTAGCATCTTTGTCTTATTCCCTGGATGGTTTCAACATTGATTACTCTTGTTTACCAACAGTGGTTTATCTTAAATGCATCAATATTTACAATTCCCTCTGATGTTTGTGAGGTCCTAACCTATGCTTACTTTCAGAAGTTTTTAGCTTCTCCCTAATTCTACACATTGACTCAGTTTAAAGTTAATATTTACCAGTTCAACTTGTAATCTGTAAAATTACACAAAAACCTATATTGATTATCTACAATCCTAACCCTATTTAATACCCTGACCTAACTTTATTCGTAACCTATGCCTGCCCTACCATAATCTTAACCCTAACCTATGCATACAAGGAACACTTACTACTTGTCTCCTAATGTCCTATTAGCACCTTACCTCTAATAACATGTTACTTCATTCTCTTTCACACACAACTTACATTACTCAGATGGACATGACCACACGGTTTTTGAGTTAAACAGGCACAACAGGTGACTGGTAGGAGGGCTTGTCTGTTCTAATACATCAAGGAAAGATCCAGGCCACCGCTACCTTGAGAGGGAGCTGAGGGAACCAGCTAGCCGACCCAGGGACTTTGGGGAGTCAGGAAACACCCTGTGGTGCCCAGAAAGCACTCCAGTAATGGCCTAAGCCAACCTGAATGTGAACGTAGCCGAGCTAAGCGAGAATTAAGATGCAATGGGACAGGACGGCATCCCAGTGACCGAAAGATGCCATGTCGTCACGTGCCATGGAATGCGGCAACACGTGATATATTTAGCCCATTGTGACACCAGATTTCAGTATATCTGCATAGGTAGGGTGCGCGGGACAAGGTTTACAGACAGCCTAGAATTCAGATGCGAAGAATGCCGTACACGTCAAAACACTTGTTGTACCTGGATAACCTGTAATGGACGAAGGGTAAACACTGTCAGATGCATGACTTTCTCCCAAATGTTTCACCACCTCTGCATTGGGTGGTTCGATGAGCGCATAACATGCCCAGGATTAGTTTACTGATTCAAAGTTTGGTGGAGAGCACGAAGAATGCTGGCCTAGTAATCCTGGACACCATCATAGTACGGCCTCATGTAGGAGCTCAGACGGCCCCCAGCTATGTGAATTCTTTGCATTTGTGTGATGTATCCTGTTCCTTGCAAAATTTGCACTGAGTATTGCTAACTACATAAGACTGTCAGTATTGTCTATCATTCTTAGTAGAGATTTCAGGTTTGATGGCTTGTGTAGGTTCATAAGTCTTTACATCTGATGCGTGCTCCTTTTTGCGGGTAAGTGGTTAGGGCGCTTACTGCCCTCTTGGACCTTACTAGGTGTAAGGGAGTCAAACCCCAAGGTGAATCGGAGCATTAAGCTATCCCTTCCGGGCAGCCTTATTCTCCGTACCACAAGGGACGTCAATAATCGGGACGCCAGCTGTCCCAATAAAGGTGGATGAGCTCATTCGGATATGAGATATGAGTGATTGTGGGGGGTGAGCGATTTGGCTTACACTGACAGTATTGATCCACCTCGGCCTCGTTGGTTGTCGAACAAATGATGAAGTTGACTATGAATTATTCCGTCTGCGTGTAGGGAACTGCCTTGGGAGGGATTCGAAACCTGATCGTCCTTCCGGAAGCATACGTTATTGTGCAGAAGTTTGGGAGTACTTCTGTTTTCGGGTGTTGAACCCAAAGTATCCTGTCAGAGTTTAGTCTCACAATGCTTGATCGGCTAGAGGGGCTCTGTGTGTTGGTATTCGAGTTTGATACCTGTATAAGGGTTGGCTGAAATGGGGCTTTCTTGGAGTTGGATTCTTCGTCCGGTCCACACCAACCTAACAAGTGTTTTAAAGAGGTTTCGTGGTCAGAGGGTAGTATTATATTGTAATCAATAGGGTCATTCTCGGATTCATTAGCGGCCAGTGTACTTGGGGATGAGTCAATAATTATCTGATTCATTAATGCTTGTTGTACTAATGTATGCCTCTCGAGTCGCCTCTGACGGCTTCCAGAACCACCATACTGTTTGCGCATTGAGCAGTGAAATACAACAAATAAATTAGGGCTGTCAACAGGGGTTACGGACGAGCAGTTCAGGGCGTGGCAAAATTTGCAGTCACTCCTATTGACGTGCTGTTCACAGGGACAACCCAAGTAACTAAACCTTGTGTCTTGTATCGGCGGCAGGTGCACTGGAATCTCAAGTATTAGGGCCTTTATCAGGCCCTGCCTCCTGAGGGATACAGCACACTACACAGTCAGATAAAGACTTGAGATTAATTAGAATTATTGCACAATTAAATTGAACACAGCACTGCAATTAAATACTGAATTACTAAAGCAATAAAAAAAAATGACACAGGATCTAAAATTAAAATTACTGTAGTCGACACACAGGGGGATTAAGTTTGTAACATAATATTTATTACTTTTAAAATCATACAGTAGCAAAACCCGTGTAATTTAGTACACTTAAAAGCTAGGTAAAGAAATAATAAAGCTCGGTAAAAGATCTCAATCAACAGGCGAAGGCAAGCCTGAGAAAAGTAATCTCATAAAAATATTAATTCCTATGAAAATTCCTAATTAATTAAGTAAACAAATGTATGCTACTAACAGCGTGACAAGTAACAAGGGGCTCTATCCAGCGGGGGGTGGGGGGCATTAATCACGCAACAACCTGTTACAGCGGGGGTCAAGGTAAGTTGACTGAGGTAAGGTAAAGTTGGTACAGGTGTGGGATTTACCAAATGTGGAGAGCTGTCCCTGGGTGGTCAGCTGAAGGAAGCCGTGTCCAAGCTGGGGTTGGAGTGCTTTTGCAAGCTGCTGGCTGGAGGTAGTAGTCCCAGCCTTGCCTCAGGCTGCTGAAGCGAAGGAGGTTGAACCCTGGGCGGGCTACAGAGGAGAGGAGAGAGTCTTCTGCAGACTGTAAGAGAGCTCGTGAACCTTACGGCCGGCGAGCTCCGGCATCTCTGCTGGACCGTGGGGCTGTACTTTTATTTCAGCGATTCTTCGGGGGCGGGGGGTAGCGTAGCCTTCCAACACGGAATGGTTTATCTGCTGTGGGAGCGCCGCTCAATTTCTTATCGCCCCTGTTGGAGACGATAACATTTTCATGCACCCTGGACTGAGGCAGGCAGGCCAGGACATCAGAAGGTCATGGGGGTGCTGCTATCTTGAGGGTTGTTTGGAACTTCTTGGCCAAGCAGGGTAGCGTAGTATAATTTAAATAAATTATATTATTTCTTCGTCGGTGTTGCTCGAGTATGTTCCTTCTTAATTGGATGTGGAAGAACATAAATTCAGATGTGAATTTCAATTACATGGATGACTAGCCAATACATGGAGTAATTTTAATAATCTTATATCCAAGTCTCAGGTGCCAATGAATTTGATTTCACCTCATGCTTGGCGCGCTCAGATGGGGTGAAGTTGCCCGTAGAGTGCACCTCTCAGTAGTGCAGTATGCTGGCATGCATCACATCTTGTCTCTAAGAATTTCAAGAGTTCGTCAATGGTTGAAAAGTTTTGGTATGAATGTAGCTCTCACTCCTTATGAGTGGTTCCATTAAACTATTCTATCATCATTTGGGATATCAACAACTCATGCAATGGAATCTTTATATTGATGGCCCTGATAGTGCTGAGATTGCTTGTAATTTGATTGACAAGCAACTGGAGTTCTTGGTTGACTGCTTGTTTACATGTGGCAAGTTTAGCAAATTTTCTAGATGTGCCATGACAAATAAATGTGGATTGTTATACCTACTGCAGACCAAATTCTAAACAATTTGAAAATTGTTGCTAACAATTGACAGTTTTTCAATTACCTTGTGGACTCCTCCAAAACAAGGAAGTGTAATGATTGGCAACTTCACTTCTTACTTACAAGTGAAGAACCATGTTTACACTGTGCACTATCATGTGAAGGGTTGTGAGATTCACTATTCAATATCAGCATTCATGTCTTAACATCGTAATAAAGAGTTTCAAAGTATTCCCCGTCTTCAACATGCACCTCAATTCCTTTGATAGACTCTAATTCTTCTTGAGCTGACTTGCACTTATTCTGGATAGCAGGAAGCTCCTCTAATTGTACTTTAATTGCATCCACATCTGCACCACTTTCCAATTTGCTTAAAAGTGTAGACACACGAGTGAGACTACCCTTAGCCGAAGCGATCATGCAAATCAACTATTTTTTTTTGTGATTTTCATCCATGCTGCCTTGGAAGAATACAATGGATAGAGAAATACCAGGAGGAAAAGGAATGCAATGGAAAGAACTGAACCAGATAAAGTGTGTACTTAACTTGCTCTAGCACGGCTGCCTCCCAGGTGATGCTCAGTCTGCAGGCTGGACTCCATCCTCGTAGGTAGACTGGGAAGACATGTGATGCCTGGCAACAAGAGGATTACTGTCACTCGCCCATGAGGGAGGACGGTGGGTGACGTGCTAACGACAGTCCGTTGTCTGACAGAGTGATTACCTGCTGCCACTCAAAGTTCACCATTCCCGATCTACCGGCACCCCCGCCATACTGCCTCAAGAAGCAATCATCACCATTATAAATACGCTTTACCATGTATAAAGCTGTTTTGGAGGACCAGTGTGGCGTCAAATTATTCCATGAACTGTATTCTGATTTATAGGTGCAATTAAATCATTGGATTTGCGTGTTTTCAGGACTTTATTAATTAGCGAATAGCCACATCCGACCATACAACTCATATGTCTTCCTTCAGGCGTCAACTGACCATGAGCAACCCCTTATTGTTGATCAGAGAACTCGTTCTTGAGGTCACGGCCTCGCAGACCACAAACACCAACAAGTATTAAGTCTCAACACCGGGTACACTTCACACACAATATTTATTTACTCCAATACTAATTGACTTGTCACTACGTTTGACTCAGCTAACTGACTTGTCCCATTTTCCTTTACTAATAATTTCCTCTACAAGTATTACTATTTTTATAAAACATGTTACTGTTAAAGATAATCCTACTTGTTATAATGCTCCTCCATGTAGCATTTCCCTCTGCCTGCCTTGTCACTTCCAGTATCTCTACCCTATCAGCTCTGTATTAAGGTGTACTGTATCAATTAATTAAAAGCAGCACAAGGGGAAATGTACACAGAGGTCTGTAGCTCGACGGTAAATGAGTACAAGCAACTCAGTAATTCTCTAAAATACAAGACTCTTTTATTATAACAATATTTTATGTTAATTGGAACAATACAAAACATTTACACTTACTTTGATCTTGTACGAGAATCAAGTTCCCATTCAGAATAAGGTAATAGATTATTATGATAACTGCCTATCCTTGCCAGACTGCTAGAGAGATTTGACCTTAGAATGTTAACTGACGAAATCCTGAGAGATGGCCTTACGTTCTATTGCCAAACTGATTATGCTCACCCCAGAAGTATGGATACTGTTGGCTATGAGCTCCTCAAGCCCTGGACAGCTGTGATGCCTTCGTCTTCAGCCTTGCTGGGACCTCGGCGTTGTTGGCTCCAACGTGTATTACACAAATGTCACTCTTCGTCGTCTGGGTGCATCTGGGGCCGTTATTTATATGCTAGACCCGAGTGGATCAGCAGCATTTGTTTATCAATAGATGTGAGCGGCGAAGCTCCGGCCGCTTACATCCAACTTGTCACTTATCCTACTTATTATTTAAAACTGAGGATTATAAATTCAAAATAAATTACGAGTCCACAGCTAATATTACAAACTAGTCATGTTTTTGAAACAAGCCCTATGGGAGATTAATGGCACTGTGAAATCTATTGTGCTCAATAATTATAATTAATGAAGTATGCAAGAATAAAATTAATTGAATGGAAATATGGTTTTTTTTTTTTTTATTTAATTTGTTATGTGTATTTTGTCAGGTATTATGAGTTTGATAATGCAGTTATCAGGGAACTGCTTGGAAAGAAGTTATCTTCACGACATCGCAAAGATCTCGATGAAGTGAGTGAGAAGACTGGAATTCTTTTGAAGTCATGCAGGTACAGATTACAGTTTATAAGGTGCCTTAAACAATGGTTCTCTGCCCTATTTAAGCATGCATCAACACTAATTTATGTACCCCCTGCCTTTTCAGTCGCAAAAAAAAGTGCATGCATGAGTACATACATGCATGTATTTGTGTGTGCATATGTGTTTGTATGTATACATATATGTATCTCTGTGTGTATGTGTACATGTATGCAGAAGGATGTATGTGTGTACATATGTAAATCTTGTGAGTTCCTGTGTGTACATACAGTGAACGCTCGATTGAACTGACTTTATGGAAGATTGTGTGTCCATTATTGTCTACGTAAATACCACCAGTTGTTTTTTCCTAAAAGCAAGCTTGAAAAATAAACAAACAAAATAATTAAAAGTCGTAAATAAAAACCCTCTGAAGGCAATATTTTAGTGTGTATCTGTTTTGCTTCACTTCTGAGCAGCATTCGACTTTTAATGCCTGTCTCCCTGCCCGAGGCTGGTTAAAATTGATAGAAACAGGTCTGTTGGACAGATAATAAAATGGCAAGAAAACTGGATGCCATATTAATTTTTGTGTACTGATTATAATTTGCATAATTTCATCTGGTAATCCAAGACTAGGTGCATATCTACTGGGAGATTGCTCATCTCATGTAGTTATACATTTCCTTCACACAAAAAATGTTTCTCATTTCACTTCCTTTTAGCCTTTGTGATTTTATACTGGCAGTAGTATGCTGATACAAACTTAGTTTAGCCTACATATAAAGCTACCTATGGGCCCAAATGGCTTATAAAGAGTGTGTTTAAGGTTGATAAATGAAACATGAGTAAATAAAATACTTGGATTTTAGTAAACTCACCATGGCTGTGTTATTGACTTAAAGAATTTTCCCCAACTTACGGCTGAAATTTTCAATAATTGGTTTGTTTAGAGTTAGAACATTATTAGCAGAAAATCAAATTGAGGAAGTGATTGAAATAAGTGATGATTTAAAAAGATTTGACGAAGAAAGAAAGAAATACTCAGGGTAGGTGATGCCAAGGCCAGATCATTAATTGTTCAGTGTGTTAGCAATAAGCACTGAGAGATCATTAAAGATAAGATCACAGCACAAACAATAATTGAGGCACTGAAAGGAGTGTTCCTCCATAAGAGCATTACTTCTAAACTTCATTTGAAAAGGAAATTATTGAAATATCGCAAACTTCCGTTAGCATTAAAATGGAAGATGATTTAATGAAAGTTGAATCAATTATCAACAAGATTGAAAATGCAAATGAAACTATCAACAAATTGGACAAAATTAGTTTTTTTTATTACTTGCCTTGAATGACAATCTATGAAACTGTTGTAACAGCTATTGAAATTATAAACCAAGATACAGTGGTTTCTCTATTGATCGTTCCTCAGAGGACTGACAAAAAATCTCAATACAAGTGGACTTCCAATGAATGTGGTTTTGAAATGCAGGTAAATCAAAAATAAACACATTCCGAACGCAAAACAAAGACTATTTGTTGGCATGTTACGAATAGTTTTAATCACACCCATATTAAAAAACACCATTTTAGATCTCAGTCAAATAGTTAAACATTTGGAGTCAAATTAAACATTCATTGTGCACTAGCTTAATTTTACATGAATGTTTAGATTATGTATATCAAAACTCTTGTACCATATCAACAAGCAATCGATACTTGCAACGTATCAATGTCACTTCATAATAGTGCAAGTTTACAACAAGTTTTACTTAATTTTCACAATAGGCATGTAATTTTAACGGTACATAATATATGACCTACAAAAATTATTTTAGCTTATGTAACAATCTTTGAAATCTGTGAATAAGAGGAAAAAAATTAATTTTCTTGACAAAATTTGAGTCATCAAATCATAATCGCATACGTAAGAGTCAATATAAAGCTTATCGTACGAAATCTGACTTGTAGTTTTGTTGGAACAACCTACAAACGAGAACATAAATCTTTCCCGAAAATATCTGGAAAAAATTATATCCTGTCCAACGAGAAAATCGTTATGAATTCCTGAAATTTTTCCCGAAGTTGGTGATCCCGCACATCACTACTGTAAAACATTTGTTGTGGACATAGCTCTTGTCACCTGCCAAACAACATTCTTTTCCCCTCCTCAGACTGTAAATCTCGGCCGAAGCAAACAAAGCAATAGCTCCACATATGCCATTAGCGGCCACGTGTGGTATCTACGCTGTTTGCTTGCATTTGTTATTTACTTTTATTTAATGCATTGTGAATGTATTCATTATTTTTACTGTTTAATCCCACTCCCTTTTACTACACATAATTTGCCTCATAATTAAAACAAAACTTTGTTATGGGTATAATGTGATGACACATGGCATATACTGCAGGGACTTCTGATGATGGTTTGTGTTGATACACAGTGTAACTATAATAATCTCATTAGTTCTAATGCCATCATTCTCAAAAGCATTATAGTCATTCTTGAGTTATTGTTTTAAAATGAAGAAACATAAGATTGATAGACAAATTCAGTGAATATATAATTAAGTAGAAAGCTTTTTGTAATAAAAAATATTGATGTGGCAACTTTCAGGTGTGAAGTGCATCTTAAATTGTTTATCATTATCACATATACTATGCATTACATTAATTGTACATTGAATAATTAAGTCAATTGTACATAGAATGATTAAATCATAATTTGTACATTTTATTAAGAAAATTGTGTTTTTTGTTAAATATTTGTGAATTTTAAATCTTACATGATTGAAAAGTCAATTAATTCTGAAAATGTGTAATTTGTCAATCCCTTTGTAGAAGTGTGCAAAGTATGAAACTCACGTGATATCATCCACACTTTGTAACTGTGACTTCTGAGCAGGGGATGGTGACTGGGTGGAAGTTATTCACTTGTCATAGACAAGGATGAAAAATGTTTACAAATATTGGGAAAATTGTAGGAGAGAAAGTTGAGCTAATGACAGTGAACCTAGCCAGTTTTCATTCTGTGCTATGCTAAATAATACACTATTGGTATAAAAGCTGCAATGGTGTTACAGAGGGCAAAAAGAAATGAGTGATCACAAGATTGAATTGAGTATTGAGAATTTGGCTTGAATGCAGTTCACTAGTTATCCTGTTCACTTCCTTTTTTCTTATCTTGTTTTTCAGAAATCATGCTAACAATATTAACACTTTCATATGACACTATACTATCATGCCATACTAAAATAGCATATCCTACTAAAATTTTAAAGATCATAATTTTAATTTTTTTTTCAAATGCTAAGCAGGCATGTATAGTTGATTCACAATAACGTCGGCTTTTTCTGAAGCCCTACTAAATATCTGCTTTTGGTTATTGATTACGTATCCTTCCACTACATGTAAACATTAACACTGCTATGTGACGTCTACTTTTATAACTGTTAAATGTGTTGGTTGCTGTTCAAAGAATGCTGTCATATTTCCTACGAATGTTCACAATTTAGGCCTATAGCAATATTTAGGTCGGCTGTAAATAATGTATTCGTAAACTGTTACCATAGTTGTTATGCACTTGGTCTAAAAAAAACTGCACTTTCAACACTTTTGTAGTGTGTTAATTTTTTTTTTGCCTATATCGTGAATTCAACGAGCGTAAGGTTAACTTCGGCCAAAGTGCGTGTGTGTGCGTGTGTTGCTGCCTCTGTATGAATACGAACAACGTATGTATCATGTTTTGTTTTTACATTGAAGTTAAAATAATTTGAATGTTATTTCCATACAAGCGAAATTTTCCACTGCTCCATCAAAACAATGCCGTTTCACGAAAGACGTAATCTAAAGCGCCCCTCCCCTCCTCTCCCTCATACATAACATACACTGTTTTCTTTTTTCCATTGAAATAAAGTAAACAGAACCCAAGCAAATGCAATCAGGCAAAAATAAAACAGGTTAGAATGCCAACCTGTGACATGCTAATAATCTGCTGTGTGTATGACTTTTAGGTTAATATGTACTCGTGGTGGCTGTTAAATATTTAATATTCGATTCATTTTATTATGCCTTGTTTACATATATGATAATTGTAAACAAGTTATCCCGTCAAATCTTACGACAGGATAACGGATTTACTATCACCGTATATGTAAATGTCTTGCCATTCGTAAACAATGCTCAAATTATGCGCCAAAAATAGAGCATGGAAGTTGTTCCATTCCCCAACCCAGCATTAAATGCATGGAGTAACGGAACAACAACTGGTGGCTATGCAGCTGGTCGCATCAGTTCAGGGAGAAAAACAGTGTCTAAGTTTTTTGTTTCAAAATATAATATCTAAAAGAAAACAAGCTTATAATGGCTCATAAATGATTTATTGTTAACCAATGATAATACTGTAATTACCTGGCTACTGTTTCTGTGAAAATTTCCTATTGTAATTTGATGTGCGATTTTAACAATCCAGTTTTTTATTTTATTTTATTTTTTATTTTTTTAAAGAAAAACCCGTGATTTTAACAAAACAGTTTTTAGAAAACCCAATTTTTTCCTAAATGCTATAATTTACTTTTTTAATTGGAAAATGCTACAAAATGATAAATTTCATTTTTAAAATGCTGAAATACACTTTTCAAAATGCTAATTTTCCGGACCTCTAGTAAACATGCATGTGTGCTTTCTGTTTCAGGAGACAGTTTGACAATGTAAAGAGAATTTTCAAAGTGGTAGAGGAAATGCAAGGATCAGTTACTCAGAACATCCGCAGTAATTTCTTACTGTCAGAAGATTTAGCCAGGTGAGTAAATGTAAAAAGTCACTAATGATGATGAAAAATGTTTCCGGTTCTGCGGTGAACAATAGGTAGGGACTAGAAACTCGTGCGGTCACAAACTTTTTTGCCTATTCATGTGAAAATCAGAGGAAATATTTAGATGAGTGAATTTTTACGTTATTGTTTCTGTGTTGCATTCATGGTATGAAATGAATAACATTAAATGTGTAGGTCTGCAATCTCAATCTCAGATAGTGAAAATAGAGTCAAGTCAATGAAAATGAGTGTGAATGATAGCTTACTGGTTAATAAGGTGAATTTAACTGATTTACAAGTTCACTTTAGGCGTTAGTCAGGCCACATCTATAGCGTTGTATAGTGGTGAATACTTTCGAATAGCGACAATATAACCAAATTAAAAAAAAATTAAATTATTAAGTTTAGAAGTGGTTCCACATGTTAATTGGTTCTTTTGTTCACGGTGACGTCGGGTGAACAATGACACAAATACTTATGGTAATATGGGCGCCAGCCGTACTTACAAATCACTGCACTATTGAGACTCAGGGTCCTCAGGGATTCTGTGTGTTCGTCTCACCCGTGCGTACTTACAAACACGTAGGCAATACTAAACTTTTACTAAACATCACTTTGAATTAAACACTTAATAAAATATGTCCCTAGGACACTGTCACTACTGAATAAAAGAGGTAAGTTCACTGTAGACTTGTTTTTATTGTTATTATGCGTACACATCAACGTGCCAATGAAATTATGATAATCTCGGTCATGATTAGCCAATTCAGCTTGGGTGCTCCCCAGCTCGCAATTAATCTAGGGCACGCCTAGATGGATGATCTCACCGAGGTGCGTGAAAGCAAAGCCTTCATAAGGGAAGAGGGCTGACAGCCGCTAGGGTGGACTGACTGTTTTCCCCTGAAGACAGGACACTGTGAATTACTAATGAAACCCTTGGTGAAAGCATTAATATGTGAGATAACTCGGCATTACTAAAGCAAACTCGTTGGGGCTTGCCCTCCAGCACGTGGGTAGTGTGGTGACGGCCTATTCACTGAGCCGGCTAGGACAGGAATAATTGCACCATACACAAATTACAAAATTATATAAAACCTCAAAAGATACATGAAACAAGATGGGACATGAGATGAGTATTCACAATAAATACACACACGTGTGAAAACAAGTTTATATGGCACGGATGCCGCTGGATGAAGTTCGTAGCAGACCATGTGGTGCAGATGGAATTACAATATTTCTTTGTGAAAACAGCAAATTAAATTCAGATAAAATGTTATGCTGAGCAAGAAAATTATTCTCTTTATGACCTAAGTGGTTACAGGCTTGTAACATGCCTAATGGTGGTAAAATCAAACATTAACATGACGGCGTGGTCTAGTACAAAAAGCATCACCTTACGTGAAATTACACGGAACCCTGACAAAATTTAACATAGATCCCTGAATAAAATATTGCACGTACAATATTACATAAATAAGCTCTCAAAACACAATGATGCCGTATACAAATACTTGGCATTGGTCAGCCACATGGTTATACATTTTGTTGCCGTAAAATATTCAAACATGGAAAAATACCCTCAAATACATACATCAAAACAAAGCCCTTAAAATTGCATGTAGCGATAATGCAGAAATACAATGAAACGCCACTAACTTAGGCGGATGGCGCCTGATTCAAGTTGCACGGGTCACGTGACCTCTCCGACATCTTTCTCCTCCTCCTCCTCAAATAAGTTGAAAATGCCACAAGAGCAAAATAAATTATTAAAGTGGAAGCATAATGCTGAGGAAATGTCTGGCAAAATGTACACAAGCAAAGGTTGACCAGGAAACTAAAGTGACTATTGAAATGTACATCAGTGAACAAAAGTTGTAGTGCATACGTGACTGTCTCTTACCTTGCCAGCTCTCCTCGAGAGAGTGTCCAGAGACAAGCGTCGCACGGACCTACCATGGCCGCCTGTAGGGTTTACATAAACAGAAGTGATATGCACGCCCAGTAAAATATTTTATTAGTGAAAATAAAATGGCCCAAATTAAATATTGTTTTACAGTTTTAAAATTTTCTTATGAATTTTTCATATTATTTCAGTGTCACTTTATGACGGTGTTTACGCCGGAATATTAGTGTCCTTAATCTTGGTGCCGCATGCACTTTGAATTTCATAGCCAAACAATTTTTAAATAGCAACAAACATTTTAAGACATATTAAACTTTGCAAATACAAATATAGAGCACATTTTAGAGTGAAAAATAATATTTATGTGAAAGTTCAAAATTATTGACCTGTTTGCGCACGCGCAGGACACGTGTGTGGTGAGCACCGTTATGGGCTCTAGCGCCGCTGGCTGTTAACCAGCATCAAACGACCCCTCCCTCAAAGGCCAAGACAGTGCGAACAATGCAACATTGCTCTGGTGGGCTCTGCCCAGTTGGTTGCCGGTTGAGAGCAAGAAAATATGGCCTCTGAGGTTGTCGGTTTCTGCGGCATTTGCAGGGGGTGGGGATGTGGGCAGGAACAACAATGTGGGTATGTGGGCAGGAACAACAATGTGGGTACGTGGTGGTGACTCGGCTCGCTTCTTGCGCGTACTGTGTTGCACTTTGTTGACACTTGACGTCACACTCACTGCCCTACTAGTTTTCCCAAATCCTTTCAAACTGTCTCCCTAATAGGCTCTCCCCTGCGGGAACTGGGAAGCATCTGAAAGGCATCTCGCCTTCACAAGTGGTTTTAAAATTTACATTTACACTTTGGTTACAACCAAATTCAGCTGTGCCCTGGGGAAACCCCTTAAAACTTACTTCACTGGCACTGGTTGTATTGACATTTACGTGTGCACCTATGTTACCACTTTCTTCATGTACACTTGGACACCCCCTTAAATTCACTCTGATTCATTGTGTCATTACAGGCATTAACAGAAAAAATCTGAAATGGTGTTTCAGCACTACTTGCTTCCACCTCCTCACTACTAGGTGTTGTGTGTTTTGTCAGTACAAAACCCTTAAATGACAGTTCATTACTTTGGCTGGGTGTTAGTGTTGTTTTGTTCCTCAGTGTACATGTTGACATTTCCCTGTAAAATTCTCCGAGCTCGCTGCGTTACTAGGTGTAACGTCGTCTCCTTGTCTCTCTTCTCTATACGCAGGTCGTCACGGTGCCATTTTGTGACACGTCTTGGTCCCAACTTCATTAGATACGTGGAATTTCCCATCTTTTCCACCACTCTCAGTGGCCCTGTTCAACTAGGTGCCAGTCCAGCACAGTATTTTTTCTCCCCGGCCGATAACGGGTTTTTTTCTGAAGTGCACATGCATTCCAGATACAAGTTTGGGTGGCGGCCTCTTGCTCTCCGGTACCCACACATTACAATAGCTGATCTGGTTTGCCCTGACTTCCTTCTGTATTTGCGCCTGGTGTTCGATAATTTTTTCAGGTGGTCTGGGCGGGTTTTCGTGGGGTGCTCCAGGGGCACGGAGTTCACGACCTTGTACCATCTCAGCGGATGTTTTCCCAGTTGCCACATTCACTCTATTCTGTAGACGAAACATTACCTGCGAGATCAATTTGGCCCACCTAGTGTGATCTTCGCCTAACCGGACACGTAATTGGACATTTATTGTTTGGTTATATCTCTCGATTAGGTTAGCCCTGAGGTGGTATACTGGGCTGGTATGGTGTTCTGTTCCCCACCTGGTACAGTACTCTCTTCACTCTTGCCCTAAAAATTGTGTACCATTGTCTGTCAACAAATACTCGAGGTGTCCCCACCTCGGGAAAAAAAAACTCGCTCTGCATTACTTGTGCAACTGTGTGTGCACGGACTTTACTAACTGGGAATGCCTCTCTCCAGCGGGTAAACAAGTCGGTGGCAACAACAAATCTTTTACCAGTTTTTTGTATGGGGTATGGGTCCATGATGTCGATAGCTACTGTTTTGAATGGCGCAGTTGGCAGCCTTGGTTGTTGTGGAGCGTCGCCCTCTGCTCTCCATGGCTTACAGGTGTTACATGTGATACAGCTCTGTACATGTTTCCTAACATTTCCCTGAATCCGTGGCCAGTGAAAAAATTTCTGGACATTCCTTCGTGTTTGCTTGGATCCCGAGTGTCCATGCTCCAAACTGTCGTGGGCATACTTTAATCCACGTTCCCGTTTCTCTTTCGGTACGTACGTCCACCATCGCGCACGATTACCAGGTGGTTTGGTTTGTATTTCTCTGTCCACTACCCTCCAGTGTTCTGTGTAATGTGTGGCACAGTGTTGTCGGCGTTGCGCAGCATCTGGGGAATTTTCTTGCGTAGTGTGTACCTCTCTTAACACGTCACGTAGATTCAATGAAACAAGTTCGCTGGGTGGTGTGGCAACAATGTTTTGTACAACGAGGATTTGTGTTTCGGCAGTTGGTATTGCACGGCAAGGTGGTAGCGCTTCTTCCCACTCTGCTTCATCAATTACCGTTAGATTTGGACAAGGCATCCGTGAGCTTGTTGGTTTTCCCCGCCACGTGTTCTACCTTGAAATCATATTCCTGCAGTAACAGCACCCAGCGGGCAAGTTTACTTTTCCACGTATGCATGCCCTCTAACTATACAAGGCATCTGTTGTCAGTTTTGAGTGTAAACTGCCTTCCTAGCTAGTATGGCCGGTACTTCCGCAATGCATATACAATGGCCAAACATTCTTGTTTGGTAATGTGATATTTACATTCTGTGTCCCCGAACTTTGCACTGTTGTAACTGATGAAAGGTTTTTCCCGTGTGTTCCTTCCTGATACAACACAGCCCCAATGCCTTCTTGACTGGCATCTGTTTGTACAACTATGGGTAACTCTAGGTTGAATCTAGATAAGGGATTACAGTTCTGAAATGCAATTTTGATTTCTTTAAATGCTTGATTGGCTTGAAGTGTCCACACAAATTTACGTTTCTCACACAACAAATCAGTTAATGGTGTAGTGATTACGGAAAAGTTTGGGACAAATTCCCTTAAACAATAAATTGAGCCAAAGAATTTCCTGATGTGTTTATGTGATCTGGGTGTGGGTTTGTTTTGAATCTCCTGTATGTGCTGTTGTTCTGGTTTGTGTCCATTTACTGTTACATAATGTTCTAGAAACTCCATTCTTCTCATACTCAACTTACACTTTTCCACTTTACACGTAAGTTTATTATGTTCAAGCCATTCAAACACAAGGCTCAAATGGTGCAAATGTTCTTCCCAGTTGTTAGACCAATCAAGTACATCATCCAAATACGCCATCGCAAAGTCTCTAATAAGTCCATCCAATACATTAAGTTTTGAAACATTGCGGGGACAAACTTTAAACCAAATGGCATGGCTACAAATTGAAATCTACGTCCATCTGGTGTAGTAGATGGTGTTTTCTGTCCGTCCTGTGGGCGGATAGGCACTTGCAAATATCCGGACTTTAATTCAAGTGAGGTGAAAACTGTAGCTGGTCCTAATGTTGATAAAGTGTCTTTCATGTTTATGACTGGTGGCAGCATGTTTACTGTTATCTTATTGAGGGGGCGAACATCAACACAGAATCGTATTTCTCCATCTTTCTTTGGAGTAAGGGTAATACCTGAATTATAGAGACTTTGTGTAGGTTCAATAATGTTGTCATTGAGCATCTCACATACCTGCTGGTTGATGACAAGGCGAAGGAAAATACCTGGGTGTTGTGGCTTGTAGTACAGTAGATCCTCGTGCATTGTGATGATCGCATGCTCCATAATGTCGGTGCGCTGCAGCTTCCCCTATGTGGAACACACTGCATGCTGGTCCAGCAGATGTTGCTGATGTGTGGCGAGCACCTCGTGCTCGAATCAGCAAGCGACACAGCAGTTTTTGTTGTTGGTGGTGTTGCTCCTACGGCATAAACAGGCCATCGGCCACGTGTCTCCACGTGCAGACGATTGAGGTGCGGTTCTATCATGCCGTGATTGTCAACAAGCCGTGGCAGTCCCAAAATCACTTCCTCACACAAGTCCGGCACAATGTAAACATTGCACTTGGTACACAGGAGTCCTACCGTTACGTGCATGACACTTTTCGCTTCGCCCTGTTGTGTGGTAGCGAATTGCAGACGTCGCTGTGGCACTCTAGTGATTATCACTTGTATCAAACCCTCATGCACAAAATTGTGACTTGCGGCAGTGTCAATTGCAGCTGTGACATTTTTCCCTTCAAGTTCAACACAGACCCTTAGAGCTTTTACGGTATTGTCAGTAACTTGGAATACTTTTGCACCTGCATTACGCTGATTGATACGAACTGGTGGTAAGATTGGTGCAGGTGCGGTTTCATCAACCTCCCGACTTAGTTTTCGGACCGGTTGCCTTGGTAACTATTTCCCCTGTTATGGAGGAAGTTTCTGTGTCCGTGGTTCTGCCTCACGGGTGTAAACATTGGCGGCAGTTGCGTAACATCTGGCAGCACTGTAGCCATTGACATGTGAAAGTTCAATCTCGGGGGTTGGTATGCCTGACCTGCCCGACGTCCTGTTCATACAAACATGCTTTGCGTGTAAACTGTTCGACACCTTGCCCTTCTCAGGTACGGCCTGATGTCCGATGTTGACAACGCCACAATGATCTCTAAAACACAGTGTGTCTACTGACGTGGGTTCATACGCTTAAATAAGCCTAGCTTACGCTGTATAATATCCTCAATACCCTTACGTTTACGTTGCTGTTTATGGTACAATCGCACTTGCGCTTGAATGGCATCTCTGTCAGTATCAAACCTTCCCAACAACTTATACCAAAACTCCTCCCACGTCACATGATAGTCTCGTACAAGGTTCCACCATGTGGCTGCTTTCCCTCAGGCGGTTGGCAGTGACTTCAGTCCAGTCCTTCCAGTGTACACGGTGTCAGTTCACCTTCTCCTTGCACACTGCTAAAAATGTACCCGGGGCTTCGGAGTCTTGTCTCACAAAACTTGGCAATAGGTTGTAACACATTATGATCCAGCCCGGTGAAGCCCTGCGGCGTGTATGTAACAACAATTGGCAGCGGTATGGGTTTCCTCCTCAAGTGTTATTGGTGACGCAATCTCAGCACAGTCTGTCTTACGGCACTCAGTACAGTTTATAACACCGTCGTGGTAGGTTGTAAACTATGCAGGCCCTATGCATAGTAAATGTGAGTCTTTCGTACACTGTTGGCACTGCGCCCACTTGTTTCCCCGCCACGTCACATCTGGTGTACGTGCACAGGCATTGCTCTGACGGAGTAGAAGCGGTATCGGATGTACATTGACATAAGGGTTGGCCCATAAATTTTCTGCAAATATATTGATCTCACTGACTGCACTGACGCAGCGTTCACCCGTCATGCTCATATCACTCGCGATTACGGGTGTCACAGTTGCCGACGCGGAAGTTTTGATGCCTTCTCACAGATGTTCAGGCGTGATGTCCGCCACCTTTTCGCTGATGCGATGCGGATGAACCCATTTGGCCCCACTTGGGAACGCCAAGTGACTCCGTTGAATGAGACACGAGAAGAACAATGACACATACTTACTGGTAATGTGGGCGCCGGTGGTGCTTCCCAATCACCACACTATCGAGACTCAGGGATGCTGTGGGTTCTGTGTGTCCGTCTCACCCATGCGTACTTACAAACACATAGGTAATACTAAACTTTTACTAAACATCACTTTGAATTAAACATTTAATAAAATATGTCCCTAGGACACTGTCACTACTGAATAAAAGAGGTAAGTTCACTGTAGACTTGTTTTTATTGTTACTATGCGTACACATCAATGTGCCAATGAAATTATGATAATCTCGGTCATGATTAGCCAATTCAGCTTGGGTGCTCCCCAGCTCGAAATTAATCTAGGGCACGCCTAGATGGATGATCTCACCGAGGTGCGTGAAAGCAAAGCCTTCATAAGGGAAGAGGGCTGACAGCCGCTAGGGTGGACTGACTGTTTTCCCTGAAGACAGGACACTGTGAATTACTAATGAAACCCTTGGTGAAAGCATTAATATGTGAGATAACTCGGCATTACTAAAGCAAACTCGTTGGGGCTTGCCCTCCAGCACGTGGGTAGTGTGGTGACGGCCTATACACTGAGCCAGCTAGGACGGCAGTAATTGCACCGTACACAAATTACAAAATTATATAAACCCTCAAAAGATACATGAAACAAGATGGGACATGAGATGAGTATTCACAATAAATACACACACGTGTGAAAACAAGTTTATATGGCACGGATGCCGCTGGATGAAGTTCGTAGCAGACCATGTGGTGCAGATGGAATTACAATATTTCTTTGTGAAAACAGCAAATTAAATTCAGATAAAATGTTATGCTGAGCAAGAAAATTATTCTCTTTATGACCTAAGTGGTTACAGGCTTGTAACATGCCTAATGGTGGTAAAATCAAACATTAACATGACGGCGTGGTCTAGTACAAAAAGCATCACCTTACGTGAAATTACACGGAACCCTGAATAAAATATTGCATATACGTTATTACATCAATAAGCTCACAAAACACAATGATGGTGTATACAAATACTTGGCGTCGGTCAGCCACATGGTTATACATGATGTTGCAGTTGAATATTCAAACATGGAAAATACCCTCAAATACATTCATCAAAAGAAAGTCCTTTTTGCACATAGCAATAATGCAGAAATTACAATGAAACGCACTAACATAGGCGGATGGTGCCTGATTCAAGTTGAATGGGTTGCGTGACCTCTCCGACATCTTTCTCCTCCTTCTCAATTAAGTTAAAACGCCACTAGGGCGAAATAAAATAGTAAAACGGAAGCATAATGCTGGGGAAATGTCTCGCGAAACGTACATAAGCAAAGGTTGACCGGTAAACTAAATTAACTATTGAAACGTATAGCAGCGAACAAAAGTTGTAATGCGTACATGATAGTGCCTTACGTTGCCAGCTCACCTAGAGAGACTTTCCAGAGATAGGCGTCACACGGACCTACTGTGGCCGCATACGGGGTTCACATAAGCGGAAGTGCCATGCACGTAGAGTAAAATATTTTATTAGTGAAAATAAAATGGCACAAATTAAATTAAATATTGTTTTATAGTTTTATTATGAATATTTCATATTATTTCAGTGTCTCTTTAGGACAGCGTTCATGCCGGAATATTATTGTCCTTAATATTGGTGCCGCAGGCACTTGAATTTCATAACCAAACAGTATAAACAAAATGCATAATGTTCTTATACATTCCATTGTGTGGATGAGAGGTGGAATTGTCTATTGTTAAATTTAAGGAAATATCAGGTAATGGGATACTATGATGGATTTTCTAATGACAGGCGCTATGGAGCTGTTGTGTTCATCGCTTGCATACGATTTGAAACTAGCAAACGGAAGTTACAACATCTCACATTCCCTGATTTTTACCACTGTGCCCAGGCTATGATGGGCTGCTGGACATATGGAGAGAATAACTCTGAGTACGATGACACTGACCTGGACAGAGAATTTTCTTCTGGAACTTCGAGATGTCCGTATTCTTCTTGACAAAGAAAAAGAACATAAACAGTAAGCATTTTGGAAATTTGCTTTTGTGTTGTTGTTATTATTATAAATAATTAATATCTACCTCCATTTTTATCTGTTGTAGAAGTAAAAGATTATTTTTAGATTTTTTGAGTCAAAACTTGCTAATTATTCATATCATATATTGTTGGCAATTGTAATATTCTGGGCATAGATTGGAATTGCAGTCATACCCAAAATATAGCTGATTATTAAATTAAGCAAAAAGGTCAACTTCTTCTAGTCAATGAGTTTATTGAATCTTTACCAATTAAATTTTACAAAACCCTTTTCAGAATCAGTAGATTCTTTGGTTGATGAAGAAAATTATCATCCTGCACTTTATTGTCACTAAGATTGAATTTGCAGATAATATAGGTATACAACTTCCCTTCAATAAGGAATTATAAGAATGGTGACTATTACTCACTGTATACAGCTTTCAATTAATTTTACTGGAGTCCTATCAATAGTATGGATGATGATATTAATCCAATGGTTGCATTTTTAACTGTAAATTCACATTTTTTTAAACAATCAGTATGTACTCCTGAAGAAGAAAGTCGAAAATAAATATCCAATTTGGTTTACGAAGGAACTAATCAGATTAATAAAAAAGAAGGAACATTTCTTTAGGTTATATAAGAAAAACACAAAACTAAGGAAAATTATCATATTTTCTCTCAATACAGAAGATAAGTTAAAGAAAAATTAAACTTGAGCTTGAGTGGCAAGGTAGTATTGGTATTGATTTGAAAAATAATCTGACCCAAATTTTGAAAAGTAATGAAGAAAGGATAAAGTGAAAAACTGAAAATATTAATCTGCCGCTGAATTCTGGCATAGTACATGAACCTGAAATCCTTGCAAATATGTTTGCCAAACATTTTTCTGAAGTAATGTAAACAAAACCCATGATCAAAATTCTGCAAAGTAATACTCCAAATAATTATACACAGCCTTCAACTCCTACTATTATGCAAAATTTGGTCCTCTGGGCTATAAAAAGTCTCAAAACAGTCAAGCAAAGGCATTGAATGTATTCCCAATTTTATAATTTAAGGGTTGCTCAAAAATTCTTACTCCTGTATAAACATATATTTTTTAATTAGTTTATCTAGTAACATTTATCCTAGTCTTTGGAAACAAACTATTGTGTCTATTTTCAAAAAGGGAAACAAACATGACATGAATAATTATCATATAGACGAATATCTTTACCATGTGGTTTTTCAAAATAATTTTATAAAATTATCCATAGGTACCTTAATTTTTATACTAAAAACATAATTACAAATTGCCAACATGGCTTTCAGTTACGTAGCTAAAACAACTACATTAAAAAAATTAAAAAACTTCATTGAACTTAAAGGAAATATTGCATAAGGAAGTCAAATTGATGTCTATTTTTACGTGCAGAAAGTCTTTGATACGTGTCAGCATTTAATTATAGTTGATAAATTATTAGCATTTGGGTTAGATAAACCCTTTGTAATTTGGTTTATTTATTATCTTGATCAAAGGAAATTTGCAGTGAAGGTTGAAAATGTCATCCTTTTATCATGTTTCTTCAGGAGTATCTCAAGGAGGAACTCTTTCTCCTTTACTGTTAACATATTTATTAATGACAGTACAGCAGAACCTCTCTATTACGACCCCTCACGGTTCCCAAGAATAGGGTCGTAATTAAAAATTTGGAGCCGATTTTGACCCACCTCTAATTCCTATGTCCCTAAGCTTGCCATTTTTTGCATGAAGTTCATGTTCAATCGTCTCTAGCGCATAAAAAACCACTTTTTTAATTAAATATAAATATGTGTGTATATTTTAATATCGGGACGTCTCCTGATTAATTTGATACCCAAGAAAGGTATATTGGACCACCCCTTGTCGGCCGACAATTTAGTGTTTCGTTACTAGAAAATTGGATGTATTACGCACAAAACAGTAACTAAACACTGTTGGGGATGCCTTATGATTGAAGCAAGACACAGCACTTTATTTATAGATAATAGATATGAAGATACATATTAAAAAATAAATCACTCACGTGCTGGGGCTGGTAGCGCATACATTGCTGGCTGCCGCGTGTACGTAGCTGGGCGAGCGCCGATAACCTCTGTAGTGCGGCCAGGCGTGGAGCTTTGCTGCTGAAGAGCTTGGCCCTAGGTCCTCAGGCTGGGCAGCTGTCGACCGGTCGCTACAAGATTACTCTGGCGGAGCGCCCCGCCCGCCGCCATTGTTGTCTTTACAGGGCTGGTTCACTTTGTAACAGCAGTCCGGTGTTGGGAAAACATGCTGGTAGATATCATTCACGTCAATTTGTTGAATTTATAAGAAATGTAGGTGGCGTGTTGGCCTCTGCATTGGCACGATGATGCCGGGCAATGTTTAGGGGAATATAAATATTTAGTGCTGTCTACTTGAAATATTAACTATCCCGAATTTTTCATCAAAACTTTTGAAGTTGCCTATACAAGCACACGACCGAACTCGCCATAATATGGTACTGGTAACATATGAACACATTCTGTATGCACACAATTAGCTTTATTCACTTTACACATAAAATTGACTTCACAGAGGAAAAAAACAATTGCCCACCATAAAAAATTTTCATATTATGTAGGCGTGGGCACACATAGACTTAAAACAATCATGAAAAAAATGGGCATTGAATTAAATTTGAAGTTATCATACATACACTAATTAAGAAACTAGTCTGTGTAATGTGCCGCTGTTTTTAAGCAAAAGAGGAGGGATAATGGAAGTAAAAAAAGACAGGGAGGGTAAGGGCAGATGCGGCAGAATGTGACTAAGACAAGGGATCTTACTGACCTGGCCTGCAACTCCCCCCCTCCCACGGACAATACACCAGTGTCCCCTTCTGGCATTAAGTAATTTATTGATTCACGCTGCTTGGGACAACAAATGTCAAAGTCTATGATAGTAAATTGAGAAATGCACGGCCACTAACATCAGAAAGGGCTAGTTTTCCATAGACTGAAAACCGTGGATAACAGAAACTAGTACCATGGTTAGAGAAAAGGTTTACAAAAACAAATCCGCGCGTAACTGAACCGCAGTTGGCGTGGGATTACTGTATTTTTAGACATGCCTCAAATTTTCGACTCTTTCGACCCAAACTTTTGACGGTTCCTTGGATTGGGTCGTAATAGAGGGGTTTTACTGTATAACTGTTTCAAGGCACTCTAAAAGCCCTATTCTTTGCTGATTATCTCAAGTTGTACAAAATTATTAAAGATGTAAATTATTTTTAAAAATTGCAAAATGATATCACTGCAATTTTGACTTGGTGTAAGGATAACACCGTGTCTTTAAATTTAAACAAAATTTTTCAAATTTCATTCAGTAGAAAAACAAACCCTATTAAATTTTAATATTTTGTCTATAATTTAGTGATTAAAAAGGTTGATTTTGTACATGATTTAGATGTAATACTACATTCTAAGTTGTATTTTCCACCATGTTGATTATATAATAAGTAATAGTAATAGCACATTAGGTTTATTTAAATTTATTTCTTATTCAACTTATTCCTCTGATTCATTATTATGTTTGTACCATGCATTAGTTAGATCGAAACTTGAATATTGTTCTGTTATCTGGAATTTTATCACAGCTACAGATGCTATTAGGATTGAAAATGTTCAGAAAAGGTTGTTTAAAATAATGTATATCAGATATTCTTAAAATAAACAAAATTTCAATTATGAAATTGAACTATCAATACATAACTCTCAATCACTTAAATTACAGCGAGAAATCGTTGATGCCATATTTTTTGTCAGTGGTTTTTTTTATCATATATAAATAGTTCAACTATTATTGATTCTGTAGGTTTTATTCTACCAAGTTATAGGCATAGAAATATGAATACTTTTGTAGCTGAAACATTAAAAAAATATAGTGTTAATCATTATATATATAGTGTGGATCATTATAATAAAAATTTCTATAATGATCCCTTTATTGGTAAAAGATATCATTTGTTGAGCTTTCGAAACATATATGAAGCATCACCCAGTTATTGGTTTCGACTGTTGGGTGGCACGTCAAACTAATAAATAAATTATTATTATTATCATAATAATAATTATAATAATAATTATTATCATAATAATAATTATTATTATTATGATGATAATAATCATTATAATAATAATATTTATTATTATCATAATTATAATTATAATAATAATTATTATTATAATAATCATTATAATAATAATATTTATTATTATCATAATTATAATTATAATTATTATTATATAGTTGTTTTTCTAAGAGTTTGAAAGCATTTGTCTTTCCTTGCGTAGCTTGGTGTGCCAGCGCTTGAAACCACAGCTATTGGAACGCTCGTATCAGGAGTTAGACAACAACTTCCGGTCGTACACGCGGGCGTTAGTGGGGCTGGCTTGCAACTTGCACCGCACTCGCGAGCTGCGAATGCTCTTCCTGGAGCTGGTGGAGCGTTGCCTGGAGCCGTGGAGGCAGGTCGCCTGGTCCCACTCGGACCTGCGCCACTTCCTCTCCGCCTACCTGCAGTGTGCTCTCGAGATGGATGTGCTCAGGTACTGCCATTGCCATGGTAAATGCTTCCATCTACAGTGAGTGAGTTTGTGTGTTGCAGACTATTAATTGTGGTCTTGGATTCTTAAGTGGTTTATTTTGCATTGATAGCAGACATGTCCAGAATGTACAGATATAGGAAAAGAGATTATCGCCCTATTAATAATTTTATTAATAAAATTATTTTAAAAATCTAAAAGCCCATAAAACTGAGCATATCTCCTTTCAAAAAGTCGAGTGTACTACTAGTTGTGTAGTTCTTACAGTCATGTCAGGCCTGTGTTCTTCATTATTGTTAGATGTTGATAGTTCGTATATTCAGTGGTACCCAAATGGCTAAGTATATATGTTATATCTATGACTAAGCTATAAATAATTATTTTTGTTGCCAGGGAGGGAGACTTGAAGAGTGCGTGGGAGCGCTTCATGACTGTCATCACGGCCTGCCTGCTGCGGATGTATCACACTTAAGAACATAATCATATATTGAGTGGTAGTACAACACTGTTCCTGGTCCCTTATATTTTATGTATACACACTGATAGTATTGATGTATACTGTGATGGTCTGAAAGGGAACGCTCTTGAATGTTTTGTACTAAAAAATATTTGTTAATGCAAAATATGTGTGTGCTGTGGTAGAGTTTTATTTGCTAAATATACATTTTCTTGGTTAAATCATTATGTAGTTCATAATTTAAATATGGTGATTATAGTATATGATTACTTTATTTGTTATTTACACTTTCTGCAACTGTTTGAACTTTCATGTCCTAAAAAATAGGATGGTGTAGTATAGTTATAACTTGTATTTGTTATGTCTGCAATAACATGTATGTACATGCGTGCATGCTTAAATGAAAATATGTATGCGTGCACATCTATGTACACAAATATGTAAGAACATATACATGCTTATAAGCATGTGTGTATCCATGTACATGTGTTTGGGCATGTGTTTATACATCAGTAGACAGTGCATGTAAAATTGAAGATGATATTGATGTATAGTTGATAGAGTCAATTAAATACAGAAGAATTAAAATAATTTTCATTGCAGGCAGCAAGCAGGTATTAATTAGTTGTATGAACATTTTTTATCTACCTTGACGTGTAACATTGGATGACTGATGACAACGTTACGGAATGGCAAGGTTTCTGGTGTGTCGTTCAAAAACACTGGTAATATGACTGGATTGACTTTATTGATTGCTGACCAGACCCCAACCGGTATATAGGTTAGGATGTGGGGCTTGACGGCACGGCACAAAGTCTGCAGTGGTTTTAATGTCCTGCTTACAGATTGACACACAGCCACTGGTTTACCAGTATTGGATGTGGCTTGGGATAGCTCCCGACTCAGCCGTTGTTGCCTAATCTATCAGGTTGCAAGTAAGGATTGTGTCTTTCTTTCTCCATACATTATCTCATACGATTAAAAGAAAAAAAACATTTTGATAGACTGTTCTGGACCAACTTATACAACTCGCACACAGGCCGTCTGGATTGGTGTGCCTCTGGGAGATCCCACTCTTTAACAATTGTGGGTTTGCAGTAGGCTTACAGATTCTGTTTTGGGGTCTCCGAGACTGCATACACCATAGCCAGCTGCCGCACGACGAGTTGCTCGCCTTGGTCCCTCATAGCGACTGAAACAAGAGTAGCCAAGCATTCGACACAACAAAACCACAATAGTTCTCTGTTCATCTTCTGGTGTAACAACAAAGTAGCATAAACCTGCATTCATCCGAACCACTTAACAGGTCCAGATAAGTAATATAAACATAATTTACTTTGTATAGTCTTAAGGAGAAGCAAAGTGCCAGCTGTTCTCTTAAACAAACTAAATAAAATACACAGTTTTCTAAGCAGTAACATTTACCTCAACAACCCACCCAACACTTTAGAGTTAATCCTACCTGAAACCACTAGTTAATTCTCCAAATTGCAGAAGGGCTGTCTTAACTACCAGGTCAGGCAACATACACACACAAACAAAAATGTTGGGTATCTTCTGGGCTGGTCCATCCACTAGTCAGCATAAGGATAGTTCCAACCTTGAGAAGTCTTCACATACACCAAACACCATTTTATAGCACTGAGTTCTTCTGGAAATCAGAACCATCAGCTCGTCTCTCCAGGTTCGGCCATGCAAGACAAAGGGCTGGAACTAATCAAGCCCACCAGGACTCTTGACTACGGTCACAGCCACACAACTGCCCCACCGGAGTCATCTTCTGCAAAAAGGAACGTGGGTCATGGGGTCAAGCCAAGGAGGGCCCGTCTTGTTGTTGCCTCTTCTGTGATGTGGTAGCTCCGACCAGTGTGAGTGCTCCAAAACAAAGGAAAGCAGTTGAAACACCTCCCATCGATGCTCTTCAACACAGTAGCCTCTCGAGCGGCATCAAGAGAGGCAGCAAGTGGCTACTTCAACTCCCTGGTAGAGTGACCATCGCCCCTGACACCCTCAAAATTGGTTGCTGGGCAATCTTCTCAGTATATTTGGCACACTTAGTTCATTGTTTCGAGAAAGATTCACCTCTTTTTTTGCACCTAACACTGATCCCATCCTGAAGTTTATAGGTTCTCACTACAGTCACAGTTTCGTTGAAACATACGCACAAAGCTAATATGGGTTCACTAGGAAACAGTGTCCATTGCTTCACGGAACTTGGAACTTGAAATTAGAGAGAAAACCAGTTGCCTGATCTTTCCCACCCCTTAACAAAGTACTAGTAAGTTAAACCAAATAAAATTTAATGGTGCTATCAGTAAAATCATCTATACCTATGCCTCAAGTTTTCATACCTATCATCTTAGTCAGCGGCACACCAAATTCTCCTCTAGACTACGTCAACAAAAAAAAACTAGTGACTTGATTATACATTATACTGTGATGACGAAAAGTAAACTTAAAATCTTATTTAGGGTATTTTTCCCATATTTGGATTTTTGTAAGAATACTTCTTTTTTTTGCTAAGATTTGACCCTAATGTTGGACAGTCTTCCTTCAGATGGACCTGACCCTCTCCTTTTTAATTTGGAAGCCTTTAATTTCCATGAGAATCCCTTTTATTTTATTGTTAGGATACATATTCTTTGGAATTTCCATTTGATTTTGAGATTTTAGGTTATGTGATTGTGTAGTGAAGATAATAGTTTTTTTTTTTTGTGGATACAAATATCCCTCTGTAGTGCTTCGGTAAGGATTTGATTTTTATTATTTGAGTTTTTAATTATAACTTTTAGAAAAGCTGTTTTCTGTATTTGGATTCAAATATTTAACCCTCCCCAACACGATTAACCTCTATAAGGTAGTAATGTTTTGTTTGGCTTTTTAACCTCCAATACTATTGTTAAATTCTCTTTTTTTATATAATGAACCGATGCCTTAATATTTTTTCTAGAAAGTTATTTATTTTTTTGTATCAAGGTCTTTATAAAATTCACTTTATCCAACTGATTTCAAAAATTAATTTAATTTTTTTTTGTTAGGGTATTAGGTTGTTCACATCAATTTCATTACAATACATTTTGAAAGTGTTGAAGAAACATCCAGAGTAGTTTGCTGGGTGTTTTGCAAATTCATGCTGAAATCAGTTTCTGATCTCTTCGTACTGGCCGCAGCTGCACTTGTTTTCTTTCATTACTGTGTCAGTAAAGTGCTGTCACCGTTTGCCTGTTATTTGTGGTGTACGTGTGCCTGTAATTTCACGGAGTCAACCTGACGAAGGACTTTTTTGAGTGGACAGCTGTAAACGTGTGGGCTGCAGCAGGGGACGGGAGAAAAATTCATGCTGCGTTTAACAGACAAAGTGTACGCCCCTCAGGGGAAGAGGAAGTGCGCTTCAGACTAATCACGTGTTTGTGAGTGATGGCCTGTGTGCACGGAGGACTGTGATTGGTCGAAGGTGAGGGGCTGCGGGCCACGATGTCAGGCAAGGCCAGGTGCACCATGTTTGTAGGATCTTACCTGTCGGAGCTAGAGGACGTGTTTGTTGGGAGTCCAGTTTGGTCCAGGTGGAGACTGCCAGATGTTCGACAGGATGTGTTAAGTATTTTTCTAACTTTGCTTTGCTGGGTTGGAGCATTTTTCTCTGCTTTGCAGGAAAAGTGTTCCCCCTAGCCTTTAGATAGTAATACTTTGTAAGAATATGAGGTTAGAGTAGTTCAAGATCAGACACAGGTTGACAGAGAGAGAGAGCAAGAAATCACGGCAGCCATCTTCTAAAGTATTTGGTTAAGAGCAACTCTCGTAATCGTTAGTGAAAAGGCGATAGAATGTGGAACTATTACTGAAGTTAATGAGCCGTAGTATCCTTTTGATAGATTTTCAACTCAAGCGACCTAAGTAAGAAAAGGCATTATTTTAACTGCTGTATTTGAAGGTTTTTAAAGTATTCATAGTTCAAGTGGTATGTTGTTGACGACTATTTCAAAGTTGGCACAAGTGATTGACATTTATGATTTTTAGTACTCTGTTTTCTTATTGCTAGTGACAAATGAATAACGAATGTAGCTCCCCCCCTCCCCCCCTCAAAATGTTTACGTTTGAATGCTATTGATTAAATCTTTAATATCACTTTTTTTTTGTTTGATGATAAAGAGGCCAATCCTGCAGGAATAAGTTACCAGCTGATAGTAAGATACGAGAAGTGAACCACTTTTATATGTTCTTTTGAATACCTTTTTAGTGTGTAATGACAGTATATGCCTTTGAGGTTAGAAATGAGTAGCGAACAATAGAAAGATCCTACATTCCAATAAATAAACTGAAAAACAAAGGAAACCTTGCAAACAGAAGCAATAATGAATTAATAACTGCATTGTAGGGTACTGTGACCTACAGATACTACTGTAACTCTTACTGTTATAAGTTGCCTATATGACAATGTTAAGGTAACTTATATATTTTTTTTACTTGTTACCATTTTGTTTTGTCTTATCTACTATGTTCCAAGAATTTTTCCAACAACAATTAACGGAACCTCTCCAACAGGCATTCATTTTGTAACACAAAGTTAATTTTTATTCTTTGGTTCTGCTAATTTCTTATTGAGATTGAACTAAAATAGTTTAAATTATCAAGTCTAAACTTAAATTTAATCAGTATTTGTATACTTGGGCTGTAAGAGCTATTTCTTTGTAACAGTTCCTAATTTTAATTATTTTTATTGTTTCTGTGTTGTTTCTTGTACAGTACATTTTTTTGTAACCATATTTACTATGTTTATTAATAATTTAAAAAAAATAAATAAACATCTGTTGTTGAAATTTAACCTAACCTAGTATTCTTTGTTATCCCCCCCCCCCCCCTTTTCTTGTTCTATCACCCTCTCCTTCTCTCTCTATCCCCCTCCCTAATATACAGAAGTTAATTTTTATTAAGGATCTTAGAAATTCAAGGGTATTTACTAATAGTTATTAAGATTAAGAGAAGTGTCAGTGACACAGGTTGAGATCAGCTCTCTATGGAACCAGATACCACATTTTGATCCTGTGTCTTTCCTACCTTTCGAGTCTAGCAAGTAGATTTTGTCGCCCCCCTAGCCCCCTCATTTCATTTTCCTTTCTGTTTGATTATGAACTTTGCTGAAAACTTTCAGAGAAAATAAGTGATGGTATAAGAAGATGAAGAACTTTGAGATTTGACTAATATTTATTTTATATTGAGCATACTAAACTGGTGAATTATTCCTGTCCACGGCAGGTGGTGGAGGCCTTAACATTTGGTGTAGTTTGGTAACTATTTTAGTGCACACCCCTTCCTTCACCCCTCTTTGTTACGGTTGTTGGTTTGGGCCGGGTATTGTGCAGTGTGAGGGTAGGTCGCGCGCGCGCGCACGCGCGCACACACACACACTCTCTCTCTCTCTCTCTCACTCACTCTGCATTGTAAATGATGGGACACTGTTCCAGCTAGGCGACGCGCTATGTGCTGCTTATCTGCAGGCCAACTGTGCACAGCTTGATATATGCTGTGTGCCTGTCAGCAGTGATTACAAGCAGGGACAGCCATAAGTTGGTCTATTTTCATGCATTGCCGACTATTGACTGCAGTTCCTACTTCCTTTTATCCTCACATGCGAGTGGAATGATTGTCAGGCAGGTGCGTGTGTGCGTGCACATTCAGATTTACATAGGCCACGTAACATTACTACGTTAATGATGATTTTTAGGATTTTGATTTTGGATTTTGACTTCCTGCACTCAGTTTGGAACTGAAAGTATAAATTATTTTCTATATTTGTACGCGTTTTTATTATTGAATTACGGTTTTTTGTCGGCCCTAGTTTTTATTTTCGGTTTTATGCTTCGAATTGACAACTCGCTTACGTTTAGGGGGTTAGACTTTAGACTACTCCTGATAAGACAAAGTGAGAGGTAGCTAGTGTAAAACCGTAACAATTCTGGAGAAATATGAAATAATAAAAGGAAAGTACTGGTTGCGCAGCGCAGCGGCAAATATCTGGACCATCGTCCTTGACTCCAATATTAATGGGTGTCTCCATGGTATGTAAATGATCGTCAATAACTCTTAAAAGAATTTACGCATGTCAATTACAGCACGCCGCATTCGTAAACAAGTTTACGGCCTGCTAAAAAGCAGTGATACTCGAGCCTAAATTACATCGCACAGTTTTAACTTTTTTCGGCACTAACGATAGGCTGTATTTATATACATATACGATATAATTTATTCTGAATTCAGCTGCTTATTAAAACATGATTTATCATCTGGTTTTCTCACGAGAAGCAACTGAAACTGAATGTGAAGTTCACTAAATTAGACACGTCGTGCAAAGTTCGAACATTTCTAGGCAATAACAAAATTATGTTCTTATATATCTTTATATCATTTTATTCTAAAAACCTGTCCTTATTAAAACAAATTTGTATAATTTAAATAGATTGCCCAGTTTACTCAACAGCAACAGAAAATGAACCTAGCACATTGTGCATTTTGTTTATAGTAATGACACTTGTTAATAATACTTTTGGGGCATCTTTAGTTTTTAAAACGTCAATGTTTTATATTTAATTAATATATAACTGAGTTATTGTTAGTTTTTCTACCATAGACGACTTATGCGGCTCGGTAAAAAGTCATGACTTATTAGTGTTTTAACATCAAGACTAGGGGATGGTAAAATACACTTTCACTTGGCTCTGTCATTTTATTCGGAAGACATTTGCAAATTAAAGGAAATTAGTAACGTGGGCATCATTCTCGTCTATGACTATACGACGCCGGCAAAGAAGGATAAAGTATTGTTACAAGCGACACGAGAGGCATGCGATGATTGCAGGGAAGCTACGAACAGTCTAGTAGTTACAAGGTGTTGCCGACTCGTAGCTTTCTAGCTTCCTGCCATGCCGGGTGGGTGGCAATTAAAGCTATGCTGTAAACTTCTACTGTTAAATAAAGCTAAGGGTATGTTAGATCGTTAATTTAAATGTTAAAATCAAGTGGAACATTTGGGACAATTAACACACACACACACAGCAGTAAAAAGTACTACAAGCAATTGTTACTTACATTTGCTGCAAGAAGAAATAGTTGCGGTTTGGTTCAAATATGCACAAAAGAATACAGTAACTTGCAAGTTTCTCGAGTAATCAGCAAGCATTTTTTGATGTAGTTTAGATTTTGCGTGGCTTAGAAATGCTCCCCTGCCCATTGTATCCATTTTAAAACTTTTAACACATATTTTGCACCATGCACTGCCTCTATCTTTAGTGTCTTCTGAAGCCCATGGAAATTCTGATTCGTAACGAGATGAATATTTAGTCGACATGATCAGTTCATCACGCAGCAAATTACACACAAACTTTGAAAAACAAGCAAACTGTGTGACCTAGACGTTGAAAGAGGTAAGATGAGATACGCTTGCAGACATTCTTCCCCTCCAAAGTGATATGTCGCTCGGCGTGGGAAACTACTATGGTGGGTTGGTGGGAATTGGGCGTGGGAAACTACTCCGGCCGAAAAAATGTTGCGCAATGTTGGCAAATGAATATTCATTTAAAAATACCCTGACCTAGCATCACAGTATTTGACGACGAAACTCAAAACGCCTGGAAAAAAAAAGGGGGGGGGGGGGGAATTCCCTACAGATGGACAAAATTCCAGGTTTTTCCCGGGTCCTTTTCAATTCTATACTTTTCCCAGTTTTCCCTGTTCAGTGGCCACTCTGTATATAGCCGGGCGATCTAGGGTATGTTTGTAAAACAAACCCGCCCGGCTATAATCCATAATGCGCTCTACCTAAGGTGGTGTAGTGCCGCCATATGATGCTACAATATCCAGTCGACTGGTTGCCATAGAAGGTGGAATATAAGATAGATTCTAAGAGCATGGTGTTGTTGCTATCATGTGACAAATTTCCCCATAAAAGGAAGCAGTCAGATGCTTTGCTCTTTCAAGTTTCCAAACCATGCAATGTCTTTGTCCTGTGGTAGATGACCGAATGTTGAGTATTTTTGTTGTTGTCACATTGCAGTCCTTTCAAAAATTCTTCCTTTTTCTTATTGTATTCTTCAAGATTGAGGGTCTGCTTTTTGGATGACAAATGCGCAGTGTAATGCCCCAGCTTTCTCAAGCTGGCGGATGACACTGCTATTTCCATCGCCTAAAATACAGATACATTTATCAAAGAACTTGCCATACATTATTTTATCTTTTATTATTTAGCAACCAAAATATATGTTTGGACGATACCCTGACTTTACCTTTAAAGCATGCCAGTTTATAATATAAGACATAAAATTAATGTTAGTAAAACCACGATAGTTTAGCAATAAATGTAAAAATGACTTTGCTTTTAATGTTCTCACCTATCAGCTGGTGATATTTAACTCCATGCATTGCCACACTGCAATTGAACCGCTGAACATTTATATCGGCTTCCATTGATGTATCAGATTTATTCCATTTGTTATAAACAACATGATCACTAGCAGGTATGGTCTTTGTCTTAGAGCGAGCACAGATGAAGCAATATGAGTTTTTGACACTTGTTCAAATAACGTTGATTTGAGACAGTGTCTCAAAATTATTGATGGCACCCCAACTCTCTCTATGGTCTGCAGATGCAGCTGACTGCATTTGACGCAAGGACTGCTTGGCTGCCTTCACCTGCTAAGCAACACGTACCTGACACAGATAAACTTTCCACTCTAAACCAGTGTTTAAATAAACAATTAAAATATACAAATGATTGTAAATGTTGGTGAAAACTGACAGAACTATTAAAGACTGACCAAAAATAATGTCCCACACTGACTCTGTGATGAAGATTTCCTTGCATGGGCAAGAAAATGGCGTCCGGCACGGGAGTATGGGACACACGTGTGGTACGACCGCGGGGCCGCTCGCCACTGGGATGCCAAACGACTGGCGTTCACGCCACTTAGAGCGCTACCGGCGGGCGGCGTGTTTGTGCACTGCGCTAGGTGACGTGGTGACCGGCATGACATCACTTCCTGCAGCCGAAAGTTGCAACGGAAAATAATTTGTAGTAGAATAGCTTAGAAACCTCTTTGTATGGGGATTGGCTGTTCATTTCCAGCCACCCCTCTAGAGATTATTGTTTCTTACCTGTATAAATACATCGGGCGCTGGTTCATTCGGCAGAGAATGACAACCTGGGGTCTGCAACGGAAAGATAAGTTGTCAGGAAAATTGTTACTATATAAAAATAGGAATAATGGCCCATCAGGCCGAGAGTAAGGACATATTTTATGTCCGATGATAAATGTTGTATGCGCTATAAGAGCGCATAAAAAAAACCTTGAAATTATCCATTTTTCAAAATGATTTTCAGCACTTAAAATAAAATCTTGTCTTGGTTGCTGAGTTTAGAGAAAACACTTTAAAGAAATAATGCATGTTTATAAATGTTGCACAACAATCAGCATTTTATGCTTATATTGGTGAGAGTACTTTTTGTTTGCAAAGTGTCTTTTAAGTTTATAAGTATACTGCTAAGTATTGTCTATGTGTATATTGTACAGTGAAAATAATTAATAGATAGTCATAAGTTTAGCCATATAGCAGACATTTTAACATTTTTGTAAGTCTGTTTAAAGCATTTTAAAGTTTTTTTAAAGGTATTTTTGCACCATGTTTGGCACCAGTAGAGTAACATCAAAGAAATCAAATATCATTTGGATGACATTGAGCTATGTTGGAAACATAAAGTTTTGTCCACTCATTTAAATATTTTGAAATATAGTAAGGTGGATTACATATATAAATTCTAGAAATTTGCTGATTTCTCTAGGGTTAATGCGGATAGGGAAAAGTAAAACTAAATGTTTTTCTTTTAACCTTTCAAAGTCTTTCAGATATCTTGTAACTTGATATGTAGTCATGTGGACAGCAACAAATCTTAGAATTTGCAGGTATTTTCTAAGATTAAAAAAAAAAAAACGAAAAGTTATCTTCCAGAATTAATTCTAGAAAGAGTTTACTATGGAATTTTCTGTATTCCAATAATATATCACCATTTTGAATGGCAACCTAAAAGAAAGATTTTATTATGCTTTCAAATAAAAGTTCTTGGCATTATCACTAGCTTTTTAAAGAGATATCTAGTCAAAGGTTTTGAGCGCACCTAAATTGTTTGCATAGCACCATTTGAAGAGTTTCAAAAGACGAGTAGAAGAGGAGAAACAAGAATTGGATGAGAATGTAGATGACATTTCACCTTGGCCACCGCCCTACAATGCCACTCATGAACAAAGTATTGAACCCATATGCGAACGCATTTAAGTCATACTCATGGGGACACCTGTAAAAAGTTGCCTGTATGATTAAGAAATAAATGCCTGTTTATTGTTTGTCAACTTTGAGCAGTAGTAGTAATTTATTGCCAAGCTTTAATGAGGAAATATCTAATGCTGTCGTGGCACCTTGCAGCATTGATAATGCCCAGAAACAACAGTCATACAATATGTTAGTAATGCATAAAGAATGCATATCCAAGATTCCTGGTTGAAACAATCTGTATGAAGTGCAAATTAAAGTTTTGGAAAATGCTATTTTTCACTGCGAATCTTATACAATACCTGCCAAGTATTTGTCAGAAGCTGAGAACTGTCTTAAGCTAATGTTGGATTGGAAAATAATTAAGAGAGGAGCAAGTCTGTATGCAAGCCATATGATTTGTGTGAGGAAGAAAGATGGAACAGTTCGCTTATGTCTTGATGCACGAAACATAAACAGCATCACAGTAAATGACAGTGAATGTCCGATACAAACACGAGACGTGTTACGTCTATATCAGGGAGTAAAGTTCTTGACTACCCTGGATATTACTAGTGCCTACTGGCAAGTGCCATTATCTGCAATTTTGCAACAGTATACAACCTTCCTTTTTCATAATCAACAGTATGTATGTATGTTTATGCCATTTGGACTTTGTAATGCAGTGCAGAATTCACTCGCTGTCTTGATCTAACGCTAGGCGAAGAATGTAAAACTTTTGCAAGAGTTTATGTTTATGATATCTTAATAACATCTCAGACATTTGAAGAGCATGTACAACGTGTACTCATAGTTCTGGATAACTTACAGAAGGCGGGCATGACCGTGAAGATCCGGAAGTCACTGTTTTTCCGTACTGAAGTACCGTTTCTAGGCCACGTGTTATCTAGTGAAGGTATCAGAACTGCACCAGATAAACCACAGAATGTAAAACAACTTAGAGCATTTCTAGGAGTGTTGGGATTTTATTGCAACTATTCTAATAAGATTTCTAAAGTTGCCATTATTCTATTTAATCTGTTGAAGAAAGGTGTTGAATGGAAATGGGAGCATGGTGTAACATTTGAGAAGTTGAAGAGTATTTTCTTGTCTGACAGTGTCATATATCACCTGGTGCAGGGGCGCGAGTTCCTTTTGTACACAGACGCATCTGCATACACTTTGGGAACACAACTGGCACAAAAGGATGATGATGGGATGGAAAAAGTTGTGGCCATGGCAAGCAGGACATTGTCAAGTGCGGAAAGAAATTATACCCTCACAGAGAGAGAAGCTCTGGCAATCTTCTAGTTGTTACAAAAGTTTAGAGACTTGTTGGTGGGTGACAGATCACCAAGCTTAGACATGTTTGAGGACAGGGAGACCTTTTGGTGATAGACTAACTAGGTGGTTATTGTATTTACAGGAGTATGACATCGAAATACAGTACATTTGTCGTAATGATAACCTAGCAGCAGATTATTTAAGCCGTATTCCAGATGCAGAATCTGAAGTTTTACACCCAACACAGAAGGTGAAAGACTTTGTTGTTGCTAGTGTTAATTCCACTGTTTTGAAGTCAAATTCATGCGTGACAGAGTTATTAAAGCCCCAAGCTGATTAGCAACATTCTGATGAGTATTGTAAAGTGATTTGTAATAAGTTAACCACTGCACCACCTGACAGAGGTTTTCACCGCTACTATTGTGTATCAGATGAGGATGTTCTGTTTTATCACAGTGAGAAATTCAATGTTTTCGATACAGAATGGAAGCCTGTAATTCCTGTAAACATTCGTGTGCCTGTAGTCATTGAAGTGCACAATACCCTTGGGCATTTAGGAACTAAGAAATTATATGCAAGTTTAAGATGTCTTGTGTATTGACTCAGTATGTTGGAAAATATTAAGGATGTCACCAGGTCATGCGATTTGTGTCAAAAGGCTAAGCATCCATGGGAAAAATTTGCAAGGCATGTCCAAAGCCATACTACCGCAGAGACCGCTGGAATTAGTGTCTGTTGGCATTTTAGAACCACTGCCTTGATCCAAAGCTGGAGTCAAATATTTGTTTGTGATGCTGGATTTATTCTCTAAATTTTTCAAATCATATCCAATTGTACAAGCAAACATTGCCACTTTGCTGCAAAAGGTAAAATGGTTTGTGAATGAAGTGGGTAAGGCTGTGCATTTTGTCTGACCATGGTAGTCCGTGTACAAGTCATGCATGGCAAAACAGTTTGAAACAGTTATAGTATCTACTACTATCTCGATTCGACATCCACAAAGTAACCTGGTCGAACGCTATATGAAGACTATTGGTATGATGCTCCGAGTGTTCTGCCATGATAACCAGCAAAATTGGCGAGACAAAGTTTTAGTTATCAAAATTATCCTGAACTGTATTGCACATGTTACTACAGGTATTTTGAAGAGCTTAAGGTGCTACCAAAACTTGACGTTCTTATTACGGAGGAGAATCCCGAGAAGATAAAGCAAAATTTGATTGAACTTGTGAAACAAAGGTTATTTTTGTCCGCTGAGAGTCGTTGAAAATGTTGGAAAGTGAGCAAAAAGAATAAGATTGCTGTAAATGACTTGGTGTTGTTACGGACGAACCCCACAAGTAATTACTGGGCAGGGATTACCAAGAAGTTGTTTTTGTTGTACCAAGGTCCATTTAAAGTGACAGAGATTGTACGTGACAATTGCTATGTTTTGGCAGATTTGAAAGGAAACACGATTGGTTGCTATAATATTACCCAATTAAAGACTTATCTGACCCTAAAGGAAAAGCCAGCCGAAGCTGAGTGAAACTTGCAGCAAATAATGTATAGTGAACATGGCAATATGTTTGTAGTTTGACAGGGCAGAGATTCTGCTGAAAACAGCTTAATGTTACAAGCCTATGCACGGAAGATACCAGGAGCTATAATTGGTTAGAGCCTTGAGTGACAGTGGCAAACGTGAAGTATTTTCTTGCCAAGCAAACTTGTCATGCCTGCTCCCTTTCCTGTAAGGTAAATACCCGGAAGATATGGCTAGAGCCTTGAGTGATATTGGCAAATGTGTTTTTTTTTTATTTGAGGGTCCAGTGCTATGTCTATGTTTATGTATTTTGTATTGAAGTGTCCATGTATTTTGTGTATTAAGGGTCAATATGTATTATGCAAAGTGTTTCCTTGGCAGTTGATTTTCGTTCACGTTTGCTCCCCCGCCCGGAAGAAAACATAAGCCCGTTGCTATATGTTGATGAACTATACATCGCTACAACACAACAAATTGAAAAAGAAAGAATATACAAATACAAACACAAGCACTCGTAACCGTGTTTACATCCTAGGTGTCGATAATCTTTGTACTCGCCAGTTCGTTGATTTAAATCCCAGCTCGTACTGTAAATTAAGGATTGGACTTTTATTTTATCCAGAGATACGATGACACATATCATTTTTTTATCTTAAAAGTATTTCCCATAGTGACGAACTGCACGTTTTCCCTATAAATATTATTCTGTATATTTGTTATTGTTGAAATATTGAGTTATTTGTATGTTTTCTTCTTGTTTGTAAAGCAATTGTTGAAATAGAGTTTTCTGTTGATTTGAATGATATGACAGTTGTCTTATAGTAATTTTAATTTCTGATAATAGCGTATTGTTGATATTTTACGTTGCTGGGAGTTCAGAACATTGGCAGGACAATTGGAATAAGATTTTTCCTCGCACAAGTGCTTTTCCCCTAGTTGTTTTATGAGGTTCATCTGAAAATGAAATTTTTGCTTGGAGACTAGCCCAGCAACGTACTAGGTAAAACATTTCGCTTGCTCATGCGGTCTCTTGTATAATGGTGAGGGCAGAATTTAATAGTTAAGTCTACAGCATGGACTGTTTGCAACAGAAAGACTTTTACATCAAGCAACGAAGAATTGTGGTGTTTACTATAACTTTATTAGTTTAGCCAAAATAAACATTGATTGGGCAGATAATTAAAGTGAAAAATAAGGAAAGTGCAAGACGTAAACAAAGTCTGGGTTTAACCGCCAAAACACTATTGATGGTTGATGTGATATAAAACTGTACTTAATTGTGTTGCATGGTGTGAAAACCTACTTCCCGATGCCACGGAATCACTTACCTGTTTATGATCTTGACGAAAAGCGTTTAGGACAGTTATAAGTGCTGACTGCTGTACCCGCACGACACGCACCGCCCAACCAACGTAGCCGTCATCTTTCAACTGCTACAGCAGTGTTCTTCAAAGCAGTTCATACCGGACTGGTTTGCGACAGCCAATCAGTGTTCTGCTCTGAACTTGACGACTGGGAACCATAATAGACTGGCTGTGATTGGTAAAGAGGTTAAAAGTGTTTGTAATTGATTTTCTTTTTCTTTTTCAGGGAACTTATAAAGGTACATGTTAATTGTTTCATTTATTTTAAAAGAGATTACTTTTGTGTTAATTGATTGACGTTATAGTGTTTTAAAATGTCATTTGAAAACTATTTTGCTTCATGGAAATGTAATTTACTTTTGCCAGTGTTTAACTACTGAGTATTTTATTCTGTACAGATGGTACCATTGATAAAGCCACAGCTGTTGTTTATTGACTTCCACGTGTTTTACACGCTTAAATTTCTTATGTGGGTATTCATAACATAACTGTACATTAATTGCCACTATGAACCTATGCCAATTTAAGTAAGTAATTTTAACGGGACAATCTGTAGTGATTCGTCACTGCAGATCCTTATTAAATAAATTTAAACATTGTAGCAGGCTCCAGGGGGCCCGAACACCAGAACTTAGAAGTTAACTTAGAAGGCCACGCATGGCAGGCATCAATTGAGGTAGGTCAGGGCGCCACGTGCGTACCGCTGAGTAATCACGCAGCAGCCCTTGTCACGGCGCTGCTACGTTTTCTACTCTCCCAGTCCTCTCAGATCTACTTTATTTCAGTAGTTAGAGTAGTGTAATTTTACAGCTTTTAATGCATGCAGAATGTCCTGTTCTCTACTCAGCTTAAACCACTCCATTGTGTTGTGTCCTATCGGAGTACATTTTACCTCTTCTTTCCTTTAGTTTGATTTAATTTTAAGTTATACAAATGTGCACGGGCATACACTACCATGCTGCCCGCTCCCAGCTGTTACAACTAGCATTCATTTCATAAGTTTTATCGGGCATTTTCCCCTATTTTCGTTTCCCGCCTGAGTGAGGGGTATCCACAATGGCTCGCTCGAATGATTATTAAGGTATAGCAACACGCTATGTACCATATGGCAATGGCCGCTGAATGTCACCCAGGGACAATAATGGTGCCCCCCCGAAAAGAAAACGGAAAAGGAAACCCGCACGAGCAGTGAAGCCGTGACACGTGGCGAAGGGTAATTGTCACGGAAAATTTCTCCAAAGATTATCATATCGCGGCAGGGCCTCCCACGAGTGCACAGTCACTCATTCTTAACTCTCTAGGATGTCATAAGTTATCAAGGCTAGCATATGCGGATTCAATTGATTTTACAATTAACCAGGTGTGTTGAATTAATGTCATTGTATTATATAAGTTAATCACACATGTATAGCCATTGCCTAGTATAGAGAGTATTCACTTTAGCATAATGGCGACTCACAGCGAGTTGACAATTTGGTATTATCTCCCAGTGAATGTTGAGTGAAGTGCTATTCAGTAGGACAGTGACATAGTAATAGCATATAAGAATGTTCTGTTTTTCATAAAGTTTTGAATTGCCTATATTACGTTTATTAGCCAATCATCATAATAATTTTAATGAATTTAGAATATTTTACAGTAAGTTCAGTACTTATGGACTTTTTATTGCTAATGGTAAGGCAGAATAGAGATGTCCCTTTGAGCATTTATGTAAATTAGGCAGCAGAATGCTATAGAGCACGGAGTCGTACCATTTGAATAAATTTTTAGGCTTTACAGCTATAAGTTTTTTTGGGGGTTAGAATTGTTGCAGGTACAGTTGTAAAAATATTTGTCTATTATCAAGCATATTCGAGTTTATATAATGGCGGGTAGTGTATAAGTACATTTAGAGTATGTTGTTCCCAGCATATGTTTAAGACTTGAAGTTTTATACAGTGCAGCACCGTCAAATATTAAGGCAGTGGTTTACGTAACGTGCAACTAGCACGGGCGCGGCGTCCCAGTTGTTCAGTTTAGTAGACTCGTCACATTTTCTGTCACCCACTTCCCCGCTACATCCCGCCTAGCCAGGAAGTAGGCGGAGGCTGCAAGTATAGCGATGTGTTGCAATCACATGGTTTTGCAAACAGGTGCATTGAGTGCGCGTGCCCTCGTTGCGCATCGCCACTTATCCCAAATTCAGCACATCAGGTGACCTCACTAGAGTATTATTATGTGTATTGATAAAGCTACCTGTTCTTATGCAGCACTAGTTAGATTTATTCCATAAGGCCATAGGTTATATTAGAGGATTAACATAAACTTGATATCCTGTACTTACTATTTTATAACATATTATAACTTCATATGATACACCGTCGGCCCCCTCCCACTTAATTTTTATTAACGTCCCCGCCCACACTAAATTACGGAATATTAATATTTCTAATTTCATTCACTGCCATTTCAACTTTGTTTCAGATGCCCATAGTAAGAGAATTTATTTAATGTACTAACTTGCTCTTCATTCTTATCAAATGTCAACAATGATTACATTGTGCCACTTGCTATCGTAATTACAGGCCATGAGTTGAAATCTTGTTAACTTTTGTTATTCAGTAATAATCATTTCAAACTTCATAGCAAATTTTAATTATGTTTACAGTTAATCATATGTAATTATATATTACAAATATTCTTTATAGATTAATTTAAATATCAGATTGATCAATATTTTTCCAGGTGCCTTAAATTACATGATTTTACCTCTGTGTGCATCGCTCATAATTTACTTCCTATGTGGCAAAATAACATTCAATGTTACCTTCTTTGCATGGGTCTATTGTCAGAGTTTAATAATCATGCCGGGGTTTTTAATGCATTGCCAGTTCTTATAAATAATCCCTGTTGCTTCTAGAACATTTTCCCCTGGCAAGCCCTCCCCCTTTGTTGTATTTCGTAAGTTAATATATATATATAAATTCCCAACATCTCTTTTCATTTCAATGGCATGCTACCCTCGAGTACGACACAAACAAGGATTGAATGAAATTTTGAAGTAAAGTGGAGCGCTGTGGCTAACTGTTTTAGTCCCAGTAGAATAGATTCTTACCCCAGAGGTCATCCCTTGAATCCCCTTTTGTTTCGTGTGAGACGCGGAATTCTGAGCCTTGGACGGAGGAGGTTCCCACCAGGCAATTACCCCCATTTTTCTCTGCTAGCCGTGAGAGTCCGTTAGCAGAGGACCTGAACCTTTTTATTGTGGGGTTTCTACGTGCAACACTGTCCCTTGGCAGTGTACACGAGTGCACTGACCATTTCTGACCTCGGCGAGATAAGCCATGAGTGCAGTCTTCCTTGTGCCATCTTGTAGTCATGTGTTAGGGTGTAAGAAAAGAGTTCTCATTCAGGTGCCAATTAATGTATACCCATCGTATTTTCTAAGTTTTCCCATGTTGTATAATTTAAATTTCCACGTGTACTGCCACTATGTTCTAATTCATTACAAACATTTACCCTATAATTCTTATGTATAATGATTAAATTTAATATTAATAATCATTCACATTTCAATGTCCCCTTATATTTTGCTTTTAATGGCGCGCACACAGAGGGTAGTTGATTGGTACTGTAGGGCCACAGAGTTCTTTTGCATCAACTTTGGCGTATGCTCGGTGATTTCCGCTTGCTTGTTTAATACATCACGGAATGTTGCCTAATAGCGGACGTGTAAGTTTCAGACGCCCACAAGCCTCACCTAACGCCAAACTTCTGTCCAAGTGTCCCGTGACTCCGATCTGTAGATGGAATCCAGGCCTACCAACTGCACCCTTGCCTCACGCCGTGCTGCCACACCCGTGTAGCTGCAATCTTCTCATGCCTGCGGTGACTTCCATCATGCTGGCCATCACGGGTGGCTGCACTGCGTGGGTGGAGTCACTGCGCTGTCGCCGGGCGTTGCCACAGCAACGGCCTTCCAGTGCCTTCCCACATTGAGGCGATAGCGCACTTTCGCCTGCCCACACGACATTGTGATCATCGTAGTTTTTGTTTTGTTTTGTTCCAACAGTTGCAGTCTCACCCTCTCACGGCCTTCACACGTGCTGGTGACCACTACGTCATGGCGTGGTTTGACGTCATCCCGACACCGTCATTACCCCCCTCCCACACACACTCTAATTCCTGCTCCCCTGGTAGATAATCTCAGAATTGTATTCGCTCCATTAACTTGTCTTTTATTGCCTCATAAGACTTTACTCTTAGTGCTGCGTACCGTCTCCTTTCAGTTATGTGCGTTTACCTTTATTATCCCCACTTTAGACTTCCATGTCTGTTTTAACATTACATTATTTTGTTTACTTATAAACTAGCTTTCCAACCAGCTCTTTACGTTTGTGTAATTGTATTCTCACGTAATTTTATTGAATCATACATTTTTAATTTTGAACATCAATTATACCTACCAACCCCCCCTCATCTTTCCTCTTTTTTTCCACCCTCATTTTGTTGCAGCAGAAGGAGACGAGAGTGGAGACGCCGATGGTGGCCAGGTAGGCACGAACCGACATATGTTCCAAACAACCACAGTTGTATACATTTTCCTTCAATATAATTTTAACAATTTCTTACTCAAAATGCTAATCCAGTTCAGGGAGCTTTGAGATAGCCTACTGGTAATAATTCAATAATTTTTATATCTTGAGGACTGGATATACACAGAAATTATTTCACAATTATATTCTACTGCTCAATGCAACAAACACGGGCCGCCAGCCAGTGTATTCACACAGTGTTACTAGGTATTTGTTTATGGTATAACATAATTTTTCAGACACTTACAAGACCTCATAATGGTTATAGTCCTGCTCTTATAATATAAGTAATTGATCAAAACTCATTACTAACTTCAAATTTACTGAAAAAAATTTTTCAACACTCCAGATCATGAATTTTGTTTTCACTTTATACATAAGCTAGTAACTAAATCACTATATGTAAAGATAAAATTGACCAACATAACAAATCAAGCTGGTGGATCAGAACAATGTCTTTTTTCTATAAAGGTGGCCACAACAATTTTAACTACTATTTTCTAGTACTATGCTTTTGAAATCAGTACTAATGAAACTGAACCTAGTTATAATAATTAATAAGGGGTTTCACCCACCTTGTCAGAAAAAAAAAAAAAAATATGTATAAAAGTCCTAATGTAGCCAATTAAGTCTGTGAAAATCAAGTAATACAGTTTTATCAGTTTTAACTTCAGAGGAAAAACAAGCAAACAGCATATTATGCCAGGCTACTTCATATATTGCTAATCAGGTGTTGGTATATCTTCACAGGTTATTTTAGGCTTTTCAACAACTAAGGCCTAGGCGTAAGAGGATAAAGGAACAGGAATATCCTATTCCATAAATATTTGCACTACCATATGTTCAATTACTTTTGGGTGCAATAATATAAAGTAAAGGCAGAGTAAGAAAATTCTAAGCTAATAAGGGTTATTTCACGAAACAGTACAAACTCTCAAAAATGGTTCAAAATGCTAGCAGCATTTGCCCTTAAGTACATCTCTGTGTTGTGGTTGTGTCTCAATTTTTTTTTCCTATCCTTATTAATTTACATGTTATTTTATTCCAATAAAATATTAAGATGTCGTAACGGTCCATTGGACATACATGTTTAATTGTTTTCAACTCTGTAACGTACAAATGCAATTAAATATTTTCACAATTGTAGGTTACGTGATACCGGCCGGTAATGTATATAACATGTATTAGATGTAAGTATTTTATATTTTTCTTTTACATGTAATTTCAATTCATATAACTTACACACTGACACATATTAATTCTTATATAATGTAATGCCGTACACGAAGATACAACACAAAGGGCAACTGTGACTTATGAGACAGGCTACACCCAGCCAATAAACTCAAAGTTCACACAATATAAACTGTAAAGTGAATTTTCCAATATGCATAAAGACTGTACACAGAAACCAGTGCAAATACTAAGTGAAATCCAGAATATTCTAACGGCTTACAAAAGACAATTCTAAATGAAATCCTTACCAACGTCGTAATATTTGAAATATTTTTATCTGTGCAAGTAATTGTTACTCATATATCAATGTGTGATGTGGATTGTAATAATTAAAATTTTGTGTTGTTCAACCTTGTAAAACTAGTAACTTCGCTCTATGTAAATTTAGATACTATCAGTGCAAATTTGTATAGTTTAATGTTACCAGTGGGATAGTATCAAATATCACTACTTTTTCTCTTATGGTTTTGTTATCTGTAGACTGTGATTTATATGATACTTAGCTCAAATGTTAGTAAGTACTCCATTAAGATGTATAACATGACGCCGGCTAACAGCAAGCGGCACTAGAGCCCATAATGGCGCTCACATGTCCCGCACGTGCACAAAGAGGCCGATAATTTTGAAATTTCATATAAATGTTATTTTCCAGTGTAAAATGTATTCTCTTTTATTTGCAGTGTTTAATATGTCTTTAAATGTTCTGAAGTGTTTGTACTAATTTTTAATTATTTGGTTATAAAATTCAAAGTGCGAACCGAGATTAAGAACACTTAATATTCTGGCATGAACGTCGTCATAAAGAGACAATAAATTAATATTGAAATTTATAAGAAAATTATAGAAATGTAAAACAATACTTAATTTAATTTGTGCCATTTTATTTTCAATATAAAATATTTTACTCGGCATGCATAGCACTTCGGTTTATATGAACCCCATAGGCGGCCATGGTAGGTCCGTGCGACGCTTGTAACTGGACAGTCTATCGAGGAGAGCTGGCGAGGTAAGACACTGTCATGTGCGCACTACAACTTTTTTTCACTGATTAAGGTTTCCATAGTTTTAGTTTACCGGTTAGCATTTGCTTGCATACGTTTTTGACAGACATTTTCCCCAGCACTATTGCTTCCGCTTTATTAATTTCTTGCACCCTTGCGGCATTTTTAACTTAATCGAGGAGGAGGAGAAAGATGTTGGAGAGATCACGCAACCCGCACAACTTGAATCAGGTGCCAACCGCCTATGTTTAGGGCATATCATTGTAACTTCTGCATTATTTCTACACGCAATTTTAAGGGGTTTTTTTTAATGTATGTAATTGAGGGTAATTTTCGTGTTTGAATATTTTACATCACGTATAACCATGTGGCCGACCGAAGTCAAGTCTTTGTATGCACCATCATTGCATTTCAAGAGCTTATTTATGTAACATCGTATGTGCAATAATTTATTTCAGGGTTCTATGTCAACTTTATTCAGGATTCAATGTATTTTCCACATAAATTGATGTTTTTTGTACTTGACCACGCTGTCACGTTAATGTTTGATTTTACCGCCATCAGGCATGTTACAAGCCTGTAACCACTCTAATCGTAAAGCGAATCACTTTCTCAACAAATAATATTTGATATGAATTCGGTTTGCAGTTTCAACGCAGAAATATTGCAATTCCACCTGCACCACATGGTCCGCTACGAACTTCATCTAGTGGCATCCGCGCCATATAAACTTATTTTCACACGTGTGTGTTTATTGTGAATATTCATCTCATATCCCATCTTATTTCATGTATCATTCAAGGGTCTATGTAATTTTATAATTAGTGTACTGTGCAATTATTCCCATCCTAATCGGCTCTGTGTATAGGCCATCACCACACTAACCACGTGCTGGAGGGCGAGCCCCGACGAGTTTGCGTTAGTGGTGCCGAGTAATCACATGTGTTAATATGTATTAACAGTTTTAATTTGTAATTCACTGTGTCCTGTCTTCAGGGAAAAACCGTCAGTGCACCCTAATGGCTGTCGGTCCTCTTCCCTTGTGAAGGTTGTGCTTTCACGCACCTCAGTGAGATCATCCATCTTGGCGCGGGCTAGATTAATTACGGGCTGGGGAACACCCAAGCAGAATTGGCTAGTCATGACCGAGATAATCATTTCATTGGCACGTTGATGTGTATGAATAATATCAATAAAAACAAGTCTACAGTGAACTTAATTATTTTATTCAGTAGTGACTGTGTCCTAGCCACATATATTCTATTAAGTGTTTATTTCAAGTGATGTGTAGTAAAAGTTTAGTATTACCTACGTGTTTGTAAGTACGCATGGGTGAGACAGACACACAGAACCCACAGCATCCCTGAGAACCCTGAGTCTCAATAGTGCGGTGATTGGGAAGCAGCTCTGGTGCCCAAATTACCAGTAAGTATTTGTGTCATCGTTCGTCTCGTGTCTCACCTGATAGCATCAAATGTAAAGTATTCACTTCACAAAATTGAAATGTGTTATATAACCATAAAACTAAATGCCACTTGCATTATGATGCGGAAACTGCCAAGGTGCAGGTTCACCAAATGTTACATATGAAAATTCTTCTCAACAAGAAAATTATCGCTAGTTGCAAACTTACTCCTTTATTTCAAACTGTTTAATTTCATTTTTAACTGTAAGGTCAAACTTGTAACTTCAGTCGTAAGGTGCTATTTATGAATTAAGTGGCATTGTAAGGTATTCTTTAAATTAACTCCATGAAAATACCATGAGTGCAAAAATTTTCCCACTTCCACTTACCCAAGTCCATACGCCTAGAAATTAAGGGGACCTTTTAAACTTTGAATGTTAAATTTGGCGATGGATGTACCCCATCCCATTCGTGGTTTCACACTATCATGCACGTAGGTATAACCATCATTTTCTCACAAAAAAAAGGGTAAACCTTGGAAATATATTAATTAATCTTCCTACCTTGCCACAACAAAAAAAATTTTCAAAAGTCAACCTCTATTCTTGTTGATTTAAATGTTACAGGATCTCGAATTGGGTACTCCACCATCTATATTGCCGCAAATATAAATCACGAATGCCACCACCCGTCTTCAGGATACTGGTACCCTACGAACTACAGCAAGACTTGTATAACCTCCCGGACCCCAACTTGAACACCTAACCTCAAACTTTGGAACTTCTAACCAACAGCAGCCGGAGCAGACTGCTTGTTCAAACGAGGGGTTAGTGTAGTGGGCTCCAGGGGATCCGAACACCAGAACTTTGACGTGTTCCTGACGTCCACGTATCCCTTATGCCCGTTTGTTCCATCGCAGACGCATCAACCACACAGCAACACTTGACCGATCGACATTAGGTCACTGTCTCGATCAGTGCAGGTCGACAAGAACGGCATTACACTTTTCTTGTCACCTTGTAACTCATGGCCGCTGGTGATAATATTTAACATTCACCACAAGAGGTAACTCTCGTGATGAATGGATATGTGACCTAAACGAGTGTATCCCGTGAAGCCATGACCGTTAGATGCAACAGCCATTGTAGGGAACACTGGGGTAAATGACACCGCTTATTCCCACAGCTTTCCGATGTGTGCGATGTCGACAGGCCCCGTGGCGGAATCCGGAGTACGACTTTGCTTCAAGTGTTTTCAAAAGATGGGGACTCAAATTCCCGCAGGAAGTGTGTAGTGGCAAGCGGTTCCCTAACCGCATTAATTAATAGAAGCATGGCGCCAGATTCGCCGAACGTGTGGTGAAACTGACGCCATGTCGTTAGACTTCAGCACTCAAGACAACTGGCAGGGCAGACGGTAAGCTCCGTGTACCTCCCTCTGCAATTCAATATAGGCTGCAATTTTCTTCATATCCATAGTTGACATAATTCAGGAACCCTTTTAGTACTTTTATTTAGCCGAGGGGAGGTCTCCCTGTATCCTGATTTCACGCCCGGGACGGATTTCACATAATTACAACTTAAGGCCTACGCCTTATTTTTCAGCAGTAGTGACCACCGACAGGTCCAGAGTGCCAGATCCGCTTAACTAAGGTACGCATTCACAAGTGCAGTAACATTTTGTTGTAACTTTACTGTAATAAAACAGTCGTACCATAATTAGATGTGTTTTATTGGATTTAACTCTCATGAGTGTATCGGGTACTGTTCCCTAATAGCAGCATCAAATTTACAAGTGTATTTCAGTGTATGTTTTGCATTTATGGGGCCTGCCTCCCTCAAGCAGGGTAAATTTAGTGATAATATAGGTGTGCGAAGTGGCAGACAGCTTCGCCCGCAGGTAATATTTTACCTTTACTTAATATAACGGACAAATTAAATTAGTTCTCCTTCAAACTGACCACATATCCAGAGTCACCGTCGGCCGTACGACCCCTTCAACAATCATTCTCTACACCGAACGTGGTGCTGGGCACATCACCAATTCCTGTTCCCCACCTGCTCTCAGGCGGGACACGAACACACGACCAGCACCTCTGGAGGCGCAACGCATCAACTTAGAAGTTAACCTTGCATGTACTATGAATTTCAACAGCGGCCCCCTGTTTTAGTAACACCTCTGAGTGACCTAGTGACGAGAGATTATAAAAGCGAGAGCGATGCTCCCCCTTCCCCCCACTGGCAGACAACATGTGAGGTGACAACGTTAGTGTCAGTGAAACACAGAGGAACGCAGAGGTCCGGGGAGCGCTGGGCCATCTACGAGATACGTCTTACTAGTGAGCATAAGTCCGGCTAGGCGATGAGGTGGCATTCCCTTTATCGAGATCCCGTATTAAAGAGTAATATCACGTGGCAAGGCTAGAGTCTATTGCGAAGCTATACTCTTGTGTCCATTTAATTACTTGTTAACTTGTTTGTGTAGCTCTCTATCTTGTATTATATCTGCAAGGCAGTTCACCGTTTTGTATAATTGTAACCTCTCGTGTTAAAATATAATATTGTCAGATGGAGTAAAGTAAAGTTAGTAGATTATGGAGAGAGATATTGTAATAGTGTTTTAAGTATTGTGTTATGTTCAGTTGAAGAGTTGTAATAAATATGTTTGGTAGAATTCCTTCTTTCATTATTAGTCACTCAGTTAGTTATTAGTCCCCTGTACAATCCTGGCCTACTGGAGATAGTGTTGTGAGGAGAGAAGGATTGAGAAAGCAGGAATAGTAGTATATTATTAGTGATAAGTAGGTAGGAGTGTAACAGCATGTTTGTGTTGATATAGATTCGAATATTTACACTGGAGACCTATGGCAAACCAAAATATTTACATTTAAATGTTTTTTTTTTTTTTTTTTTTTCTGATTTGAGCAGAGTTTATTTTATATTGTTTTGCGAAGTGACACATGTTTTCTGGTGAATGGATATGAACACTATCTATTATTTTCCATGGCATTGACTGATAGATATATTCTTTCATTACAAACTATTTAACCTTTAAAAATGAGTATAAAACTTATAATTGCAGTTTTTATTTATTACTTTAATATTGTATTTGTCTCCATTTAGTCGGCATATTTTTTAAAAATGTTTTGTGATGTACATATTGTTTGTATACTTTGGATTTTCGGAAAGTGCACAGTGTGCACGCATAACCAAATTTAAAATTGCAATACATGGTTTTTTATATCCGAACAATGAAGCTATATCTTTCCCTTTGAACCATAATTTCTCATTGCCATTATTATCGACGACCACAAAAATCCAAAAGTCAAAATTCTTATTTCATGACAACTGAAGAGTCCTTCTAATCAACGACATTTCGCTTGAAATGGTTTTATGAAATTATGTTTAATTTCTTATAAAAACAGGGAATTATATATTAGTTGATATTTGACAGAAATTTTAGAATACAGATATTTTCAAAATTATTTCTATTAAATTAAAATTCTTGAATTTTCTTCAATTTCTCCCTTTCATTTAGTATGAGTCATATCAGATTATTTTTGTTATGCTTTTATTTTTATTAATGTATGCATAACCTTTAATTCTGAAATCTTTAATAATTTGCTTCAATTCTGGAACTATCAAGTCTTCTAAATTCTTTGGAGTTTTTTTTTTCTGAAATAATTTTATAATTAACTATTTGTTCCACGAAAGTATTTCTGTTTAGATTATAATATTTTTTAATTTTCAGTACTTTTCCAATAGCTTTCAATTTTTTTTTTAATTTAATGCTTCAATTTCAGTTTTTTAATAAGTTATTGTTTTTACATCCGGATGGTTAGTTTCAACTCTTTGTCAATCCTTTCTATAAGTTCTCGTTTTCTTTTATAGGAATATCCTCTGATATTGTTTTATCATTTCCCTCAATTCAATAAATCCAAGTAACTATGGCTGGAAAACGTCCGACAATTGAGAAGATTGACTTTACACACTTTGAGTTTTCCATTGTCGTTTTCGATAGGTACAGGAAGGCGATAAGCCTTCCTGTACCTATGGATGTAGGCTGCCAGACCCGAAACACCGATGGTAGAAATAAGTGTGTAACCGACAATTTTTATTCTCTGAGAGAAAAAATGATTTTTTAGTTTCATGAGCTTGGAATCGACCATGATTAGTTTTACAACATCGTTAGAAGTAGTGGCTTTATTCAATGCCGAATTCAACGAGTTTAGTTTTTTGGATCCAAACTGAATTTTATGCAGCACATAACCCGGTAAATGTTTTATTTCGTACGATAAAACTTTATGTATTTTGTCGTTGAGACGGATGCTCGAATCGATTTGACCGAAAGCAGCGTCAAACTGACATATTTTGATCTTGCTCATAAGTTCGCCAATCGTGGTGTTGCCAATTCGTTTTTTTTTTTTTTTTTCCAATCATTAACAAGCTATACAAAATCGATTGTTAAAAGTAGTTTTGAAAACTGAATCTTTTGGTAAATTCAGGACTAGTGAATGTCGAATCATTGCACGTTCACCCGCCTTGTCGACATTACCGGCGAATTTAACGAGAGCTTTCAACATTGTTATGTGGTTTTTTCATAACTCACAAGTTAGAGGTTTGGGAAGTTTGACGGCGACGACGGCAAGATTGACTGCCAAGATACAATTAAAAATAATCAACAACCCGGTAGTTGGTTCCACACAAGTTTTAACACTTGCTATAAACAAGAGTATGTTAATGATTAGTATTACTACCGATGTACATATTATTAGCTGTTTACTATTATTACATTTTCGGTTTAACAAATAATTTAAAGAAAACATTATTGATTATTTACAAAAAAAAAATTCTTGTATAACCCCTTTTTAATATATATAATAGTTATTGTTTTATAGCATAAATTTTGATTTGGTAAAAGGAAACATTAGTAAATTTATTCTAGTTTGGTTGTTTTTTACAGCATTCATATTTCCACGTTATCAATCGACACATCGTTCTTGTAAAAATACAAATTACACATATATTTGTCTGTTTTGAGCGTGGTTTCGCATGGTAGAGATGTTGGTAAATGCTTTGGCGAAGGTGATTTTGGTCGAGGTAAAAAGGTATGCATGTTGTTTTTTGCTCTCCTAAGGTGGTACACATCTTCGTGTATCGTATGCAAGTGGTTTACAAAAAATATGTATGTGAATATCGTCACAGCTAACAATACACCAGAAAAATGATTACACGTTTTTTTTTTTTTTTTTTTTTTTTCTATTTCCCTTTTTTTCTTCTTCACAATTCACGTGTAGTCGATAATGTGCATATCATGTACAAAGTTTTTATTGTATATTCGAATAAGAATATCGAAATAAAAAACCATAATATATGTTTATTGTAGTCAGCATCACCCCAAAACGACAAGAGCCCCATACTAATTTTGTATTTTACATTTTGTTTTCGCCGTTTTAACTCTGTGTTGTCTTAGCAGTTCCGGCAGGGACTTTGTTTTTAACGATGCAGCACTAGTACCAAAATGCGTAGTCATGGAGGTTTTTGAGTTTATCTTTAATTTTCCAAATCACAAAGACCAGAGCCCCTAATATTAAAATGGTGTCAATACCCGTCCACATGTATATTTGGTTTTTATTATTCATCTTCTTATATATCATTATGTACGGGATTATTATAGTAAATCACACGTTGCCATCATCACTTTCGCAATCCATAATTAATCGATTATCATTACTGTTCAACTGACGCATCGTAAAAGTGACGGGAAAAGGAAATCTATAAACTTTACATAAATTCAAGTATTGAAAAGTACGAGCGACTGGCAAGTGAAACGTGTTTGAAAATATTATTTTTTATTTGTTTGGGTGAAAAAAAAAAAAACTTTCATTCAAATAATCGACGTAATAGGGTTTTCCTTTGTACTTGAAATCGTAACCAGACGATTTGATTAAGAATGACTCACACCGGTCAATAAAGTAGATGCTTTAATGGATTTCATTGAAATTTCAGCCACGTTATTATCATAGTATCGTACATCAACGTATTCATGGTCTATTTCGTTGACGAGGTAAAGATTCTTTGCGATAAAGGCCAATTTACGTATCGAGGAGAAATTTTGAAGGTAGTTCGTACTGAGTACAACTCGTCGAAGTTGTCTAGGTAAACGAGCAATTTCGTACTGGAGCATCGTTGCATCCATTGTCTTATTTTATCCGTGGGTTAATCTTGATATTTACAAATTTCGTATTTAGCGTCATGTATGAGGCGGACGTAAAGTATTGTCCCTCGGAATAAATTCCATTTACGATTTTCGCACCAACGCCGTATTTTCGCGTAATCATCGGACCATCAAATTCTAAGATGGATAGAGGAGTGTCGGATTTCACACCGATCGATACTTTTTTTTATTCACGTCCTCGAGAAATAATTTATTGTTTTCGAAATACAGTGCAATAATAAGTTTCGATTAAATTCTCCGAGATATTTTGTACGTTGTTGGAATTATTGTGAATCGTGCTGAAGGCAACCATGTCGGTATAACTTGGTGTGCACTGCAACGAATCGAAACTTTCGTTATCTTCCGTTCGAATTACTTTGGTCAATTCTGGAGTACTCACATACACAAACGAATAGTTTTGATCAAATTGGTACTTTGGCATCGCATTAAAAGAGCAATTGGAAGATGTGATGCATTTACTCAAATTTACTGAAACTTTTATGGGATCGTAATTAGTCCGCGAAGTAGACTGTATTATATAGGCGACGATGTAGCCTGTTTCATTCACTAGAATTAATTCAGTCACTTTTAGTTGGAAAATGTTTATCGTCCAAGCATTATACAAACCGAATGATGAATCCAAATGGGCAATGCAAGAAAAGGCACTTCGCGGCATAAACGTTGTCGTGGTTTCTGTCGTGGTCGGCATAGACACCAATTTATTGTTTATGCTAATGACTCCGGGATAATATGTACAAGACTCTTGGCGAATTTTCGTATTGGAATTTGCATACATAAACATGCGAGCCATGATCCAAAATTAACCCCATTTATTATGGGGTTGGTCGGATTCGTAAAAAAAGAGTTGGAGCATTGGCCATTGAATTGCAACATCCATTTTTCCGTCCTGGCCGTCACTGCTTTTATCGAGTCAGTCACAAAGAAACCATAATCACCTCCATCTCGAGATACCACACTCGGCGTCCTGGTAAACAAGGGACCTAAATGTAATGGGATTGTCAGATGCTCCTACATCTGTTTCACTTTATCAATCACCGCCTTTGAATCTATATTGGAAAATTCTTGCCGGGCGACAAAATCCCGAGCCGAAGAATATATATAATCGAAGGCTCGGAGAGTTTCGTGAAACACGTACCCCACATCGGGATACAAACCTTCGTTCGAAGTAACCACTTGGAATTTCGATTGCGATAATGTGTGTTGCACCGCTTCGGTGTAGATTTCATTTTTTAAATCACCCGTCAAAACGTGGGTGCTAACGAATGGCACCGCTATCATAACTGTGTTTGGTCCCGATCTAGGCCAACATATACTTGTTGTAGGTCGGGGTAAATAATTTTTAATCGTGCCAACCAGTTGATTTCGTAAAGATTCATCAATTTCGTCAAATAAATATGCGTAGATAAAACTCGAAAAGATGAGAAACAGTGGAAAGGAAATTGAAAATTGATACTAGTTTGTACCCCACGGCTGAGTATAGTCTGTCGGTGACATCGGTATCTTGCTGTGAATGGTTTGTATGGCAAATTTCACGCGATTCCAGACATCCGTTGATCTATAGTACTTTGAACGTTCATTCATTATACTTCATTCATTTTACCAAACTGCTCGGTATCTTGTAGCCAGTCGTATTGAGGTAAAAGCGTAGTGTTAGTTTCAAATGTTTTCATCACGAGATCGTTGCTATCATCAACATTTGTCGACAAGTATTGTTTGTGATAACGTTGTATTATCTTTACAAAACGAACAATGTATGTTTATATTTTATTCATTTGGACAATCACCTTTATGACTTATTTTAAGAGTATAATAACGAAACCCGCTAAAATAATTCCCAGACTTATAAATATAGGGGTACCAAACTTTTTGTGAAATTTTAAAAGTAACGTACTGTTATGACACACGTTTTATTTATTCACTATAACCGTTTCAATCACACTCACTGGATTGGCGCTTGTTCCCCCTCCCCCCCCCCCCGCGAAATTAAAAAAACGAATCAATCGCAATGTCTTCACATAGCACAAGTTTGCTCACCTCGGGAAGAATTTTGTTTATTTTACTCTCGTCAATTACGATGGAATGATCGGAAAACATATCTTCAGAGATATGTCCATTTTCAGTTTCCAAGACCTTTGGGACAAGGTGTTTATACACTGCATATCGACCGAGATATTTCACAGCCATGCCGACCAACGACACTCCTTGTTTGAGCTTTAGTTTAGGGGTTTTTTTTTACTCTTTAAATACTTTAAAAAAGTTTGCCAATCAAACTTCAAATAGATTGTTTTTTCACTCTTTACTTTGACGATCTTGTCCTTGTGAAAATACAACAGGCAGTGAAATTTGGCACGAGAGAGCATTCCGATCGATGGAACGTGTTAGCGTATATTATGTCCTCGTTCAAGCGGTACAAACCGGTCGATTGATCAAAATGGCCGTGTTTTCCCGCGAGGAATGTTAAGAAGCTAATTGATTCCAGAATATCAATTTCGTAGATGGCGGGAATATGGTTTTGATGATTTTGTAATGCCCTTTTCATATCTACCCTCGAAATGTTGACACCACGTCGATGAGGACGAAAACTTTGTTGTTTTCCAATCCCTCGACGAATACGACGTAATAACCACTCAATTTGAAATTATGCGCCTGAACAGCGGGTGAAAAGCGGACGAAAAGTAAATCGGGTGTGAGAAAAACGAGTCTACGCTTGCCGTCTAATTTATTGGCATAATATTCCGGTCGTTCACTTAGGGCGACACCTTCGATAAAGGGCCGTTTCTCCACGTGATCGGGCCAGATTCCATTGATGAAATCGATTACTCTTGAATTCACCACAATAGTCGTAAATCAATTCGTCGAATAACATTTCGGGAAGATGGCGTATGAATGTTTCGATCGAATCACACATTTCGATTTCGACAGTGATTCGATATGTGTTGAGTAAAGATGTTTCTTCAAATACACGATCAAAAGTTATTCGGTTCCCCGTCTCGCTATTAGAATATACATAACGAACGATTCACAATGCTTCTTCCAAACGAGCTTCAAATCACAAACATCGAGATCAATTTACACTGCTTCGCTCCAACCTACAGGCACGATCTCGCCCCGATAAAACTTTAATTCGGCCCGCCAACCAAAGTAAATTTTGAGTTGATAGGTAATGATACCAGACTCATTTAAACTTCGGATTTGGATTTCCGCCGGTTGGGGGATTTGAAAATGATTTCGCAGGCAAGTTTCTTCATCGTGGCTCGGTGACGATGATGACAATTTGTACAAAGTTTTAATCAATGTAGGTTCGGTATTTTCCACAAAATGATTACATTTCGCGAGGGTGATGGGCTGTTGGATGGAAAACTCAGTTTCGTGATTAACCTTTCGAGGGCATGTGGAAATCCATTTGAGAATATTTCCCGATTGTCGTCGTTGCCGCTCTCGCATTTAGTACCAAACACCGCAAATCTTATGACTCGAATAAAGGAAATAGCCCACCTTCATATATAAGAATAAAAAAATATATACAAAAATAATAATGAGAAAATTAAAAATTTACTATTTAAAAAAAACTACTACCGTTTATGAGGGACGAGGTCATGAGTCCAAACCTTCAGATGAGTGGGATAGGCATGACATTACGCATTAATGGTTCTATGTCGATTTAAAGTTTATGACATTACATCATCCTAAATTACAGTACTATTCACTTTACAGTTACAAGACAAACTTTGAATATTAATTAGTTTTATAGAAACTAATGAATAAGTTTGTTTAGTTTCGTGTGATTTTTTCAGATTGCTCCATGATTGGCACCCCCCCCCCCCCTTGGCCTGACCTATTTCTCCAACAACCAATCACATTGGAGTATTTCATTTCCCTTCCCTTCCCCTCATTTCAGTTTGCCTATATGGCGGAGAGGTCTGGAAAAAGACTTCAGTCGAGCAGCAAGAGCTGGACAGAGCAACATCAACCTTCCTTTTCTCTAGAATAGAAGAGAAATAAGGTAAGAACAAAACGGTAAATTAATTAATATTGTATATATATATATATATATATATATATACATACATACATACATACATACATACATACATATACACTAGCGGACCCGACAGACGTTGTCCTGTACAAATTTCAAACTTTTTTTAATAAGTTGTAACAATCTGGACCGTTTTGATGAAAATTTTTATAAAAAAAGTTATTACAATACCTGACGTCATCACATGTACAGTTACCACAATTCGACATATCGATTGCGTGCGAATATGTATATACTATGAGCTAAGTTGAATATAGAAGCTATGTTGAATAGAAACTTAAATTTGCACAATGTATAGTTTTTATCTACACTTCAAAACCCTTCACACTCTAATTACATCTGAATGTAATATTTCAATTAGCACGCGATTTATTTTAACACAATAACAACCCAAAGTTACGAAATTCTCCTGAATCTGATCGCAGCGCCACTATCGGGACAAACTGGAAGTAAAATGAAATATTTTTGGATATTCGACACCGCGATCGCAGCGCTGTCTGCCGGATACAATGTAAAACATTCCAAGATCAACAATAACTTATAAATAAAAAATTTATTAAAAAAACATTTAGTAGTGGACCGAATTGTGAATCTAAACCATTCTCGAATCCACTTGAACACACAGAAAATTTCATCAAAATCGGTCCAGCCGTTTAGGAGGAGTTCAGTGACATATACACGCACATAAGAATTATATATAAAGATATATACACAAACACACTTTATAGTATGTTGCTATACAGCAAGAGCTGGACAGAGCAACATCAACCTTCCTTCTCTCCAGAATAGAATAATAATAAGGTAAGAACAAAACGGTAAGTTAATTTTTATATATATATATATATATATATATATATGTATATGTGTGTGTGTGTATATATATATATACACACACACACACACACTCTCTCTCTCTCTCTCTTTATAGTATGTTGCTCTGGCCAGCTCTTGCCATCGACTGAAGTCTTTTTCCAGATCTCTTCACCATATAGGCAAAATGAAATGAGGGGAAGGGAAGGGAAATGAAATGCTGCAATTTGATTGTTTGTAGAAGATAGAAGTGGGGGAAATCAACAACAAATTAGAGTAGACCACAATTATTTTTTTTGAAAGTGGGTAGTTTGGGATGTTGGGAAAGGTGGGAGGGGGAGGGGGGTTGCAAGTTTACATGCAATTAATAAGATGTATTTTTTGAGTGATTTTTTCGATCAACCGCTTCAATTTATTTTAAGTAAAAAATTACGCTTTTTGGTGATTGTAGTTTTTATTTTAGTAATAATTTATTTGTACTTGCAACTTGAAATTGCTTAACCTTCAGTCTCGGCAAAGTCAAACGACATCGTTCAAATTCTAGACTACCGGTTTTAGATACATTGAAATTTGGAAATAAAAATGACGAATGTACAAGTGATAATTTGATCGAATGTGATTCTAAATCACTCACCGGTTTCTTAAACTGTAAAGACCATAGATCCATGTGCCATCATTTAGATTCCGACGCCACTCTCATAGATCCCAAAACCAGTCTTATTAAAATAATTCCCTACAACAAATAGCCGTGCAAGGGGTATTGCATGTATTTGGAATATAGAGGCCAACGAACTTGCATGGCCAAGAACGGCGGACAATGGATGCTTACCTTGGATGGTAACGATAGGTACTTGTGAATTTGTGGTTGTCAATATCCGAAATTTTTCATTTCTGCAAATTTGTACGCCGATTGCACAATATTTCCCGGTTGTCCATTCAATTCAAAGGCTACAAACGTCAACGATCCGACACAATGGAACTCGTTTGAGGAAATTTCCTGCGAATGTGATCCCCCGCACCAGTTTAAATCCTTTGCTAATGGCGGACATTTATGCACAATACCAACGTATTTCGAGGCTACACGTGATGATTTCATCGATTTCGTACCGATCAGACTTGATTATCTAGACGCAAAATTCAAATCCTTATTTATAGATATTCGAAAACAAATAATACCAGATCCTTGCAAAATTGATGCCCAATCTGGCGAACGGATTCTCAGCGATAAGGACGGATTGTGAAACTGGAAAGGCATGGTTGAATGTTACTCGTACGATTCGCGTTACATCCCCGTCACTTTTCAGCATGATTGCCTGCTCAACAACAATGGTCGATTACCGAATGGAATCGTTAAAGTTTCAGATTCCCAATCTTCTTTATTGGTTAGTGAAACACATACCACCCACAAACAATTATCATACAAACCTTTAATTGGTTATACTTTCAGAGTTGAAGAGATAAACATAGTGATTTAGAGTTTTTAAGAATTCCTAGTTGTCCATTTGTCACTACAACAAGATCCTTATTGTCCCTGGAATTTTTCTACCATGCTCCTACAGAAGACGCCAATTATCCACCCATCGATGAATCGCCTGAAATCGTGGATGTAAGACCTATATTCGTGGGCTACGAAATTTATAATTTAGTCAATACTGTTGTACCCAATATTAAGATATTCCGTTTTGCATTTTGTGGCATACGGTCATTTAGAACCAAAAAAATTCCTACATGGGGTGAAATTATTTACATGTGAAATTCTCAAGATCTCGACTACCTATATTGGGAAAATTTATCTCAGTATTGCCACAAAAATCGCATTGAACAATTTGACGAAGAACATTTCAACAAATGTGATTTCAAACCATAGTTCATACCCCCGACGTTGACACCTCCCGATGGAAACAATCATCTAACATCACAAATGCTCAATCCAAAAAATACAGGAGTATTTATTCACGACCTGGCTAAAAATATCTGCTACCCGATATATTTGAATGAGAATCTCGTTAACAAGTATCGTACATTAGTTCCTCAATACTCTCTCGGAACATTTCAGATCCGATACACTCCCGACGTATATCTCAATCGCGACGTTGTCTATGATGATATAGTAGAGATCGATGAAGGATTTTTCCAGGATATCAATGGACGATGTGATTTATCGGCTTTGACTGAAAAATCTCAATTCAATCCTTATGAAATCGTATCCCACAACAAAGTCAAGTAACACATGGATTTTTGTTTTTCATAAGCCAACCATTAGTCGTGAACATTGAGAATTCGCTCCTGTATGCATTTTTCAACCTGAAAAAAAATGCACAATCGATACCTTTGGTTACTTTAAAAAACAACTGGGACTATGTTGTACCGAAACATTCTCTAAAGCTCCACCAACTCATGAAAGAACAAAAAATTTTACAGAATCACATTGTATTTAAAAATAGCAAAAAAACAAAAACCACTCGCATCAATTTTCGCACAATTTATGACTGCATAACCAAAAAACAATCTTGTTGTCAGCATCTCAAGACTATTATTACGTAAACCAAGTATGCACCTTGGATCCCTTTATTAATTCGTTGAGACATATTGGAAGAAAAAATAAACTATAAGACAATTACAACTACAGACTATTTGCAACAAATATGTATACTTCAAGTGGTTTGGATTTTCTAATGCCTAGCATTCGATAACTCGATGCGGAAACAAACTGGAGAAAATTTTATTTTAATCAGTTTGCATATATGGTAAATGATAGCTTTATAAATTTTTTAGAAGATATATTTTTTTACTCATTTGTAGAGAAAAAGAATCCTACCAGAGTAAAGTATGATTTGCAAAGATTGTTTCTGGTCGAAATTGAAAACAACGAAGATGACAATCGCAAACTATCATCCACCGCCAAAGAGTTTCTATCCGATTTGATCTAATGCGAATCGTTTTGGCAGTATTTTGCATATCCGAAACATGAACCAAGAGAGACGTTAATGCCGCTGTTTAAAGCGATCGATACCCGAGGTTGGTTTTCAACTTATATCGAATATCGTACCGATTGAAAATACATTGGTTTATTCGCAAAAAAACGAAAAAATCGAAAACTTTGTTTATCATACGCTTTTCTCGCTATCGTGTTGCTTGAGTAAATGCCATCCTTATTTTCTAATAATTTAATGTCCTTTTGCCGACATTCTCTTGTCAGAAGTCGAACAATCGGTGATGACAAAAGGAAATATATGTCCTTTACAAAGGTGTTTTGTTAATGTAAAAATAGGCGACGAACCACAAGTAAATGGAACTTTGGTAATGTTTGTAACACCGACTCATACATCATTGAATTTTCGGGCAGAACCCTTCAAAACCCAAATTAGAAGATTCGTTTACTCCATCGTTTTTAATTCGAGCCGAAATGCCAAATAAAAAAAAATAATAAGGATGGTGAAGGTGGGGGTGGTGGTGGTGACAAAAGAATATTACGTGTTAGTAAAAAAAACTTTATTGGATCCAAGAGTGGGTTTCGTGTTTGCAGATGTGAATTTATGGTTTTACCATCACTATGGAATAGAAAATTGTGTGGGAAAAACTCTCGAAAGTACCATTAGCTAGCTCATAAATTTGTTGAAAAATCATTGCGGTGTGGAACAATATTTGAATAGAATATTAAATATCGAAGTGATAAAAATACAAGTTTTATTTCGCACAAAACTACACAATCTGATAGTCCCATCGACACTGTCTTATTTCCCAATTAAAATAGGTATGTTGATTGGCCAAGATTTAAAATCGGAAGACAAACACGAACTGTTGCTGGTTTTGTAGGATAATTACCAATCCTGGTTGAATCCCCTCATTTCAGCACTATTTTATTTGTGAATATAGTAGGTAAAAAAATACAAACTTTTTAAAATTATTTTTATTATAATCATTTTTTTTTTACATAAGATTCAGAAAGGAATTCCAAAAATCCGAGAGCAAGTGCATACCATGACGGGATGAATGTTATAATCTTCAGTACATGTGGGATTTTTTAGTAATATTGTCCCGGTAATAGTTCCTGGACTGAATCGTAATGAGCTTTGAATATATAGGAGTGTTCAGTTTCTTCCTTTTCTTCTTCTGGTGTAAATTGGACATCTTTTTTCGAAACAGGATAACACAAGTTTATGTTGCGAACAAAAACGAGGAGTCTGATGATGTTGCAATTTTTTTTCATAATAGATTCGAGATCCAGGGTACAATTTCCATGCAGTTTTTTCCATCTCGTTTCCATTACCATCATCGAAGATGTAGAACCGACTGACTTTAACATCTTTAGCCACATGTCCATCTACTTTGTCGTGAACACAGTTATTTCTCGGTATACTCTTCAACAGTACGTAAATCATCAAGTGAGTATCGCTGTAACCTTAATCGGCCGAAAATTAAAAAGTAAGTTTGGGAAACTTGCTCTGGTTCATGTGGTAAGTTCGAATATATGCAAACTGGAATTTGTAGGCGTCCATTGCCTCAGAACCCACTAAGAAAGCGCTGTTGAAACCCATCGTTGTCGGCACCGAATGATACACCAAACAACAGCCGATATATATACAGTAAAAGATTTTTTTTATTTTACTCTTGAAAAAAAAAAACATGAAATAAAAAAGTTTCTCTCTATAAATACACCTTCCTTTTAGTATATTTCAGTCCTTCTATGACCATGCACTGGGAATTCTTATTTTGCCGTTACTTGAATCAGTTCAACGACTGTGTAGAATACTTGGCTCGTAAACTTAATGTGACTTTTCAATCTTGTCTCAAAGATACAATTCTCAAATGCAAACTGATTGGCATATGTGGTATTCCATCGTGTTCTTGTTTCAATCGCGTTTATTTGGACTTGTGCCATTTTCACAACTTGAACTATACGAATTGTATAACCATAGAGGATCGTCATATCTGAAATATATTTTCCGTGATGCTGGGATCTGATTTGGATTTGAGATTACTCCATCATTATCGCGGTTATTGTGTTGGCATCGAAATGACATCACCCTCGTCATCATCTTCGTCACCACCATTGTTGTGCGAATGTGTGATGGAATACTGTATGGTGAAATATTCCAAAAAGAGGAAATTAAACGTGGAAAATTATTTGATGATAAATTCGCAAATTCACGGTTATTTCGTCGAAAACGAATAATCACGAATTACCACACATTCGAGTGAGTCGAACACCCAGTCATCGCTTTTGCATCAACAAATATAGTTACACCAAAAAAAAAAAAAAAAAAAAAAAAAAAAAAAAAAGGACATTGTTTCGAACTGATTTTGCCCGTGGGTAAAGAACCATATGAGTTTGTTCACCGTAATCCTGAAGGTGGAAACTTTGAAAACGATCTTGATTTGTGTACTTTATACTCTTTTGAAGTGGATGATAAATACATTGTCTACGATCATCAACTTTTCGGGTACGTATTAAAACGATTTGTCGACCATATCCGGCTCATTGATAGTTTCTCCAATAAACTAATTTTCTCACCATCAATGTTGTTGATTCGGCTGGTCTTGTATGCATTCGACAATAATGAAGAACCGGCAAGAAAAATGGTTGCGACTGGCAATTGTTTCAAGCTCGTTTCAATGACGTATACGTAAAATGAAAAAAAGAACAAATATTTCAAACTTGAACCGTAAACAGTTGATTCCTCAGATTGGCGATCGAGATTTCTTTGGGCTCGTTGTCAGACCTGTACTGAAGAACATTGACACATCCACGATACCCACAGTTTATTTGTGATTTTTGTGTCGTTCCGAAAAAAATGTCGACATCGATTCGTTCAATCCTGTTTACTCCATAGTCTCGGACGTAAACCTGGCCATGAGCACCGATTCGTGTAGGATCGACAAAATGATTTCCAAACTGATTACTAAAGGGTACTGGTTGCCGCTGGATAAACGCGATATGGCAGATATGAAAAACAGTACTTCTACTGATAACTTTTGCACGTTCAACAGGATATTTCCCTTGAATTCCAAGTTAAATCCTAAAGTGAAAGTGAATAAACTACACTTAAAGATTCGACGCTGGTTAGGCTTCATCGAGGTGCTTGTGTATCAAGGTATCTTCAACTTGAATAATTTCCAAGGTATGCCATTCAAGACATTTGTGGAGGAGGTGATGGGAAGAATTTGCACCAAATCCGCATTTGTATTGACCATGGACGGCGATTCGGAGCGTGTTTTGATTCTGGATAATTATTTCGGACCGCACATCACAGAGCAAATATAATTCACTTCCAATATGGGCAAATGGCAAGCTGTTCACCGCGATAAACTACTTGAGTACAAAATTAAACACAAAACCTCTCGTTCGTTTTTTAGAGCTCGGTATAGAAAACGTCTTAAAGGTGGGAAACGATTCTGCTATGCATCTTGATGCTCTGCATTATCCACGGGGAAAAACATACACACCTCGAGATGTCCCTAAAATATTCAAGAGTGGTAATTCAGATGTGATTACGTGCCAAGGAGCATGTTTTCCAACCAAAGATTCCGAACCAAAATATCACGGATCAAATAACTATTGGAGCGACTGCTGCGATGCATGTATGTTGGTTCATCAAGATCCCTACCTGTTGGGAATAGATGATTATTGGCGCATAAAAGAAGGCACAATTATTCCGCATGTAAACACGATAGGAACTGGTTTCGGTGTAGATTATTCGCCGTATGTGACAGATATGGGTGATGAAACCATACACTTTCTCCTAAACTCGTATTATTGCAATAATTTTATTATGTCTCTGGCGGGTGACGAATGCACAGGCCATTTAGATAGTAAACTTATAGGCTTTTTCATCGGAAATTACTTATACAAGATTATCGAAAATAGTTTCGTGGAATTGGCTCATGGAATCGATCAGTACGATGCAAAGAGCCCGCAAGTACCACCAACGGGACAAATGCCCGATTACATCGAGGAATGGAATAACTTCGTCAATCACGAGGCATTCTGCATAAATCCAGACAGTAAACTCAACGACATGGGCATCACAGAAAAAACTCCGAGACATTTATTTTGGACCAAAGAGTATGGGGAAGGGGGTAGGCTTGTGGAGCCTTTGATACTGACCCGCGATGTCGAATCCATACTTTCCGATAAAGATACTCGGGTTTGAATAGGACCGCAAGCTGATTCGGTGCCATACCACTTGAAATATTTAGATAACAGTAAACGTAAAATCGACGAATATCAAATGCTCGGCTTAATGGGTAGTTTCCGACCAAATATCCCGATGATTTATCCAATACAGAAGATATTTCCGACATAATTGCCGATATTATAACCTCTTGCAACCAAGGATTGGGTAGTAATAAGCTCCTACTGCAATTATTCGGTGAGGTCGGTTTGAATTTGGTTCTCAAGGCCCTAGTCAAACACATCGGGCCCACATTGATCGAAACGGGTGCAAAGATCTTGAATCATCAGTTAGGAATTTATTTATTCAGAGCCTTGACGATAGAATTTGTTACAAGAGCTGTGATATCGACTGCTTTGAAAATCGTGGGATTCGTTGTCAGAGCATTTGCTGCAGTTACCCTTGCTTGGGTGCCCATACTTGATGTTGTATTGATCATGACTGCAGTCGCCGATGTGTTTTTGACCATATTCGATCCATTCAACTTGCAAAACCTACAAGGTCAAGATTATGTAGATGATATATTAAAGCTGGAACTGGAATTGAAACAAAAGATTTGGGATTTTCGAACGATGGAATATACACCGATTATGGTCGTCATTATGTGGAAGAATGCGCACGAAGGAGTTGATGATTTAGCGAATCATGTTTCCATCCAACCATCTTCTATCGATAATGGTGCCGACACCGGTAAATTAGCGGCCTTTTAAAAAAAGATGCCATATTTAACCCACCTGTTACGGGTATTCATTCTACTAAAGTAGTAAAAGATGACGATTTAAAAACATTATTGCAATTTCGTTTACAATACCTACTGTCCCACAAAGTCAACTCGAATGGATCTCGTATCGATTGGAACAATGTTGGCGGTAATGATGATGATACGATGTTGTCAAATCAATTGAAAACTTTTAGTGCACAAAATCCAGATCAAGTTTTGGACTTTACACTCTACACATCTAAAATAATCTCTCGAGTAAACATGATCGATAGAGGATTGTATTTGCTGGAGGTTTCGATACTAATATCGGGAATAACTGCATTTTTCACCAATATAGCAATACATTTATTTATTGTATCAGTTATTTTATTAGTAATGGCGACTTTAAACAAATGTCTACCTTTTATCAAAATTTATAATAGGTAAATTGAGATACTTTCTTAATCGGCAGTTGTTCTTTGTCACGCATAGGTAGAAGTAGCAAGCCATAGAGTTCATCAGGTGAATACTTTGTGTGATGTAATTGTCGATCCTTGGCTTATTTGAAAATCTCACAAACTGTTTTTACATATACCTTTTTGGTTTTTTTTTTTCTTCCATAACTTTCTTGATGAAGGTAAAGAAATATCCATCTTCTTTGTATGATAAAACATTTTTCGTCAGCCTATCGATGAAAAGGGAAATTGATTCATCGTCATCCTTATTTCAGACATTGTTATATATAAGTTATTTCGGTCGACTCTGCGATAATTCTGACGTTTATTTTCGTAGTCATATGGAGCGCTTTGATGTGTTTCTTTACTTACACCAACTACAAGTTTGCTACAACACTCTGCATATCACACTATTAATACCAAGAGAGAGAAATAAAGTAGAAAAAATTTAAAAGATTCTTTTTTTATTATTATTATTTTTCAATGACTTACATAAATGAATGCAATATGTGCTAAAAATACTAATATGATTATGATTTTTATAATCGTCGTTATCTGCATTAGTTACATAAATACGATAGTTACGAGGGTCGGCAAAATCATATATTTTAAAAAATTTTGCCAATCGAAGGGGTTTTGTAAATTTTTGTTTCCCAGTTGTATTTTCAATCAAATTGTTGAAAAAAGTATAACTTTGTTCGGCAGTTGCTAATATCTCGGTAGCCGCCATGTCTTACTGTTATTGAGTGCCTTCGAGCACAACAAAACTTACCACCTCATCAAAAAGGTCAAAATTACGGTTTTCTTTCACCCGAAAATTGTTTGTAAAGTGAAAGGTGTTATTTGTAATACGTAAAATATCTTTTAAATCTTTGTCGTTTTCATATACGTATAATTTTATGTGTAGCGGGGGGTCGAAAAGTTTTTTTCACCAGGTTGATAGATAAAACTTTTGTAGTAATATTTATTTTCATTATCTACGTACTCTATACGGGGTGCTAAAATACCTTTTTTTCCCGAATGTACCAAATAGATAAAAGGGTATGTTTTTTTAAGTTTTTCTATTTGAGTTTCCGTTTCTATTATTCGTATTGGATTTGTTTCTTTCAAATTGAAATAGACTTCCGGGCGAATATTTTTATTGTTGTATTTCGATTTAGAAAACACACACACGCTGTAGAATTGTTATATTTTGCACAAATATTTACCCAAATAATTCCCAAAGGTGGTTCATATTCCTCAGACTCCCAACGCATAACCACAATGGATGGTCTATCATCTACGATATTAAAATTGGGAAAGGGATTGAAGGAATTGTAATAAACACACATCTGACACGTTTTCCCGCCCTGATAAACTCTTGGTTGAATGTGTCGAGATTACTAGTTGCATATAAATTCGAAGGATATTTGATCATATATTCCGGGGTTAAAGTAGTATATCCTTTTAAACATGCGAGCTTAACAGTACCGCAAAATTTTGTATGCGAAATATAAATAACATTTTCACAAGTAGGTAGTATGGGGTTCCTTGTCGAATCCACATACACCATAGTTTTATCATTTATACCATAAAAACCATTGATGAAAATGCTATCTGAACTATTTCCTCTCTCAATATCTTTAACTATTTTACTCGAACTATATACGCATAAATAATTCAACATTTTATCATAATGGTGGATTTCGTCGTAATATGCATTGAATTTATATTTCTTCAGATCAGCAATGCTGGCAATTACAACCTTGACATAGAAAGCACTTGGATAACTTTTCATAAATCGCAATGTGGTATTGAAGGGAGCTATCAAAATATCATGTATAAAGTAAATCATAATCGTTAGTATCTCATTGTCCAAATCTGTATTCAGCTGTAAATTAAACTGGTTCGAACTTTGTTGATCACCACAATATATGTATGCCACATCCCCACGGTTATTGTTATGGGTATTTGAGCTATTAAACTTGAACAACTCGCAATTCTCTTCGATAAATTGTAAATTATCTACATACGATTTAGCAGTAAATTTTAAGTTTTCGGTATCTAAAACCAATTTGCCTTCTTCGGACGTGCCAGAGTTTTTGTGGAATAAAATTTTCGTGTTTGCACCATCCTTGAATTGCAAACAATCGTTTAGAACTTCGGGGGAAGCATTTGAAATGATGTCGATGTTCCTTTGAATATTTTCAACTACTTGGAAACTGTTACCTTCGTTAAATAAATTGGCTGAATCTTTTTTGAAAACTATACCACTATCTTCCGTGAATGAATCGATAATCTTCACCACTAGTGTGTATTTTCCATCAGGTATGGCTTCCAAGTACTTGCTCAAATAATACAAATCAGATAAAATTGCTTTGAATAGTACTATTCGATTAAAATAGTGTTCGTGATTGTCATGCGTGTTATAAATGGTTATTTCTCCGGATCTTTATCCTCGTAAATGGCATAAATCCCTGGAATACCAACAAAGGATGAGAGCTTTACGACATAATGTCGATCATCAGTCGCACTATAGATATATTCAGCATTTGATGGAAATTGTTCGTTGACCGAAGTTTTATATAAAGATGCCGTGAAGATAAAATCATCATTGTTGCTGGCATTCACTAAAGGGTTTTCACTAATGACAAATCGTAGTGTTTTATTTGACCTTGTCGTTTGGACAATCGCTTCGTTTTTGTTTCTGTCGTAGAGCAGGGATGTGTTTAAATCTCCTATACAAATGTATTGATATATGGAACTCTTGGGTGTGGTGCGCATTTTATACGAAACACCGGTAAGTTGTGTATTTAGTTGGTTTTCCTGAAAACCATTGGCTTTTAAACGTGGCCAAATTCGTCACTAAAACGCGGACAAATTGTTCGGAAACATTACGAAAAAAAAATGAAAATTGGAGAACGTATAAATGTCGCAAAGTAATTGATTAACGCATCATTTGAGTTTAACGAATTTCGCATTTTATTGATAGCTATTACATGAACTTTCCTACGATCCATCAACTTTAATTCTAAGTTGTTTACTGTGCCAATTCAAATCTATTGGTGAATAAACAGCTTCCCCCGAGGATTCAAACACCCCTTCTTGACTATTTTGCTCGTAGATATTTGGTTCGAACGAAAAGATAACACTAGCCGTACTTACATCCAAATCCAAAACTGTTGCCTTGTTTAAAATCAATTTGGAAAAACCAATCACTAATGTATTAGTGGAAGGAGTTTAAGACGAAGAGGAGGAGGACGAGGATGACGGGTAGGAAAACTGGACACTTTGATCGTCGTTTAGTCGCTTAGTAACATACATATTTTTTGGATGGCATATCACAAAATAATGTGTGTTTGAAAGAATAGACATTTCGTGCTGATATTGCACATTTGAAATGTACTTTTTGATCCTGGGATTGTCCATCAGAGATACTGAATTGCTTTCGACTTGAAACAAAAAGGTAATGTACTTTTTTATCAATTCCATCGCTTCTCTTATTAAAAGCTCTGAAGCAGATCGAGTGAGTGCAAAATACTGGTATTTATTAGTATTCAAATCAGTGTATTCAATTTCGTCATTCACTATGATAGTTTTTGTATTTGATATTCGATTGTAATTTTGGAATTTCAAAGAAGAATGTAAAGTATAACTACGAGCGGTATAAATGTACGAATTGTTGCCAAATGTAACATAAACAATGACGTGTTCTTCTTTTAACTTATCGAGAACGGAAATCTGAACCGCGCTGAGTGCTAGTGATGTACAACTATCGATCACTACTTTGACCAAATCGTTATTCGGTGTCACCGCTACACTATTCTTTTAGTTATTCGGCACGACGAAAACGAAATTATTTTGTAGCTTGAAGTACTCGACGGGAAGGTTTATCAAATTAGTATCGGATTTATAAAACTGAGACGTGCATTTGAAAAAAAAAGTGCTTGTTTGATAGGTGTTGTAATTTATTAATGATTTGTGCCGCCAACCGTCTTTATCGAGAACGGAAATTGACAATTTTCCCAATTCACTATTGGGTTGTAAACGAATTTCTTTATCCCTATACTCAAACGTTTTCGCCACGATCGCTTTGTTAGTAAATTTTATGATATTTGGTGTTCTAATTTTACCCCTGATATATGACTTGCCCCCACCGGAGTTTGAACATCCAACCCGTAGGTAAAATCATTATCGTTTTGGCTGATGGTGGACATCAATAATTGTAAAGTGACCGCATTTTTAAATTTAATAATCAAATTATTTACGTTCGTGTAGTTGCATCACGAAAATTATATATCCTTCAAAATCGTGTTTTACACATTTGCCCGATTTAGAGCCAACATCCTGCATCAACCTGGTTGAATATGGTTAAATATACAGCCTCACGAGGTTGTGAGTTTTTCGAAAGTATCACGAATCCAGTTTTGCTAGTCTCGAGTACCTTGTGAAAACTTATAATTATTTTGGCAAGGTCTTTAAACAGATTCGATTGGGCAACCATTATGTAAATATTGTATCTATCCAATATATCGGAATTATTAAATCTCAAACGATGTTGAGAAACTTAAGTGATTTGAATTCGAGTGTATATATATATATATATGTCTATTTTCTGATTTGATTTCCACCAAGTCGATAATATTCTCGGAATAAACGGTATCTGCATTATATAAAAAATTAAATAGTTGAGCGCAATTTTTGTTTAATGCACAAATAATGTGGCGTGGGTCATTTTCCAATAGGCCAATGTGCGAATGTTTAAAAGTCGTATAATTTGTATTCAAATTACGTAAACATTGTGATATAATTAAAAAATGTTGTTTAATACATTTAATCCCAAATCCCTTTTTTCCCGCCTCCTCTTGATATAAATTGCCTGGAAGTTTTCCCTCAAAGTTTAGAAAAAAAAAAGTCTAGTCATTCAATGATGGTAAATTTTGTAAACTGTAAATAAAGTTTTTATAATCGGTTCATTTTATCGTGTTAATAAGAAAAAAATGTTTCAAATATTAATTTGTTAGACTTTCTGGAATTGTAAACGGCTCTTTTTTTAAATTGGCACCACCTAAATCGTCATTGTTTTGAAAACTCTGCGAACTTCCCATATTTTATTTTAGAGTCTTATATACAAGAAAAAAATACATTACCTTTTTTTTGCAACTCATTGCCTATATCGAACTAAAAAAAATTTTGGTTTGTATTTGTTATGGATAAAAAAAAATACTATAAAAGGTTCAGTTTGTAAGTAACTTTATTATTATACCGGCAACATCCATGGTAAAAGGTTTAAAATATCACAATGATCCTTTTTTTTTTTTTTTTTTTTTTTCCTCGAAAATCTCCTCAGGAAACATTTTTAAAAAAATCCATTTCACGGATCAACACCTTTGGAAAAATCGCCAAGTATAAATTACGAGTGAAGCACGGCCTCCCGGCTAAACGAAACTGGAGTTTATGTTTTAGAGATGTGTTGAGTGGTAATGAAATGTGTTCATGGGCGCAACAAATTCGTCGTGAAAATCCCGAGGACAAGTTAATTACTCTTGTATATTAATCGAATTCCGAACCGAAAGCTGCGGAAACAACGACAAATTTTACGTCGGCAAAGTTAACTCTTTAAATGGAACAAGAACTTGTTAAAACGACATTATTTTAATGGCTCGATGAGAATGATGGTGAGTTCGCTACACTTAAATACACAACGTTAAATGGTCCTGCCGGCAGTGGGAAGTCTACATTATTGCATATTTTTTTCGAAGAAAAAAAATACAGAGTTTTTTACACGACCCCGCAACACATTCATTTGCGAAATATTTGTCGACAGATGAAACTAGTAAATGGTTTAACGTTATCAAGTCTCCTAATTCGATTGACTAAATTTAGTTACTATGAATATTTGAGTTTTATGAAGTTCTTGCCACTGATTGATCTTGACAAAATTTCTACAGTGGTACAACAATTGAGCAAGTTTTGTGATATCGGATACAGCACGGCTTCGTGTTTTGTGGAATGCAATGACGACTATTCAGTTTCCTTCGAGGAACAATTGTTTTATTTGTTGACGAATACTGTATGATCGGTGCCTGTCTAGCAAAATTTATAGTAGAATTTTTCCAAACGGTGAAGCACACTTTTAGGAAACTATTGATTGTATTTTGTGGCGATCAGTATCAGCTAAAGCCGTTTGTGACAAACAACCCCAATGACATATCGCTTATTCCCGAACTATACGGTGATCATTTTTTCCTTACCACACAGTTTAAGAACGTGGATTCGACATACCAGGAATTTCTGATAACTTTAAATATCACTCCGAATTGGAAGAAACTACTTACACGTCATTTCGGCGTACACAATCGTAACATGAGTTAGTAATAAAGAAATGCCGATTCGAGCGTGGCCCCCAGTTATCAGAAAACCAACGGTAAATTGAATGCTCGAGCCATCAGAAAACATCAACTGCCGATTCGAGCGCAAACCGCAAAAAAGTGACTGCAAAAAGTTGCGTTTGGGAGCAACCGCAAAAAAAAAAGTGGTTCAAAAAGTTGCGTTTGGCTAAATCGTAGTCATTAGAAAAGAAGTTGTGTTAAACTTTGCGTTTGAGTGCATCTGCAAAAATACGCATAAAAAGTTGCGTTTGGGCGTAGTTGCAAAAAAAAAAAAAAGTGGCTCAGAAAATTTAAATGCGTAAAAATAAAATGTATATAATAAATGGACGCAAATAAAAATCAACTGGTGTCTAATATGATGACGACCATGGCAATGAAAAAGGCTAACACAACTGGTAATGTTTGTAAAGAATATAAATTTAAGAAAGACGTTTTTTCGGAAAGAAAGAAGAAGAAATCTCAAGAGAAGTATGTCAAGTGTGAAACTTGTAAACACTTTTTCAAACCATCTCTCATAAGAAGCCATCTTAAAAGTAGATCGCACAAAGGTCTTACACCAATACATAATAAATCACATGAACCAACAAATGCATAGAACATTTTTAAAGTATCAAAACATTTAATATCAAAACAGAAGTTCCCACGAGAGAAACAAGTGAAATGTGAAACGTGTAGTCACTATTACAAACCACCTCTCATAAGAAGTCACTTGAGAAGTAAAATTCATAAGTACACACCCAGATTCAGTGTAGAAGTAATCGAAACAGCATTTCAAAGTAGGATCAAGACTTATGCTGTAAAGAATGTGAATGCATACATAGACCCAAATCATTTCCTAAACGATGTAAAAGAAACTGTCACGGAACTAATTAATAAACATTTAAAATCACTCAAAGTGAACATGAAACTCTTCACTGAGTACAAAAGGGGAATTGGTGAGAATATTAAATATATAGAAAGCTCCTTTAAAACAAATAAAATTATACTGAAATCGACTAATCTGAAAGAATATTATACCAACAGCATATCGAAAATCATAGCTGAGATGGGGGCTTTCAATAACAAAGAGGGATTTCAGTGGGAACTCAATAGAATATTTAAACTAGAAGTGCGAATAAATAAATATGTACCATTCAAGGGCAGTTCTTATGTTGGTCTCCCAGAAAAAATCAAAGCTATGAAGGCTGTAATTAATATTAAGAATAATGATCAAAAATGTTTTTTGTGGTCTGTTCTATCTGCAGTGCATCAAGTACAAAGAGACCCCCAAAGAGTGAATAAATGCATAGCTTACGGACATGAGTTTAATGATGCACTTAAGGGTTTGGAATTTCCAATGAAATTGGATAGCATACTAACCTTTGAGAAAAGAAGTGTAATTTCTATTAATGTATACGCATACAAAGAAGAAGATGGTGGTAAGAAATATGTAATCTGTCCATTAAAAACAACAAAAAATAAGACGGATAAGCACATTAAGCTACTCTATATCAAAGACGAAAAGAACGACCACTACTGCTGAATAAAAAGTCTTTCGAGACTTATTGCATCACTAGTAACAAATAATGGTCATAAAATCTTTATATGCAATAGATGTTTGCAACATTTCTACTCTGTAAATAAGCTAAAAGATCACGAACAAGACTGTCGAGATCACGATGGTGTTAGAGTTAAACTACCATTTAAAGGGAAAAATAACATATTAAGATTTAAAAACCAAAATCATTCTTTAAGAATTCCGTTTGTGATGTTTGCTGATTTTGAATGTTTGTTGACTAAAATCGAAACTTGCCAACCTAACCCCAACGAATGTTACATGCAACCATACCAAAAACACGAGCCTATTAGCTTCTGTTACTATGTAAAATACGAACATGGATACTATAAACTACCTGTAACTTATGAAGGATCTGACGCATCTAGTGTATTCGTTAAAATGCTAATGGAAGAAGCAAAGTCTATTGGTGGTTTATACACAAATGAAAAACCAATGCTTCCACTAACTCAGAAAGAACAAATTGTTTATGATACAGCTACCCATTGTCATATATGTGAAAAGCCTTTGAATGGTGATTCTGTGAGAGATCATGATCATCTTACGGGGAAATTTAGGGGGCTGCACACAGAGATTGTAACTTATCATAAAGAAATCCATGTTTTGTCCCAGTGTTTATACACAATCTATCTGGTTATGACACACATTTATTCATAAGAGATCTTGGCATCGATGAAAATAAAATTGATCTAATTCCCAACAACAAAGAAAAAAATATTTATTTTACGAAACATGTATGTGAAAGTGTAAATCTTAGATTTATTGACTCGTTTAAATTTATGGCTGGTAGTATCGATAAACTCTCTAACAACCTTTCCAGAAGCCAATTCCGAGAAACATGTAAGCATTTTTCCTATGAACTGCTTGACTTTGTTACAAGAAAAGGTGTTTACCCTTATGACTACATGGATAGTGCTGATAAATTTTGTGAGACATCACTCCCATCCAAAGATGCATTTTACAACAAGCTCAATAAATGTAGCATTACAGACGAAGATTACGAATTTGCGAGAAAGGTGTGGGAAAAATTCAACATAAAATCTCTAAGAGAGTGCACAGAACTCTATAACAAATCTGTTGTATTGATATTGTCCGATATAATGTAAAATTTTAGAGATGTGTGTCTCAAAACATATAAGCATAATTTTAGAGATGTGTGTCTCAAAACATATGGTATTTCACAGCTCCAGGGTTAGTGTGGGATGCTATGCTCAACCATACTAAAATAAAACTAGAATTATTAACAGATTACGACATGATTTTGATGATAGAAAAAGGTGTTTGTGGTGGAATTTCACAATGTTGTAAGCGATATGTTAAAGCAAATAATAAATATTCGAATACTTATGATAGTACAAAGGAAATCTTTTATCTTACATATCTGGACGCCAATAACTTATATGGATGGGCTATGAGCCAGTATTTACCCTATGGTGGGTTTAAGTGGGGGAAATACAAATATAGATGTAACAAAAATAGAAGATGATTCTAACAATGATTACATATTGGAAGTTGATTTTGAATACCCACATGAACTACACAATCTCTACAAAGATCTACCATTGGCACCAGAAAATAAAATATCGGAATGTTCAAAAATTCCAAATTCTTGACTAATCTGGAAGGTAAAGAAAAATATGTGTTACACTATGCAAAGCAATATCTATATCTCAGAATGAAGTTGAAAAAGATCCATAGAGTTTTGGAGTTTGATCAATCAGATTGGCTCAAGTCCTATATTGATCTAAACACAAATATGCGAACAAAGTCTACAAGTGACTTTGAAAAAGATTTCTACAAGTTAATGAACAATTCCGTTTTTTGGAAAAACAATGGAAAATATTAGAAACAGAGTGGAAATACGGCTGTGCACAAGTTCTAAACAAATGGATAAACTAGTGACTAAACCAAACTTTAAAGATAGAACTATATTTACTAACTCTTTGGTTGCAGTTAATGTGATTAAACCAAAATTGTGCTTTAACAAACCCATTTATGTTGGAATGAGTATACTTGATCTATCGAAAGTCTTAATGTACGATTTTCACTATAATATAATGAAACCAAAGTATGGGGAAAATATTGACCTGTGCTACCAAGATACTGATTCATACATCTATTATATAAAAACGCCAGACTTCTACAGTGACATGAAAGAAATGGTCGATCATTTTGATACTTCTGACTAAAAAAAAGATAATCCATATGGTATACCGTTAGTTAACAAAAAGAATATTGGCAAAATGAAAGATGAATGTAATGGAAAAATAATGGAAGAATTTATTGGATTGAAATCGAAAATGTATGCAATAAATGTGGACGGTGGTGTAAAGAAAAGAGCAACGGGTGTGAAAAACACTGTAGTCAGAAATTAGATTAGTTTTGGTGACTACAAAAAGTGTTTGTTTGGTAAAAAAAAAAAAAAAAAGTGTTGTACAAAAGCATGAATCATAAAAAGTAAGAAACATGAATTCTATATGATTGAGATGAGAAAAAAAAGCATTAAGTCCCGAAGATGATAAAAGATGTATTCGTAAAGATAGCATTAATACACTACCATGGGGACACTACAAAATTGAAAAAGAGTGATACTATGGAAGAGCAGTTGCCCATCACGAAGTGTGAGTCACCTTATAGCTGATGTCGTTCGCATAAAATCGTTTGCGACAGAGAGTTTGCAACGGCCGATCGACTTGGAGTAGTGTTTCGAAACGACACCTCGTCTCGAAAGGTCGCAAGTGAAGCATGCCACGTATCAAAATTGTTCGCAAGGTGTAAGCTGTAGGGAATGAATGCTTATCGACATTGTGAACTCTCGCTCGTCTACGATCGTAGAAAGGTGTATCGACGAAGGAGGCAATCCATGGCTTAAGACTAAAGACGTTCTGAACATACACGAGTATGCAAATCCGCGAGAAGCAATCAGAGAACATGTTAGAGAAAAGCATAAGCAATCATACACTGATTTAGGGGTGAACGATCCGTTCACCCCTTTGAATATGCAGCCTCACGCCATATTTATCAATGAGCCAGGCTTGTATGCCTTGATCATGAAATCAAATATGGAAGCCACAGAACTGTTCCAGGGCTGGGTGTTTGAAGAAGGGTTGCCGCCCATACGCAAGCACGGTGTCGACCAGAAGTACAAACCGCTGCTGGACATGGTGAACGCAATCATTGACAAGCGTGTGCTACCGCCGACGAAAGATACAGGTAAACATCACCGGTTCGTACTTGTGTACCTCGGAGGTAAACACTACTATTCCATTAGATGCCACATGCGTATAGTATGTGAACGCATCGATGATATAAGGAACGAGTATCCCAGAGCGCAAGTGCTTCTGGTCATCACAAACGTCAACCCCGTAATGTTGTACAACATCGCGAAAGAGCAGTTGCCCATCAAAGCCAAAGGCAACTGCTTCATCACGACGATGTGTCGCGACGACTTGATCGCCAGCATCGTGCGCAGTTCACAGACGCTCATGCGGTAACGCATCATTGACCCGCATGTGTACGATGATGTAATGACGACCTCATTAGGATGCATCCCCTTAAAGAAATGAATGCGGTTAAGAAATGCAATCGCTCATCGACACCGTGAACAACAAACTCGTCTACAACAGTAAGACGGTGTATGCGATCATCGACAAAGAGGCAAACCATGGTTCAAAGCGAAAGACGTTGTGAGAATACTCGAGTATGCGAATCTGCGAGAAGCAATCAGACATCACGTTAGAGAAAAGTATAGGCAATCATATGCGGATATAGGGAGAAGCGAATCGCTCCCCTTGTTAAATATGCATCCACATGTCATATTTATCAATGAACCGGGCTTGTATGCATTGATCATGAAGTCAAAGATGGCAGCGGCTGAAAAATTCCAAGATTGGGTGTACAAAGAAGTGCTGCCGTCCATTCGCTAGCACGGCGAGTACAAGATCGAGCAAAAGTTCAAACCGCTACTGGATGACTTGAATAAGAAGCTTACAGAGGCTAAAGATGTTATTGACTAAGAGAATAATCAGTGGTTTAAAAAGCGAAAGACGTTGCCAGAATACTGATCTGAAAAAGCATTGCGAGTGAATGTAATGGAAAAGTATAAAACACCATTGTCGCAGATAAGGTGAGTGACTCGAGTCACCCTCCTTGAGAATACGCAAACCCTCGCGCATTTTTCAGATCCCATTTAAAACTCTCTTATAGTGCTATTAAATAAAAATTATACAACAGTAAATGTTTTTAATGGATAACCATCCACTAAACACTGATAACAATACATGTTTGCGCACTATTGGACATCGGTGATTCTTTCACTTTTAACATCATAAATTAGGTTTCTTTGACTTACTAGTACCACATTACAAATAGTTGAAGCCGATATTGGTTTATTAAAATCAACTGTAAGTTTCAGATTAGTTCGATCTTTTTCAATAGCAGGTTTTCTGTAAGAACAATCAATAACATACAATTGTCTTCACCCAATAAATGACCCAGAGTTGAAGCACAGTTCATTATTACGATAAGGGGTATCTAGTTTAGTCTTTGAATGTTTAAATTCCAATTCTCTTTGGGAAACACTTCATTCCGTCCATTCTTAATATAAATATTTTTTAACAAAAAAAGAGTCAAACATTGAACCGCGTGCGAATTGTTCAGGATCTTCTTTTCTGCTGTGCTGAAAACCAACAATGACAATGTCTGGCATATCGAATTTGATTGAATTGAACTGATCTTTAAATATCAAACTGAAATTAGTTTGCATTAGTAGGTACTGGTTTTTCAAGACACTGCCAATAATTAAAACCATTTAAAATCTTGGAGTGTTTGTATAATTTTGCTTTAATTTCATCTCTGTAAATAGAATTGTATTCAACAATTGGCTACAGAATTTCCAATTTCCCAATAACAATTTTACCAGCATCTGGTATATTATCTTCATCATCAGATCCATATGCTTTATTTGGGAGTCTTCTGTAAAGCGAAACATCATCATTAGAATTTCGAATGAAGGTGATCTTGTACCCACTTTTCCAGAATATTTCATTACAATCTCTTATAAACCCAAAGAAATATCTTAATGGATAGGTAATTTCGTTACACTTATCTATCCTAACATACGTACCTAGTTATATCCCCAACATTTGGAAGTATGCTGATTCTGATTCCGAACCTAGCAATATATACTTCATTGTTGAAGTGATGTCAAGGTTGTCAATACTTTCGATTATACAACCATGTTTAGAGATCTCTATTCTTGAAAACTGGAATGGGAAGAAATTTTCACAAAGATCAATAGTTGAAGTTTTGTCACAATTTGTATTTGTATCTCTTTTAGTTAGCTTATACTGTTGTTATACATAAGCTTCATTCGGATGTGAAAATGCATCGCCAATAGGAATATCAAACTCAATGTGCTTGTTGTATTCATTCAAATTATTTTTTGTTTGGTCATTTGGTGGAAACGACTGATGCTCATAACTTTCAATTTTTTGTTGATCCATTAATTATATAGAAAAAAAATTTCTTAAACAACTACACTTTTCTTATCAACCCAAGAATTATGACTACTATCAAAACCTAACCATTTAATTATCATCTTATTGCCTTTTCTTCGCAAAACTTTTTCCAATAAGTAGTCTTTAACATATTTGGTCTTAAGAAGCTCTGGCTCATAAAAAATACCTTTAATAAGTTCATTTTTTAAATATTTTATTCTATATGTCGTGGGGGTTTGTGCGCAATACTCCACACACATCAAATACTTCAGTGGACCAATTTGGTGTATATCCTTTTTCAAACAAATTTTTACTTTAAGTTATACGAACATTATCTCCTATTGCAAACTTTGGTTTAACCATTTTTCTTTCTCCTCCATACATGTTGATTAGAATATAACTTTCATTCTTTACATTTACATTGGTGGGTTTCATTCCTATTGTATTGTGAACAGTGTTATTGCACTCACTTATTAATTTAGGTAATATAGCCACCTATTTATAGTTTCCCTGCGTAGTAAATATCTTCCACATTTTCTCTTTCAATGTTCTATTAAATCTTTCTACAACACTAGCTTTCTTTTCACTGTATGTTGAATAGTGTTATGTTGTTATTGACCATTAATGCCTTAAATGATTTATTGTGAAATTATTTCCCTTCGTCTGTTCGTAAATGCATGGATTCCAATCATTCAAAATAGTTTTAAATGCTAATGTAACATTTTCACCAGTTTTATCTTTGATTGGTATTGCCCATGCATATTTGGAAAAAACATATATCACAGTTAACATATATTTAAACCCTTTCTTAATTCTGTGTATTCCTTTTAAAGATCCAGAATTCATCTCAACTAAATCAGCTTGCCAAAGATCATCGATACCAAAAGATAGAACAGTTTTTCTGGGGAAGTTTTTTCGTATTGGTTTATGAATTTTATTTACAATATCGTTTTTTATATTCCCATCAGTGAATATCGAGTTATTGGTAACACAACATCTACTCACACATTTAATTCTTACTTTGTTATTATTTGTAAGTTTATATGAACTTAGTGTATTTTTCATACATTTGAGACAGTATACATTTAAGTTATCATTTTTCATTTCATGTATTTATATAATAAATGAGAAAACAAAAAATTGTAAACAATATAGAGAAGAATACTGAGAGAAGAAGACAGCTATTTGAAAAGTTTAAAACTTTTAGAAAATTTCACCCAGATGAATATGATATAAATAAAAATCATGATAAACCATTGATACATGAGATAGAAGATTTGAGGCAAAAAATTGTACATGTAACAAATGAGAATAAGAACTTAATAAAAGAACTTGTTCCATTTCCTGTTAAGAATTTAGACTACCTACAGACACCAACAGAAACATCTTTTGAAAGAAAACTGTTTGATAAACAGGCACTGATGAATGCTATGACGATGGCATTAAACGAATTGGCATTGACGATGAATGCTATGACGATGAACGCTATGGCGATGGTGTTAAACACATTGACGATGATGATGAACGCTATGACGAAGCATTGGGGTGTTTGAAAACTGATATCTCACAGTTAACTAACTACAAGACAACATTTATTGATAAGAAAGTGGTCGATTTATTAATTGACTGCAAAGACGATGGTTTTGGACTAAAGGCTGATAAAGGTTGATTGTATATTGGCGATAGCGAAGTAACATTCATCAATGACAAATTTACTGTAAATGGTCGGACATACACTGGAACTGATGGTTTGATGAAATTACTAACTAGTATGAAAGTAACAGAAAGTGACTACACTGCAACCGACTACGAACACTATAGTCGTATCCTAGGAGATACAATTGCAGTTTTTCAAAACAATGATTCAAACTTGGGAACGCCAAATTCGAGTAAAGGGAATAAATGGAAAATTATGGTTAAACCTATTTATGATTCGATTAAAAAGAAACGCCCCTCACCAAAAAAGGGGAAAGGTATAAAGAAGTATACAGACTATCCCAAAGAATATATATATGGATGATGTTAGGATGCTTATTGATCGACTTCTAGTAATTTATGGCGAAGAGAATGCTGGAAATGATAATTATTCAATGAAAAAGTTGGAATAATGAATATGCTCAACAGCAAGTTAAGTGACTTAGTTGTGAATAATCCAAAAGGTACACCATTTCTTATACACATGTTAAACACAATACCACGCACTTTTGGGAATCGGAGCATCATGGAAAATGGTTATTCAATGCCATAATAAATTTGCTACCTTTTGAGTTGTATGCACCCGGTTTTCAGTACTTAGGTCTGGGTACTAGACTAAAAGAGAGAATTGAGCGTGGTGATAAACCCATTAATCCACCAGATGCGGCTGCAATGGAACATAATATAGCTTATCATCATCATAAAGATCTAGCTGAAAGACATGTAGCTGGCAAATAACTAGAAAAGAAAGCGTTCAAAAGATTGTTAAGATCAGATGCTGATCTCAATGAGAGATTGTGGGCTGGTGTTACTGGATCTGCGATGCATATTAAATGTAAGCTTGGTTGGGGAATTAAAATGAAATGATAAAATATTTTTTATAATAAATGAAAGTAAAAAAACATTGTATTTAAAGTTCCTAACGATGAGTTGAAGGGTTTGAATATTGATTCTTTCCTAGCAAAAGTCCAACTGGATTGTAAAAACAAGAAATTAAAGGAGGACAAAGGGATGACTATCACAATTTCAGTTCCACAGCTTAAGAAAATGTCTGAAGAAATAAAAACTGGAAATGGTTTGACAGTTCACAAGGGTGGATTTTTACCCTTAATTTTCGCAGTATTGGAAGCTCTAGGAGCATTAGCTGGTGGTGCATCATCTATCGTTACATCAGTAATTAATGCTATGAAGAAAAACCAAGAATTGGAAGAACAATGCAGACATAATTTAGCTATGGAAGAATACGGCAAGGGATTGAAGAAAGTTAAGTGGGGTAAGATTGTTAAAAAAAAAAGTAACTCCACTCAGTAACTTTGATATTGATCAAATGGTTAAAAAATTAAACATAAAAATTTTTTTGGGGTGTATTTATGATTGATGATCTACTTAACACGCCACTCGGTAATTAATGTGGGATTGTTAATATAGATGTTTCAAAAAACTCTGGTACACACTGGGTATACTATTGGAAAAAAGCAAACAACAAATATTATTTTAATTCATTTGGCAGAAATCCACTGCGACAATTAATAGCATATCTCGGAAGTAATATTTTTTATAACGATGATATAATTCAAAATTTCAATCAAGTAACTTGTGGTCATTTGTGCATAATTGTGCTAAATCACTTTTCACATAATTTTAAATTTCCAAAAATTACTTCACTATTAATAAACAATGGATATATGTGGAAATGCATTAATGAGCTCTTGGATCGAAGATAAAATTAAAGAACACAAGGACAATGATACAACTACCGAGAAGATCAATCCTAATGATTTTTTTTCCAACACACAGTTCAACAACTTTATAATCACACTGACAAGAAATAAAAGAGTATTGGATAAAGCCTATCTTACTTACTTGGAATTAGATAATAATATATATTTCGAATAAAAAAGACTAAGACATGTGGGAGATCCCATTGCACCGATGGATGCAATCAATTTAGAGTACTATCAGAAAAACAGAATTAACATTATTCGTTTAGTTGGAAAATACAGTTCAAAATAAAAAGTACTTTGATAATCAAAGAGAATATTTTTGTATGAGAGATGGAACTATAGTTGAAATAATAATAAAACCAGAGAAATATAAATGTGTTATCAACTAATACCATGAACGGAAAAAATTGACATGTATAAAACTTTCGAAGTATACTCTGATGATATGATATATTTTAAAATACCAAAGCCCACAATGTACCCGAAGGTACAATTGTGTTTATTGAAATAGTTATGGTATACCAATACATTTAAAAAGATCAGATTATGTTGGTTTTTAATGGAAACAATTCCATTAAAAACTTACTTACAATCTAAGAATTTAAAAAGTCTTTAATTTTATTACGATACTTACCATTATTTAACTTATGAGTCATATCTATTGTAACAAAATCATATTCATTATTCCAACATTTTGAACAAGTCTCCCTAAATTTCTCAAACGACATATCACCACCAACAAAATCACTATGAATATGTTTAAGATTTGTATCGTCATGTCTGAATATGCAAAGAAAATTTGTATTGTCTCTTATAAGCTGCTTAGGTACTTTTGAGTATGTCTGAGCTAAATAGAAACAACCAATACATTTGTGTCTATCATGAGTAAAGTAATCATTAAATGATTTTGATGCTACATCTATATCTTTCTTTAAATTGATATATTTTGGTTGGTCCACACTTTTTGAGCATACATAGAGAGTACCAAAGTCCAACCATCCCTGAGCATATATAAAATTATCTATCATAAGTGTAGTTTTTCCACAGTTACTAGGACCCACTATCAAATATCTAAAATTATTAGGTAATATTTCACCATGACGTTTCGTCGATACAGTCTTGTCCGGTATTCTTATTTTAATATCCCAGTCTACATGTTTCATATTTTTCTTGCTCATTTATTAATAGATTTTGTTAATAATATAATAATTGCATAAAGTATTCAAACTAACAGATAACAAATCAGTGTTGAAGAAAAGACTACATTATCCTTTAGAGATAGAGGGACACTTATTGGCGTTAGTTCAGTTCTATACTACTTAGCTAATGAATAACATTATCTCTGGGAGAAATAAGCTATATTTTGTGGGTCAGAATTATATGGAATCAGTAATTGATATTCTAGTTGGTCAATATAGCTTAAAAGATTTTGAAAAAACTATAAAAGTAATTTTTTCATTTAGTGTAGATTTAATGGGTGGGAAAGAAAATGATATATCTTTCTATCTGGATAAAATAACAAAAAGAGTGAAAGTAAAGTGTATGCTTAAATTACAGTTTAAAAGACGGGGTTCGATAGGAAAACTTTTGGGTTTCGAAGAAAATAAAACTCTGAAAGCAAATGTGGATCATTATGGTGATACAACTCCAAAATTTGCTCCATTTGAAACAATAAATATACACTTTAATATAGTAAATGGTATGATATTAAAACATGATGAATATAATCATAGAGAAACTAACATAATTACCACTTTTAAACCAATAACAACATTTGGATTTGGCGACACGATCTATTACGAACCAGCTTATCCATTATTTTTTCCCATGCAAAAAAAAAACCAAGTTAATGAAATAATAGTTGAACTTAAGGATGAAAAAGGTAAGTTAATTAACTTTAATTTGTCCGAAAGAACAGTGGTATTAAATATGAGACTGTAGATATTTTGTTGGGTTGGAAGTAATAATATTCTATATATAATAACGTTAATAGTTTTTAAACTATAATGTTTCATGTGATAAAGATGAATAATATTTCTATAGAAAGTGGAATGATAGATTTAGAAAAAGAACTCAATGTTTCGGCTACTTTAATATGTCGAATTTGGAGATGTGTATCTAAATTTTTAATTAGACTATGTTGTAGCACATTGCCGAAGTCAGAGCGATGATTGTGTTTTAATGATTGGATAACCATTAAAACTTTATAGAGATATGAGCACAAATAAAAATCAACTGATGTCTAATTATACGACGACCTTCATTTACTCTTTAAAAACCGAATAGAATGCATTTGTTTAGCACCAGAATCCACCATTCCATCATATGCAAAACTTATACCTCCACAATTAACATCATTAAAACTTTTTCACTGAAAATCTGAAAATATCTGTCTGGTAAGGTAACTTTAAAATTTCCAGAAGTAATTACCACTTTGTATCCATACCGTGTATCAATTATTTCAGCATGGTCTATGGGATAGGACTGTCCAATTGTAAGTTCGGAAAGTTTCTTAAATTGTTTGGTTCCGTTTAATACATTTAGCAACTGATCCATATTTATTATATACATTGTTTTATTTTTACGTATTCTGAGCCAATCTTTATTTACTACTAAACCCAAGAGCATGTTTTTACGCGTATTTTTGCAGATGCACTCAAACGCAAAATTCAACACAACTTTTTTTTCTACAGACTACGATCTAACCAAACGCAATGTTTTTGTGCATTTTTGCTGATGCAACAAAAAGCAACTTTTGAGCCAATTTTTTGCGGTTGCGCTCGAATCGGCATTTGATTTTTTGGATAAGAAAAACAACGGTATTTTTTTCTGATGGTTTTCTGATGGCGTGAGCATTTAATTTACCGTTGGTTTTCTGATAACTGGGGGCCACGCTCAAATCGGCATTTATATGCTACTTAAAACATGCAGTTTAACATTTTACAAGCATTAATGTAATGTTATGCACATATGTGTTACAAAACACGTGCATAATTGGGTGACCAGTCTGCAAGACTTTTGGAAATTAAATTTTACTGTTTGTGCTATGTAACAAATTTCTACCTGCATGTGTTTTGTACGAGTATGCGAGTTTCAGTGTCCTGGAAGACCAGTGAAGCAACGAAACAGCGGTAACTCCAATGTAAACAAAGTCAATGAGTCATTAAAAATTTTCAGTGAAAAACACATCACGTTAGCATTCAGCATGAAGTTAATTATCCATCAAGATCAAAGAACAAGTCAAGAAAATAGGCATAGGGAACCATGGAGTTTATACAGAAGAAAGTTTCGGATATTTATTTTTTTGGACATTTTCAACAAAAATTTCATACTCGTTTTTGCGTGCGAACGCCATTGCTGGGGTGTTGAACAAGGGGGAGTGGGCACGAAGTGGCTATTTTACAACAACACGTGGACAATGAGCCACCCCCTTCTAATTAATGACCCGGGGACTAGCGGGTGACAGTAGATGTCTCTTGCGGATCCAAGAGTAACCCAATACTTAGTCTAAATTTCAAGCAGATTTCTCACTTTCAAGCAAATTTTAAAATTGTACTGGAGACATGATTCATCTCTTCAAATTTAATCCCAAAATAAAGTAATTTAAGGCCACACTCAAGCTAATTTAAACAAAATCTGCAATCTAAATCAAACTCACTGAAAAAAAAAAAAAAAACAATTGAGCAGTATCCTTTCGAGCCAAATTAACTTGGTTTTTTTTTTTTTTCATTTGCTTGATCTTGGCTTTAATTTGCTTGATTTTTAACCTAATTATTGCATTGTTCTTGCAAATTTACTCTAAATTTGCTTGATTTAGATTGCAGATTTGGATCACATTAGCTCCAATTTGGTCTTGATTTGCTTGATTTCGGCTTTAATTTGCATGATTTTTACTCCAATTATTGGGCTGTGCTTGAAAATTTAGAACAAATTTGGCCTATTTGACCTGGAAAAGGATCCTGGTAAATTTTTTTTTAATTGCATGATTTAGCTTAAATTTGACCCGAAAAGGACCCTGCTCAAAAATGTTTGTAAAAATATTGTTTGATTTAGCTTGCATATTGCACTAAAAAAAACCTGCTAGAAAATTTGTGTAAAAAAATAAGCTTGATTTAGCTTAAATTTGACTTTAAAAAACCCTGCTCAATGGAATTTTTTAAAGTGTGCTTGATTTAGATTGCAGATTTCGTTTAAATTTGCTTGGTTTTGGGATTACAATTGAAGACATGAATCATGTCTCAAGTAGACTTTGAAAAAAGTTGCTCGAAAGAGAGAAATTTACTCGAATTTTAGCCTAATTATTAGGTTACGCTTGGATCCACAGTAGTGACAGTGACCCGTCTGATAAAATTTCAGCACAATTTTTTTCTTCCTCTAAATAATTTTTCTCTTTATAAATAAACAAAAATTGAGTCTGCTCAACAAGTTGAACAATTAGTTTGAATTCACTAAACTACAAGATCTAAAAAAAAAATTTAATGGTTTTACTGCCACAGATTTTGAAATTTATGATTCTAAATTTGAAAATAAAATTAATTGTATTTTAGATGGTAAGTATAAAATTTCATTGTCAGAGTGCTATGTGAAATATTTGATAAGAATAATTTGAAACTAATAAATGAAAATGAAATTTTTATAGCATATGGAGGTTTAAAAGAAATGAAAAATGGAAATTTTGTACATTATATAGACTTTGCTTAAGAATTTTGATCAAACTTTATGTTATTTTTAATAAGTATATTCCTTTAAAAATAAACATGACATTGCCTGCCTTCCCTTGCAGCCTGACTAGCATTTTAAAAGGTGGTGATGTTTCAAATTCGCCTTGCTATAAACGAGATATAGCATCTGACAAAATTATATAATTATTTTATGAATTTCATTCAAATTTACAAAACTTACAGTTATCACTCTTTGAAATCATTGTCGATAAATATGAAATTCGTGATATTAGTGAAAATCTAGAGCAAACAGAAGTGTTAAAAAAATTAGTAGAGCTTCGAACATAATAATTTTATTTGTGCCAATTTTATTTATTAATTAATATTGTTTATATTAAATTTTCAACAGTTTATGACTGTTTTTATATTTTTCTTTATCATTACTAAAATGTATCTCTTTTATAATAATGGAATGTCTGCTCAACGAAATGGAGAATAATTGCATATGCAAGCAATGTCAAAAATGTGGTAACGTATTATATGTTGAATGTATTGCATCACATAAACACGCAAAAGATAAGCCCATTAACACCTGTAAAAAACGTTACAATGAATATTCTAGAAGTCATTATGAGCAAAATAAAGAGAAAGTACAATGTAAAAATGGAAAATACATTTGCAAGGCAAAACTTGAAAAGCATAAAAATACTAAATTGCATGAAATTTTACAAGTCGATCATTCAACCAAGAGATGCCCTGTATGCAATGTGAATAAGCCTATTTATTCTTTCGTATCTCACAAAGACACAATAGATGATCATTTTAACATCTGCAGAAAAATGTTATAGTGAATATGTTATCAGTCGATACGAGTTAAAAAAAAAAAAAGAGAAAGTACAATGCTAATGTGGAAAATATCTATACAATCATTCTCTGAAAAAGCATAAAATAGTAAATCACACAATAGCGCAATATATATTCTAAATGAAGTTCAGTATTCTCCGACATCATACATTTTATTAAAATTTATTATATTTAAATGACTTCACTCAGCTCAATAACAGATCTGAGATTGCACAAGTTGAGAGTTATTGGAAGAGATTTAAAAATTAAATATTGGTGTAATTTAAGAAAATCTGATTAAATTACAACTCTTACACCAATAATTAAAAATGAACAAAGAAATATAAACTTTACAAATTTTCCTTTCCCAAAAGGTGGAACAATATATAGAAAAGACAAAAAAAGAGGACTTAAAAGAAATACCCCCCTTTTCTACTAATGTATATGTAAACAAAAGAAATAGAAAAACTAATAAAATTTACGCATTCGAAAAAACTTTGAAATGTAGGTTATCAAACATGACATTTAATATAGTGTTGCCCAGGAACTTTTTAACTTCAGTAAAACAACAAGTATTAAAAATAATTTGTGATCAACTTATAAAACTTAGACCGGTGAAATCTAATATTAAACTTGTCGCCCATTTTCGAAACCGGGAAACTGATGAAATACGACTATTTGGTGATATTCAATCACATACATTTAAAATATTGAACGAAGGAGGCTCTATTGATGGAAATAAGTTCAATTTATGTCCACTAAAAGTTACAATACACAGAAAGGAAAAACATATAAATTTACTTTTTTTTATGATACAAACTAGCATTACTGGTGGATAAAATATCTATCTAAACTGCTTTCAGCATAAAACAAATAAATACAAAAGTCAAACTTATAAATGCGATATGTCTCTTACAATTTTTTACTCTCAAGAATGATTAAATAAACACACAGAAGGCTGTTCTAAAACCGAATCAGTAATATTGTCAGTACCTTTAAAAGGCAAACAAATAAAATTTAAAAAATTACAAATATACAATGAAAGTTCCTTTTGCAATATATGCAGATTTCAAATAAATTCTAAAGAAAATATCAACAACTAAACCAAATCCAAGAGAAATACAAAACTTTCGATTTATCCAAAAATATCCAGTTTTAACAGAGGATGATATTGATAATGGCTTTAAAAGAATATGTCTAAAGAATGATATAAACTTACAAATGCACAAATAAAAACAATTGATTTAAAGTTGAATGACGGATCATATACAATAAAATATTAGTTACACGAAGCTGCTGGTTTTTGTTAATATATTGTATCTTGCTATGGTGATTATAAACCACCAGTTGTATATGGAGGTCAGTTTGCACATCAGCATTTTATAAAAGCAATTTAAAAATAAGTAGAAGAAATTGGGGAAATATAATCGCTAATTGAAGCAATGCATCCTGTATCAAAAGAAGAAGAAAACTCAAAATAAATCTAGAAAATTTACTGTATGCAATTACTAAAATGCCGAGCTATATAAAAAAGTACACCACCAGGATCATATAACTGGAAAATTCATTAACTCAACATGCAAATATTGTAATCTTCAATTAAAATTGCCCAATTTTGTTCCAATTTATTTTCATAACTAAACCGGTTATGATGCTCACTTATGTATTAAAGAGTTAGGTTATGATGAAAAAAATTTAGATTTAATTGCTAAAAATGAAGAAAAAATTATTAATTATGGGGGGAAAAAGTTTAAAAATCAGGTTTATTGGCACTTTTAAATTTATGGCAAGTAGTTTAGATAAATTATAATATAATTTAACTAAAGAACAAATTAAGTATACACAAAAACATTTTCCAGAAGATAAAAAAAATTTAGTTTCTAGGAAAGTTGTTTATCCATATGATTTTATGGATTGTTTAAATTTTTTTTAAGAAACTGAACTTCCACCAAAGAACAAATTTTACAATAAATTAAATGATAGTGGTATAAGTGACAATGATTATGAGCATGCAAAATGTAAATGGCACCAATTTAATATAAAAGAATTTTGGGATTATCACGATTTATATTTAAAAAGTGATGTTATATTGTTGACAGATATATTGGAAAACTTTAGAGATACATGTATCAATCAATGCATATGACTTAAAGCCTGCATGGTATTTTAGAGCACCACGTTTATCTTGGGATGCAATGATAAAAATTACTAAACAACCATTAGATTTATTACACAATTATGATGTGATTTTAATTGTAGAAAAAGGAATCAGAGGTGGAATATCGCAATGTTGTAAGCAATATGTCAAAACCAATAACAAATATTTAGAAGATTTTATTCCAAATAAAGAGTCTAATTATTTAGTTATCTCGATGCTATTAGTCTTTATGGTTGGGCAACGTTGCACAATTTACCATATAGAGGTTTTTAATGGGTTGATTATACAGAATTTAATTGAGTTTTTTGGCAAGAACATATATTAAATTTGATGGATGATTCACAATACTGATGCATATTAGAAGTTGATTTAGAATATCCACAAGAACTACATAAATTACAAGATCTTCCATTTTGTCCAGAAAATAAGGGACTTCCAGGAACAAATGAATCTAAACTATTAATAACTTTATAAAATATTGATTAAAGCTTAAAAAATACATAGAATATTGAAATTTAATCAGTACGATTGGTTAAAGAAGCATATAGACTGGGCTACATCGATGAGAAATAATGCTAAAAAATGACTTTGATGGCTTTGAGTTCAGTAAATTAATTTTTATCATCATCAACACATTTCTATATTATATTTTAAACATTTTAATTTCCAAAACAATGTCAATATCACAACCATAGAAATCAATCAGTTTATCATTTTTAATTATAATTTATAGAACAATATAATTAAACTGCTCATTATTTATTTTATAAAAAGAATTTGTATGTGGTCTCATAAATTTTATAATCTCTAAAACCAAAATTAATTTTGTGGGAAAACTAGCAATTATATCAGTTTCTAAGTGATTAGATTCTTCATATTTTATTAACATTCCATATGCCAAATTACCATGAAAATTTATTGTTTAAATTAATTAAAATTAGGTAACTTAGTGCCAATGACATTTTTTTCTTTTCCTATAGTCATATTTCTTTAAAAACCAAGTGTATCAGATAATCGATCATCAAATTTAATATCTAACTTAGATTTAAATGATATTCTGTTTTTCACACTGTCTGCTGCAAATCCAATGTTATTTGTTGAAAATGGATTGATTGGATTTACAGCTTCTTTTACAGATTCAACATCATATTGGCTTCTAGAAATAGTTATAACTTCATTTTTATCAACCATAGCACTAAATTTTTCCATTGTTGTTATAGTACTATTGTCTATATTAAGAGCTAAAAATTTTCCATGAAAACTAATTAATGCAATCTATTTATCTTTCTGGAATATATCATAGTGAAGTTTCTTGATAAGAATAGAACTAATATTTGTTAACTTAAATACTTTATTATCCATTTATTACAAAAATTATCATATTAAATGATAAAAGTCGATTGGGGTATTGGTGTTTTAATATCCAAAGGTGATGCTAAGAAAAAAGAATGGCGAAATTTTGCGTGACAATATGAGAGCCATTATTGTCAGGCCCAGTAATTGTAGGAAAACCAACTTGATGATTAATTTTATTTATAAAAATGGTTGCCTAAATTTTATTAAATGATATGTTTGTTCAAAAAGTTTAAATCTACCAAAATATATTCAGTTATAAAATGATTTTGAAGTCATATACACAAGTTTAATGAAAAGATGGCTTATTTTTTAAATAGCAATGACGAAATGATTCCACAAAATCAATGTGGAAATAATTCTTTAGTGATATTTGACAATTTTATTTTAGATGATCGAAATATAATTCGTGAGTACTTTACTATGGGAAGGCATAAAAATATTGGTGTATTTTATTTAGCCTAAAATACTCGATAGTGCCAAAGCAATTTGTGAGAGACAATACTAACTTTCTATGTATATTTAGATAAGATTACGTGAATTTAAAACACATCTATAGCGATTTTGCTGGTAGTGATATGTCTTATGAGAAATTTAAAAGATTTGTGCAAACTGTTTCAATTAAGATTATGGTTTTATCGCAGTATATTAGAGCAAAAAAATGAACAGTGGTAAGTATATAAATCATATCCAACAGTTTTAACTCACGTCTAGATATCTCACTTTCACTCCTCACCAGTTTTCCTCAACATGACTTCAGTGAGCTCTCACCACAACACGAAAGAGCTTTACCACAATTGTACTGCTATCTACTAACCACATGAGGGAACTTCACTTGCTGGCCACAGGAAAGAATAACTCACCACATGAAGACTTATAATCATTGTGTCTCTCGTCTTGTCGTGGTGGCTCAGCAAAAAGGTATTTGATTTCAAATGCGAAGGTTGTGGGTTAGATCCCTGGTCTGAGCAGATAATTTAATAATGTGAATATGAGATGCCCATATTTGCACTAGTAGATTATCACCAAATCATTCACAATTTGAGCAAAAAAAACCTTGCTTTTGCCCATATGTTCTATATCTGAGTATTGATGCAAATAAGTAGTACTGCTTCAACTCCAACACAAAATACTCTCTATGCTATACTGTAGTATGTCAGATATATAGGGTGGAGTGATTCATATAGTGGAAGGTACCCCACTATATAAATTGGGAGTACCATAAAAAAAAAAAAAACATAATCACCTCCTAGATGAAATAAATTGCAGAAATGCCGAAATCAGAGAAATTACCCCCTCATGTCGTACTACAAACACGAAATCAAAATTTAAATCCAACTTTCATTCATTTAAAATTATTTAATGTTTGAGAATGTAATTATTATGTCATTAGAACTCAAAGAAAAAGTGTTCAAAAACAATTGCATGGAATTGAATATAGCCATCCAAATTGTGAAATATTATTTAGATTTGATAATATTCCAAATTATATCAAGTTATAAAAAGACTCAGAGAAACATTGAATGGTTGCAGTGAGTGTTCCTGCAACTATTCTGAAATTGCCAGAAATAACTATACTCAACTACAATTGATTGATTATATTAATAATCTTTATTGAATTGAGTACAATTGATGACTCTGGATTATATAAATTTTTCATTTCATTTTTAAAAATAATACGAATAAAACATATTTACTACATACTTACTCAGTGTTTACAATATGATAGAATCAGTAGAAAAACAATGAGAGAAATTAAACCTAGGTGATAATAATGAATCACTTACATTATTTGATTTAAATTATTTAATTTTTAATGATAAAAAATAACTGTTATATTAGATAATAATAATGAACCATGGTTTAAAGCTAAAGACATTTGCGACATTTAAGAATATAACAACTCCAGAAAAGCCATTATAGACCATGTTAGCCAAAGCCACAAAATGTTTTTAAAAACATAAAACAGAATAAATATGTTGGTGATGAAGATAAAAAACTTTCTAAAAACAGCAGTGTTTATAATGTTGGTAACACAGCTTATATAAATAAAAAAAAGTATTAACACAACTATTGACAAAATCTAGAATAGCCAAGAAAACATTGGTAAAACCAATTTCTAAGTGGTTTAATTTAAAATTAAACATTTTTGAAGAAACAAAATAAACAAAATATATCTCCCACATTATTAAATGTTTTAAACATTTAAATTATAAACAACAATATACTATAAACAATTATAGAATACATTTATATTTTCCTGATCTAAAATTAGCCATTTTGTGTGATGAATTTAACCATAAAAATAGATATGTTAGTTATGAAATAGAACGGCAAAAGTATATAGAGACCTAATTAAATTGAAAATTTATAAGATTTAATCTAGATGAAATATATTTTGATATAGCCGATGTGGTTAATCGTATTGCAATGCATTTAAATAGAATAATATATATTGCCGATACCAATTACAGAAAAAAATATTTCAATTTTACACTACATCTGTTTTATTAATCCAAGAATTATGAGAGTTATCAAAACCCAACCATTTTACATAAATTTTATCACCTTTGATTTTAAAACATTTCAACCAAATATTCATCACAATAATTAGTTTTAATTATTTTGTATTCATAAAAACTACCTTTCGTTTATTCTCCATTGGCATCTTTTAGTTTGTAAGTTGACACATCATAATTTAAAACCTTAAAAATTGTAAATAATTCTGTTGTCCAATTAGCAGTGCAACCCTTTTCAAATATTCGTTTATTTTTGCTCATGCAGACAATGTCGCCAACTTTATATTACGTTTTAGTAAACATATTCGCAAAATCTTGTTGTCTTAAATGTTTTTATTTTTTTTTATTAACTTCAATTGGCTTCATACCAATAGTTCTATGTTTTGTATTGTTGTATTCTTTTACTAAATTATCTAAAATATTTACCCATTTATAATTGCCTTTTAAAGCAAATTTTTTGACATTTTATTCTTCATTGTACGATTATATCTCTTTACAACAGTGGGTTTAAGTTCACTGAATGCAGAATAATGATTGATGTTATATTTTTGCATAAGTTCTTTAAATATTTTATTGTACAATTCTAAACCATTATCACTTTGAATATTAAGCAGTTTTCTTTTTATCAATATACATTCTAAAGAATTTTATTGGTTTATTTTAAATTGGAATAGAAAATGCATATTTTGAAAAAAAAATCAATAATTTTAATCATATACTTGTATCCATTTTTTATATGTGATATACCTTTTCAATTTCCGGTATCCATCTCTATAAGATCAATTAGCTGTAAATAATCAATTTCATATGAAATTACTTTTCTTCTTAGAAAAATTTTTCGTGCAGGTTTATATAGTTCATTTATTATTCCTTCTCTTACTTTGAACATTTTTTTAAATGTTGATTTATTGGAATTTCATATTAAGCATTTACTTTTCTAAATTAATTGTCCATTTTTTTGTATTTTCATTTTTTATATTATTATTTTTGGTGACTTTCTTACACTCCAAACACACCAAGTGTTCTCCATATAATAGTAAAAAAATATATGAATATTTAATCTTTATATTTCACATATACTTCTATTATGAGTCATAAACCCATCATCATATTCAGATATAATTAATTTTTTTTCATTTTAAAACCAATTTATCGCCTCTTTTATCATCAAGTGGCTTACTGTAATCTATTTTTTTAATCCTTAATAGCAGTTAGAGTATCATGATGTAAGCTATCAGAAATTATTTTATAAACAGTACAATTAATAAAAAAAGAAAAAATAGATTATATAAGTGAAAATTATTAGGTTTTTTTTCCACTTCGCAGGTAAATAAAATATATGAGATTTTTCTTTAACTTTCAAAGTTAACAAGCATATCACAATAACTCAAAACTTCTTGGTTTAAATTTCGCAATTTATCAGTCATTTCTTTATCGAAATATCTCTTATTGCCAGTATCTTTTCCATCTACAGGATCAGTCATATTATTAATTCTACGATTTTTAAAAGAAACATAATCTGTTGTATGAAGAAAAACTTTAATAAGTTGACCTTGTAAAGCAGAAACAATATTGTATTTTAAATTTACATATGTTTCTAATACATAATCAGTATCAATAGTATTGTATTTTGAATCTACATCTTTTTTAAATTCATAAGCAACTATATTTTATCAACAAAAAAAACTATTGACCACATTTTGTTTGTTTATAGGGTCAGCAAAACTAGCAATTCTACGATTTTTAACAGAATTATAACTTTATGTATAACTAAAAACTTTACTTATTTTATCTTGTAAAGCAGAAGAAATAGTGTTCTATTTTGAATCTACGTCTTTTTTTTAGTTCGGAAACAATAACATTCTTAAATCTACATCTTTTTAATGCATAATCATAAGCAATAGTATCGAATATTGAATTTACATCTGTGTTTTTAGCATAAGCAAAAGTTCAATATGGAGAAATTGATGAAACAAATTTGTATCGAGAATGTACATCTGTTTTTAAAGCATAATAAGAAACAATACTATTGTAATTTGAATCTATTTTTTTTAAATCAGAAGCAGTAGTTTTATAATTTGAATCTACATATTATTTTTAAATCAAAAACTATAGTATTGTGTATTGAATCTACATCTTTTTTTTTTTATTAGAAGCAAAAGCACTAGTGTTAAAGTTTTTATTTAAAAATTTGATTAATTGTTTCCTAAATATATATGCCATTTAATAACAAAGAAATTATATCGCGAAACTTAATTCCTCTCGAAAAAATACACAATAAAATTAAACATAGATGTCCACATAGAACTGATTCAAAATTCTGAATTCTATTATCATTGCAATAAAAATCTATATTTTTTAAGTAATAGTTAAATTAGTAGGAATATTTCCTCCGAATTAATCAAAATAGTAAACATAATTCTTTTCTTTAAAATATCGAACCCAATGAATACCAGGTTTTGTTGAAATGTCGAAATTTACCACAGCACATTCATTTTCGAGCATATTGTTTGGTAATTCATCAATCATATAAAAATTTCTGAAATTTTTATATATATTTTTGTATTTTATGATATTTTTTAATATCGATATTAGATAGTTGATATATATTAAAATCGTTTGGTTGTCTTTTTTTTTTTTTTGCAGCTACACCACTCCTTGATTTATTTTCCATTGCTAAATTGTCATTGTTGTTCTTATAATTATTTTTATTTTTATTTTTTAGTTTGTTCAAGAGAATTGTAAATTGCAGTAGCTCCTCCAGTTAAAGCATCAAATGCACCTAAAGCTGCAAATAAAATTGGTAAAAATCCCCCATGAAGTTATCCAGTTTCTGTTTCCCCCCCCCCCCCCTCCCCCATCAATCCGAGTATTGTAAGTGCCAATCTGAGTAAGAAACCTTTACCTTCTTTTAGTTTTTTTAATTTTTTTCTCAGGTTGATTTTTTGTTAAAATTTATCTATACCCAAATCTCTTAACTGATCAATGGGTGTATCGAAAGTTAACCTTGTTATCTTCATTTGTAAGTAAAAAATATTAATATTTTAATAAATTTTAATGCCCCGTCCAAATTTTCTTTTTTTGGAAACATAGTTGAGGCAACAGCAGCAGAAGCAATTTTTCCCCCAATTAGAGTATTTTTATATAACATAATTTCTTTTTCTTCTTTTCGTAAAATTTTATCAGCTTCATGTCTAGATTCTAAATCTTTGTGTTCTCTATAAGCAATATCGAGATATTTGCATGCTTCATCGAATTTATTTATACCATTGTCACCTCTTTCTAGTCTTTTGTTTAATTTTGTAAATGGGCCACAATAATTATAACCAAGCAAATACATTTCGGGAAAATTTAAATTATTTAATGCCCAATTTATAATACCTTTTCCATAATGTTCAGAATTCCAAAATGAGTGTGGAATTACATTCCAAACTCTTATAAGATATTGAATTCCTTTCTGGTTATTTATAACAAAATCAGAACATATAATGTTCAACATATCCATTATGCTTACTTTCTCGTTATAAATATTTTTATTTCCAGCATTTTCTTCACTATGTATAACTAATAATCTATCAATTAAATTTCTAACATCATTCATCCAAATATGTTCATTTGGAAAAATATTGTATTTTTTAAATGCCTTTCTCAGATCTAGGAGTTTTTGGAGAAATCATTATTTTGGGTGTGTTTGGATCTGATCTTGATGCTGTTATATAATGACCATAAATTGGTTTCATTATATTTATGTATTTCCAACCTCCACTCGAAGCTACTCTTTTTTTAGGATTATTTTCTTGGAATGCGATATTGGTTATTTTAACAATTTCTGCCTAATATTTATAATCCTTATAATCAAATTTACCTGCAAGAGCGTCTGGTGAATTTTCTATTAACAGATTACAAAGTTCTGGTGTTAATTAATTTTTCTATCCTCAACAAATAGTGTATAATTGTTTATCTTTACTTGTGTATTACCAATGTAAAAATCTTGCCCAACTCCACATAAACCAAATTGTGCTTTAACGTCATTAATTCTTTTAGAAATTTGTATTCAGAGGTTTACATTAGAAGTAGGATGTGCCAAATTTTTCAATGGTACAATTCCCGTTTGCTCATCAAAATTAGGAGATTTTGGTAAGCATTCTTTTTCAAATGATGTTTCTTTGGGAGTAGGTGGATAATCTAAATTTTTTACTGCTGTATTTTTTACTAATGTATTTATTAAATTTTTATTTTTATCACTAACTTGTTCTACTTTTTTACTAATATTTCGTAATTCGTCAATTAGGGGTAGATTTTCTAAATCAAGCGTACTTAAAAAAACAATTGAGCAAATGTTTTATAAGTCAGAATTCAGCTAAATCAAGCTTATTTGTTTCCAAAAAATTTTTGAGCAGTGTTTTTTTAAAGCCTAATCTGTAAGCTAAGTAAAAAAAAAATCAAAAAAATTTGAACAGGGTTCTTTTCAGGTCAAATTTTATCTAAATCAAGTAATTTAAAAAAATTGAGCAGGATCCTTTTCCAGGTCAAATAGGCCAAATTTTCTCTAAATTTACACACAATGCAATAATTGGACTAAAAATCATGCAAATTAAAGCCGAAAACAAGCAAATCAAGACCAAAATCAAGCTAATTTGATACAAATCTGCAATCTAAATCAAGAAAATGTACAGTAAATTTGCAAGCACAACACAATAATTTTTCTAAAAACAATGCAAATTAAAGCCAAAATTAAGCTACTGTAGCCCAAAAAGACACTGGTCGATGGTTTTTTTAATGTACATGATTTAGATTGCAGATCTGGTTTAAATTTGCTTGATTTTGGCCTTAATTTGCTTGATTTTGGGATTACAATTGAAGACATGAATCATGTCTCCAGTAGACTTTGGAAAAGTTGCTTGAAAGTAAGGAATTTTCTTGATTTTTAGCCTAATTATTGGGTTGTTACTGGATCCGCAATAGATATTTACTGCTGATGCGCCACCAGCGGGATGCGCAGCAACAGGTGACTACTTTCCCCTCCCCCCCCCCCAAAAGAACAGCTGGGCTTTTCCCATGCACGTGCATGGGAAAAGGCGAGATACACTCTTTGAACAACAGTCATGATGACAGCACTAATGCCGGACATGGTTGGGCAACCGAGCGGGATACACCCAAATGTTTGGAGCACAAGCAATGGAGCTTTAAATATACTTTGCCTAAAGTGCATACGATCCATAGCTTCCGCAGATAAGACATCTTAAATGAGTTGCTCTCATCGGGAACCTAAAGCAACTAAACGGGTAATCGATAGCATTCAAAGAGGCTTCCGAGATCGAATCGGCAGGGTGTGGAGAACGATCTCTGCCGGCACCCGCATACCATTGTGCACAGTGTGCAATAGGCCACGATTAGCTTGGGAATGTGCCAACCCCGCCAGTAATTACTCATGTAAGTGTGCATGTTGTGGACAAATAAAAATGCAATTAGGAGAAATATATCAAAATTTAAATAATGGGCGATGCAACAAACAGATATTATGTGTAGGCTTAGGCATGGGTGAAATCGCATGTGCTTTGTGTATTAAAGATTATTACGCCGGATGCCTTTCTGAGGAGGAATATGCGACCGCCGACAGTCAGGGCAAGATATTATGCCAAGAATGTAGACAGGAAATTTTACCGACACCTCACAGACGAATTGATTTCCGAACTGGGGAAGAGTTTAACCAACGCAGGTGCCACCAGAAGGTTTGCACTGGAGGGCAAGCGGGAACAGCAGTGTGTGAATATTGCAGATTCATAAAACACAGGCAGTGCACTATGGAAACAGATATTGCGAACACCATATCTGGTAGGTTCCGATATGTACAGTGTGTACCTACACCACGAGACACAGCAAACCCCTCTGCCACTCACGAACAGCGATACGTTAGGGAAAAATGGAGCCAAACAGCACACTCCATGGAAGTGGGAGTAGTAGGAGCGAGCGGAGAAAATTCCGACGAGCTAAATTTTGAAACGAGTAGTGGGATACCGAGGTTACCAAGCAATATGGAAGAAAGCAATGTGCAACCAGTATATGTAAGGAATTTGACACCGAATAATTTCAAACATTACCCACATATTCGGGAGCATCTAATGAGGACCCATAGGCTTTCCTTCGGGATTGCACTGAGCGATTAGGAAGGGATCAAGTGTACCAGCAAGAGTGGACACAGTGCATAGGATAGCAAACATAGGGAGAAGTATGGGTATGATGGCGATCGATGAAACATTATAAAAGGGAATGGGAGGAATTTTCGAAAGTATTCGAATGTCGATTCGTAAACAAATTTTCGTCCCTGTAAACACTAAGCAGAGTGGTTGTGAATGCACAAGGAACGAACGAGTGTTTGACGGCCTTCGTGACATGGAAGATAAATTTTATTAGGAATTTTCACCCGCACATGCAAGACACTGAGGTTTTATAAGTGGTAGCCTCCACAGTTAGGCTCTAATGCAAGTTGGCCATGGCACTGCTAATTCATGGAAGCATAGAGACTTTTATCTACTCCACAGTTTTGATAGACCAAGCAGAATGCGAACACCTGGTTTTATGGCGAGCACTGCAAGGGGCAACATTAAATCGAGGGCCAGATCCCTCCCAGATGCAACAACAATGGCACCCAGCGAATTGGAACTGGGACAGAAATGGTAACAGGTCCCAACCATGGCCGAGATTCTGGTCCCACGTTTGCAGCCCCTGGTATGAGGAGGGACGGACTGCCAAGAAAAGGAAGGGGACAAGAACAAATTCCAACGTGCAGATTCTGCCCAGGAGGCCAGCAAAAGTACTGGTAAACCGCGTGCCTAACCTTGAAGGAAAGGATTGGTGCCAAAATGAAGGGAGGAAAGGAACTGATAACCTAATAACCTGCTAGATAACATCATACAGGTCGCACAGTGGGTAAGGCAGCTGGCACGATCCGGATTCGCGATGTTGAAACAATCATCACGGCCCTAGTCGCAGAGGACCTACGGGAGGATGCCATCCTTGGTATTCCCTGGCTGACCGAGTAGGATACAGTCGTGGAGCCAGCCGCCCACAGGATCCATTTTGGACAATAGAACGCAGAATGGTTTATGAGTTGATACCATGCAAGAACAGAAGTGCACCCACAGTGAGACTCGATGGGTACCAGAAGGGTACCAGCAAATATACAGAAGAACCTGAACGAATGGAGAGACGTTTTTGCAGCAGCAGATCCACTCAGGAGAATGACAATAGCAGAGCACAGCATACCACTTGAGCATGAAAGACCACTGTTCGCAGGTCCCCGCAGCTACCAGCCACATCAGCATGTAATTATAGAAGAACATGTAAAAAAATGTTGGCAGATAGTATCATCGAACATATATGCAACATGCACAACAGCGAAATAACGCTTGCGCCAAAGAAGGATGGCACATTGCGTTTTTGTGTGGATTTAGGCCACGGAACTCTATTACGCAGAGTGCACTCCCACCTTACATCAGAGTGAAATATGCACTACACATGTTGGGGAAAGCAAAAGTCATGACGACTCTTGACCTACGCAATGGGTATTAGCAAGTGCCTGATGGGAGCCAGCACCATAGGCCGTTCCCCCCGTCTACGCGACCAACATTCACCTGCCATGTGAGTTGTCGCCGAGATAGCTGATGCGCTCAGTGCATCGTTCCCATCGTACACACCGAGGGATCCGATGTGGTGATAGTGCGCGATGTGGAAAAGCAGAGTGTTAAAGTGTTTTAATGTTGTGGAAAGGCCAGCAAGTGCACAGAGTGCATTTTAGTGCAACAATCAAAGTGATTTTAATGGCTATCTTTATATTTGAGGTGTCTATTATACATGTAAACAAAAGAGTTTTATATATGTTGTGTCTCAGCTAGACATGTGATTAATTGTTGAAGAGATTAAATATGTGTATTATATGTTTGTATTGCGAGAATTGTATCGGAAATATATACTTGCTAATGTTCCTTGTTCCTAATGCAACGAACATATGTATTGTCATGCACGTCATGCAGAATGTCACGGTAAGTCACTGTCGTCCATAAAAATTCATGGCAGAGATTATGTTTCTTTTAAGTGTTTCTTGTGTATAATTTTAAGAGTATATTTACTGTTAGGTAAGTGCAAATATGTTTGACGTGTGCAAAGCTGCAAATATGAGAACTTTGCTTATAAACATTGGAAAGACACTATTAAAATTAGTGAAGTGTGATAATAAACTAAAAACGGGACAATTTATTTTACCTGTTATCAAAAACATAACCTGGGTGTTTTGAACACAGAACGGGACGTAACATTACCGTTCAGCAGCCACTTAGCGCCATAATAGGTAATTATTTTTATTTTAATATTAGGGATTTTAAGGGTGAAATGAAACTATTCATGTAGTATGTTTCGTCATTTAAGACCATCTTAGCATATCATTCATTTAATATTGTGTAATAAAATTAAATATAACTGTTTTTCATAAGTGTGTGGGACAAGCTGGCCAATGAGAAGGAAGTCCTACAAGAGAGTAGAGTGGTAACCTCGGTGCTGTGTGGAAGCACGTCGTCATGTTCTCCCTGGATCTTCATCAGTTTTGTATTAATCATGTAGTATATAAATAGCCAAGCTTTGTTAAGGAACAGTAAATCGTTTTATCATCCGGGGAGAGTGCCACACAGCCACTAGACGAAATTGGTGTGTTTGTAAAAAATCAACAGGCCATGTGTCCCATCGCTACAAAATGGTGGAATGAATGTGGTTTTATCAAGTTAGAAACTTGGAGGGGGACCGCCGGTGCTTCTTCACATATGCTTCTTGCCCTGCTTGCGGCACTGGTGGTGGTCGTTTTACTGTCGGCACCCATCTTGCTATCGCTCGCTCGCTCTGCTCATGTACCTGCTGCTATCACTCCCTTGGTGATTGCCAGTTGGAAGTACTGCTCGGCACGTCACTGCTGTCCGGTCTCCTTCATTTTCCCTCGCCTGGTAGGTGGAGATTTCTTCCCAGCAAAACTTCGGCAGGTATTTTGCTGGTGGCAGTGTTGACTCGTCGGCAGAGTGTATACAATGTGGCTGCCAGATGTTCCAGCCATTTTGTGTGCTGGTGACTCACATGGAGGCGAAGCTGAACTTCTAACTCTTGGGTCCACCTTTCTGTTGGGTTGGCCCTAGGGTGGTAAATTGCCATTGTATTGTGCTGCACTCCCCACTTCATGCATAATTAGTGTCACTGCCTTCCAGTAAACTGTGTCCTGTTATCAGTTAATATGTTTGTAAAGAAACCCCAACATGGGAAAAAGTCATCACTGAGCACTCTTGCGATGCTATTTGTATGGGCACAACTGACGATGTACGCCTCAACACACTTTGAAAAATTGTCATTGACTAGCACTAGAAATCACTTCCCATTAACTGATTTAGGGTATGGTCACATTAAATCAAGCCACACTATCTCGAACGGCTTATGCGGCAGGCACGGCTGTTGTTGCCGGCCATCTGTTCTGCGACTTTCAGACAAATTGCACCTGTGACACTTCTGTACTAAACTATGCATGTGTTTCGTGAGTTCTGGCCAAAAGAAATGCTCCATTATGTTGCGAACTGTCTAGGACACCCCGGGGTGTCTGGCTACACTGCCACTGTGTGCATGGGCGAACACCTTATCCCGCACACATGTAGGGACGTAAACTCTACATTTCTCCGGGTAACTCAGCGAGCACGTTTCGAACCTGCAATTCACGACTAACAACTTCTCTAATATTCCCTGCTCGTACTGCAGCACCTTGTCTTGCGAAAATTGGCAACCCTGATGCACTTGCTTCACTTGCTCGAACAATTCTTAGATTAGAATGACATTTTCCACGGCACCTACTTGCTGGATACTGAGTTCGGAAATAGTCCTGTCACCTGGCAGAACGATATCTTCCCATTCTGCTTCGTCTTGCAAAATTATTACTTGCAGGTTCGTTCCACGTGATAATGTATCTGCTAACTGGTTCTCCTTTCCTGCTACGTGTTCCACAGAATTCGAATGACTGTAGGTGCAGTGCCCATCTGGTTAATTTACTATGGGTCTCGCACATGTTATGAAGCCAGAAAAGGAATCTAATGTCGGTGTGTAACGTAAAGTGCTGGTACTCTTAGTATTCCCCAGTACTTTTTTATCGCCCAGATTACAGATAGACATTCGAGTTTATTGTCATCATAGTGGTGCTCTGTAGGGCCTCAGCTTGGAGCTAGCAAAATCAATTATGTTTCTTTCCCCATTATCGGCTAGTTGGTAAAGCACTGCTCCTACTCTATCCTGGCTTGCGTCGGTTTGTAAATACTAATCCTTGCCCGGGTCGTATATTGCCAGTGTTGGACACGTCTGAAATTTCTCCTTAATTTAATGAAAAGACTGTTCTGCTTCTTCTGACAATTGAAATCGGTTTTGACGTCAAAATAAATTTGTCAGTGGTGCTGTTATGATTGAAAAATTTTCGATGTGCTCTCTTAACCAATTTATTAAACCGAAAAATTCCTGTAACTGTTTCCTCATTTTTGGCTGTGGATACTCTGCTATTAGATTCAACTTTTCTGGATTCGACTTATTTCCCTCTGTGTCTATGACATGCCCTAGAAAGTCAATATGGGTTTGCCCTATGTGACATTTATCCAACATACACATCATCCCATTAAAAACTAACCTCTCCAACACTATGGACAGATGTTGCAAGTGTTCCTCCCATGTGTTGGACCATATGATTACATCATCCAGGTAGGCCATGGTGTAGTCACCTATTAATTTGTCCAACATGCACACCTTCATGGATTGAAAGGTGGCTGGGCCGCACTTAAGTCCAAAATCCATAGCGCAGAAGTAAAAGCGGCATCCGTCTGGCATGGTGAATGCTGTTTTCTTACAGTCTTCCATCTTAAACGGTACTTGCCAATACCCCCATTCATGTCAAGGGATGTCATAATTTTTGACTGCCTAATGAACTGAGTGCATCTTTTATGCTTATGTACGGCAGTAAGGAATTTTTGGTAACTTGGTTTAACGGCCTAAAGTCGACACAAACACACGATGTGCTATATTTCTTAGATGCGAGTGTTATTGCAGAGTTATACATACTGTCTGTTGGCTCAATAACACAGTCATTTAGCATTTCCTGGATCTACTGTTTAATGATTCTCACCTGGTGCAGTAAATAACTGTGTGGCGAGTCCGTATGGGTTCTGCTTCTAACGGTATCTCCTGCTCTACAATTGTTGTTGGGTGTAAAGCATCTTGTGTTCCAAATACATCTTTACGTTCGTTTAACAAACGAAAAACGGCCTGGTGTTCGGGCGGTATGTTGTGGTCCAGATCACTCAACATGACGTGCAATGAATTAACAGTCAGTTTCCTGTCTAGATTATTAACTGTACATCTTTCTTTCTCCCCATAATGTATGCTGCGAGCAGCTGGTTCGAAGATTGTGTTTTGCTCGGACAACGAGATACCTAATATGACGTCCTTCCAGATTTCTGGTGTAACAGTAGCTGTGGTTATCATGCTGATGTCCCGTATGTTAACTTTAATTTTTTCTTGACCTAATACTGTAGTGTTCTCATTTTTGGTAGCTAACTGAATGTAAAATTAACAGGTTCTACATCTTGTGATTTTACAAAATCCAGCCTAATTAAGTTTTGTGATGCTACGGTATCAATTAGCGCTTGGCACTGACGCCCATTCCATTTACAAGAATATGATAAATTGCTGTTCGCCATTACCAACTTGTTGTAACATGGCTTGTTGTGGTGTTTTGTCCTGTTGTTTCAGATGCGGATCAGGGGTGGAAGAGATGTCCGGCCTCCTCAACCCCACATTACATGTTCCTGCTTCTTACTTTGCGGCTTCGTGAACGAGTGATAGATAGGGATTATTGGGGCATTTACTATGCCAGTGGTATACCGGTGTAAGGCAATACCGACACGGATGTCGCGGAGGATGACTTTCATCCCACACACTCGGCTTCACTCCTGCACTGTCCATTGTACCTTGCATCTCCTGCCTCCTCCTGTTCTGGTGCGCCGGTCTGTTCACTGATGGTGGTCGAAAGAAAATTTGTTTAGGTTGGCAGTCACGTCTGTTTTTCTCCTGCAGTACCGGTGGTGGAGCGGCATTTCCCCATGTGTCTCTGCTCGTTACGCCATCAAACTACACCCGGATCACAGCGCGGTTGTACACTGTCACGTTCCAGTAGGACTGCTGCATACATGCTGTCTTCAACTGTCTTGTTCAGTAGCTGTATCAGTATTGCCCTCAATTCTGGCCTGACTGTTTATGCAATATTCTCCAAGACTTCTCGTACTGGTATCTGCGGGTGAATCCGTTGGATTAGGTGTGCCTTGTGTGTGAAAAATGCAATTAACAGTACATTTGGATGCTGTTCTTCCAGCGTGAGCCTACTCTGTGCCTTAATAGAGTTGAACACACCCCTGAAATGGCTCTGGAATGCACGGGAGAAATTTGCCACTGTAGCTCATAATGGTTGAGTGATTTCCACCCAGATTGTGCATCTCCTTTGAGCTGCATGCCAACACAGCTACCCCATTCCTCCTGACTGGCGCCGTACCTAATGAGACTGCGGGTGTAGTCCTCTAAGAAGGCAGTGGGGCCCACTGACGATGTTCCCGCGAATGTGGGCAAAATATGAAATCTGCTAGGCGTCTTCACAGATTTTCCTGGTGGATTTGCATTGAAGTATGGCTCAGCACTTCCTTGCCTCTGTATACGGCTCCATTGCGGCCTTTGGTGTTGATAGTACTGCCTTTGCTTGTGGTGGCATATACGGCACTGTCGGGCACACATAGAAATCAATATTTGCCTTAAATTCACAGAAACTTGCTTCAGGATGAGGGGTCTGTGCTCTGAAATGCCTTGTGGCATTCAAATAAACACAGTCAACAGTTCATGTGGTTTATTACAAACTTGATCATTCCCTCCAGGAGAATAACTTATACACTTGTTCGATGTGAACCTGCAGCTAAGGCTATACAGTACAAAAAGAAGCCCTAGGGTTACATGAAGGTTTTGTGTGCTGGTTAAATTATAAACTGCCCAGGCCATGCAATTCCTGGGGAGGCAAGGCAGATTATCCAGGATGTCTAAAACAGAAAAAAAGGTTCCTGATACTTAAATATTCCTGAGAAAAATGACCATTGATGAAGGTTGGTGCGATCTGGGCGGGAAAATGCGAGGGCGGTTTCACACATACCTCCTCCTCTGGGTTTGACTTACTGACTGACTTCCTGTCGTGGCACATGGGGCTGGTTGTGCCGAGCCCGTATGCCCTGGAGGGATCTACTTACCCACGTGGATAAACAAACATGCCGTTACATGCTACCATAGTTGGAAACATTGCAAAAACACAAGTCAATAATTATTCTACAGCTTACCTCATGGCTGAAATGACATGGGGTGAACATAACATCAGTGGTGGTGAAAATAAATATTTGTGACAGAAAACAATAACACTTTAAAAACAATAACATTGGGCGTAAAGGCATCTAAACATATTGCACTTCATTTATGTGTCACATGTCTTTATTGTGTGGCCAGAAATGTATTTGTGGAAATGCTACGATGCTTTTAACGTAACACACAAGGCTATGTATTATTCTGCCCGCTCTTCCAGGCTGGTAGGCACACGTGGTACTACACTCCCTGCACTACTCTGCACTACACTGCTCTTGCTCACTACTGCACCCACACTACACTACACTGCTCGCCGGTGATCAGTCATCGAGAGTGTGTGTGTGCTGCGCTTGGGAGCGGCCAGCGTGACAAACGGCCTAGGGTTGAGGGGGACACATGTCACATTGTATTCTGTTCTGCAGTAGTGTTTTGACTCGTAGCGAATGTCTTCTGTATGTTTGACGGTTCGGTGACTACAATTACGTTAATTTTGTCAACTTAATTTCGACCTCATTTTTACTATCCTTCGTTAACTCTTTGTTGGCATCAATTGTGAACGGTACATTATATTGTAGTCAGCGATAATCTATGGCAGGTGTGTTGCTTAAATTATACAGGGTCCTATTTTCTCTGGGAATTACATTCTGCTTTCCTCTATGATATTCTGTACACAATTCTAAGGTTCTGTAATTCCTATAGACTAACATGTCTACGACCATACCAGCTGATCTAGACAAGAATAGGTAATTTATTTCTCACTTTAGTTCCCTTGTGTGGGTATATTCATCTTGTTGCCCCTCGTATTTGGCGACACTTTTCTGTAACGAAACTCGTCGTTGATGAAATACATGTGCAGTCGCTGAGTTTCGATATTATATGTCCCACGAATGGGCACGACTTTTTCTATGACTGAGAAAGTGAGAGTTTTAACTTTCACTTCCCAAACGCGAAAAATTTAATTTTACTATATATTTTTACCACGTGTAGCTTCGGAACATTTTAATAGTGATAAAATCAATTCATCATTCAAGGGTAGGTAACACTACCCCATGTAAATTACACATAGAGATCGTCAATAGGACAAAAGATAATAATATACTTCTAACATGCAAAAATAATGACATAACTAATATCATTAAACTACCTATGACAAGGAATAGAGTAAAGTGAAATTGTTAGAAGATATTAATGACTATCAACAAGAATAGTTCTCTTTCTCATATTAGCATGTGACTAAAGTAGCATATTTTCACAATCCAAGACACATTCAAAAGCAATGTTTTCACCAAAAAAAAATTAAGAGATGGCACAACTTGTTTCAAATTAGATTAAAATAATAATTTACCTAACATAGTGAAAGGAAAGAAAAGATATTCATTTTCATAAAGTTGTAATATTAACTTTAGATTAATATATAATTTGCTATACAGCCATATAGAAACTCGAATAAAATTCCATCTAGGGATGACGATGATCCTGCTTCGTTTTCCGTTGTTCACTCAAGCACTCTGCTCGGACACTGGCCCCTGAGCCTCCGCAATGGTTCGAAGTGTTGGTGAGCCATTACACTCAAGATGCAGCGATAGATCCCTAGTAGTGGCAAGCGATCTTCCTTTCTTGGGTTATCATCAGTTCCTGGATTGAAGTTATTTCTTTATAGTTGATGGTAAGTAGTGGATCAAAATGGTGTACTTTTAAAATTGGTAGTTAGGGCAAGTAATGTACTGTAATTTCTCACCAATCCTTCTGCTGAGAGATTGTGGGAGTCAGGTATTGCAGGAGCAATACCAACTATTTGCAGTAGAGCAGATTCCTTTTCTTCAGGGCGTGTGCCGACGGCCAATGGACGGTGCCTCCCGGTGCTCTGTCCATCATAATTAAAGAAAATACTTCACCTGTATTATGTATTTTGTGCAGTGAGGTTTCAGGGCGACTCACACACCCATATTTAGTTACTCGAAGATAAAACACTACGAAATACATTGGAAAGATTTGCATAGTACACTCAATAAACATCAGGAAAGGTAGGGGTCCTGCACCCCTATAGCCCGTAGGCAACCCGAATGAATACAAATGGTCGACATGTATTTTCAATGGATTTTATTGAACTGTTCCTCTATGAAACAAAGTTACACACGGTGCCGGTCTCAACCTGCTGGAAGAATAACACTGTTACAAAAAGGCACGTAGCTGCTAATAATTACATGAAAATAAAAGCCTTCCCTGGCAACACTATTCTACGGGAAGGGAGGAGTGGAGAATCATGGGCTGCGAAAATACACGAGGTTCCAGTAATCTGCAGTCTATTGCAAATTAAAATGATTGATTAAAAGTTTGATGTGCTGCCCAAAAATGCAAACACAACACCGTCGGTCAGCACGCCCAACTCCTAGAGACACCGTAGTATGACTAACTTCTTTGCTGCGGGGCACTTACCTGTTTGGGCAGGCCAGCAAGCTGTGAGAACTACTTTCTTATACACACAAATCCTGCAGAAACTTACTCACGTTTCTTAAAAACATATAACTCTGGCCTAATTAATTACATCAGCTACAGAACCCTTTAACAAGTGTAAGACACTGTGTGAAGTGAAATGTGGGTGATACACGAGAAAAAATGGAAATAACAGAGAAATGATAACACATACACTTAGGCCTGTAGGGCACTAAAATTATTCTAGGGCTCTATTTAAACTCGTTGCGTGGACGTCTGTCCTTGAGCATCTTCTAATTACGTGATAATTACCATAACCCTGATTTCACAGGTTCTACTTTCAGAACACGTGCACGTGAGCACACGTGTCTGTACTGCAATTGCAGTACACTTGTCCGCACCTGCACTTTCTGCATGAGAGCTTTGGTGACCACTATTCACTGCACTCGTGGAATAGCAATTTCCATGCAACCGATGCAGGACACTTCTTAACTGGTGCGCACGAACACCCATAGAGCACTGCTTTCAGCGGCCGCCTGCGATGGTGGGCAAACGGGCTTGTGGGAAGCACCTAACGTCACAGTCCTTCATTAAATCAGATACTGTCCAATTCTAATGTCGGTAAATTATATTTTAACTGTCAACTCTATATAAGTTAGGGCTGGAAAGCATATATAAAAAAAAAAACCATTATTTCAAAAAAATATCAATATCATTTTAGCCGACTACTCAACATTCTGAAGACGAATAATAAAATTTCTAACAGACCAAAAGCAGTATAAACGAAATTTGCCGTAAGAAGTGTCGCCTATTTATATTTGTAATATATTTTTAATTCATAGAGGTGAAAGCAAACGTTCCTGTAGCAACAGCAAAAAATATGGGGATCATAATAGTTTCGCTAGCATAAAGAGACTGTCCTAATTATCATGTAAACACGCACCATTATAATAACTTTGAAAACCTAAAGAAATTCAATAAATTATAAGATTATCCTATCCAAAATTAACAAAACAAGCATACAAAATATTTATGTTACATTTGACAATTTTTTTATTACCAATGATTGCAGAATTTTTATATACAAAAAAAATAAGATTTAAGCTTTAGGATTAGGGGATTATTCTAAATTATTCGTTAGTTTTCGTTTTTGCTATGTTTCGAAAGCTGTCGAAACGAATAAATCTTCGAAAAAAGACAATTTTGTTACTGTCCTCCGAGACTTCGGCATTGTTAGGATCATGGAGTTCGGAGTATACAGGAGATTGGATGTTGTGATGTAGATGACGCCGCTAGTGATAAAAATTAAATTTGCACTGTAACCGCCATCTCGATAGACATCCAAAACATTTTGTTAACTGTTTAGAATAGATTTACGTTGAGAGAAAAGTTACATTCGAAGCATTTCATGTTGAACAATGATGTTGAATAAATAAGTAAATAAATAAATATTACAAGTACTAGTTTATTATTGGCTTGTGTTAGTTATGCAATCAAATAATTTCCTAATGAAAATACTGATCGTGAGTGTATGTTCCGTGGACCAGTATTGGGTTATGTACGACAATAAACACGTGTTTTAGATATAAAGCTCATTTTATCAGGATTTACGAAAATATGTTTTTTGAATAAATTATAAAATAAAGTAACGCGTGCAACCATTGTGGTGCAACGTAGTGCAGGTTGGGTAGTTCCGTATTTAAGGTTGTTTTGGGCTTGTGATTAGTTCTAGCAATCAGTTTAAATATAGGTGGAGTAGTCGTTTGAGTAATAGTCAGAGTTAGATTAGTGTTTTATGTGGTAATTAGTAGTGTCCGATTGTGTGCACGAGGCCGAGGCCTTTGTTATTGTACGAGGGTAAAGCGTATATGGCGGGAGTTAGGCTAGTTAAAAATGTGTGTGTATACATAGGTATTTTATGAGGAAGAGTAGTTTTAGTTGTAAGTTAGTTAAATTATTTTTAAAAAGAGAAAGTGTAAAAAATGGTAGGGAGGTGTAAGTGATGGGGCTGTGGTAAGGTGAGGCTAAAGTTAGATACAGGTGTGCAGTGCGACCAGTGTGGTGGCTGGTACCATGTTGGCTGTATATGGATCGGGGAGGAGGAATTGGGATCACTACAGGAACATGAGTGGAAGTGTAAGGAATGTGCTGAGGGAAAGGGTTTAGTGGCAGTGGTAGGGAACAAATTAAGAGTAGAGAAGGAAACACAAATAAGTGGAGAAAGTGGAAACTGGACGTGGGATATGCTGAGGGGAAGCTTTATAGAGAGTGTGCCAGTGCCAATTGATGTTGCTAAAGAGGAGAAGAGGAAAGGGGAGATGGTAGATTTTATGAGCAGGAAAGAGAGGGAAATGATGCATAGGATTGAGAGGATGGAGGAAAAGGTCAGGAATGAGATGGGTGAGAGTAGAGTATAAATGAGAGTGGGTAAGTTAGAGGAGGAGTTGGAAGATGTAAAGGAGGTGCTAAGGAAAATGAAAGCTAGTCCACAGGAGGAAAATGAAAGCTAGTCCACAGGAGGAAAAGCTGAGTAGAGAGAAAGAGTTAGGCAGAATGCAAATAGGTCTGCATGAGGAAAGGCAGAGGAGGAGGGAGGCAGAGCTAGAGGTGGTAAGATTAAGGATTATAGAGGAGTTAGAGGCAGTAGAAAGGGATAAGGCAGTAGGAGACATAAGACAGCAAATAAGGTTAGAGGAGCGAGAAATAGTAGCAAGGAATAAGGTGATAGTAGTAGGCAGGAAGCAATCAGCAATAGAGGAACAGGAAACAGAAAGCAGGGAACAGGGAGTGGTAGAAGGTAGAAAGCAGTATGCTGAGGCTTGCAAATGTGCGATTAGCAAAGACCAGCAAACAGGACAAAGTGGACAGTTCATGGCCAGAGGGGAGAGAGGAGGGATGGCTAAACTGAGGGAAACAAGGGTGCTACAGGAGGCTGGAGACAGGGGTAGGTAGGTGGGTGGGAGAGCCACAAGAAGGAACATGTTGTAGGAAGGGAGCCAGAGGTAGTTTTTCTAGGCAGCTCTATTGTAAAGGGGGTGGAGCTGAGGAATATCAGGAAGGAAATTACATATAAAGCAGCATTTGGGGGGGGGGGGAGCAAATACCAGGGATTTGGAGGAAAGGGTTAGTGGTATGAGAGGTAGCAGGGTGGCAAAGGTTGATCTCATTCATGTAGGGGGAAATGACCTGACTCGTAGGGAGGTGGGGCAGGAGATAGAGCGGGACCTCTGAGGAATGCTGAGGAAAGTGCAGAAGTTCCCTAGAGCTAGGGCAGTAGTCAGTGGCGTGCTCGTTAAGAAAGGAGTATCCTATAGGAAGGCAGTGGCTGCGAGTGAGGTAAATGAGAGGGTGTGTAGGGATTTGGGGGCTATATTTATAGATAGTAGGAAATGGGTAGGCTGGGAAAGTGTAGGGAGGGACCAGGTTCACCTGACCGAACAGGGAAAGAGGATTCTAGGTGACCTGCTAGGTAGAGAAGTAGCTGGCTGCATGGAGAGGGTCAGGGCAGAGCAGTAGTTGTTGAAATAACAATCAGTTAGAAGCAAGGAAACGGAAGGGGAGACAAATGGAGACGATAGCATTGATGAGGCCACATGGGTGGAGACAGGAGGTAAGTAATGTAGGATGGTAAAGCAGAGTACTAGTATAAATATAATGGTGGTGAACTGTAGGAGTGTATACAACAAGCTGGAGGGCTTCTGGGGAAAGGTTGAAGGATATGGGGCGGATATAGTGGTAGCTGTGAAGACTTGGTTGACTGAGGAAGTACTGGACATTGAGTGTAGGCAGGATGAGTTCACCATCTTCAGAAGAGACAGGGATGGGCGAGGAGGAGGAATATTGGTGTGTGTAAGGAAAGGGCTAAAAGGGGCGGTAGAATGGGTTAGTGAGGATGTCGAGGTAATGGAAATTAAATTGAGTGGTAGTAATAGGAGTATTACTTTGCTGGCAGTGTATAGACCACCAGGACAGGGATGGCAGGCAATTGAGATGATCAAGGAGAGGGTCGATAGACTAAAGGGCAGGCAGTGGGTTGTTGTAGCAGGGGATTTGAATATGCCAGGGGTGAAATGAGTAGAGGGTGCAGAAGGAATGGGTAGCATAATGCAGAGAATGGCAGCACAGTTAGTCAACAGAGGATTAGTCCAGGTAGAATGAACACCTACGAGATGGAATGAGGTTGGTGTTGGGTCAGTGCTGGATGTGGTGTTGGTCAGACCTAGGAATGCTGTAGTTGGTGCAATAGTATTGGATGGTATAAGCGACCATCATATTCCGGTTGTGGAAATTGGGATTGGCAGGATGAGGGAAGTGCGAATGGTAGAAAGGTTGGTGTGGCAGTATGGTAGAGGAGAAAGAGGGGGGCAGAAATCTTCCTGAGAAACAGGTTTAAAAAATGGTCTATGGTGGTGGGTGTAGAGGGGTTGTGGAGGGAGTTAAGAGGATTAATGGAGGTTATGTTGAAGAAATGTGTGTTAATGAAAAGATACAGACTGGGGGAGATCCGCAATACTATGGACAGGAGATTTTGAAAATGAAGAGGAAGTGCAGAAATGTACATGCCAAGTAGAGAAATGAAGGGATGATAAGAACTAAAGAATTGATGAAACAAATAAGTAGGGAGCTTGAAAGGAAGATCAAATAGGCAAAGAATGTATTTCTGGAGAACATGGTGGAAGAAGGAAAAGGCAAGGAATGGGGGAAATTGTTTAGGTATGTTAGGCAGTTAAGGGGAGGGGAGGAAGGGTTCCCTCTGCTAACAGGAAGGGATGGTAGGCATGCGGCAAATGACCAAGAAAAATGGGAGATGCTACAAGGACAGTAGTGTTTGAAGCAAAGGAGGGTTGGAATAGGGGGGCAAACAGGATTCGGGGGTGTTTCGTAAGTTTAAGATGAGGGAGTGGGAGATAGAAAAGGTAATTAGTGGTTTGAAGAGCAGTAAGGAGGGGTCCAGATGGGATAGGAAACACAGCACTAAAGTTTGGTGGCAGGGAGTTGGTGAAATATTTATAGGTGCTGTTTAACAAGTCCTTAGGAGAGGGTAAATTACCAGAAGGTTGGAAGGATGCATTGGTGGTACCTATACACAGGCAGAGAGAGGATAGGGGGAGGCCTGGCAGCTACAAACCGGTGAGTCTCACATCAAGTACAGGAAGAGTAATGGAGAGGCTGGTGGTGCAGAATGTGGTGAGGGTTATGAACAATAGAAATTGATTGGAGGAGTCCCCACATAGTTTCAGGAGGGGATAATCATGCGAGACTCAGCTGGCTGGGTTATTAGAGGATCTGGCGCAGGTAGTTAATGAGGGGAAGCAGGTGGATTCCTGCTTCATAGATTTTGAGAAGGCATTTGAAAAGGTGCCCCATGGGACATTGATGAGGAAAATGGAGGTACTGCTACCAGACAGGAGGGTAGTGGAATGGATAGGGGACATCCTCGAGGGTGATGGCAGAGGGTGAAAGTGGGGGAGGCAATATCGGAGGAAGAGGAGGTTACGTCAGGGGTGCCACAGGGAAGCGTGCTGGGTCCTTTGTTATTTACCATAATGGTAAATGACATGGGTTTGGAGATTAGGGGAAAAATAAGATTGTTTGGAGACGACAGTGTTGTATATGCTGTAGTGGGAGAGGGGGCGGAAATTTGCAGGCAGACATTGATAAGATATGGTTGTGGACCAGGAAAAATAAAATGAAGATAAATGTAAGAAAAACTAAGGTTGTGGGGTTCACAAGGAAGAAGATGATAAGCAGGGACATGTACAGATGAGAGGGACAAGAAATAGAAGAAGCAGCAGAATATGAGTATCTAGGGATTGTACTGCAGGGAGACCTCAGATGGAAAAAGCAGATAGAGAGGGTGGTTGCAAAGGGAAGAAGGGCTCTGGGTATGCTGGGAAGGGTGCTGAAGGGAGTCAGCTGTGAAGTGAAGAAGGCGTATGGCACAATAGTACTGTCAACGTTAGAATATGCTGCAGCAGTATGGGACCAGTATGTGGAGGTGGAGGTGCGAGAACTGGAAAAGGTGCAGAGAAGGGTAGCAAGATGGGTTAAGGGTAGGTGGATAAGGCAGGGGCAAGATGGTGAGGAAGAAGGGAACTATAGGCCATCAGTGATGATGAAAGTAATTAGGTGGAGCTCATTGAAGGACAAGAGGAATGTTGAACGGCTAGTCAGGATGTACAGGCTGATTAATGAAGAGGGAGGATGGGGAGGGCAACACTGCAAGCTAAATAAGGGGATGTTTAGAGGAAGAGGAAACAAGAGTGAGAAACTTCAGACGGTGTGGAGGAGAACAGAGCAGGGTAGGCAGTTCATGCTTGTGAGGTCTGTGAGGGAGTGGAAATGTGCTGAGGGAGGAATTGTTATCTGTGAGAAGGGTTTGGTAAGTTCAGGAAGGGAGTGGAAAAGAAGTTGGTTAGGTGAAGGAGATGTGAGAGAGCTCGCCACCGGGCAGTAGCCTAATTGAGAGTATGTGTATATATGTAAGAGACTACCCGCCCATGTGTAGTATGTAGGCAATTTATGCAAAGATTTATCATAAAGATGGGTAAAGATGAATAAATCGACCTTTAAAAGGGCATGGTTTAATTCAATTTTTGTTTCATGGAGCACAGTATCAGTAATGAGTGTAAGAAAACAGTGACCAGCAGCCTATGTGAATTTCTGGAAGGTAAAGTTCACATGTTCCTGAGCCACGAATAAATAATTATTTGCTGGCATTTATATTTCAATTTCTAACACTGACAATGACTCGAGAGGTTTGTTTACAATATGACTTTATCTCCTTTATACATATGTAATGTCAATATAATAAATGGTTTCTGGTAAATAAATTCAAATCCCATTTTAGTTATTCCCTCTCTTTACATTGCATTAGTTCTCTGTTATGATAGAGTTTTATACTCACTTATCCTTTATTGTAGGGTACAAATTTGTTTATTGCATCTACGATGTTGGACAGGGTTAAGTTACCCTTGACACATAACTAAAACACGGAAATTAAAATTTATACTGAATTGTCTGCACTGGACAATCAAGTAGTTAAGAAATTTTTCAGAGGAAAAAAAAGGTGGGAGGGACAGGAGACATTTCTGGTTAATTTTATTCCCTATATCTACAAAAATTGTGTTACATCTTTTTCCAAAAGTGCAATTTAGTACCAAGGGATTAGTGAGTCAGTAGCCACATTTTCAATTCAGCCCAACGTGTTAAAAAATTTCACATTGGGAGAGAAATCTACAATAGGCTGTAATTTCTATACATACATTTTTAGGGATAATAAAGGAACCAACCTATTGTTATGTTAAAATGTATGAATATCTATTTGCCTGCATTTTAGGTTAATTTGGGTAGTTTAATTAGATTAGGATATGTTGGTGAACTACAATGGGTGAAAGATGCATGCACTGCTAAGGTGGTCCACAGACACACTTGTGACAAAATTTATTCGTTTTTACCTACCAACTTGTGCAATTATTATTTTCAGTGTGAAATTCTCCTTTGAATACATTAAAAACTATTCATTTTCAATATCTCGGAACCACGATGCAGAAACTTGACAAACAAACACTCCTCTAAGATAGCTGAAGAGATGAGGTTCCTCTCCTCCCTTCTGGGGGGGGGGAGGGGCTTCGGTGGGCGTAGTGGTAGGACGCTTGCCTTCCACCAATGTGATCCATGTTGGTTTCCCTGTGAGGTTACGCACAGATTTCCACATATAGGAATTGTGCTGATTGATGCTGCTGGCTGGCATATTTTCTCGAGGTATTCCCCATTTTCCCCACCCTTGCATTTCAATGCTGCCCCCTATCTGCCATATTTCACCCTCATTGGCTCTCAATACCTAGATTGTTACAAACCACCAAACCTCTCTCAACTCCTCCCATCTTAAGATGATGTAGGCCATGGTGGTGTAGTGTCTAGAGTATTAGTTGTTTCACGACGCACACTTTTTTTTTTGCATCCCATATACATCCAATGCACTTTGGAAAGGACTTGTCCATTATTCTTTTATATATATATATGTTATGCAATACGGATATTTGCACACAATTACATTAACATAAAAATATAATGCAATTTACACACTTATTAATTCTAGCAGCTCTACAAACATGTTAAGGCTACAGTTGGTTGCAGTACAAGTTGTTACAATTCCTGTACGGATAGATATTTAAGTATAAATATGTAAAGTCTACAATAGATTGAAACACAAAGTATTACATTAAGTCTCCTTATATAGTCTGTCTCATGTAAGGTTTCCAGATTTTGACAGATTGTATGAAACTAGTACCTTGTAAGCAAACTGAATACATATCCTTCCGCCACCATGTGATTTCCATGTGATTTGTCAAAACATTTCAACATCATGTGAATTTTTGCTTGACATGTCAACTATATGCCTAATTAAGGAAAATATGTGATTACACATATATTTTTTCTAATTTATGATGGTAACATCTTCATTGTGTTATCAAAATACTATCAATAAAATATATTCATATTCTTACAATTCATTAAACAGATATTAATTACTATCAATCAATAATCAGAAACACAAACATATATTTTTAAATCAATAAATTTCATTGGACTTGCATGTTTGCAACTTTCGCAACAGGAAAATGTTTGAGGCAAGATAGAAAGACATTTATGATGGTTACAATTAACATTGTAATAAAAATTAAATCACACATGTTAAACAATTTAACTGAGAATACAAAAACTTACCTAGCCCAAAATATGATTGCCTTCATTGTACGCCTCTTGAAAAATTTAACGAATTCATTTAAAAAATAATTTGAATCTCACATAGTTAACTGATGAGAGCATCATAAAAAAAATCATTAATTCACAACTGAGCAGTAAAATGTACTACGAGAAAACGAAAGTCTGCTGGAGTTCTGTGTAAAGGCAATGTCACCATTAGGCCTATCTTTAAAAAAATTATATTTAGACGGTGGACAAACACAATAAGAGGTAGGCCTGTCAAATCATACACACAAATAGTTAATTAGAAATGTAAAAGTACTCTACAATCAATAATTATGGAACCTATTAGTAGCAATTACAATAAACTAAGCATGTACAAAAAACATTCCTCACAAATGGTGAAGACTGGTAGGCCTGTGATCATTAAGTAATGAAAACTAGTGGCAATTACATCAAACACATGGTCATGTGTACAATTACAATAACGTGGATATTTAATGTACATGCCCATCGTCCACAAAAAAAAATTCAATGCAATGTGTTGTCCTATACGATTAGTATTTATTACCATAGTTACAAATTTACCACAGAAGAAAATGTACTTCACATTGTATTTCTGGACAAACTAAACATTATATATCTCAATTTTAATGTAATTAGGCCTAAATAATTAATATTTAAGCACAACTGCTTTCGTGGTTTTGGTCTACACATACCGGCGAGCAATGTGACCTCAATGTTTTGGTGACGTCAATAAGTACTATTTGTTGTTTATTGATCAAACAAAAATTTATTCAACTGTAACATTAACATATTCTAAGAAATGAAATGAATGCTGAATATTTAAATGTTGTCTGTTAAAAACCCGCACACAAACTTAACATGCTTACCTTAATTATAAAAGAACTAACAAACATTTTCCTAGGATATTTACATTTCCCCACAAAATACACCACACTCCAAATATTCACGTACATAATTTAACGCTATTTATTTTGCGACGGTTTTTGATGAAATTCCAAGCAATCGGCCGGTCGTTTCTATTCTTCTAATATCACTGGACGACTTTATAGTTCTCCCATTAGTAACACATCTTCGACTCCTTTGGCGACACGTACGTTGTCTTGCTGTCTTTGGCGATTGCATGAAGGATTTATAAGTCACTGCATTTTAAATAACTGTTCACTCAACATTCATTAATTCGATTTAGATCTTCTAAACTGATATGCCCGCACACAAAAATCGCATCTCACAATAACAACATGGCATCCAGTCGTTGGTTGGTGAAAATAAATAGCTTTTTTTTTTTTTTTTTTTTTTTTTTTTTCAAATTTGAAACTCTTAACATGTTTAATAACCTTTTACAGAATACCACAACGTAATATTATTTACGTTTATTCCGAAATGTTTACCTGTTTTTACTTGTTCTGTGCACTGTTTTCTTTTTTGCCGATGAGAAAGAATAAATGTTATTCAAGATATCACCATTTCTTCACATGGTGGTCAGCTGACATTCGTTATTCCAAATACGACACTACTGTATTACACTTTAAATACGTTGGCAGCAATAGCTGTCAAATTCTGGAAACCTTAAATGAAACAAAATATATCAGTCTTGTTCTGCATTACAGAAATTTATCTTTAAGTAAGCATTCTTCTACAGAATAGAAGGCCTTATTTAAAAATATAATTTAACAGCACTTTTTAATTTCTGTAAACTATTAATTTATTTAAATTACCTGGTAGGTTATTTATTAGTTTTGCCCCAGCATTCTATGGATTTGATGTAAATTCTGAGGTTCTGTAGGAAAGTAGGTGAAGATGATTAGCTTGTTTGGGGTAGTAATGATGTATATCACTATTTTTAACTTTTTAAATGTTTTCCATGTAAAAAAGAATACTATGACATTTACCTGCATGGAAGTGAGAATTTTGTTATTTATAAATAGCGGCCTACAATGGCTTCTTTTTCCTTATTACTTATTAATCTCACTATTTTCTTCTGTAATGTAAAAGCCTTTTTCCATTTTGTTTATTTACTCCGAAATAAGATTCCATAATTTATTATGGACTGAATATTTGAGAAATAGTATGCAAGTATTGTATTATTATTACTAATCTTTTTTAAGGTATATACCGCAAAACACAGTGAACTCAATTTTTACAGACACTATCAACGTGCTCATTATATGTTAAATTACTGTCTACAATGAGCCCTAGAAATTTAGTACTATTTACTGTCTGTAACCTGTCTTCTTCTATTGTTCTGCATCTTTCATACATATGTACATGCATACACTCGCAATTAGGCTCCCGCCCTGTGGAGAGCTCTCACCTCTCCTTCACCCAAACAACTCTTTTTCCACTCCCTTCCTGAACTTACCAACCCCTCTCACAGATAACAATTCCTCCCTCACAGACCTCACAAGCATGGACTGCCTACCCCACTCCATTCTCCTCCACACCCTCTGAAGCTTCTCACTGTTGTTTCCTCTTCCTCTAAACACCCCCTTACTTAGCTTGCAGTGTAGCCCTCCCCATCCTTCCTCTTCATTCACCACCCTGTACATCCTGACTAGCCATTCAATTTTCCTCCTGGCATTCAATGAGCTCCACCCCATCTCTCTCATAATCCCTGATAGCCTATAGTTCCCTTTTCCCTCGTCATCCTGCCCCTGCCTTCTCTACCTACCCTTCACCCATCTTGCTGCCCTTCTCTGCACCTTTTCCAGTTCTCGCACCTCCACATCCGGGTCCCATACTGCTGCACCATATTCTAACATTGGCAGTTCCATTGTGCCATACGCCTTCTTCTCTTTGCAACCACCCTCTCTACCTGTTTTTTCCACTTGATGTCTCCCTGCAGTACAATCCCTAGATACTTATATTCTGCTGCTTCTATCTCTTGTCCCTTCCATCTGTACATGTCCCTGCTAATCACCTTATTCCTTGTAAACCTCACTACCTTAGTTTTTCTTACATTTATCTTCATTTTATTTTTCCTGGCCCACAACTATATCTTGTCAACGAACTATATCTTGCAAATTTCCCCCCAAACCCCCTCGCCAAACTTCAGCATACACAACACAACCGTCTGTAAACAAGTTTTTTTTCCCATAGTCCCCAAACACACGTCATTTACCATTATGGTAAATTGTATGTTTATTCCTTTGTATGAAATTCATGAGCACATATTTGTTTACATTTAATAGGTAATATTATACTGGAACCAGCTGGACATCTCAATCACTGTTTGTTTTATATTTTCTTCAAGAACAGCATTATTTGAACTAGTTACCAAAATTTTTGTGTCATCCACAAACATTATAGCTGAGACGATGGATATTTGTTCTGCAAAATCATTAATAAATAATAAGATTACAATTGGTCCTTGTGGTACTCCTACTCGAGTAGTTCTGGTATTTGACATAACATCCGTAATGTGATTTTTGTAATAATATCTTATGGAAGTGATCTGTTTTCTGTCTTCAAGATATGATTTAAACAATCACAGTAGTGTTCCCATAACAAAATAACAGTGGAACTACCATGGAAGTATGAAAGTGAACTGGCTACAACCGTAGTAAGTAAACTGCTACACGACTAATGTTTTTTGAGCACAAAAAACTCTCTCTACATGTATCACGGATATTTTCAAACAGTGTGTTGGGTAACCTGATATTTATTTTTGTTATTCTACTTGTGATGAAAAAAGTTTCGCAGGAATCGTGTTTCGGGATATTTAAAGTGTGGTATACATGTTAATATTTGCGCTGACTATTTAAATAAACGGAAATCTGAACTATACCGTTTAATTCATTTAATAATTATGTTCTTGTTTTAAGTTTGCAATGCACTGACAGTCGTGGTTGGAAATGTTGTCTCGTGATTGGCCGGCGTAGAATTCGGCGTAAAAGAACTAAAATATTCACTCCTTTTAACACTGCTACCGCGAGTTAGCCGCTATCTTATACCATTATGTTGTGTTGTAGCAGGTGCCATATACATGTGTGGATTCGATTTTTTATTGTTAATTCTTATGGTGATTGTAGCCGTGGCTTAAGGCCTTAGTACTAAATTGCACTTTAATAGAAAGATATAACACAATTTTTGCAGATATAGTGAATGAAATTATCCAAAAATGTCTCCTGTCCCTCCCACCTTTTTTTTTTCCTCTGAAAAATTTCTAAAATACTTGATTGTCCAGTGCAGACAATTCAGTATAAATTTTAATTTCTGTGTTTTAGTTATGTGCCAAGGGTAACCCTGTCCAATATCGTATATGCAATAAACAAGATTGTACCCTACAATAAGGGATAAAAGAGTATAAAACTGTATCATGACAGAGAACTAATGTAATGTACAGAGGGAATAACTAAAATGGGATTTGAATTTATTTACCAGAAACCATTTATTATATTGACAGGGTAACCCTGTCCAATATCGTATATGCAATAAACAAGATTGTACCCTACAATAAGGGATAAAAGAGTATAAAACTGTATCATGACAGAGAACTAATGTAATGTACAGAGAGGGAATAACTAAAATGGGATTTGAATTTATTTACCAGAAACCATTTATTATATTGACATTGCATATGTATAAAGGAGATGGTCATATTGTAAACAAACCTCTCGAGTTATTGTCAGTGTTAGAAATTGAAATATAAATGACAGCAAATAATTATTTATTCGTGGCTCAGGAACATGTGAACTTTGCCTTCCAGAAATTCGGCTAGGCTGGTGGTCGTTGTTTTGTTGCACTCATTACTGATACGCAACGTTAGCACGCTTGTTATACGTTATTTTATAATTTATTCAAAAAATCATTTTCCACAAATCCTGATATATGAGCACTATACCTCAAACACGTGTTTATTGTTGCACATGACCCGATAATGGTTCGCAGTACACACTCTCACGATCTGTAGTTTTATGAGGAAATTATTTGATTGCACACTAACTCAAGCCAATAATAAACTAGTCAAACTTCCCACGTGAATTGTAATATATATATATATATATATAAATTCATCAGCTTCTTTGTTCAACACGAAATGCTTCGGACGTAACCTTTCTCTCAACGTCAATATTATGAAAACACAATGTTTTGGTTTTCTGTCAAGATGGCGACTAAAGTCCTTAAGAAAACCACCTATCTCCAGCGGCTTCATGTACGTCACAAAATGTCATCACCTGTATATTCCTAACTCCATGATTGCCACCCCCTGGGTCGGGTTTTAGGTTAGGGCTATAATTGTGGCAACCCTAGGCACATGTCAACTTTTTTTAGTTACTTGTGTTATATTTTTGTGGGAACATTTTATAGTGATGTGGGATATTTTAAACCTCGGGATGATATTTTCGCCCTCTTCTCGTTGGCGACATTGGACCATTGTTTATTTATCTTTAGGATAGAGAAAAGCATTAATTGGGTACTTAGGTTAGGTTCATTTCAGCTTTTTCGTGTGAAATCGGATAATACAAAGCTTAATGACGACGTTATTAATCCCTTTCATTAAACCACACCACAGTGCAATAGCGAAACAGATTTTCTTAAGTTCATATGCATTTGTACCAAAATATAGCCCATCACGAGAAGAAGACTTAGAGAAGTTGAGGGGTTATATACGGTCCCATAAAAGAATTCTTGTGTTGACTGGAGCTGGCGTGTCAACGGAGAGCGGCATTCCTGATTACAGGTCTGAAGAAGTTGGCCTATATGCTCGCAGCTCGACACGACCTGTTAAATTTCAAGATTTTATGAAAAGCCCTCTGGTGCGAAAAAGGTATTGGGCTCGAAATTACGTTGGGTGGTCACGATTTTCTTCCTTTTCTCCCAACGAAACTCATTTTGCATTAAGTTACTTGGAAGAAAATCGTAAACTACAGTGCATTGTCACACAAAATGTTGATAGGCTGCATTATAAAGCCGGCAGTAAAAAACTAATAGAGTTGCATGGATCAGCGTTTATAGTAACTTGTATGGGCTGTAATACGAAAACGGATAGACATTCATTTCAGCAAAAACTTGCAGAATTGAATCCTAAAATGGAACTTGGTGCCACTTCAATAAGACCTGATGGAGATGTCGATTTGCTTCAGGTTTGTATGTCTGCATTTTATTTCCGTTTTGGTTACACTATGAAGTAATGTTGCTTATACACACTTGTGCAGTGACTTTGCTGTCCTTGGCCTGATAGCTCTTGAGCTGGTTAACAAGTGCTGTTAATTACTTATGATGTTCAACATAAGCTGGTTATCTCTTACTTGTAGATACTAGACGGCAGTGTGACAGCTGGAATTGCATAGCTGCAGTTAAAAATTGTTACTTCATGGGTTGGTTTAGTGGTTTAGACATCATTCTCCACTGCTAGGGTTTCCGGTTTGATCCACGTCCCTGCAGTCAAAAAATGTATGGCTGGGTGTTTTTAATGTTGGGAGTAGGGTGTACACTGCTCACCTCCCACCAAGGCGAACCAGGTTCAATCCCTGGCCTGGCCACACCTGGATTTTTGCACGTGGAAATCGTGTTGGGCGATGCTGCTGGTTGGCGGGTTTTATCGGGGATATCCCATTTCCCCCACCCATTCAATTTGGCACTGCTCCATTCTTACCTCATTTCACCCTCATCAGCTCTCAAGACCTTGCTGTCAACAGCTACCCTAATATCTTCTCTCATTTATGTTATAACTCTAAATTAATCAACCAATTATAGCAAAATTCGGCAAGTAAAGCAATTTACAACTAAACTTTGTATGCCCGTCAAAAGTTCGTTGCTGCAAACTAATAATAACAAAACTGTTTACAAATAGGAAAACATTCTCCACAAAAAGTGAAAACCTTTTGCGGTATTGTGTTTCTCTCTGTAAATCCTGCCTAATACTATGTTAAGCGATGTAAATGTATGCAATTTAAATTGATTAGGCGTTTATTTCTAAAATGGCCACTATACAAATATTTTCGGTTTATGTGGTATATCGACCATGCTGTTGTGGTAGAACACGGATTATGGTTTGTCGACATTACACTATTTGTATTTTTATATAATTTGTGCCGCTCCAGAAAAGTTTAATCATAATATTTATGTTTACCTATTATTTTGTCTGTTTACATCATAATGAAATGAATTAATTTATATAATTTATGTTTTAAAACAATTTAATTATGTATTTTTAGTCTTATTTCGTTTTGAAAACTAGTGCTGTATCATAATATTTAATAACCACACAGTTTTGGAATAAGCCTTAAATTTTACTCTTAACTTCCTTTGTAGGAATATGTTTTTGCTATCCAAAGAAGAAGTGAGTTGATCCAGTTATATCTAAGCAACTGATGTCATGGGACATGGCAACAATGAGTTAATTTCCTTTGTAAGATGAGGGCATACTATTGAGAGCCCCGTGGAAAGGGTTTGTAACCTCGGGTCATTTAAGATGGTAGCTCCATTATTCCGGTGATGATTTTCGCAGATGTCAATGCAGTTGACCAGGTTTAAGATGTCTGCAGAGGTGCACCCCAGGTCGAGGACGATATGTACAGATTTATTTTGGTAAGAACACTAAAAACTCTGGAGATTATTATTCCTACAAGTACTTGAAGATGTTACAGCCAACTCCATCTCAAACTTATACCTAAAGTAAGTTTGAACCATTGTATGATGCAAATTTCTATCATCCTTCGTTAATCTGATGACGTTTTACTATATTTTATTTGAAAATTGATAAAAGATTTTGAGTGAGAATGTTAAAATACGTGTTACAATATTAACATTTCATATAAACGTTTTCCCTTGCTCTGGCTGTTACCAGTTGTACTAGGGTTAAGACAATGTGTACTCTTGAACAGAACAAGCTACTGGCATAAAAATAATATTATAATTCCAAGCAATATTATTTATAATTTTTTTTGTCAAGATCCAGTTGCTCACAAATTTGTGTATTGGTCAAAGACGTAATTCTGAAACTACTCATTACTTCAAGGAACCAAACAAACAACTTCAGAAATGATTGATGCTGTGAACTTGATTTATTCTGATTTAAATAACAGAAATGAAGATGCCTTCGAGAAAATATTTGAAGAAGCTACCAGGAAATCACAAGCGTTAAATCTTCTGCCTTTAACACTGCTGTACACCAGTACACCAAAAAGTCCCTGCTACAGACTACACACCAAGAGTCATGTTAAACTCACTATAGGATGGAGTACTTTTCTAGTATTGATTCTGCTCTTGTTTGAAGACTAGTTTGATCAATAAGGACTGAAGAAGATGAAAGCCATGGAAAAGTTACTGACATTTAGTGCTGGTGAAATTGAAAAAAAACTGAAAGGGTAATAAGTGATTTGAGAAGAAAAGCGTGTGTAGCAACAAGGCTTTCATTTTTACCTTCTCAAAAGAAACATCATGCGACCAAAATTACTCGCACTAGAAATAAGGTATGCTTCCAGAAACATTTAATTCTTGGATTTATTTTAAAGATGCTTTGAAAAATTATAAATTGAGCTGACTTTTATCAAATTCATATAAAATAGGTGAACTTATTCTTTAAAAGGCACTATAGAAATATACGTGAATAAGGGATTCACTGTTCATAATTCATGAGATAGCAATTAAAATTCGCGTCTCCAAACAGCTATTACAATAAGCATATTATGTGGAGAAAAAAAAAACAGATTAGTTTAGCTAAAAAAATCTGGCTCATTATTACTTTTTGCAAAATAGTAGTCATGACCTCGGCTTACAGTTCAGTCGTAGAAAACAGTGCAACTCCTTCTCCATCTGACCACTGAGTTTAAATTGGCCCTCTAAATTGCAATAAACCACTCTGTTTTGCATTTTAACACTGATTTGCAGATCTTTTGTATACAGTCGTGATATCTAATTATGCGCAGAGGCACCTAGATCAAAAGGTACCATTCTTACGTGCTGTTGCCGGCGATGGCGTCGGCTTCTGGCAGTCCCACTAAAATCTAGATAAAGCTACAGGGCTTTATTATAAAGCATACCCTTGTACAGCTACATACTACTGATAATTTGGGCACCAGCGGTGCTTCCCAATCACCGCACTATTGAGACTCAGGGTTCTCAGGGATGTTCTGGGTTCTGGGTGTCCGTGTCACCCATGCATACTTACAAACACATAGGCAATACTAAACTTTTAATAAACATCACTGAAATAAACAATTCATTAAACATATGTGGCTAGGACACTGTCACTACTGAATAAAAGAATTGGGTACACTGTAGACTTGTTTTTATTGATGTTGTTCATACACATCAACGTGCCAATGAAATGATTATCTCGGTCATGACTAGCCAATTCCGCTGGGGTGCTCCCCAGCCCGTAATTAATCTAGCGCACGCCTAAATGGATGATCTTACCGAGCTGCGTGAAAGCACACCCTTCACAAGGGAAAAGGGCCGACAGCTGCTAAGGTGAACTGATGGTTTTTCCCTGAAGACAGGACACGGTGAATTACAGGTGAAAACCCTTAATACACATCAACACATGTGATTACTCGGCATCACTAACACGAACTCGTTGGGGCTCACCCTCCAGCACGTGGTTAGTGTGATGACGGCCTATACACAGAGCCGGATAGGACTGGAATAATTGCACCGCACACTAATTACACAATTACATAGACCCTTGAATGATACATTAAATAAGATGGGACACAGGATGAATATTCACAATAAACACACACCTGTGAAAACAAGCTTAGATGATGTGGATGCCGCGCAAGAAGTTTGTAGCGGACCATGTGGTGCAGGTGAAATTGCAATATTTCTGCATGAAAACTGCAAACGAAATTCAGATAAAATATTATTCGTGTTGAGCAAGTAATTCTCTTTACGAATAGCGTTATTACAGTCTTGTAACATGCCTGATGGCGGTGAAATCAAACATTACTGTGACAGCGTGGTCACATACAAAAAGCATCAATTTACGTGAAAAATATATTGAACCCTGAATAAAACTGACATAGGACCCTGAAATAAATGATTGCACATATGATGTTATATAAATAAGCTCTTAAAATGCAATGATGGCGTATACAAAGACTTGGCTTCGGTCGGCCACGTGGTTATACATGATGTTGCCATAAAATATTCAAAAACGAAAACTACCTCAAATACATACATAAACATAAAGCTCTTAAAATTGCATGTAGCAATTATGCAGAAGTTACAATAAAATGCCATACACACAGGCAGGTTGCGCCTGATTCAAATTGTGCAGGTCGCGTGACCTCTCCGACATCTTCCTCTTCCTTCTCGATTAAGTCAAAAATGCAACAAGGGCGTAAGAATGAGTAAAGTGGAAGCATAATGCTGGGGAAAATGTCTGGAAAAAATGTAGGCAAGCAAAGATTAACCGGTAAACTACATTGACTATGGAAACCTAAATCAGTGAACAAAAGTTGTAGTGCGTATGTGACAGTGTCTTACCTCGCCAGCTCTCCTCGACAGACTGTCCAGATACAAGCGTCCCATGGACCTACGATAGCCGTCTACGGGGTTCACATAAGCGGAGATGCTATGCATGCCGAGTGACATATTTTATATTGAAAATAAAATGGCACAAATTAAATTAGATATTGTTTTACATTTCTATAATTTTCTTGTGAATTTCAATATTATTTTAATGTCTCTTTGTGATGGCTTTCATGCCGGAATATTAAGTGTTCTTAATCTCGGTGCCACGGGCACTTTGAATATTCATAACCAAACAATTAAAATTAGTACAAACACTTTAAAACATTTTAAGACATATTAAACACTGTAAAGACACTATAACATATTTTACCCTGAAATTAACAGTTATAGGAAAGTTAAAAATTATCAGCCTCTTTGCGCACGTGCGGAACAGGTGACAAGTGAGCGCCGTCATGGGCTCTAGCACCGCTGGCTGTTAGCCGGTGTCAACCTTATCAATCCACATCGATAACAGTTCATAAAGGACACTTATCCACTTTATCAGATCGCAAATGTTGCAAGACTTTGAGCTCATATTACGTTAATGCCCAAAAATTATAATATCAGAAACTATGCAAAATTACATTGTAATCATGTAATTAAAATTTTGAGAGGTGATCAAAATAATGTTAAAGTTACTACTTATTCAACTCGGGGCTGATTGAAAATCACAAAAAAATATAAATAAACAGCTGTTAGTACATGTAGGGTAAATTAACTTAATAATCTATTCCATAATCATAATAATAATAATTATTATTATATATAATAATTAACACAAGCAACATGAGTTTACTATTCTTTAAAAAATAGTTTATTTTTTTTCAAATGTGTTGTTTATTATTAATGTTTTCTAAAAGAATTCTGTCATATTTCAAAAACCATTCCGTACAAATATTCATAGTTTAGGCCTCTTAACATTTTGTAGGTCAGCTTTATGATGCCTTAAAAATGCCTGAATTAAAGATAGTTCTTATGGATATTTTACATTAACATATTTGTTTTCCACGACATAGCACATTACATGTAATGCATGTTAATATTTTGTCATGGCTGTGTTTAACACTGTTACAACTGTGAGTTTAAGAACTGTAGTGTTTATCAGTTTGTTATTGATATATGTTGGGTTATTTCTTTTAAAAGGACGGTCTCAGATGGAATAAATATTAATCAAAGGAACAACCAGTCCAGCGAAAGAGACATTAAATTCAAGCACACAATTTGTGTCGCTTACTTTTTGTCATACAAACTTAAAAAATAGTGGTGAACATGCACACAAATAAGCCTACCATAACTTTTATTCTGCTCATATTTCTATGTATTGCTACTTACGGTTTATTAGGTTTATTGAAATTTATTGGGGCTGGGCTTAGTATTTTGTTGGGATTGTGGCAAATCATGTTACATGACTGTGTTTCAAACACCTAGGGAAAAGGTACAACATTGTGATAAATAAATAATCAGATGTGGATGTAAATAAATAACTTCGTCATACAAACAGTTCACAGTTAAAACCTATAAATAGTGCACATCAAATATTTGAAATCACGCGCACAGAAAGATCCAATGTAACGATCACCATGCTGCCATGTCATTTCACATGCAGCACTTATCCAAACACTTGTTACAGTACAATTATTACTGCTGTGGAAAAACAGATTTATCACAACGTCGTAACTTGCCAAGGTAGGTTTAAGAAACACAACGTCTACAAACGTGATATGGTAATTTGAAGTATTCTTCGGAGTAAATATAATTTACGCATCATTTGGCAAAGAGCAATACGCCATTTCATGATTCATCACGTCTACCAACTTCCGATGTTATCCGTACCGCCATCATATCAAAATACATTAAAATAAGTATTCAAACATTAAAATCTCTTTTCAGTTGTAAATTAGAAATTAAAAAATTATTTTTTTGCTCTAATAGGTATGAAATATGCTGCAATTGAAAATATGTATAGTTTTTTTGCTTACTAGCCATGCCAAACTTCCAGAGTGAGAGAGAGACACTGAAAGAGTGTAAAGCCTCGACCAGCCGACACGTTGCTTCTTCAGTTGATAAAACCATAGGGTCTACGCACAATATTTTATGCTGTTATTTTAAATTGTAAAAATGAAATATGTTGCTATCAGGGCTACCTAAATATTTAAATAGGCACAGTTTAATTTACAAATAGCATACTAAAAAACTAAAAATAATATTTTAACTGTGAATTATTTCTTACCAGCCGTTGCCAACATATCGCTGCTTTCGCTGTTGTTAATTCATATTTAATATGAAATAAATATTACAAGCTATATAAGACATTAAGGTAAAGTTTCATTTATTCAATAATGCAGTATTCTAAAGTTAACCACGGTGTTATATATTTGTGCAATACAGGTTATTGAAAAAACAGGTTGATATGTTATGCCTAGAGTGATTTTTCAAAGGTTGATTTTCTTAAGTCTCTTCCAGTCGGGAATGGACTGATGTACAACTCCCCCCTCCCCCCCAAGATTAGCTGCTACACAATCTCATGAAATGCTGTACAAATGTTTAAAATGAAAATATTTGCTGGTTCAGACCTCAACCTCACTTTACATCTTTAGGATGAGGTGGAACACAAGTTAGAAACCACATCAAAATTGCCTAAAACACCACACAGCAATTGTCCATTTTATGTGAGGAAAATTTTTGGCAGTCCTAGAAAAGTAGCATGGCAGTGTATCCTTCCACCAAAGCTGTTTCCTCAAAGAAGAAAACAAAGTTTGGAGTCCAATGCACAAATTTTTCTTGTTTATCGCCCTTTCTTCTTTTTCCTTTAATGGCAGGCACTATAGACTGACAGTAGCTAACTTCAGTCCAGTACTCAATGTTAGATATTTAGAATAGCCAAGTAAGACTGTTGAAGTTCTGTTTATTTTATTTCAGGGGCCAAAGGGAAGAGGGGAAATCTTTAGTTTAATGTCTTTCAGGAAACACCATTGTTTTCAGTCCTTTTTACAAGACAGTGTAATTTTTAATTACATGTTGTTTTAATACAACGGTGGAAATTTTTGCTCATGTGGAAATAACATTCAAATTATAACTTTGAAAGTTGTAACTTCAACAAAAGAACAAAGCGGGATTAATATGTTGCTGTTTGTATCAATGCAAGTAATAAACACACGTGGTAGGTAAACATTTTTACTAGAAGTTAACGTTACAATCGTTGGATTTTGAATATAGGCCTAAGAAAGAAACATAATTTTTACTCTACAGAACAGAATTGAGGGTGCAATTTTTTTTAAGCCATGTACATTCTATATATTCTAATAACTGTTTCTAAATATATTGTAAACAAAACACACTAACTTACTGTTCCTAATTCCTTTGAACATGACGTGTTCTTCTATGACAATATTTTGCTGGATTACTTTACTAAACTCACATTTGTTTGTCACGGATATAAAATAATTGATTTACAGAATCATTCAGTAAATTCAGCTCGTTACCAGTTTCCATAAACCAACGAACATAAGCTTTGGCATGTAAATAATATATGTATTTGTGGTGCTTCACGGCGACTACAGAAAATGATGGATTAATCTATTTTACGAAGTAGTTGCCACGTGCCAATAACAACATACATTCCACAACTTATCAACTGATACAACAGTTTGCAAATGAGAACATTTATGTTTACATACAAACATCTTACCTGCTTTTAGTTAGTCCATTACTAGGTGTGAATGGCCATAATAGTGCTATTCATCTTCCATAGTCAGTTCAAAGGGATCAATTGCGAGGTCCAGCATACTCTAGAAGGCTAGCAAGCAACTGCCTTTTACTATTGGCACCATGTTTTTTTTCTCATTAGTAGAATTCATGTCTTATTCTTGGAATTATGTTATGAACATAATTATTATTCTGAAAAGATGTTGTTGGGCTAATAAAACATTTTCCTACCCATGTTAAGGCAATTGTTACTTTGCTGTCACAGTTGTCTTGCTTCTGAGTATATTACATTTTTTGATGGTTTCTGCACTGATTTAATGTGTTCCAATGTTTGGCTTGCTGCCATACAACATGATCTGAGCACTACTTAGAAAAGTAGTCAAGTTAATACCATTTATAGCTGGGGATAGGACTGCTGTGTAATTTTGCTGTTTTAAAATTGGAAATGTAATTTAGTCTTTAACATTTTTCTCTCAATTTCAGCACATAATTTTCAAAAATTTATATACAAAGCAAATATTTTATGTATATACACACAGTCAAATCACATTATTAAGACCACCTGCTAGTATCCAGAGTAACAACCCTTCACAGCACAGACAGCAGCTAGACGAGCTGGCAGAGACACAGTCAGGTGCTGATAGATCTCCACGGGTATCTGGAGTCATGCAGTCTCCAGGGTGTCCCACAAATGTTGAAGGGTGCATGCCGGAGGAGACAAGACTGCGAACCTGATGATCAAGGTGATCCGACAGATGTTCTATTGGATTGATTAGGGGCTGTTGGGGGCCAGGATCGAACAATGAATTCTTGATTGTGCTCTTCCAGCCATGTGCAGACACTTCTAGCCATGTGACAAGGCACATTATTGTGCTGGATGATCCCCTCCTCCCGAGGAAAGACAATCATCATGTATGGGTGGACATGGTCGCCGAGGATGGATTCAAAACCAAATTAATTAAGAGTGCCTCCCATGCAGTTTATGGGACCTAGAGAATACCACGAGAACATTCATAAGACCATAACACTGCCCCCACTGCCTTGTGTTTGTCCAACAATGGATACAGGATGTCGGTTCTCCAACGTTTCTTGCCGGACACTCTGACGTCCATCCGCTCTATGCAGCTGAAAACATGACTTGTCAGAGAAGAAAACCCATTGCCAATCAACTGCGGTCCAGTCGCCATACTGTCAAACAAATTCCAGTAATTTTCGTTGATGCACCTTTGTTAGTATGGGTGCAGTCACCCCTGTCTACTCCGGAACCCCATTTGCAGAAGGGTTCGCTGAACTGTTGTGGTAGACATGTGTCTTGATGGCCCCTGGTTCATTTGGATGATGAATTGTTCCATTGTAGCCTATCGGTTGGCCTTTATGCACCGTAGTCGACATTCACCTCAGACATCAGTGGCACATGGAGCGCTGCAGTTTCCAGTGTATATTCCCAATGGTGTTATTCGTCCATTCATGATATACCTTTACCACATAGGCACGTGACCAGTTCACAAACTTTGCTGTTTCTGAAATACTACTCCCTGTGACCCAAAAGCCAATGATCATCCCGTTTTGCAACTCGGTTAAATCGTTTTCCTTACCCATGACAGCAGGAAGCACAATGTGTACAGTCAGCCTGTTAGTCACAGTATATATCCACTTCACCAGCCCACGTTACGGGCCATATGTCATGGACTATGCGCTGCAGATGGCACTTCGAACAAAATAATGGGATTCAACTGTGTGTGTATATGTGTGTGTTTATATATATATATATATATATATATTTAAAAAATTGGGTCACCTCGACCTATCCACGCCGTTGCTTGGCCTGCATGTTCACCCAACTTGACTCAGATATACTACTTCGTGTGGGGCCACATGAAGGGTTTGATTTACGAGACCTCTGTGGAATCAAAGAAAGACCTGGTGGCGCAGATTATGGCTGCGGCGGATCTTGGACTTCCAAGTATTGGTGATTGTGTGTACCAGAACATGGCACGTAGGTGCCGTGCCATGTTTGTGTAGACTTTGCTGGTCATCACATCGAACTCTTCTTGTAAGTGGACCGTGAAGAAAAACAACGTACAGTATGTTGCAGATGTGGGAGAGGTCAACATGTGATGGGGTGGTGTTTTAGTTTGTCACGGAGAAATAGTACGTTTCCGCATCTAAGTTCCTATGCAAAATGTAACCGTTTTGGTCCCCACTACAAGCCCTTACATTGTGTAATGGAAATTTAGATGCACCCTTTGTGCACATATATCTGTGTGTGTGTGTGTGTTTCATATATGCAGGCAGTGAAAAAATATTTATAACTTAGTTTAAATGCCTGATAAGTTTAAGTTAATAATTGCAATAGTGCTGGTACCCTGTTTTCATCATGGTTGATACAATGCGTTGTTTCAGGAGCAGGTGGACATATTTTGTATCCCAAATTGTGACAAGTGTGGAGGTGTGCTGAAACCAGATATAGTTTTTTTTGGTGAAAATGTGCCAATGACTCGAGTGGAACTGGTTAAGGAACATGTAAGGTTTTGTGACTCTGTACTTGTTCTCGGCTCCTCACTGTCTGTATTCTCAGGATACAGGATTGTGCTGCAGGCAAAAGAACTGAACAGACCAATAGCTATTGTGAACATTGGTGAAACTAGAGGTGACAAGTTGTGCAGTTTCAAATTGAGTGTGAGGTGTGGGGAGGTTTTTCCAAAGTGCTTGTAGTGAAGTACATGCCAAGTGCAACGCTTGTGTTACGGGAAAGCAATAAAAATTATATGGAATAATTTAGCACAAAATGAAACTTGATGCATCATCAACTGCCTGTGAGTGAGCAACATCAAATATGCTACATAATGCAAAAGAAGTTAAGAGGTCAGATTCACTGTAACAATGTTTTCGTAATGTATTTTTAATTATTGGAAAAAATGGTTTAATGTCAATTTATATCTTAAAGTATGTTGTATATGATAGAAGTACAAAAGAAATTGGAAAAATTACAAAAAGTGTTGCCTGTTAGAAATTACAGAAGCAATTGTCATCCAGCTACGGGTAGTAATAAAGAAAGGTGAAAATTTCCTCTGAATTGAAGGAATTCATATTAATTAGGACTTTTCACTGTAAAGTGGGCATTTGTTAAGGGCCCCCAGCATGCAAAATAACCCAAAGAAAATTTATTGTAGCCTCACACATTAGCTTTTGAGAGCTATAAAATGTACACACTTCATTTATTAGTCACGTGGCAATTTTAATACAGCGAACCCTCAGTAATTCTGACTAATTGAGGGGAAGGTTTGTCCATGTTATGATTTGTCTGCCTTAACTAAGAGGATAATTTTAAGATGCAGTTCAAAACAGACAGCTGCTATTATTTATTGAAATACACATCTATATTGTGGCAAATAAACATAGCATCCAGATTTGTTTAAATACAGTTGCAGACATTCTATAAAACTAATCATGCTGTCTCTTAATAGATACTACGCTGCAAACATCTTGCCGGGCAGCACAGCCAATTGCAGTGTTTGGTCGCCTGCAAACCCAGAGTTTATGTGAAGGTCATTTGCCAGCTGTTTCATAGGTGCAGTATACTATACAACCAGTTCCTCACTTTAAACTTAATTATCTTGAAAGTTATACATTAAGAAAATAATACACTTTTTTACTGCAAATTCAAGCACAGCAAAACCAAAACCTAATTTATTACAAACCGTGAGTAAATAGTTTAACTTAGAGTACGAGATGTTCCAATAAATCTTAGTTTGATGATTACAGGACACACTATTTGAAATGTTGGAGATGATTGTGTAAATTGCAGCAATTACCTTTCAGCTGTTGCAAACTCATGTGTGAAGAACCAAGCGCATAGAGCAGGGTTACCGTTTTTGCGGATTTTATCCATTTTCACGGATGTTTTAACGCTAAAACAGATATATGGATAAACACTTGAAACAGCTGATAATTTAATCACCAAACACTCAATCATAAATATTTACCAGGATCCAAGCACTCCCACTACTAAGAATTATTCCATCACTTTTAACATGGCAACGCGAGATCCGTGGCAATGTTAAGAGCTATGGAGTGTTGCCGCGGAACTCACATTGCCATGTTAAAAGTGATGGAATAATTCTTAGTACTGAGAGCGTTTTGATCTGGGATTTTTTTTTTTATTTGTACCGATGTAAGTGTGAGGGTCTCAGTTAGGGTATAAGCAGGTTCCGGGTATAGTTTTATTTACTAAGCTCCATGTTATTAGAGAAGACACATCACAATGTTGCAGAGGCGTTCACGTACGTGTTATTACGCTAGGAAGGTATACCGTAATATTTTGTCGTTTTCAAAGGATGTCAGTAAAGACATTAGGTCTTGGACTGTTAAAATTGTTAATGCAGAAGAAAGTTATAGTTTGTTGTCATTTTTGTACCGTTTTCGTCTTCAAGGAATTACTGCTATGGCTGGTAGTGGTTTGTTGGAAATGTGTTTCTTCAGAAAGCTGCAGTATGAAGAGGACCTGCTCCTAAGGAAATTAGTGACATTGATACTCATGATATACAGTAGTGTCTCGTTATAGTGAGATGTCATTGTTCCAGATTCGATCCTTGCATTACGAGTGTCCTTGCTGTTCCTGAATTAGATCGATTTTGATCCCCAGTAGGGCCTACTACTTAAAAATTGTTACGTAAGTATAGCTGCTCAGTCTGCTATCAGTTACTCGGCCTACGCCGCATTGTCCCGCTATCAGTTGCCCAGCCGCCGAAGCACTGCCCTGCAAGTGATAACTCGCCCATCGCAGCTCTGCACGACCGCCTAAAACCAAATACCCGTATTTACTGGCATAATTCTCACATCTATTTTACGGGATTTTAGTGCAAAAATTTAGCGTGGTCGAATTATGCAAGGAATCGTCAAGACACGTGCATGTAAACATTAAAATGGGGTCTACTGTAAGTAATCCCTTGCCAACCGTGGGAGATATGTTTTTTTAAAAACACAGCACTTTATTTATTGATAATAAATATGAAGATACATATTCAAAATTAAATCACTCGTGTGCTGGGGCTAGCAGTGAAAACAATGCAGTGTGCATGTAGTTGGATGAGCACCTAGATCCTCTGCAGCGTGGCCGGGCAAGCGACTAGATCCTCTGTATCGCAGCCGGGCGTGGTGTCTTGCCGTTGTTGCTAGGCCCTAGATCCTTGCGCGGGGCAACTGTCGGGCTACATGATTATTCTAGCGGGCGGCTACGCCCGCCACTGCCGTCGTTACAGGTCCGGTTCACTTCATGACAGGGACCCGGTATTGGGAAAACATGACATGCGCGTTAAACTCAGAAACAGTGTATTTTTTGCATGCTTGTGTATTGCTATGTTCCTCTGCACACATAATTACCTAAAGTTTAAATGCAGCAGGTTGGCTGGTGTATTTACTTGCCCATTATGCATTTGTGCTAAACAAAAATGAATATAAATGTAAACTATTCCCTTTGCATTAAAAAAACCACCCAAACACACATAAACTCAGTGACTGAATTTTATTTACATGTTTGCAGCGTGGGTGCGACAGCCAGAAATCGATAACGGAACCAGTGGCATTGCAGTGTCTGCGACCTTGCGTGACCGAACAAAGCACACGCCGCATTGTCCCGTTAGCATTACATGCCTCGTTGAGAGAAATACTCTGCATGAAATGTGAAAGGAAAAGTTTTTTCCTTAATTTGCCACCATAAAAACGGGGGCGTGAATTGTGCCAGTGCAATAATTATGCCAGTAAATACGGCAGTCACTGGCAAATTAGACATTTTCAACTAACAAAACCTGCATGGTGCGAAACTTACTCAAAACCAGCAAAAATTCAAGAAAACTTTATAAAAATGGATTAAAATTAAGTTCGTTATAACACAGTGATAAAATGTAGTAGTAGTAGTTGTGTTCCTATCTTTAATTGGTATGCAACAGTATGGGGAAAAAAAACTGGCTAAAATCTATTAATATGTAGGTGTATTCTATTCCAGCTATCGTTTGGTCGTTATGTTTAAATTAAATTTGTTTTCATTTAACAATAACGTTTGACCATATATGCCAAGTTGTTTGAAACCAAACACAGTTGACAGCACAATGACGTGAACGACATTGGAAAAGCAAGACGGTTCATGAAAACAGTGTCAAGGTAGAAAGGGCCGTATTCTATTTATAGAACAATGCACCTTGTTTGCGAGAGAGAGGGGAGAGAATTAGGTGGCAAGGCGGAAGAATGTGACACCTGAGAGTGGCACAAGGTACTTAGAGTAACGAGGAGGCGGGGCAAGGGAGTTGAGTTACGGCAGACACAGACCAAAAGTGCGCTTCACACGGTCACAAATCCCGCCGCAAGCCTGCTTCACATGATCTCGACGCACATGTTTCAACTCGGAAAAATACAATTTTTCACGATTTTTTGACGGTTCCTCAAAAAGACCTTATTATAACTGTGTTCTCACAGTTGCAGTGCTCGCTACAACAGGATTCTACTGTAATATGCTGGAAGACTTTTCCATATCATGAAGGGAAGGTGGAGAATAATGCTTTTATTAGTGTCTTTGTTAACACTTTGCTATCTTTGAATATTGAAGATGTATAGTTAACTAGTGGACCCGACAGACGTTGTCCTGTACATATGCACAATTTGCACAATGTATAGTTTTTATCTACACTTCAAAACCCTTCACACACTAATTACATCTGAATGTAATATTTCAATTAGCACGCGATTTATTTTAACACAATAACAACCCAAAGTTACGAAATTCTCCTGAATCTGATCGCAGCGCCACTATCGAAACAAACTGGAAGTAAAATGAAATATTTTTGGATATTCGACACCGCGATCGCAGCGCTGTCTGCCGGATACAATGTAAAACATTCCAAGATCAACAATAACTTATAAATAAAAAATTTATTAAAAAAACATTTTGTAGTGGACCGAATTGTGAATCTAAACCATTCTCGAATCCACTTGAACACACACAAAAAATGTCATCAAAATCGGTCCAGCCGTTTAGGAGGAGTTCAGTGACATACACACGCACAGAAGAATTATATATATAAAGATAAGTTGTTAGTGTTTTGGAATGTAAATTTTGTAGTATTGAACAAATTATTTTAACATATGTTGATGCAAGAAGAGCGTTATTTTCACAGTAGCGTCCTTAATAATTTTTTGTATTTACTTACCTGTAAAACTTTTGTTGAGATGAATGAAAAATACACAATTTTGTTTTTACAGGATTTTACAGGATATTTAATTGTCAAGTACAGGATTTTATAACCATTCTTGGTGGCATATCTGGTGTGTGTATATATTAGTATGTGTTTTGAAGTATGTGATGATGTTTCCAGTTAATTTAGCTATAACATTGTGTACAAAAAACCTGTTCTCAGTTATTTGACGAGTTGAAATACTGACGTATGTAAGGGTAAGTAATTTTGATACAAATTCAATATTTGTCTTTTTTTTTTTACATATAGGATTTTTTACAATATATTTTGTGTTCAAAACAAGTACTGTATTTTACGTTGAAAACAAGGATATTGTTTTGAAAGTGGTAGCAGCCTTGGCATAGAGTATAGCGGTTGACACTCTATAAATGAAATGTGTTCTGTAAGCAATACATGTGTAGTTCCACTCTGATGGAACAAAAAAAGACAGTAGTTTACAATACTTATAAAGTCCTCTTCCTCCCCATCATCGTCGCTGTATGTGAACATCTTACAGGTGGAGTTGTCAAACTGTGTGTAATTAAAAGAATGTGTCACGGAATGCCTAGCAAAATTTTACAGTGCAGTGGTGGTAGTTTATTGCTTAAAGTTAAATGCAGCACTCTATTTAAACTTCTTTTTTTTGCATCAGTGAGTGGTATTATTTTATCCTCAAGATGTGTGAATATTGAAATACATTTATATATTTGTGATACAAGTACATGCCAATTTTCCTGTGCAACATATTTGAAAATGGACTTGGCTCTTTTTAAACTTCCATTTCTTGTGTGGATGAGAGGTCCCACACATCTGTCTGCGTTATAATTTTATCGTAAGGACTTTGCATACTAAAATATTCCAATATATTTTTAATAAAACCCTTTGGTTTTCCTACAAGAAGCAATTAAGAATGGACTTGGCTGTTGCTGAAAATTACAAGGTGCAATGTTAAAAATATTTTGGTCGCAAGGGTTATCATTAAATAAAAAAAAAGTCTGCCTATTGAATAAAATTAATGTTTTGTTTGTTGCATGAGCTACAAAAAAAAACATTTACCATGTGAAAACCATACTTTTTCATTTATTTTTAGTTTATTAAGGGTTAAATAAAGTCTGTCTCAATTTTACAAATTCGTTCTTATAAATTGTGGTGCGTTATAAAATTGGGGCTGCTGTACCTTGTTTTTATTTTCATGTTGGTAATTGTCTCACAATTCCAATTTCCAGCTACATATTCTAACAGGGGGGAAAATTAAGGGAGAAAAATAATAAATAGTATAATTTAATTACAAGTACTCAGGTAACTGGAAAGTATTTAAAACTATTTTATTATATAAAATGAGTAGCGGCATGATTTTGTGGAAAATCGTGATTAAACAAAATAACCACACAAAATGCAGGCAAATGCGCAGTATATCATAAAATTAACTTTCTCCACAAGATATGAACTCATCTCCCATGTTATATGCACAAATTGTAGTGATGTGTCTCAAAATATTTAAATCACGGAAATCATAGTTCTACATGCAACACACGCACATAAATACGTGAAGTATTTTTTTCTTACATAACAAACACATTCCAAAGGTTACACAAGAAGTCGCCCACTGTGACCCTGCTGAGGTTTTCTGCTTTCAACCTTAGGTTTTGGGTACCGCCAGAGGGTTGTTTTTTTCAGGTCAGGATTTTATGGTATTTCAGAATGCTCTTTTTAAAATTTGCAATAGTGCTGCATGGTCCACTCACATGAGTAAAAAATTCTCTAATAGTCATTGTAATTTAGTTGGTCATATTTTCTAGTAAATGGTTTATACAATAAACACTTTTTTCCTGGGAAGTTGAAGGCACAGTTGTTTGGTGGTGTTTGACCTGCAGGCTTGACAATCGTCCGACTTGTCTCTGTGTTTGTAATCATCGTATTGTGGGTTTGATTAGAAATGAATTTCTTCCGAAAATGAAAATTGGCTTTAAAATTTACAGTCACTGTTGTTGATTCTTGGCTACCTGGATCACGTCACTGATTGAGCCGATGTGTCAAGGAGTAGAATTTCTGTATGAGATATAGTTTTAATTAATTCTAGTACTCAGTTAAGCCCTTCTGGCAAAAGATATGTTTGAAGTTAGGTATGAAAATGTTTAGCTATATTTTATTGAATTGTGCTGAAACGCAGTTGTAGTAGAGTACAAGTGGAGTAAGATATTCTTGTGGATATATTTTTATAGGGCGGAATCCCCTGTTTTAATTAATGCTTTTAGTAGTTTCTATAGTATTTCACTTAACTAAAGATGTGGCGCGTATATTAAAAAAGCCAAATTGAAATTCTGTAATATTGTATGCTGCTAACGCTTCATTTTAGTCAATGTTTTTAGTAAATGTGTTTAATGGCTTTCACGATACTCTATATTGTGTGTAATCTGCGAAAATGTGGATATTGTGAATACCACTCAATACTCAATCAAATATTTGCTAAAATGTGGTTTACCACAAGTGAATGGAAATTTTTGCTAAAGCTGATTGTCTCAGATAATATTGTAGGAGAGGTTCTTATATGTAAGGATTTGGTAGATAAGTGTAATAAGTTATGTAATTTTGTGTGAAGCATATGTGAATATGCTCTTATTCTTAAATGTCTGAAAGAGTTTGAGCAGTTTTGCATGAAGCGTTAAATGTGAGTCTGCTCCACGAAGATACCTTTTAAAAGCTACTATTTTAAAATATTAACAAAACCTGCATGGTGCTAGTCTTACTCAAAACCAGCAAAAATTCAAGAAAACTTAATAAAAATTGATTAAAATTAAGTTCGTTATAGCACAGCGATAAAATGTAGTAGTAGTTGTGTCCCTATCTTTAATTGGTATGCCACAGTATGGAATAAAAAACTGGCAAAAATCTGTTCATATGTAGCTGTATTTGGTTCCGGCTATCGCTTGGACTGTTATGTTTAAATGGAATTTGTTTTCATTTAACAGTAAAGTTTGACCCACATACGCCAAGTTGTTTGAAACTAAACACAGTTGACAGCACACTGACCGTGAATGACTACGGAAAAGCATAACTGATTCATGAAAACAGTGTCAAGGTAGAAAGGGCAGTATTCTATTTACAGAACAATGTGCTTGGTTTGGAAGGGAGGGAGGTTAGAAGGCATGGTGGAACAATGTGACACATGAGAGCGGAACAAGATACTTCGGAAAACGAGGAGGTGGGGCAAGGGAGTGGAGTTACGGCAGACAGATAAAAGTGCACTTCACACGGTCATGAGTCCCACCGCAAGCCTGCTTTACACAATCTCGTTGCACGTGTTTCAACTCCTAAAATTACAATTTTTCATGGAATGTTTTTGCGATTTTTTGACGGTTCCTCAAAAAGACCTCATTATACCAGTGTTCTCCCAGTTGCCGTGCTCTCTACAACGTGATTCCACTGTAATTTGTGTTGAAGCAATAAAACCACAAAATTTTGCCTCTAAAAATTAGGTTCCTTTAAATCCTCATATTGCACACGGGTTGCCAAATTCTGGGACTGGCTAGTTTGTAAAACAATGCAGAGTATCGAAGACTGTGACAGCAGGAATATGAGCAAAAGTACTAGCAATATAATCAAAATATGTTGCAATACTATACTTGCAAGCAGACACACACACAGAGTTGAATTTTCATTAAAACGTGGTAAAATATTAATAAGCTTCTGAAGAGAAAGAATAATTACAACGGATATATTATAGATTTACAGTGTACTATATTTAGTTCATAATTTTCACGATTATTGTGTAGAAACATTTAACACAACTTCTCTTAAGGCTTTTACAGTATTGCATTTCATGCAGGTAGACATTCATTCCTTTTACTACATAACAGTAATTGCCATTATACTTTGAAGTTCTAAAATGTGTGTGTTAAAGTAACCAATTCAGCTAGTAGCTAAAAGGAAATGGTTAACAAAGCTGTGAAGGTAAAAAATTTACAAGTTATCTGCCACTGTCAACAAATTTAGGTCATGCAGTGTTAATAACTGAAGTCCATGTGACAAAAATAATTTAGAAAGGCAATGCAACAGTAACAACACAGATTTTTATTGTGCTTAGGTCAGTATTGACACTCAACATTATCATATAAAACAGTCCTATGTTATATTTCCTGAAAGTCTGCAGTAGTTACTCGTAGGGATGTAACGATTCCACTTTTTCCTCGATTCCAAAACTCACGATTCCTTTAGTTACAGACACTTACTTTACAGAACTAATTAATATTGGGAGGGTGTGAAATTTAATAATTTAAATACGCCTACACTAGTAGTAAGCCTATTACTAACATAAATAATTATAACACTTGAACACTGGGAGCATATTCATATGAAATCCCCAAAAGTTCAAAAGAGGCATATGAGATAATATTGAAAATGTACACATGTATCATTATATATTTCGTCCACATAGTTTATTTGAAAATATTTCCAAACCTCACTTGCCGTGATAAATGTTCACCAACACACAGTAGAGCTTCACTATAACAAACCTCAAGGGACCAAAAATATGGCTAGTTTGTTATAGCGAAGCGCACAAAAAAAATTTCTTAAGGTAAAATTAGATGCGGCGAAATGTTACTGAAGAGAAGTTAGTTTTGAATCTTTATTGCCAATGTATGGCCAAGAAAGTAACTGTGACTCACGGTTGCATTGGGAATGCTCACAGGGGTGCTCAAAAGTAGTATGTTCAGAAGTTTATAAAATGAAAACTAAACAGAATTTTATTTTTATTCTGCGAGCCTTTGAAGTTCGCAATTTGAACACACGTATCGAACAAAGTGCAGAGTTCACAGGCGATTATTTACAAATCAAACTACTTAAGGTAATACAAACAATAATGTTGCTTTCACGTGCCTGTAGTATAAAGATATGTAGATACATCCGGGTTCCGAACCTCCTTTTTTGTACTATGAGTCTTTGAATTTTGCACTTTGTTCGAGGTGTGCGTTCAAATTGCAAAATTCAAAGGCTCGTAGAATAAAAATGAACTTTCAGAAACCGAACTTTTCTGCATATCTTAATACTATAGGCACTTGTGAGCAACATGCATATGGTATGTTTTACCTACAGTGGCAGGATTTTTAAATCTTTGCCTATGAACTTGTCACTATGTTTGAGGAGTGTCATACGCCTACGCCTTATTTTTCAGCAGTAGTGACCACCGACAGGTCCAGAGTGCCAGGTCCGCTTAACTAAGGTACGCATTCAATTTTAAAATACAGTATCATTTTGGTAAATTGACAAACAATTTTTCTGGAAAAGCAAATAAGTTTAAAAATAGATATATATATATATAATTTATACTAATGAATTTTAATGCAAAGGAATTATGAGATACATACATAACCTAGACAAACAGTATCCACATATCAATATCATCTGCATTCTCTCTCTCTCTCTCTCTCTCTTTTTTTTAGACCAGTTCAGGTCTATGTTTGTAATAATTTCTTGTACACATTACACTCGCCTTTGCAATTTTATCTTTACAGAAAATGTATTAATCATAGACACTTTAAGGTCTTTTACATCGGATGCAGCACCTTCCATAATTCATGAGACTAGATATTTTTATGAAACAGTTAGTCTAATGTGTCAATTTAGATATCACACATTCGTTTCACGCTCATCCGCCAATGTTATTAAACCAATGGCCGCCATAGATTACTGCACACATTCGAGTTGTGAGTGTTCACACAATTGGAGGTGGTTTGTTGTCAAACTCTCTGTAGCTTATCTCGAAGTACATGTTTTACTGTATGTATAATCTTTGGAATGTTTGTTTACATTTGGTTTTGCTAGAAAAATAATGTATTTACGTGTGTTGTTGCATTTAGAACTATGATTTCTGAGATATAAAAATTGTCTCAAGGCAAAATCGTGAATTTTTTCATCTCTAGAATGTCTCAATAGTCCAGAGACTCGTGCATCTCTAGATTTTTACAGTGCCAATGTAAATTTGTGATATAATATAGGAGAAGAGTTGATTTCTTTTGGAGAATGCACATTTAATGAGATATTGCACATTTGTTGTATTTTGTGTGATTTAGCGTTTTAACTTGTATTTCGGTGTTATTTCGTTGTATCACAATTTATAAAATCATGCCTATAGTGATAGGTTATGTATTTTAAAGCATGCCTAGTGTATTTTATGAACAATTATTTGTTCTATAAAAAATTTGCGCACGTGTTCATTTTGTATTTTTGCTAACATCCTCTGCTAGATAGAAAATATGAAATACCGAATTACCAAAAACATCGCAATATTTGTATACAAAATTTGGTCACGTGATCATTTTGTCAACATCTGCCATTTCGGACATGGTCTGAAAATGAGTCACAGTCCAACATGCTTCAATGGATTGAAATGGGTGTCTCGCGCAGGTCTCTGTGACAAGCATACAGTTTAAAGAGATAAATATCAGCTCATGCGAGACAGCAATAGACGTAACTTACCGCTGCTTGTTAAACGACACACTTTACAGCATCGCCTGACCACTGCACGGGTAAGCCGAAAACCGGCTAAGTGAATTACAATTAAGTGGGAGTTTACTGTATATGCTATTTATAGCAAAAGTGTTTGGTATATATGAGTGGTATTTTTATATGCACATTCGTAGATACAAGTGATTTGCCTCAGAAAAATTACAGTAAATATACTCTACATGTACATGCGTATAATAATTGCCGTAATTACTGTACCATGACGATACATTTATTTAGCATGCGGTCAGGTGCATTGTATCGCACAATGCTGCAGCAACGGTGGAATGACCACTGCGTCTGGCAACCCTGCCACGAGCTTGTTGCTCGCAGTTGTTAGTTTCTTTGAATTTTATTTTAATGCATATATTTGTTTACTACGAGTAATCGTAGATGCGAGGATTTTTGTGCTGTTATCGAGCCTTGCAATTATGAGGTTCCACTGTAACAAACAAATATACAAACTCTCAAATTTATAATATTACAGTAAAACTATTAAGACATTTTTGAAGAGACTGAAAAAATAATACTTATAACTGGGAAAACTTCTCAAAATGATTCAATTACACATGTGCAGATAGACAAGATGCACAATTACTCAACTTATTGAGCACAAATACTTATGAAGTGGGAACACCTTAATAGGGTTTAACTGTATTAGGATTAGGAATATTATAGGTTATATAAGCCAACCATAACGTCAACACACAGAACAATAATAACATACAATTAGTTTCACCAAACTAAGGGACATAATTATTTTTTACTGAAATTTGCCCTATTAGAAACAGTTTCACTACCAACCTTTGAAGAACTACACTAGTTATTTTCTGCACTTCCCGATTGCCTGACAGCTATTTGGTTGCTACCGTGCGGTCGTAATACACAGTAGAAGCTGCTATACCCGGCAAAGCTTATCAGGTAGATAGTTATCAGCCACTTTTATTGACAGGTCTTAACACAGGCCCTAAATAATTATTATAGTCCATTCCCGTTTGGAAGCAACTTTGAAAAAACACTCTACGCATAACATGTCGCCTGTTCCACAAATATATAACACTGTGGTTAACTTTAGAATACTGTATTACTGAATAAGTGAACCTTTACCTTAATATCTTTTATAACTTGTAATATTTCTTTTTAAAATAGGAATTAACAATAGTGAGTGCAGTGATGTGTTGGCAACGACAGGTAAGAAATAGTTCAAAGTTAAAATATGATTTTAACCTTGTTTTTAGTATACTATTTGTAAATTAAACGGTGCCTACCAAAATATTTAAGTAGCCCCAATGGCAACGTATCACATTTTTACAGTTTACAGTTTAAAATAACCGGAAAATATTGTGAGTAGGTCGTTATTGTTTTATCAAGTGAGAAATCAATTGATAAACTGTCTGCTGGCAAGGCTTGTCGCCCTCTTTCTCTTTCTTTGTCTCTTACACATGTTTTCAATTTTAGCATATTTCATACTTATTACAGCAAAATAATAATTTTTGAATTAGTAATTTACAACTGAAAAGAGATTTTTATGTTTGAATGCGTAGTTTAATATATTTAGATATGATGGTGGGGCAGTTACCTAGTAAAGTTGGCAGACGTGGCAAGCAATGTCATGGCATGTTGCTTTTTGTCAAACGAAACGTAAATTATTCTCACTCCGAAAAATGCTTCAAATTAATACATCATGTTTGTAGATGTTGTGTTTTTAAAATATACTGTGACGTGTTTCGTTAATCATTGCGTCTGTGGAATGGCATGCCTTTGGTATAGTGGTCGATACGCTGGCCCTGTGTGCGCGTGATTTCAAATATTTGATTAGCACTATTTATACGTTTTTATGATGAAGTTATTTATTTACATCCATGCCTCTTTATTTATCACAACATTGTAACTTTGCCCTAAGGGGTTTAAAACACAGTCGTGTATCACAACTTGCCACAATCCCAGAAGAAAAATACTAAGCCCAGCCCGATAAATTTCAATAAACCTAATAAACAGTAAGTAGCAATACATAGAAATATGAGCGGAATAAAAGTTATCATAGGCTTATTTGTGTGCATGTTCACCACTCTCTTTCAAGTTTGTATGACAAAAATGAGCAACACGAGTTGCATGAATTTAACGTGCCTTTTTTCACTGGATGTTCCTTCATTTTAATATTTATTCCAACTGAGGCCATCCTTTTAGAGAAATGACCCAACACGTATCAATAACAAAAGGATAATTACAATTAGTACAGCCCTTTACCTCACAGTTTAACAGTGTCGCAGCAAAATACTACAGTGCATTACATGTATTGAGCTATGTCGTGGAAAATAAATATGTTAATGTAAAATAACCATAAGAATGGTCTTCAATTCAGGCATTTTTAAAACATCATAAAGCTGACCTAAATAATGTTATGAGGCGTAAACTGTGAATATTCATAGAGAATGGTTTTTGGAATATGCCAGAATTATTTGAAAAACAGTATAAAAGTAGGAGTCACATTTCAATATTTATTTTGACAGATGCTACATTGGAGTCGCATGGCAATGTTTGTTTACATTTGGCAGGAGGATACGGAATGGGCCTGCAAGTAGACATTTAGCAGGGTTCCGAGAAAGTTGCTTCCAATGGGGAATGAACTATATATAGTTTAACAGCTATTTAACACATGTTTGCTATTGATGATGGACTTAAAACTCAGTATAATCCTGGACGCTTTCATTCCTACGACGGGCGAAAATTCGAACCTTGCATGTATTTATTTAGGAATGTTCTAAATAGCGAGCTGCTGATATGGTGAGGGAAAATGAAAAAACTGTTATGACAGTTCGCTGCCCTCAAGGTAACATAAACAAAAATAGTTTCTGAATGTCGGAACTGCTTTATTTCTAAATAGCAAAAATCACAATCGCCAGTGTTTGCGAATAAATATTATTTACTGAAATTAAGTTGTACATATTTATAGCCTACACTACAATAATCACATGTTGCATTGCTATGTAAATACACTGGACTTATGAACAAACAGCCGTACAGAACAGTTTACATTGAAAGATGGCAAAAGGATAAGCAAGGCTTAAGAGTGCTTACCTTACAGTGAACAACCTTTATTTAATACACATTGTGAAAATTACAATAGTCTACTTCATAAAGTTAACAAGTAAATAAACTATGCAGCTAAAAATTGGATAAATGAAACAAAATGCTGGTGGATAGTTCCAACCGGCGACTGCAGAAGGATTGGGGAGGGGTACGGGTGGCACATTACGAGTACCTATTACCATTCACTGAAACGTCAGTAAATTTTTTAAATTTTCCTTCATGTGTATGGTTACCTTAGCAACATTTCTCTGCCTCCACAGCTCAAACAGAGGCAAAAATGTTTCTTTCAAGCCTATCTTGAAAAGTTGAGGGGACAAACAAAGTGGCATGTAGTGCGCTGTCATGGTCGGCAGGTGGTGATTAGGGCAGGATTGAGGAAAAAGTGAGGAAGCAGAGGATAATGGAACAGTCATTTAGGTTTTTTATTTTGTATAAGAAGAACTACAGAAACTCTGAGTAAATATTTATTTTCCCCACGAGTCATTGACGAGTATTTTTTTGTTTGGGTTCACAGCTTTGCATAAAACGGGAGAGTTAAGTTGCCATTTGGCAAATAGATGTCAAATTAAAGATCTTTGCAAAGAAAAACTGTAATAATTGTGCTGCAGCCCTACTATTTTCTTAACTTTAAACATCATATATTAGTAAAAAAAAATTAATCATCAGATGTAAAGAAATATTTGCATTTAAATAAAGGTGCCAACGCAGCACTGAATTGCACATCACGGACCTTCCAGCCAGTGCTTTTTTACTATGTCATAACTGTCAACCAGCTGTCCCTCGTTGGCCCCATCATCAGTATTCTGGTCTGTTGCAAAGGAGAAAATAAAAAAATACACTCTGTGGGAGGGCAGCCTGGTGCCATTGTCTGTCTTCCTCTTGCGAAGGAGCCTTTAAGCCGCCAGCAGCAGTATCTTATTACAAAAGAAACATGAGTTGACTTCTGTTGTCTCACTGCATACAGATCGGTATGTTTTTTTTACTTCCAAAGATATAATATCACAAAGCGAATTACACTTAATAAAAAAAGTTTGCTGCAGGTGAGAACCGAGTGTACATAAACAATGTAAATGGCAGAGGCACTAGTAATGCCACATTCACACTGCATGTGCTACGTTCCATACCATCTATGACGAAGTTGGCTTGTGTTTGCATTTTGAGCGGTACAGTAACTTCATTGTAGAGGTTTTTTTTTTGTGTATTCACAAATGTGTTCAAGTACACAGAGGTTGAAAATGCAATTTTCTTACGAACATTTGGCAGAGCCAAATTTATACTTCATTGTACAGAACATTCATTAAGGTAGGTTTTACTGTATTTGCGATTGTTAAAAAAAATTCTAATATTCATGCACCCCTAGTGTTTAAATACTTTTTGTGGTATACAGGACTTATTGTTTTACTAAACTTGCCTTGTTTATTGTGCTAGAGAATAAACATGTTTCTCTTTCCAAATTGCAAGATATTTTTGCTTATCCATCCTGAGTCCTAATGTAAACAATATGCGTACACCATGTCCCAGTTACTGTATGTTACAAACAGTCCCCTCTCTACCCAATGCAATTAGTATCGAAAATAGCTAACATGTGTACTTAGATATACATTAATACAAAATTAATATCCTTTATTACAAATATTTTTTCCCCAGAAAAACAAGCCCTAATGGCAAGATAATGTATTTTACATGGATGATGCACTTAAGAAATGTTAACAATTCCCTCCTTTCAATACTTCATTTGTTTACAAAATATCAGCTGGCACAAAGTGAATTAATTAGTATGTCTAAACACAGACATGAAAACTAGGTACTTTCAAACTTACACTACTGCAAATCTGAGCACGAAAAAAAAAATATATGTCATTAAAATTTACTTTTTAAGAGATTTGTTTTACACGTTTTATTTGCTCTTTAGCAATTCATGATGTAAAATTATAAAGAATTTTAAGAACTGAGCAGCAAGAAGTCAGCGAGAGCTGCTGGAACTGGATCTACTGTAGCGCCGTCTACGTGCAGGACTGCGAGAACGAGACCTTGTTCTTCGCCGCCGGGGAGGTGGTGTCCTGCGGCGTGGTGGAAGGGGAGAGCGTCGTCGATACCTGTACACACCACACACCAACAGTGCATTCAGTTTCGAACAACCACAAAATTGAATAAATGATCACAACACCTGTTATGGAATTCGATTCAAACGTTAAATGTTGCATAATTAATATATCCTGATGTGTTTGTCAGCAACACTAATCCCATGCAACAGTTCAGGCACATTATTTATAAAGTGAGACATTAGTGATTCAGTTCTTCTGTGTCTGCCTTAGTTTGGCATGGAGAAATTTTACAAACATTAAAATTACACTTCAAATAAGCAGAACTCAAAGTAGTTCTCATGCAAAAATAATTTTCACATGTATAAAATGGTCAACTAAACATAACGATCTAGATTATACTTAAACCACCATCTCTTAGCCCTTAACAACACTTTGGCAGATATGCTTGAATCACAAATCCAATATTAAGATTAAATAGCTGTACAATATACAACGTAAAACTGTTAAATTTATTTATACTGCGAAGCCAGCTAAGAGCCAGCGGCAGCTAGGCCATGACGGCACTCGCCACTAACATGACACGTGGGTAGCACATGCGCACAGCCCGCCATGACCACGGACTTTCCCAAAATGGGAGAATTATTTCTGAGTGTTATGTATTTCTGTGTCAGGGTCAGAATATGTTATGAAGTGTAAAAATGTTCTTTTCTTAATATTGTGCTATGTTTATGTTTCAAATTCAAAATGTGAGCTGAACTGAAGAGCTGGACAGTGATATTCAGCGGGAGAATGCCTTCAAAAGACATTTATTCAATAACAGTAATTCAAATTTAAAATTGCTTTGATAATTTTGTATTAAAATATTGTATGTGCCATTTAAATTTAATATTAATATATTTACTCTGCGTGCATAGCACTTCCGCTTGTGTGAACCCCGCAGGCAGCCATGGTTTCTTAGAATGCCTGCCACTGGGCAGTCATTCTAAGAAAGCTGGCGAAGTAAGACGCTGTCACGTATGCACTTCATTCTTTAGCACCGAGTTAGATTTCCATACTTTTCATGTCGTATACCAGTAACCTTTGCTTTTCGTACATTTGCCAGACATTCCCAGCACTATGCTTCCACTTAACTAATTAATTTGCATCCCTTGTGGCTTTTCGAAACTTAAACATGATGAGAGAAGAGAATGTCGGAGAGGCCACACAGCCCGCACAACTTGTGAATTAGGTGCCATCCGCCCATGTTAAGGGCCTTTCCTTGTAATTTCTGCTTAATTTTAACGAGCAATAATAAGGGTAATATTTGTATGTGCATATTTAAGGGTTTTTGACATGTTTAAGAGTTTACGGCCACATCGCCCACTGCCACGTGGTTAGCTACCGCCAAGTCCGTATCTGCACCATCACTGCGCTTAGAGGGTTATTTTGCAATATCATGTGCGCCATTATTTATCTAAGGTTACATGTATTGTTTTATTCAAGGTTCTTGTATTTTTCAATGTTTAATGGTTTTTGTGGATGACCATTCAGGCATTTCGTATGTCTGGATTTTTCACCATCAGGTGCACTAAGAGCTTTTGTATGCTCAGAGATTAAGTTTGCTGACGCTGTTAACATTTTGGCTGACAAGTTTATATTGAATTTCAAAGGAAATAACGTACTTTACATCTGCACACGTGGTCCGCTAAGAACTTCACCCAGTGGCATCCGCGCCATCTAAGAATCTTTTTACGCATCCGTGTGTTTATTTGCCTATTTCATGTCATGCCCTATGTTCACCCAGTGATATTTATGAATTTTTTATGGCAGTATTATTTTCTAGCCTAACCTGCTATGTGTATTGACCGTCACCATACAACACGTGGTTCTGGGATGTGTCCCGATGAGTAGGCGTTAGTGACGAGAGTAAATTCACATGGTAATTTCATTTTTCATTCCCAGTGTCCTGTCTCCGGGAAAAATCTACAGTCCATTCTAGTGGCTGTAGACTTCTGAGTTGAGTTACGTGCTTGGGGGAATCGCCCACCGGAACTGGCTAGTCACATCTGAGGTTAACCATAAACTCATTTCTGGCACAAACTGTAATTTGGCTTAGTAAACAAAATCTTACCAGTATGAATTGCGTAGCATCAGAAACCAGCTTATCTCCAAATATTCAAAGTGCAACATTTAGTAATGAAAAGTGTTTTGTAGGAATGCACGGGTGAGATGAACACACAGGACTCACAGCATCCCTGAATCTTAAAGTGCAATGTGTGGGAACCACCGCTGGCGCCCATCTACAAGTAAGTGAAAGTGTATTTGTTCATCTTCATGCCTCACCCGACGGTATCAATTGGCGTTCCCAAGTGGGGCCAGTGTGTTCATCTGCGTCGCGTCAACCGCAATAAAATGGTGGACAACTCGCCAAATCAACCGCGAGAAGACATGAAGACGTCGCGACAAGTTGGGACATACCGTTCGGACGATGCGTGCCGGCAAAGTGAGGTAAATCTGTTGTATGACAACTTGTGGGAACAACCTATATGCCAATGCACGTCCGATACCACGTCAAAATCATCCGACCAACACCTGTGCACATGCACCGGATGTGGTGGGGCAGGAACAAAATGTGCTACATGTCAGCAATGTAAACTGAACTTTCACCTGAGATGCATAGAACCAGAGAAGTATGTGACTTTCCGTAACGGAGTGATAAATTGTACTGAGTGCCGGAAGAAGAACTGTGTAGAAAACACAATGCCAGAAACTCTGGAAAGCAAGCCCACGCCATCACCGGTTGTAGTGACATACACACCACATGGTTTGACAGGGTCTGACAATGTATTGTAACCAACTTTAGCGGGACATGATTCGGAAGACCCAGGTACGTTCTCGGCTGAGTGCGAAGAGAAGTTACATAGACACTACATACACCAGGATGACTGGACTGAGGTTACAGCAAACAGGTTAAAAGGAACTGCCGCCAAGTGATGGAATTTGGTGCACAACGATCGGGTCACCTATGAAGAGTTTTGCGAGAGGTTGCTACGCAGGTTCGACACAAATGGTGATGCCATACAGGCTCAGAGAAGGTTGTACCATGAGCAACAACGTGAGCTGGAAGGGATTGAGGAGTTTATCCAGAGGAAGTTAGGTTTGTACAAACATTTGCACCCAGGACAGCCAACACGAGGGGTACTGGAAATCCTAGTCGCATTGTCAACACCGGACGTTAGGCCTTACCTGCATAGGGCAACGCATGGATGTATAGAACAGTTCACAAGACAAGCGTGCCTATATGAGAGGGATGTACGTGTAGGGCAAGAATACCAATCGCCAGAACAAAGCCACCGAATGCCTACACCTGCGGTAATGGCAGATGTTATGCAACCGTCTGCACCGTTTACGCCAGTGCAAACAACACGTGGACAACTCGAACTTTCACAACAACAGCCACGAGAACTATTACCAGGGAAACTCAGTAGGGAGGTTAGCGAAACAGCACCTGCACCAATCTCACCACCAGACCAGAAAAGTCCACAGAATGTAGGTGCTAAAGTGTTTAAGTCAGTGATAGTACTGTACATTCATTGCGTGTCAATATTAAACATTGAACTTGATGGAAAGAATGTCATTGCTGTTGTAGACACTGTTGCGAGTCACAGTTTTGTACGGAAGGTATAATGGCTATTACCACCATACGCTGCGTCGCTTACAATTTGCCACCAAAAAACCACCAGGGAAAGTGTTCCATATATTGTGCCAGATCTATGAGAAGAGATGATTCTCGGGTTACTGTGGTTAATCGACAATCAAGCTGTCATTGAGCCACATCTCGAACGTCTTCATGTGGGAGGTGGACGCTGTACGCCGTGGGAGCAATGCCGCCGACAGCTGCCGTGCCGCTTGAGCAGTTCTCGCACGAGGTGCGAGGACACTACCAGGGGAGGATGCAGCATCTGCTGGACCAGTATGCCGGTGTGTTTCACGCCGAGGGAAAGCTGCAGCATACCGACATCACCGAGTATGCCATTGTTATGACACACAATGACCCAGTGTACTCCAAGCCACGAGACCCAGGTATCTTCTTCAGAAGGTTGATAGACCAACAGGTACGTGAGATGTTAAATGACAATGTTATCGAACCTATGTAAAGTCTATATAATTCTGGTATCACACTAGCTCCTAAAAAGGACGGCGAATGGAGGTTTTGTGTATGGACTTTCACCTGTTTAACAAGGTAACAGTAAATATGCCATCTCCTGTAATAAACTTGATCATGGATACTCTGTCAACACTAGGTCCCACTGCTGTGTTCACATCACTAGAGCTTAAGTCTGGATATTGCCTATCTGCCCCCAACACTATAAGAAAACCGCATTCACAACACCTGATGGGCGGAGATTTCAATTTGTAGCCATGCCATTCGGCTTAAAATGTGCTCCAGCTACCTTTCAAAACCTCATGGTCAATGTCTTAGACGGTTACATCAGAGACTTTGCAATGGCGTATCTTGGCGACGTACTAGTGTGGTCCAATAGCTGGGAAGAACACCTACACCAAGTCTTGTGTTTGAGAGATTGGAACATAACAAATTAATGTGCAAAATTGACAAATGTAAACTGGGCATGAGTAAAATGTAATTTCTTGGTCACTATGTACCAGGGGACGGACACGATCCAGAAACAAAACACGTACACCAGATTCAGGAAAAACCCACATCCAGGTAGCGGAAACAAGTGCAAAAATTTTTTGGGTTAATAAACTGGTTGCAGGAATTCATTCCCAATTTCTCTGTCATTACCACACCACTAACTGCGCTCGTCAGAAAAACGTAAATTTGTATGGACCCCTCAAGCAGACAAGTAATTTGAGGAAATTAAAAGTGCTTTTCTTAACTGTCGACCACTAGCTTGATTTAACCCGGAACATCCAGTTGTTGTGCAAATGGATGCGAGCCAGGAGGGCATTGGAGAGGTACTTTACCAAGTGTGCGAACAGGGACAGAAACACGTGTTAGGATGCAAATTCACCTTGAAAATGGAAAACATATGTTTGTTTTGGTTAGAGGGAATGCACAACGGGAAAGTAAACTCGCCCACTGGGTCTTGTTACTGCAAGAGTTTGACTTCCAGGTAGAGCACATGGCTGGGGAAACCAACGAACTCGCAGATGCGCTGTCCAGAAATCCATGTCAGCAGATAACGGTAACTGATGATGCAGAGTGGGAGGAGGCACTACCACCTTGCCACACCACCCCGATAACAGGAACAACACCCCTTGACTTACAGAACACTGTTGCCAAATGACCAAACGAACTGGTTTCTCTGAATGTCCATGATGTTTTAAGGGAGGTCCATATCGTGCAAGAAAATTCTCCAGATGCTGCACAACACTGGCAACACTGTGCTGATAGGTTTATGGAACACTGGAGGGCAGTAGACAGGGAAATACAAGTTCGACCACCCGGAAATGAAAGAAAATGGCAGACCTATGTAACAAGAGAAACACGCAAACGTACTGAAATATGGGCATAACAGCTTAGAGCATGGGTCCTGGGTTCGAGCAGACGCGGAGAAACATCCGAAAACATTTTCATTGGCCAGGTGTATAGAGGGACGAATGCTAATTCATTCAGGGTTGCGTTACACGCAACACAAGGAAGCCGAGGAGAACAGATGGCAACGCACCACAACAACCATGCCTACCAACTAAACAGTTTAAAACTGTTGCTTTGGATATCATGGGCCCATACCTCTGCACCAAAAGCAGGAAACTGTTTTGATTGTTGTGACAGATTTGTTTACGAGACAGATGGAGGCATTTCCTGTTAGCAATGTCTGGGCTCACACAGTAGCACACGTTATGCAAAATGAGTTTTTTTCGAGGTGGGGATACCCTGAGTTTTTGTTAACTGATAACAGCACCCAGTTTGTTGGGAAAAAATGGCGAGATGCACACAAAGTGGGGAGCAGTGCACTGTACCACTCCGGCTTATCACCCCAGGGAGAACTCAACTGAGCGCAGAAACCAGGCCTACAGTTACGAATCCGGTTAGGAACAGACCATACAAGGTGGGCCGAACTCGTTCCCAAGGTAATGTTTTATGTGAGGAACAGGGTCAATGCGCGACGGGAAAAATGCCAGCGGAGATGGTACAAGGCCGCGAACTGCGTACACCTGGAGAGCCCAAATAAAACACCCCGGTACCGCCTACAGGTATAGCAGTACACCAATTGCAAACACATGCACAGGCAAGGGAGAGCCAGGAGAAGTATTGTAACACGTGGATACCGGAGTGTAGGAAACTACCACCTGAATGAAAGGCCCGTGATGTACGTATGCATAGGAGAAAACCTGCTGTCCAACTGGATGAAAATTCATTGCGCAGGGCTGGGACCTAGATGGATTGGACCACTAAAAATGGTAGAGCAAATGGGGGAATTCAACAGTTTTAGTGAAGCTGGGACTGAGACGAGTGACAAAACAGCACCACAACGACCTGCGCATGGCCCAGACATCTGTAGGGAAGAGAGGCAAGGAGATGCCGATAAGCCCAGTACCTCGACGATTGCGGCGTAGCATACCAAGAAGCCGGCCCAAAGAAGTCCACAGCCCGCATCACTTGGAGCACCAGGGAAAACAAATGTAAACAACAGCTTGGGTAATACTACTGCATTCAGGGGCTTTGCGCCACTGGAACACTCCATACCAAACAGGGAGGGGAATGACAGTAGGGAGGTAAACACACATGTCAGTGTAGTAAGTGGTGATAGTTCACCGTTCTGGGGTTTCCCCCTAACACTAGGGTAGATCCTAGCAAAACAGAACAGTTTTAAGGGGTTTCAAAACACCAGTAGGAGAAGATGGGTGTAACCAAAGTGTAAACGAAAATAGTAACATAGCAAGTGCAAATGATACATCATTAAGGGGGTAGTAACCACTCCATTTTTGAATTTTCTTACAAATCTTCGAAATGAAAATGTATGACCAGAAATAAAAATCAAAGCTAGAGATGACATGGACGACTGCTTAATGAATTTTTTTTTTTTTAATTTGTAGGGTTTCAAATATACCTGTATTTTCCCATGAGAGATTGAAATTACTAAATAATTAGATAACGTTTGATTAGTTAAAGATGTGACACTAATCATGTTAGAAAAATAGTGGGATTTATAAATAACTGTTAAAATGTTCCCTTTGTCATAACTAGCTTGGTTTTTAAATATTGACTCCGAAAATTAAGTTAATGAGGAAAATACGTAAATCCAAGATAGCACCCATAGGGGAAAGTATAACAGAGCTAACTAGTTTCAAAGGGTTTGGGGATAGCAATAGGGAGATGTGTGCGACAGGAAGAGCAAAGTGCTATGTAAACAAACCACATCACATCACTCACAAGAGGAAAAATGAGCCACCGCCTAGCCCCAACAACACAGTTCCTGCCGACAACCCAACCCTCTACAAGCACAGCAGAATATAAAGACCTCTGAGGTAATCCCTCATCTGCCTTTGACCGGTGGTCCTGGTTCACACCCGGGCGGAGCCTGGTAGAGCACCTTTCAGCTGCTCGCACTGTCTTGGCCTTCGTGGGAGGGGTCGTTTGACGCCGGCTAAGAGCCAGCGGCAGCTAAGCCCTGACGGCATTTGCCGCTAACATAACACGTGGGTAGCACGTGCGTGTAGCCCGCCACGACCACGGACTTTCCCAAAACGGGAAAATTGTTTCTAAATGCTATGTATTTCCATTTCAGGGTCAGAATATGTCACGAAGTGTAAAAATGTTCTTTTCTCAATGTTGTGCAATGTTTGTGTTTCAAATTCAAAATGTGCGCAGCACTGAAGAGCTGGACACTGATATTCAGGCGAGACCGCCTTTCAAAAGACATTTATTGAATAACAGTGTTTCAGATTTAAAATTGCTTTGATAATATTGTATTATCTTACATGACATTTAAATTGAACATTTTCAGTTCCGGTACCGATTCTACATTTAAATATCGGTTCTAGTATTCAGATGACACTTTAATAATTTCAGACTTAAAAAAAAAAAAAAAAAAAAAAAAAAAAAAAAAAACCATTATTCACGTATTACATCCAAAAGCTCTCACAAAATACATGTACATACTCTTACTCAGTTTGTTTACGTAATTTTCTCTCTCTTAAAATACCATAGAATGCAGTATTTAGAAGACATAAACATGTAACAATTAGAGTGATTCAAAGCTAAAAATCGGTACATAAACATCAGCCATTTTCTTTCACTCAATGCTTAGTGTATCTTCTCTGTATATATTAATCTATGACATTGCCACCACGAGACTGTTTATGTTTTGTCTTGTTTAACTGACAGAATATAAACCAAATACTGTATTTGATAAAACGTGTGTCCTAGAAAACAAATTTTGTGATCATTGGTACCAAATAAATTAACATTTATATGCTTTCAACGGCAATAGTAATTCGTTGCCAAGAAAAAAATGCTTGTTACAGGTGAATTAACCTATATTGTTTTTTGTTTATTTTGATAAGTTTCTCGTTACAGTTATTTTTGTAATGACAGAGTTTTGCCGTAACTAGATTAATTCATAATGTTTCATACTAAGTATATCATCTGAAAATACTATTAAATTTATTGCTGTGTAGAAATGAGAACCGAGTAGTCTTTGTTAACCTAAAACCGGTTCCGAGTCAAACCTCAAGATCAGGGATAAATTGGAACCAAAGAACCGAACCGACCCATCCCTAATTAATATTTTTACTCAGTATGCATAGCACTTCCACTCGTGTGAACTCCGTAGGCCGCCATGGTAGATCTACATGGCCCCTGCATCTGGGCAGTCATTCTAGGAGAGCTGGCGAGGTAAGACGCTGTCACGTATGCACTTCATATTTTTGCACTGCGTGAGATTTCCATAGTTTTCATGTAGTATACCGGTTAACCTTTGCTTTGCGTACATTTTGCCAGGCATCCCCAGAATTATGCTTCCGCTTAACTGATTAATTTGCAGCCCTTGTGGCTTTATGAAATTTAAACATGATGAGAGAAGAGATCACGTGGCCCGCGCAACTTCTGAATCAGGCGCCATCCACCCACCCATATTAAGGGCTTTTCCTTGTATTTTCTGCTTAATTGCAACTAGCAATAATAAGGGTAATATTTGTATATGCATATTTAAGGGTTTTGTCACGTTTAAGCGTTTACGGCCTCATCGCCCACTCCCATGTGGTTAGCTACCGCCAACTCCGTATCTGCGCCATCACTGCGCTTAGAGGGTTATTTCAAGTAATTTCATGTGCACCATAATTTATCTCAGCATTATATGTATTGTTTTATTCAGGGTTCTTGTATTTTTCAATGTTTGATGGTTTTTGTGTATGATCATGCTGTCATTTCGTATGTCTGGATTTTCTGCCATCAGGCATGCTAAGAGCTTTTGTATGCTCACATCACACAGAGATTAATTTTGCTAGCACCGTTAACATTTTGGCTGATGATATTTGATTGAATTTCAAGGGAAATAATATACTTTACATCTGCACACGTGGTCCGCTAAGAACTTCATCCAGTGGCATCCGCGCCATCTAAGAATCTTTTCACGCATCCGCGTATTTGCCTATTTCATGTCATGCCCTATGTTCACCCAGTGATATTTATGTATGGTGGTATTATTTTCTGTCCTAACCCGCTATGTGCACTGATCGTCGCCACACAACACGTGGTTCGGGAATATGTCCCGACGAGTAGGCGTTAGTGACGAGAGTGGTAGTTTCATTTTTCATACCCCGTGTTCTGTCTCCCGCAAAAATCTACAGTCCATCCTAGCGGCTGTAGACCCCTTTCCTTGTGGAGACTGTGTTCTCAGACACCATGGAGAAATCTTCCATCTAGGAGTGCACGAGTAGAGTTACGTGCTGGAGGAATCACCACTGGAACTGGCTAGTCATGTCCAAAGTTAACCATAAACTCATTTCCGGTGTGAACTGTAATCTGGCTAAATAAACTAAATCTTACCGGTTTGAATCTATGTATCGTTGTAGCGTAAGAACCCAGCTTATCTCAAAATATTCAAAGTGCAATGTTTAGTAATGAAAAGTGTTTTGTAAGTACGCACAGGTGAGACAAATACACAGAACACACAGAACCCACACCATCCCTGAGTGTTTAAGTGCGGTGCATAGGAACCACCGCTGGCACCCATCTACCAGTAAATAAAAGTGTATGTTTTTTCTATGGGCTTGGGAAAATTATGTATAAAAAATAATATAAACCCACAAATTTAATAACTAATCTACTAGTTCATCAATAACTGAAGCCTGTAGAGTTTGATAGTTTTTTCCAACTGATTGTCAATCAATTTCCTGAAGCCAAGATAATGAATTTCCGGACAAACACTACATTAATGTAATTAGTCGTCACATTACAAAAGGTTGCCACTTATTTTGTAGAGATGAACTTCAATCTTCTAAACTCTGCACACTTTAGTTTGGAAGGTCACCACCTTACCGCCACATTGCTGAGCATTGGACAGGCAGAGCCAGACCAATGAGGTGGCCACCACGCTTCCCAGACCTGATGCCACCTGATGTCTTTCTGTGGGGTCATCTCAAGAGATTGGTATACAAGACCACAGTCAACAAGAAAGCTGAACTTCACATCCGGATTACCGATTCCCGTACTATCATTTGCAACACCCCACACATCTTTAGCTGCGTCAGACAATGGAGTGTGTGTAGCTATTGTTTGTGTATCGAAGCTGTGGTAGCCACTCTGAACAGTTACTGTAAAACACACACGGATAATTTGCAAGGCACGTTCTCATACAATACCTTCTACGGTTTTTCCCATTTGAATTACATTAACCACAGAGTCTGTATTGTACAATCATGTTGTTCTGTCACCATTACCTGCATTCACACACAGCAGTCAAGCCATGTTCATACGACCTACCTTGCAACATGAGTTGCTTACCTAGCAGGCAACCAAGTGCACCCTTACAAACTTTGTGCATTGTCTCGAACACTGCTTGGCTAACGGTAACGTGTTTCCGTGCAGTAATATACGATTATGACATCTTTGCAAAATACCTGGGGGTTACACACATTGGTAGGATAGTAAACATTCCATCCCCAGTGTCTCAATGTAGGGGATGATAGTTCACCACAACTGTTCACAGGTTTCAGGTATCCACAGAATGTCTCTTTCATCTCATGTAGGTTTCATTATTTTTTGGTAGAACTATTTAAAATGTCAATTTTCGAGGGAGGCTACCTCCCTTGCAAGTTACTGTACAGCACTATCCGTATAATGTTTTCTATTCCTTTTACATAGGGATTACCTGACCACATTTGTACCTGTAGTTCAGGACCACAATGTATATTTAACATAGATGGATTGACAGTCTGTAACCACTGACAATTTTATGTGGTCTCCCCAAATTTCTAAATACTGCAAAACAATGCCTCTTTTTTGTCTACCTCTGAATAATTTTTTTTTTGCTGTATTGATTAAATTTTAGTACCATCAACAAAGACAGTACGTTCCTATCCTGAGACAAAGAGTTCAGTGAACTCTCAATTCTATGACCCTTCACAATTCCTGAGAAAAGGGTCATTATTTTGAGAGGGTAATGGAAAATAAGTTTAGCACTGTTGGGTTGGTAGGTCAGGGTCTTTATGGTTGTAATGTACGTGAAACTGTTGAGACTTTTTATTTTGGTATAACAGACACCTTCCTTCAGTCCATAGATTTGTGAGCCGATAATCATAACTTTTACATGTGAAACTATAGAAAAGATAATACCTTTATGGTGTAGAAAACAGTTGTGATCAGTTGTTAAAAACTATCAGGACCATAAGTTGTGTCCCTGTCGATAGAGGTTTTTTTTTTTTTTTAAATCTTAGTTCATGCAGATTCTGTTTATCAAACCAATGAAATAAAGGGTCTAAAAGATGTAAGTCAATTCTAATGTTTACAAAACTAGCTTTAGCTGTTTTAAAGTTGTACTAAATGCTCAAAACTACGTTTTAATAATTTGTGTTGTTTTATTGTTGGAATTCAGAATCTAAATTAGTATTTTTATTGTAAAACATATTTTTAAACTATTATTTTGGAAATTTTGTAAACAACGTGAAAGACATTTAAAAGACAGTTACATTTTTTATGTTAATTCATTTTTTTTTTAAATTATGAATTTAGTAAAATTTATTACTTAAAAATTATCCTCTTTTATTTTTAGAGTTTTAGAAGTTCCCCTTTTTAACTGGTAAAATTTAAAGTTGCGTATGGTGTTTATTTTCTATTTTATTTACTGAAATTTAATGTACTATGAGCATGAATCTCATTTGAACTTAACCTTAATTAATTAGTTTATCTTATTTAATTTCTTTGCCACCTACATCAATTTAACCTGTTCCCAAGTTCCCAACAATTATTTTCACCTGTCCCTATGAAGCGAGTGCAATAGCTCTACTGAGCTACAGCAGTGAGTCAGATGCAAGTTTTCTTTGTCAAGGGCATTGCAGGACGCCCCCCCCCCCCCCCTAAACAGTCCTGATGATTGATGCCTCCTGGTACTTCAAAGGTTGGCCGATGTAAATCAAGACATTCATTCATGTTCAAGTAGCGAGGTTCTTTTGACACATAAAAGTTACTTACTGTAGCCATTGTTTTCATCGCACTATGAAAACAGGGTGAGTTTCCCATTTAGTTTGATGGGTGGTCTGAAGAGTTCTGGTGGTGGTCTCTCTAGGTGGTGGATGGCTTGTGCTCTCTCCTGGGGACTGAGGTAGCTAAGCTCCTACTGGTATTTGGAGATAGTGTCTGCCCTTTTTATCTTCTTATGGATACCACTTTGACAGGAGAAGGGTATGAGGAAAGAGTTACCAAAACCGGACTTGCGGAGGTGGGGCAAGTGGCGTGGTGGTCCTACTCAGGTGTACTTCCATGTACCTTCTCTGCTGTCTCTCTATCTCAGTACCCGGCACCAGAAGCACAGTGGAAAGAGTAAACCCCAAACTGACAAACTAACCTCAAGGGGAAGAGTACCTAGTATTGGGGCTCTACAGTTCTGTACACCGGAATGCACAGAACGGGTGGCCTTACAAGATGTGTGTGTCTACGGGTGTGTTTGGCTGTTGGAATTAATTTCCCGGTCACCTGCTGTCCCTCCGACAGAACTGATGTCTACAAGGATGGGTTCTAGGCTACGGGAATGATACCCTTAAGTAGAATAACATTTTTTATTTATTTCAGTAAGGAAATAAAGATGGTGGTTATGCACTACCTTCTATCAATGAGAGCTTAACGGAAGTTAGCTCCACTGGACAGGTGAAGGCGACCTGGTTCTAGACTAATGGGGTTGGTAGGAAAAAGAGGTTATTAAAATAACTCACTTTAACCCTCACTGATGGTGTTCGCTCTGAAGGGGCTGAAACATGTCTAAGTGTTCAATGACTTAAACTGGCGATGATCTTCGAGGCGAGGAGGGATACTAATAACTTGGGCTTTGGCACCAAGAGTGCATTGAAGGACACTCACGTTTCAAAGGCCAGTGCCCAGTATTTATACTCTTCCTGGCTCACCCTCTATCTAGGTGAAGGGGGTGGCGGGGTTAGATCTCATGAATTAATTGTAAGCGAGGTGAGTGTGAATATTATCCAGGTTTCGTCAGTTAACCAGTTTCACCGGGATAGCATTCACACTCACCTCACACATGATTAATTCATTTGTTGACATAGTGGCATGGTAATTTGTTATCTTATGTTAGCATGGTATGCCACGCGACTTCCGATCATTTCAGGTGAACTGCGTGTTGCCTACATACCAGGCCACGATTTTTCATGGTTGTGTATTTTATGCATTTATTCCTCGGAAACGGTTAGGATTAGGGCAATGATGGTTCAGTCCTTTTAGCTTATTTTAACGTGTTACTTCGTAATATGCCCCAAAAAATGTAATGAACCACTGGTAACACACAATTGTATTACGAAGTAAGGGTTGCAACTCCTTATTTTGCCACGAATAAATTTTTTGATAGTGTGAATCATAGACCTTTGTCCATTTAGTCATTTTCCAGTCTTGCGGTTAGATTGTACATACTTTTTGTAGAAACTGCAATTACCTGGTCTTATTGCTCCTACTTCAAAGAGCTTATTGCTCCTACTTGGGATGCACTTTAGATGGTAAGTTGTATATATGTTTTTGCATTATTTTTACGCGGAGAGTTTGTCCATGTATTTAAGAAACAACCTGTATAAAAGGACAGGAATTCAAGTACTTGCAGAGTAGAGAGTAGTACTTGTTGACAGGCACACACACACACAAAGAAGGAAGGCACATTTACACACGGTTGCACGATCATGGCGTTTCTCTGGCTAAGCCAGTTTCATCAGGCAGCAAGTTGTAGGACACTGCAATATGGTGGAAGGACACTGTTAGTAGTAAACCTAGCGACAGGGTGGCGAATTAAGGTAGGGCGGGAAAATTGAAAAATTGCTGGTATAGCTGGAGAGTGTGGTTAGGAGCTGTGATTATCGTATGTTGATGCCCGAGGGCTGCCTGGATTTTGTTATAAATTGTAAGGGTGGACGAAGCTGGATATTTTATTTCGAAGCGAATTTGTTAAAATATTTGCAAATTTGAATCGAATATCAATTCAAAGTGTTTTGTTGACAAGTATACATTGCACCGATTACGTATTTTTTTAAATTGAATTACATACATTTTTGCAAGATATGTAAAAGGCAGATAAAAAGAAATGTTTTCCACTGATTTGCAAAAAAAAATTCTAGTTTTTCTACCATGTAACGTATTTGTCCGAAAGGAAGACTGGATTTTTTTTGACAGAAAAGGAATATAAAAAATAATCGGTCATCTTCAATTCAATGCCTAGGATCACAAATGTGTGACACTGCAGTTCAGTATTTAAGTTTGTGTAACATGCACACAACATTTCTACGGGCTTCTATTCATAATTTTTTACTCAAGAAGCACTTAATCCTCCAAAATTGGCATTACACGAGACAGAGGATTTTGACAAATACTTTTCATGCTTAACTACAATGAGTCCTATGGTTGGGCATATTTTGGTAGTGCTGAGACTGTACCTGTCAATTTTGACAAGGGTCCCCTTATCTGATGTCGCCCAGAGAAATAAAATGCTTGAGTAGTAGTAGTAGGGGCGGGCGGGGTTCTATTCACTAGGCCAATGAAATGTTGATGGGATGGTCTAAAAATAGAGTTTGCAGATTAAGGGCTAATCCAATTAACAGCTAATCCTAATCTGATTAATTTATAAATGGCAGCAAAGAGGAAGCGCTTTTGCTGGGATGCAAAATGGCTCAAGCTACATAATATATGGCGTATAATTATTTTTAGCTTTTATGACAATTTGATTCATCAAATCATAATCGCGTATGTAAAGAGTTTATACGATACTTCTGGCATGAAACCACACTTGTATTTAATTATCAATTTCCTATTTAATCCTAATATAAAAAGATTTTTCCCAGATAATTTTGTTTTGCCATATCGTGAATAAAATTAGAAACTGACAATTATTTTACACTAAATGGAGTTTGGACTAATATGTGGGCATTTTGTTGAGTTGATATGTTTTCATGTTTCACTAGCCATGTATGTGGCAAATGTGGGATAAAACCGTTGATACTATTAAGCGCAAGTTGTCTTGTTTTGCTTTTTGGGTGAATAATAATAAATAATTTAAGTTGCCCAAAAGTATTTTTTGTTTCAAAGTTCAAAGCAAAAACTTGATTTCGAATACGAAGCTGAATATTGGAAATATTCCATTCGAATTCTAATGTTCGAAGCTTCGCCCACCTCTAATAAATTGGTGAGCTAATTCCCAGTGTCTGGGTTCTGAGCTATTGCTTGAAGGTGGTAGAGCTCTCACAACTCTGGTACTGTAGCAGGAATCATAATCTTTGTTGTGTGATGCTGCATGAGCTGTAACTGGTTTGTCTTGTAGGTTATTGATATGACCAGCTATGGCTTGTTTGGTTTCTGTTCTGTAGCCATTCATTCTCTGCCCCGAGTGTATTAGTGGTGAGGCCTAAGTATTCTGCATTACAGTGTTGGCACTGTAGCTGATAAATCAGACTTTCTGTTGCAGAGTTATAGTTGCCTTGGATGTGGTAAGTACGGCTAGTGAGTCTGCTATTGAAAGAAGTTGAGGGTTGGTGGATGGCTCAGTACCCACAGCGTGAGCTATTGCAGAGGTGGGATCCTTTGGGCATGATAGTTATAAACATTATTGTATTTATTTACATTTTAAATTAAACTGTTTGCTAGTAATGCAAATAGCACTAAACACACAACAGGTGTGCCATACGATCACACACATTTCAGTACGCATGGTAGAATGTTACAAACTTTAGGTCTCAAATATAAGTAGACTGTCAATTTCAGAAAACAATATTTTTGTAAAAAACATACACTTATATTCAGACAAATACGCTAGTTAGAAATTCCCATAAACATGGATCAAAGACCAGTAACACAGTCCACTGGAAGAACAACGTAATTGAAGTTGAAGTTAACCTCACTTTTTGATGTGATTGTATTTTATTATTTAATAATACTACTGAAATATGTGTTTTTGGAAAGAAAAGAATGTTTCTCTAGAAACCACGGACTAAGTGCTATTACTTATGCATAAACATTGACCTCCAATTTTTGTGATGAATAGGGGAGAATAGGGAAGTGAAATATGGATGAATATGGTAACTGTCTTTGCATTTAGTACCTACCTTGGAGGTGAACGACCCCAGCGGGGTAGTGGTCTGCGTATGGGAAAAGGACTGCGGCGCACTGGTGGAGGCCGAGGCTTAGGAATCAGCACAGGGGCAGCTGTTATCTCTTGGCCATCAATCTGACCTACAAACATGATGCCAACAAATCACACACAGCCTGTGTTTCACTGTATCTGTGTCTGAATACAGTACACAATGAAAATAAAATACCTTTATCTTAGAGCTAACTAGATACTTCCCACCATTAAGTTGGTATAGATGTATGTTTTTTTTTTAACAACAAACAAGCCCCAAATATCTTATGCGTGGACAAAGTTCAATTAAACTTTAAATTTTTACAACCAAAGAGTAAATTAAAAAACAGAACAGAGCACAATTAAAAAGAAAATACATGCAAACAAGCTTGCAGACTTGGTTTTCAGAAAACTTGAATACATACAAAAAAGAACTCGTGCATTTCATGAGTGATGGGCAACGTGACATTTGGTTGCAAGCAAATTAAAATTATAGTTGAAAATTGCACTGGATGTTTAAACTTTTCATTGGAGTAAAATCACTATGATCTGATATAACTGCACCACTAAACATATGCATAAAAACTGCTTAGCTGACAACAGTATGTATCAAATGAGAAAGTTTCTGTTTATTTTGCTATTGTATTAAAGTAAACTATATTTACAACAAAATAAAAAGTATTATGACATGTATTCATTTTTAAAAAACTAATTACTGATTAATAGTTGTTCCTTTCAAATTACAAAGTTGTGTGATGGCTGTTACATACCGTATTTTGGCATGTATAGCCCACGTCCGTGTGTAGGCCAGAACAGAAGTTTTTCATGGAAAAATTGTGGATAATTAATATTTCAAGTATCTGCCACACTAAATTTTTATATTCCTGTGAATATTGCTGGGACACATCGTGCTAGTGAAGAGGCAACTTCAAACTCATTGGTTTGCCACACCAGCTGGCCTCCACCTGCTTAAAAGTGGCAACAGTGCAGTATTCTGCCACACAGAACATACAAAGCGTGTGAGAGACTGCAGGGGAGAGGACTTTGACCTCGTCGCGCCCTCTGTTGTCACAACCCCTCCCACCCCTTTTCTAGTCACTTTCATTATCAGTGTTGCCTACGTGTCACTTGTTTCCTCCCCTTCGCACCCTTATATAGCTTTCCATTTGCTGTTTTCAACTGGTTACCAGTATTGTTAATGAGAATTTTGAGTAGTGCTAGGACATACTTGTATTGCTAATGAGTGTGCCAAGCGCGCGTGTTTGTTTACAATATATGTGACCAGTGCGCAAAGGTTTTAAGAAATGTGCTCAATGAGCTATTCATTTGTTTGTATTATTTTTTGACTTCCTTAGAAATTGAGTTAAAACATTAAAAAACAGTGTAGTTTGATAAATTTCTAAATATGTTGTAGTCACATGTTTTGTAAAAATGTGCGGCCTATTAACGCCTGTTAATTGTTATGGGAAAAATGTTGAGCAATGAGGGTTTTCAGCAGGCAATGGCCCCATGGAAGGGTGCCTATTAATGCATGTTAGTTGGGCAAGAGTGCGTTAGAGGCAATTTGAAGTCCCGTGAAAGCATTGCTAGGGAGGTTGTAGATTTTGGATGCCCAACTAGGCATCCGGTACCGTCAACAGGCGGTGCCAATTGTTGCTGCTGGTGATGCTGGCGATCATCTCGGGGTATGGCGGGCCGTTCTGGATGTACACAGTTTCTCTGTGAAAAATGATGATGAGAAGCTCCTTGCTCATGGTAATTACAGTGGAGTACACTGTGTGCCTATTTAGGCTGGCCCACATGCCTTTTGTGCAAACTGCTGGTTGAGCATAATGATTATAAAGTGGTTGACGTAGAATTAGGTAAAGCAGGTTGTAGGGGCTCCGGACCCCGAAACGCCTAAAGGCAGTGCTCAAAATAAACGATATGAAGTTTGATAACCCACATGAAATTATTCTTGCACAACGTTACATCACAATGAGTGAAAACTTAAATTTGTTCTGGCCTGCGGCCCACCAGATGGGCTAAATGGAGCAAGTGATGCTAACGGCCAAAATGGATTAACATGTGAAAACTTACGCTTCCCCAGGCAATGCAAGCACTGGGGAAGGAGGGGCAGCGACTCCAGATGAAACAATATCATAAAAAGTTCCAGAAATTAATGTTAATATGGTAAACTAAACGATCAAGGCACAAAGTTGAAGTCCCCGGAGCACGCCCCCTGCACTGTTTCTACTTAGAAAAGAAATTTATATATTTGAAAACACTAGAACCCTTGCATAAAATGACACAAAATAAACACACAGAATTTTCTGACAAAAATAATAACAGAGAACCTTAAAATGATCAGAAATGAGGGTGATATACGCAAAGCGAAAATAACAAAACAATCAAATGAAAATTTGAATAAAAAGTAGGGGCGTCCTTCAGTGTTCACATCCGTAGTGAGTCTTTATTTGCTTTTCAAATGCTTGCTATAATTTTCCCTACTAAGGTTCGGCCATTATGGCCCTTCACAGACCTGCGGGAGGGGGAGGGGTTACTTTCAATTACATTGCACTGCTTTGCACTGACGCGCGTTCATGTTGCACTACACACGGCACTGCCTGATGGATTAAGAGTACACTAGTGCCAGTTGATGCAGTGGATGCATGGTAAATGGTCTGGAGGGCAGGACGCTATCCTACGTCAACCACCCTCCTCCTGGTAAGACCGTTTGCGAGCCACCAGTGTACAGGCGCCACAGGAACAGACCTTGGTCCCTCTAAGTCTGACTCGCAGGTTCGCTAGGGGGTATCATTCTCCCCCAGTCCTCATCTGCTTTGGTGCCTTCTGAGAGGTCTGGGAAGCATGAGAGAGCATCTGGCAGGTCGTTGGTCGACCTGGGACAGTGTTGGACCATGAAGTCGAACTCTGTGAGAAATAATTCCCATCGTCCTAACTTCACATCCTGGTATCGGGATTCGTGAAGCCATTGTATGGCTTTGTTATCCGTGTGTAGGATGAAATGTCTGATGTCCAGCAGGTGTTTGTATTTTCGTATGACCCACATGATGGCTAATCACTCTTGTTTGTTACTGTGATAATATTTCTCGGTTTCACTTAGCCTGGTGCTTGCATATGAGATTAATAAAGGGTGACTATCGTCGCCTTCCTGGTAAAGCACAGCACCTAACCTGGTTTGACTTACGTCCATTTGTAGGACAAGAGGTTCCCCCTCTGTAGGTCGGTGTAACTGTCTTATCGACAGGATGTGCTCATTTAGGGCTGTGAACACCCTTCAGTGTTCCGGGGGCCATTAACTGTGCTATGCCGGGCACAAACCCACGGAGCCTGTTACATAGGCCCAAGAACTGATTTTGGGATGTACGGGGCTTCCTGTATGTCCTGAATAGTCTTCTGCTGCGGAAAGTTCCCCTCTGAGGAAACTATGTGTCCTAAATAGTCAATGCTGGTTTCCTGAAATGGCTCTTGCTTAGCATACAGGTTAGTCCATGCATTGCTAACCTCTTTAGAACCTTCGTTAGATGGAGGCAGAGCCCCTCCCATTTCCGGGAATAAATGATAATGTCGTCCAGATACGCAAAGCAGAATTGGTATATATATCCCATTAATACCTCGGCTGTCATCAACCGCTGGAAAGTGGCGGGTGCGTTCTTTAATCCAAAGGGCATAACGCGAAATTGGAGCGTCTTCCCCGTGGGTGTGGTAAAAGCCATACATTTCCACGTGCCCGGATATCTGCCAGTACCCAGACTGGAGATCCAATGTACTGAATATAGATGCCTCCCCAATGTCCCGGAGCGTATACTGAAGGTCAATTGCAGGTGGGGCGATTGGGTACATTTGCTCATTCAGTTTCTTATAATTAACTAAAATCGTCATCCTCCATTCTTTTTGGGTACAAGAACGATTTGGGAATTATAGGAGGTAGAGGGTTCAAGAATCTCTTGCTGCTTCATTTCTGCCACCTGTTCTAGGATTTCCCATTGTTTGTGTGTGGACAGTTTATATGAGGGACTATAGATGGGTTTATCGTGGTAGGCCATATTTTGTGTTGGATGCTGCACGTTTGCCATAGGAGCCCCCCTGAATAATAATTTTAAAAAAATCAACTCCAACAAAACTAGCTCCAAAAATAACTAGTTGTCGCAATTTACAGTGAACTAGACAATTGAGGGATGGTTGCCCAGAAGGGATGTCGCAATGACCTTCTACAGCGGAAGTCAAAAAGTGACTTGGGTAAAATGGTGCAGAGTAAGGACGATGAAGTTACTACTGGTTCTTCCCTCAGGATTTTTAAAACAATCTCTAGTCTTGAGGGTGGAGACCGCATGTCAAATTCTGGGCAGGCAGTACAATTTCCATAGTTAAAACTAGAGTTGTTCCGATTCTACAGATACTAAGTATCTGTATCGGCCAATGCTTCACCTTTTCTTGACGTAACTGTATCAGGTATGGTATCAGGCCGATACATTAGTATCAGTTGTAAACAATTAAGTCACAATACTTTCTTCAGAGACAAAAATTGCAGTATTTCGGTGTGTCTACAGTAAAACCTCATTAATTCTAAGTAGACTACTTCAAAATTTTATATAATTCAAAGTGTGTATTTGCCCACAATCAGAAAAATAGAATTTTATATGATCGTGCCAGAGTTTTCACGTCTGTTAACTGGTTTTCGTCACCTCTACCGCCTGTTGAAGAGGTGAAAGATGTGATAGTGCCACGATGTGATAGTGCCACGCACTGTGTGAAGTTTGGGAGAGTATGAAAAAGAAAATTCCAGGCTGCCTGTTGTCACAGTTGGAGGGAGGAAGGAAGCTTGGTGCGGTGTGGGTGTAGCTTGATGATGAAGAGAAAAGGAGTGTAGCAGTGTGGACGTGGCTGGACGATGGAAAGAGGAAGGAAGGGAGGCGGTGTGGGTGGCGTGGCTAATGGGAGGGATGAGGGACAGCTGGTGGGAGGTTGACTGTTAAGAGGGGAGGGGGAGCAAAGAAGACGAAGGGAGCGAACGACCTATTCAGCTTAGCGAAGGGGCTGCTTGACACAAAAACACCGGCCAGGTAGCATGGGATTGAGACAACATTCGCTGTAAGTTTATTCATAGAAGAGGGCGCGAGAGGATTCTGGAGACCACAGCTGCAATTTTAAACCAAACTTTACATTTTTTTTGTATTTTGGCATAGCAATTAGGCCTAAAGGAAACAATTAGAACACCTATATTTTAATGTACGTTAATGTATAATAAATGACCAAGATAAATGCAACAAATTTATTTTTTGGGCTATTTCATTTAAATTTTTGCCATTTTTTTTGACCAAAAATTTTATAGTTCCCCAAAACAGAATTGTAACTTCGAAAGGGTAGTTATTCCCGGGCCCGTAGTTGTGTTTTACTTTGGAAAGGGAAAATGTGCATTTCTTTAGATGTTATTTTCTTTATTTAAACAAGTCTAAGAAAAATGTTTTTAAATGTATTATTAACTGTAACACGTTTTCTAAAATTCTGTGCGAAGGGCATTGGTATCGGTATAACTCTGCCCGTCGGGTGCGCAGGTGTGCTGAAACACTCTGAATTGCGCTGGGAGACTAGGTCAGTAATCCAGAGCATTCTTCAGATATCTGCCGAAAAACAATACTGTCAGGGTAAGCAGCAGCATACATGAAAAAGAGATTTTAAAAAATGTGGCACGTTTTGAGGTAACTGATAATCCACTGCCAGCCTGTCGCTCGCACAGCGCTGCTATCTCATCTTCTGTCTTTTTTTCCACTCGGGTGCTGAGAATGCCAAGGTCAGCAACATGAACCAGCGACATGCCACAGTATAAACTGACTTTCAACAGCTGTTATTAATTGTGTGATAAGATGAAGTGTTATTATGTAACAAGTCAGTACCATATAACATATGTTGAGAAGACATCACGTGTGATATGTTATCCATGGTAAAGTGAGCACTTTTGAGGCCCTAGTTACTTTTTCCTTTCAGTCATTTTTAATCCTGTAACCACCTATTGAGTTAAATACTGTCATGTAAGCAATAAACACAGTGCATATATTTCACTGCACTCGGAAGTTAACATCTAAGACTAAAATAAAACATATTTATTGACTATTATTCCAAATGTGTGGGCTTTCAAAAGTGCTCACTTTACTGCGAATGGCCTATAGCAACATATGAAGCCAACTAGGTTCTTGTTGAAAAGACAATGGATACAAAATTGTCAAAAAAAAAGTTCTCTAAGTATTGTTGAAAGCAATTAAAAACTGTAATAATTCATTTGCATTGTATAGAAACCCTCAAGAAAATAGTCGAAAAATTTCATAACATTATGTAAAATCAATCCAAATTTTATTTTTGTTGTAAATATTTTTGAAAGTTTTGATAAATCAATTTGCTTTATGTAGAATCACTTCAATAAAATCATCAAAATTTGTTATACTGTTGTAAATAATCTCACACCTTCTTTAAACTAATGTTTTGCATTGTGTAGAAAAATATGTTTTAATATTCCAATGGTTTTGCTTTATATATATATATATATATATATATTTTTTCTTGTGTTCTATCAATCTATTTTAATATAATGTGGTTTGCACGACTTTGTTGATAGTTAACTTCATTTGCCAATGCACTCGTATTGCCAAGCTTAGCTAGTCAGTCGAGATGCCAGAAGTTCTAGGCTGACAAACCTCCTTGGCTGCCTATTACACGTAAATTCTCCTGCTATGCAACACATAGGAAGGCCACAGGCAGAGGTCATTTTTATTCTCCGCATTGCACGGCCACAGCAGGATGGATAGCTAACACACACACCCTTACAAGTGAGGCTTTTGGCATTATTGTTCCCCACAAATTATTTTTTGTGCCATCCCCATGTCTTGCATTTCTTTCTGCACGTTAAAATCTGTAAACAGCATAGTATTGTACATACCCACAGACATTAGCTCATAAATGTAGGGCGGCACACTAAAAAAACGAAGGCAGCGAGCATCAATATTGGAAACCCCACGCGATATTGATCTCGCACAATAAAAAGATGCTGAGTTCTACTCGCCACCCAGCAAAGCTGCGCAGCGCAAAGAGAGATAGTGCCCGCCTGCCATGCAACGGACAGAGACAGCAATGTCTAGACTTGCCAGTCACATCACAAGTGAGACAGAGGTACTGCCTATGGCCACATGCCACTACTCGCTTCCAGCACGCTGCTGTGAAGCACAGAGCACCCAGCGCACAGGCCACAGAGCCAGTTACACACGCCAATGGAGGAAGGAAAAAATACTTCTTGGGAGGACAGTTCTACACTCACAAGCAAATGTTTTTATTTTCTCGTCCCTTCGTCCAGATGAGTCTACATCGCAATGAAAGTGTGGCGAGGATATGATGAAGATGGGGGGGGGGTTTGTGGTCAAAGTGAGGTGTGAAGTCTTTCTACTTGAAATTATGCACATTGACATCTACTCATCAGTGTGCATCATCCAACAGCACTTTCAATGCAGTTCGACTGGCAGTACAACAGCTGACCTCAAGAACTTGTACTGTTTGCCACGGTAAAAGATGCACACTCATGCCTGAAAAAAGGTTCTGTTTACCAACCGAGCCATCATAGCTATGCATCGTAAGCACTAAGTACCATAGCATGCCGCCAGATAACCCTACCAGTTTGCAGAAATATGCAGCACCTGGATCTTCAGCCGGCCGGTGACATCACACGCCATGTCTACTCCCTCTCCAACCTGAGCTAGGGCGAGCCAGCCAGTCAGAATATAAATAGTGGGGCACATCCCTTTGAATGCTAGTCTGTCTTGTTCCTTCAGAGCGTTCTTGGGAGTCGACAGAACAATCACTCTGCCTGGTCTTCACTGTGCCTCTACCTCTAGTGCCGAAGTCCAAGTCTAAGATTTCTTCGCTTCAAAGATCTACGCCAGTTTAAGTTGATACGTTCCGCTTATTCCAACTATGTACAACAATTACAACTCATTGCACTGCAACCTAGCATACTACTTCTACACATGGATTCAAATCCCGTGCCAACCCGTATACAGACGTCGCGGCCTGCCACATTCCTGGAGGGCAGCCGGACACGTGGATACGAGGGGTTGTGCAAAACAGCGGAGTGTCACCCCCCCTTCCTGCGCTGAAAGCCTACAAGCCATCAGCCACCTCAGGACATTCCCAAGTGCCACCGAAGACACATAAAGACCGAGAAATAACTGGAGGGTGCTACCCCCACTCCGGCCTTGCAGCAGGGCAAAGATCCCGTACCTTGAGATAAATAAAATTACGTTTTAAAATCATGTTAATTTTATGCCATATACAATGAAACTCCAACCTTACGGGGAGAAAACAACCTTTAGTCACCGAAGAAAACATCTTTGCAAATAATAATTCCTTGATAAAATATTTTGCGTAACATTTTTAGGCAATACCATTTGCTTTGAAATACAAGTCATGATAGGAGCAACTATTTTGAGCGACTGATAACCTTAATAAAATTTCTAAATTTGCCAGGTGCACTTTATATGCTCACTGCCGGCGTGTGGCCGCAAGCACCAAGCAAGCGTGGCCGAAAGACTTGCTTTTTTCTTTTGCTAGACAACTACTTCCCCTCTCTGCAGAATGTGAGGGGAGGAAGGAAGGTGCACGGCTGAAAGAGGCAGAAAGAGGGGTTAAAGAGAGGACGCTAGGCCACCACGCTTGTTGCTATAGGTAATTACTTCACCTCTCGGAGTTGTGTAAGGGGAAGTAGCAAGCCAGTCTCGCACGCCGCAGAGCAGTTATAAACGGTGCACGCAAGACATGTTTCACATCCAGTTACTAGACATTTGCATAATCAATCAGCTTAAAAACTATAGTTATGGGAAATCTTATGTGAAAGAACCCAATAGTTAAGGTTGCAACTAGGCCGCTAGGCTACCAAAATTATATAAAAAGCTAGGTATTTGAATACTCACAGTGTAGTACTCATTGACAGGAGCACACACAAAGTAGGACAACACATTTTTCACACGGTTGCGTGATCGCGACATTTTACTGGCTAAGCCAGCTTGATCAACGCACCATGAGATAAACTACACAAGCTATTTATGTAAACATTATTTACATTAGAATTTCGCAGGGACCACAAAAAATTGTTGATGGATGCGGTTTATCGATACATGCACTAACAATACATCAAGAGATGACTGTATCGCCCTTCATTCTTTGTCCTTTCACTCAAATGTGTTGGATTTCAAGTTCAACTACATTATTCGTGAAATTGAATACTTTCCACTGACGCGTGCCTCTTATAAAAACTATTTAATTACTATTACGACTCATCTCACTGCAAACCTAGTATACCTACTTCTACCCCCGAGTGAGTCAAACCCCGCTCAACCCGTACACAGAAGTCGTGGCCTGCCACAATCCTGGAGGGCAGCCGGACACGTGGATGAGGGGTTATGCAAGACAGCGGCACGTAACCCCCTTTCCCCGCGCTACGAGCCTACAAGCTAACAGTCGCCTCAGGGCATTCCCGAGTGCCACAGAAGATACGTAAAGGCACAGAGATAACTAGAGGGTGCTAACCCCACTCCGGCCTCACAGCAGAGGGACGACACACGCCCTCCCCCGCGGGCCGCCGCAACACACGCTACCCTGACTATATAAGTAAGTGTACTGCGGACCTCGCGAGTTGTTCCTGCCAGTCTTCGAGCTCACTACAACAAGTCTAGTGCTGGAGCCCTCCGACTACTGTTAGATATTCAGCAGCCATCCAGAGGCTGCTACCATTGGCGTCAACGAATCAACAGCCACCCAAAGCTGCTTACTTTGGATGTTGTTCAACAGTCTTTGGCAGCCACCAGCAGCTACTACTATTGCCATCACCGTTGGAACTCTGCAGCACCCGTGACCACACGCTTGAGTGATGCCAATCACCAATAGCTACCAGAAGCTTTCTGTAGCTACCAGACATTCCACACTACCATGCTACTAGAGCAGTGGCTTAATTTCTTTGTCTCCTACAGATACCCCGGTTATAGTTATTTTGTTTTAAGCAATCTTTGACAGTTTTCATTCACTTTCCCCAAGTAGCCTACGACCAGGTCACCTACACCTGGCTACTGCAGGTTTACTTCCAGTCACCCGTCTACTTGGCAGGAGAAGACGAGTCACTGTATTTACTATTTACTAAGTGATTAATAAACACAGCTTTGTTTCTTCTAAGTCTCATTCATAGAGTACTTTTTAACCAGCTGCTAGGAGAACCTCGAACCAAGTACTGCTGACAGAGAACGGGAAATTTTTACTACGAGCTAGCTATAACTGGAGACTCCTCAGGTCTTATACACACATATTAGATGGCCATCTATTTTATTCTTATCAAGTAATACAGGTACTGGAGGAGTAAAATCCAAGAGCCCCAATCACTAGAAACACTTTCCACTCAGGGAGAGAGAGTACACCTGAGTTGTACCCCTACCGGAGCACCTGGGTGCTGGCGAGGGAATTTGCCTAGGTGCTATGGCCTGGCCTTGGTTGGGAAACTCACACCCAGTAGTAGCAGTGGTAGCCCACACGGCTTCAACGCTTCTGGTTCGCCCGCTAAGGTGGGGGCCTTCTGAGGCACCGGGTTCGTGCTACCAGCCACTACTGGGCAACACTATTCTAGGGTCATTCGTGTTCACGGAGCTCGACCCACAGTTCTCAGCAGACAAAACCCACTTTATGTCATTTAAGGCGAGACACACGTAAGAAGGGAGGAGAAAGAATTACTTGCCTCACTGCCAAGTAGCAGGGTAATTTAGCTTCCCTACAGCTGACAGACAGGTAGAAAAAGACTATACACCAGCATCAACTGTCTGCAGCCCACCACTACCCGTGTCATCAAGATCTCGGTAATTAAACCCTGAAAGCACAACCAAAGCAGCAAGACCGTGATCCAGCCTTAGCTAATCGGACACACGTCACCACATATGTAGCACTAATCTAAAGTTAGTTTGTAATTATTGCAACTTATGTAGGTATAATGACAATCATATCTTGGCTACAAAAATGTATGTAATGAACAAAAAAATTATAAAATAAGTAAGTCTGTACCTCCATCCATATGCTTCATAGCATTTTCTGCATCATTTGGATTGTTGTATTCAATATAGGCAAAACCACGGCCAAGCTGAGGGTGATATTTATCATTGCCAAATTCTACAGCTTTCACTGTCCCATAAGCAGAGAAAATCTCGTACACATGGTCACGAGTCACATTGCGAGTGAGACGACCAACATGAATTTTGGTTGGCCGTGGTGTGGGAGATCGCTCCTTTCGCTTGCGCCGTGGTGATGGTGACCTATTGCAAGAGCATTTAATCACATCACTGCTGCATTCAGTGTTAAGGGTTCTGCCTGGCTATGCCCCTAAGCAGAGAGGAGGGTATTTTATTCAAAAACTGTTCCTTGTGTGTAAAATAAGAAGCCACGGTTTCCTAATTCATTTCCTAATGCAAATTTTTTCAAAAAGAACAGTATTTCCACAATCATATTTAAGTACAAAAACATCTGTGGTGGGATACATATTTAAAGTTACCGAGTGATGTGCAGCACAATTTTCACTTCATTATTACACCATAAAATTATAGGGTCACCATTGAGAATATTAAGAGGCAAGCTGCCAAAGTAGACTGTATGCCAGTCCAGTGCCATGCACATAAAAGGCATGTGATAAATACTTCCAAGCCAGGCAGAACTCTTAAGATTAAGAATTCCATCCTATTTTGAGCACTGTACTTATACGAATATGTTATTAAACTAAATAAGATCAATTACAACTAAATACTTAATTTAAATTATATACTGTTGACGCCGGCTAACAGCCAGCGACGCTAGAGCCCATGACGGAGCTCACTTGTCACGTGTTCCGTACGTGCGCAAAGAGGCCGATAATTTTGAACTTTCCTATGAATGTTAATTTCAGGGTAAAATATGTTATATTCTCTTTAGAGTGTTTAATATGTCTTAAAATGTTTTATAGTGTTTGTACTAATTTTAATTGTTTGGTTATGAATATTCAAAGTGCCTGCGGCACCGAGATTAAGAACACTTAATATTCTGGCATGAAAGCCATCACAAAGAGACATTAAAATAATACAGAAATTCACAAGAAAATTATAGAAATGTAAAACAATATCTAATTTAATTTGTGCCATTTTATTTTCAATATAAAATATGCCACTCGGGGTGCATAGCACCTCCGCTTATGTGAACCCCGTAGGCGGCCAAGGTAGGTCCGTGCGATGCTTGTATCTGGACAGTCTGTCAAGGAGAGCTGACGAGGTAAGACACTGTCATGTACGCAGTACAACTTTTGTTCACTGATTTAGGTTTTCATAGTCAATGTGGTTTACCGGTTAATCTTTGCTTGCATACGTTTTTTCCAGACATTTTCCCCAGCATTATGCTTCCACTTTACTAATTCTTACGCCCTTGTGGCATTTTAAACTTAATCACGGAGAAGGGGGAGAAAGATGTCGGAGAGGTCACGCGACCCGCATATTTTGAATCAAGACGCCATCTGCCTATGTTTATGGCATTTCAGTGTAACTTCTGCATAATTGCTACAAGCAATTTTAAGAGCTTTATTTTTATATATGTATTTGAGGGTAATTTTCGTGTTTAATATTTTACAGCAACATCACGTATAGCCACGTGGCCGACTGAAGCCAAGTCTTTGCGTACGCCATCATTGCCTTTTAAGAGCTTATTTATAAAACATTGTATGTACAATAATTTATTTCAGGGTCCGATGTCAGTTTTATTCAGCGTTCAATGTATTTTTCACGTAAATGATGCTTTTTCTACTTGACCACCATGCGGTCATAGTAATGTTTGATTTCACAGCCATCAGGCATGTTACAAGCCTGTAACAACGCTGATCGTAAAGAACTTGCTTAACACGAATAATACTTTATCTAAATTAAGTTTGCAGTTTCCATGCAGAAATATTGCACTTTCACCTGCACCACGTGGTCCGCTACAAACTTCATCCAGCGGCATCCGTGCCACCTAAGCTTGTTTTCACACGTGTGTTTATTGTAAATATGCACCCCATGTCCCATCTTATTTCATGTATAATTCAAGGGTCTATATAATTGTGCAATTAGTGTACGGTGCAATATTCCCATCCTAGCAGAGTAATCACACGTGTTAACGTGTATTAAGGGTTATCATTTGTAATTCACCGTGTCCTGTCTTCAGGGAAAAACAGTCAGTCCACCCTAGCTGCTGTCGGCTCTCTTCCCTTGTGAAGGCTGTGCTTTCACGCACCTTGGTGAGATCACCCATTTAGGCGTGCGCTAGATAAATTACGGGCTGGGGAGCACCCCAGCGGAATTGGCTAGTCATGACCGAGATAATCATTTCATTGGCACGTTGATGTGTATGAACAATACAAATAAAAACAAGTATACAGTGAACTCAATTTTTTATTCAGTAGTGACAGTGTCCTAGCCACATATGTTGTATCAATTGTTTATTTCTGTGATTTTATTAAAAGTTTAGTACTGCCAAAGTGTTTGTAAGTACACACGGATGAGATGGACACACAGAACCCACAACATCCCTGAGAATCCTGAGTCTCAATAGTGCGGTGATTGGGAAGCACCGCTGGCGCCCAAATCACCCGTAAGTATTTGTGTCATCGTTCGTCTCGTGTCTCACCCAACAGCATCACTGTAATGACTCAACTCAGTATGGGAGGGAACATGCCCTTTATTGTCTAGAAAGACACGCAAGATTGCAAGATGTTGGCTATACAATTAACGGTTTTAAGCATTACAACAAAAACAATACTAACTTACAACAAAACCATTTAAATCGGTCCCTAATAAATTATGGCACAAATTCTGAAGCCTCTACAGCAGTAAAATTCATACTAAATAGTATTTTGCATGCAAATTGAAATATGTCTATACCTTTTATGTTAATAGTGATCAGTTTTAAACGCTTATTCTGCATGGCACTAATTCACAACATACCTTGAACGAGGCTTTGGTTTTGCTGGCTTTTCTGGTTTTCGTTTCTTTTCTTCCTTCTCCTTTTCCCGTTCTTTCTCCTTCACCTTTTTCTGCTCTGGTGTTTTACTGTGGCTACGGCTGGGGGTGCCTGGTCTGTTCAACGAATCAAATAGTTACTGACAACCACTGTCATGTTTGGCTACTTACACTTTCAACAGCCAGAGTGTAGTAGACAAAAATGCAACACTAACAAAATCAATACTATTATTTTTTAAATATTTTTTATACTGTGTGTTATTTACCCTATTCATATTGCAGAACCAAGTTTTTCATTTTATAATTTACTGACATACAGTTTTGAACTTACATAGTGTGAATGTATTTAAAATATAATCTCTCAAGAAACTATGAATAACATAACTACTACCATCATACAGAACCAAAACCTGCAAAACATAGATCTACACACAAAAAAATGTTACAGCAGCTGTATTTTAAATACTGTCACACAGTACATAAAATAATTAATTAGATACTCTTGTACATCTAGGAGTCAATTTCGTTTTTCCTGAATTTTTCATTATTTCCGAGTTTCTAACATTGTCAGGCATCCTATATTGGTATACACAGCCTTCGCAGCTGAAATGATTCCTAAATCATTATTTTCCTTCATTTTTCGTATTTCCATTACCTTGTACTAGCATGAACTGCAAAATTTTTTCAAAAAGATATTCCCAATTCCTTACTAGTGTACTACACTATACTCATCACTCAACAATTTATCATTTAAAAATTGGAAAACTTAACTCTAAAATTCACATTTTAATTAAGTAACCTAAAAGCCACAGCTACCTTTCAGACATTCCCATCGAGGAAGATTTAAAACCCAGATTCATCTCTTATCGACACTTAAGTTTTGTAATGGTTTAGTTTGTGCTTCAAATTCTGTCAAAGTTAAAAAAGATATTCATTGCGATATTCCTATTTTAACCACAATGAAAATATTCAGTTATAGTATAACATTCTTTGCTTCAAATTCCAGCGTGGGTGAATATGCGCATACTGTTTTACTAAATGTGTGTAAATTTTAATTTAATATATGCAGTGTAAATAACATCCAGGCATACATAATATAGAATAGTTTAAAAAACAAGAGAGACAGCACGGATCTCTAGCAATCTTCCCAAGAGGCTACATCTCTAGAACAGTAGACATGAGGGCTAGCCGCTCGTGATGGAGGGGGTGAAAGAGGTAGGGGGGAAAGACTACTTTCGGAATCTGTCAATAGGACATGTACCCAGCGAACCCTCACTCTTTCTCTAGCAACTATCACAGTAGAGCCCATCACGCAGGTGTGTCTCCGCGGTCTGGTTTTCTATGAACATCCATTCTGCCAGGATGTCACATTGCAACAGAACCTACACACCACCTCTTCACACATGCATATGTAAACATTATCACAATCTTACAAATAGTAGTCCAGGACACCACAGTCCGGTATACAGCGGATTCGGTTATACAGTGGGGCAATTTATGTCCCCTGGCCTGAATAAATAAGTAAATGGAAAGTGAGCGGTCAGTTAAGCCTGTGGCCTATCTGCAGGTGGTCGTGAGTCAGGGACGTTGATGGGTGAGGCGGAGGGAGTGGGCGCTTTCTCCCTCCTTTCAGTGCAGGTATATCTATTTTACTGATTCTTTACAGCTAATATTGTATGGTTTTCCATATATGCAAATACGTGTTCTTATATTACAATAATGGTGAGTAAGGCTGTGTGTGTGTATGCCCCGTCAGAAGTTTTTGATGAAAAATTCGGGATGATTAATATTTCAAGTAGACTACACTAAATTTTTTAATTCCCGTATACATTGCCGGGCCTCATCATGCCAGTGCAGAGGCCAATATGCCGGCTAAATTTCATATAAATTCAACACATTGAAGTAAATCGCATCAACCAGCATGTTTTCCCAATACTGGGCCGCTGTTACGAATTGAACCGGTCCTGTAACGACAGCAGTGGTGGCAGCTGTCTCGCCGCTGCCCGCCAGAATAATCTTGTAGCGACAGACAAGACAGCTGCCCAGCCCCGACGATCTAGGCACGAGCGACAACACCAAGCCACCACGTCAATCTCCTACGGGGTATAGCTCTATTTAATCAATATAATTATGATGTAGACACTTTTATTATAATGAAAAATGTACCAGTTTTGCAGTATCTCTTCCTATTTTCGAAAAAAAAATCCCAATATTTGAGGAGCGCCTCAAAATTCATGCTTTACAGTCATTAACAGGCCTATAATTAACTTTCTACGGGTGTAGCTATCTGTAATCATTATAATTATGATGTAGACACTTTTATTGTAATGTATTGATGCATGAAGTCTTCTCTATCATAATAAAAGAATGTTATTCATTACTCAACTACACCCCTGACAGCTTGTCCAAGAGTCATGTCGCTGCCGCCGACATCCGCAAGAGTGTATTACCTACTGGACAGAGACAAGCATCCCATTGATAATTATTATTTCGCCCAATGAGCTACCAAAAATATGCAAGCGGTCCGTTGCAAGTACCGCAGTGCACCGCTAGATGCAGCCACAGACAAGAGACATAGATCCTGGCGCTCTTTGCTATGCCGCCCGCTCGGAGGATCCAGATGCTGGGCTCACACCTGCTGTGCCCCCTCCCCAAATGCACTATACCAACAGAAGAAGGGATGGCTGAGAAGTATAAAAGAGCCGGCAGCTAAGCCTCCCGATTGGAGTTCTTCTCAGTAATCGATTGCTTCCTGAACTCTCACCGCTCCAGTTACTAGTGCAGAGGCTCCAACCTCTCCTAAGCATCATCGCTCTCTTCATAAGGCCAAAATTCCTCTCCAGCAGAATCCTAAGGAAGACCCAGCCGATGTCACCTGAGAGTAGAGCTCGCCTCGTGAAAACACGCATTAAGTAACTGCCTAATCCACCCAGCTTTGCACAGGGTGCCTTCCCCTGTTTAACGATAGGGTGTTTAACCTTCCGTATACTTCATGGGGGAATTAGGAGTTAACACCTCTGCCATCAGTGTCTATTTCACTTCTGTAAATAAACACCGTTCTTACCAATCATCTCAGCTTTCACTCCAAGCTCCTTCCTGTGTCACATCGGAGCTGCAGGACTTGGCAGGAGACCGGGTTTCGATACTGCCGAACGTACAATGCACAACAGAACAAGTACATCCTTGAAAGGCCACCCGTTCCTTGTACGTCGTACGAGGAACAGTAGAGCCACACCATTAGGATACCGTCCTGTGAAAATTTACTTGTCAGCTCAAAGTCACCCCTTCCCCATCGCTCCCTCTGTGGTGCCGAGGAGGGGTTCTTCTATGAGTTTGGGGAGACCAGTGACCCCGTGACCCTCACCACACCACCATTGGAAGGCCACCCATACCTTGCACCACGTGGAAGGAACGTTAGAGCCACGACATTAGGTACGCACCCAGTGGATTGGACTTACCAACCAGGTGCCCAACTCTCATCGCTCTCCTAGTGGGGCCGAGAGGGCTGCAGTCTGGTGCAGGGAAGTCTACTCCCACGGGAAACCCACACACTGTTAAACACTGACACGGCAACTGATGCTCTGATCCATACCTCATGCCATACCACTACAGGGGTGGAGTTGGGAGACGGACCAGAAAGGCAAGGGCAATTGCTATGCTTTCCCAGGGAGTACGTATCCTTCCTAAAGGGTCCGGGTTACTCAGTCCACGGGAACAAGCGGCACTTCAATGACGCCTCAGACCAGGTACAGACATAGTTCCCGTCGGATTGTTCGAGCCAACCACTAGGGTCGCAGAGGTATACCATCCGGTAATGCAGGAAGCACTCTTTGGCATCAGACAGCCAGACGAACCCGAACCACAGCCAGAAGCAATCGTACCGGAGCAGATCACACCCAAGTCAAGCGAAACACCAGTCAGTGCTAATACACAGGTACCCACCAACCCCACGCCACCTCACCGAACTGCTGCGCCACTACCCAAGCCAGTACCTTGTAGGGGGCCAAGGTCGTAGGGCCTGAATTTGTGACCAGTCATCGACCCACGAGGCCTGTATTATACACCAGGCAGGCACTGCACCCCGGACAGAATAAAGTAGATTATATGCGACTCGCCCAGCGTCACCCAAGTTACCTAGGGACGGGGGCAGTCTTCAAAAAAAAAAAATCCGAGCGGAAGAGCTATTGTGGACAAGGCTTAATGCAGGAAAGTCGTCTTTCTTTGCATGCCACAAATAATTAGCATTTTTTGTTTTAGTTTTCCTTTGTCAAATGCAAATCAAACAAGCAAGCGACATGTTTCACAACATGTGAGGCACTGATAGATCCCATCTGCAGTGCAAGCATGCAATCGATCATCAGACATGAGCTTCTTATTCTAACACTCATTTCCTCCCATAACGGCTCAAGGCAGGGTGGGGGGGTGTGTGAACCCCCTTCTTCAACCCGCGTGTCAAACAACTCACAACAAACACCGCCCTTGGTGGAATAAGTACATCCTTTGCCTGGATAAATGCACTTCATCACAGCACTTTTCTCTTCTGTTTCCCTCCTTTGGGTACTGTCAAATCCAGTGATGCAGATAAAAAGAAAACATAATACATACACTCACAATTAGGCTACCGCCTGGTGGCGAGCTCTTCCACCTCTCCTTCACCCAACCACTTCCTCTTCCACTCCCTTCCTGAACATTCCAATGCCCCTCACAGATACCAATTCCTCCCTCAACAAATTCAACTCCCTCATAGACCTCACGAGTATGGACTGTCTTCCCCATTCTGTTCTCCTCCACACCCTTTGAAACTTCTCACTATTGTTTCCTCTTCCTCTTAATACCGTCTTACTTAGCTTGCAATGTAGCCTTCCCCATCCTCCCTCTTCATTTGCCACCATGTACATTCTATTATACCGTTATTTGTTTTCTGTCGTTCCACAAAAATTCTGAACTCGCCCCCGCACTAACATCATCTCATTCTCAAATCATTATTCCCTTACAAGAACTTTTAGTGGAAAAACACACTAAGCATAAAGCAATTAGTGAAAGTTTTGCGTCAAGAAGAAAAACCAGCTCTCCATTCAAATTTATTACATCCTTAGAACATAATTTATAAGAATACAGAAATAATCACAAATATATACTTCACCAAATGTAACAAAACAAATATTATTTCAAACATTGATGTAGATGTTAAATTAGGTTACTGTGACGAACTAAATATTTTTTTTGGAACTCTGGTTGCGAGTCTGTTTACTTGAACCTGGGTGTTGATGTATATGGTGAGATATGTTAATAGTGTCTTCATACGGGTGTTGATGTATACACCGAGATATGCTAATAGTGTCGTCACTCTATGAGGGGGTGGCGGGAAGTGAGAGAGAGAGAGAAACCTTAGTCGTATTATATATTTGTTAGGATTGTAACAGACAGTTAATTATTTTGGATACAGCTTCCCCTGGTTTACTATATCTGTAGCCTACACATAGAGGTACTCCACACCCTCTCACCTTATCTACAGATCCAAGGTACCTGTCCAGAGAATTTATTGTTTATTTATGTGGGTCGAACTAAGAGGCATTTTCAGGTTGTTTGTTCACCCACATTGTTGATATTTGGTGTTTTGAGTTAACACCCTCCCCACCCAGCCCCCCCCCCCCTCCCAAAATCTTTCATTGCAGGGTTTAAGTGCCCTAGCTTATGATGGAGGCATTTAAGGTAAACAGTAGGTCAGGTCATGAGATGTGCGACCCGAGCTTGCTGACAATACGGTGCTAGACCATAAACAAAGGATTAGCAATTTTGGTTCTGTGCAGTTGTATGCTATTTGCTATTTCACAACAGCACTTCTTCCCATACTGTCCACTGCAAAACTTTTGCTACCAACTTTGAATTTCCCTTTATACATATCATTAGTATCAGACACTACCCACTCAAACTCTTGCTCCCACTTACAATTACATTTTATTTTACTTCATCGCACACAAATCATGATTTTAAATTAGTAATCTGCTGATTGAGATGAATAACAATGTCTATAAAGCAATTCTAGAGGGCTAAACACTAGAGAAGCTAAAAAAAAAAAGTACGTGTGTCAGACATTATTTAAATGAAAATTATCACGGCATGAAGTTGGTCGAGAGCACAAAAAAAATTAGATAATTAGCAGTGAATGAGATGCATCAAAAGTCACACCTCTACCAACACTAAGTAAAAGGAACAATCACTGCCAATTAACAAAGTATTGTAGCGTTTGAAAAATTCCCTTTTGGTGAAAACAGTAAAAGTTTTTTTTCTTTAAGTATTTTTTTTGTCAAGATACTTTAGGAATTCCCCCTCGTTTTCTTTTTTATTAGCAAATTTAAGGTTCGGATGTGTTTCAGATACATTTTTAACATTTTTTTTTTAAAGCAAGTTAGGATAATAGATTCAGGCTGTCTTCTTCATTTTGGTTCGGGCCTTTAGCAGTTTAGAGTAAGCTCCAGACAGTGTGTGCTGGTAGCTGCAAGTTTTTTTTTATAGAGGCTTCCATACATTCATAGTGCGAGTAAACTCAGCAAATTCCTGTTCAGAAATACTTGTTAATTTAGGGCGTGTCCCAAAGTTTCGAGACACCCCAGTCCGGATGTTTTCGAGACCAAGCCCTGAGCTGACACGGGCGAAACTTTGTCCTTGAACAAGCAGCCACAAAGTTTCGAGGCTGTGAGAGGGGAAAGCAGTAGGCGACCCACTGATTCTGTCAGGTGGGACCCTTGGGCAACCAAAGGGAAAGGAGAAAGGATGGTAGTAGGTCTCTGGTAGCACGTGATCGTCAGGTGGACTCTCGGCACAAGCTGATTAGCTGAGGCCAAGGACGTGCTGGGACAACAAAAGAGGAGCGAGAGTGGGAAGTGGTGGGTTGTTCTCGTGTGGAAGTCATGTAGAAGATGGCGTAAACCAGCAGTTCTACAGCCTTGGAGGAGTGCCAGGAAATCACCAGAATATGAGTTAAGTGTTTCGTATAGTGTCTTTTGATTGATAGGGGCATTCATTGGGAAGTTTCTGGAAGAATGGCCCCGGTCAACCTATAAATAGTACTTAAATTTAGGCCTTGAGTAGTTAGCAGGTTCACTGCCTGCCAGTCATGTTGGTCGTGCATGACAAGTTACCGTGAAAGATAGAGAGGGATAATTGTCATTACAGTACTGAGGTATGACTGTCTCTTTTATGATTTAGTCATTACTGATAAGTATATCTTTTTTTTGCTGGGTGTGTGTGGTACAAAAGCCCTGATATAACCACTAAGGTATCTTGTGGCAGTGAAGTTAAGTATTGCAGGTCGGTGTTACTATTTGATTCAAGAGTTTTTTTGTTGTGGGTCAAACCAATAATAATCATTTTGTCAATTGAGTATTCTAACCTACAGCAGTAAGATCTAGGTCGAGTTATTTTGTCGATTAGTTAAGCTCATTGTTATTGCTTGTTGGCCAAACCTTCAGAGTACCGTAGGTTTAAGTTGGATGTTAAATTTGATTATGAGTATTGGTAAGTGCGAGTAAGGTTAAGGTTGTATTTTTTCCCCTCTTATATTGGAACACAGTATCATTTAGCTGTCTCATTTGTCCGTGGTTTTAACAGATACTTATTAATAAATACTATTTAATATTTAAATAATAGCTTGTCAATTTTGGTTAATTTAATTTTTTTTTTACTTGACATCGCCAAGGTCTATATCCGAGCTGTATGTTTTAACAAAGGAGCCTCTTTATATCACATGAATGCTTTGACATTTTTTTTTGGCTTTTGATCTATTTGTATTGTAATTGTATAGCAAGATAATATCCTGCTATTGTCATTAAGTTGAATGATAAATCTCAATACTTTTCTTTATTGGTAAGAAAACTTATCTGGTTTTGGTGGCCCTTATAGGTTATCTTATATACACTTAACACAAACAAGACCTTAAGAGAGCTAACGTTTACTTTTAATCACTCTCTATTTGGAGGATTATGCAAAAGTTGAATAACTACTGAAAGAAATTATTTAAAAACTGGGGAGAAAAAAAAAAAAAAAAAAACTCACACACAAACAACAACTCCATATTTATCAGACTTCTTGATATATTCAGAATCTATCCATTGTTTTTTTTCTTTCTGTCAATGTAAAATAAGTAAGCAATAACGCTGGTATATTTTTTTTGGCTACTCTTAGCTTGGAAGATAATTTACAAATTTTGTCGAGTGTAACAAATCTTTAGATCAGACTTTTGTTGTGAGATATTTTGACATCAAAACATTTTGGTTTATAATAATTACTTAGTTTGTAATTTTTTTTTGGGACTTGTTTATAAGAGTGTATTTCTAGCACCATTATCCAGACATCCTACTCCAGAAAGTCATGAAAAGATCCCCTATCCTCTCAATTGTGCCCCTCTGAGCGATTACCATTTCCCCCCCTCCCCCAATTTAATCCCTTAACCATTATCCATCCTACCCATATTCTCCCTTTATTGATTATCTCTTTTGTGGAATACATTGGTACTACGAGAGACTGTGAAAAGAATTGAACAAGAGATTTTCTATCATTTTTCGAAACTAAGGGTATCCAGGCGACCCCCTCGTTCGTTGTACTTGGTGTTGGTTTTTATTAACAGCCTGGTGGTGGAGATACTTGAACATTCAGTGTTGTTGTTTTTAAGACTAAATTAAATTATTTTCCTTTTAACTTTTCCCCAAGTGATAACTCTTTCTCTCATCCTCCTCACCCCCCCCCCCCCAAAACCTTTTTACCAATCCCCTAATTCGTAACAATATTCCAGTAACGATAAAGCGAATCACTATAAAGACACGTTGGCACCGAACCATTATCTCTTTTGTTCATCATTTCCGTGCTAAAGACACATAGCCGATATCTACTACAACTAATGTCTATCAATGCTACCGGCAATTTGTTATTGTTGTTCCCACGTGCAGCTTTGTCTAAATCTTCATATTTATTTCTCATATCAAGCAACAGAAACGCTCGTGCTGCACCAAAAATCTTACAGATATACATTTCTAAGATAAAGTTAATTTAAATTGTTTATAACAATTCTATTGAAAAACGACACATATGTCAGTGCCAATTCACCTTCAATTTCACTTCCCGTTTTCTACTTTTAATGGTATTAGACTGATGTACTGATGTTAATGGATACCCCACGCATCATACAATTCATCATCCCAAACCACTTGTGTCTGTATACAAGAATTCCCGTACGTTTTGTCACCTACAAAATAGAACCGTGACTAGCGTTTCCGAGTTCACACAAATACACGCTGGGTGGTAGGACTAGCCTCCACCCACCGCCATGCTGTGCCTGGGCATGACCGCACAGGTACATTCCTTTTCATGTCCTGTCGGGGAGACACAAGTGTGCGCAGTATAGTAAAGTGATTTACAACAGCACCAACTTTTCCTTTGTGTGTTCCCTAACAATACTAATTATAAAAAATGTTAACCATAATTTGAATTTCCAGTACAGAACGATAATTTTCCCATACTTTTATGTATATTCCTGTATTAGAAAAAATCCCTGTACATCTCCTGTACTTTCCCATCAGATGGACACAGTGATTTTGCATGTTCAAGGCATCAAAAAATGTGAGCTGTATAAAAGTATCTGCATAAAAATTTTTGAGGCTAAAACTTAATGTTAATTTTAGTAACTTTCATGCCAAAAATTATATTTGGGAGTTGAAATGAGAACTTTAAACTTGTCTTTGGGCACAAAACATTTCTTAAATGCTTTTTGTGTTTTAGACACCACTATAAAAGACCTAAACTGTTTTTGAATTGGACATTTTCTGCCAAACCTCTGAAGTACACTTAATTCACCAGTCAGGTAGAGCCCATAAGTTTGAACCAGCTTTGGAAGAATTACACACAGTTTATGCAACTATATCAATTTACTGTATCTTGACAATTTTTGAATCAAACTTTGGAAAAAACACACCATGTACATGTTCTAGTTATATCCTAAATACACCATGTATCGCAAGTGTGTTATATTTCTTGTAACATAGAACTTTAGAAGAATCTTACTTTTCGTGAAACAAAACTTTTACCGACATTTTATCTATACATCATAATATTTCACTTGTAATTAATAAAAATATAAACAGAAAGAATTAGGTGTGATGGTAACGCCTAGTAGTTAAGAATTGTTTACATGAGGCACTGAAACAGTCTGGAAGTAGAATGCACTATACTTACTTGCGCTTGACACGAGCCTTGGAGGCAGAGCTAGAGGAGGAGGAGCCGGAGCTGCTAGAGGAGGAGCTGGATCTAGAACTTGAGCCCGAGCTGGAGCTGTGCGACGAACTGGATGCACTGGAAGAGCGCGAGCTGCTGCCGGACGAACTGCACACACGCCACCCAAAACCTTGTATCCAGCACACCAGCTCACACACAATAGACTGGTTACTACGTACTAATTGAGCACTTTTGAAATCCACCTTTGAAAAATATCAGTGTCTAACTGCATGTTTTAACAGGCACACTGGCTTGATTTATGCTGAGTAAAGTTGGTAACTATTAAGGGAAAGTAGTATTTCCATGTCCTTCAGGTCAACATTTTTGAATACAGAAATTATTTCTTTTGCTTTCAGTTTTTTTATACACATAAACATGTAAGAACGAGCAAATTTTTTAACATTTCGCTATTATACTTCATTGACACATGAACAAAATAAAGTAATCAGGAACATAGCAATATTGATTTAACATGTGATGGAAGAATACGTAAGATGCACACAAGTAGATCTTTAGCAGGGCTTTCAAAAGTACTCAGTTTATCATGAATACCATATAGTCTTGATAACATAACAGGCACTTTTATTTCAAATCCCATACAGGAAAACCACAACTGTCACAAATAATTCACGAAACACAAAGTTATCAAAAAAGTTATTAAACATTGATAAACTAAGGAAAAATACAAAAAAAAAAAAAAGAAGAAAAAAAAACCTACATCTGAAATTAATAACACAAAAAACTAAATTTTCTAGGCATTCCACCTTTTGAACACCCAATATAACTGATTATTTAATACAACTGTGTTAAAAAAATATTATATGCTCAAACTCTCTAGGTACAGTGCTAGAATACTACTATAAAAATTGTTAAGTGGACAAGCACATTTTCATTGTGTTTTTAAAGCATCATCATACTAAAATAGTAAAAGTACTACCTGTTATAACCAGCCCTCTAATACTCAATCCAATTTCTAGAAATGTCGGGCCATAGTTGCTGAGCGGTTTGCCTGCTCGCCTCTCACCATGGCGATCCGAGTTCAATCTCTGGCAGGGTCACTCCAGATTTTCGCATGTAGGAATCATGCCGGATGATGCAGTTGGTAGGTGGGTTTTCTTGGGGATCTCCCGCTTCCCCCGCCATTTCATTCCAGCGCTACTCAATACTCACCTCAATAACCCACATCGGCTCTCAAGACCTCTATGTTATGATCCATCCAAATCTCTTCACTCACTCATTCTAGAAATGAATAGTTTTTTAACGTTTATGACATCAATATTTTTAGGCTCAGGAGTAGCAAACTACAATATATCTTTCATTTTACTTACATTTTCATACTGTATTTATTTGATTTAAGTAAGCAGTGTGTACAGTTATTATACGTATGATTATAACAAAATAAAACTTCAGACTTTTTGTATCAATTTGACTATATATTAATGACACTCTCTCATACACAGATTTTCTGTGATCTGGACCATCTGGTGATAATTTAGTCAGGATATCAGAGGTTTTATTGTATTTACAACATATCACAAATAAAACACACATTTTAAAAATTATCACAAAAAGAAACTACAGTTTTTTACATGAGCCAAAACTAGCTCTCAGTTGCCTGCACTGCCAATGTGCCAGCTCTGATGCTTGCCTGCAGTGTCTTTCTGTAATCTTGTTCACATCATAACAATATGTTCTAACTCAATGCTGTCCAATGGCAACTCAAGGGCACTATGTGGTTCTCATGTCAATAAGGCACTGTGCCATTTGTAGGCACTTGCTTACTTTTAACCATTATTTTTAACCTTGTATTCTCTTTCAGGGAATAGTTTTGGTTTTCATGGCAAAGCACCTTGTTCTTTTTCCAGTACCTATCTTTCTTAATTGCTTGTTTCTGTGTAAAAGCAAGGTTAGATAATGTTTTAGTCAATATTTTATGCATTTGTTTATTTAACTCGGTGCTTACCTACCCATTATTAGACGGCAGAAGGTATCGAGTAGGTCCTTACATTTTATCAGTTTATTCAAAAGAGATGTGTCTATTGAAATAAATTAATTCAAATCTACCGATTTTCCCGCAGAAGTGACTGAAAATGAATTTTACACTTATAATACAAGCCGTTTGATGTTCAAACCATTTTTGGTGACAAAGGGAGTTCAAGTATATGCTTCTGACCATATAATTTTATTTGAGAAGCTGCTGCCCCTTGAGTTAAATAAATATTAAGTTTTAAAATTATGTTAATTTTACGTCAGACATAATAAAACATCAACCTTATGGGAAAAAACCATCTTTATCACAAAATAAAACAATTCTTCGTTAAAATGTTTTGCGTAACATTTTCAGGTGAAACCATTTGCTTTGAAATACAAGCGAGGTTAGAATGCAACTATTTTGAGAGACGCATAATCTTGATAAAATTATGTTAGCCAGGCGCAGTTTATTTGCTCTGCTGCGGGCGGGCGGCATGTGGACGGCAAGAGAAGCGGGTGTGGCCGAAAGAGAGAACAGACATGCTTTATCTTTTGCTCGACAACTTCCCCTCTCGGCAGTATGACATGTGAGGGGAGGAAGGAAGGTGTATGGCTGAGAGAGAATACAGCGACCACTCGATTGCCATACTTTTATATTTTATCGCAGCGCTCTTAGCCGTAAGGCCTTACCGCGCTTTGGCAGCCCAATTGACAGGGAAGAGGGATCACACCCTCTCAACGCAAACAGACCACAGATTAATGCCCATGCTGACCAGATTCAAAGTCCAAACCTGGTAAGTGCAGACATCCGGGCCCGTCCTACCACAGAGGCTCTCAGACCCTCGCCCTCAAAAAGCCAGGCATAGGGTCTGGCCAGAGTTCTATCCATACCCCTAGCGCCTCTCTAGGGCACAACCAGAGCTGGTTGCCGCTCACCCGGAGTGGGAATCTCTCCAGACCTCTCCTAGCATGCGAGGTTAACCACTGCCAGCACAATCCAACCACATGGATTGGTCAGCAGGGAGAACCCCCGGTGGGGCCAACCAATTGTCCTGTGCTACCACTAACTTTCCATGGCACTAGTGGGTTATTGCTGACCGATCGCCCCGCAGGAGTCAAGTCAGGCAAGCAGAGATCCCTTCCACATAAGTGGTTGAAAACGCCTCACCAGGCAAAAGCCTTACACCCAATGAAGAACTGGTTTCTCGCCTTTCCCGCTCTGGGACCACCTTGTGGACAGGGGTGATTACGACAAACCCAGACCGGCATACTTCCTCGGCACCCAACTCCACTGGGAAATTGCGAAGCACCGTCCCCTGGTGTCTGGGTCCATTGGAAAAAGCAGCCCTCGCTCTGAAATAGAGAGTATAATTCATTACTCTGGGCTGGAAGGCGGGAAAGCGCCATCCTTACAGTAGAGGACAATCCTACCGCCTCACACCCGTCACCGTGCGAACCCAGTTAGAGGCCAGTTGCCCACCGAGCTCCGTTAGTTCTCCTGTTTTCATCACGCCTCCGGGCAGTCGCCACCTCGTCCATCCACTCAGGAAGACCCAGTCTGAGGGGGCTATCATCGGCCACAGTCCATCACCATGCCTTGAACTTCTAATCACATTGAAGTTCAGGTATTAGGTCCCAACAGTCTGAATGCCAAATGGTCCAACACCCCACCAAGTGGTCGGGCCTAGGTACCATCTATCAGCCCAAACCATCATGACAGATGCCCCTCACCAGTCACAAGGAGACTGCCATCTCATAGGCAAACGGGGCAGAGCCCAATTTGTGAAATCAGGGATGGCACGAGAAAGCCTTGAGTGGAGAGAGGCTATAAGAGACGCACCATCCCCCTTAACGGGTTGTATACGGTGCAACTTTGCTCGCCACACCACCTTTCATGCCAAGGACCTTCCTCACTAGGCTACTACATCCCAAAGACTGCCTCGTCTGGGTCACCCAACCCCACACATGGCTGAGAGAGACAGAAAGAAGGGTGAGAGAGAGGACGTTAGGTTGCCATGGGTAACCACTTCCCCTCTCATCAGGGGAAGTAGCAAGCCAGTCTTGTACAACGACATACAGCCGCAGTTTCGACAGACGTGTTGGGAAGACAAGGCATTAGACAGCGCGCTGAAGAGCAGTTATAAACTGTGGCGCGCATAATGTATTTCACATCCAGTTAATAGACGTTTGCATAAACAACCAGCTTAAAAACGATAGTTGCAAGAAATATTAGGCGAAGGGACCCGAAATATACTCTTGATAGATGCTCCATGTGATACACGATCCAAGCAATTTATGTTAACATTATTTACATAAGGATTTTGCTGGGACCACAAAAAATTGTTGGTGGATATGGTTTATCGATACATGCGATAACGATACATCGAGAGTCGACTGTATATGAATCACATTCCAAATCAGTAAGAAATCTGCTTTTTGGATTGAATAATTTCTGGTAACAACAAATATTCATTAAGTGTTTGATGCTAACATAGGTTACGATTCTTCATCACTGTAATAAAAATGAAATTTGAATCAAAGGTATATCTGTGTGATCTGTGTACAATTGGAATATTGAATCCAACTGAATCGGGTTATTATTTGTGTTGTTTCTCTGTATGTTGTGTCACAGCATACTTCTACACCAGGTAGGGAAAATCTATTTTACTTACCTGTTGGAGAGAATTTGCACCTTTGTTAATTTACTGTCTGATAAAAGGGTTTAATGCTATATCACGCTATGATAAATACTCAATAGTATTCTCAGTCAGCGTTCTTTTGAGTTGCCTAGCAATAACAGAGGAAATTGTTGATTGTCGAAAAGTGCAAGGCTGCTCTTTCACACTATTGCTCAGGTCACACACACATATACATTTAACTATCAACAAATAAATTAAAAATGTATTTTTAAACACATATATGGGAGCAGAAATATTTAGTGGCACCCAAAGTTGTGGCCTTTTACATACATATTTGTAAAAAATGTCTCCAGTACGACTTACCTTCTACTGCTGCTACTTGATGATGATGCTGCCTTTTTCTTCTTCTCCCGGACTTTTTCTTTCTTGTTTTCTTTATTAGATGCATCAGAATCAGAGTCACTTTTAGCATTATTTGCCTCACGTTTGTTCCGAGCCCTGGTAACAATTACATTGTACACAAATGTATATTCTGGCAAATTGTGGTGCTTCAAAAAAGTTACAATAATAGCAGGTAGCAATATCAAAGAATATTGTACATCACACTTTATTAAGTTACAAAAAATAGCAACCATCATACTGTATATTAAAACTCATAATTTATATTGGAAATAAGTTAACTAATACAAGATTATAATCACAATGTAATATACAAAAACCCAAGGTGAAGAGAATTGTAGTTGTTGCACCACGTATGGGTGCCACTGAAGAGAGTTTGTTACTTTGCTCAAAGTCAGTGGATATAACTGTACTGTAACAAATTACTTTAGTTTTTATTGTAGGAAGAGGGGGAAATATATATACATATATATGTATATGTATTGTAGACAGTGTGGGTGAACAAACTCATACAAAATTACTTGGGCACCATAGCAAGAAGTTCTCCTCAGTGTGGTATGACTGACTTGTGCAACAACTGAGTCATAAGTAGGCCTGCTGTAAATATTTGACACCTTTTACACTGGGTAGATTCATGCAAAAGAAAGAATATTTGGGTGTACACACATTACACTGAAAATTGTATGGATACCATGTACTGTCTCATAGTAGGCTGCCCCACCTTGAGGGCGTGTAGGTACTGAAGTATTAATTAGTGTTAAGAGACAACACAGTCTTTGGGGAATTAATATTGTAAAACAACAACACTCCAAAATTAAAGTTTGACTATTTAATTATGTCTTTCTCTTAAATTCTTTTTCTATTCAAAATCTGTAAGAAGATTACTTTCAAAGTTTTCGAAATTAGAATAGTGTCAACTGAACCCTCTTAATTTATCTTAAAAATCGCCTGCCGTCACAGTAACGCTTATTAACAGGTATATATGTAAACTGCAAAATTCTAAAAAGTATTCCTTCTTTCAAACATTTCAAAACACAAAAAATGCATTGGGACTCTTCTCAAGAGTACACTTTGGGTGAAAACTGTTGCTTTCAAAAGTTTGTATTAAAATCGCAATTAACGTAGGTTGAATAACTCAGTATTATACACTCATAAAATTACAAGTTTCTTGGAAGGAAAAAAAATATCACATGAACTACAAACTTATCACTAAACAGTTCAACTTTATTTCAGCCAGCAATTATTGACGTTTCCGGGTATACCACTCCCGGTATTATTGCAGGACATTCAGGGTGGCTTTCATTCATATTTCACATGTACAGGCTGCTCAGGCCTCTTCTTTTCATGCCTGGCGCTAAACTGCATTTTATATTACAATATTCAACAACTTTCGTAGCATTAAAACTTATTTTACTGCAGTTAAAATCAAATTTTGTGGAGCACACCTCTTATACATCCACACTCTTTAAAGTCAGAACCCTGAGAGAGTGATTACCGGTAAAACCAGCAACAATATTTTTAGAATTCGTCCACAAGTATGACATCAGTGATGTCACACAACATCTCTGGCATCAAAAATGCCGATTTAGAGTTGTGAACGTACAGTCAGGGGTAAAATTACATTTAAAACTTCATGTTATACATTAAATTTGAAAAATAAAACATATCACAAATTTTTCATGACTATAAATAAACAATTAAAAATTGCTGCCAAAAATATTTTTGATGTACAACATACTATTTAAATACTCCAAAAATAGCACTATTAAAAGTGACATCAAGAAAGAGAAAGAAAAAATGTAAACATTAAATTTTCCTTGCTCCTGGAGATACCAAGGTTAACATAACCTCACATCTAACGTATATAAATGTGCCAAAATGCACGGTGTTTAATCATTAAAAAACAACAAGAAACATTTATAACTAGATAAAATAAAGGGAATTACACTGTAAACACGCAGCAACTTCACATTAACAACATCTTAACCTAGTAAACAACTCATAAACACAAATAAACGGGGTCAAGTGTACAAGACGATATCAAAGGTTTGTTCATAAGTGTGACATAGTTAACGACGTCAGAATGTTGGCTGTATTGTTGATTAGGTTGGTAGTAGTGAGAAAAAAAACAAGAGCCCATATCAGTAATTCGCAACATCAGAGTGTATTTGATTTTGTAAGTTGTGAGACTGTTTGTTTCTATTTTTGTAGAATAGGCCTAGTTAAAAATGTATCCCAAATTGTGCACTCGTTCTGTTCATACAGTAAAAAAAGTACTAATTGATGTGTTCAGAAACAGTTTTCTTACACATCAGTATGTAATAAAATGGATACGTATAGAGTGACACAATTGTAAGCATTATACAAGATGTTCAGAAACTACATGTCGAAATGTAAACTAGGGATGGGTCGATACTACATTTTCTCGACACTAAAAATTATCATAAACACATTGTTGACACATACTGAAACTATACAAAAACCCACATTACACTGGAAACAAATGGTGGATGGCCTGTAACCCAAACGTCCATAACCAATGATAAACCAACTGTCTCCTTCCATTCTATAGAATAAAGTTTCCAAAGTAAATGCTGTAAGCAAACTTAGAGGAAAATGATAGCTCAGTACACACTTCTTTGCGATTTTGCAACTTTTTAATTTTATTTTGCGACTTCAAGGAAATTAGTGTAACGTTAAATAAATATGTAATAGTGGTGTACCGGATTGGAATTTTGCCATTGGAAAAGATTCGGGCGGGAAAATTAAATTTCCTCTGGAAATTCTGGAAAAATATTTTAGGTTAGATAAAGAAGTTTGCGAGTTGCTAAACATAGCAAATAAATTCTATTGTGACTTATTGCATTAAAAAATAAAATAAACATAGAATAATGACTGTATGTGCTAAAAATAAGATTGAGCTAGAAAAGTCGTATTGTTTTATAATTTTAAACACTAAGTTGTTGCACTAGGAATTAATCCTATGGGTTTGGAGCACTTATTTAAACTACTTGCTTCAATTTTAATAGGAAAAGCCCTTAGCATATTTTTAAATAATAAAAAAATTGGCCTTACAAAATAATAAAACAAAAATGTCACTTTAAATTTGTTTAAAAACATCGCCTTGATGTTTTCAGTTAACTGCTATTTTCTTTATAATTTCATGGCATCTACAAAGGAACTTTCACATTTTTCATTCCATTTTTGGTAGAAAAATGTGTGTATATTGACACAAATTTACTCAAATAAATTTCCAGTGGAAGTTTTACCATCCGTGAACACAACTCTTCAAATCATATAGTGCAATCACAGCCAAGTCGCATTGGGCAGGTTATGAATGCAACATTCCGCATTTGTATGCCTACATAGCTAATTCCTCTATTGATAACTTAATATAAAGTAACTAAGTAAATTAATTATATTTTTCTCATAGCAAATTTGTTACGTTTGGAGTTTGTAGCTGTCTCAGCAACAATGCGTGAGCACAATACACAATTAAAAACAAAAACATTCTAAACGAAAAACAAAAACAATTTGCTGGTGTGTTATGAATCATTTTAACCAAACCCACAATAAAAACCACCATGTTAGATCTCAGTCAAATAGTTAAACATTTGGAGTCTAGTTAAACATTCATCATGCACTAGCTTATTTTTGCATAAATGGTTAGATTATTTATCTCGAAATTCACATCCCACATTAACCAGCAATCAATATTTGCAACTTATAAGATGTTGCTTGTATACAAGACAAATTCAGTGTGCACAGTTCACCATAACTTCATTATAGTGCAAGTTTGCAACCAGTTTCAGTTAATTTCCACAATAAATACGTAGTAGTGTTAACGTTACATAATATATGATGTACAAAAAATTATTTTAGCTTAGTAACGAACTTTGGAATATGTGAAGCCGTAAAATCGAAATTTTCTAGACAAGATTTGATTCATCAAAACATAATCGCTTACATAAAGAGTCTATAGAAAGCTTCTCGCGTGAAACCCCACTTGTATTTTAGTTTGCAACAACCTACAGACGTGAACATAAATTATTCCCCGAAAATATTCGGAAAAATGATTTCCCACCTGATGATAAAATCAATATGTATTCCTGAAATTTATCCCGAAGTTCGGGAAGGTGAATCAGATAATTATGGTATGTGTGGGACGTACAATAACTACTCAATTTGCTCGCTCGAGCCTATCAGCGCTTGCTCGCAACTCTCTACATGCTTTTATTGTACCTGAAATATATACCATAAAAGTGATTAATAGGATAAAAATGAATCAAATGAAAAATTTTGGTGCAGCATATAACTGTGGTATGTATTGGGTGAACAATAAACTCAAGTTGCTAACTCACGCCTATAGGCACTCAATCGCAACTCTCGACCCGTTTTTATTGTACCTCAATTATGTACCATAAAAGTAAACAATGTCAAAAATCATAATTGTGGTATGAATGGGTTGCCTAAAAATATCTCAAGGTGCTCGCAGATGTGTGAATATTATGCTATGAATAAAACATGGTATATTAAGGTACACTCGTACATTCAAATTAAATAACTTGTAAACCATTTGTCCGATCTCGAACCACGAAGGCTTTTTAGAATGCTTGCGGTAAGCTTTCAAATGCTTGCTCCTAGTCTAGATAATTATGGTACACATTTCAAAGTTGATGTTAATATCTTGCATCACCACAGCGACAAGTGAGCTTGCTTTTACATGGTGGCCTATATACAGACACTGGCCGCATGTCGCGCCACAGTTGTTCACCTTCATGTGCACACAAGTACATATGGTTGCTGACATCCGGCGCCGTTTGCCGAAATTCAACTTCAATTTAAACACACTAAATGGCTTTTCCAAATATTTTGTGACTAGTTTCTTGTTTCTGTTCGCCTGAGACACTGGTTTAAAATCCCGACAGGTAATTTCCAAATATCTTATATAAAAAGAAGTGGTATAGAATAAATATCTTGAGTGGAAATAGTGAATGAAATGTAGAACGAAGTATGATCTAAAGTGTGCCGAGTTAACATAAAAATGTGGTGCAATATGGTGGTGCGTTCAACATGTAATAAAATACATAGGCCCCTACCATAGTGCATATGGTGTGTTCGACATCAAATAAAGAGGATGTATAAGACTGGCATTACATGTTGGCAGAAAATAGATGTGTTTCGTAAAGCTAAATGTGAAGATATTTAAATATAAACGCGTGTATCAGGTGCAATAAACAGTGTTGTAAGTAGGTAATGTTAAGTCAGGATTCTGTAGCAGATGAGTCATTACCATTTTTAACTAGTAATTGGATAGCAGTGGATGGTATCATATAATCTTCTGATGGGGTTTAATACAAAATTATGTGGTGCCTGAAGTAGTGGTGAATTTGAAAGTGCAGGAGTTTGAAGAGGTGTTAGGTAACAAACAGATGTTTGTTAGAAATATGCACCCATTACAGTGATTCACCAACACACAACCCATGATGAACAAGGTGTGGCTGAACTACCGAAAATTATAATACATCATTTACAAATATCATACATTACATTAGAAAGCAAATTAGTAATTTAACGACGATGATCCTGTTGTGCTTGAAGTGTATGTCCTGATACCCCATGCTGCATGGCATAGTACATTTTGGCAGGTGGGCTGAAGTGTATTTCCTGATACCATATAAGGTATCGCGTAGTAAATTTGAGCAGCGGGTCCAAATGTACTACCCGATACCATAGTTGGTATTACATTGTGCACTTGGGCAGATGGGTTCAAGAGTACTACCCGATACTATATGTGGTATCACGTTGTACACTTGGACGTATTAGGTTTAATGAACTGTAGAATGAAGTATGATCTATAGTGTACCTTTTATTATTGGTTTCGAATCCAACACGTGTTTACACTTATGTTATAACGTTACCCATGGCGCCGACAACGTAATATTTTTTACTGTTGCCCCATCCCTTTTCTTTCACAATTTAACGGGGCAACCACAGCAATGTGGGGGTTTTCGGGCGGGGACACTTGCAAGCATTTTTATACGTTGGTGCAGGTTAAGTACACTTGAGCCACCTTTGGTTTTTACGTTTATAGATTAATTCTATGTTACTTCATTAGTTTTATTATTGATTTTGAACGTAAATTGACTCTATTATTACAACAAAATAATAAAAACTTAACAATGACCAACGGCAAGTAATATATTTATCAACTCACATTTTTCACCGTTATCTTTTACAGATTATTCTGAAAAATATTTCTCTACTTGAATATATATTTTTAACCACTTGAATAATAACCCAGTTTTAATTCCTAAGCATTAATTTCACTCTTTTTTTTATACACACTCCGCACGCATTCACCATCAACACACTATACGGCAAAAACAATTCGGCCATACCACCATCACCGTTGCCAACACTAGAAACAAACAAATCAGTTGCCAGCACTTCAACAAACCTGGCGGCCGAATAAAAACACGTTTCTATGGGTGCAAAGTAAAATTTGCTCACGCGTTGGCCAAAATGGATTTAAATACGAAAATTAGAGGTGTAACTAGTCGCGTAACAGCGATAAAAAAAAAGAAGAGGAATCTGTGCCAGTAAAATACCATGGCGCAATTGAAAACGCTCTGGCAACGCATACACAGTAGACACAATTAGCATATGAACAAAATGACTAAAAAAAGCGTCTTTTTCAAAAAATACGTAGCGGTAAATAACTAAACTAAAGTGATTACAAAAAAAAAATAACATTCATTAGACTGAAGAAAGGGTGTTTTCTGAGGGTGCATGGAGCTTAATTTATCACCTAAAATAAAAAAACAAAAGAAATTTCACCATCAAAACAGACTGAAACCACATTTTTATAGAAATGCTAAAAAATTTTTGCTTCAAATTTTTTGGGAGGAGGGTGCGGAGTTATTAGGGAACACGAAAGAGTCTTGTTTAATTAACTGTAGAAGCGTGCTGCAACGTTGGGGATAAAAATGCTTATGGCATGACATGCAACACGAAAATAGGTTAGAAGTCTATGAATGTAACAAACTACAAATACCATACATAATAATCAACTTGAGCATTGCACCAATTACGATTACCGAGACAATATCAACCGTATGGAAATTCATATTGAACTGAAATAACGCCATGAAGAATACCATGTTTTCTAAACAACAGATTAAGTAAACAAAATAATAGGTTGCTTACACTTCGAACAGTCACAAATCATATTAACGCTTATAAGATACGATATTATGTCTCTTCTTTAACATAAATAACATCAAACACAAAAGCTCAAAAGTATCTGATTTTTTGCATTATTGAAATTTTAATTTATTGTCTGCCAAAAATATGTAGTAGACCATGTACAAATCACCAATTTCACACCTCATCAATTAGTGAAATAAGTGGCTCTTCACGTCTAAAACTTAGCAGTATAAACGTAACACCCGCCAATTATCATGTAGATTATCTGCTACAAAATATCAACAACTGGACATGTGCTACGTAACCCCAGTCTTAAGACAGTTTGTCCAGCCTTAACAAAAGCCAGCGTAGCAAGGTTGTGCACTCTACTGGGTGTAATGTGTGCGCCAGGTCACCGGAGCGACAAGGCGCAGAGCAAACGCAAATGCGAGTTCAGCCAGCGGTTCCCATTGCGATGCGAAACGCCACGTAAGAATGATTAGGCCAGTGTATTGAACTGCAACATTTCAGGCCAAATTAAAAGACTTCATTGTGTTTTTCATTAAAATGTCTGTGTTTGTTTTTGCAGGTGTGGTTATATTTAATTGTGTTCGCAAGGTTATGTGTGTTTATTTATTCTCATTTCCGCAGACTGTTTTGTCAATACCATTTCACCACTGTTACATTGTAGGAATATTTGTATTTGTTTTCACATGTTAGTTACTTTCTTTCAATAATGCAGGAGTCAATAATGCCAGTCATCTCATAAAATAGTCCCATTTCGGCACGAGGGCAAGCTGCTGCTAACCCCGGATCAGGCGGGAAAGTCAGTCAGCCAGCAGCAAGTCATGGAGGTGGAGTGCATGTGTTAGGCTTCAGTGTTTCCCATGCATGCTGGGCGACCATCAATTTTCTTGCAACCAGACATAAGATTACAATAGACCTCATCATCTGGAACATTTTTCTGTCACATCGCGCAGTAAGCCAACTCCACTGCCTGGTGGATTAGCATCGCCCCAGGGAGCTTGATGTACACGTAATTGTTTTATTGTCATCAGACATTTTTCTGCTTCACTGCACAGCCAATTAAAATAGCGGAGTGTGTTACGTGAAAAGTTCACTCAGAGAAGGGATGTAATTTTATCGTAATAAATACCTTTTTTTCATGACAGTTGTTTATTCGGAACCGTGTGTTTCAGGAGACGGGCCCTAATAATTCCCGCTCAACCCGCACATAAGTTCTCATTTCAATGTAATCAGTTTTGTTACGATCCGTATGGGCATGTGGGAGGCTCTGACAGCCCATGTATGCAAGTGTTATGATTAGCATGTTTTCCTGTCAACACGAACAATGGTGTATAGTCAACCGACGCACTATCGTATAGGAAACAATCTTCATCTGGAGCAACAATCTACAGGCAGATAACAACAATTCAGCAGCCATGGTGAGGAGTTTGGTCCCGGGTCAATGGCCAGCAACCCTTTTGTTAAAAGGAGCAACATCATATTTGACATCGCCTGACAGCGTCTGGCACCCTGGGTTTTCTTCCTTCCTTTCACCATCACCACTCCAGAAAAATCAAGTTCCAACCTTTACCGGCATCGGCCATGCGTCAAGTGGTTTGTCCAAATGGGGCCATTCTCCTACCACCAAATATCCAACCAAAAACCCTCACCAATATTTTCTGCAAATATCCGATATTTTCCTCAGTTTTCCTGAAATATCAGTTTTTCCCTCATTTTTTCTACCCGCAATGGCCTGAGGACGATAGCAAGGAGGAAACAAGGGCAATGACAACATCGAGACACCTGCGAGATGCTGCACAAATGCTTGGAATGCTTGTCAATATTATCAACAATCAGCAGGTGAAGTCACGCCAAAAGCGACGTCACTCTACTTGGGGGGCGGGCAGTAGCGAAGGAGAAGTGAAGAGGTAGAGCTACCTCCCCCGGCTCCTTAGCAGTCACCGCCACCAATAGCCAGTTGGACCTGCTGTGCATGTCGCGCATCAGCTGTGACGTCGGGTTATCAACCCTGTACGAGCAAGCCAGCAGCACCATAAGAGATGAGGGCGATCCCTCTTCCCCCAACCCATGCTTCTGTGCTGGTCAGCCACATCTCCCTCGCACGTGTGTTTGTTGAAAAACAAAAACTTTATGGCTGCAGGATGACTGACAGTGCGCCAGTACTGCGGTGTCTTATGCCCTATCGAAACTGATGAACACTAACAAAACATTCACATGGCCAATTTTCAATGCTGTCTCAAGACCAGCCAAACAGAAAATATCTATGACAACCGCATAAAAAAAGACAGTTGCAGTGAAACAGTGCAGGACAGTATCATTTCCGTAACACAAGTAAAGACTGAACACGAGAATTTTCCAAATTACAATTTTCCAAACTACTGTGATAATTTGTTGTGCAAGGGAGAGGGTACAATAATACTTCTGTGTGTACAATGTGACATGAAATATCACAAAGAATGCCTCAGTGTCACAGGAAACAATTCAGTTGCAGGACTCACCTTTGTTGGTTTATCGTGTCACACATCAAGTAAGTTCAGACATGGCGTAGTTTGCACGCAAACTGAAACTGCAGACACCCTACATGATCAGATGTTAGGCCTAATAGCACAATGGGACAATGATGTGATGGTAAATGTGAAAAGCAATTTTTCGCATATAACAGTGGCACAGGGCACTAACAAAGTGTCAGGTATACCGATGCAAGGCAGAGAAGGGGAAAGACAGTATAATAGGGAAGGAGAGCAAAGCAAACAAACCCTCGCCACTCAAACCTAACCCAACAATCACACCGTATGTGTACAAACTGCCCACACCATTTTTCCCGCCACTACCAAACATGTTTCTTACACTGGTCTACCCGACAATAGTGCTGAACTATCAACCAACTTTTCCAAAAATTTTCTTTACATAACAATGATGCCACAAACGGCAGGTATGGAAATCACAGGCAGGAGCGGAACCACGGAGCCCACCCAGACTTCACATTGGCCAGGACCGTTCGCAGCAGACACCATCAAGATTTCAAATGTTGCCCATGTTTGCAGGCAACACAACAGAAGATCTGGCAGACTTTGTGGAAGACTGCATATCCCGTCTCACAAGATATAGTATCAGCTATGATGGATGGACCAGCTGTGTCAGAGTGCAGCTCTCTGGAGCTGCACACTCTTGGTGGGTTTCACTCAACCACTAAGGACTTCAGTGAGAGGAGTTTCGATGTGCATTCCACTGCAGGTTTCGAAGAGTTTTCACATCTGTACAGGCCCAGAGCAGGTTGGTTAACTCTGGAAAGCCAACAATTGGGTGATTCGTTAACAGCTTCCATAACATGTAAAAATCAACTAGTCAAATGCTTCCATCCGAATTTGTGGGAACATGAAATTTAGTAGTAATTACTGAAATGGCTCGGCCAGAGTTCAGAACAGCTTTAATTCTTTGGTGAATGAGACACTAGAAGATCTAATGCATGCAGCAATTATTCTAGAGAGAACGCATGAAACATCCTGTCAAGATGCAAATTGAGAAAAATGACGTCACGAGCCGAAAGACGAAAATGTAAACAAACCTAACTCTAGCATATAATGCAACTTTCAACCACATTCTAGCAGAAATAGTGCATAAAATTGTATCATAAGTAACACATGAGAAAGTATTTGAAATTAATTTCTGTACACGTCTAACTGTAAGGAAATCATGATGTCAACAACAGCATGCAGAGGGCACTTACATATTTTTTTTATTATTATATGTTATTCATTTAGTAAGTGTGAATGAATCCACTATATCATTCATTTCGCAAGAGTGGAGGAATTCATTGTATTATTCATCTCGCAAGCAAGAGAGGGAGTTAGATTAGTAACAACAAGGTAGCCAAATGTAAACATTGCTCAAGTTATGTTTATCACGTCACTCCAGCAAATACTATATATCCATAATAACATTACAAAGCAAGTAAGATCAAGGCGTACATAGCAAGATGGAGGGCATGTACACTGATGGCAACGTAGTGGAGCAAAGTGGTGTTCGTTAAGGTTGGGAACAGGACAGGTTAATGTTCCGCACATTCTCATCATCTCTTCTACTTGTAAATGACAGGCGTCAGGTATTTTAATTGAAATAATAAACTAGCAAACATGGAGAAGAATTTTCTCAACTCTGGGTCGTGTGCCGATGACCTACGGGTGGTGTCCTTCAGTTCCTCCGACCGTCGTGATTAATACAAAAAAAATTATGTTACTAAAACCCTGCACAGTGATATCTTGGGGTGGCTCATACGCCCATAATTGGTTGTACCAAAGATAAAAATACTGAAATATAATACAACACACTGATAAATAACCCTTAATTATTGGGGGGAAAGGTGGGGGCCCGTGCCTCTATGGCTGGTAGGCAACCCGATTGAGAACACAAACCATTTTACGTTGAATCATTGGATTTTATTAATAGCTCCTCCAGGAAGCAACTTATACATGGTGCTGGGCTGAACCTGCCGGCAAGGTGACACTGTACATTTGGCCCGAAGGCGACAAAGAACTTACCTGAAAACTTAAGACTTCCCAGGCGACGCTATTCCACGAGAAGGCAGGAATAGAGAATCTTGAGGGAATGTGAAGTAAACAAAAGTTCTATTAAATTAATGTATATTGCTGTGAAGTGATTAGTGAACAAAGACGAAGCGTCGCCCAAGCAGTCGAAATGCGACCCCATCTCCCCATCTGTCAGCACATCTAACTTCTCGAGACACCATGGTATGACTAACTGTCCCGTGCGGCATGCTGGCCGAGGTTTGGAGGGCAGGCCAGCCGCACAGACTATTTTTTACACTCTCGAACTCCAGAAAATACATCCACATTACTTTAAATGATACATAACTTACAAAAACAATTACCCTTGGCATAAACACTCTTTAATTCACGTATTACATTGTATGAAACGAAATGTGGATGAAACAGTGAAAATGATAATTCATGAAAAATACAAAACACTGTAATTAAGGCCTGTGGGACATCAAATTATCATAGGATTCTTTGATTGGCCATTTTGTTAATGGATGTCCTTGAGTGTTTCTTAATTAAGGTTGATTACACTTATACCAAATTTTACAGGGTCTCAATTTAAGACACATGTGTGTGGGTGCACGTGGCTTGTTCAACACTTGCTCTTTCCTGCTCACTTCTCGAATGCACTATTCGGCCCCTGTGGCCACACTCGTAACTGAGGTCTTGGTGGTTCGACTGCTGCAGTGCTCTTACAAACTGGTGGGTGCGAGCACCTGGTGGAGTGCTGGTAGCTGCAGCAGTTGGCGGCGATAGCGGGCAAACTCTCTACTTGGTAACAGATAACGGATGTCGTCAGTTCTCCATGTGTTTAAGATATGATTCTGTGTATTCATGGGTATAGTTAATGACTGTCGTGTGTGGGTCTTTACAAGTCATGTGCGTTTTTAGCCTGACTTAAGAGATCGTTATATTTGACATCTTAAGTACAAGAAAATGTGAAGTAGCCAATCAGAGTATAGACACAGTTATTGTGGATGAGACACTACAGGCCTTATTTATAGATAGAGATTCATTCCAGGATGATCCAGACAAACCGGCTTGCAGTGGGATGAACAACATGCTAGTAGCAGCTCCAACTCATTTTACCAGTGAAGGCGTGGGATGTGGCTGCGAGTGTGGTGGTACTGTGGCAGCCTGGTCGCAGCGACCATTTGTGAATTATCACTTCCCTAAGTGGTGGATACGTGATCCCCAAGCTCTGGGGTGTCTGGGTATATATCTCAATCCCAGATCACGGACCAAAAATCTGGCAACACAGCACTGTCATTGCAGATGTCGGGAATCTGGGCAGCTCAATTTGAAGGTGGCAGTAGTACATTGGCTAAAGGTGACCCAATGACCATGATGGGGGGAGGAATCCTGATGTGCTGAAAAATGTGAAGTGTGGTGAACATCCTTTCTGCTGTATTCTGTGGGCTGTCGACTGCTGGTGTGTGAGGCTTGGAAGGAATGCATCGGAACTCGGAGGTGTCGCTGTCGGCCTTCACTGCTGGACCAGCTGCTCGTCCCCATCACTGGTGGCTGCGGAGGGACGTGACCCTTAATTTTCATCATGGTGCCGGACTTTACTGCTGGGCCAGGGCTGACCCCATCACGTGGTAAGTGTAAACAAACTCTCACTGCCCGAATCTAACCCAGCAATCACACCAGACATGTACCCACCACCCACACCATTTTTCCCGCCACTATCACACATGTATCCTACACCTATGCACCCAACAATAGTGCCGAATTTTCTACACACTTTTCCAAATTTTCCATACATTACAATGATGCCGCGAACAGCAGGTATGTAAAATATAGTCCGAAGCAGAACTTCGGAGCCCACGCAACCCCCACAGCCGCCAGGACCATTCGCAGCAAAAACACCATAGAAGTTTCAAACATTGTCCACATTTGTGGGTACAGCTACAGGAGAGCCAGCGGTCTTTGTGGAAGACTGAAGATCCTGTCTCATGAGATACCGCATCAGCTGTGATGAATGGGCCAGCTGTGTCAGAGTGCATCTCTCCGGAGACCCACGCTCTTGGTGGGTTTCATTCAATCACTACGTACTTCAGTGGGAGGACTTTCGACGCGCATTCCATTGCAGATTTCTTTACAGGTCCAGAGCAGGTTGACTCTGAAAGGCCAACAATCGGGTGAGTCTTTAACAGTTTTCATAACATGTAAAATCCAACTTGTCAAATGTTTCCATCCAAAATTGCTGAAACGTGAAGTATTAGAAGTAATTGCAGAAACTGCTCGGCCGCAATAATGCTAGAGCGAACGCATGAAACATCCCGCCGAGATACAAATGGACCAAAATCGCACCACATGTCAAAAAAAGAAAATGTTAACAAATGTAACTCTGGCACATCACATAATTTTCAACAACATTCTAATAGTAATAATGAACATACACATGGAAAAATTGCATAGCGAGTAATGCACGAGGGAGTATTTGAAATTAACTCCCATACATGTCCGACTACAAGGAAATAATGATGTCAATGACAGCATGCGTAGGGCACATGCACACATTTTTTTTTTTAATTTGATCATTGTTTATATCATTCATTTTGCAAGTGTGAAGGAAGTCATTGTACTATTGGTTTCGTAAGCAATAAAGGGAGTTAGAGTAGTAACAACAAGGTAACCAAAGGTAACACACATTATTAGTAAATAAGAGCAAGGATGTACATAGCATGCAGGAGGGTGTATATATAGAAAACATTAACGAGTGAGTGCAAGAGGTGCATTAGTGCACGTAGCAGGATAATATGTTCGTAGCAAGCAGGAGGAGTATGTACATAACCACAAGCAAGTGAGGAGGAGAGTTATCATATAAGTCGCAAGTAAGGAAGAGAAATACTTAAGCAAGTAAGCAGGAGGAGAAATAAAAGCAAGTGAGCAGGGGGTGCAGCATGTACATAGTAATTTGGTCGAGGGAGGCGTGAGTACACTGGGTGACCATCAGCAAGGAAATTGTTCCCGGTGTGTCCAGACCCCATGACGGTGCAGGCTTTGACAAGGTTGGGGGAGAGAGGCGAGACACGAGCTGTGGCAGCACTTCAGGGGGGAGATCCAACAGGTTACCGCCCATTCACGCCAGCAATGGCACACCACTGACGAGCTCAGCGCAGAACAAAATGAACAGTAAAGTGCATCGGCGCTTCAAGAGCAGGCAAGAGAAGGGGAGGAATATACATGGGAAGCACTTGGTGTTGAAACACCCAGCAGGGAGCCTGTAATGCCTTAGAAACACACACAAGTAATTCAGCACTAGGAGCAAGGTGAACACGTCCAAGTAATAAAGCAAGGGGAGCAAGGTGAACATTCGCAAATGATTCAGCAGGAGGATCATGGGTACACACATGTTAAGCAAGGAACAGACATTCATGCAAGTGCAGGTGTTATTGCATGGGCTTTTCAGCCGGGTCGCACCTGGAGACAGAGGGTTCAACAAGAAGGCAGCAAGAGTGAGGAAAGTGATAGCATGGGCAGTGAATCGGGGAGCTTGCTGTTTCTTCAGCAATCATGCAGGCAGAAACACCTACCACCATAATGCAGCAATACAGGCAGCTGCAGTTGCCTAGCAGGAAGGGGTAACTGCCGGCATTATAATGTGTGGCAGGGCCTCAGGAGTGGTGGTACCATCTGCGGTCACACAGACCTGCCTGCATCTGCAGCTACTGCCAGTGAAATCAGACGGTCAACAAATGGTCCCTAAATGGCTAGGGGGTGGGGTGTGTGTGACGTGTGCTATGTACCTCAGCCCTAAGACAGTTTGTCCAGCAGTAGCCTGTAACACCTGTAGCAGGGTTGTGTAATATACTGGCACGTGGAGTGTGCACCCAGTCGCCGGAGCAAACAGGCACAAGACGACACGGAGGAAGACAATTAGACCAGTTATATTGAACTGGAACATTTTAAGGCATAATTAAAGACATTGTTGTATTTTTTGACTAAAGTATTTATGACTGTTTAGTATTTATTGTTTTGTATTTTTTTTAAGCAATGTATATTTATTTATGTCATATTTCTGCAAAGTGCAAGTGGACTTTAACAGTCATCCATGCCTCGCATGTGAATGTGTACACTAACATAACCAGCTACACCACATCCACCACGTCACCTACATCATTTTGAATTTTGTCACTGTAAGTGGCTCAAAGCACTCCCATTGGATTTTTTTTACAAATTCGGGCGAGCCACGTAATGTTGTCCTTCCGACCATCGATCAGACTCAACAACAAACATCTGAGCTGTGACCAACCACAAACAGAAGATAGCACAGGACTTTCGAAAAGTAACAGCATCAGTGCGACCAAAAGTGATCGTGCAAGTCCCACAAACAGTGAACATTACAGGCCCAACAAAAACCGAAACACAAATTCTCAAAATTTTCATCAAAGAAATTATGGACAACAAATTATGTGCAGCAATCTATGACGTACAGGCCTGTGTATACCATAACTCCGGTGTATAATGTCGACAGGCATACCACTCAGTTTGCCTAAACAAAGCCGAAGTAGCAACTGATTGTGGACAGACGTTTCAATGTTACGATTGCAATATCAGCAGGAACATTTCTACGGCGAACAATAATCAGCCATTTCCACAACGAACGAGGTACCAGTGCATTATCCTAAACATGAGCTGAGCAAAACCTAACACAAGCATTGGAACGTGTTATGGCAGCCGCAGCTTATTTGAAGGGTGGGATGGAGCTGTCATTGTTTAGCGGACTGTAACTCTTTGCCAAACACACCTCGGGGAGAGTAAAGGTAACACCACATGGCCAGATCGATACCAGCCACAACGGATGCGCCTGAGCACAACAGTGGTCTAACTCCAGGATTCATACATACTTTAGAAGTCCTTAATTGCTATACTAGTTTTCAAGGTCCCTTAAAAGCCCTTATTTACATGCATGATCCTTAAGATACCTTATTTTATTACAAGGCCCTTTAGAGTTCTTAATTTTTTGATAGTTACTACAACAATAGTAGTAAAGAAAATTATCATATTTTTGGCAGTGCTAGAAATTGTCAATATTAGCATAATTTCTCATAACGAAACATAATACTGTATTTACTCGTGTATAGCGCACAATCTCCCTCCAAACAAAGGAAAAAATTTCTGGAGTGCACGCTATACACGGGGAAAAGAAGGCTGAGTGGAAGCCATAAATAACCGAGGGATGTTGAAGGAAGAGACCAGATTGTCTGTTGTCTCATCTTTCGCTCTTACATCACTCCTCTCCCTTCTCTCTCTTTATCTCTCAGTGACCCTTCAGTTATGTGTGTCACAGCTGTGTCCCCACACCACCCCAACTAATGACATCTTGTCGTGCCACAAAGCAGAGCTGACACATGCGTCAGGCCCCCCACCCACTTGTAATAACACCCAGATGTTGCCGGCCGATAATTCCACCACCCTTCTTTATTTCCGTGGCAGAGCGAGCCATATTAGCTGCCGGAGAGAGGGGTGGGAAATGGTGCTGGTGGATGGTCCTAAATTTGGGGGGGGGGGATAGGAACGAAGGTACACATTTAATTAGATAAGGATACTGTGACATTCTAGCATGGCAAAAAAAAAAAAGGAGAAAAAAGATAAACTAAGCTGAAAATGTTAAGTAGTAGAAGTATGAGGGCTATGGAATTTTTTTAATGAGTTTTTTGTACCTAAGTTGTATTTTCTAGACATTTCACAATCACCACACTTTAATATAAAAAAAATATTTTTTTTTGTTCCATACTTACTAATAGGTGGGGCAAATTTTTGGTCCAATTAAAAAAAAATAATTTCCCTGGAACTTGTTTCAAAAATCATGATGTGCACTATACACGAGAAGATAGGGCTTTAACAACCACCTTTTCTATCATCGCCGAAGCTCAGAGTGATGGTGTGCTCGGGCCCTTATACCACTCAGGCAGTTGCAGCAATTGTATCTCTCTGCAGGCTAGAGGAAGTTTCCCTCCCTAGACCACCGAGAACACATAGCCCAGAGGTTAGAGCACCCTACACGTCTCCGGGCAACACAGACAGCCCGCCAGTCAACCTAGCCGTTCCCAAACCCTTCCCTTCATGGCCATATACCGGAAGGGTGGAGGGGTGTTTGGAGGGGGAGGCAAACATTTAACTGATTGCCCTAGTTTGTATATTATTAACGGTAGTAATTTTGAAAATACAGGTCTCGTGAAAATTAAAGTTAATAATACTGGAATGTGGTTTCGAAAAATCCATTTGCCAGTAGTAAAATAATTTATATGAAGTGGTTTATTATGAAGCTAGTAATTTATGGCAAAAAGTCCCGTGAAGTTAATTTCAAGGTCTGTGGGTTTTGCTTGCCATGTTACGAAATGGAAGGGTGTAGTGTGTAATGATATTCAGTAATTAAATTTAAGAAATTTTCTTAGTGGAGAGTAATAATGACTTTAATTATATAATTGGTGCAAAAATAGGCAAAAACGTTAGTTACAGGAAGGAAAAAAAACCGAATGCTGGAGGCGTCTTTTCATGTTTTTGTGGGACGGGGTGGGGGTTAAGGGGTGCACAGTTCCGATATGATAATGAAATGCGCTGGGAACAGCATGTGCAAGTAATTTTGTTTAAGCGAGTGAATTTCCATGCGGACTGATCAGAGAATTTCTTCACTCTCTCGAGGATTTAATGTAATAATAGCAGTGTGTCGTTTACTGGTTTTATCTCGGCAATTTCGGTCTTTTGGGTAGTTATGCGTGTCTGGTTGATACTGACCTATCCTTTTGAGTACGTGGTTTGAGTGTGTTAATAATTTATCGTAGAATTTGTTGTTTTGGGAATGGAATTTATTTCCTATATAAGGTATTTCAGAGCATCATGAATGTCGGAAATGTGTGTTAGTGGCAGTGCATTTGTGATTATTTTTAAATATTTATTCTGGACAACTTGAAGTGATTTAATTGATGCTTTTGACATGACTCCCCAAACTTAATTTCTATACACCATGGCTGAGCGGATTTGAGATGTACATATTAAAAGTTTTAGCCATTTAGGAAAAATGTGTGATACATTTTTTTAGGGTATGATACGCAGAATATATTTGGTATACGTAGAAACATCTGGTAATAACCTTGCGTTTACAAACCACAGTGAATGACGTACAATCCTGTGTAAATATGAAGTTTTCATTATCGACGGCAAATAAACATGAAATTGACGAAAATGAAAATGACGTTTCTTCATATTGGGATTTTATGTTTGAAAACACGATTGAATTCATTCAAGTTTGGCCTACTTAAAGAATTTGAAACTTATTTTTGCACGCAGTTTCCTTCGAATTGTTTAAAAGAAGTCTAGCTCTGTATAAAAATCTATACTTAAATTTCGTGTCCTAGACTTTTGTCGAAAATGTTAAGACATTTTACTTCCATAGATGAAAACAAAATACTACTGATAGCTTTCGCGAATTGTTGCTACCGCTCCAAACAACATTTTTGTATATAGCTTTTTTGTTGTAAACAGGTAGTTTTAAATGGAAACTGAACTATAATTATAGCATTTGTACTATAATTTTTTGCTTCATACGATGTACTATAGCAAATCCATTATAATATACAAAATACTATAATTAAACTATTTGTATTATAGTTTTTTTAAATTTGGTTTGTGTTACAAATATCCTTCACAATGATAAATATGCTAGAATGTAGGGAGTTTTTTAATTAACAAATTCTCTCAGGAAGCACTGCCATAGACGTTTCGTACAATGAAATTTGCATCTAACTTGTGCATTTATTTTTCAAAAAAGAGGTCTTTCTCCTAGTTCATGTTCTTTGAATTTCAAACCAACAAAGGAAATGTCATGCATGATGACAAAAAAAAAAAATTAATCAGTCAACGAACAGCAAGGTAGAAAACGATAGGCAAGAAATTAAAGAAAATGTTAAAATTGTTGTGTAATCTTCTTTAAGTAATTTCTTATGTGTTCAAAATTTTGCAAAACAAGCATACTTTATTTTGACAACAAAAAGAAGCTGATGACTAAATAAATATATATTACAATTCACGCAGGAAGTGTTACTATTATTGGCTTGTGTTAGTTGTGCAATCAAATAATTTCCTCATAAAACTACGATCGTGAATGTTTGTGCTGCGGACCAGTAATGGGTCATGTGCGACAAACACGGATTTAGATATAAAGCTCATATATCAGGATTTGAGGAAAACTGTTTTCTGAGTAAATGATTAAATTAAGAGACAGGGATGGGAGAGGAGGAGGAATAATGGTGTGTGTAAGGAAAGGGCTAAAAAGGGTGGTAGAATGGGTTAGTGAGGATGTCGAGGTAATGGAAATTAAATTGAGTGGCAGTAATAGGAGTATTACTTTGCTGGCAGTGTATACACCACCAGGACAGGGATGGCAGGCAATTGAGATGATCAAGGAGAGGGTCGATAGACTAAAGGACAGGCAGTGGGTTGTTGTAGCAGGGGATTTTAATATGCCAGGGGTGAAATGAGTAGAGGGTGCAGAAGAAATGGGTAGCATGATGCAGAGAATGGCAGCACAGTTATTCAACAGAGGATTAGTCCAGGTAGTAGAAACACCTACGAGATGGAAGGAGGAGGGTGTTGGGTCAGTGCTGGATGTGGTGTTGGTCAGACCTAGGAATGCTGTAGTTGGTGCAATAGTATTGGATGGTATAAGCGACCATCATATTCCGGTTGTAGAAATTGGGATTGGCAGGATGAGAGAAGTGCAAATGGCAGAAAGGTTGGTGTGGCAGTATGGGAGAGGAGACAAGAAGGGGGCAGAAATATTCCTGAGAGACAGGTTTAAAAAATGGTCTATGGAGGTGGGTGTAAAGGGGTTGTGGAGGGAGTTTAGAGGAGTAATGGAGGTTATGTTGGAGAAATTTGTGCCAATGAAAACGTTACGGACTGGGGGAGATCCCCCATATTATGGACAGTAGATTTTGAAAATAAAGAAGAAGTGCATTTAATTACATGCCAAGTGGAGTAATGAAGGGATGATAAGATCTAAAGAAATGATGAAACAAATATGTAGGGAGCTTGAAAGGAAGATCAAACAGGCAAAGAATGTATTTCTGGAGAACATGGTGGAAGAAGGACAAGGCAAGGAATGGGGGAAATTGTTTAGGTATGTTAGGCGGTTAAGGGGAGGAGAGGAAGGGATCCCTCTAACAGGAAGGGATGGTAGGCATGCGGCAAATGACCAAGAAAAATCGGAGATGCTGCAAGGACAGTACTTGTCAGTGTTTGAGGCAAAGGAGGGTTGGAATAGGGGGACAAACAGGGTTCGGGGGGTGTTTAGTGAGTTTAAGATGAGGGAGTGGGAGATAGATAAGGTAATTAGGGGTTTGGAGAGCAGTAAGGCGGGGGGACCAGATGGGATAGGAAACACAGTACTAAAGTTCGGTGGCAAGGAGTTGGCGAAATATTTAGTAGTGCTGTTCAAAAAGACCTTAGGCGAGTGTAAGTTACCACAAGATTGGAAGGATGCTATGGTGGTACCTATACACAAACAGGGAGAGGATAGGGGGAGGCCTGGCAGCTACAGACCGGTGAGTCTCACATCAAGTACAGGAAAAGTAATGGAGAGGCTGGTGGTGCAGTATGTGGTGAGGGTTATGTACAATAGGAATTGGTTGGAGGAGTCCCAGCATGGTTTCAGGAGGGGTTACTCATGTGAGACTCAGCTGGCTGGGTTATTAGAGGATCTGGTGCAGGTAGTTGATGAGGGGAAGCAGGTGGATGCCTTCTTCATAGATTTTGAGAAGGCATTCGATAAGGTGCCACATGGAACATTGATGAGGAAAGTGGAGGCGCTGATACCAGACAGGAGGGTAGTGGAATGGATGGGGGACTTTCTCAGGGGGCAAAGGCAGAGGTTGAAAGTGGGGGAGGCAATATCGGAAGAAGAGGAGGTAGGGGTACCACAGGTAAGCGTGCTGGGTCCTTTGTTATTTACCATAATGGTAAATGACATGGGTTTGGGGATTAGAGGAAAAATCAGATTGTTTGCAGATGATTGTGTTGTATATGCTGGGATGGGAGAGGGGGGGGCGGAAATTTGCAGGCGGACATTGATAAAATATGGTTGTGGACCAGAAAAAATAAAATAAAGATAAATGTAAGAAAAACTAAGGTAGTGAGGTTCACAAGGAAGAAGATAATAAGCAGGGACATGTAGAGATGGGAGGGAAGAGAGATAGAAGAAGCAGCAGAATATAAGTATCTAGGGATTGTACTGCAGGGAAGCCTCAGGTGGAAAAAAAACAGGTAGAGAGGGTGGTAGCAAAGGGAAGAAGGGCTCTGGGTATGCTGGGAAGGGTGCTGAATGGAGTCAGCTGTGAGGTGAAGGAGAAGGCGTATGGCACAATGGTACAGCCAATGTTAGAATATGCTGCAGCAGTATGGGACCCGTATGTGGAGGTGGAGGTGCGAGAACTGGAAAAGGTGCAGAGAAAGGCAGCAAGATGGGTGAAGGGTAGGATGATGAGGGAGAAGGGAACTATAGGCCATCAGTGATGATGAAAGAAATGGGGTGGAGCTCATTGAAGGACAGGAGGAAAGTTGAACGGTTAGTCAGGATGTACAGGGTGGTGTATGAAGAGGGAGGATGGGGAGGGCTACACTGCAAGCTAAGTAAGGGGGTGTTTAGAGGAAGAGGAAACAACAGTGAGAAGCTTCAGAGGGTGTGGAGGAGAACGGAGCGGGGTAGGCAGTCCATGCTTGTGAGGCCTGTGAGGGAGTGGAATGTGTTGAGGGAGGAATTTGTATCTGTGAGAGGGGTTGGTAAATTCAGGAAGGGAGTGGAAAAGGAGTTGGTTGGGTGAAGGAGAGTTGAGAGAGCTTGCCACCGGGCAGTAACCAAATTGTGAGTGTATGTAAATGAGACTTGTAAGGCTGTTCAATTTCAATGTAGACAAAAGTAGTCTCTCTCCCGCATGGCTGCTTCACTTGTAACGCACTCGCAGACGACTTCAATAGCGTATTTTATCCGATTTTAGTACGGTTAAAGTTTTATCATAACTTTGAAGAGCTCCTCTAGTCAGAAAATTATTTCCAGGAATATTTTCAAGGCAAATATATAGGGAATGAGGTGCAAATCATCAAAAACACTGTATATAACACTTCATTTATATGTAAATAATTGATAACAAAAATTTAAACAGTGAAATTTATATCTAGTTATTTGATACAAACACACACACTTTATGTATATTATCGTTTAGGTCCAAAACGGTTGTATAATAATTTATGTCAATTTTAATACTCGTTAAATTCACGTGAAAGAGAGGTCTATACAATGTTTTTTTTTTTTTGCTGCTGTTGGTCACGTGACCTTTTTTCCCCGGAAAACAATCACATACTACAAACCTCAAACTGGCTTCACTTGTTACCACTACACTGTATAGGACATAGCCACCCCCTGGCTGCAAGCATGTGTGGAATAACCTGTCCAACGATACGTGCTTCCACACACATGGCAAGTATAATTTTAATGAATTTGCTTCAAATTATGCACAGAATGTAATCAGTTAGTCGTGATACCAGAAAAATTTGTGTTAAAATACAAATGTTAAGCATAATTCTCATGCAATAGTATTACAGCACAAGTACTTATTTTTTACTGTTTTTTTTTCATTGACTTTTTTTTTTTTTTTTTTTTTTTTTTTTTTTAAATAAAATTACAACTATTTTCAATACCACGTATCACCACACTATCTGATTGACTAAAATTTCAACCTTATAAGAAACTTTCCATCAAAAATTGCACCTGACCAATTACGAAAACGTCCATGAAAATGGCCAGCAGATGGCCAAATCTACCATGGAACCATCCACAGAACCGGCCACGCAAGTTTGCATGGAATCATCCAATGAACCTTCCTTCATGGCACATAGGCTTAAGTCATTATCTTGCACAGTCCTCAGTTTCTGCACATGGCTTTTCGGCGCATCCTTAGTTCCGTTTTGATTCGTGCAACTTTTCGTGTTCTGTTGGAGATTCAATAATATTCGTTTGTTAATGTGGCTTCTATTATGCATGTCATTTTCCTTCAAAAGGCGGTGTTAAAAACTCGTGAAATTATCGTCACCCGGAAAAGATACATAAAAACAATTACTTTTCTCTATTTGTTGCGTGAATTGGCATGGTGTGCAAGATGTCTTGTAGACAGTGCCAGTGTTTTTATTCATGTACAATGATTTTGGAGTAGTTTTGAATACCACAGAGCACAGAGAGCTCTGTGTAAGTTTACCATGTGATATTTGTCTTCGAACATGCCAGGGATGTGTGTCTTTAATATACTGTGGCTCGAGAAAGAGTTGTACAAAAAATGGCTTTCTTGCGATTCAGGCAAACACAAGGCAAGATGTCAACCATACAGTAAAGAATTCAATATAGGCCATACGGGAGAATTGCAATAGTCCTTAGAAAAAACTTTTAAAAATACCATAGAAAGCCTTAAAAAAATCCTTTTTGTTCTGCCCTGAGGGAGTACGAACCATGAACTCGCACCTCACAGCACAGTACTGCAGTGGACTACAGGGCGCCGGCCAAAACGGCACACCCACCCCATCCCTGCAGGTACTGCATAACTACACGCTACCACTGGCACAGTGAATGCCGTAACCGGCCGAAAGCAGTTCGACAGACCATCGAGATCACTAAGGACACAGGTGGGCAAAGTGTAATGACAGAAGAAATGCCAGTGTGTTCGGTCCCCGCGGACCAAGTGTTAAGGATTCAATAACCAGTCACACCACCACCTACTAAGTGTCAAACTATTACCACATTGTGTGTGGAGAACAGCGCTGTAAAACTGACGCATCATTCAGTCACAGAGTGCATACAATGTTCTAAGTCAACGTCATGTCATTACCAAAGCAAACATTCGGCCCACAGAAACAATCAAAGAACAGGCAAACAATTGTGAGTGTTAGTCCGATGCAATATGCGAGCTAAGTAAACCATTGCTCATTTGTCAACACTCTTTACATAACCTTACACAGCAACAGCACAGATGTCCGCATGTGAAGTTTAAGCAGATGTTCCGGCCATCGGCGCCACCCGAAGCAAAGTGAGGTTGCAAGTGTAAACATTTTTTTGGTTACAAGTGTAAATGTCGGGAGGATGCAAATGTAAACATTGTGACATTTATTCCAGGATAGACGTTTTCAAATATCTGCACAGTCAGTCATTTCAAAGTCATTCATGCCTGTTTGCTCGGAGTTGGTAGTGTACACATCGCTATCACGAGTGTTTGTCGACATTCGACCCACTCACCAATCGACCCCGCGTCAGGTTGCGGGGGGGGGGGGCGAGTCACACCTCCCCCCCTTCTTCTGTAGACCCACTTAAACCATGCAAGTTCAATTTGTCCAGGGCCATGGTTCGGGCCCACATCACTCAACCACGCTGAATGCTACAACGTTGTGCGCAGGGATCATCACAACACTCAAGACAACAGCGCGTACATAATCATTTTTCACTTCATCAAACAAGTAAGAACCTGCAAGCATGGGGGAAGAGGCCTCAAGAGACAAGGAAGGAACGGGAGAAAACACCACAAGTGGACATGAGAAAGGAGACAGTCCGCGTCGCGCCCGAGAACAGTAGCATGACGCAAGCATAGAAGAGGACAACAAGAAGAGGAGGAACGGCAGAAGCAGGCGAGGAGACACAAGTAGCAGCATGCAGGAGCACCGGGAGGAGGTACAGCTCACCAGGGAAGGGCCTATAACCTATGCCTTCGGAGAACCCTGAGTACACCAAAGTACTGCAGGTAGCGGCGTCGGCCCACAACTGGCCTCAGAAAAAGGGGGCGTTTGATACATGTATTTTCCCACCTTAGGCCGTTGTCACACCAGCCGCTCCCCAGCGCAGCACGAATGCGTACTCGACGATTGATCGCCGTTGAGAAGTGTCAGTGTTGTGTGAGTGCAGGAGTGGTGCACGCATGTGCAGTCAGTGCAAAGTAGTGTAGCGCCACATCCATTTACTGGCCTGAGAGAGCGGGCGGAGTTATACACAAACATGTATTATTGCATTAAAAGGTTTATAAACATTTTTGCAGGAATATTTCTCAACACGTGACCAGTAAATAAAGTAACAGATGCCTAGAAACCCTTATGCGCCAGTGTTATTGTTTTGCAGTGTTGTTGTTATTGTTGTTTTTATAAATGCTTATTTTTTCCGCCACCAGTGCTTTTCCATTCTATTTCATCCTTATTGCAAGTTAAGCATCAGAATAATTATTTGCGCAATTTTTCCAGGGTTTAATATTGTTTGTTGCATGTAACTGCAAATATGTTCTCCCACGTGTGCAAGTAGACTCCTCTGTGGCACTTGGGCCCGCCACTGCCAGCCCGTTGCTACAGCGGGAAGTTAGTTAGCAAGCGGCACCAGTAGGGGGAGGACCATGTGAAATCGTGCTTTTCCCGCCCGGATGGCCTCAATTCATCATCGGTAACATCTCTACAATAGCTTAATTTCTCAAGAACATTTATGTTTTCTGCCGCCCGGGACACTCCCCCTCGCCTCCCCAGGAATTGCATCACCTGGGTAATTCGTAAATTCATCAGCACACTTAATTCCATACCAGCCTAGTGCTTTTATTTCCGTGTAGCCTTCACCGCAGGCTGAAAGCTTGCAACTGTGTAAGCTGTTCTCCTGGAGGGAATGTTAGAATCTCCAATAAATAGCATGAAATAATGAGGGCTTTATTATTCGGTCGCGAAAGGCATTTCAGAGCACAGGCCCCTTAAAACCCGCCATTTTCTTCTGCAAGTGTTGATGTGCAATTAAGGGTAACTATCAGTTTTCATGTGTACTGCAACATATTTGAAAGTACTGTGTTTAGCATTTATGGGCGTACAGTTTGGCCCTAACAATCTGCGCATAAGGAGTCTGATTGCGCAGATTCAATATGTCAATAATTTGCAATATCATGTGGTGATTGGCACATTGGTTTAGCAAACAATGAGGCCTCCACATCATGTGAACAGCAAGATCATTGTAAGTTTGGCCGGGTGATTGACCCGCAGCACACCGAGGTAACGCAGACTCAGATCTACTGCTACAACATCAGTGACGCAGCCGCGGCGACGTCTGGAGCTTACCGGATATATAATTCAAAACACCTCTTTCCAAATTTTGTTCTCCACCTTTGAAAATCACCAATCAACCCAGTATCACCCCACACCCCAGCGTTAAAATGGGCTTGCCAACATGTGGCCAAGTCGTTACCGCTCCTTTTCTATATTTTACCTCATCTTGTCCAGTCAACCCAAGTCAACGTAATTACAATAGACTTGAATCACATGAAACATTTCTCTTATCTTGTCGCCCGGTAAGCCACCTCCACTCCCCCGTGGATTAGCATTGCCCCGAGGAGCTTAAAATCTCACATAATGTTTTAACTGTCAAAAGATGCTTTTCTGTTTCACCACATGGTCGGTCCTAACAACAGTGTTTTGTGTAAAATTCCCCACAGAGAAGGGTTGTAATTGTAAACGTAATAAATAACATGTCTTCAAGTCAGTTGTTTAGTTACGATTGTGGACATGTTTAAGGGGACGAGTACTGATAAGACCCGCTTAACCACTACGTAAGTTCTCATTTTCAGTGTACTCAGTCTTGTTCCAATCTGTATGGGCATATGGGAGGCCCTGACAGCCCATGTATGCGAGTGTTAGGAGTTAGGCCTTTCTCCATTAACAATGGTGTACAGTTGGCCTACTGGCTATCGCTTAATAAGCACCACTCATCTGGAGTAATTCTCAATGGGACAGAGGTCAACAGTCATCACCATCGGTAGGAGATTTGGTCCGGGTGGATGGCACACCACCATGAGATCAAGGAATCGATCATCACTTTGATGTTGCCTCGCCGGCGTCTGGCGCCACTGCTTAACCACCATCCAGACCTCACGTTCGCCACACTGACAACCTGTTTACATAATTTCCACCGTACTACACGCATCAATGGAGTATGAGGAATGACTGAACTGTCCAGATTTTTGGCGAAATCATTAAGCAGGTGGTGCCCTGCAATAAAAAAAATTGCTGTCTATATTGGTAAGCAGGCGGACTGCGCAGGAATGTGGATGGCAGTCGCCTCCCAATGGCGCATGTGCTCTCCAAACATGCGCCCACAGTCCCCGCCTCCTTCTTGACTAGCTCTGTCGTATTCAACCAATATCAAGTCCACACCTGCTATTTCATGTAGTATTTTCATTAATGCTCCTACAATGTTGTCTTTTCTGTCGGTATGGGTTTTACCGTGTCTCTGTGGGTTTTACCATGCACCTTCTAGTAAATCGCTGCCGTACACTTCGACAGTTAATGTAACAAGACTCTTTTGTGTTCCATAACAAATCCCCTTTAAAATATGAAGCAAAAAATTTTTAAGTACTTCCATAAATTATATTTGGGACCGTTTTGATAGAAATAAAAGTGATTTATATTATGTGAAAAGTTAAGCCAGAAGCACCCTTTCTCCATTCTACCCACTTCAATTTGCAGTTGAAATCACTCTTAATTTTGTAATTTACACAATTTACCTCCGACACATAACTTAAACATGTGTTATTCGTTAGCTATGTGTGTCATGTGCGCATGCGCAGAGAGTGCAATTGTGCCGAGGTATTTCTCTGTTTTTTGCATTGATACGCAACTTTTTGCTTCTTTGTTTTTTCATATTTAATTTCATTTTGGTGCAACCCAAATGCAAATTATGCGTTACACCGATAGAAACGTGTATTCAATAGCCACAATACCCCCCCTCCCCTATCAATCAAGTTAATATGGTTAGTATAGGTAGTGTTCTTTCTTAAAATGGGAAAATGACATTGATACCTCTATGGTGTTATCCCTTACGCCATTACACCACCATGGTTCGAAATCGATCATGTAAGCTAATTATTGAGTTACCATTTTGGTGTTGAAATCGTGATTTGTAACGCCAAAATTCTAAAACAAATTACAAACTAGCTGCTGTCATGTTTCTACTCTAGTTTATAACTCCATTAAAAAGTGACTTATTTACTAATATTGCTTTTCAAGTGATTGTAATTTTATTTTACATCCATAAAATTTAAAATTTAGCGCTACCTTTCCGTTCATTTTCAAACTACACTTACTATGATGTTGAATAACATTAAAGTTTACATTCACATAACTCATAAATCCATATATTGAACTATTCTATACATTTACAGACATGTCGATTATACAAGACATTAGTAGTATATAATGTGTGATCCAGTTGACTTCTGGAAAATATCGGCGATGTCTGCTCTTTCCGCAAGCAGAAAATATCGGCGTGAGCTAAACTTTTCTGCACGACCTGCGCGGAAACAGAGGATGGCATCTGATTGGCTGTTTTAGTTCTCCGCTTTGTTCGGAATTTGCTTTCCGGCATGTTGTTTCTGATGGAGCTTGTCACAATGGAACTGTCAAAGGTAAAGTCGAGCTCCCTTGACTTTACGATTTCGAAAAGTTGAAATTTTAAAGTCAAAGTTAAGCAGTCATTTTGCCGAGAATCTAATAGAGGTTACGTGGAAAGTGAGTTTATATTATTGTCGGGCGATTTTAATCTCGGTATATTACACAAAGCTCGTCTTAAATTAAAGAAATACCATACAAATATAGTGTGAAGAGGAAATATATAAATTTACATATTTTAATAAAGTAAACAAATTAGATTTTTGTTTTGAAATACTATTTTAATATAAATGTTAAGCTTGTATTTATAAAAGGCAGGTACAATTCATTTCTGAGGGGCCTGTTTCACAAAACTACAAGTTACAAGTGAAAAGACTTGTAATCTACAAGCCTGCTCTAAACACTTGAAAAAAATATCATGTTCTTACAAGAATGGATAGATGGGTAGAAATTTCTAGAAGTTATTAATAATGGCTTGTTTGGCATCTAATTCAATATAAACCAAATTTCTCACACTTTGTTTTTGTGAATCACAAACACAAATATTTATTAGCAATTCAGAAGAAGATTAAAGAAGCATAATTAACTTAGGCATGAGATGTCGAAGAACATTTAGGTTAAGAGTGGATATTGTTTTGTTTCTTGTGTGTATATAATAGCCTCACTAACAGTTTATAAACACTGGATACAATTATATTTCCAGTTTAACTTAATGGTAAATCTATCTCATTATCGACAGCAAAGTATCATGCAAGACAAAATAAAAACATATGGAAATGTGTGTCTCACTAAGATCATTTGAAACGATTCGTTATTTAGTTTTTTTTGGTGCATGTAACATAAAGGATATTTAATTAGAATTGTTTAATCTCTTACCCATGGAATGTTAGTTTTGTTTTTAAAATTTGAGTAAAATGTATTCCTTTTTAGGTTTCAATTGTTTCCCGAAACTTAAGGCCAAAAGCCATGGCATTGTCTGGAATACCCTCCCATTGTTATAGTTTTTCGGGAGTCGTTAACTTATCTGAAAAAGTACAAAACAAGACATGTTTCTCTGACCTTGTTCAGTGCATTTAATTTATTTTCATTTAATTTTGGCACTTTGCTTACTTGTAAAATAAACGAGCACACTTGTAGAAAAGAACTAGTAATTACTAGTGTACAAAAATTTTTCAGGAAACACTAATTACAAGTCCTTGTAGACTGCTGTTCGTGAAACGGAATTTACAAGTACTAGTAGATAGCAATACTTGTAACTAATAACTTGTGGTTTTGTGAAACGGGCCCCAGCATAATATAATAATTATTTACATAACAAGATACACATGTTTACGAAGCTGGCAGAAACGATGTTTAATTGTCTAAACTCTGACTTTTACAATCGTACTGTGTATTGGTGGTTTAGTCGGAGGAAAGGAAACGTAAAGTCAAATGCTAAAGTTTTCTACTGTGTAAGAAGCTTCCAGATTCTTACACAATATAACTTTGACTTTTTACATTTCCTTTCCTTTGATGAAACCACCAATACAATTGAACATTGGTTCTGCGAGTTTTGTAAAAATATGTATCTTGTCATGTAAATAATTTTAATACTACCGAGGAATACATTTTACATGCCCTAAAAAGTTTTATGCAGTCGTATTAAGAAATTAGTAGAAGTGAAAGATTAATTTTCTCTGTTGGTAGCAATAAGCTAACGAAAAAGAAAAATTATTTCTTACATTGGCTACACTGCGAGTTTTCATCTATAGACCATTATAACTTGATTTGTTGGTTTTTTTTTTGTTACTCTGAACTTTATTCGTAGGCATCAATATATGTGTGATATATTTAAGTTACTAACTGTAGAATAAGCCAACAATATTGAGTAATGGAATAGCACTTTAGGTTTTATATTTATTTTAAAAAATTATTTGTTTTGAGCAATGAAAACTTTTGCGTTATGTAATTGGAATTTGTGGGATGAACAGAAACAGTAATAAACTGTTTCTATTCACCCCACAATACATAAAGAATTTTTTTTGTTTCCAAAGATATACAATGCAGTTATAGAGAGTTAAAATCTGACGCCATCTTGGATTTTGCTATTTTTGTTTTATAACCATAGTTTCAGCTAATTATATTTAAAAGTTGCCTTGTTATTGTGTAAAAAGTATTGTTTTAATTTTAAAATGAGTTGGTAGATTGTATGCCAATAAATATTTTACTGATAAGTGTATTCTTTATTATTTCATTTTGGCAATTCCACCAGTAAAATTCTTACTGTTGGCTGTTCACGGTAAAATGAGCACTATTTTTAAGGCCCTTCTAAATATTTCTATCTTCCTGCTGCTTTTTAATACAAACATTGCAATGTAACTAATAAACACAGTGTATACATTTCAACACCCTTAAAACTTAATGCCTGAGGCTGCAATAAGATATATTTATTAGTGGTTAATGACTGTTGGGAGGGCCTTGAAAAGTGTTCACTTTACTGTGAACAGCCTATAGCAGGCAGTGAACCAATACTTTATTTAAATCAAAATAATTCATTCTATACAGTTACAGAACAAATTTTAAATTAAATGACCTAAAACTTAAGTTATCGCAAAAATATTATTATCAAAATCCAAGACTGCATCATGTTCTCACCCGTAACAATCGTAGACTTATTTTGTTGCAGGAAACAAACAAAAACAATTTTTTTTTGTTACAGATACCGGGTTCTGGTTGCCATGCCAAGAAAGCATAAACCAGTTACTGCTGGAGGTTACAAAAAGCATGATGCTGATAAGATCAAGAAAGCTGTTGTCGATTTGGAAGGTGGCACAAGTATAAGAACAACTGCCCGAAAACATGGAATATATTTCAATGTTGTCTACAGGCACTGGAAAAAAGGTGATGGCATCAAACCAAGAGGTGGGCAAACCTCCCTCAAAGCTGAAGAACGTCTTCTTGTAAATAAACTTCAGGTGTGTGGAGATTGGGGCTATCCTGTTGAATCGATCACCTTAAGGCTAATGGTGAAAGACTTTTTGGACCGCAGAGGTAAATGTGTTAAAAAGTTCAAAAATAATCTCTCAGGTCGAGAATTTGTGTAGTTTTGTAAGACACCATAAGGATGTGTTGGCATCAAGAATGTGCCAAAACATAAAGCGAGCGAGAGCAGCAGTTTCTCCCGAGGTAATCAATGCATACTTTAATGAACTTGAAAAAGAACTAGCCAGAGTTCCACCCTCAAACATCATCAATTATGAGGAACGTAATTTAACTGATGATCCTGGTAGGCGTAAAGTCATAATTAGGCAATGATGCAAGTACCCAGAACGGATAATGAATTCATCTAAGTCATCAACGTCCGTTATGTTCGCTGCAGCTGGAAATGGCGTTATACTACCTCCATCTGTAGTATATAGAGCACAGCATCTGTATCAGAGTTGGACAGAAGGGTGTCCCAATGATGCCAGATATAATCGAACCGAACAAAGTCTGGGTGGTTTGATTGTTATTGTTTCGAGGATTGAGTTCAAATCATAGCCATCCCTTATCTGAAGAGACTAGAAGGCAAGAAGCTTCTTATTGGGGATAATTTATCCTCACACTTGTCTTTAGAGTCAATCAGACTTTGTGAAGAAAATAACATTCATATTTCTTCCTAGTAACTCAACACACTTGGCTCAGCCCTTAGATGTGGCATTCTTCCAGCCCACAAAGATGAAATGGCGAGAAATAATATTGGAGTGGAAGAAACGGCCTGATAGGAACAAATCAACAATACCAAAGGATAAGTTTCCAGGTCTGTTGAAGAAGCTTTTTCATTCTTTAAAGGTAGAAAATGTTGTGGCAGGTTTCAAGAAATGTGGAATTGCACTTCTATCTCGAAATAAAGTGCTACAAATGCTTCCATCAATTACTAACACTGACTTGAACAAATCATCAAATGAACACGAAGAAACTGCTAACGCCATTGATGCTAGCGTATTGGAGCTTTTAAAAGCTTTGAGACAATATGAAAATCCACAGAAGAAGACAAAGAGGAAAAAAATTAATGCCCCTCCAGGTAAGAGTGTAGGTTTCAGCGACTTCACAATGCCTGAAGACGATGCTCAAGTTAAGGACACCAACACCACTGACTTGACTTTACCTAGCACCTCCAATCAATATGGTGTAAGAAAACCTCAGAATAAATCAGAATGGATTGTTGCCAGTTCATCTTCTGAATGCTCAGATCATTTTTCTTTACAGGACGGTGATAAACAATTGATTTTCACCTCTTCAGAAGACGAACAAGAGTCTGAGGTGGCAAATGTAAAGCCATTTGACATAGATCTCAGCTCGGGCGATTATGCTGTGGTAAAAGCATATGGTAAAGTGAAACAATCATATATATGTGTGCAAGTGTGTGATTCACACGATAATGGTTGTGTTGGTGTATTTTTGAAAAAACTGCCCCAAACCAATAAGTTTACAGTAACAAACGAAGAGTCATTCTTTAGCCGAGAAGACATTGTTAGAAAGCTCTCATAACCACTTGTGGTACAACTTCTAGATTTAAAGACGTGATAATTTTTAAAGATGATGTTAGTGACATAATGTATTGGTGTGGAAAAAAAAGTGTGTTAAATCAATATGTAATAGTACCTACTGTATTACCATTTCATTTCTCTGTACCTAACAATTAGGATAGAGTACCTTGAATTACAAACCATATTTCCTGACATAATTTTTAGTGGCAATGTATAAATGTGGTAAAAAAGTGTAAAATCTTTCATAGGTATGTTAGTAACATTCCAATTACAATAGAGAGGGGTACATTGAATTACAAAACATAATTCATTCAATATGTTTTGCTAATAAATAAAACTTTGTAAATAAAAAAATGTTCTGCACATTATTATTGTTTTAATCTAATGACATGTTTATACTAACCATGCATAAATAATGAATTTTACGTGTTCCTATTGACCCCACATAGCAAGAAATACAAACACTCATAAAATATACACTACTGTTTCTATTCACCCCACTTTGTGGGGTGACTAGAAACACCATATTTTTCATTTTTTTTATGCATTACATAAATTGGTAGGACCCGGGAATTAATATTAATTTAAAGTATGGGCAGTGACCCATGATTCCATATTATTTTGCATTTTCAATTTTTTTATACTTTCCAATTTCAGGACTTTGAAGATGAAAACTGTTTCTATTCACCCCATTTTATGGTACCTTTTTAAAAATAGGATTAAAATTTATATTAAAAGTTTATTTCAAAACAAAAAACTCATTTGTTTACTTTATTAAAATCTGTCAATTCATTTATTTCCTCTCCACATTATATTTGATTGCCATATATTTAATTTAAGAAGAGCTTTGTTTGATTTACCAAGATTAAAATCGCCCTACAATAAAATAACGCACTTTCTACATAACCTCTGTTAAGGTGGGTTTACGATTGACTTAACAGAATAAGTTCGTCGTGTGCGGCTCTTGATGGGTTATGTGCATTCTTGGCGGGACTAGAGATTGTTATATTTTATATCTTAAGCACAAATCATGACAAAGTAGCCAATCAGAGACCAGCGACATTTGTTGTTGGTGGGAAACTAATTTTATTTTGGATTTAGGTTATGTCGTATTGTGAAATCGTTTGCAATAATTATTTTAATCGAGAGACAGTATCCTCTTAATTTAAAGAACAGTTTATGGTCATGTTTTGTTTCTTGGAAGAGGTTATTGAATTAACTTTAATTAACCTTGATATTGATATAAGTAAATGCCCAATGTTGGCATCTGCTTTCCCTCCTGTAAGATATCTCGAGTTTTTCAAAACGCTTACACAAGCAGTAACCACAAATAATTAAATATCTGTAAATAATCTTCACTCTTGTCCAAATTTCCAGATTGTCGGCTGCCTTCGTCTTCTACGATTCTGATTGGCTAGACTTAACATTTGCTATTTCAATCATAAAATGTAAATCATCATATTGTATATTTTCCATGTGCTTAGCGTATCATTAAGTACAGTTCTTAATTATTCAGTCTTTAATCGTAAGCCCACCTTAACTCAAACCCATACTGGGTCAAGGGTGTAGAGCACATTCTTGTGCTTTACAACCATTTAATTTCATTGTAAACAAAATATATTTTTAACTACAAAATATCATTAAAACCAACACCCCCCCCCCCACACGAGCGTGCGCGCGCACACACACACACAGAGATATATAGTGTTTTGATTACTGTACTATTGTTTTGCAATTATATTTTAATTACTGTATATTTTAAATATTTCAAAAGAAAACATTTTATTGTAAGTAAGTTACCCAAGTTATCTTCACTCCCCTATAATTTTATAGTCTCTGTACACCTTTAGTTCTCCTTCTCATTGTTATAAATGTCAGTATTTAATTTTGTCATTGAACTAATGGGAAACCAATAGCAGTTGGAATTTGAAAACAACCTCTTGGTTTGCAACAGCTCACTCAACGTTTTTGTTGCAAGTTTGTTTCTCGTCTTAGTTTTCAATAAAATGAATAAAAAAAGTCCTACTGCATCACTCAGATGAGGAAGGCTTAAAATACATCACACAAATTCTGACATGAGGAAACACTGGTGTACAATAGTTCCCATTTTTTTCTAACACAATTCCAAAAATCTTGGACAGTATAGTGACGGTGGTAGGTTTTACTGGACCCTATTGGGGGATGAAGGTTATGTGGACAGGAATGTAGATGATTTAGTTTACCAGGTTCTGGGCGCCAGCTCTCAGTGGAGAGGACGAGATGTGGATGGGGGTCATGTAGTCGACGGCCCATGTGGCTGTCCACCGAATGTTCCTCCGTCTCTTGAAAATGCTGTAGATGTTGTTGATAAGCTAAAAATCTGATTGCCTGAGCTAGTGGAAAATATATAGCCCCTTCCATACGTTTATCTCACTTCCGTTTATGAAAGCAGGTTATGTGGCCGTTAAGCGGCCAAGAAATAATTGTGTGCATAACGTCAGTTTCATACCACAATTTCTCCCCTACAAGCCCCCCCCCCCCCCCCAGAAGGCACTGAAATGTACATTTCTCTGCTATAGCGGGAGAACACTAGTACATAGGAAAAATTACATGAAGCCTACATGGTTTAAGAGTAACTTAAGGTTCAGCAGCATATAATATGGACTTAACTGTAGGATGGCACTCTTTCCTTTATGAATAAAAATATAACGAGGTTCTGAAAAGTTCAATTAAAAATCTATTGAAGCTACAGGGTTGATGAGAAAGTTGTTGGCTGGAGGGGCTGCGCGCGGACGTCCGTCACACTATGATCTCAAGATGCTACTGATGGCAGGTAGGCGCGGAGCTTGCTAAGTGGCAGAGCCTATCTGCGCGTACATGAAAAAATAATTAAAAATCACTGATGGTGGTAAATGAAATTAAATGGCTGAGTGTAATGCCGATGAGATGAAACAACACAATATATCCATCTTTATTACAGATAAAAGGAAACTGAAAGCATAAAATGACATAACTTGAGAGGTAAACATAGGCCTTAACCTAAAAAAACACTCTCTTACACTGCACGTTTGCGTGACTCGTGGCACATACTGAGAATAAATTACTATGCCCAGGGTTTTATTAAGTCAGCTGATTAATAGGGTGTACAAACAAACAATTACCGTACACTGTTCTTTACACATTACAAAAAGAGGTTAGCTAGCCACGTTGCCGGTATGCTACGGTAGCCAGCTCATGGCTTACGTCACAACACTGAACCTAACCTAAAATACAGGAGAAAATCACTGGACAATACTGGATGAGATATTAAAATTAATATTTTCACTTTATAAGATTGTGCATATAAAATGCCTATATATGAATAATATCTATCTAAAATATTACATACTGCGCTGTAATGAAAAAGGACGTGCAATGCATCAACATATTCCGTGTTCCCCTCTCCCCAGACCGTTTGCCTGACACAATGGTTTCATGAGCACAGCTGGGAGTCGTGCTCTACTGAGTGCGCCAAGCTACGTACGAGCAATAGGCAGGAACACTCCAACAAGTGTTGAGCAGTACAGTGCAATGACGAGTGTCAGTTCAGTGCAAAACAAACGGCATGGCTGAGGAGCTACGTGCGCCAAGGCGGCGCATGAATATGAAAGTATTGCCCAGGCACGTTATATATTTGGGAAGGTAATTAAAAGGAAAATAAGGTGTCACACAAGGACACACATTGTTGAATAACGAAAGCTTTATTCCTGCCTTTATCCATTTTCCAGTGCAAGTATGTTTTATTGTTTTCATTCTCACGTGTCTCCATCCACACCTCATTTAACCCAGTGTTGTTGTGTTTATCACCACAGAGTCTATGTTCCAGTGTATTTTTATGAGCATGTACAAAAAGAAAGGTAATGGTAATGGCAGAGAATGTTTTATGTGTTGATGTGTTAGCAAATAGTTCCTCCATGCCCACCAATGCCAGCATGCACGTTGCGCTGCTATGCTCTGCTCCAGCAGTTCACATCACATGGTCTGAGAGGTTGGATGCGTATTATCCATGCTCACGTTTTTCACCCCCGGGCAGCATATGTCAGTTGCATCCAATGAAAAGGTTGACTGGGTGGTTACTTTTAGAACATATCTACGTCATTCTGAAAGTGGTAACATAGAGATACCTGCATCATCTTCAGCCCAAAGCTAATTGTACCAGTGGGGAAGATAACTTAGTTGAAGGCAGTTTGGTTTTAGTCAAAGACAAAAACTTACCCCCTTTGTGGTACAAGATCAGTTCCGTTTTGTTCTTGTGTTGGTTAGTTTCAACTATCAATGATTTTGTAAAACTACTATTTTTTTTTCTGTTCTCAAGCCCAGACATACACACTACAAGGCCTGAGAATCTTAACAAGTAGTATGAAAAAAGACGGACATATGGCAGTGACACTATCCAAAACGATATTTTATGATCTTGTTTATTGTAATGTTTTTCCATTATGTAATTCTTACAAACACTCCAAATGTTCATTTAAACATAAGTGCGAAAAACATATACAAGTTTGTGATTGTACTACCATGCATAAACTTTCTATAATTGTATGACACTATGCCCATGCTGGGTAATTTATTGCATGCTGTAATGAATATACGGCTGGCAGCTCAAATCAGCAACGGTCCCAGCCTAATCAAGTTTGAAAATAAACAGCACAGGATAAAAGTGTTGCCTTACCTTTGCTAACTCCTTTTCCCCTCTCGTTTGCTGGGTCATGCACCCTGTGGGGTAATAGCCCTCCTCTCTTCCAAGGTCTTATTCTGGTAGGTAGCAGCTCTCAACATGATAATTGATTCCATGCCAGTGACCCCCTGATGAAGAGGGTAGGCCAGCACTTGACTTTACACTTTGTGCAGAAGCAACTTACCAGATCTCGAGCTCTACCCCTGTGCAAGTTTTCATCAGGGCCCCTGGAGGAAGAAAGGCTGAACACAGTCCTATCTATAGTCCCTGGCAACACCCTGTCTACTACCCCATCCCCTACTGGCCAGCCCTGACTGACACAGGCATTTCCTTCTTTTTCATCTTCCCGTACCCTTGGGAATCAACCTTAATTATCATCTGATACCTGTCGACCTACCTCCCACTACCAACAATCCTTGAAGCTTCAGGAGGCTGACGGTGTACATCACGAGATCCTACACCCTGGCTCAATCATCAAGGCAGAAGGCCTAGATCCTAGACCTTTTCAAGTCTAGCAGTTGAAGAGAATCACTTTCAGGGTTCTCACTTTTGGAGATTCATCAGGACCTCCTAGTGGATGCAGGGCCACAGCACTGTACACCATAAAAAATAAAAATCACAGATGGTGATGTTGCCATCAGTTGATAAGTAAAGATGAGGGAAAAGGTGGGGGGAAAAAGGCTAGGCAGTACGAATTCATTATGCATCTTGCTTGGCTTTCTTACTAGATTAACAACCAGAAATAGCTAAGTGCAGTAATAACTAATGCTGAACGGAAAAAAATTAATAAATCAGAATAAATATTAACGCATCATACTAAAAATTCAGATCATACACAATAAAATTCAAACCGACCATTACGAATAATGTATAATAATTACAGTAACAATCAGCTAGAAAAATGACAAATACAAATCAGAGGAATTTAAACCAAGATATAGCCTAGAAAACTTTATTAAAAGTGAAAGCTCTCTCACACAAGTCAGAGTCTAAAAACACTAATATCAAAACATTCTAAATAAAGAAATACTACAGTTGACTATTAAATTTGGAAATTATAATAATGAAAACCTTGTGTGTACCACAGCAGTGTCGACACTAAATTGAAGAGCTCATTCGGAGCAAAAAATATGGGTGGCACTTAACAGCCAAGGTCCAGAGTGCCAATGGGATGAAGTGGATAGAGAATGAGCAGCAATGGATGGTTCACCATGGGAGGTGAATGGTCTCACTTCTTCACTGTAGCAACCGAGCTCACTACGAGAGCACATTTTCAGTTAAGCTGGAACTAGCAAGATGTGTGCACAGTGGCTTCATCCATCAGTGAGCAACAGCAAGAGTAGACTAGGGACAGTTGAAAAGCGTTCCAGTGTTGTAAATACTGCCAGTCGCTTTTATATTCTCAACAGTTGTTTCAGGAAACACTATCAGTCTATGGCCACAGTCATGGCTGTTCATCTTGCCAATCCTTGCTTCAGAAGATATTCCTGGTCTCTGATCCACAGTCTCTCACAAATTATGTTCAGTATGGGTGCCACCTCATGAACTTCATTCCTTTCACCTGACCACCTGTTGTCTATCTTCAAAACGGGCACATGCCACTTCAACTCAAACTCTTCTATCTCTGCATTTGACACTTCCATTTTACAAGTAACACTGTACCTAAAACAAGAACAAACATGCACTGCTTTTATTTACTAAATGCAATGAAAATAATTTTGCAGTTGCACTCTCATAAAAGAGTAACACTACAGTTTATAAATTTCCCATAAATAATCGTTTCTGAATTTGTTCATTTTCTTTTCCTGGAAGTTTAGACCCACATGTTTCCAGATTTTGTAAAACAAATTAGTAATTGTCTCTCACAATAATTTGGAATTAGATAAATACAAATTAATAATAATCATATTAAAAAATAATTCACACACAGCACTTTCAGATCCCATTAACATCAATTTAGTTTGACACATAGGTTCCTAATGCAATTTTTACCACAGTAATTATGTCCTCTCATTTATGAAATCTTGTAGCAAATTGTAAATTTTGAGTTTCTGTTGCTAACAATGATAACATATGTCATCACATGGTAGGATGGCTATTTGTTGTGCTACTAGTAAAGGACATTCATGGTGGTAGTAATGGTAGTAGTATAGTAGTAGAAATAATAATAATAAAAAAAGAAAGAAAATATTTATGACTTTTGTGAATTTTTTTAAGTACTACAATATATACAAATTCTGATCTGCTTCAAGCATAAAAATGATTTGACAGATTGTTTAGATAGTAATGTGAATTGTGGACCGTAATATATTTCTTTCATTGTATACGGTGACAAATTTTATACCAACTAAAATTTCCTTAAAAATTTTGGTTAATCAAGAACAAATTTTTTTTTGTAGAAAAATATAAAATTTGCTGGCCCTTCATTGTTTCATACAATCTACCATTATTCCTCACTCGACCCCCCCCCCCCCTCCCTCTTGCGACCACCACCTAACCAAATTGTGGGAGTAAATGCTGATATGTGTTGAGGTGGGGAGGGGATAGATGTGTACATTTTGCTGCATACAATTTTCATTTGCATGCAGTTTTCAGATCATTTAGGAACTTGCAGCTAGCATTGGGGCATCTCCTGAAGGGGAAGTTTCACCCAGCCAAAGGATTTTTTAAAATTTTAGAGTTTTTAAGAGGTTCCAGTTTTTGATTCTCATTACCTCCAAAATTGTTTAACCTATCACATTCCAATTTTACACCCTCTTTAAGCCCACTGTTTCCCATTGTCACAGTGTACCATCAATCCCAGCTTAACGTTATGATTTTAAGGGGCATTAGATTTCAAACTGTTGTATCTGCAATATGATTTGCCGCTTCTGATTTTTGGTTGCACACAGTTTCCATACAGTTTGTGCTATGGACTTGCAATTTGGCATATGGACATATTATTTTTAATTTTGAGTTTTAAAGAGGTGTCATTCAATTCTCTATATTTATGAAATGGTTTTACCTATAGCTTTATAATTTGGCACGCTCCTTAATCCCATAAATTTCCATCCTCTCGTGGTGTACTATTGACCTCACCTAAGAGTAATGGGGGGTCAACTCTGAAATGGTTTGAGCTATGGCAACACGACTCAGTGCATATGCTCTGTTCAGGGTGATAAGGTGACAGCCCTTTGACCATTAATTTTTTTTTTTTTGAGTTTCAGGGATGTGTTATTTTTTAAAATTTGTCTCTCTACCCAAAACTTTTATTTTGTGGATTCTTCCCATACATTCTTGAGTGATTTGTAATAATTTCCCAGGTAAATGGGTCAGGCAAGAAATAACTATGTAAACATTTATTTATGTCAAATTCAATAATAATTTATGTAAATGGGACAGCTAAACATGTACACATTGGAATACAAAAGTTTAGGGCGACTAGGTAAAAATCTTATATTTCAAGTAAACAGGTTAAGTAAATTTTTACACATTGGAATATGAAAGGTTACAACAAGAACTACGATAACTAAGTAAAATGACATTTTGCTTAAAATCATAACTAAACAAAGGTAAAAGTGGTCAAGCAAAAATCTATACATTGTAACATAACATTTCAGGGCAATAAATGACTAAGTAAAAAGAATATTCCGCCAGATTCAGAAAACTATTGCAGTAAATGGGTTATGTATAAATCTTCACATCAGAATAATCTTCAGGATGAGAAACAACTAGGTAAAAATAAATATCAGTCTAATTTGGAAAAATATTTGGGTAAACAGGTTAGATAAAAATCTACATACCAGAATATGAAAGTCCAGGATGAGAAATGAATATGTAAATATAAATTTCTTTCAAAAAATTTACACTTTAGAATAAAAGTAAATATGTTATATAAAAATTTACACATAATATGAAATTTCAGTACCATAAGTGACAAGGTATAAATAAATTTTGGTAAAATTTGTGAATAAATTAAGGTAAACGGGCTACATAAACATCTTGATACACACCTCACCTGAATAATTCTGCAAGTTCCATGTTCCTGACCCCAGGCATTATGTGAACCATTGGTTGAATACTTTAAAATAAAACACACTCACGTATTCAACAGCACCTGTTTACAATGTAACTAATTTTAACTATGTTATTCTGGTCAGCACATATCTATTCTCTGCAAACAATATAATTTCCCTTCTAAAATTAAATTTTTAAACAAAAATGTATAGTATAGTTTATTCACTGTTATACTTCCAACTTTTCTGAAATCGTGCTAAAGTTCTACTTCCAGAATACTCTTCCACTTCATTCTAACAAAGCTTAGAAAATTACATCACTTTTGTCCTCACCTTCATCTATCTTCGGGCATACTCAGCTGTTATTTGTCACAATAATTAGTTGCAATATTGCTTCTTCCCCTTAAGGGCCCTGCCACACTATCAATTTTTTTGTATTCAAAAATATTTGAAATAAAATTTGAGGACAAAATACTGCCTACAAATATTTCCTTCCAACAAATTTTATCAAATAATCTTGAATGTGTTTGAAAATGTGTCACAGTGTAACATTTTTTTATTGGGAGAATCTAATTTGAAATAATATTAAAAAATAATTCTTATAGTGAGAAGTTGCTTTTGTTTTTCCATGTGGTCCATTAAAGGAAGAAATGTAAGTAATATTGTGATTTATTTTTGTTTCTTTACTAAATTAGGATTTCATTTATAAGATATGTTTCCTGCAGAGTTAAATTTTATGCCTCTGGGTTCATAATGGCATGTGCAATATTCTCTTAAAATAGCATTTATACCCAGATAGCTTCTACATAATTTATTTATCTTCATAACTTACTTCGTTTCCAGCAATTGTTCGTTATTTTAAGTTTCTGGACATCCATTTTTGCGGTGCACAATTCTGATTGGCTGACGCAATCCCACTTCAAATAAATTTTAGAACTGGTCCAATTTTCATATGTTTGATAAAATCTGAAGCCAGCCAACTTTTTCAGAAAAATATGGAGGCATTTATGATGTTTCGATGTCATAACTGTCCAACTTTATTTGACCAAACTTATTGGAAGCAGTTTGATGGAAAAATGACAAGTGTGACAGGGGCTTAACACAACTAACAAGAAGGGAACTAGTTGCTTACTGAAAGCTCTAGATTTAAGAGCAAGTTCTGTAGTCTTCAAAACTATGCAAACATACCTTTCTGCTTGGCCATTTCCCCGAGGGTTTGTACGGTGTACTGTGACTGGTTGCAATATTTTGTTTGAATACTTCACCCAGTGATTCAGGCGTGTAACCACATGATGTCAAAGTATCTCGTGCAGATTTTTCAATTTAGTATCCGTATTGTTAAGTACTGAGCATATTCTCGAGAGTGCATCAGCTGTATTGTTATCTTTTCCCGGACGATATATAATGTCGTAATAAAAATATGCCATCTCCAATTGCCAATGCTTGATCTTTTCGTTCTTGATTTTTTTCAGAGTGCTTGGTATCAAACATGAAGGAGCCTGATTATTGATCTGTAATTAATTTAAAGTTTATTCCTAAAAGAAAATGCCTCCACTTCAAAACACATTCAATGATTGCTTAATCTTCTTTCTCAGCAGCGGAATGGCATCTCTCGGTGTCTGAAAGAAGCCGGGAAAAGAATGTCAATGGATGACCAAACTGGGAAAGGGTGGCAGCAACCGCATTCTCAGAAGCATCAGTTTCAACTATGAACATTTCTTCAGGGTCAATGGATGCAACAGTAGCATTTTCTATTTCGGTTTTCAGAGTACTGAACTGAATGTGCTGAGCGCTTCAGCTGAAAAAGGAAATTTACAGTGAGTGAGAGGAACTATCTTGTCCAAGAACTTGGCAATCTGATTTCAGAAGTGTGAAAACATTCCTACAGTCTTTTTAAAGAAGCACTGTCAGAAGGAGGAGGAAGTTCACGAAGAGGTCAATCACTCTCTCAGTCTGGTTGGATTTTCTTAACATAATGTAGATCAGCAAGTTAAGAGAACGAACAGAGAATATATTCTTTTCATTGTTGACGGTCCGGTTGTATTTCTCGTTTGCTTCCACGAAAATTCTAAGATTTTCATTGTGCTCTTCTTGATTTTTCCCGCATATGGTAACATTGTCCAAGTACACAAATGTACACATCTACCAAAAAGTAATTGGGCACCTGTCCACAATGTTTGCTCGTTGCTTGTCACCCCGTTAGAATCTCATAGGACCACCTCTTGTGGCTATAACAGCAGCCACCCTGTCTGGCATGCTCTCTACGAGTGTTTGCAGGACATCCACGGGGATTCGTCGTCATTCCTCTTGCAACCATTCCATAAGTTGAACAATAGATTTTGGCCACGCCTGACGAGCCCTCACCTGGCGATCCAATTCGTCCTAAAGATGTTCTATAGAGTTGAGGTCGGGGCTCTGGGCGGGCCAGTCCAATTGGCGAACATTGTTGTTGGCGTACCACTGCATAGTAGCCTTTGAAACATGACACCTGGTATTGTCATCCTGGAAGTAACATGGGTCCATTCTGTAAAAACACCACAGTGTTGGGAGCATTTCATTATCCAGAATGTTACAATAGGCTTCTGTGTTCATGTTACCACCAACAAACACTACTGGTCCTATGCCAAAGGCCATGAAACACAAGTCAACTGACGTACTGAAATACCTATCTTCACGGGTGCCCAATTATTTTTTGGTAGATAGTGTATCTTCAAGATTTTCTGTTCGGATTGATGCTGTCGGGTGAGACACGAGACGAATGAAGACACTATTTACTTACTGTAGATGGGCACCAGCAGTGTTTCCCATACACCGCACTGTGAGACTCGGGTATCTCAGGGATGCTGTGGGTTTTGTGTGTCCATCTCACCCAAGCGTACTTACAAAACACTTTTCAATACTAAAAATGGCACTGTAATCGGGAGTCAGCTGGGTTGAAACGCTACAAGAAGACATAATTACACTGGTAGAATTTCTTTCATTTTAGCTCAGTTACACATTGTGCCAAAATGAATGTTTACAGTTACTCTCGGACGTGACTAGCCAGTTATGGTGGGTGATATTCGTGGTGCATGAGAGCACAATCTCAACAGGGTAAGGGGTCTACAGCCACTGTGATGGACTGCAGATTTTACAGGAGATGGGACACGGAGTATGAAGATTAAACAATACATGCACGTTAACTTTCGTTACTAACGCCTACTCGTCGGGACACATCCCCAAATCACGTGATGTGTAGCGGCAGTCGATACACTTAGCGGGCTAGAACTGAAAATAATACAGCCATACAAATTACACAAATATTACTTGCTGAGTATGGGGCATGACATGAATAGGCAAAATAAACACGCAGATGCATGCAAGTATTCTTAAATGGTGCGGATGCCACTGGTTGAAGTTAAGTTCGTAGCGGACCACGTGGTGCAGATGGAATCGCAGTAATTCTACATGAAAATTGGCAAATCATTACCGGATAAAATACAACGGCATTGGAAAAATTATTTCCTTCTGTAATCAAGCATACAAAAGCTCATAGCATGCCTGAGGATGGGAAAATCCAAACATGTAAAAAGACTGCGTGGTCATACATAAAAAGCATCAATCACAGAAAATTACACGAACCCTGAATTAAAACAGTACATATTACCCTGAGATTAACTATGGTGCACATGATATTACAAGAATTAGCCCTCTAAACGGAAGGATGGGGCAGATACAGACTTGGCGGTAACCCTGTGGCCGTAACACAATTAAACATGAAAAATACCCTGAAAATACATACATAAAAATATCACCCTTAATATTGCGTATAGCAATTAAGCAGAAGTTACAATTAAAAGCCGTAAGCCTGGGCGGACGGTGCCTGATTCACAAGTTGCGCGGGCAGCATGGCCTCTCCGACATCTTTCCTCCTCCTCTTGATTTAAGTTCAAAAAGCTGCAAGGGCTGCAAAGTATTAATTTAAGCGGAAGCATAATGCTGGGGAAGTCTGGAAAAACGTACACGAAGCAAAGGTAAACTACATGAAAACTATGGAAATCTAACTCAGTGTAAAAATATGAAGCGCGTACGTGACAGCGTCTTACCTCGTCAGCTCTCCTACAATGACTGCCCAGAGGCAGGAGTCACGCGCACCACGTGACCCCTGCCTCTGGGCAGTCATTTTATTCTTTATATGGTAGTTTAAATTTTTCTTTAATTTTAATTATTATTATTTTATTTTTTATTTGTGTATAATTTTTTCATTTTTGGTTAAAATACCTATATTTTTTGTTCATATTTGGTTACCTAAAGCACATGTTGAAGCACCTGTTTCTAGGTCTATAATTTTAGCTGGAGTTCTTTTAAAATTAGGGGGTTATGGTTTATTTCGTGTTTTTTGTATATTAATTGTTTCTGGTATAATATATAAATATATTTGAATGGGTATTAGATTATAAGTTGGTTTGTTTATTAGTATACCATGGCTGCCTACAGGGTTCACAAAAGCGGAAGTGCTATGCACGCTGAGCAAAAATATTAATATGTGAAAATAAATAGCACACACATTATTTTTAATACAAAATTATTAAAGCAATTTAAAATCTCAAACATTGTTATTAAAGAACTGTCCTCTGAAGGCTTCAATGCCTCAATATCAGTGTCCAGCTCTTCAGTGCAGCGTGCACTTTAAATTTCAAAAGCCAACATGACACAATATTAGGAAAAGAACACTTTTACACTCTATAACATATTTTGCCCTGAAAAAAACATACGTAATGTACTTTCAACACATTTGGACTCTGAAATAAAAATACCTAACACTAAGATAATTTCCCGTTGGGAAAGTCTGTGGTTGTGGCGGGCTGTGCGCACGTGCTACCCACGTGTCATTAGCGGTGAGTGCCGTCATGGCCTACCTACTTACCTAGCTACTTGGCCTACTGTTAGCCGGCGTCAGGATATTATCTCAATGACTCTTGCCACACCATTTTTAACTCCAAAAGGTATACTTTTAAATTGGTACAGATGGCCAAAGGCTTCAAAAGCAGTATATCCTCTGTCTTCTTCCTGGATTGGTACGACTTGGTTCAATTATATCTTCCTTGAGCGTTCATTCAACTTCCACTTCTATAAATTTGGAATCACTTTCAGTTTGACGTCGAGATTTTATAGTAAAGGCTGACAGTTGGAAGAAATATTTGCAAATGGAATGGCTGGAGGAACTTTTGCAGTTGCGAGTGCACAGATAGTGAGAGGAGGCTTCTTTCCACTAAACACCACTTCCAAACTTGTATGTTTATTGAGGAGTTCATGACCTATAATGATATCTGAGCATAATAATGGTAAAATATATTTTTATCAATGTATGCGTGTTCACTTATGGAGAGATCAACACAACACTTCCCAGTTGTAGTAAAGGTCAACAAAGAAGAAACCATTGAAAACTTCCCATGACTTTCTGATACTTTAAGTCCCAGATTTCGGATGACATGGTCACTGACGAAGCTTGACGTGCTTTTTGTGTCTTCAACAGCAGAGACTTTAGTGCCATTTATGGAAATCGGTATAATGGTCTTAGAAAAGCCTCCCAAGGAAGCAATAATTTTCTCAGAATTAATAATAAAGGAAGCAACCTTTTTTAACTTCACAGATTTTCTATACACAAATTACAGTTAAGAATCTCTAGCAGGGCAGCTGGACCTTGGATGTCTATTTTTGTCCTCCAAGCTGAAGAGTTTATGAGTGAATGAGTGGCTGAGTTCTGAGCGATAGATGACAAGCAGCGAGAGAAGTGACCAACGGAAGGGAAATCTTTGATTGCAAGTATCAATCAGAGAAGAGTGTGGCTAGTAGACTGGACTATTGGACTAGACGCATGAGTGAAAGACATTACAAATAATGGCCACAAATAGACTGAACACGTGAAAATGAGGAGTATGAGTTAGTTAACTGTAACCAAACAGACTTTAAGGACGTTAATTAGAGTTGAAATAAACATTAAATATTGCATCATTGTTTAATAAAAAGGGTAATAGTGGAGACGGACAATTGAATGCTGTAAATAATAACTGTGTAAATAAATTAGAAATAAAATTTAGTTCTTTTATTTTTATTAAGACTTTCATCCCTCACAAACTCAGATACGCCCCACAGGCATCCTTGTAACACTATGTTAGAATGGACTGTTACGTCTGATGGCCGTAATGAGTGTGTCCTTGTTAATTTAAAAGAAATAATAGGTCCCTTAAAATCCTGAAATCTTATAAAATTTTAACAAAAGTTAATAAAACTTAAAGTTTATTCAGTCATACAAAACCTCCTTGGCTTGTAGTTATTATCCACAATAAAATTTCATACCTACCTGAATTAAGGTGCTAAGAGAAAACACTTAAGTATCATAGATTAAAGTATGCCAAAACTGAATACTACAATATTTTCTTTAAAAAAAATATTTTGAGATACAATATACAAATAATATTATAAATGCGGCTATAAGAGTGGGCCTTCAAAACTTTGTAAACAAATAATATTATGCAGAAAATGTAAACAAACAGAAAATTCAAGATAATATTACCAAAGCCGCAGTTACTTTACACCAGCAAGTCCCAAAAACTCCAGATGACCTAAAGCACTGCATGGTTGAAGCATATACTACACTATTGAGGGCAACTGTCATCTCCATGTTGTTGTCTCTTGCCAATTGAGTGGACATGTGCATTCGGGGAATGGTGGTATTTTCGAGCACACGATGAAGTAGGCACAACATGGATCCACTAGTAATTAAATGCAGACATGCGAGATGAAAATAACCAACCATTCCTCTGGGAGCAACTGATTACAACATTTTGGAACCTTTATTATTTGTGATTATCAATGTTTTTAGGAATATTTTTCCTCGACAGCTACCTACTAGCCACTGTTGTGCAGGACTAGAAATACAAATGGCACACATGCATTTGCCAAGTCCCACACAGTAATTGTACGAGACTGTGCATGTGAAATATTTATGTCCACAGATTGATTACAATTAATTCACAGAGCAATCATGTCTGTTTCACAGCCTGCACCAATGCAACTAAAGCGTTGAACCTTGCAGTACATCACATTTTGCAATGTAGGGAACACAGTTATACATTTGTAATTCTGCTCAATGTGTGCAGCGAGGCACGCGTAGGACTCTCCACTGGACATCTCCCAGCAGATGACGCAACCTACTCCACCACAGCTATAGTGAAAGGCATACACCTATGAAACCCCATATATTTCAAAAGTGTTCGTCAGATTTTCAAAATAATCACGTCACTGAACTCGTCACTTAATAACATGTTATGCTACTGGGAGACAATAGCATATTCCCATTTTAAAAAACCAATTTGATATTGTTATCTTAGTTGAGTTGAAATATTTGGGAAACTCTTGAATACGAGGTCTTGAGCCGATGAAGGTGAAATATGGTGAGAATGGAACAGCACCAGAATGCAAGATTGGAGGAAATGGGAGATCCCTAAGAAAACCTGCTGACCAGATTTCGTTCATGCAATAAAGTCTTTCATTTTTTCTTCCTTATTTTAATATGTGACCAATGGCCACAAGACATCATCACTTTAACATAAAATACTTCATTATTTAGTTTTGAAACCATATGTTGTGTAACTTACAATTACATGCAACAAGGGAAAAGCCAAGCAATACTTCATAAACAGTTAACAAAAAACTTTTTTTATATAAAATTAAAATTAAACGTGTAAACATAACATTTTCAGTTCTGTAGAATCCAAACCAACTGAAATGAGGTACAGTGTGAAAGAACCTTAAAAACATCAATATGCACTCACCTGGTTCCAATAACAATACTAGTAGGATTATCACTTTCTTGAGTTATCTTGCTCATAAGGTGTGGTACATCTGTGAAACTGTTCTTGTCTATGAACGAAAATACAAATATGTTTGCATCTGCCTTCTGTCTGCACGCCTACAAGTAAATAAGTTTCTAGATTATTAATAATCACCAAAGGGCAAAGTAACATAAACCTACAGTTTACATAGAATTTCTCAGCTGCTCAGCGACAACCTATGTACACCACTCGTCTTCAAGTCGACTAACCATAAACTCCCAAAAGTTTTTATGTGGTTACAAGCATATTAAAACTAAAAATAATAAATATATACTATCCCACAATATTCAGTAAAAGCCTGATATAACGCGGCTGCTAGGGGACATAACTTAGACCTGCGTTATAGCTTTCCGCACTGTTCTGGGAGTGACCAAGTACAGTAGCAAAAAAAGCCAGTGTTCTAATGTGGCGTCGCACCTATCTGTCAAACACAGGGCAAGTCTTGCTATCGGAACTTTATTTTCTTTATCTGCATCACTGGACTTGACAGCACCCAAGGGAGAAAAATAGAAGGGAAATGTGCTGTGATGAAGGGTCATATGCATTCAAGAAAGAATAACTAAAAAATACTGCATTTTCCAGGCAAAGGATGTACTTATTCCACCAAGGGCAGTGTTCGCTGTGAGTTGTTTGTCACGCGGGTTAGGGGTTAACCCCCCTCCCCTTGCTGAGATGGTATGGAAAAAAATGAGCATTAGAAAGTAAGCTCACATCCAAACGTCGAATGCACGCTTGCACTGCAGATGGGGTCTATCAGTGCCTCACAAATTGTGAAACATGTCGTTTATCTGTCTGATTTGAATTCTACAACAAAAGGGGTAGGGGGGGGGGGGAACAATTATTTGTGGTATGCAAGGAAAATATCCACAATAGCTCGTCCGCTTGGAATTTTTTTTTCGAAAATAGGAATATATACCACATAGCCATATATATATATATATATATAATAATCAAAGTGTCTATATCATAATTATAATGATTACATAGAGCTATACCCCATAGGAGATTAATTATAGGCCTGTAAATGACTTCAAAGCATAAATTTTGAGACGCATCTCAAATTTTGTATTTTTTTTTTAAATAGGAAAACATACCACATAACCGGTATATATACATTATAATCGAAGTGTCTATATCATAATTATAACGATTACTTAGAGCTATAGCTATATGAAATTAACTATAGGCCTGTAAATGACTTTGAAGCATGAATTTTAGGCACGCCTCAAATTTCGGAATTTTTTTTAAAAATAGAAAGACATACCGCATAGCTGGTATAAATAAATTATAATCAAAATGTCTACATCATAATTATAATGATTACATAGAGCTATACCCCATAGGAGATTGGTGAGACGGGCTGCTGTTATCGCTCGTGCCTAGATCGTCGGGGCTTGAGCAGCTGTCGGTCGGTCGCTACAAGATTATTCTGGCGGGCAGCGGCAAGACAACCGCCGCCGCCACTGCCATCGGTACAGGGCTGGTTCAATTCGTAACAGTGGCCCGATATTGGAAAGCATGCTGATTGATGCTCTTCACGTCAATGTGTTGAATTTCTATGCAATTTAGGCGGCATGTTGACCTCTGCACTGGCATGATGAGGCTCGGCAATGTTTACAGGAATATAAAAATTTTGTTCGGTCTACTTGAAATATTAATTATCCCGAATTCTTCAAAAACTTCTGACGTGGCATATACACGCACACGGCCTTACTCACCAATATGGTAATATAAGAACACATATTATTTGCATATACAGAAAACAATACAATATTGGTTGTAAAGAATCGGTAAAATAGATATCTGCACTAAAAGGAGGGAGAAAGCACCAGCTCCCTCCACCTCACCCATCAACGTCCCCGACTCATGACCACCCGCCTACCTGACCGCACACTTTCCACTTATTTACTCAGGCCGGGGGACATAAATTGCCCCGCAGTATAACCGAATCCGCGGTATTCCGGTCTTCCACTGTATTTCACTTGGTGGTCAGCTTGTGGTAACATGTCTTAACGAAACCAACATCCTACATACAAAGGTCTATACCAGCTGATGTGTAAATGAATGAAAGTAAAAATCATGATTGTGATTTTGACAGTCCTGCTGGACCACACCAAACATTAGGACAGGAAAGAGTTCATGCATAAATTATTATTATATGCAACTCTTGATTTGACTACCCCGGGTATAACGACCTCTACAAGTAACAACCCTTTTCTCAGGCACCGTAATAAATATGGCTGGAAAAAAAAAAGAAAGAAAATTTGTAGGGAAATGGGTAGAAAAATAAGTTTGTTGCATTTATTATGGTTAAAAATGATTGTGATTACCCTCTTGAGCTGTACTACAGTTAGACCTTGTTAATTCAAACTCAGTTAATTCAAAATTCTATGTAAAATGAAGTGGTGGTCAGTCCCCGAACATATGATTGGATTTTGCATGCTTTGGAGTTTGGTTAATTAAAAATTCTGCAAATTATGCAATTCAAAGTAAAATTTCCTCAAAGTGTACGAAAAACTCAGATAATTTATCAATGATGCATTGATTACTGTATATTCTTACTGTGTAAGAAACTATTCATTGTAAGTGGCTACTAAATGCATCAGGACGCCGGTGCATGGCGGCTGCCTTGTGTGTACCGGCGGCCAGGCAGCAATTGAATTGAACAAGAGCTGTCTCTTCTCCTTCCTTCACCAGTCTGCAGACAAAGAACTACAGTCTGCCCTTTTCTGTCCTGTTTATCCTCCTGCTCATTTTTTTTACCCGAACTTGATGTTTACAGGAAAAATTAAAGCATGAGAGATACAGAAGTTTGTGTCAAAAATAGATTTTCGTAACGATTTAGTTTTTCATTATAATACATACACTTGCAATTAGGCTACCGCCTGGTGGCAAGCTCTCCCACCTCTCCTTCACCCAACCAACTCATCAAACCACTCCCTTCCTGAACTTTCCAATGCCCATCACAAATACCAATTCCTCCCTCAACACATTCCACTCCCTCACAGACCTCACAAGCATGGACTGCCTTCCCCGCTCCGTTCTCCTCCACACCCTTTGAAACTTCTCACTGTTGTTTCCTCTTCCTCTTAATACCCTCTTACTTAGCTTGCAGTGTAGCCTTCCCCATCCTCCCTCTTCATTTACCACCATGTACATCCTGACTAGCCATTCAACTTTCCTACTGTCCTTCAATGAGCTCCACCCCATTTTGTGATGGGCTGGACCACGTCGCCAATTACCCTCGAATTATCATTATTTAACACTAATAATAAACTATTTAATCAGCAGGCTGGACCACATCACCATAATCACCCATTCGAATAATTACTGTTTTTTGGTTACCTGACATTTTTATGGTGCAATGCCCGGTAGGCACGAACATTTAACCATGCTGGTTTTGGTATTAAAAACTCTAATAACAGCTTACATCTAGTAGTATTCTGAATTTGATATATAAATGTAGGCTCTTCAAGCTAGTAGGACTTTCACGTCATTTAGACGTTAGGCAAGGGCCATGAAGGCCAATGTTTAAATGATCGCGGAATGTTGGTCTCCTATCCGAGATTTGATAAGGGTGGAAAGTAATGATACATTCTGTAACCAGTTTGCAAACCCTTATGAAAGTCTATGACTAAGTCATTAATAATGGAATTTGTGGTTGTAAACATTTGTAACCCAGACAGTAATTATGACAGTTTTGGTCTTAAAATTTTGCAACCAAGACATGCCTTATTAAGGTTGTGTTGTTAACCTTGATGCGTGCCCCTTATACTACTAATCAACTACGATTAAAACTCATCCCTCTTTACGTGAAGTATACCCTTACTTACCTACATAAAAGTTGTTTACTTCTACCATCCACGTGTGTTGTGAATGCAACACTTAGCACATAAATTCTCAGCAGCATAAATCTCCCAGGCAGCTGAGCAAGTGGCCACATGGTTACGCAACCAGCGATCATGCCGGCTCCCCCGCTCCTCTCCCTCCCTAGCTCTGAGTACCAACAAGCTTCAGCCACTTCAGGCATGGCAGAGAGCCGCCGAAGATACTCGAACCAAAAACAACACTTACAAGAAGGTTCCTACATCCCATGCCGGCCTCCATGGCTGAAGGTCGTCACACGCCTTCCCCACATCCCGCTGTGGCAGCCTAGACTTCGCACTATATAAGCCCGTGCACAGCAAGGCTCAGGAGTCATTCTTGCATCCTCTTTCGCGGCATCCCGAGCACTCCTCAGTGCTGGGACCTCCAGAGATCTACCAAGTTTTAAGTACGTCCCCAGCGACTAGTTCCAACAACGACGACTAGTCATCCAATGAACAGTGAACACGCTCACACTTATTAACTTCACTTTGTCTCTTCTAGACACCTGCTTCCTTTACTACAGTTTAGCAGTAAAGTATTTTGCACGTCTAGAACAATCTTTCCCTTGTTAAACCTAGGACCAGGTCACCTACACTTGCCTAACGTAGGTAATCTTTAGCATCCCACTGTTCGGTAGGAGGTAGCAGAAGTCACGCGTTTAATTGTTTTTTCAATAAATATAATTTTGTTCTCTATCCTTACACTTTTTCATTTACTCAGTATATTTCTATTTCGCCAGCTCGGAACAATTCACGTTGTGCACTGCCGACAGGAACCAAGTATTTTTCTAAAACCGAATTAGCTTTGACTATGGTCTCCCTTCAGGAGTCCGTTTGTCTAAAACACATCTATTAGACGACCGCCTATTTCTTCCCAACCACCCGAGCATTGGTACTGCTGGAGGGGAGGAATAGAGGAGCAACAACCACTAGGATTACCTTCATCCAAGGAGGGGCAGCAAGTCCAGGTTATTTCCTTGTTTTGAGCACTGATAGTGCTGGAGTGACCATAGCTTGAGTCTTGCCGTTCAACCTTGTCTGAATTCACATCCAGTAGAGGCACTGGTGGTCCAAATGGCTTAATGTCTCTGATCAGCCTGCCAAGCGTGGGGGATCAGTGGAGACTTTTACAGAGCTCGTGCCAGCAAGAAGCTACTGGACTGACACTGTTAAATTGTTTCTCGAAAAGGTGCACTACATGTGTTGTTTAAGCAGCAACACACTATGCCTTACAAGGTAAGGCACGTCAAAGGCATAGGGAGCAAAACCTAACTTTTCTTGCTTCCAAACAGTGATCTGCACGCACCCCTCCTACGCAGCAAAGTCAGGCAGAATGGGACAGCGCTGTCGCACTAAGGCACCAAGCAGTCATGACTGCGCCCGTGGTATTTGTATATTTTCCATCACATATTCACACCAGCCAAGAGTACCACCCGGTTGTGAGAGGACTGGTTTACAGGACCGAGGCTAGGTACGGCCTGGCTAATCCCAGGTTTTGGAGCCGGGAATCTGCTGCCTGGAATAGTCAATATGGCATGAGATAACCCAGCATCCATTGAGTTGAGACCAAGGATTGTAACCTCAGCTTCATTAGCATCATGGAGGTCATCCGAATAAGTCAGTAGCTAGCACCTCTCGCCAGTCACCGATAAACCTGTATGTAACCGTGCACTTGGTCTAGCGCATTGAATCTCGATGACCATGCCACACAATCAATAGCCGGGCACCCATCAAGTGATTTTCTGGTGTCCAAATTGGGGCGTAAGACTATTAACTGTACGCAGCGAACAGCCAAACTAAACCAACCAGTACCCGGAGAACTAAGGGTCAAGTGGAGAAGCGTAACGGACTTCGGGGAGTCCACGAAACACCCTGTGGCACCCATAGCCATTAAAATGTCAGCCTCAGAGATTAATGCAACCACAGGCAAAAACCATGACACTGAGCATGACAAACCCAACTCTTAGTGTAGCCTTGCCAACTGTCCGAATGTACCTACTGCACCCAGATATTCCATTTCCTATGCCTACGCTGGCCTGACGAGACCCATGACACAGTAGGGTTGGAGTTCAGATGTGAAGCCAGTCGCCAACAACCTACTAGCTTCTGTAGCGAAATCACTTGCCCTGGCCGAGACATTAATCGTATACGGTGCATGTCACGCAGAGAACCCTACCATCACCTCTGTATAGGATGGCCCAACGAACACGTCTCTATGCCCAGGATGGCCTATCAGTGCGAGAGGTGCCGACGAAAGCATACCTCTCACTCCAGCAGGTCAAAGCTGTCCCGTATTTATATACAACTGGGGACGGCACCCGGCCATCCAGCCACCAGGAGAGACAATGACATTCAAATAACAGATTTCGCAGGCTGACCCCATGAGGATCCAGCAGCATTCATACAAGAATGGAAAAGGGAATTCATTGAGACGGACCTACTAGCAAAACAATGGGTCGACAGGGCCCAGTTACATTTGGAAGGCCTAGCCTTAACATGGTGGGAACGATAATGCAAGTTCCTGAACAACTGGAAACAATTTAGCAATAGACTCAATGCTGAATTCACTGGTGAGGAGGAGGTAGTTCGACTAACTATGCAATTCTATAGCCAGACCCCTAACATGGATGAAGAGGCAGAATTGTTTATAAAAAACAAGGTGCGAATTTACCACCACCTTTTTCCGGCAGTACAAGGTGAAGAAAATTGTGTATGGCTCATAGTTCGAATACTATTACTGAACCTGCATAATTTTCTACAAACCCCGAAGCTGCAGTCAATAGCAGAGCTGATAGAACGTGCACGAGAAATAGAGCGCAATCATGCAGAACAAGCCGAGCTAGACCGTAGGCAGGTAAACAAGGGGAAGGAGGGGAGAACACTGACAGGCCACGCGGCCGCCCCTACACCGCCGGAAATCCCAACCTTGGCTTCCCCTCCCCGCTACCATGTGCTGCCAAAGATTCTGTATTGTGTCAGTCGACATCACAACAGAGACTGCCCCACGAAGAAAAAGAGGGCGAACCCGGAACCAGAACAAGGGGGAGAAGAACCCACAGTCACGCTCTTAAATTTAACAAAAGGGCATGCTTCCCCTGAAGTGCCCCGTGTAGAGGTCTGCCTTAATAATGGAAACAGTGTGGCGATGCTAGATTCGGCCGCCACAGGTAATTTGATAAGAAACGACCTACTCACACCCTGCCAAAGAGCTCAACTGACCCCCGTTACAAGTAAGGTCAGGCTCGCACAACCAGATTGCTTCCTTCAGGTCAAAGGAGGCATAAAGTTAACAATCGGGATACATCGTAAGACATCCTAAGTTAATTTTATAGCTACACCCTATATCTGGGAATCCATGATGTTGGGGCAACCATGGATACATCAACAGCACTGCGACCTCTATGGACAACGCCGCCTTCAACTGGCAAGAGAGGGAGGAACCTTCATCAACTGGGAAGGCAGCCAGCTGAATGCTGCCCCTCCACGTAACCCGATCCGCCTCCAACGATGGTAGCAACGAACCAGCCGGCCCTAAATCACCCAATTAGAAGTCAGGCCCAAAGAGCCTGTTGACATCATGGGCGGCCTCAGTCCAAAGAGGCCCCAGATCAAGAGCTTTCGAGGCCCTTGACCTCCAAACGAAACCCAACACCCAAAAGGACAACTCCCGACGTCGAGCCAAGGCCAACGAAAAGGCCTGAGACCCGAACCCCGGAACCTGACACGGAGCCAACCCATTCTCCACCCAGGAGAATAGAGATGCAACAGCGCCGAGGAGAATTCTCTATTAAATCCCTGCCCTCGACGTCGACCATCAGACTGGACCGAGCCACCCTTACCTGCACCGAAGTGTCTTGGTGAAGTTCCAGAGACAGGGGATACAGCCAGACATCCTGCAGATCAAATCGGATCAGCCAAGAGATCCAAACCGCAGACAGTGAAGGAGGTGGAAGCAATCCGAGCACCTTGCCTTCCACCTGGTTCAACTCCTGAGCCAGAAATCGAGAACGTGCAGGCTTCTATAAAGCTGGTTCCTGACTACAAGGAGCTAACATGTCCGCCACTAGACCACCGGGGATACGCTCCAGACGAAAGCATGGAGGCCGCTACTAGACCACCGGAATACGTCCACGACGTGAGCCCGGATGCCTACGCCACTAGACTACCAGAAGGCGAACACACCACAGAGCTAGCTAAAACCCAGCAACCGCAAGAAGCGACAGAGGTCAAGGTAGTTCCAGCTTCCACGAAGCCGACCACTGTTACTGTCGACGATGAATCGCAGCAGACATCGAGCATAACCTACGGCAGTGCTCCATCAGAACCTCCTGCTACGCAGGAACCTTCGCCCCTCGGCGCCGTTGAAGACGAGAGGCCCGTTCTGCCTCCCACTCAACTGGTCGCCAATGATAAGAGCGTAGAAACTGTTGATGCATCCTACTACCTGACATGGTGCAACTCCCGCAGTCATAGTCGAGACTCCTCTTCCTCACATTGCCTCGCCACAGGACCTCGATGTCGATACCAGTGATGCCTCCAACTACCCAGCCCTACAGCGAGACGCACCACCAATAGCCGAGGTCGAGCATGGTGATCTGCAGCTCCCTTACGCTGCCACAACAGGCGCCGAGACCATCGACGCCTCCCACTACCCTTCACCTAGAGCAACACCCGCAGTGGAGGTCGAGAGTTCTCTCCCTACCACTGCCTTGTCACGGGACCTGGACATCGAGACCGTCGATGCCTCCAACGACCCAACTGCACGACGAGATGCGTCCGCAGGCAAGGTGGAGAGCAGTCTCCTGCCGCAACTCCCTTGCCCTGCACCAGCGGAGAAACATCCTGCCCTACGAGTAGGAACCCGTGCAGTCGGCGTGGAGGACCTTGAATCACTCCCCCGCACTGCCACAACGTCCCTTGTAGCTGTGCCCTCTCTATCGATTCTGGCAGAAGCAGATGCCACAACACCACGTGCTAAACCAAGACGCCTAATGCCATCTTGTGCCGCCAAGGCAGACTCAACGCCTGGCCGGTAAAGAGAATCACAGTGGCGACCTACATCAAGGTAAACGTGGCCGTACCCCCTGAATGCTGAAATACGTCCCACGGGCAGGCCAGCTAAACCAAAGCTCGACAAACACAAGTAAGTGCAGTACTCGACGAAGTTAAATACATGTAGTTGTAACTGCGATACACATTACAGGATTCATTATAGATCTGTATTAAAGTGACATTTAATCTAACAGAGTCAAAGACAGTGAGATAGGCAAAGACACTCGCATTTAGACTAGATTAAATATTGTGTATCCAGTAAAGTGCCTACACAGCTGTCATCTCATCAACCTGGGGAAGTGTAGGAAATGGTGATGTAAATGCTACAGACAGTTATTTAGACACTAGACTATGTGCAAACTGAACTTATAAATACAGCAGTCATTACGCTGTATGTAATTAAGGCCAGTAAAAACAGATGATTTGCACCTTACCGACGACAAGGTTCCGTAAGAATAAGTGGCTGAGAGCCCACATAAAAAGGTAGTATTACTTATGGACGCTCACCACAGTGCTGGTAATAACTACAAACAGTGTGTCATGTACAGACGCTCACTACAATGCCAGTGATAGTTGAGGACAGAGACTTCGATGAAAAATGGACAACCGAAAGGTAAAGAAACAATTAAATTTTTGTATAAAGAATTCGATGTGTAGGTACACTCTTAAATATGCCAGCGAGTTTTACAGTGTATGTGTGAAGATCACCTTCAAGAAGAATGCAGTTTTGTACAAAGGAGTTTTTATGTTATGCATTTGCATGCTCATGATTTTCTAGTGTATGTGTTTTGTTTACAATATCTTATGCACCAACTCAATATCAAACCAAAGACTACCACCTTTTCACGATGAGTCTTCATCGCAACCCGGGGGGGATGGGGCAAATTGATGCATGCTGCTTAGACTACTAATCAACTACAATTATGACTCATCGCTCATTACATGAAGTATACCCTTATTTCAACCTACGTAAGAGTTGTCTACTTCAACCACCCACGTGAGAGTTGTGCACGCACCACTTTGAACATAAATTCTCTGCTGCTTAAATCTCCCAGGCGGCTGAGCATGTGGCACATCTTATGTACGCCCCCAGTGTGACGACACTTCTGGCGAAGGGTTAAAAGTCTCACAAGGACCAAACGCCCCCCCACAATGCTGACACAAGAAAAGCACACATGGATCTAGTTGCATCCAGTATGTTTACTTACCACAAATACGAGAAAGCCAAGCCGAACCTGCACAGTGTTCCAGCGTCTTTACAATGTGATATATATATATATATATATATATATATATATATATATATATATCTCTCTCTCTCTCTCTCTCTCTCTCTCTCTCTCTCTTGTGTGTGTGTGTGTGTGTGTGTGTGTGTGTGTGTGTGTATATATATATATATAAAATTTTATTTCTTAGCACACTTCAAAGAACAAAATAGTATTTCTGAAGCAAGGTAGTTATTTTTAAATATACTGATAAATTATGAGTCGCCAAATAAGAACCCTGCATTAAAGAATCCTCTGAAGGTAAATTAAAGGTTATGGAAAAAACACAAGCTAAATCAGGACATTACAACTTTAACATTTATTTACCTCACTAACTAGAACAAATTACTCGCATAATAATTACTTGCCACAAGATAACCATTATTAAAATTTCAAGATTTATAACAAAAATAATATCATGAGTTTCAATAGCATTTTTTTGTGAATTTTTAAATTTTATTTCACACAACTTTAAAGAGAATTAATTACTGGGGATCCCCTGTGAAAAGACCACATGTGATAATATTTGAAGCTCGGCAGTAGCCGAGTTAAAACTTTTACTAAGCCAACATGGCGACTTTAGTTAAGACAACATTTCTGAAATAAAATTGCATCAAAAAAATTATTTTTAAAATCACGAAGATGAAAGTGAATGTCCAATAATCAGGCTTGTCTGACAAAAAAGATAAGATAAATTTCCAGTTATTTTACACCAAACAGATCCATGCTCAGGCATAAGCACATGCAAAAAAAATCAAAATTTTTTGTCTGTAGACGAGGCGAGGCTAGAAGACAGGGTATCATGAGCAGTGGAAAATCTCAGATGTTCGAAACAGGCATCAGGCTGGAAAAAGACTCCATACCAGGACCAAATTGGTCGCTCTCGTGCTGGGACGACTAGGCACTCGGTACGACCGACAGAATTTAATTCGCCATTTTGTAACAGTTGTATTTTGGGGTAACTTGCCCAGTGTATCTTGTGATGGCTTTCTGTATTACTAAATGGCCAGTTATTTGCGTAAACACTTCACACATTTTAGTGTAAAAAATCAAAGTACTAGCTGGGTAACAGCAAATTTATGTACCTGAGAAATATTTGCATTGTACCCTTTTCTTATTGTAACTTGATGTTTTATGTATATTTTAATTAATTTGGAATTTAGGGGTAGGGAAATTCATGTTAGCTTTTCCTCATGTAATACTGATAACAAATGAAAAGAAAAATAATAACAATAAAAAAACAATTACCACACTTCTTTGTTTCTGATATACGTAGTTTTCACTAGTCAACGCACCCTTACATTGTACAAGTAAATGGTTCTTTTGGATGGCTTTTGCCATTTGATTCTCTGTTGGTTTTACTATGTTTTTATGCAAGGCCAGCCTTGCCATGCCCTTGGCTTAGGGCGTAGCACAGTCAGAATTTCTTTCATCACTGATGGCCTATAGTTCCCTTCTTCATCATCATCCTGCCCATGCCTTCTCCACCAACCTTTCACACATCTTGCTGCCCTTCTCTGCACCTTTTCCCGCTCTCGCACCTCCACGTGTGGATCCCATACTGCTGCAGCATATTCTAACATTGGCCATCCATTGTGCAATATGCCTTCTCCTTCACCTCACAGCTGACTAACTTTAGCACCCTTCTCAACAAACCCAGAGCCCTTCTTCCCTTTGCAACCACACTCTCTACCTGTTTTTTCCATTGAGGTCTCCCTGCAATACAGTCCCTAGATACTTATATTCTGCTGCTTCTATCTCTTGTCCCTACCATCTGTACATGTCCCTGATTATCACCTTCTTCCTTGTAAACCTTACTACCTTAGGTTTTCTTACATCTATCTTCATTTTATTTTCCTGGTCCACAACCCTATCTTGTCAATGTCCACCTGCAAAATTCCCCCCACCCCTCTTCTCTCTTCAGCATACACAACGCAATCTTATTTTTCCCTTATCCCCAAACCCATGTCATTTACCATTATGGTAAATAACAAAGAACCCAGCACGCTTCCCGTGGTACCCCTGACGTAACCTACCCTTCCTCCGATATTGCTTCCCCCACTTTCACCCTCTGCCAACTGAGGAAGTCCCCTATCCATTCCACTACCCTACAGTCCGGTATCAGCCCCTCCACTTTCTTCATCAATGTCCCATGGGGCACCTTATCAAATGCCTTCTCAAAATATATGAAGCAGGCATCCACCTGCTTCCCCTCATCAACTACCTGCACCAGACACTCTAATAATATGAGTGGAAGGAAGGAAAAGTACAATGCAGTCTATTTCAGAAAAATTAAAAATACTGTATATACTAGTTTACATACTTTCAGGAAAAAATATATATTCCTTAAATGAAACTGCATCAACAATTTGTGGTGTCCTGTTTAGTACAGTATATTTCTGCATATTTTACACAATTTTTGTACCATTTTAAGTTGAAAGTTCAGGGTTCTTAAATTTGGTGTGAGCATTGGGAAATTTTTTTTTTGAAGTGAGGTTTTAAAATGATGCACCCAAAAGGATTTCAAAATAATGTAGTAAACACGTCCACATTAACAAGTGCCATATGCTTAAGCGTGAGTAAATGAGTGGTAGCATAATGATGCATGGAGCATCTACTTGTTAAGGAAAAAAAAAACTTGATTTTCACAATGCTGCCATTTTGAAAAGACCAGCGTTTCACATACAACAGTGCTCAAATATAATTTTCTTCACTCAAAAATAGCTGCCAGAAAACAGAAGGTCCAACATTTCACTTGTCACAGAGTTTTTAGTTTCTAATGCTTCCTACAGATTGCAGTATATCACTAAAAGAAAGCCTGGTCTGTATATCCTGAGAAATGGCAGTAAGAACTCAATCTCATAATGATTATGGTTGGGTGGTGTTTAACAGCTGAGGTATTCTTTAGTACCAATGAGGGTGATGTAAGGTCAATATGAAGCAGTGATGAAAGTGCAATAATGAGGGGAAACAAGAATGCACAGAGAAAATATACTCGTCAATAGTAACATCTTCACACACACGCAAAAATCCGTAAACAAACTGGGTCTGCTGTTGTGGGAGGTGGGAGACTAGTAATTTGAACACACTGTCAACAAAATGTAAGGTAAAAATCTGTTGCCATTAATTTTTACAGCTTACTGACAGCCATACAAGCACTGATTGCATCTACAGAGCATGCTGACCTACACTTACAGGTAAAATGTGACTGTACTTCTTGATACTGCCATCTCCTGCATCCCAAATTTGAAGTTTGAAGAGTATTATTTTGTCCCATATCTTGACAGGCCAGTATATGTTGCTCTTCCTAATGCCCAGTGTCTCTGTGTAGGTGCTAGAATTTTTAGAGGCAGCACCACACATCCTGGCAACAGTTGCAGACTTTCCCACGCCTGACCTGCCACTGACAAACACCTTGTACGACACTTCTTCAATGCTGTGAGGCAGACCAGGCCTCTCTAGTGTTCCTGCAACACCACAGCAAATATACACCATTAAATGTACCAGTATTCAAGGCGTTATATAAGCGGTTGAGGAGTAGAGGTCCTACTACATATTTTAACATGGATCCATGCAAGAACGTCTTCATACTATAGCAGAGCTCATACATTCACTGGTATAATAAATGGCCACAGTTTGTTATTTTACTCTTTGCAAGTTGTAAGTGGGTGGTTTTCTCTTGGTTCACGACATTCACAAATGTAATAGTAGTAGTAGTGGTAGTAGTAGTAGTGGTAGTAGTAGTGGTGGTGGTGGTGGTAGTAGTGGTGGTGGTAGTAGTAGTAATGGTAGTAGTGGTGGTGGTAGTGGTGGTGGTGGTGGTGGTGGTGGTGGTGGTGGTGGTGGTGGTGGTGGTGGTGGTGGTGGTGGTGGTGGTGGTGGTGGTGGTGGTGGTGGTAGTAGTAGTAATGGTAGTAGTGGTGGTGGTGGTGGTGGTGGTAGTGGTGGTGGTGGTGGTGGTGGTGGTGGTGGTGGTGGTGGTGGTGGTGGTAGTAGTGGTGGTGGTAGTAGTAGTAATGGTAGTAGTGGTGGTGGTAGTAGTGGTGGTGGTAGTGGTGGTGGTGGTGGTGGTGGTGGTGTGGTGGTGGTGGTGGTGGTGGTGGTGGTGGTGGTGGTGGTGGTGGTAGTAGTAGTAATGGTAGTAGTGGTGGTGGTAGTAGTGGTGGTGGTAGTGGTGGTGGTGGTGGTGGTGGTGGTGGTGGTGGTGGTGGTGGTGGTGGTGGTGGTAGTAGTGGTGGTGGTAGTAGTAGTAATGGTAGTAGTGGTGGTGGTAGTAGTGGTGGTGGTAGTGGTGGTGGTGGTGGTGGTGGTGGTGGTGGTGGTGGTGGTGGTGGTGGTAGTAGTAGTAGTAAAGTGAGCACTTTTGAAAGCCCTCTCAATAATAGTCAATAAACTTATTTTTTTATTTTAGTCTCGGACGTTAACTTTTGAGTGCAGTGGAATATACGCATTGTGTATAGTTATTTACATGGCAATTCTTATTTAAAAAGGTGGTTAAGGGACAAAAAAAAATGGTTGAAAGTAAAAAGTAACTAGGGCCTCAAAAGTACTCATTTTACTATGAACAGCCTATAGTAGTGATTCCACATGTGAATAAGTGCAGAATGTAAATAAAAAATAAGTGAGGTTTGTAGGCACTCAGTAATGTGCGGTAACTGTAGTGGATATTTAGGATATAGAGAGAAAATTTTATATATGCATGGTCATCATTTAAATAGTGCAGAAAAAAATATGTTCAATGCAAAAATTACTAAAGTAATTAAGAAGTAGTAAAAAACAAACCAATTCCTAATTGGGTTAAATAAATTTTTATGAAAATTGTTTTTCAGATTTCAGTAAATTACAGTTTAAACAATGTAACACGGCATATTTGTTTATGTCTTAAGGAATCTGTAACAAAGTGTGTTGTAGCAGTAGAGTGAAGAGGTTTGGGTAGCTGTTAACAAGATCTTGAGACCAGATGAGGGTGAAACAAGGTGGGTATGGAGCAGTGATGGATGCAAAAGTGGGGGGAAATGGGAGATCCCCCTAGAAAACCTGCTCAGCAGCAGCATCGTCTGGCACGATTCCCATGTGCGAAAATCTGGGAATGACTCCACAGGGAATTAAACCAGGTTTGTCTTCGTGGAATGAATTAAAATGTATCATAGAGTCCTGTTGCACTGAAGTACTGTCTCAATGTGGCAAAATCATCAGTTGCACTTTGGATGCCAAATGAGCATGTCTGGCACTATGTACAATGATGTATTCACTTGTGGTGCCTTTTAATTTGACTGCATACTTAGATATTTGTGAATTTCAAAGTGGTTTTTCAACAAATCAACTTGCAATTAATATAGACAAAACTAATTATAAAGTTTCTTAATGGAAAAAAGATCAGTAGTATAGATAACTTATCTTGTGATAATATTTAAATAAAACAAGTAGATTAAACATGACTTTTAGGTCTGAACGTTGATAAATGTTCGAATTGAAAAAAATCACATTGATTTTACAATTCCAAAGATATGCTCTGCTATTTTTACACTCAGATTTATGAGCAATGTCTGTAACACTGAAGTATTAAAGACTCTATACTTTGCATACTCACTCACTTACTTCATATGATATAATATTTTGAAGAAATTTGGTAGAGGCAATAAAGATTTTCAGAATGTAGAAAACTGCAGTGAGAATTATTTTTCATAAGAAAATACGAGATTCCTGCAAACAACTTATAGATGGCAGAGAAACGTGTAGTAAGAATTTCAACAGAACTACATGTTTTCAGGAGTTCCAAATAAGAATTACAAATAGTAAGTCAGTGGTGTGTATTGTAAATAAAGTATTTCAAAATGGTTATTAGAAAGTTAAAATGTACGTGGCTTGAAAAACCACCATTTCAACTCTGTTTTGCAATGTAAAAATAACATGTTTATTGAATGGAAAATGAACTTTGTCAAAAATATTTATGCCCCGAAGAATGTATTTAGTACTCAAATTGGAACAAACTACATATTTATGGCGTTTTCTTTCAGTATGGTTGAAACTTGACAGATTATATAATAATTCAAATATTTCCTTCATACGAGAAAATTTTACTCTCGTCAAGTAAAACAATACGTAATTAAAAATGATAGTCTTGTAAAAAGAGGTGCAAAACAACACAGTCTCATGAAAGACGTTAAACTAAAGTCTCTCCCAACCTCATCGAATCCATTGGCAATAAAATTAATGACGCCCCAGCAGTATGACTTTGCCATAACAAAAATAAGATAATTTGGAACGGTAACCTACAATGATCATAGCATTTGTTTACACTATTGTTTTATTCAGAGACAGAGCAGCTGTGGTGCAAGGATGCATTGTGGCCATGCTACATATGTCAAAATTTAGCGAACTTATGGTCGGTATTCTCAATGCTAGTATATATTAAAATTTTTTATGTGCCATTTGTGTTTACAACCGGTATTTCATATTTATTTTTCGTGTTTTATGTGTGCACAATCTGTGAAAATGACCAACGCAAAACAAACAGAATAATAAATTTATCTTACTTCCGGTAGAGGAAGAATTGCTATTATATATTGTTTTTTTTTTATCTGGCGATAAACAATTCTCACATATCCTCTATCTGACTTAATACAGAAAAAGTTTAATGCTTGTTTTTCTAAACAAAATTTTTCAAGCTTTCCTAGTTCGAAAACTGACATCCACGATGTGTTTTTTAATAATTTTTTAATACTTGACGGACCTACCGTTGATGCTAAGTTATATAAATTTCAAATATGTTTCCATCATTTGTAATATTATTTTGCATGAATTTTTTTTATTTTAAACTTGGTCGAGAACAATGAAAACATTTACAAAAATTTGACTGCATTATTGAAATTTTTTTACTCAAGATGATCAGGTATCGAAAGTATTGAGGGTATAGAAATGAAAACTGCATCGAGTATCAAAAACATTGTACCGTCCCACCCCTAATAATAATATATGATTATTGGGATACTAATGGTGAGGGGTTACACATACAAACAACATAACATATAGTGTACACAATATAAAGAGACATAAACCTAGGGTATTGTAGGGTACTAGCCTCAACAATTTAACACTTTAAAAATTGTTAAAATTAAACTGTCACACATTAAACACACTCTTGCAAAATTCCTAAGTCCCCTTGCAAACAACACTGTTCATTTCCACAAGATGTACACGAAGTTCATTTAATTTCCTTTGATATGAACACCAGCCAGTGAGTATGACATTCCTTTCTATCACAGAGTACTCTAATGGACAGAAAGTCTTCAAACAACCCTAACTTTAAAATTTAAATAGATAATTTCATAGTATTTAAGTTTAAACTGATATAAATAAAATATGTTTCTGATGGAAGAGATGCTCAAAAGGTCTATAAAAGTATCACTGATTATTCACTTGTAAATTTGGAGAGCATACCTTCTCTCTGCTCGGTGGGGGGATTGACTACGTTTAAATCTCTTCATAACTTTTCAATCCAACAAAAATTGGCCCTTTTCTTCTTTTCTTTACATGCCCACTGCTCTTTAATAATTTAGAAAATACTTCACATTGTGATATTTAACTTTCCACTGCATTTCAACACAGACAATAAAATAATTATTTGATCAACATCTTAAGGTGCAACTGGTCCAGCTGAAGGATAGTCCAATACGACGGCGCCGTCTCGCCCAGTGTCATCTTTGTAATGCTAACACCTTTCGACTAGCTCCTTCGCAGGCTCGATACCCTCCCTCATTCCCCACAATGACCAAAGGGCTTAAGTTTATATAAATGGGTGCAGGAGTGGATCACATTACCCCTTCTACTTCTGTTCTGGTTCTACGCTTGATTCACATTAAATTGCTGCCCGATTTGTGCTAATAAGGTAGCAGAATCTGCCAATCAAACAAATGGAAACACTTATAAAATTGTCAGTGGTTAAGTGTTTGAGCAGAAATGGGGATTCTGCTTTCCTATATCACACTTTTGAGGCAGAAGGAACACTCATTAGGTGAGTCATGGCGGTCTTCAAAATTGACATTATTGATTTGCAGTATGTAATCTTGTGGTGTTTAGACTTGCATTTTAGGGCTATTCCTACTTGCGGAGTTCTTTGGTTTTGATCTCTTGTTGCTTGGTTTAAAGAGTATTTTGTACAATTGAATTGTTCGTGTCCAGTTCTGGATTTGTTACTGTAATGCTGAACCTTGCTTGGAGCCTGCATATAACCCAGTTAAATGGTGGTACAGAAGCCACGAAGACTCTCCACTTACCAGCATAGACGTTATGTGTTTTTAATTCTACATTATTATTTTGGATCACCCAAGCTTTAGGAGGAATGTATTGCTTTGGGAAATATTATTACATTTTAATGACGATTTTTACTGGTTTTTAATGTGTTATAATTACAGGAGGCTCTAGGGGGCACTTTGAGGTATGTCGCCCTCAGTGTCTGAACTGGCTGATTACGTACCTGAAATACCTAAGTCTTTAATGAAATTATTTGTAACTTTTAAATGTATTCTCTGCATTATCATTTGAGGGAAATTAACGTTTGGGAAATGTGCAAATAAGCAGAGTTTTTACATGTCAAGGTAACACAAATAATTTAGTCATTAATGTTCAACCATATGTATCGTTGATTTGTTATATTGTTTTGAATGGAATTTATAAGCTTTAAAAAAGGGGTTTAATGGATGCCTTAGCAGTGTTGTTAGTTTCTAACAAAATGGCTATAAATATAAGTTTATAATTCACGTGAATTGTTTTCACGTATTGGTGTGTCAGAGAGTGATTTCTACCTTTCCTTATGTGGTCAGTTTGCACTGAGGGTAGTATTTCTAGTCATTTAAATATTTCAATACGTAAATTGATAAGCATGTGTGTGCTAGTATTCAGGTTGGTAAAGAAAGTTAAAACATTAATAAAGCTGGTGCTTTGTTCTTCGGACTATAATAAAATGTCAAATGGAATTGTTGGACACGTGTGAGTGTTTTTAAGTTGATAGTCCGTTTAATGAGAAACTTTTTTTTGTAATTTGCAAATATTACGAAGCGCCAATAGAATATGAAGGCTTTGATTGCCTCCTTTACATGAATTCTTGTATTTTTTAATATAGTTAAATTATATATTCTGAATGACTTGTCCCTCGTTGTGCAACACATTTAGTAATTAATGTAATACATGAGTATTTGCAGTGAACTGTGATGTGTATCATATGATAAATAAATATTCATGCTTAAATTAGGTTTTGAAAATATTTGTGCATGGCACAAATATATCTGTGCAACTCTACTAATTCCTTTTTTTTTTTCTGTTGCATGAAAATGTTGTCATGTCATCCGAAGTGGGGTTCCTGTATGGTCTATGTAAGGACAAGTTACTGGGTTTTTAGAATACCACAGCATTTCAGTTGATTCAAATTCTACCATTGCTGACCTGTGCAAAGTTGCGGTCGTCTTTAGGTGGGTCCAGCATCGAGCCATGGCTCCACCTTCCAGACCAATGGCCCCGGTGAGTGTCACAAATAATTTATTTTTCCCCTCCCCCAATAGTGACAAGCTTTTCCTCATTTCATTAGAGAGAGTTCCTTCATTGACATCCCTCGATCCAGCTGAATTAACTATTTTCATTGCAGTGGATAAGCTAGCTAGTTTGTGTTTGTGCTCAGAAGACGACTTACTTAAGGCAGTGGTCATTAAGTGTGAGAGATTTGTGCTCAAACTGCTCCGCGAAGATATAATGTCATTGCAAGGTGGTAATTTTGAGTCTTTTAATCACAGTTTCATCCAGGCGTTGTTTCCACCACGTGTAAAACATCAATGCGAGCATTTTTTGTTTACGGATCTCAACGTTCTGGTGAGCCTATTCGTGAGTTTACCGAATCTGTGTGTGCCTAAGGCCTTGTGCCTTGAATTAACTGAGAAAGAGCTTGTCTCTATCATTATTGATAATTTCGCACCTCGCGTTCCTGCTAATTGGCCTCTCATAATTTCCATCACATGTAGTTTTGGCAAATTGTGAAAACTCGCAGTTGAAATTCAAGGCCAGCTGGCTGATACGGCAGAGTATCGTGCTAGCTACCCCCTACCCTGTGTGTACACCTGGCCAATGTTACCATGCCGCTCAACATTCACGGTCAAGTATCGGAAGTCCAGGAAAATAGTTCACAGTTGTGCAGTTGTAACTGCGCTTTGATGGCCCCCATCTAGTTAGAAACTGTAAATTCAGTAGGCGTCTTCTTGAACAACGAAAGTGTTTTCATTTCTGTAAGATGGGATATCTTCATAACGTTTGTGGGAAGTCGGAAAATGATGTTTGACTGACAGGGGACGTGGGTATATCATTGGTGCCCAGGCTAAAATCCAACGTACGGTCACCAAACGTTCAGAGAAAATTACAGCTGGTGGTTTAAATTTCACTGCATTAGTACACAGCAGGGCCACACATTGTGTTATAAGTCAGCCATTCGTAGATAAATTGTTGATTTTGCACCGGCCTTTAAATAGCCTGCCGCCTATAGTATTGTTTGCGGCCGTCAGGTGCATCACGCTCATTGCGATCTCGGTGTCGCTCGGTTTCCCCTCTACTTTTTCCTACACCTCACTCCATTTGTTTCCTTTCCCCTTGAGCGCTGCCATTTTTTTAAATTGAATACTGGTTCTTCAAGGTGTTACACCTCAGAATGAATTCTCTACAATTTTATCTGCCTTCCTACTGCTCATCAGCTGGCTCACCGATCGACACCTGAATTTGCCTTCTGCTAGGATCTTCCAGCTATAAAATGTGCGACGAGTAATTCTTTCAACTAAATATTATAGTAGTGGCTAAGGGCTACGGCCCTTAGTGATATGATTAGTGTCTTTTTTAAATTTTCTTAGGAAGGTGCGGCCTGTAATAAGAAAACTTTATTTGATTGGGCATGTAGTTTGCAGGTGTTGTAGTGGAAGTGCTAGAGTAAATTTTTTGGGGTGCGGTTTCTTTTGTAAAATCCATATTCTGCACGCACAATCTAAATTTGTTTTGGAATTAAATTGGTAGTAGTTGTTATTATAGAGAATTGTAGTATTTCTGGAGATTCGTAGTTTTAAATGCCGCCCCATTATCTGCCCGCTTTTAATGTTGGTTATGTTCGCTATCCACAACGCCGGTCAATCTTTTAATCTGTGTGCGTTTGAAACAATTTTATGACTGATCACTTTGTTCAGGCACCTCTGCCGCTGATCAGCCAATTTATACATCTTATAGACTTTTATTAAATTTTAATATGTGTCAATCTCAGTGGGCTATGACATGCTTAATGCTGCCTTGCTGTGTAGAGTCTGTTAGTAATGTGAAATATCCCAGGTCAAAGGATGTAGATATTCAAATTAAGATTTCATGGGTAGCACAAGAAAAGCAGTTGGTATGTGGACTGGCTCGTTTCAAAGGTTTAACCAGTATTGAAATTTATGAATATCAAACAAGTTTATTGGTCTGTAAGAAATGTTTAGTAGCGTTATTGTAGACGCAGAAATTCTTTAACAGCTGTTGTGTAACAAACAATGCCGAGGTTTTGTTTTGGCAAGGTGCCTCTGGTTCTGAGAAATAAACTGACCTAGGTTAACCGAAGGCTGTGTTTACTGACCTTCCGCAATTGGCACTTAATTGTGCCGTCAAGATTAAGGCTAATGTACACACTAGAAGTCGCAATATTTTTATTACACTGCGGCGTTATTTTGTGGTTTTAGGATGGATTGTGCATACCTACACAGGGTAATTGTATGCTGTTAATGAATTGTCACTAAGAAGTGATGGAATGGTTGTGAGATTTAAAGCTTTGTATTCAGTATTATTAGGGTATCCTGTTTTAAAGAGAGTGTATTATGGTATTTTAACCTCAGCATGATAATCTTTCACTTCATATTTCATGTGAACATTTAACGTTTTAGACATTTATATTTGTGTGCTATTGGTTAGCGAGGCACCTTGCGTCATGTAAATTGGTAATGTCATTTTAGAATAATGCCGTTATGTTTCAATGTTAATGTTCTGTAATGGAACCAGCTCATTTGTGCATTTACACTATTCTAATAAATATTTTGCAATTTTATATTTTTGATAATTTTATCTCCATTGGTGCTGAACGCATATGCTGTTTGATGTTTTGATATTTTGTTTAAATTAATTTGTAGCTAGCAACAATTTTAAAATTATCTCAAAGGGATGGGTTAGTAGTGGTGTAAAGTGTCTTTGTGTTGCGAATTGTGATGTTCTTCAGAGTAATCAGTTTGTAAACTTAAATTTCAAAATTGGTCAATTTTACCGGACTTTTCCTTTCTGGGTTTTTCCGTATGTGTCTCACGAGGTCATCTTAGGGTTAGATTTTTTGGATAAGTCTAGGGCTAGTGTTAATTGTGATGAGTTTTATTTCTCTTCTGGTTTTACCCCGAATATCCGGGTCGGCTTACATGTTGATTTTCTCCCTGAAATAATTTCCACCTTGCTAAAGGAAAGTGATTCAGATTATAATTTCCAACGTAGTTTAAATAACTTATTGGAGGAGTTTAGCGACATTATAACTACGCAAATAGGAAAGTGTGATGTCCTTCTCTATAAATTCGCCCTGATGATATCCCAGTTCGGGATCGTCATTTCAAGTGCCCTCGCCTCAAGCTTCAGGCCTTTAGGAGATAATAAATAAGCTGTTGGAGTCCGGTGTCACTGTCCTGTCCACCTCGGACTATTGTTCACCAGGTTGTTTGGTCCATAAAAAGACAGTGATAAATAACATTTAGTAGTTAATCACACTCTGGTCAATAAAAAGTTACACAAGGATCACTTTCCCCTGACTACTATTGACTGCACCCTTCAACATCTAGGGAAAGATTGTGTGTTCTCTGTCCTGGATCTAAATAATAGCTTCCATCAGTGTTGGTTGGACTCCTCATGTCGCAAATTTACCGCCTTTAGCACACCCTGGAGCCAGTTCAAAATCACTTGAATACCTATGGGCTCCTCGGCAATCAGGCTTCGTCACTAGTGCTTGATTTTGTATTATCATAATTCAAATACAAATTTGTGTTTAATTATATCTATGATATAATTGTTTATAGCAACGATTATGAATCACACCTTAATCATCTCCGTCAGGTCCTTTCAAAGATGTGAGAAGTTGGGCTTACTGTTTTCCCAGACAAAGTTATCCTGGGTTCGAAGGAGGTTAGATTTTTGGGGTATATGTTAAGTGACGGGCGCTTAATGATAGATCCAGAACAAGTGTCTCCCATTCTCAATTTCTCTCGACCAAGAACGCTGAAGGGAGTTCAAAAGTTACTTGGGATCCTTAAGTATTATTTTTGGTTTATAGAACATTATTCAGAATTATCTGCACCTCTAAATTATTTCAAGAAGAAAGGGGTCGAATTTATGTGGGGTCCAGCTCAGGAGTCAGCCTTTCTTCTATTAAAGGAAAAGTTATAATCTACACCTGTCCTTCAGCTTCCTGACTTCCCAAAGTGCTTTATAGTTCAAGTTTAAGCCTCTTATCTTGCATTCAGTGCTGCTGTTTTGAGTCAATGTACGGCTAACGGGTTGGCTCCTATTGCCTTTGCCAGTAGTAACCTGACAGGGTGCATTTTTGGCCTCGAGAAGTTTGTGTCTTATATAGAGCATGACGAGTGTGACCTCTATACGGATAACCAACTTGGTTATCCCCAGGAGCTTGGTAAACTAGGTCGTTGGGGGCTCTGTTTGACACAATTTAGGTTTAAAATACATCACGTTTGAAGCACAGAGAATCAAGTAGCAGATTTAATATCCCGTATGTATGATCCTGCGGATTTAGAGGTAAATGAGCTAATTTCCACCCAAGCCTTACGTTTCACCATTCACGGTTTCCCTGAATTTTTCATTTAATTTGCATCAGGCGCAGCACAAGGATGCTTTCTGTAGTCAGGTTTTAAAAGACATAAATGGTGGGTGTGTTGTTCCATGTTCTGGAAAACGGAATGATTTATTTTACCGGCAAGAGTGACCATGCCAGGAAAGTGTTAGCCCCAGTGGCGTTGAGAGCTATGGTATTCTACTACTTTCACGACTCAGCATTCTGTGAACACCTGGGAGTGAATAAAACTTTTAATAAGATAGCAGTTAATTTCTCATGGCTATTGTTAAACGAAGACTGCATTTATGAGCTTGCGTAACTCATGCCAGAAATACAAACAACCTCAGTGTGCCAATTTTGGGCAGACTTTCGTTCAACTTCCTCAGGCGCCCTGGAGCACGGTACTCCTTGACATTTTTGGGACTCTTGTTGGATTGAAAAAGGGGAATATCTGTATATTGATTTTATTGGACACCTTCATGCAATTTGTGATCTTGTTGCCATTGTGAAACATGAAGGTTTGTCTAAGCAAAAACTCTTACTGATAGAGTGTGGAAAACCTTTTAGTGAATTCATGGAAATAAATACCGATAATTCTAAATATTTCACGTCAAATTTGTTTAAATATGTGCTTCCGTTGGGCGGTCATGCAATTTACTTCCAGCCCTTATTACCCTAAAGGGAATCAAGTCGAAAGATTCAACGAGAGCCTAAAGGCGTGCCTGTCCATATTTTATAATCAAGATCATTCCCAGTGGGATCGGGACTTGAATTTCATTAGTGTAGGGTTTAACAGCATCATACATAATTCAACTGGGTTTCCACCTTCCCTCTCCTTCCTTGGCCGTCCCTTCACACATCATCTTTTGAATTTATGGACTATCCTTACGTTTCCTTCTCCCCATAGCAACACTGACCAGGACCGTTTGTTGGAGGAGGTCTTCGGCAAGCTTAGCGCAACAAAGCAGTTGGTAGCAGCGAAAATGGACAAGGGTCGTGTCATGAGTAACTTTAATGTAGGAGACCTTGTATTATTTCACCTTGGCCAATTTAGACAAGAATCTTTCTAGCAAATTGGTTCCAAAGTTTTTGGGGCCATTTAAGACTAGTACATTTCTTACTCCCAACAAAGTAAACTTGGTTTCTGTTAAAATTAACAGGTTGTTACGGAAAACCCACTTAACTAATTTGAAGAGTTATCAGCACTATCCATTGTATATTTTCACTGTTGTTTGTCATTCTAAATTAATGTTGTCTTTAAAGTTGATCCCCTGGTTTTTCCTTTTTACCTTTTCTCTTTTTTCCTTGAATTTTTGTTTATCTTTCCTTTAGTAATTCCCTTAGTTTCTGTTTTCATGATATCGATCTTCCCATAAGCCAAGCCAAGAGGAGCCTCTTGTAACCAATCCTGAGACCTGCCATTGGTAGGAGTTTTCCTGAGCTTCCTGTTTGGTCATCGGAGACCCTGGTTGTGTGGCTGTTGACCCCCTACAAATCCAGAGAAGAGACATCTGTAGGAGCTGGTAGAAGTTTCCGGCAGCCATTGTTGTCGCCTGGGACCTTAGTGTTACATTCAAGACAACTTTATTGGAACTGTTTTGTAATGGATTTTCACGTGTATGATTTCGTCAAGACTACTGTTTGTGAACTTTCCTTCATCGTCAAGAACTTTCTTCAAGAACTAGCCTATCTCTATTTCTCCATTGTGTGTATCATCTTACCATTGTAACTATTCTTCTATGAACTGTGCCTGTATGTGAACTTTTTGCAGATTGTGGTCACTACGGAATGAATAGGTGGGGATCGTGACAGCGTCACCATTACCTTTGTAATGCTCAGAAATTTTGGCTGTAATGCTTAAGAATAGGGGCTTTATCGAAAATCGGAAAAATAATACCTGGATACATTAGATATGATTATTAGTTATCATAATTACTAGGAATTTTGGAGGGGCTACAAGTAGTTTTCTGTAAAAATAAATAAAATGTGATAGGGAGGTGGCTGAACAAGATTGCTATTTATGCTATTTATGTATAATATATTTATATAGGATCGCTGAATTGTTTTATATGTAAAAATACTGTTTGCAATGAATATTTAATGCGTAAAACATAATTTTCGTGGTACATTTATAGCGCGGCACTGAGGTTATACAGGTAAACAACACAGGTATGGAGCAGCATCAAGGCTTCTAGTAACTCAAGGCTTACCTGGTATATATTGACAAGAGGATAAAACGTATTACTAGTAGAATAAATATAGGTATCGTAGATGATACAGAGCCCCATTCAGAGACTGTGTTTATATGAGGCGATGTATAACGCCATGTTATTTTTTCAACACACTGCGCATCCATGTTGGTTGACGTCAGGTGGATTGTGGGAAATTGCAGGACATTGTTTTGATTTTTATCCTGTCGGAGGTTTATTATTTACAAGTGATTAAACATGTGTTTTAATGCAATTCATGTTATTTGAAGTGTTAAATCTAACTATTGTGTGAAAATACAAGTGTTTCTATGCTATTATAGCAAAGAAAAAGGTACATTATAATATATGTGCAATGATTAGTGCATGTGTGTAGTGTGGTCAAATGGTCCAACGTTGTGGTGTGTGTAATCATATATGCCGTACGAATTGTGAGTGATTCGGTGAGTATTAACTAAATTAAATTAGTTTTTTGGAAAAAAAAAAAAAAAAAATCTTGGAAAGTGGTATAATTCCACTCCACTAATTACACAGAACACAAATTTACTAGGTACATCAAAATTTGACCAATAGAAACGATAGTGGGAAGGGTTAAAATGAGGGAAATTGAGGGATAAAAGTTTTTAATGAAAATGTACATATTTTGTATTTTTGTACCCCACAATTTCCCTGATCTTCATAGCCCTCCCCACTAACAGTTTTTGGGGGTCAAATGTTGATGTCCCTAGTAAATTTGTGTTCTGTGTATTTAGTGGAGTGGAATTATACCACTTTCCGAAAATTTTTTCTTAACAATTACCGCAAAATATTATTAAACCGAGCGTGCATGAATGTGGTACATTGTCCCTTTGGTGTGATTTGCTAGACCTAGGCTGCGTTCGATTTCAGTGCAATGTGCCCTTGATCCCTTCCCATTTAACAAGTACCTTCACGAGAAAATTCAAGTGAATTTGGACACATGTGTTCTGTTTCAAACTTGAGTTTTATTCTGTTTAATTACACTCTCTGAGAGTTTCATTTGTCTTTGTTATGTTTGTAAGTGTTTTATGCAGCCATGCAGAGATATAAACACAAAACAAATATAAATTAATTAAATGTTTCAAACACTTGTGAATCGGAAAACTAACTAGGGTTCGAGAAGAGAATGTTGCTCTTGTCTTTGGTTAAAAGGAGACATTCTAGGGTGCATAACGTGCACTTTTCAAGGGCATGAAGCTGGAAAATTTGAACACTGCCTTAGTTAAGCTTTGTTTGCATGAGGCAGAGGAATATCCTTGAATTAGAGCTTTACAAAAGTTGGAAGAAATCTTGAATGGAATACAGATTAAATTGGGTCAATGAGTTGAAAAATTCCCTACTGCTTACTGCCCAAGTTCTTTATTATGTAAACACCTTACTTACTGTTATGAAAATATTTTTGTAATAATTTTTTCCTTTATTTTACTGCCTGTTTCTCCATGTTGTACACCTGGTAAATAGGAACGTATAACGTATTTCCAACAAATTAATTTTAAGATGACCCTATATAACTGCATTAATTCCAACATGGATCTTCACTACTTAAATCAAATACAACACGCACTATAATACACCCCCACCCCCCTTTTTTTCCTTATTCTTAGGCAGTAAATCACATGACTATATTATTTCTGATATAGTCACGTGGCAATATTTAATATTTTTTTATTTAAAAATACAGTCCATAGATTCCATTTTGAATCTGAAGGAAGCGGTACGAGTAGAAAACTTGAATAAAATACGTGTTATTGAAAGTATTTAGCCACGAACAGCCTATAGGTTCCGTTTCACCAACTATTTTCACATCAAAAACTTACCGAAAATTTTTCTTCCCACAGTTTGTGGATTGTAAAAATACTGGAGAATAGTTTCCCCTTCTGCAGAACTTTGCCAGTCTAACGAAACAATATTACCTACATCCATCGTAAAAGTGCTTTAAAAAAATAAAATAAATAAATAAATAACAGTATTAGTAACGATTCTATTTGTAATTTTATCGATATTTGTTGCAATCGATCTATTAAAATCGATTAGTACACTTTAGATTAATCGACTCTATGCATATTTTTCATTCCATTATTTTTCGATTACTGACAGTAAATTAAAACTTTACAAATATTAGTTTGGAATTTTGGAAAAAACTTCTGACATTTCTATAACTCTTGAATTTCTTGTTTGAAATGCCATGGCATGTTTATACGGAAATGTTGCACCCGAAAGAGTTGAATTTCAAATATATTAGTTGAGCATTATGTTCCACTACAACACACTTGTTTACTTTTTTTTTATTACTTCTTCCCCTATAGCAAACTATACTTAACATTAGGATAAAGAACATATATGCAAGCATCCCTACAACCAGTCATTCGTTAGTCTCAAGAGTTTGATCGGGCAATTATGAGCTGGCAGTGAAAAAAAAAAAAGAAAAAAAAACATTTTAGTCCACAGAAAATAGCATTTGATCTTGAACAAAATTGCAATACAACCGATTCCACTGGCACTGAGTTTCAAACAAACCACTTTTTAATATATCGAAAATTCGACAAACCCATTCGTTGCAGCTGATCGTGTATATCACCAAACTTGCTTATTATGGAACTAACAGATTCTCTTACACCGTCAATTCCTATTCTTGTATTTACCCACCATCTGGCGCGGTAAGAGTTTTTGTAATTTTTCTAATGCCGATACAAATTATGGCTAATGATTTTTGCCCGAATTTACCATGAAATATTATGTTGTCACACCCATACATGTGGTACGCTACGAATATTATCCTGCGGCATCCGCAACACCTAAATCTATTTTCACACAAGTTAGTGTTTATTTTGCCTGCTCATATCGTGCCACAAGTTCGTTAAGTGTTATTTTTGTAATTGGCAGAGTAGGCATTATCTGTGTAGATAACCGCACGTGTTCATTTCATACTCCGTGTCCTGTGTCTAGAAAAAACCAGATTCCATTCTAGTGGCTGTAGGCCTCTTGCTTTGTCGAGGCTGTGTCTTCAAACACTGCAGAGTATCATCCAGTCGGAGTGCGCAAGTTGAGTTATGTGCTGGGGAAATCACCCACCGGAACTGGCTAGTCACGTCCGAGTAGTAACACACCAAATTCATTTTCTGGCATGGTGTAACTTGGTATTCATAAATAAAGCTCAAAATGGAGAAGTTGTGACGTGTGTCACTTCCCGCCTTAGGCCGTTTGTCACGCCGACCGCTTCCCCAGTGCAGCACGCACCCGCACTCAACGTGTGATCGGGGGCGAATGTGAATAGTGACGTGCAGTGCAGGAGCAGTGCAAGTGAGTGCAATCTCGAGCAAGTGTAACAATGTGTAAGTTGTGATGCGCAACGTGCTCTGAGCAGCCCAAGAGCTAGGTCGGAGTAACACATCAACACGTAATCATGCATAGAAATGGTTTTTAAACATTCTGAGGGAATTTCTGGCCACGGGATAAGGCCATATGTGCAATAATTTGATGTTTGTCTAATGCTCAGGAGGCTGGCAACTAGTGCCAAGGTGTTGGTCAATAATGATATTGGTTAGATGAGGAGCGGAGACTATAGTTTTGAAATCTCGGTGGAGATAATTGCCAAGGGCACCAGATATTTTCGGTCTGACAACATAGTGAAATCGGACAGCAGTTGTGGAATCGTTCCTCAGGGTCGTTCGGCCGACGACCATGGCAAATCCTCCCAAGTGCAGTTGTTGTCTCCTTGTAGAATAAAAATTAATACGGACTGAATAACTCACTTGTTGCGCTGTGGGATATCTGGGCTCCTCACACGCCCATACAAAGCACTGTTACTTATTACGCCGACTCCTGACCATTTCAATCATACTTGCACAGTAAGTTACACTTTGTGAAAATTGGAGGGGGGAAGGCCCGTACCTTAAATGCCTAGCGACGACTGTAAATTAACCACACGAGGTAACTCGTCACTGCTGTGATTTATTCGGTCCATGATTACATTCCCGTCGGGTAAAGCTTACATTTGATGCTGCTTACGAACCCGTCAGCTCGGGCAATACTGTGCAAAATACATGTGGTCACATGAATTAATTTAAGTATAATTTAAGCCTGCCCACGTGATGCACGCACTGGGTAGGTACGAGGGGCTGTGGAGTCTCGTGCAGCTGAAATACGAACAAGGTTCCAGTATGCTAAAGTAACTATTGCTGTGAAATGATTACTCCAACATGGCGAGGGCTGGCTGAGCACGTAAAACACGAGATCCGACGTGGCACGGAGCACGTGGCAAGGGAAGCAACCGAGTTAGCAGATGCGTTGTCAAGAAGTCCCTATCGGCAAATAATGGTAACAGAGGACAGTGTGGGAGGAAATGCTACCACCCTGCCGTACCATGTCAGTAATGGGATTACCACCACTCACCCTGCAAAACATTGTTCCCAAATATCAAAGTGAACGTGCCTCTTTAAATGTCAGTGACGTGTTGAAATGAGTACATGTTGTTCAGGAAAATTCCCCAGATGCCGCACAGCATCGCCAACATTGCGCAGAAAGATTTCCAGAACATTGGAGGGTTTTGAACTGGAAAATTAATGTTCGCCCAGCAGGGAATTGCGGAAAATGGAGGACGTATGTGTCAAAGGAAACACGTGAACTAGTTTTCAAATACGGGCATGACAGTTTGGAACACAGAGAGATGCAGAGAAATATGCAGAAGCAATTTCATTGGCCATGCGTGCACCAATACGTCCAGGAGTGTGTCATATGTAACACTAGGAAGACAGGAAGAACAGATGGCGATGCTCCAAAACAACCATGCCAATCAGAACATTGCTCTCGACAATATGGGCCCGTACCCATGCACCAAAGCTCTTCTTGTAAGTATGTCAGAGCACATATCATGACCCACATCATGCAACGTGAGTTTTTTTTTTTCCGAGGTGGGGATATCCGGAATACTTACTAACGGATAACGGCACCCAGTTTGTAGGTAAGAAGTGAATAGAATATTGTACCACATGGGGTAACGGAATGCCGCACCACCCCGGCCTATCACCCAAGGGCAAACCCGACCGAATGTCTTAACCAAGACATGAAAAAAAAGTTGCAAGTCTGGTTAGGAGCAGATCACACGAGATGGGCAGAACTCATTCCAGAAGTAATGTTTTGCATACGCAACAGAGTCAATGCTACAACAGGGAAAATGCCCGCAGAAATGGTACAAGGCGGCGAGTTACATGCGCCAGGAGTACCCCGCGAAAACCCTCCTGATAAAACTGCAGCACACCAACAGCAAATACACAAACAGGTCCAGGTAAATTAAAGAAAGGTATTGTGCCACGTGAGTACCGGAATGTAGAAACCAACCACCGGAGCTAACTCCAGGGATGTATGTTAATGTAAGGGAAAACCAGTTGTCCACATGAATAAGGAAAAATTGTGCAACACTGGCACTCTGATGGGCCGAATCAGTGAGGGTTATGGAGAAACTAGGGAACTCCACTTTTCTAGTAAAACTGGGAAAGAAACGTGTGACAAAAATCACAGCGATGATTTTCGTATCGCTAGCACACCGATTGGAAAGAGACAAGAAGATGCCGATAAGCCAAGTACCATGGGGATCGCTGTGCAGCATACCAGAAGACACATGCAGGGACGAAAACAACACAAGTCTCAATGTAAACAACACCACCAGTCCTGTAGCTCTGTGCCAACCTGATGTAAACACTAGCCTGCTTAATGATACACCATTTAGGGATTTCACACGACCAGAACACTCCACACAGAACAGGGAGGGTAATTGCAGCGAGAATTTAGACAACAGTGAAATAAATTAAAGAAGTACATTTCAAGGTTTTCCTGTGTTAGTAGGACAAAGTATTGAGGAACAGGCTAGCTTTGGGGGTTTGATAATACCAGGCGAGGCGAAAAAGTAGAAGTGAATCACCACATAGCCCCAGTCACGTCATTCCAGACAACATCCCACCTCTCTACAAATGCCGCAGAGTATGAATACCTCCGAGACCATGCCTCGTCTGCCCCTGACCGATGGTCCTGGGTCAGACCCGGGCAGAACAAAGCGGAACAGGATGGAGCTGCTTGCACCGTCATGGTCTTCGAGGGAGCGGTCATTTGATGCCGGCTAAGAGCCAGCCGCAGTCAGCCCATGACGGCACTCGCTGCTAACCTAACACATGGTGGTAAAAACACGTGCAGTGCTGCTACACTGACTTTCCCAAAACGAGATAATAAAGTAAAGAGTAAAATGTCTTATTTCAGAGTGTTGTGTAATGTCGATATTTGAAATTCCAAGTGCAAGCGGCACTGAAGAGAAAGACAATAATATACAGGAGCGAAGACGCTCTCAAAAGACAATTGAATAATTACCAGAAAATATAACTTTTAATTCTCTGTTAAATTATCTGATAATTATCTTGGTGCCATTTCAATTTGTTAAAACAACATTTTTACTCGGCGTACATAGCACTTCCGCTTGTGTGAAACCCGTAGGCAGCCATGGTAGATCCACACGACCCGTCTCTGGACAGTCGTCCTACGCGAGTTGGTAAGCTGTCACGTACACACATCATACTTTTGCACTGATGTACGTTTCAATAGCACTTTTGGTTTACTGGTTAACCTTTGCCACACGTATGTTTTGCCAGACATCCCCAAGTATTGCTATCCACTTAACTTGATTTGCAGCCTTTCAGGCTTTTTGGAATTTAAACGAGATGAGAGGAGATGTCAGAGAGGTCACGTGGCCCGTGCAACTTGTGTATCAGGCGCCATCCATGTCTAGGACTTTTCATTGCAATTTCTGCTTAATTGCGGCCAGCAATATTAAGGGTAATGTGTGTGTATAATTATACAAGGGTTTTTGTCATGTTAAATATGTTTGCGGCCACATCGCCTACAGCCACGTGGTTATCTACCACCAAGTCCATATCCGCGCCATCAACACACTATGAGAGCTAATTCTTCGTCCATCTTGTACACCTTAATGTTATCTCAAGGTTCGCGTAATATTTTCAATAACGGTTCTTGTATTTTCATGTTTGATACATTTTGTGCCTGACCACGTGGTCAATTCATATGCTTGTATTTTCCCACCACCTGGCACCTAGAGAGTTTTTGTATGCTCATTTCTTGCGGGAATAATTTTTTTTCTAATGCTGATACAAATTTTGGCTAATGATTCTTGCCCAAATTTACAGTGAAATATTGTGCTTTCACACTCGCACACATGGTCCGCTTCAAACTTCATCCAGCGGCATCCGCACCACCTAAAACTATTTTCACATAAGTGTGTGTTTATTTTGCTTGCTAATATCATGCTCTATGTTCATCAAGTGTTACTTTTGTAATTTTGTACGGCGTTAATTATTTCTGCACTAGCCCGCTATGCCTGCGCTATAATTTCATAGGCAAGCTATTGTGTGCAGGGGACAGTAGTGGTGTTGGTGTTCCCTATAATGGTAAGGGGGGGGGGGGGGGGGTTGCGGGGCTCCTCCCCTGGGGAAATTTGGATTTCAAGGTAAAAAATGGTGCGATTTAAACATTTTTTGTACGTAAATATAAACTACACCGCTTGTAAAAATATTAATATTTTTTAACATAAAATTTGCCAGAGCGAAAAATATTACAAAGATACCTTCATCAAACCCGCGGAACCTTGTCCAATTAAAGCAAGTAACTCAACGTAATTGTCACAGTTTTCTGGTTCTTTTGTCTCATGACTACGTAAATGCAGTTCCTGTACACCCAAGAAACAAACATAATCTATTAAATGCTTCAAAATTTCTCTGCTTCTTTTAACTATTTCGTTATGTCGTCGTGTGCTCAATTGTTTGTATCTATCTAAACCAAAATCAACTCTTTTACCAAATTCTTTAAGGGGCAAAAACAAATTTATGTGAACCTCAAAAACGCTCGTGTTTTTGAACAGCATTGCACAGATTGTTACAGTCACAATACCCAGTTGCAGTTAACATGTTAACATCTTTCGAAAACAATAAAAATGGGCAGCAAAACAGTTTGTTTAGGCTGTTACATCCAGCTAACCACGAGTGTTTCTGATAAACCTTTTTTTTTTTAAATGACGTACAAAATTAAATTTCTTGTATGTTGTGATAGTAAGTTTACGTTACATCTTTCCTGAAAAGTGAAAGCACTGCTGGAAAAATGCTTCGCTTGTAATCCACACACACCACACTTACATCCACATGTTTCTGTTGCACTAATTCTAGCTACTCGGTTCTCAGTCTCGCATGGTAATTTTATAATTTTTATGTAGGGTATACATCGCGAACGAATGTGTCCAATATTCTTAGCACCAAAACTAAATTAAATAAAAACAATACGATTTGTGTTGTGCGCACGAACTTGCCCATGCATCAATCTAGTTACTGTAAACTACACCACGCCAACTGCCTGCGGGTAGGCCAGGTTCGGCTATGTCCGCTTCAGTTCAGTGAAGAAAGCACTACCATCGTAGTTTCTAACACAGGTTTACGCAACCATAAGCCCCCCTCCCCGGGCGGTAATTCTACCCTGCCCCCTACGTCGGCAGGGAAACCATTGCGACCGCCTACCTGCTGAAAGCATTACTTACAGCGCTTCCAAAAATCTTGGTTTTGCTAGCCTACGAGTTGTTTTCTTATAATGTACAGTATTATTTCCTGTGTAGAATGTGTACTGCATGAGTGAAAAGTTACCTAAAAGTAGGCTAAATATAAATTAGAATTTAATATTCATTTTAAATATATTATTGTCAGGAAACTGTCTGGGCAAGCATTGCTTGCCTTAATGAGACGCCACTGCCGCTACGTGCAGGACAGTCACGACACACTACGTGGTTCTGGGACGAGTCCCGACGAGTAGGCGTCAACTGCATAGATAACCGCATGTGTCATTTCACCAGTCGGAGTGTGCAAATTGAGTAACGTACTGGGGGAATCACCCACCGGAACTGGTTAGGCACGTCTGAGTAGTAACAATTCATTTTCTGGTAAGGTGTAACTTGGTATTAATAAATTCACCTCGCAGTGGAAAAGTTGCAAGTCTTTGTGGTGTCAGTTACCCAGTTCCATCATGTGTTTTGTATTACAGTGTTGTTTCGTAAGTACACATGGGTGAGACAAATGCACAGAGAATCCACAGTATCCCTGGGACCCCTGAGTCTCAAAGCGCTGTGTGTGGGAACCACCGCTGGCACCCATAAAACAGGCAAACGTGTATTGTGATCGTATCCGTCTCACCCGACGGTGTCAAGATATAATACACATGTGCATATGCACAAATATGCAGAACTTCCCAACAAAATTGTGTTCATTTTTGGCCTAGTCAGTTTCATTAAAATTAATACTGATAATTTTGATGTTAGCTTCGGTAGCTACAGCATATTTATCATTTATTGATTGCATTCGAAACTACTCAAGAAAGTCATTTTCATAAAATACCCAATTTTCACTAAGGTACACAAAGGTTTAGACAGTATAGGTACTCGCAAGTGTTAAAACTTAAAAATGTTTATGGATAAGGAATTATTCATCAGATTTGATGATTATCTGTGAGGCAGTTCCAGAGATGTGACAAGTCTATAAGAATAATTTCGTAGTACCTTCTAAAACTATAGGCAATTGATGCTATTAGTGAATTTGTTGTACCCAGTAGGTATTTCAACACACCAAGTTTGAATTAAATCTGCTTAATGGTTACCAGAGATATGTCGTAAAATAATAACATAATTCGGAAAACTGGAACCTATTATTTTCTAGAAATTTTACGTGGCCTTCCATAGTTACGCAACATGAGAAAATCTGTTGAGTTACTGAGATATGATATTTATGTTTAAATTTCAAGGAACTTATTTTAACATGACATACTACAATTTTAAAAATAAATGACAACCATTTATTGTACCTTAATTTAGCCAGTCAGTATTATTAGCATTACTACATTAATTTCTTCTGATTTTTTCCCTGATAATTTCTGAAATACTGCATTAAAAAAATTATATTCCATGTGACATTACTTTAGTTGACTAGACTGTAAGTAGTCAGCATACCAAGTTTCATTGAAATAAGTCTAATGGTTCAGTAGATTACATGGTAGCCATTTTGTAGATAAATGAGCTGCTAAATTAACATCTGTTTAGGGTGACCCACAACAGTTGCCAACTTTTTCATATTTGCCATGACACTTCTGACAATTTGACACATCATGCCCCAATGAAATGATCAAAGACAATTGCAACGTGCATGTCACTACGTATTATAAATCAGTCAACCGCAAAATATTATTTGCAACTCTAATCATAATTCAGTGTGATTTGAATTTTTGATTTAATCGGCTGTAAAACAACACCAACGCACACTGGAGAAAAAATTCTGTACAAATCTCGGCAAGTGTTACTAACACACACAAACCAACTAGTTGATGAATACCACCTGTCAACTGTACGTAAATATCTGTGGTCATGGTGTTACATCATCGAAGTGGTAAATTATTGAAACTGTTTACTGATATTCATTTATTTTTGACAAAGTCTGGGATATATTAAGTCTCATCCTATGTTCATAAGAGATAATTATTTCAGTCCCGGGATATGGGAAATCCATTACAATATGGGACAGTTGGAAACCCTAGATGATGAAGTTTTATGTCAAATTTGATGGTGATTGAATGAGTAGTTCTCGAGGTACAATGCAAGATCTTAATTGTTTTGTATGACTTGGCAGACAAAAGCACTAGTGAATTACCACAACCAATGCTTGGAACAGGCACAGCTATTATTGAACCCAGCTTGGTAACAATCGCTCATATGGTTTGGTCAATATAGCATTCTGATGTAAATAATTACCCACGTGGTTGCCAGTTTCACCTATCATAGACTACTAACATGCAGAATTCAGAGGTTTCCAAGAGAGGACATAATTTTTTTTTTTTTTTTTTTTTTTTTTTTCCAGACTGCACTATCGTCCAAAATGGTAGATTGAGGATATATGTTTCCATATTTCATGTTAAAGTCGTGAAGTAACCAGGCACCAATATTGGTTCAAATCAGGTCAAGGGTTCGATAAGCATCTGGAAAAACAGAAAACTATTAAAGCCTTGCGTCCTCTCTAAAGAAGTATAAAATTTGTTAAAATTCAGTGCACACGTTAAAATTTTTAAAGGAACCATGCATACAAGCACACATGTACTCACACACACACCACAGAGAGAAAAAGCCAGATAGGGAGGAAGGTAAGCTCATAAGACTACAGGCCTATTTCCTTTGGAAAGTAGGCTAACAAAATTGTACTATTAACACTGACCTACAGTCTTACAGGAATATAGAAATATATCTAAGATGAAAAAATTCACAGCTTAATGAAGACTATAAAAACTTATCATATTTCCCAAAATACATTGCAAAAATTGTACACACAATACCTTGAAACAGGAAGAGATACAGACTAAGTTCAAATAACCCACATTATATAGAAAACAGAAAAACACATGCAAAATAATTTTAATACCGTTTTATTTTCTAACCATCAATTTCAGATGGCACTTTGCAGTCCCCTAAAGAGTTACCACATCCATTTCTACACTCACTGCATGTACATATAAATTTAAATAAAAACGAACAGATTTTCAACAAACATTAATAAGTACAATTCCTGAAAAAATGGTCACGAAATAACATTAATTAATTGTTTGGTTTCATACAAGTCTGTTAACGTATGAGTCAAACAGTTGTAGGCCTACATTAAGTTTGTACCAAAATTTTGTCGAATACATATCTTACTACAATCTAAAAGAGTAACAAACATGTACCCAAGTTTTTTTCATTGGCCTAGTAGTAACTCACATTAAATATTTAGTAAAAAATTCAGTAGAAATAACATTTGTGTATAACTGCACATTTACAAACCCTGTACACAATAAAAGAATCTACCTTTCTAATGAAAAAAGAAAGATATTCTAAGACAACATCTCTAACATAATTGTTTTATATCATACCTGTGAAGATGTTCTAATACAACATCTCTCAAGTCTAGCACACAGAGTTAGTTTTCTTGTAATCCAAAAGCACATTTTTATACAACTAAAAATAGCATGTGAGATTAAAAAAAATTCTACACCACAGAATTTCTCCTTGAATAATGATATAACAAGACAAGATGTATGGATGCTTTCTTGTTTAGGTCTTTACTCATAACAAGTTAAAACCTCTACACTTTTCCATACAGTACCCTATTTACGAAATATGACAAATGATTTGAGATCTTAACCATTTAACATTGTTCTCATGGGGAATACTAACATCTCAGTTGGTTTTGATAAAGCTACAGTTCTGGGTATGACATTTTATAGCATTACTGCTGCACAAGTAGAGTGAATCCCTTACAATATAACCTCAAGGGACCTGGATTTTTTCAGTTTGCAGTAATGTTTGTATTAAAAGGTGTCTGGGGGGGGGGGGGGGAAAGTAAATTTACTTTATTGTGAAACACAAGGTCCCACCCCCTTCACACTCTTTCTTATGGACACCACAACTTCAAGATAGAGCAGACAATTCGGAGGAAACTTGTACAAGCAGGTCACATGCAAACTGAACACTTTAACTACCTAGTTGTTGCCAGTAAAAAGAGGTAACACCAACAGCGAGACCACACAAGACTATTAACATACCAGCAGAATTAAGGAAGATGTGTGAAGTAAGAAAAAAATGTATATTGTTATAGACTGTTCATGATAAAATGAGCATTTTTAAATCAACCTCACAAAAAGTCAATGGCCCTACCTGAATATATTTTAACCGGTGCACTGAGTGACATGCGCCCAGTCAAGTTGATAATGATGGATGGCAAGTAGTTCTGTATCTTAATGTTGAATAAAAAGTGTTAAGTGTTAGGTAACCATCTCTGATAACTTAAATTATGTCTTTCGATTTTTTTTTTTTTTTTTTTTTTTTTAACAGACTTGTATAATATTTACTTTTCTAATAATTTCCCAGTTTCACTCGACCGACGCATGAAAAAAGTTACGAGGTCCATGAAAATGTTAATCTTACATAAGATGGATGAATACACAACATACATGCAAGTAGATCTTAAGCAGTGGATCAAAAGTGCTCACTTTACCATGAATAGCCTATATGCTATACATGCTTGCTGCTCTGCATCACTTCTTTGCCCTGTCCTATTCGAGCGAGCGAAGGACAGCGTGTCCGAAGGCCGAGCTAGTAACCTGAGGAGCGTGCAGAGACTTATTAAGGCAAGCCACCGAATGTGCCAGATAAGCCTGTCGCGAGTTGTGCACTCCTGACCTTGGGCAGATTGAATTTCTAAGGTTATCTTTGAACAAATGTTATGATCATTGCCCTCGCGTCTCTTAGCGAGACTTGGGGTGCAGGGAAGCTTTTAGATTGGGCCAGCAAGACTACCTAAGCAGCTAAAGGCCTCACAGCCAACAATATAAGAGTTTTACGAGTTTGGAGAACTGTGCGACCTAAAGTGCCAGGTGTGTAAATACAGTGAAGCGACGAGCTAGCAAAGCATCGAGTGGTAGCGAGAGTGATCAGCAGGAGTGTGAGACGGGCAAGTGAAACTATTTAACTGGATGCATGATTGACAGACGTCTGAAATTATGGCAAAAAACAGATTGAATATGTGTACATAATGAATATGAAATAAGTAATTATGTATAACAAACATAGAGACATTGCTAAGGACTTCAATTAGAATGGATACCGACATTTAATATTATGCTCTCTGAGAATAACCAGAAATAATGGTGGAGATAGGTATTATATGTCGTAAATAATACTGTGTGAAGAAGTTAAAAATAATATTTGGTTCAGGGCTGCCACCAGTCCTGAAGCTGAAATCCAGGTTCCTGTATATGAAATCCTGTAAAATCCTGGAATCATTGGGTCAAATCCTGTAAAATCCCTTGAATTAAAAAAATTGCAAATTACAGAAAATAAGTGGATATGAAAGATGTTTACATATTTAATGCAGTTGTTTGGTTTGGAATGTACAAAACATGGTAATTATTTTCTCCACTCACACTTACACTTTTGTTTATACAATGACTGTATCGGCGATAATTTTTGCTTCCTCACCATTGTGATATCAATGCCAAATGCAAAACACAGTCCACAAATTCGGATTATAGGAGTAAAAATGGCAATTCGCGGCAAAGGTTCTTTTCAATAATGGCCTTTGAATGCGACCATACAGCCAGGAACAGAAATACGTAGATAACTGTACACCCATGTCAGTGAATAATTAAGAAAAATATTTTGGACATACAATATTGAAGCAATGGCATATGTCCAAAATATTTCATTTAATTGTTCACCTCCATGATAAGAATATTTCAAACAAATGTATCAGTGAAACTGATACATATCTCTGTGGGTGCTAGCATCGCCACTTAGAAGGGGGGGTTGAGTTTTGGTTTGGATATTTCTAATGTGTTAAAAATCTGTAAAATCGGATTAAAAAAAAAAGGATAAAATCCGTTAAAACAGCAGGCCTGATTTAGTTCTTTAAGACCTCCATCCCCCTGAACTCGGATATGCACCTCTGTCATCTTGTAACAGCATGTTACGATTCCAGTTGGTTTTTCTGTAGTAGGAATGTGTGTGTTGTGAAACAGACTACCCAGTTCAATTCTCCATCTGTCCCACCATGCCCTCGACCCCACAACTCAAAAAGTGTCGCACTTAAGGTGACTGCAGTGCTCAATCGCGAGGTCTTTAGATAACTTTGTGGAGTAGTACACTGTAACACAACTCAATTTATAAAATATTTCTTATTAATCATACAAATTAATGTTAAATTCCCTATCTCATGCCAAGGGAGAAAAAAAAACTGTATTAATGCGAACTTTCGTGTTAAAGTGGGTTTTTATTAACAAGTTTTCAATGTATTCACATTACAATGCAATCAGAAATAACCGAAGGATAATGGTAATGTGAACGTAGAACTTTTTAACTGCTCATATTAAGCAAGGTTACTAAAATATAATTTATTGTGCATACTCATTATGATACAGAAAAACAAACTAGCAAAGAGACTACTTCCTATAACTTACAAATGGCAGGTTTGTTCATTACAAAATTTTATCAACAGATGCAGATGACTCAGCACACAACAGTCTTCACTTAAACTACTCTTTAAAAATAAACATTGTCAATATTTCCATATACCAAATTTATATATCTGCTCCTTTATTTCTATACCCTATGATCTTTTAGTCAGTAATATCCATTTATTGTAATACTAACAGCTGACTCTGTTAACAATGGAAAATTGGCAGCACAAACTGCTGGGCAACAAATAATAATCTTAAAAAACTAATAGTAATAACTTATAAAAAAAAGAGCACATTATTTGCAAGCTGGCACTTGCAGACACATAAACACACAAATATTTTCATTCTGAGAGGTTTTGCTGGTTAGGTCAGCTTCTCCCGGAGGCGTAAGTTAAAAACAAAAAACTAATATTAAATATCTCAGACATTTTGAACAGCGGGCAGACCTAACAGCATTATTTTGCTGTTTTATTGGATGTTATTGCCAATGGCTGGGTAGGTAAGGGAAGGAACAAGAGAGAGCACCAGAGCATTCTGTGGTCTGTCAAAGGCTAACTTGCAGGCCAACTCAGAATGTGGGCACAGGGGCAAGAGGAAAGCTGCAAATACACTAAGTTGGATAAGAAAGGGTTAGTACCAGCATTAGTGCAACTGTTTGCAACATTGTAAGTGCTGTTAATTGGGCAGATCATGCTTGTCTGGTGCTTTTAACTGTAAACACACACTGCATATCCACCTGTCAGACCAGGGAGCTCAATAGGATACTAATGTGTTCTTTAGTTAAACTCAGTTTAGTATTTTGTTTTCTTTAGTTATAAAAAAATGTAATGTTACCCTAATTAAAAAATGAATACTATTTTCTGAGCATTTTTTATGCGGAGCATGATATGATAGTTTGAAGTTCCTTTGATGGTTACAAAATCTGTGATACTTTCTGGTATGCCTTATAAAATTTACAGTGACATAAATCACTAAACTTCATAAAGAGTCATGACATACATAGTGTATATGCTCATTTTAAATTTGGATATGTTAAGTTCAGCATGAATCATACCATTAAATGGTTTGACAAAAAAGTAGTGCGTGCATCTAATACTGTACGCAATTTTCTGCTACATGTTTTCAGAGCTGCAGATATATGCAAGAGAAAGCAAATATGTCATATGGGTAATAATTTCCCTGCAAAATTGCAGGGAGGAGAGTGAAGGTACATTTTATCTTACCATAAAACAATGACTAAATAAATTACAATTTATATACACATCTCAACTAAAAATTTGGGCACAGACATAATCAACTACAGCAATCTTACTCTGATAAATGTAACAAACTAAATATCTACAGGTTTTAAACAATCATTTTCAGTTGGAAATCAGTTCTTCATACATGGAAAATTAAATTCTTAAGCGTGGCTTCACAAGACAACACAGTTGATTCATCGAACTACTTTTCTTTTTGTAAATATTACGTGTCAGCAGCAACACTTTTTCTTCGGCAGACAAAATGTCACTTAGCATTGGAGAGGATTCAAATTCCCCATGAGTCATGGCCAGGAAGCGAACCATGTTTATTGCTGCTCCGGCAACACTACGCAAATTTTCTCGAGTTACTTCCAGTTCCTGTTTTGCACACTGGGCCTTAGACCAGCGTACAACACCATCGAAGACATCCAGTTCTGACCGCACGTTCAATGCCACCTGACTGACAATAGTGACCAAGGCCTCGTGGGTGATTAGTATGAACTGTTCACTGATGAAACCCTCTGATGCACAGCGAGCAAACACTTTCACTGCAGCAGCCGTCATGTGTTCGAATTCAGGCATGTTAGGCATATACAGGAATATCCACACATCGCTTAGTATTCGTGGCCACAAGTATTCCATGCAGACATTCTGCAAGTCTTTCATCTCGTATGCACTTGCTGCCAAGTAGAGTGCAACAGCTCTGTCCTTCGACCTGAAATCCCACTTCCCACCATATGCATGCATCAGCAACCCATCAAAAATATCCTCTTCAACGTTTGTGATCTTAACCCGGTCCTGCGATGCTGCACTTCCAAAAAACATTTTCTCAAAGACTGGACTGACCCGAGCAAGAATTGCTTTGCAAGCTTTCTTGACAATCTCCTCTCCATTCTTCATAAAAACAAGTTCACAGTCACTTCCAATGCCATTATCAATTATATAATTTACACGGGTCCACATGTATTCACTCAGTTCCTTATCTCGTTGTGAACGATTTGAAAAGAAATCGTTTTTCTGTATATTTGAAACTAAGCTTCCACAAGTTATATATGCTTCGATAATCACTTGGTTATTCACCACATAATTGTTATAACGAGTGCAGCATTTCATCCATTGTGATGAATGAAGTATCTCCATAAGCTGTACCTGATTTGATGATATCGAATCGAGATGGTTTTGTGATAGTTTTCAAACTATTTAACTGGTTTATGAGACTGAAGTTATACTCTGTGTAAACTTCTACATTCGTACCTACTTCGTTCTCATCTAAGTACAAGAACACGCCAAGTTTTCTGCCTGGCATACATTTGGTACCAATTTTCCATGGAATATCGTTTACATACTCAACTGGTGAGTACACTGTCAAACTATCAAAAGTCAATTGCTTTGAGACATTTGATATATGAAAGCTTATGGTGCCTTCTGAACAATTTCTGTATGTCTAAAACAAAAGAACAAAAATTAATTTCAAGTTTTAAATCATTTAACATGGCATTTACAAAAATCTAGAGTACTGATAATATAAGTAACACTTAAAAATACATTGGAACTTTTTGAAACCAATAACAGGCATGTCACAAAAAATGGGTATGACCATAACATGTACAGTAAACCCTCGATAATTCAGACTAATTGGAGGGAAAGGTTGTCTAAGTTACAATTTGTCCACCTTACTGAGAGAACAATTATAAGTTGCGGTTATAAACAATGAAAATTGCTATTATTTATTACAATACACATCTGTACTGTGGGCTAAATACATATTAAATGTGGCAATGACAATAGCATTCAGTTTTGTTTGAATACCTTTACAGATATTTTATTAAACTAATCAAGCATATCTCTTAATAGATGCATTGCAAACATCCTGCTGAGCGGCTCAGCCTGCCACCGTGTTTGGCTGTCTCCGAGGTCAGAGACTAGGTGAAGATAATCTGCCAGCTGTGTCGTAGATGCAGCATTCTGTACAACTAGTAACTCAGTGTTAAAATACATTGTCTTAAGTTATAATTTAAAGAGATTCTTCTAATGATTAAAGAGAAAATCACTTTTCATAACCAGATCTTTAAATCCATAGCCTTTGGATCTGTAATTCAATAGAGTATCTCCCTGTTATCTACAGAGCTAATAAAAAGATTTGAATTACTGCCCCCTCCTCAAGTCTGTTCATCCTGAACAGACTGTGCAACATCCAGACCACAGTAGTGCCAGTCGGTCAATGTGGACAACTTTTGGCTTCTGCCGATAGGTTTTATGACAAATCCGAAAGACAACATCATTGATTTTCTTCAGATCCCAACATTTCTGTAAGATTCAAGAACCCTTTTCGCCTCTGTGGGTTGTACAGCCACACCAGTTGTCCTTGAAATACCTCTCCCAAACATTCTCCTCTTATATCGGATTTTCATTCTGTCACTACATGGTCATTTGTGCCTTAGAGAAGGACTAATCTCTTCATTATCGCTTTGAAAAAATTATGCAACTACAGAATTTTCCCTTGCAGCTTCCTTTAGACTACGTCTACCAATTCGAAAAGTTCTGGCACTTGCAGTAGATGCTGCAGGTTGTGTCTGGATCGTCGTCCGATGTACCCTGGAGCACTGGTAGTCTCTGTTGACTACCTCACTCCCCTTCTTGAGGCCACACAGCTGGTTCTTTGTCTCCCAGTGCACTTCCTGAGAAGTGCCCTGGGAGACACTGAGAGGGCCCATCACATAACATGCTCCATGCCATGGGCTCTTTCCACTACTATATGGATCAGTATGCGCCGGGCGTCTGGACAGCACTCTCGGTCATTGTGTGCATTTTCCACTGCTTTGTGAGGTGTGCAGCTTGCAACATCAACTCGTCTATGTGGTTTCTCAGTTGTTGGACATATGCACGAAACTCACAAATTTCTTTACGCAAGAACTTGCATACGCTCGTCAAAGCCATTTGTTCAGCTCGCTGCCTCCTTTCCTGCTGCTGCTGTTGTAGGCAATAGGCTCTCAGGTGTCCCAGCTATCCACATAACTAACATTGCGGTCATTTGGGTGGGGGTCGGGGAAGATCCGTAGCACACACCCTGGCAATGACGTCCCTCAAAGCCAGCTGCAACTCCTTCAGTGTCTTCTTCACACTGTCTTCATCCTCATTCGGCATCACTGGCCGTGCTGGACGTCGGCGTGCAGGCTCGTGTATTGCTGACTCCACCTGCAGTGTTTGGGCTAGGGCATCCTGCATGTTGTGGGGAGCAGCTAGATGTACCACTTACCACTTGCTGTACCTCTGTGATAGCGATGGCATCAATATAAAATCCAGCTCCAATGATGTTGCGAGCCTCCTCAGGGCAACCTTCAAGAGATAGGTGGGAGAGCCGTACAATGTGTTGCCATAGCTGTTGCAGTGGCTCACCTGGTCGCTGGGTGCAGCTATGCAGTTGGGCATGTCATAGGCATTGGTCACCAAAATGTAGCTCCAAGACCAGTTTGGAGTACTCTAGTCGATCTTCAGGGTTGTCACCTTTTCCCATTGGAAAATTCCCTGACATTTCCCTGATTTCCAGGCAAAAAAAATTTTTCCCTGACCTTTTCCTAACTTTTTTTGTGAGTATTGGCACCTTTGCATTATAACACACTTCTACAATAAAATATTTCTCTGATCTTACAAAACTGCTCACCACTAGATTGCAAAGAAAAATTGCCTATAGGCAGTTCACGGTAAAGTGACACTTTTTGAAGCTGTTTCATTAGACATAACAACCAATAAATACATTTCATTATGGCCTCAGACTTTTTGTTTTGAGTAAAGTGAACGTATACAATGTGTTTATTACTCACATGGCAGTGTTTACATTAAAAAGTGGTGGAAGGATAAAAATTGGTTGAAATAAAAAAGTAACTAGGCCTTCAAAAATGCTCACTTTACCGTGAATGGCCTATAAGCATTTAGTCCACAATAATTAAAACAATATTATATGATTATGGCAGCGGTGTATGATTAATGGTGTAACTGCCAAATATAGCATGCATATCACAGAATTCCCTGACATTTAGCTAACATGTTTGAAATTCCCTGACATTTCCCTGACAGTTTTCAAATTCCCTGACATTTCCCTGTTTTCCAGACCTGTGGCAACACTGATCTTACTCTGGTGGAAATCGTAGTATGCTCAGTGCAAGGCCTCTCAGTACAGCCGCGAAGTAGTAAGCCCTCTGATCTGCTTACCAGCCATTCAGGGTGGCGACTATTTCAAACTAGTGTTGGTACTTCTGCCAAGAAGTCTGGCCATCGCAAGGGGGCGGGCTTAATTGAAACTCCCTTCCCCACTGCAGGTTGCACGACACCAATGCTGCAGAGCTGCTGGCTATCCTCTAAGGTTGCTGATGACTTGTACTGCTTCCTCACTTTTCTCAGCTGCCGGTGTGGTGGTAGTGGAACACCGCTGCTGAAAAAATTTCAGCCATTCCTTCTGTAATGCATTAATTTTCTTTTTCATTTAATTCTCTACACTGTCCAACATTTTGTTTTCACTGGCAATTTTTTTGTCTACAGTGTGAATTCTTGTATTCACTAACTCGCTAATGCCTTCTATTCTCCTGTCTACATTTTCATTTACAGTGTTTATTTTCCTGTCTATATTTTCATTTACAGTGTTTATTTTCCTGTCAATATTTTCATTTACAGTGTCTATTTTCCTGTCTAAATTGTCAATTTTCTTATCTACTTTTACTTAATCACTATGGAATGGAAATTTTTGTTGTTTTGAAGGGGGGAAAAAACGCTGTATTTTGAAACCTGAAAAGCAGTGTTCTCATTTTAGTATTTTCAATTCATTTAAGTTAGATCCTTGGCTGCTCTAGCACCTGTCTGCAACTTTCTTTGAATTACTTCTTCAAAAGTGGTTTCTAACATATCAAGCTTAGGTTAGGGCTTGAGTTGAGAGATTTGCGTGGCTGTTAGCAACAGAAAGCCAGTGAGAATGGAGCAGCGCCGGAATGCAAGGACGGGGGAAACGGGAGATCCCAAAGAAAATCCGCAAGCCAGCTGCATCGTTTGGCACAATTCTCACTTGCAAAAATCTAGGAGTGACCCGGCTGGGGATTGAACCCAGTTTGCCTGGGTGGGAGGTTAGCAGTCTAACCGCTCAACCACCGTGGCCCCAGCTTAGTTTATATATATATATATATATATATATATATATATATATATATATATATATATATATATATATATATATATTATATATATATATATATATATAATATATATATATATATATATATGAAATGTACCGCAGAACCCCTTCTTTAAACCCTCTAATTTGACACACTCTATTTTATACCTCTTTTTTTGATCCCTCCTTTCATACGTTCCTGCAGTTTGCAAGATTTCTTCCTTGTTGCTTGAAAAGCGCAAAGAAGAGGTTTCAATCTATTTAATTAGAATTATGTTTTTTTTTAATCCTTGGGCAAACAAGTTAAATTTTAATTTTGAAGTGTTGAGATAAACACAATGCCCAATTAAATTTTTAAGTACATAATTTCTGTCTGTAAAAATATGGGAGCTTTCATATTCAAATCCTAAACTTCGATTCCATTTACAAAGTCATCTTATTTTCAAGTCCTTTACTTGAGGTCTTATTTTCTTTTCTAGTCTCATAATTAAAAGTATTATTTTTTAGCAGTCCTCCTTTTGTGGTGGTCCTATATTCACGATGACAAAAATGTTATGTGGAAAGTGGTTGAAATAATTTACTGTCATACATAAATTGTATTTCAAATGTAAATTTTCAGATAGGGGTCTAAATCACATTTATTGATTCTGTGAAATTTTTAGTTTCCACATGCAAGAAAATGTCCTATGCAGGAGAATTTTTTATGCTGGAATTACAAAGAAGTGTGTTTTTTTGGCACAAAAGTGCATACATATTTTGAATGCATTTCAGATCAATTTGAGAATATTGTTACGCAGTGGAAATTTAGAAGGATTTATGTTTTGCTTTTTTTTTTTTCAGAGACATATTTTTACTTACATTTCAGGAAAGTCAGTTTTTTTTTTGTTAGGGGAGTGTTTATCTGTCGTGTTTTTTTTAAAGAAAGGAAGCATTTTAGTTTTTTAGTTTTAATTATTCTGAGTCTGTTATTTTTTTTAACTTAGTGATTTTCCTTTTGGCGAGATAGTTTTTTAGCTTGGAAATATTCTTTGGCCCTCAATATTCGAGAGCTACAGAAGCCGCTACGGCCAACTTGGTTGACTTAATTGTTTTCTGGTCATTTCTAGGCTTTTGGGTTTCAAGACTCATTTGTGTTGATGTCCTAATAATCAAGGGTTGAAGATTTCAGCAGTTCTCTTCCTAGCCTATTTTCGAGGCATTCTAAGACATTTTGGAAGGTTCCAGGCACTCTTTGTTGCCGTGTGTCAGGAATTGAATTGTCGCAACAGGGTGTTGTTTGTGTGTCGGAAGCCACCTGGCTTGGTGGTTCTGCTAGGGGCGAGGGGAAGGAGTCCTGCTGAATTCAGCTGGAGTAACTAGGCCACTCAGGATTGAGGGAAGCGGGGAAGTTAGGATTGTTCTGGAGACCAGTTGTTACTAGGGAAATGCCGCACACTGATTGGCAGGGGCCAATGATGTGGCCGACCAGTTAAAACAAGGTCAGGAGGTGCTGGCGGGTTGTTGTGTGGCTGGCAAGATGTCTGCAGAAATGAGCTAAGTAACTTTATTATTTAATTAGTTTTTTGAGTTGGTCGAGACTATTCTTCCTAAATCTGGAATGACCTCGACCAATCATATAAATATTAGTTCCGTAGTATAAGCAAGTTAGTTAGTTAGTTGCTGGTGAACAGTCATAGGCCGTGGGTCAGAATGAGAGAGCACTAGAGCTGTTTAAGTGTTGGGTTTATGAGGTACGACACTAGTTGATCTTTTAGGGAATAGAAATTATGTTGAATTAAGGAAATGGAGAATTTTTTTTAGATTAATTGCTATTACACTTTTGAGTTAATAATTTTGGGTTATTGACTAGTGGGCAGTTTTCACAGGCTTTAGTTGGTATCATTGCTTAATTGTGTGTGTGTTGTTTGTAGTACTTGCCAGTCGTAGCTCATAGCATTATGTGGAACGAGAGCTTGTAGCCTTGGACAGTATTTGATTTGCATATCAGTACTCATTTTAATTTTAGAAAGCAGATAATTGATTTTAAGCGCCAATCCTTCCTCATGAATCAAGTTTGTCTAATTTTTACCACTACTGGTATAACCTGTCAGAAACATAGGTAACCTTGAGCTTTTAGTCAACAAGTATTTATTTACAAAGTTTTACTGGGTATAGTTGAGCGTATACATACCTAACCTTTATTCAAACACGTCCCTTCAAAAATACAAAGGAATATTGGAATAGTTTTCTCCTGAGAAATAACCTTACACTGTGTGGAGATCTTTAAATTGAAAGAAAAGAAATTATTTAATTTGTAAAATTATTTTATATTGGCTTATTATACTTTTAATCTGAATAGTCTTTGAATAACTCCCTACACAGAGTTTTGCATTTTCTGTATTTCGGAAATCTGAGTTTACTTGTAGTCCAGTATAAGGCGACAAGTTGTTGTCAGAAGGCAAGTTTAAATTATACAAGCCAGACTTTAAAAACGTGTTTTAAAACCAAACTCAGGTTGTAGGTATAATTGTAATTTTTGTTATTTTTCTTATATTTCGAAATATTAACCTGCTTATGATATTTAATTCATACTTACGTTTATTTACACAATTATTTTTGTTGTTTTGAGGTAACTTAATTTCTTTTTTTTTCTTGTAAAAGCAAGAGAAACTAATTCTGAACAAATTTCATTTGATATCTTTTGTTAAATGACAACTACTTTATAACAATATATTTTTTAATTATTGTGTAACGTTTGTAAATTGTTATTACATTTTTGTGACTTTTTTTATTTACTTAAAATACAGAATTTTTTGTCAGAAACATCTGTATCATTTAACATTGATGCATACTTTGTATTTTCTCTTTGTAGCCCCAAGGGCGAAAAATATCTGGTGTTAAGGTAAACGATTGGACTGAATTTATTGATGACATTGGTGATTACCGAAGAATACCTTACTTTTTAAGAGAAATCATGTGGTGCAGTTACATGAGATATACTGACAGGGTTGTTGTTGCTAGCTTTTTCTTTGATAATGGTTTTTAACTTTTACACTTGCCATAATCATCCAGGGGCGCTCCACATAAACACAGGAAAATGGATGATTTGTTTAATATGCTGGAGTGCTGAGGTGATGAAGGTTATGCTCGTACAGAGCGTTACAGGTATTACAATATAAACATATTACAGATGCTAACTTTGAACGAGAATATTCCAGTTGGTGTCAGAAGAGGCCTGCCTGCAGCTCTAGTATTGCAACCTGGCTGTATTCCCTCCCAATAATCCCTTTAACAAACTAAGAAAAAAGTATTCACTTCACAACATATGTATTTTTGTGATGACGACGAGACTTCATGTAACATTAATTGTGTTAATTGTGGTAGTCAAGGTGAATTTTATGAATGGTACAGTTATTGTTTAGAAAATAGTTGTGAGGATTATTGTACGAGTTCGTCCCATAATATTAATTTATGTTTTGAGTGTATAACATGTCGTTACACTATTTTATAATAAATGTTCACATAGAATGAAGTCTGTGAGTTGTTATTTGTATATGAGTTAAAGAGTACTAATAATTTGAAGGCATAATCCACATAGCGAATTTTAATTGATGTTAGAAGATCTACCTAGATTCATTATTTTCCTGGATGAATTATGACTGAATTGAATAATTTATTTAGTCGCTATACACATTGGCTCTCATTCCTGACTTACTGAGTTTAGAGGTTACTATAGTTTCTTTTATTTATTAAAAAGATTCACCATTGTCACAGTCCTCAAATACACAGGAAGACCATGAAGCGATCCCTAGTGCCTTCCTCCCTCTGCAAACCAATCTTTTCCCCAGTCCTTCTATTAATTTTAATTGTTCTGTTTAACCATTTTGGTTTTATAAATGGAAGTTAAAGAGTGATCTAAACTTTGAAAATACTGGATTTTTCAACAAGCTATTTTACTGTTTCCTTGGAACTTTCTGGGCTTCCAGGCAGACCAGAATTGTGAAGAGGAAGCGCTTTGCTGGGAAGCAAAAAGGCTCAAAGTTACGAATAGGTATATAACACCCATGAAAGTTTTACAGTGTAAGAAAAATGCTGCTACCATACAGCCAGGTTACACACACCTATTTCATTGTGATCAGCTTTTCTTTAAAAGTAAATCAAATATATCATATTATTCATATAATAGCATTTCTTCTTGAACGGTTTGTCATAAATTCGTGTAAAAATACTTCAACATAAATAATTTTTTCAGCAATTCACAAGGGGTAGTCTTGAATTCAGGTTAAAATACTTTTCCTTCAAAAATATTTTTTAGGAAGGGGTCATCTTCCATTCGGGTAAATTAGGCACTGCACTTGGGTGTTGGTTAATTCTCAATGTGTAAGAATTTCTTGCATACCAATCATACACAGCTTCATTTTTTAGGTAGTTAATTTCATTTTTCTTGATGAATTTGAATACATGTGTTGCATATTCATTATAGAATGGACATACTTTTTCACTTTAAATAATTCTAATTCCCTACTACAAGAAGTATGTCTGATAACCCTGGTTAAAATTCTTACTGCTTTCTTTAAATTTCAATATGTACCTATGTCATTAACACCTATAAAGAACAATAAAGGGCCATAATATAATTACTTGTGGTACTTCATCAGTAATCTTATCCCACTCAGAAATTACACTACTTTTTCCTACAATTTATACTCTTTGATATCTTTCCATGAGATAAGATTTAAACCAGATGGTCGGACTGGTAATGCAATAATATAGTACAGTCATGATTTCTTCATCCATTTTCTTAAACCTTTAAAAAATAACCCTGTGTTTTGTCTAGTTTTTTTCGTAAATGTGTCATGTATCACCAGAGTTTTATCCTTGTATTAACACGTAAAAGTAAGTTAATTTCAGCTCAAATTAACTTTTACTTATATAAGTTATATTTTATTTACAATCAATATGAATAAAACAGGGAGAAAATAGGTGTGTTGGTAATGCTTGCTAAGAAATAGTTCTTATGCAATGTAATATTACTCTGACTGCTTAAGAATTTGGTGTGCTGTCCCTTTGGTGTAATTTTCCGGACACTGTTACGCTTTGTTTGCATGAGGCAAAAGGCTATTTCAGAGAAGACTTGTAGTAAACTTACTGGTCTGTAGTTTTCTATTCCTTGTTGGCCTTCCTTTTTAGAAATAGGTATAACTTTAGCAAATTTCAGTCTATCTGGAAAAGTACCGTCTTTAAAACTTTGACTAATTAAAAGAAATGAAGGTGATGCTGGCTAACAGCCAGCCACGTTAAGAAAATGATGGCGCTCACCACTCATATGACACGTGGGCACGCAAATGAGCAAAGAGGCCATGACCTGAAATATCCCGTAACAGAATATTTATTTGAAGTGTGAATTATATCTCTTGTTTTATTTTCAGGTCTCCAAGTGTTTTGAGTGTTTAAAATGAAGCACAATGTTTGGTAATAAATTTGAAATGCGCTGCGCAAAGACTAAGAACATTATTATTCAGCGCTAGAATGCTGTCATTAAAGACATTTAACGAATACAGAAAATTCCCAATTTAAATGTCTCATGTAAATCAATATTGAAATTACTTGTGTGCCATTTATTTTAAAATATAAAAGTTTTGCTTGGCATGCTTTGCACTTCCGCTTGTGTGAACCCCGTAGGCAGCCATGGTAGGTCTGAGCGACACCTGCCTCTAGGAGGTCTGTCGAGGAGAGCTGGCGAGGTAAGAAGCTACGACGTTCGCACTTCAAACTTTTTGTACTGATGTAGATTACATTAGCTCACGCGGTCTTGCTCATGTTTGATTTTCCCGCCATCAGGCGTGCTACAAGCCTAGGAAGTCTCAATCTACAGGAGAATATTTTTCCCATCATCAATAACCATTTGACCGGCCATAATTTGTCATTTTTACGGAAAAATACTGAAATCTCACGTGCACCATGTGATCCGCTACAAACCTTAACCAGCGGCACCAGCACTATATAAGATTGCTTTCATGCACCTGCGTGTTTATTGTAACTATTCATGTCGTGTCCCATGATATTTCATCTGTATTTGTGTTATTTGTGTAATTTGTACGGTGATATTATTTCCGTCCTAGTTGGCTACATGCATAGGCTGTCACCACACTAACCACGTGCTGGGAGACACGCCCCGACGAGTCTGCGTTAGCGATGCCAAATAATCACATGTTTTCGTTGCTCATTTCGTAATTCTCTGTGTCCTGTCTTCAGAAAAAATCGGCAGTCCACCCTAGTGGCTGTCGACCCCTTTCCTCGTGAAGACTGTGTTTTCTAACACCACTGAGAAGTCATTCATGTAGGAGTGCACTAGATTAATTGCCGGCTGGGGAGCACCCTAACGGAGTTAGCTAGACAGGTATGAGTTCAATCATAAAGTTAATCTTGGCACGATTTTGTACGACTGACAAAATAAAAGCAAGTCTCACAGTGCATAAAGTATTTTTTTGTAGTGACAGCAACCGCTCACCTTTTTCAGTGATAAAATGTTTAGTAATGCAAAGTGTTTTGTAAGTACACTGGGGTGAGACAGACACACAGAACACACAGTGTCCCTGAGAACCCTGAGTCTCAACAGTGCGGTGACTACTAAACATCGCTGGCGCCCATCTACCGTAAGTTTATTGCGTCACCGTTCATCTCGTGTCTCACCCAACGGTATCAATTGGTGTTCCCAAATGGGACCACTGTGTTCATCTGTGTTGCATTATCTATGTCAACCATGTTAAAATGGTGGACACCACAGCTGATCACCCACGAGAAAGCCTTAAGACAGCCACGTTGGCAACCACAACACCCACGAGTGCGAATTACCTGGACATGCCGATCGAACTATGTGTACATTGTGGCAGATTGAGCGAAGTAAACTTGTTTGATGAGAATTTATGTGATCAACCGTTATGCCAATGTACGTTCGATACTGCGTCAACGCCTTCAGAAACACGCCTGTGCACATGCACCAGATGTGATGGGGCGGGAACAAAGTGGGTACAGTGCCAGCAGTGCAAACGGACCCACATTTGTGATGCATTGGGCCAAAAGAATATTCCATCTTCTTCAATGGTGTCATAAACTGTGACAAGTGCCGTAAGATGAACTGTGCAGAGATCGTGCCACCGACACCACCAGAGGGGAAGCCCATGCAGTCACCGGTAGTGGTAACGTATATAAGCCACAGGGAACAGATTAAGGGGAACAGCTGCCACGTGGTGGAATTTAGTCAGAGACTATCATGTGACATGGGAAGAGTTTTGCAACTGGTTACTGGGCACGTTCGATACGGATGGAGATGCCATCCAGGCCCAAGCTCGGTTATACCACGAGCAGCAACGCGAACACGACGGGACTGAAGAGTTCATCCAGTGCAATCTAGGCGTGTACAAACACCTAAACCCAGGTCAACCCACCCGCAGAGTGCTGGAAAAAATTGTCGCCTTGTCAAAACCAGACATTAGGCCATTGTTACGCGGAGCCAGCTGGGAGAGTGTGGAACTGTTCACGCAGGAGGCACGTGCCTATGAACAAGATAAGCAGGCGGAACGAAGAGAATAAGTGTCGTGTAGGACCAACGCTGTGAACTCCCGCCGCCTGTACCCCCTACGCTAGCTATTGATGTCATGCGACTGCTGCTGCCTGTCAAGCAGATTACACAACCACTGCCACAGCAGTCACCACGTGCACAAGAGTGTTACAAGTAAGTGACAGTACTGCACATGTGTTAAGGGTCAATGTTGAACTTGAGGGAAAGAATGTGATCATAGTGATACACACTACTGCAAGCCACAATTTTGTACGTGAGGGGTTAATACAGGCAATAACAACTAGAATGCCGCCACATTGCCTACATGTTCACCACCAGCAATCAACAGGGTGAGGCAAGAAGCGTGATGCACGAGACAGTGGGGATACGTGAGCTCCGTACAAAGTGTGATGTCTATATTGTGCCGGACCTGTGTGAGGAGATGATTTTGGGGTTACAGTGGTTGATCGTCAACCAGGCCGTGATTGAACCACATCTCGAGCGTCTGCACGTGGACACACGTGGGAGGCGGACGCTGTATGCAATAGGAACAATGCCGCCGGCGACAACAGCTGCTATGCCGCTCACAGAGTTCGAACACGAGGTGCCCGAACATCAACAATGTCTGCAACACCTGCTGGACCAGTATGCCAGTGTGTTCCATACTGATGGGAAGTTGCAGTGTACCGACGTCACCGAGCATGCCATCATCATGACGCACGAGGACCCGGTGTACTCCAAGCCAAGAGATCCCAGTATTTTCTTCTGGCGCATCATCAATCAGCAGGTCTGTGAGATGCTCAATGATAATGTGATTGAACCTACGCAGAGTCTCTACAATTCAGGCACTACACTAGGACCTAAAAAGGACGGTGAATGGAGGTTTTGTGCAGACTTTCGCCCTCTCAACAAAAAAACTGTAAACATGCCACCTCCAGTCATTAACCCCAAAGACACTTTGTCAACACTACGGCCAGTTACTGTGTTCACGTCACAAGAACTTAAATCAGGGTATTTGCAAGTACCTATCTGCCCACAAGACCGTAAAAAGGTTGCCTTTACCATGCCAGACGGGCATAGATTTCCATTTGTTGCTATGCCATTTGGCCTAAAATGTGCCCCTGCCACTTTTCAAAACCTTATGGTAAATGTGTTACATAGGAGACTTTTGATGGCTTATCTTGATGATGTACTTGTATGATTGAACAGCTGGGAAGAGCACCTACATCACCTCTCGAACACAACAAACTCACATGTAAGGTTGACAAGTGTAAGTTGGGGATGAGTAGAATGGAGTTTTTGGGGCACTACGTAACAGGGAATGTACAAGAACCAGAACAACAACATGTACAAGAGATACAAAACAAGCCCACACCCAGACCACATAAACAAGTTAAAAATTTTTTTGGCTTGGTAAATTGTTAAAGGGAATGCGTTCCAAATTTTTCTGTAATAACTGCACCATTGACTGAATTGCTATGTGTGAAACGTAAATTTGTATGGACACCTCAAGGCGACCAAGCATTTAAAGAATTCAAACTTGCTTTCCAAAATTGTAAGCCGCTAGCCAGGTTTAGTCCTGAGTTACCTGTTGTCGTTCAGACCTATGCGAACCAAAAGGGCATTGGAGCGGTGTTACACCAGGTGGGAGATCACAGGGGAAAACACATATTAATTATCACAACGCAAAATCTGGCGAGGCAGAACGAAAGTATCATGTCAACGAGCAAGAGTGTTTAGCAATTGTACACGCGCTGAGAAAGTACCGGCCATACCTGTTAGGAAGACAGTTTACATTGAAAACAGATAACCGCTGTTTAGTTTGGTTGGAAGGTATACATAACGGGAAGAGTAAACTTGCCCCCTAGGCTTTACTGCTCCAGGAGTTCGACTTGAGATAGAACACGTGGCGGAGAAAACCAACAGGGGTTTCTGGACAGTGCCGATGCACTGTCCAGAAACCCCTGTCAGAACGTAACTGTAATAGATAACGCTGAGTGGGAAGAGACGCTACCACCTTGCCGTACCACACAGACAGCAGACACATCAGCTTTTGTTTTGCAGAACATTGTCGCCACACTACCTGGTGAATTTGTCTCAAACGCCCATGACGTGTTAAGGGAGGTACACACAGTGCAGGAGAATTCCCCAGATGCTGCACAACGCCGACAGCATTGTGCCACAAGGTACTCGGAACATAGAAGAGTAGTGGACCGGGAAATTCAAACCAAACTCCTGGTAATTGCACGAGATGGTGAATGTACATGCCTAAGGAAACACTGGAACTTGAACTCAAATATGCACATAATACTTTAGAACATGGACACCCGGGTTCCGAGCAGACACGTAGGAATGTGCAAAAGTTTTTTTCACTGGCCAGGAGTTCAAGGGGACGTACTTAAACATGTGCAGAGTTGTGTCACCTGCAATACTCGGAAGCCACGAAGAACAGACGGCGATGCTCCACAACAGCCGAGGCTGCCAACTGAGCCATTCAAAACTGTAGCACTCGACATCATGGGCCCGTACCCACACACCAAATGCGGTAAAAGATTTTTCATTGTTGTCACGGACCACCGTACCACTTCGGCCTACCACCCCAGGGCAAACACGATCGAACATCGTAACCAGGACGTAAAAATTCAGTTACGTGTCAGGTTAGGAGCAGATCACACCAGATGGACGGAGTTGATTCTGGAGGTCATGTTTTGTTTACGAAACTGAGTGAATGCGGCAACCGGGAAAACACCCACGGAAATGGTACAGGGTCGCGAACAGCATGCGCCCAGAGAACCCAGCGAAAACCCGCCAAAACCACGGGAGGGAATTGTCGCACATCAAATGCAAATCCATGAAGAGGCGAGGGTAAACAAAGAAAACTATTGCAATGTTTGAGTACCAGAAAGCAGAAGGCTGCCGCCAGAGCTAGTTCCCGGCATGTATGTTTATGTAAGGGAAAACTCACTATTGGCAGGAGTAAAGAACCGTTGTGCAGGACTGGCACCCAAGTGGATTGGGCCGGTGAGAGTAAAGACCAAGATGGGGAATTCCACGTTTCTCATGAAGCTGGGTCCACAACGAGTCTCGTAACCACGCACCCAGGAAATGTAAACAATAACACTGGGAACACTATGTAATTTTGGGTTTTGTGCCATCTGAGCACTCCACACCAAGCAGGGTGGGGGAAGGCGACGAAAGTGTACACGCACCAGTGAGAGAAACGAGTAGTAGTGAAACACAATTTCAGGGCATTCCTGTTGAGGCCAACAGTAGTATAACAAATCAAAGTAGCTTCAGAGGTTTCACGTGCATAAATGAGAGAAGTGGTAACACTAGTGTACACGTAAATCACAACACAACCAGTACCAGTGACATAGGTATTGTGTTCTAGACACATTTTTACCTTACCAGCTTTAATTACGGGAGAGTGAAAATGTGGAAGAATCCTACACAGAAAAACATCTAATGTTGCTGCAACTAAAAATGACTATTGAGGCATTTCTTTAATCATCTATGTTGCAGTAACATTAACAATGTTGTGACAAAGTCACTTAATGTTAACCAGTTACAAAGTCTTGTATTACTAGTGACACACGATTTTCGCAAAAAGATTCCCACACATGCTAGATTTCAATACCCTATGGGCACACCAGCAGTATTCGATTGCTTATTGGTGGCGTGTGTCTGTGAGGAGACATTGTCTTACTTGACTGGCCAATCAGAATAAAGTTACTCTGGTATTGTACATCTGCGATTCGCGTAAATCAGCATACAAGTGTATGCATAACTCCTACCAGAAGTTTTTCGGCCCCTGCCGGGGATAGCCTAGAAGGGAAAGAAAGTTTCAAAGGGTTTGGGGAAGTTAGTAGGGAAGTGAGTGTGATGCCACAAGTCAACAAGCAACATCACAGCACTCGCAAGAGGCGAGGCACGCTACCACTACACCCTCACAACATGGTTCCAGCATACACTCCCACCTCCTGCAAAACGCTGCAGAATCAGAAGACTCCCGTGGCAATGCTTCTTATGCCCACAACCAGTGGTCCCAGTTCACAGCCGGGCAGAGTTGAGTTGCTTGCATCGTCTATGCCTTCGAGGGAGGGATCATTTGATGTCAGCTAACAGCCAGCTGCGTTAAGACCACGACGGCTCTCACCACGCACATGACACGTGGGTACGCACGTGCGCAAAGAGACCATGACCTAACTTTCCTGTAACGGAATATTTATTTGATGTGTGAATTATGTCTCTTGTTTTATTTTCAGGTCCCCAAGTGTTTTAAGTGTTTAAAATGTATGTTTAAAATGTAGCACAATGTTTGATTATGAATTCAAAATGCGCTGCGCGAAGACTAAGAACATTATTATTCCGGCGTGAACGCCGTCATAATAGAGATTTAACGAATACAGAAAATTGCCAATTTAAATGTATCATGTAAATCCATATTTAAATTATTTATATACCATTTATTTTAAAATAAAAAGTTTTATTCAGCATGCATAGCACTTCCGCTTGTGTGAACCCCGTAGGAAGCCCTGGTAGGTCTGCGTGACCCCTGCTACTAGGCAGTCCATCAAGGAGAGCTGGCGAGGTAAGACTGTCACGTACGCACTTCAAACTTTTCGCTCTGATGTAGATTACAATAGCTCACTTTAGTATACTGGTTAACCTCTGCCTTGTGTATGTTATGCCAGACATTCCCCAGCATTATGCTTCCGCTTAACTTGATAATTTGCACCCTTGTGGCTATTTAAATGTAATCAAGGAGAAAGGAGGAAAGATGTCGGAGAGGCCACGCAGCCTGCACAACTTTGAATCAGGCGTCATCCGCCTATGTTACAGGCGTTTCAATGTAATTTCTGTTTAATTGCTCGGTGCAATATTAAGGACTTTGTTTCTATGTATGTATTTATGGGTATTTTTCATGTTTAAAGTGTTTTACGGCCACATAATTTGCGACCAACAGCTGCCAAGTCAATATCGGCGCCATCCATGCGCTTTGAGTGTTTATTTGTGTAATATCACGTGCGCCATAGTTAATTTCAGGGTTCTATGTAATATTTCATTCAGGGTTCCATGTATTTTCATGTAAGTGATGCTTTGTATGTATGAACACGCGGTCACACTAGGTTTGATTTTCCCAGCCTAGGAATGTCTCAATCTACAGGAGAATATTTTTCCTATCATCAATAACCTTTTATCTGACCATAATTTGCCATTTTTACAGAGAAATACTGAAATCTCACATGTACCACGTAATCCGCTACAAACCTTATCCAGCAGCATCCGCGCCATATAAGATTGCTCTCATGCACCTGCGTGTTTATTGTGACTATTCATGTTGTGTCCCATGCTGTTTCATCTGTATTTGTGTTATTTGTGTAATTTGTATGGTGATGATATTTTCGTACTACTTGGCTAAGTGTATAGGGCGTCACCATACTAACCACGTGCCGGGAGACGCGCTCCAATGAGTCTGCGTTAGCGATGCCAAATAATCATACATGTTCGCTGTTCATTTCATAATTCTCTGGGTCCTGTCTTCAGGAAAAATTGGCAGTCCACACCCTAGTCCCTTTCCTTTTGAAGGCTGTGTTTTCTAACACCACTGAGAAGTCATCCATCTAGGAGTGCACTAGATTAATTGCCGGTTTGGGAGCACCCGAACGGAGTTAGCTAGACACGTCCAAGTTCAATCATAAAGTTAATCTTGGCACGATTTCGTATGAGTGATAAAATAAAAGCAAGTCTCACAGTGCATAAAGTATTTCTTTGTAGTGACAGCAACCTCTCGCCTTTGTCAGTGATAAAATGTTTAGTAATGCAAAGTGTTTTGTAAGTACGCTTGGGTGAGATGGACACACAGAACCCACAGCATCCCTGAAAACCCTGAGTCTCAACAGTGCGATGACTGGGAAACACCACTGGTGCCCATCTACCGTAAGTTTATTGTGTCACCGTTCGTCTCGTATCTCACCCGACGGCGTCAGAGGTTTTATTACTTAATTCTATCCACATGAATATGTATCTATTTGATATATATATATATATTTCTCTCTCTGACACACACACATTAATTAATTCTAAGATAAATTTTCTCTGTCTCTCTAGTTTTTCCTTTACCCATAGTTCCTTGTTAATTACTCCAAATTCTCCTATGTTAGTTCACCAATACCATAATTTTTTTACTGGCATAACTTTTGTTTGGTAATTTTAAGGTTTTAGGGTAATTATTTTGTAAGCTTTGTAGTAATTTTGGAAAGACACATTATTCATTTGGTTCCTAATCATATGTAACACTTTCTATTTTCTACTTGAAATAATGATACCCAAGGCGTAGGCTCTATTTTAAGAATTTGTAGAAATTTTCATTTACAGAATTTTGATTAGTCAGTTCTATCCAGATTTCCAAGGATAGCATGAACCTTAGAAAGAATTGAAACTGAAACTCCTTGTGTATCTGTACTGTTTATTACTGAAAGTTTTCTTGGATTTTGTTTGATGTTTTAATTTAAAAAGCTGTGTTTAATGGTCACATAAACCCAGGTCTGTGTTTAGGCTACATCATCGTCTAAGGTTATGTTACTTAACACATATTCAATTGCTGTTGCTGAAGTTATTGTACACCTTGTGTTACCCTGAATTTTATTTTCAATACTAGCAGTACCCTCGCCCGCTTCACTGGGCATATATTTATAATTCTATATACATAATTATAGGCCATTCACGTTAAAGTGAGCACTTTTTTAAGGCCCTTATAAATTTTTCCTTTCATCTAATTTCCATCTTCCTGCTGCTCTTTAATATAAACATTGCAATGTTACCATTAAACACAGTGTATACATTTCACCACCATCAAAATTTAATGCCTAAGGCTGCAATAAGATATATTTGTTAACGGTTAATGCCTGTTGGGAGGGCCTTAAAAAGTGCTCACTTTACCGTGAACAGCCTATAGTAATAGCATTAATAGGTTTTATTTATTTTTTATTTCAAAATTCCAAATTTATATAGCACATAGTATCGCCCTCGATGTTTAATTTGTGGTGTACAATTGGCATGAATTATTAATTTTAAATTACCCGATGGAGAATTATTCTCTAGATTATATTTAAAACTGCAAATGTATACATTGTGGTTATGTATACAGTCTATAATTCATTGATCAACTCAATTTTTAAGTATGAGGCAATGTTGGATTGCAAGGAAAGGTGATCAGCATCAGAAATTAACTAAATTTGTAAAGATTGCAGACTTTGGCCTGACGATAGGAGTAAACTCCCAATCAGATGGTATAACAGTCCTTCTATCTTAAGAGTAGGCATAAAGTTTGTTTTTTGTATTTCTTTTGCACCAAATGAGGTCATCTGAAACAGAGTATTATACCCTCGTGTATTATTAAAAAAAATGCTTACATAATGGATGACTGCCTATCAATAGATGTTTTATTGTTTGTGTGGAGTCCTCAATTTCCGGAAGAACAACTTTTTCCGCAGCACAGCACATACCATTGGATTCATTGCTCCATTTTTTTGTAAAACATTTAGAGCATGTTTCACTCATTTTTCCCATTTGCATATTTCTCTGCTGAGTGTAATCAAAATTTGGATCATAATTGAAAGCCGATCTATTAGCATGGGCTAATAAAATTTGATTGTGCAATCTAGATGGAGATGAGCATTGTCTCTGTGCAGGACGACGCTGTGAGTGTGTTCAGTGTTAGACTCTCTAGCGCATGTTTCCAATGTATGTGTTTGGTGGACAGCAAGCCGCTGGGAGAGTTCGGTGCTAGATTCCCTAGCGGGAGCTTGTGAGGTTCTTATATTTTGGGTGGCAAACCACTGTGAGTGTTTTGCGATAGACTCTCTAATTCAACGTAATTTAGCTGCCCTCACCAAGGACGTACTTCTAGAAAGTTGCGATTTCTTTTAGACATGATGTTGTCTTTACATACTATATGATCCTTAATAGCAACCACTCACATTAAAAACAGTTAATCACTAAGCTAATACTCAAACAAACAAAAGAATATCTATTGTTTACAAAATAAACTCTAAATAATCACAAAATCATTAATAAAACCATTCACTAGGCATCAATTTATTATTTTGAAAATTATATTTTTTTATTAAAAAATTTCAAATTTAAATTTATAATTAAGTGTAAAAAATAAACAATTCTAGCTAAACTAATACAGGTATGGCAAAAATATACGTTAATTCAGTAGCTAATCAAATTCTCTACAAAAAAATTTACCTAGGCACATACAATTATTTCGTTATAATTGTACGTTAAAGTAAGAAAATTACCTTAATTAATCAATTAATTTTAAATCAATTGGTTTGAAAATTTTCTTTGTAAATCTACAGTTTTGAGTATGAATGTGCACACAAAAATACTAATTTAATGTTTTTGTGCTTATTTAAATTCCTTATGTTTAAAATTTTTCCCTGGTGTCAAAGTCATGATATAGTCTATGTTCATCCAGAAGATCCAGGCTACTTACCAGTGAAAGAATTTTTTAAATCGGACTAGTAGTTCTAGAGATTACTACTAACAAACTCACAAACTTTACCTCTTTATTATATTAGTGTAGATTGTATATTGTTAAAGGTTCAAGTGTACTTCCGATACCACTCGATCCCACATTATGGTATCGAGTAGTACACTTCGACGAAAATAATGCCTAACTGAATAACTATCTTTGCACATGTCAATAACTGGGCACTCAAACACACTGTGTTCAGTAATTATATGTTCTTTATTTTCAGTATTTTCAATAAAATTTGCCTATACCATGATATAACTAACTCCATAACCAGTTCTACTTCAACATTTACTAATGATTTTAATACTGATAACAGAGGTTTATCGTGTCCTGCACGTTCGCAAAGAGGCCAAAATTTTGAACTTTCACATAAATACTATTTTTCAGTGTAAAATGTGTTTTGTATTTGTATTTGCAAGGTTTAATGTGTCTTAAAATGTTTTCAAGCATTTGTTGTTATTCTGAAATTGTTTGTTTATGAAATTCAAAGTGCCAGTGGCACCGAGATTAAGAACACTAATATTCCGGCATGAATGCAGTCATAAAGAGACACTGAAATAATATGAAAAATTCATAAGAAAATTATAAAACGTAAAACAGTATTTAATTTAATTTGTGCCATTTTATTTCTATAATAAAATATTTTACTCTGCGTGCATAGCACTTCTGCTTATGTGAACCCCGTAGGCGACCATGGTAGGTACGTGCGACACTTGCCTCTGGACAGTCTGTCGAGGAGAGCTGGCGAGGTAAGACACTGTCACGTATGCACTACAACTTTTGTTCACTGATTTGGGTTTCAATAGTCAATTTAGTTTGCCAGACATTTCCCCAGCATTATTCTTCTGCTTTATTAATTTATTTCGCCCTTGTGGCATTTTTAACTTAATCGAGGAGAGACGAGAACAATGTCAGAGAGGTTACGCGACCCGCGCAACTTGAATCAGGCGCCATCCACCTATGTTAGTGGCGTTTCATCATAATTTCTGCATTATTGCTACATGCAATTTTAAGGGTTTTGTTTTCATGTATGTATTTGAAGGTATTTTCCATGTTTGAATATTTTACGGCAACATCACGTATAACCACGTGGCTAACCTATGCCAAGTATATGTCTATGCCATTATTGCATTTTGAGCGCTTATTTATGTAACATCATATGTGCAATATTTTATTCGGAGTTCTAAGTTAAATTTTTGTCAGGGATCCGTGTAATATTCACATAATTTGATGCTTTTTGTGTTTGACCACGTGGTCACATTCATGTTTAATTTTTTTGCCATCAGGCAAGTTACATGCCTGCAATCACTTAAATCGTAAAGAGAATAATTTTCTCACTCCGAATAATATTTTGTCTGAATTTAATTTGCTGTTTTCACAACAAAATATTGCAATTCCACCTGCACAACGTAGTCTGCTATGAACTTCATCCAGCGGCATCTGCGCCATCTAAACTTGTTTTCACACAGGTGTGTGTTTATTGTGAATACTCATCTCATGCCCCATCTCATTTCATGTATCTTTTGAGGGTTTATGTAATTTTGTAGTTTGTGTACGGTGCAATTACTTCCGTCCTAGCCGACTTTGTGCATAGGCCGTCCCCACACTACTCACGTGCTGGCGGTAGAACCCAGATGAGTTTGCATTAGTGATGTAGAGTAATCACACGTGTTAATATGTTTCATCAAGTGTTTTCATTTGTAATTCAGAGTGTCCTACCTTCAGGGAAAAACCGTCAGTCCACCCTAGCGACTGTCGGCCCTCTTCCATTATGAAGGCTGTGCTTTCAATCACCTTGGTGAGATCATCTGTCTAGGCCTGCATTAGATTAATTGCGGGCTGGGGAGCACCCAAGCGGAATTGACTAGTTATGACCGAGATTCATAATTTCATTGGCACGTTGATGTGTACACACAGTAACAATGAAAACAAGTCTACAGTGAACTCACCTCTCTTATTCAGTAGTGACAGTGTCCTAGCCACATGTATTTTATTAAGTGTTTATTTCAAAGTGATGTTTAGTAAAAGTTTAGCATTGCTTACGTGTGTGTACACACGGGTGAGATGGACACACATAACCCACAGTATCCCTGAGAACCCCGAGACTGAATAGTGTGGTGACTGGGCACCGCTGGCGCCCATATTACTAGTAAGTATTTATGTCATAGTTCATCTCGTGTCTCACCCGACGGCATCAGTTAATCGATAAACATGTTGTTCTTAACAAGTATTTAATTGAAAATCACGAATAAATACACATGTTCACTACTTTCTGAACTGAAATGTTATTTTCCTACCTGTATACATATTCAATTGGAAGTGCTATGTGAATAAATACGTTAATTAAATATGCAAACCTACTTTCTTTAAAATTGTTGTGCAAATGTAAGATTTTAGGCTGTAAAACCTATGGAAGTTTTTCAGAAATTTGTACATTATTTTAACAGAAGCACTCATTTGTATTATGCCAATAGGACTATGTAGCATCTGGAGATGCTACCGAATGTTTATTTTGTGTCACAATAATAATTAGGTATTCTATGTTTATGTGTTTACAAGATGTTTTAAAAGCTTTGTTATTGTTTATTTTTCATTTAATTATGTTTTCAAGGTGATGCAATGTGTATTTTAATCATTTCAGTTCTTAATTGTCCTCTGTTTAGATTTGTAAAAGATTGTGTATGCTAGTATATAGGTTGGAACACAGTTTAGGTTAGGAGCTAATGTTATGAAATTAGATGTTGGCAAGATGGCCGCCACAGACGGACTACAGGTTGTGTTGTTCCACCATATTTACGGTTGTTTTGGCTTGTGATTAGTTCTAGCAATAGGTTTAAATATATGTGGAGTAGTAGTTTGAGGAATAATTAGAGTTTTAAGAGTTAAGATTAGTGTTTTATGTGGTAAATAGTTATAAGGAGGGAGTAGTGTCCGATTGTGTGCACGAGGCCGAAGCCTTTGTTACTGTACGAGTGTAAAGGCTGTACGGTGTAAGTTAGGCTAGTTAAGAAAGTGTGTGTATACGTAGATATTTGGTGTATGTTATAAGGGAGAGTAGTTTTAGTTTTAAGTTAGTTAAACAATTTTTTTTTAAGAGAAAGGGTAAAAAAAAAAAATGGTAGGGAGGTGTAAGTGTAGGGGCTGTGGAAAGGTGTGGAGAAGGTTAGATAGTGGTGTGCAGTGCGACCAGTTTGGTGGCTGGTACCATGTTGGCTGTATAGGGATCAGGGAGGAGGAACTGGAATCACTACTAGGTGTGCTAAGGAAAATGAAAGCCAGTCCACAGGAGGAAAAGCTGAGTAGAGAGGAAGAGTTAATCAGAATGCAAGTAGGGCTGCAGAAGGAACTGCAGGAGGAAAGGCAGAGGAGGAGGGAGGCAGAGATAGAGGTGGTAAGATTAAGGAGGAGGATAGATGAGTTGGAGGCAGTAGAAAGGGATAAGACAGTAGGAGACATAAGACAGCAAATAAGGTTAGAGGAACAAGAAATAGTAACAAGGGATATGGTGATAGTAGTAGGCAGGAAGCAATCAGGAATAGAGGAACGGGACTCAGAAAGCAGAGAACAGGCATTGGTAGAAGGTAGGAAGCAGTATGCTGAGGCTTGCAAGTGTGCGATTAGTAAAGACCAGCAAGCAGGACAAAGTAGACAGTTCAGGGCCATACGGGAAAGAGGAGGGCTGGCCAAAGCGAGGGAAACAAGGGTGCTGCAGGAGGCCAGAGACAAGGATATGCAGGTGGTTGAAAGAGCCACAAAGCAGGAAAAGGTTGTAGGAAGGGAGCCAGAGGTAGTTTTTCTAGGCAGCTCTATTGTAAAGGGGGTGGAGCTGAGGAATATCAGGAAGGAAACGACATATAAAGCAGCTTTTGGGGGGGCAAATACCACGGATTTGGAGGAAAGAGTTAGTGGTATGAAAGGTAGCAGGGTGGCAAAGGTCGTTCTCATTCATGTACGGGGAAATGACCTGGCTCGTAGGGAGGTGGGGCAGGAGGTAGAGCGGGACCTCAGGGGATTGCTGAGGAAAGTGCAGAAGAAGTTTCCTGGAGCTAGGGCAGTAGTCAGTGGCGTGATGGTTAGGAAAGGAGTATCCTATAGGAAGGCAGTGGCTGCGAGTGAGGTATATGAGAGGGTGTGTAGGGATTTGGGGGCTACATTTATAGATAGTAGGAAATGGGTAGGCTGGGAAAGTGTAGGGAGGGACCAGGTTCACCTGACCGAACAGGGAAAGAGGATTCTAGGTGACCTGCTAAGTAGAGAAGTAGCTGGCTGCATGGAGAGGGTCAGGGCAGAGCAGTAGTTGTTGAAATAACAATCAGTTAGAAGCAAGGAAACGGAAGGGGAGACAAATGGAGATGATAGCATTGATGAGGCCGCAGGGGTGGTGACAGGAGGTAAGTAATGTAGGATGGTAAAGCAGAGTACTAGTATAAAGATAATGGTGGTGAACTGTAGGAGTGTATACAACAAGCTGGAGGGCTTCTGGGGAAAGGTTGAAGGATATGGGGCAGATATAGTGGTAGCTGTGGAGACTTGGTTGACTGAGGAAGTACTGGACATTGAGTGTAGGCAGGATGAGTTCACCATCTTCAGAAGAGACAGGGATGGGAGAGGAGGAGGAATATTGGTGTGTGTAAGGAAAGGGCTAAAAGGGGAGGTAGAATGGGTTAGTGAGGATGTCGAGGTAATGGAAATTAAATTGAGTGGTATAGTAATAGGAGTATTACTTTGCTGGCAGTGTATAGACCACCAGGACAGGGATGGCAGGCAATTGAGATGATCAAGGAGAGGGTCGATAGACTAAAGGACAGGCAGTGGGTTGTTGTAGCAGGGGATTTGAAAATGCCAGGGGTGAAATGAGTAGAGGGTGCAGAAGGAATGGGTAGCATAATGCAGAGAATGGCAGCACAGTTAGTCAACAGAGGATTAGTCCAGATAGAAGAAACACCTACGAGATGGAATGAGGAGGGTGTTGGGTCAGTGCTGGATGTGGTGTTGGTCAGACCTAGGAATGCTGTAGTTGGTAGAATAGTAATGGATGGTATAAGCGACCATCATATTCCGGTTGTAGAAATTGGGATTGGCAGGATGAGAGAAGTGCAAATGGCAGAAAGGTTGGTGTGACAGTATGGGAGAGGAGACAAGAAGGGGGCAGAAATCTTCCTGAGAGACAGGTTTAAAAAATGGTCTATGGAGGAGGGTCTAGAGGGGCTGTGGAGGGAATTTAGAAGATTAATGGAGGTTATGTTGGAGAAATTTGTGCCAGTGAAAAGGTTACGGACTGGGGGAGATCCCCCATATTATGGACAGGAGATTTTTAAAATGAAGAAGAAGTGCTGAAAATTACATGCCAAGTGGAGTAATGAAGGGATGATAAGAATTAAAGAAATGATGAAACAAATATGTAGGTAGCTTAAAAGGAAGATCAAACAGGCAAAGAATGTATTTTTGGGGAACATGGTGGAAGAAGGACAAGGCAATGAATGGGGGAAATTGTTTAGGTATGTTAGGCGGTTAAGGGGAGGAGAGGAAGGGATCTCTCTAACAGGAAGGGATGGCAGGCATGCGACAAGTGACCAAGAAAAATCGGAGAAGCTGCAAGGACAGTACTTGTCAGCATTTGAGGCAAAGGGGGTTGGAATAGGGGGGGACAAACAGGGTTCGGGGGGTGTATAGAGAGTTTAAGATGAGGGAGTGGGGGATAGAAAAGGTAATTAGGGGTTTGGAGAGCAGTAAGGCAGGGGGACCAGATGGGATAGGAAACGCAGCACTAAAGTTTGGTGGCAAGGAGTTGGCGAAATATTTAGAAGTGCTGTTTAAAAAGTCCTTAGGAGAGGGTAAGTTACCACAAGATTGGAAGGATGCTATGGTGGTACCTATACACAAGCAGGGAGAGGATAGGGGGAGGCCTGGCAGCTACAGACCGGTGAGTCTCACATCAAGTACAGGAAAAGTAATGGAGAGGCTGGTGGTGCAGTATGTGGTGAGGGTTATGTACAATAGGAATTGGTTGGAGGAGTCCCAGCATGGTTTCAGGAGGGGTTACTCATGTGAGACTCAGCTGGCTGGGTTATTAGAGGATCTGGTGCAGGTAGTTGATGAGGGGAAGCAGGTAGATGCCTGCTTCATAGATTTTGAGAAGGCATTTGATAAGGTGCCCCATGAGACATTGATGAGGAAAGTTCAGGTGCTGATACCAGACAGGAGGGTAGTGGAATGGATAGGGGACTTTCTCAGGGGGCAAAGGCAGAGGGGTTAAAGTGGGGGAGGCAATATTGGAGGAAGAGGAGGTTACATCAGGGGTACCACAGGGAAGCGTGCTGGGTCCTTTGTTATTTGCCATAATGATAAATGACATGGATTTTGGGATTAGGGGAAAAATCAGATTGTTTGCAGATGATTGTGTTGTATATGCTGAGGTGGGAGAGAGGAGAGGAAATTTGCAGGCGGACATTGATAAGATATGGTTGTGGACCAGAAAAAATAAAATGAAGATAAATGTAAGAAAAACTAAGGTAGTGAGGTTCACAAGGAAGAAGATGATAAGCAGGGACATGTACAGATGGGAGGGACAAGAGATAGAAGAAGCAGCAGAATATAAGTATCTAGGGATTGTACTGCAGGGAGATCTCAGGTGGAAAGAACAGGTAGAGAGGGTGGTTGTAAAGGGAAGAAGGACTCTGGGTATGCTGGGAAGGGTGCTGAATGGAGTCAGCTGTGAGGCACAATGGTACGTCCAATGTTAGAATATGTTGCAGCAGTATGGGACCCGTACGTGGAGGTGGAGGTGCGAGAACTGGAAAAGGTGCAGAGAAAGGCAGCAAAATGGGTGAAGGGTAGGGGGAGAAGGCAAGGGCAGGATGATGAGGAAGAAGGGAACTATAGGCTATCAGTGATGATGAAAGAAATGGGGTGGAGCTCATTGAAGGACAGGAGGAAAGTTGAACGGTTAGTCAGGATGTACAGGGTGGTGAATGAAGCGGGAGGATGGGGAGGGCTACACTGCAAGCTAAGTAAGGGGGTGTTTAGAGGAAGAGGAAACAACAGTGAGAAGCTTCAGAGGGTGTGGAGGAGAACGGAGCGGGGTAGGCAGTCCATGCTTGTGAGGTCTGTGAGGGAGTGGAATGTGTTGAAGGAGGAATTGGCATCTGTGAGAGGGGTTTGGAAAATTCAGGAAGGGAGTGGAAAAGGAGTTGGTTGGGTGAAGGAGAGTTGAGAGAGCTCACCACCGGGCGGTAGCCTAATTGCGGGGGTATGTATGTATTTATGCGGGAAGTGTTAAAATTTTTAAATACAATGCTTATTAATTTTGTTACTTTTCTATTTCACCCACCATGTTAAAATGTCAGACGAGGCAGCAATTAATTTTAAATTTCACACACGGTAAAATTCTAACTTGTACTCAGAAGCTGAAGTGTATTGAAGCAAAAAAAAACATTTTTTTTCTCTCATTAATAGTATGTAAACAAAAAATGTAATTTTATATTTGCCTGTTAATCAATACATGCATATTTAATGGTGTTTGTGAATCATGACGGCATTCTAGTTTTGTAAGTCATTGGAGCTGATCAGCTGATCAGAGCAGCGTAATTTTGTATGCGTTCCTGTGTGTCTTAATCCCAGGGAGATGCTTTTTGAAGCTCTGTCTGTGATTGTTTACGTAGGTACAGTGTCAAAATTCAGAGAGTTCATTCTTGACTTTGTCAAAAACGGTCTCTCGGGGTAATGGCTCTAAGACTATAGGACGTGCCAAGGAAGGGCCATCTTCAAACAAGTGAAATGTTAGCAAAATATTTGTGAAGAAGTGTAAAATGTGTTGCCACTTAATGTTAATAATGTCACATAGGCCAGACATACTGAAGAAAAGTCTGAATCAAGAATTTAATTATCAAGTTGCAAAGTCAAAGCCACCCCAAAATGTCCATTACAGAAAGACTCTTACAGGTATCCAGGTTTTAAGGATACAAGCTATAAGTCACTTGAACATTGCAGTGCTACATGTTTTGTTATCAATAAAATTTATGGTGTTGTATACAGAATGGAAAGAATTCCAAGACATTTAGAAATACCATGCACATTAATTACTGAAAATAAGTAAAACATTTGTAGTCTGTTGTAACTGCACACATATATAATTTATCATCCATTAGTGAGTCCTTGAGAGAGACTTGTGAACATTTTGCTCTAACGCAGCTAAAATGGCATAAAACAGTTGATTTTAAATTACAATCCATTTTGAACAGTGCATTACTGGTGACAGGCTTGTTTGAATGAAATACATTGCAGTGTGTTGTGAAAAATGACTCTTAAAAGGAATTCAGAATAATAAAATAGAACTCAGAGTTTTAGATTATTAGTGCTATTTTACAGTATCTTTTCCCCATTACACTGTGTGTTAGGCTAAATGGTATATTGATTGCCCACAAGTTTACCTTAATGTTGAATACAAATGCTGAAACTAATCACAATGGACACACACTTAGAACCATTCTGAAGATTTGTTGTTTACACATCTGAATGTTATATTTCTCTGAATTCACATTCTTTTAAAGGTATTTCACAATGGTCATGTCCCAAGTCCTGGTGTGAAAAGAGGGTCCCACATCAGTTGCATAGCTGTATTGATTGTGTGTTTGACTAGTTTGACAGCTGAAGTAGTCACCATAAACTTGTCACACAGTGTACTAAAATATGCAAAGTGCCCAACTATTTCATTGTCTAAGCATTGTCACACACCATCAAATTTCATGCAGTTAAAACATACAAACCGTAGTCAGCAAAATATATCACATAACATCACTTTGTGGCATTCCATGCGCAGTCACATGTGAAAAATTCTCTACATAGAAAAACTGCCATTTCTAAACATTCGGAACATATGAACCACAAAGGCTGGAAAACATGGCAGGCAGCATTAGATAGCAACTAGCAGTGCTATATTAATACATTGGTTGGTTGCTAAATGTATGAAAGAGCAAGTCAGTCGTATGTAAGATGATTTAGGGGTGATAATATGTCATGTATGAAAGTGCGAGTTGTAAGAATCTCAAATGTATGAAAGTCGACAACTGCCTGTATTTACCATGATACAAAACATCACTTCTAACTGTAAAGACTTATTTCTTAATGACTGAACATTATAGAGTATTATGTTAATATGATAATTTCTTTTCGTTGTAGGAAAGGGGTATTTTCATTATGAACGTAACTGTTTATAACATTGACACTATAACATTCTACCACATGGAGTACAATAACTACATTCGTACATGCTTCAAGACAGTGCGTGCATTTGATGAGTGAGAATGTTATGGGAAGTGGTTTTGGGTTGACCAAGAATGAGGTCGCATGAGAGCTCATAACTGATGATCCACTGCAATGGTGTCATCAACAAAATTGTGTCACTATATTTACAAGAATTCGTTTAATGTGTTATTAAGTTCACAACTGACAATAATGTGAGAGCTTAGTAATTGTAAAATAAACAACTGCACATTGTAAGTGCTCAGAACGAAGAGTGTCCAATCCATGTGGCCACTGGCATAATTTCAGTTAGCCTACATGTTGTTTTATTAAAGTGTTGCTGTATATTTAAGTGTTTGTTAAACCAAGTATTTGTTAAACACAGCATTAAAAGTTTAAATACATTATGTTTCCAGCCTAGAAGTACCAATGATTCATAATTTATATAGGCTGTTCATGGTGAAGTGAGCACTTTTTAAGACCCTTCCAATAGGCATTAACAACTAATAAATATATTTTATGGCAGCTTCAGATGTTAACTTTTGGAAGTGGTGGAAAGACAGAACTTGACTACAAGAAAAAATTTAGCAGGGCCTTAAAGTGCTCACTTTACCATGAATAGACTATAGTTATATACAATTCAGATCAGAGAAAAGCTTTGTATCACAAGGAAAATTTAATTGTTTAACCAACTACTTGGTTTTTTACTACTGTACATTCTTGTGACTGCTATAACATCATTTATAGGCACCACAGTGGTGAAATGGTCAAACCATTCCTTTTCCACTAGGGAAAACCATGTTCAAATCCTGATGAGGCCAAACTCTGATTCTGCCATGTAGGAAACGTGAACGTAGCCATAGACTGGCAAGTTTGATCACAATACTTTCTTTTACCCAACAATTGCATTGCATCACTTCTCCATCCCCCTTCACTTCACCATCAATGGTACTGGACATCTTTGCTGCTGACTATGGTCCAAATTTATAAGTATTCTGAGCATGAGCAGTGTCATGGCAGTTGTAGGAACTACAAACGTCTCGAGTCCAGAAACCAAGAAAACTATCTTGACATCGACTACAAATTAAATTTCTTATTTATAAGTAGTTTATTGTTTCAAAATCATGCAAAATAAGCAGTATATGATTACATCATCCAGAGACCATACACAAACAACAGTAATTCATATTCAGTCAAAATATCAATGAACATATATTTTTTGCTACTCTTCAAGGAAAAACAAAGACAGGTAGCAAATTTCAGGAGCATGTTACCTAAAGGTGAAAATTTGTACTGCTGCCAGTGAGATCAAATGAAATACGGTAGGAGTACACGCTCAATTATATAAAATAGGAAACAGTGTTTCAGTTCAGCTTTAGAGTAAAATTAAGATAGGTTCTTCTTACCCTAACATATATAGTAATGATTTATCCTTTGTAATTTAGACTTAAAGAAAATATAAGTAACACTACTTGTAGGTACCTCTTTCACTTTGATTTTTTTTGGTTTCGGTTCTCCATCTGTAGTGTCCTCCTCCTCCTCCTCCTCTGTATTGTTTGTATCATTTGTATTGTTTACTCTCTTTCCCTTTTCCTCTTCAGAATTCATTATGCATACAAAATTATTATTCTTCTGGGAAAAAATAAGTAACAATTGTATACATAGTTGCTAATAGCATTTATGTAAAATTAAAGCACACACTAATATACTAAAATCAATCCACATTATGGCCAACACATGCATAATGATTTCAAGACCCAAATGAACAGCTTATGGGTGCATTCTGCAGGCTAAGCACTGCAGAAACTATTTATGCTGCATGTCATTCCACCACACTGACACTGCTGCAACACAGTGATCATGTAGCAATAACAGTGGAAAAATACCTGCTGCTACTCTGATGCTAGTAGACGACAGACATTAGGAGAAGTGCAAAGATCAGGATCACTATGTCAAGACTGTTTCAAAAATGTTAAGCTGCTGATGGAATTATGTATAGTATATTGGTATTGGAAATTAGATATAACACGACAGGATGAAAGAAGGTGTACATAATAAGACATAATTTCTACATCTTTACTAATTCATGTGATTATTAATTTAATGTAGATGTGAAATTCACTTCTGGATACTTCCAATATCACAAAACAATGCAGCAGAAACTGATCAAACATCCCTCTTTGAAAAAGTACTGTCTCTAGCAGCAGTTCATTCAGCAGAGGAAATTGGTAGCACTTTGCCTGCTGCTAAATGCACACTATGTCAACAATTTTCATTAAAGCCAAAAAACCAAAAATAATTTTTCCACGCTCTAACCTAAGTACTTGGTACAACTGTGACAACTTCGAAACCACAAATAGCCTACCTTATTTTTTTAATAATTAATTTCCCTAAAAAAAAGATTGTCATTTGAAAGCCAGGTCATAAATTGGATGTGTTTATTTCTGTCATTTAAAATAAATTTTCTTATATACTTCCAGCATAAAACTTACTTCGGCTATGGTTAACACTACATTATTTAGTACAAACTTTAAATAATTTACTTCACTGTATGAACCTTCACAGTGTCCTTTACACTTATGCCAACCTTGAGTGTTCTTCTGGAAGCTTTTCAGAGTACTTCCAAACACTCATTCATGATGATTCACAGTCCACAGACTGCACACTAATAAATACACATTGCCACTTTCTGTTAACACTGCTTCAGGCTTGGGGTCATCCGTCATTTTGCACTCTTCATTTATGTACCATGACATTTCATTACAGGACGCATACACTTTGCACATCCCTTCAAATATAGATGCCAAATTTTACCCAACAATCTATCGACAATTTAAAAATGATTCTTAGTTAATTACATTGTAATTACTTGACTAATGTTTAGATTTTATGTTTGTTCTACAATGTAACATATACCTAATGGCAGAGAGGTATAGTTGTTGTTTCAAAAAAGTATCCCAGTTGTTCAACACTGCACGTGAGACAGAGCCCAAGTCTCAACAAACTATGCAACGTACCACAGACAACAAATGTTACAATGATTCTGGGTTGCTGTGCCTTACTACATGAGTATCAGTCAAATCGGGTAGAGTAGAGGTAATGGTATAGGCTGTTCATGGTAAAATGAGCACTTTTGAAAGTCCTGTTGAAGATCTACTTGCATGCACTTCGTGTATTCTTCCACCACATGTAAAATTAACATTGCCATAGGCCTCATTACTTTATTCATCATCTGTCAGTCAAGTGAAACTGTGAAATTATTAAGGAAGTAAATATTCAATAAATCTGCTCATTTTTACATTTATATATATATATAAGTTATCACAAAAGATTACCAAACACTCTTTATTCTACATTAAGATATGAAACTACTTTCCATCCATCATAACCAACTTTGCTGGGCGAGTGTCACTCGGTGCACACATTAAAATACATTAGCTATCAACAAGTAATTGGGCACCTGTCCTCGATGTTTTCTCTGTGGTTGTCATCCCGTTAGAATCTCGTAGGGCCACCTCTTGCGGCTATAACAGCAGCCACCCTGTCTGGCACGCTCTCTATGAGTGTGTGCAGGACACCCAGAGGGATTCGTCACCATTCCTCTTGCAACCATTCCACGAGTTGAGCAATGGAGTTTAGCAGCGTCTGACGAGCCCTCACCCGGTGATCCAATTCGTCCCAAAGATGTTCTATAGGGTTGAGGTCGGGGCTATGGGTGGGCCAGTCCAATCGGCAAACATTGTTGTCGGCGTACCACTGCATAGTAGCCCTTGAAACATGGCACCTGGCATTGTCATCCTGGAAGTAACACGGGTTCATTCCATAAAAATGCCACAATGTTGGGAGCATTTCATTATCCAGAATGTTACAATACACCTCTGTGTTCATGCTACCATGAACAAACACCAGCGGTCCTACGCCGAAGGCCGTGAAACACAAGTCAACTGACATACTGAATTACCTATCTTCACGGGTGCCCAATTACTTTTTGGTAGACAGTGTATATGCAGGCAGGGGAAGCGACTTTTTTGTAAGGTTAACTTCAAAAGTGCTCACTTTATTGTGAACAGCCTTTAACAATATTATTTACAAGGCCTTCATATTACTTTTAAAGGTACAACTCTGGCTGTGAAAGAATCCTTTAAATGTAGGCCTACGGTTTTTAGGGCAAAAATAATTCATAATTAACTTAACATTAACCGATTACATCAAATTGAATGCAAACCATAAGTCCTAACAATGTGTTACAACATACAGGCTTTTGTGAATGAGGGACTGGGAATAATATACTGGCTCCTACAACTATTTGCCACAGTGTAAAACTACTTCATCACCATAACCACACAGACAGTGTGGGCATTGCAACACCTATTATATGTATTTGCCATTTCAATATAACTCACATAACTGAAGTAAATTTTTTAATATGTATAAATTATAAAATAATTTTATTGAAACCTTATGATTGCAAATGCATTTGTTCAAGTTTTACAAACAAATGATAAACAGGAAGTTAAACACTGAATTTACGATAAAACTGAAAAATACGTAAACCTACATTGCCATCAGGAAGACTACAATCAAGGCCTCCATCAGTATGGTTACTGTTTGCAATTGTCGGGAATTTACGCCGTATCTCAACTCAAAGTGTGCTCACTCTCACTCGCCATTCTCACTCTGGCTCACTTTAGCGAATTGAGACTTGTGCTCTCTGGAAGCCTTCAGCATTATTTCTCTGACAGAAAAGGTATAGTGAAAAATAAAATATTACTAACCTTTCACTTTCCTCTAATAAATGCACACAGTGTATTGTGAAATAGAAATTTATTTTAGTTTGCTACATTTTTTCGTGATTAAAAACATAATTGTTATGTGCAAATCACAGTATTTAATAATATGCAGACAATTAAACTAAGTGAAATGTGAACATAATAACATCATAATTTGTTATGTTCCATATCAAATGGAATATTGTTGTTATTACTCAATTCACAATTGCAATTATTAAGTTTCAATAAAATATTTCTAACACTGCTTTAGAAACAACATGGCTGCCAGAGAGGGTGTGAGTCAGCACAGAGTGTACATCGTCTTTCACTCTCCCTCTCACGCTCTCTACTTGGAGTTGGGACAGCAGAAAGGACTCTGTGACGTCAAGAGTGAGCAAGAGAGTATTCTCTCAACAAATTGGGACACTGCTTTATAATGACTACCTACCAGCTTCACAAACGTGAATTTATGGCGTATTCCAATTGACTGCTCTGGGCGCGCACTGAAAACTGAAAAAGTGTATGTATCATGTGATTGCCAGAAACGAGTGTATATTATTTAGCCACTGACAACTGGAACACGCCACGAAATAAGTGCAAAACAATTGCGACAACATATCATCATTTGGATAAAATACTTAAACTATGATGTTAAGGATTTCAACTTAAATTTATGAAATTCCGTACAGATAATTTCCTCCAATTTCTCTTTAACTTGTCGGCAAACATATGCACGAGTCATTGGGTGAAATTAATCTCATTGCCGCTGTAATGACAAAAAATATTGTCAATAGAGTGTATACATGTATTCAATACCAAGGATTTGTATATAAGTGTGACGTAGTTAATGATGTCCGAACGTCAAACTTATAGTAGAATAGGTTGGTAATAGCTACGAGTAGAGCAATAAAATACAAGAACTGAGGAATTTTGTTATCATACGTTACAAGAGTGAAAACATCTCAGGTTTAGTTTAACGACAGTAATTTTCCCGGGCGGACGTGTCAGATGTAGGCGTGATTTATTGCCTGTTATATTGGAATTAAGTTTGATGTGTTCGTTGAAATAAGTTATATATATATATATATAATGTACACATACACTCGCAATTAGGCTACCGTCCGGTGGCGAGCTCTCTCAACTCTCCTTCACCCAACCAACTCCTCTTCCACTCCCTTCCTGAATTTACCAACCAATTCAGATACCAATGTGGTGTTATTCAGAAGAGAAATGTTTAATACGGAGCTAAAATAGAAATATGTGGTGCATCATGGTGTTTTAAAATTAAAATTATATACGTACCATTGCGCAAACAATGTGTTCCACGACGGATAATGAAAATGAGCGTGGTATTGCATGTTGGCAGAAAATGGATGTGTTTGGTAAAGGTAAGTGTTGATATATTTAAGTAGAAATGTATGCACCTAGTGTAATAAAGTGTTGTAGTTAGGTAATGTTAGGTCAGGATTCTGTAGCATTTGTAATTCATTATTGGATATGTTTGATGTTTATAGTGACATGAAGAATTACGTTGTCAGTAGGCCCTGTTAGGATAGGACTAGTATGTTTAGGCGGTACTCGATAAAGTGAAGGGTAAAATATAGCAGAAATTGTATTACACTAATTGGGAAATGATATGCACCCATTACAGTGATTCGTCCACACACGACCTGTGATAAACAAGGCGAGGCTGATTTACCAAAAAATGTGATTCATCGTTTAAAAAAATCAAATGTTAGTTTAGATGGCAAGATAAAAATATATTGTCCATAATAGAAATGTGGTATCGCATCGTACACTTGGGCGGGTGGGCCCAAGAGTACTACCCGATACCCCATGTGGTATCAGGTATTAAATTAGAGCGGATGGGGTCTATCGTATTATCTGATACCATACATGGTATCGGGTAGTTTAATAGAGCTGATGGGCTCTATTGTAGTTCATAACACCATCATCTATAAATGCTGAAAAGTGTCCCTACCCTAAAGCCCCCACATTTCCGTGGATGCCCCATTGGATTGTCACAGGAAAGGAATTGGGGGAACAAAAAAACCGATTGATGTCATCGACGCCATATTGGTGACGTCAAAAGAATGTATACATCGTGGAATCGGGTTCTTAACTAATCCCCGTCAATATACTAAGAGCATATTTATTCCACATTAACTAGAACGTATTATTCAGCTGCCGAAATGTTAGATGGTGTAGAATTCCCAACAATGCAATAATTTTCGTGTTTTCATCACAGGTCGCCGCCATATTGCTCTGAAACTGCCGCACCGGCTCGAAACGGAACGAAAAAAAATTGCTTTCAGTGCAACTCGCAATTGGATTGCGAAAATCCGACTGCTCTTCGCAGCGAGTTCCCGAAAATGTAACACGCGGCACTCGGCCAGTACGCACCGAGTGCAGTCCAGAGCAATAATTGGAATACGCTAACAGACTCAGCCACTAGCCATCCGTGTGTACGCAAAGCAAACGATGAAGGGAGTTGCACTGACTTTCACTGCTTCTACATGTAAATTTTTAAATAAACAAATTGCTAATAAATAACAGCTGCGTAAGCTATAATTATAAAGTACGTGAGTCAATAATAACAAATATGCGAACCACTATACATACCGTTGACACAAACCAAATCAAATTCTGTCCATAGATTACAAATTTTGTTTTTGTGGATACATTAAACACGCGCACTAAAAAGAAGGGCAACAAAAGCCGACAACATTCTAACAAACATTTGTTAAGTAGATGTTGGCTATGATAACCGATGGCCATCTTGTATAAATTTTTTCCCCGACGGGAACCACACATAACTTAGAACATCACAGCTTAGGACAGTAATAATTTACAATTCTTGAAAATATCCACACAAGTTAGAACTATCATAACTTAGAGCTGTCGTAACTTATAAATTCACAACTTAAAACTGTTGTAACTTAGAAAATCATAACTTAGAAACATCGTAATTTAGAAAAGCATAACTTAAGCCGGAATCATATAACCCGACCAACACAGCACGACACGACCAAAATCGCAACCACGACACATTTCAATGTGACTACTTGAATTTACAGCACGACCGACACTACACTCTCGGAATTTAACCTAACTATTTAGCAGGCGCAGATAGGCTACGTTAGAGTCAAAGGGGGTGAACAAAAGGGATATTTGTAATACATAATGGTACCAATTGGTATCGCGAATGCATACAAAGGTAAAATTATTATTTTTAAGAGTCAGATACAGTAATTTTCAATTATTTTTCCTCTAAGGTGCATATTTACCATTGTAGTGGAATCTTGCAATCCAATTTCATTTTGTAAGGTTGTACATTCTGTGCGTCATGTCACACGACACGAAGGATAGAAATAATTTTTAATCCAAAATTGCTGCTCGGACGACAAAATCGGTCGGGCTTATGACGATCTATCTTGAATTTCATTAGCTGTTGGCCATCGTGTCGTGCGCGTCGGGGATATATGATTCCGGCATTAGAACGATCATAACTTAGAAACGTACAACTTAGAACTATCATAACTTCGAAACATGCAACTTAGAACCACGTAACTTAGAAACATCGTAACGTATAAAATCATACCTTAGAACGATCATAACTTAGAAAATCATGACTTAGAACGATCGCAATTTAGAAACACAGAACTTAGAATCACATAACTTAGAAACACCATAACTTAGAACGATCGTAACTTAGAAACACACAACTTTGAACTATCATAACTTAGAAACGCACAATGCAGAATCACATAACTTAGAAAGACACAACTTAGAACTATCATAATTTAGAAACACTTAATGCAGAATCACAAAACTTAAAAGGTGAGATGTGAAAGCATATATAATTTAAAAAGATTGTAATGAGGATCTTTTCTTGTGCACTTTCCTCGCATTCAGTTCTGCACTCTAGCAAGAAAATTTTTCTTGTACAATTAGTTACATATGCACTGTATAAACGACACTGGCTGCATGAATGGAACAGAAACCATTAGGCAAATCTTCTCTGTTGTATCGGCAACAAGCTGATCACTGGCGTTTCGACAGTTTATTTTCACAAGCCACCGTGAAAGTGCACATTATTACCTATAGACGGCCAACTTTGGGTGGCAACTTTAAAACTGTGTAATTACTCTAGCTTGGTCAAAAATAGAAACACAATGTACAGACATAGTGAACTATTTGTATTTACAGGCAGATATTCTTCAGTATGTTGGCACCTTTATACCGATGCTGGGAAGAAATAATAATTTCCGACTTCAGGTACACAATTAATTTAATGACAATAATAAATAAATAATGCACAACAACAAAAAAAAAAAACACCCTAAGCACTGAAACATTGAACTATACGAAAATAAACACGAACACAGCAACAAATATAAAATAACTTCCCATTACCAAACCCAATTACGCACCTTCTGACTACTGTAACCAAATTTGGTAAACAGTAACAAACTGTTTGCAGAGCGTTTACAAACAGCAGAGTAACCTCGAGCACAAATCCACTGATTTAAAATTATTTGCTATCGATAACCGCGAAAATTCGTGGATCAACAGTGTAAACATAATGATAATATTTACGATATTAGAATATCTTATATGATATAGAATTTAAATTTTGTGGGAAATGTAATGCAAACCAATGAACATGCTTTGACTATAACTTTCCTAATAAATGATCGCTAATTTTTAATCATATCCATTTAAATTCCATGGGGACGAGTTACAAGTGTAGACTATTATGATGGTGGTTAGTCGCACTAGATGCTACCACGAACATGGTGAGTTTAGGCAAAAGGTTCCTGTATTGCCTGCTAGAAGCCATATGAACTGTACATGTATAGGGTTAAATTTTTTGCTGGTGATGGAACAGGGAGGGAGGGAGAACTGAATCTTGATCTGCAGGCTCCTCCCCGCTGAATACATAACTGTGGTTTCAATGGGATTCTACTTGTAAGAATTAGGAAGAACATGTTCTGCATTTCGGCTCTCGGCCTGGGTTTGGAATTAATCTCTTTATGAAATTTAAATACCACTTGTGAGCTCAGAAATTCACCGAAATACTGTTTTCTTTTTCTCTCATTTCATTGATGGCTACAAAACTGTAACTGGTTTTTGGAAGCCAAATGTCGTTTTATTGACTAATGGTCAATGAATAAAACCAACTTGCTACACACAAACAAATAATTTTTTGAGTACTAAGGTTTATATTGATAAATACAAATAAAATAAACAATTTTTTCAAACAATTTTGAAATATATAAGTTTTTATTTATCAATTTGGTAAAAGAGATGCGAAATTGGTATGCCATCATAAAGAAAGATCTGAATAATTATTATTTAATAAATAAAACTGCCCTATCAAAAATAGCAGTTGTATGGAAAATAAAACTAACATCATTTGCTACAAAATTCTGTTACAAAATGCATGTTTATATAAGTATAGCTATTATTATCAGTTTATAGTTAGCGGAATGAAACTGCATTAAAAATAAAATGAATTATGAGTTAATTTAATAACAATTTTCATAGCGAATAATATTATTTTAAGTTAAATGTGAGTGCCCTCGCTTATCATCATCCGACTGGCATATACAAATTACTCCTACAACTTATGTTTGTTACTGAGGAAGTGGAGTGGAGAGATTTAAGCCGCTCTTAATAACGAGGTCTTGAGAGTCGAACAGTGCTGGGGGTGTAAATGAAGGTAATTTAACGGAGTAGTGTAAGCTCACTGGTAACTGATAGGTCAATTACATAACTTTTTGTAAAGAAAAGAAACATCAAAAATAGAGATCGAAGAAACATTCCGAAATGAACAAATTCTCTCAAATTAAACATTCGTTGCAAACCAGTTTAAATATATTATATATTACCATAAAAGAAACTATGTTCCCACACAGTTGTGTTAAAGACTCCACCTTTACTCTGTGGTGCTCTACGGCGCATATTATTTTGTTTGTGTGTGTAACAAATGACAGTTGGCTGTTGAATTTTGAGGGCAACGTCACCTACTTAAAAAACTACTTTCGGGCAGGAAATTATTGGTGCTCCACTTTATTTCCGGAAATTTAATGTTTGCCTGCCTTCATCTCACTGGATCCTAGTTTTTGGTTAGACATGCACATCTATACTGCCACTTTGTCTGTGATTAATTCAAAGTTTTAAGATTCCTTTACGAGGTGGGAGTTAGGAATGATACACACATTTCTCCTCGTGGTTGTTCAAAACAAAAAGTCGGTTCTCTCCGAGATTCGCTCTTGTTTGTAACCTTTATGACTCCCGACGACGCCCGATCTGGTCCTATTCTTGTATGGAAACCCGACCTATCCGGCCTATTTGTTGAGAGCGAGAGTACAATTAATATAATAAAAATGCTGCGGGCTACATGCTCTCACTAGCCACCATTGCCCTGTCAGTGTGCTTCTCAACCAGCGAGTAGCCTAATCAAAAACACTTTGCAGGTGTCGCAACCTCACGAGATGTACCAGGCCTGTCAGGGTGACTCTCAGGCAGCGATTGTCATAAACACAACCGAATTCCTAATACTATGTTTTCAAGACGAGGGAAAATTGCCTAGCCAATGACCGGTTGCAACACTGAAGTTCATTCTTTTATCCGAGATTTTGTCCGAACTTTATCTAAGATCTTAACAAAATACTATTGCACCCTTCGAGTTCAGAGGATGACTGAAAATGGGGATAAACTTCATTTTGACCCGCCGAATATGGTGGTTTCAAGACATGATTCAAGATCAGAGTAGTGTCTAAGTACTGTTAAGTATATATATTCACTAGAATTACACTTCATAGTATTTATATTGATTAAATTCTGATGAGTTTGTTTACTGTTATAAAATATAAATTAAGACACATATGATAACAAAGGCTTTAAATCATATGCATTTCTTTAATTTAAAATAAAGTATTGATATTTTGTGAAGATATGAAGTGAATCTCACGGCGAAATTTTTGTTCGCGAAAGACCAGACTTCACCAACAAATGTAGAATGAAAACACATCGACAGACATTGCAATTTTTTTCTTTTTTTTTTTTGGAAATATAAATTAATATTATAGACACTTAAATAATATTCAGTGAAATTCGTACAATACTTTACTTAAAACAAATAAAACATCGCAGCATCCAATTTTCTGCCCATTACCTTCTTCAGAATATTGGTATTAAAAATAACTAAGAGAGTGTTTGTAATATGAGTTAACTGGTAAACACAAAACTGCATTGAAAACATTAATGTACAAAGTGTGCAAACATTTTCTTTTTCCCTTACATATAATATCTCCCAATGGATAACACAACTAACCCCACCACAGCTACTGTGAAATGCATGCACCTATGAAAACAAAGTGCTCGTCGGATTTTAAAAATAACCATGTCACTTAACTCGTCGCTTAATTACATGTTATGCTATTGGAAGAAATAAGTATATTCCCGTAAAAAAAAACGAAAGCTCATATTGTTTTCTCAGTAATTAATTACATCTCGGAACAGACATAGACTGTGTTTTATGGCCCCATAGTGCCATTTATCGTTTTAAAATCAAATTTCCGAAGCTATTTGAGGTGAACATCTTAGCTGAATAATGCTGTATACAATATAATGTTTGATGATAGAATACCATATATTTTAAGGTTTTAATTAAACACAATAATTAAACATCATATTGGTACAAACATTTATAATTCAAATTATTTTAAGTCTATAAATGTCCATTGCAATATGACTTATTTTATGTTTATCAAATATGATGAAATGGATAACTTATAAACTGCTATTATTGCTAGATTTGGAGCTAACACAATGTTTTGATTTCGTGATTAGTTTGTTGACGAACCTCTTGCATTATTCTAGAAAAATTAATAATCAAAGGATTTATTATATTGATTTCTAAATAAGTGACAAAAATGAAAATGCAATCAATTTCTATTGTTGTGATAAAGAAGTTATCTTAGAAATGAAGCAAATTTCTTATTGTGCATTTGTTTTAATAGATGGAAAATATCACTAAATAGTTAGAATCTTGAATTATTAATTATAGAGTTATGAAAAGTGAAACATTTATTAATAATAATATTGTTCATTTCAAAATTTTCTAAAAATTAATACAAAAGGTAATAGATATATTAAATTTGCACATTTTAAATATGTTTTTGATTTAGATTGTTGCAATGGTTGGGATTGTGAATATACCCAGGAATATGGTACAAATCGTTATTTAAATTAAACATTTTATTGGTAGTTTATTATTGATGAATAAAAAAATCTTATTTCATATTATATATATATAATTTCAATAGTATATTTTTAATTAAAGTAGTGACCTTGTAATACTGTGACAAATTTGTTTTCTAAAATTATATGTTTATCATTTTCATGTTTTAATGCTATTTTATTTGTTTGAAATTTATGTACCTCAGATTTGTAAAATCATATTTATATAATATTTATAAATATTGTAATTTTCCGAAATATATTTCTAGTAATCATTGAACATTATTTCATTTTTAACAGCTAACATTTTAACTCCTTTTGATTTGTTAATTTATTTAACAAAACTGTAAATACTATTGTAATTAATCCTAATCAACTTATTCAGTCATAATTATACCATTACATTCATATTTCATTTTACCTATTATTTTTTGTTCCTTTGTGGCATATTCGCTATATTATCTTTCAAATAACAAGTAGTACAAAATACATTATTTACTTTTTCATATCTAATTAAAAATATTATATACTAAAAACCAGAATTTTAGGAGCACAATTATATATTTCCTTTTCATAAATTTATAATAATCGTTATATACATTAATTCTTTCCGAATTTTCAAAATTGGCAATATTGCAATATAATTTTTATTTGTGTTATTTCAAAAATAGCGTCACAATTTTCACTCGAATTAGTAGTTTTATTAAAAATAAGTTTACAAATCTTTAAATTTTATAGCATTGTTTATTAATTTGATATATAATCACACTCATATTTTCCACTGTTTTCCATAAACTTAATTTTTTACTAATTTGTATAAAAATACTTGTTGTTCTCTGTTGTGTATAAAATGATTATATTTTGAAGCCTTTTTGGTTATCACTTTCATGAGTATTTTTTAGGTATTGAACCATTTTCTAAACACAATTTGAGTGTTACAGTGTTAATCATATTTTCTTTATTTTAAGATGATATTTATCATTCTGGAAGTAATAAAAATCTTGATGATTGTTACATAAATTACTACAGTTTTCTAATAAACTTCTAAAATATAGCCTTTTTCTGAATCTTTTTGGAAGATATTTTATTTTGTTGATGATTTTTACATAAATTTCCTGGGGTTTCTTTAATTAACTTCTAAAATATAGCCTTTTTCTGAATATTTCAAAAGATATTAAATTTTTTATTTTATTTCTTCTATATTAAATTTTCTTGGGCATTCAAATCGACTATAGAACAAATATTCTGATATAAGCTAACCATGTAAAAACCATTCATTCTAAACCATTATTATCTTTTTTTTTAGAATATTAAATAGATTTTCTTTATTTTTTAGCAATTAAATCAATATTTTCAACATTATCCTTCAATTCTTTAACAAGTAAGTACTAAAACTTTATAAATAATGAATATACTGTCACAAGATGCCAAAAGGGCATATCAGAGTTCGCGAAGATTGGGGTCTCACTAAAAATAAAACAATTAAATATGATTTTTAATTTATTGACACACATGTTATTTTCAAAATTGATCTATAGCCACCAATACTCTTATTATCATCAATGAGCGAAATATCTAATGTATACCTCAGTTCTAATTAAAGTACTTCTCAGTGTTTCCAAATTGTTTATACCCTACCAAAAATTTACAACAAAACATACAAAATCCAACAGAGATTTCTGTGTTTGTAGAAACATTATTCTAATGTAATTTTTGTTAGTTTCTGTTGTTTTCCATTGGTCACACAGTAGCTTGAATTGGATTCCAGTGATTTGTAGTGTATACAAATTCAGTGAACAGTGAACATTTCATGTTTTTTTTGGTCCCTGTTGTAAGAAAACACTGGAACCATTGGTTTTAATTGTTTTCTATTGGGTACAACAACTTCAAGTGGAATAGGTTGGTTACTGTTATCAATTTATCTGCTGGTTTGTGTTGTATTCTAGTGGTTTCCATTGACTTCTGTCTGTAGGTTTCTGTTGTATTTTGTTGGTTTTTTGATGTGACATATCCTGTTGGCTTGTGGGTTTTATTCTAGTGGTTACCATTGGTTTCTGTTGCATTTTGTTGATTCCTATTGTGATGTAGTCAGTTTATTTCTGTTGTATTCCAGCGGTTTCCATTTACTTCTGTTGTGTTTCATTGGTTCCTATTGTGCTGCAGACATTTTGTTTCTGTTGTATTCTAATGGTTTCTACTGGTTTCTGTTGTGTTTTGTTGGTTCCTATTGTGCAGTTTGTTTCTGTTGGATTCTAGTTGTTTCCATTTGTTATTGCTGTTTTTTTTTGTTTTTGTTGTGCTGTGGCCAGTTGGTTTATGTTGCATTCTAGTGGTTTACATATGTTTCTGTTTCATTTTATGGGTTTATATTGTGCTGTAGCTAATTTGTATGTGCTATATTCTAGTGGTTAAAATTAATTTCAATTATGTTTTATTGGTTCCTATCAGTTGGTTTATATTGTGCTTTGTTGGTTTCTATTGTCGTAATCTTAGTTGGGTTCTGTTGTATTTTAGTTGTTTCCATTATCTACATTTTGCACTATTGGTTTCTGTTGAGCTGTAGTGGCCTTAATAGTTTACCATAGTGTACTATTGTGTTCTGTTTCTTTCTGCTGTGTCCTGTTGGTTTCTGTTGTGTTCCATTGATTTCTGCTGTGTTTTGTTTACTTCTGCTGTGGTTTGTTGGCATCTGTTTTGTTTTGTTGTGTGTCATACCTAATCTTGTGGGTTCTATTATATTAAGATTGTTTGTATTGAATTCTGCTGTATTTTGTTGGTTTCTGTTGTGCTGTAGTCAGTTTTTTCTGTCGTATTATAATTGTTTCCACTGGGTTTTGTTGTGGTGTCATTTTATTCTTTCTGTTATATTCTAATGAATTTCTTTGGCTTATTTTGTTATCCATTGGTGTCTGTGGGTTTTGTTACATTCTCGTCTATTCCATTGGTTTCTGCTGTCTTTTTTGCACTATTTTGTATTCTTATTGTTTATTTGGATTTGCTGTACTTTCTTGGTTTTTATTGCGGTGTTGACGATTGCTATCCATTAGTTTGTGTTGTTCTTTATTTTTGTTAGCATCTATTGTAGTCGTCTTGTTTAAATTGATTGTTTTCTAGCATGTTTATTGTTTTATATGGTGCCGTTTTTGTAGTTTTTGTTGCATTTCCTGTGATATCTGCAGCAGCGAAGAAACCTGTATAGTTTATCAAACTTAATAATAATTCCATTGGCCTACCTGCCATTCAGAGTCATTTCTTTTTTAACCATTTTTTGTGATGTTGCGATAAGAATAACCGAATTGGAAACTAAAATGAAACAACTGTGTGAAAAAAAAGAGATAACATTTACCAATATAAGGATACCACTTGTGAATTAAATTTTGAAAAAAAAAAAATAAATAAATAAATAAATAAAAATAAAAATAAAACCGGTTTCCTTGGAATTAAATTTGGTAATATTTACTTGAGATCCAACCCCTTAAAAATATTACTTTTATTTTGGGTAATTTATAAGTATATCATAAAGTAGCCTATTATATTAAAATAATAGCAATACATAAATCTTCATTTCTGTAGGTCTTTTTTTTTAACTCATACATAACAGAACCAATATAAAGTTATGATTTTTGGCGGAAAATAATGTTAAAACTATGGATACGAAAAATTTTTACATCATGAAATATTTTAACACACACTGTGCATACGAGAGGGGCCAATTTTCATATTAATATAATAAAGGCATAATATAATCAGCTGAATGGTATCAATCATACATAAGACCAACTGAAATGAAAAGATTTCGTTTAGGTGAAACAACTTCGAGAATTAAGAATGTGTTACATACTACTTCTAAAAAGGTTGCCTCGCGCCGCGGAGGGGGAGGGATAAAAAAGGGGGGGATGATTTTGAGTGGAGAAATTTGGGCGGTACTTAACAATGAGTTCTTGAGAGCCGATGATGGTGAAATTATGTTAAAATGGATGAGCAGTGCCAGAATGCAAGGGCGAGGGAAACGGGAGATCCTCGGGAAAGCCCGCCGACCAGCGGCATCTTCTAGCAAGATTCCCACTTACGAAAATCCGGCAGTGACCCGGCCGGGAATTGAGCCCAGCTAGCCTTGGTGGGAGGCTCATAGTCTAACCGCTCAGTCACTGTGGCCCCGGGGGATCCATGGAATGTTAATAGAATAACATCTTGTCAACCACAACAAACCTACAAAAAGTATGAGTTCTTTAAACTGGAAATAATGTTTTAGATACTGTTGTATTCAATGACAATGTAAAGCAACTTGGAATTTTGAATAATGGTGTTGTGTAATAATCGGATATATGAAACATCTAACAGATGTTACAGTGTTTAAAAATGAAAACACAGGAACTACAATGGCACATACAGCAATACATACAATCCCAATTGTATACACTAGACATATTGTGGATTATTATATTTTCTGTTGTTCTGAATTTATTTGGCTTAATGAGGTACTGGGCTTGTTCACATTCTCACATTTATGCTGTCAGGTTAATCCGAAGTAGGTAACTTATTTGTAAACTAAACATACTAACTTATAATTTAAAACAACTGAAAAACGGCAATGCCTCACCCAATATTAAAAACCACAATCTTTCTCACTCTATTCAGACACACGATAACTATTCTTTTCAGGTTACCTGTTTTCAATTATTTATCTCGCAGTGTTTGTTAGTACTAACAAGAAATTACTGATAACTATTCTACATTGGTGAAAATAAATTTTAGTGGATTTCTTAGAAGCATAGATGCCAGGAATCACATTGACAGCAATATCATCAGTGATAAAAAAAACTGTGTGAAAGAGTACCAAGACAATTAAAATACGTACACAAGTAACTTACCCGCGATTCAGATTCAGAAAAACTCTTACAATTAAGCTAGCGTGCAATCAACTGCTTCACGGAGGTGAAATTCGGAGCATCAAATTCGGGTGTAAACAGTCTAATGTTTTGAATGATAGGGTTCACTAACCTGGAATATTTGAATGGCAATAATTTTGAAAATAAGTGCCTGGGCCACTAAAAACGCACAAGTTTACATGGGCTTCCACAACGCCACTTGTGTAAAAAAAAATGGTGGAAAATCAGTTGATTGGTTTCCGGGAAATGACATAAAAACTGTATTTTTTAAAGCAGGGATATCTTATAAAAACTGCCTAAAAAGAGTTTCTGTATAGGTGTTTCCAATAGACACTATCAGAAAAAATTTTGATTGCATTTGGTTAAATTGTTAAATAGACATGCCAAACATATCCAAATATTCATATCGTTACCATTTTGAAAATCAATGTCTAGCCATATTAAAGTCATGTAACTTTACGTGGTTTCTGTAGCTGTCTCCAACTACCTGTACAAGTCCCACGCTAGTGGTCTGACCGTTAAACGTAATAATAGGTTTATGATTACAGTCTGTTCGTGGTTTCTTCACTCTTTTTGAACTAAACCTTTGAAAAGTCACCCCATGTATGACATGAGTGGTGGTTAACGAAATAATTCCATATATCGCTAACTTTTTTAAACCTTTTGTTAATATAAAAAAAGTTCTTTCTTGTTCACCGTTTATAACTAAAATGCATAAATACAGGGAGAATATGCATTGGTAATGCCTAATAAGAAGTTATTCTTATGAAAATTATTACATTAAACTGAGCGCATTAGAACGTGAACGACGTGATTAGTGGCTGTTCAAAAATTTGCTCTTCTTGCATTCAGCTAATAGCACATGGTTGTATATTAATATGGTTTTAGCAAAAATTACTATATTAAAACCGATTTAATAGTCGTGTGGCACCAGCACGCACCGAATTCCAGCATTACTGTTCTGCATTACAAGCCAGTATTTACCTACTGCTGATCATCTACACATTAGCAATATATTACAACATGTAATATATATTTCAAGTGAGTCGAAATCCGTCTCTCATCCATGGCAACCCTGTCCATTATATATATATATATATATATATATATATATATATATATATATATATATATATATATATATATATACATATAATATATATATAATAGGCTTCTGCAGTTGGGCCGATGTAATCTACTCATTACTGGAAGTAATAATAGACATAAGCGGTGAAGAAAAAACTGTCTTAAAACTGTGTACATTTTAATGCAATAGTGCTTACTATGAACTTTGAAGGACATTGGAAATCAGGACAAATAACAGCAACATTGTTATCCTATTTTAATATGTGTATATAGGACCTGGTTCATGGTTTACCTGTCAAGGGAACTTCTATTTTTAAGCAGGATTACACATTAATTTTGTAGCAAGCGGTATATTTTTTTTAGAAGGAAATCAAATTATTACAAACCTCAATAACTCACTGGTTCAAAGACTTTTGGGCTGGACTTCATAGCGGAATGTACGTTTTTTCAAGCTACTGTCGTTACCTCATCGGCTAGTTGTCAATTATATTTTCTTTGGTTGTCTGTGATTAATCTCTTCTTTTGTTTCGGATCTGCTAAGGGAACATGAGCCTTTTATGGTTGGTATGTCAAATAAATAACTGCCTGAATCGCGATAGCAACGCAGATAAATATTACTTCCAGTTTGTCCCCAAATGAATCTGCAAATTCTTCAGTTAATTAGAAAATAGTAATGAAAATGGAGGCCTGATTTATGAACTAGAATCCTGCTGCAGAGTTTTCCAGTTACTAATATTAGCCATTTACTAACAAGAATTAACATGTAATGGCATTCGATTTGTTGGTAGTTTCGTTGACTACTACTGATGGGTAGTTCACGAATTACCAGTTCATTTTGAACTGGTCTTGAAAAATAACTAGGCGCATAGTTCACCGCGACATAAAAGAACTAGTCTCTTGCGATATCGGTCAGTCATTATCTTAGTACCAGCAACTACGCCAGGCACGCCACAGTGTGCCACCACTGTGCATGCTCTTTCGTTCGTCGCTCCCTGCAGCTCCCCCCCCCCCCCCTCCAACTATCCCTCCCACCATGACTGGCCACATCAAAACTTGCATACTTCTTATCAATCTACCTCTGCCTATCGGTGTCTTTGTTTTAGCTCGTTCAGAACTGCCACGAACTGTAGGGATCGCAGAGCAGACCTACCTACTTCAATAGTGACATGAGTCGCAACTCGGTCGGGAACTACACACAATAAAGCACGAATTCTTTAGCAATTAACTAACAAACATCCATTATTTGCTTCTCTTTCCGTTTCACGCTTGCTTATATAAGAGGAAACACAGAAAGACCTATCCAGTTCTCGGGCCGAGGTACAGAGAAAGACCTATCTAGTTCTCGGACCGAGGTTACACTTGCGCTCTGCAGTTCGCCAGTATGCGTGATCATTCGACTGTGTCCTATATAGTTCAAAAGAACGGTTCACAATGAACTGTTCTCAAATGTGACTAGTTCGGAACGACCTAGTTCATTCTAGTGAGCTATATTTCCCATCACTATTGACTACAGTGGACACTTGCCATAGTGAAGCTCGAGTAGAAATAGTAATAGTAGAAGCGTGACCCAAAACAAACGGGTTTCTCCCATAAGAATACATGCACAGCATGTGTCATACGTGTAAAAATTATCGTAATTTCGTGTTTTATATTTCTTAAATTGTAATAATTTTTGCGTGACAGTTAAAAGAAGATTAAATTTGTGCAATGCAATGATTTTTGTGGTATAGTATTCCGATTTAACGTAAACAACCGTGTTTATTCCAAATGAGTGCGTGCAAGCTAGCTAGTGACAAACGAGTTGTAATAGTAATTAGCGGAATTTCGTGTTTTTTTATTTTAAAAACTGTGATGTGTTCTTTATATGTGACATTGGGACAAAAATAAATTTCCATAACGCAAGAGTTGTGTTGTAATATTGCGATTTAACGTGAATTAAAGGTGCCTTTTTTAAAGATAACCTATATCCTATTAACTTACCTAATGTCTTCCTTTCCATATGGCAAGTTTGCATAGCAACTATAGTTAATATTTGGTTTTTGTCCAAAAATGTACTTGGAATCGAGTCAAAATTTGTTACCCAATTATTAGTGTAACTAAAATAAGATTTAAAAAAAATAATTGAAAATAGCATATTTGAGAAGTACAGAAATAGCTCAGTCATGCCCTGACATATATTAAGCTTGAATTATAGCCAAAAATTCTACATAGTGAGGATAGTTGCAACTATCAGGGAAATTATGAAGTAAAACTTTTAAAAATATAATGGAATCTTTATAAAAAAAATCCAAAACTACAATTTATTGCCATCCACACTAAACGGTCCCCCTTCTAAAAAAGTGTGTTTACACTGAAGTAAATATATTCTGTTTTCAAATACTCATACCTACAAAGCTGTATTTCACAAAAAAGCATTAGTAAGTACTGTTAAAAGAACAAATGTTCACCTTATTTCAGTGTCCATTCACAAAGTAACATGTTTGTTTAAACCAACTTTATGTGTGTTCTAATTTACAAGCCAAGAGCCCTTGCCTGGCCGTATGTCCCTGAAACGTGCATCGTGTCTGTGACGTTGAATTGTCACCGCCTGAATTTGCGGTAAGGGCATGAACGCATCTTGAATATCCCATTCGACTAGGGCCAATAGCGAGGTCCTCTACACATGCCCTACACGGTAAGTTTAATTGTTCATAACAATTATGCAGCTTATTCCTGTCGTTTGCTGAACACTTGTTATTACAAAAACCAAGCAACGTAAGAAAATATGTTTAGTTCATTGATTCTTCAATCGCTTATGCAATGGAACTCAAAAATTTCAAAATAAAGATGGGTATTTGAAATTATATCCACTTCCTCAAAAAGGGATCAAGGGAATGCATAGAACTGTAGGTGCTGAAGGGATCAATGGTAAGTATAGGTCGTTCACGGTAAAATGAGCACTTTTGAAAGCTCATCTTAAGATCTTTGTGCACCTTGTATATTCTTCAGTCTTATGAAAAATTAACATTGCCATGGGCCTCATCACATTGTACATGCGTCGGTCAAGTGAAACTGTGGAATTATTTAAAAAGTAAATATTTTACAAATCTGCTTATTTTTACATTTCGGTGCATTAAAAACAGAAAGCGAAAGAACCAATTTAAGTTGTTACAAATGGTTACCTAACATTTTTTATTCGATGTTAAGATATGGAACTACTTTCCATCCTTCGTTACCCACATTACTGGGTGCATGTCACTCAGTGCACACATTGATTTCAAAAGTGTTCACTTTATCGTGAACAGCCTTTTAACTCTGTGTGTGTGTGTGTGTGTGTGCGCGCGCGTGTGTGTGAGTGAATAAGAACACAGCTCTAGAGTAGTGGGGTAACAAAACTTACGTACTGTAGAAATATGCCAAAATAAAAACTGATCTTAAGTAAAATGTCTGTGACATGACATTTACATAGTTGGTAACTTTCAGTAAACTTTTAAAATGCAAATATAATTCCATGCTAGCACTTTGCCTAACATAAAATACCAGATGATATGATATAGCAATAAAAACTATTATGCATTTAACAGGAAAATGGAACTGCAACTCATAGGCTACTGAAATTTGAAACACAACAAAAAAATTGAAAACAATGGCAGGTTTTACTGAATTAATGTTTTTTTCTTTAAGTACAACAATCCGAAAGAGGAAAGAAAAAACATTCCCCAAAGTGCTATAATGACTACTTTTTTGTGGGAAAAAAAAAGAACGCGAAGAATGATTTTGGTTTAACATTCTACGTTCACTATAAAATGAGCACTTTTGAGAGCCCTGTTCAAGATCTACATGTGTGCGCGTTACATATTCTTCCGCATTATGTAAAATTGATATTGTCTTATGCCTCATCACTTTGTTTATGCGTCGGTCTAGTGAAGCTGTCAAATAGTCAGAAAAGTAAATATTTAACAAATTTGCTCGTTTTTACACTTCGATGCAGTGAAAAACCAGAAAGCGAAATAAATAGGCCTAATTTACGTTATTACAAATAGTTACCTTAACACTTTTTATTCGATGTGAAAATATGGAATTACTTTCCATCTATTATTATCATCTTTACTGGGCGCATATCACTCAGTGTGTCCGTTATAATATATACAGGCAGGGACAGTGACTTTTTTCTGAAGTTGATTTCAAAAGTGCTCATTTTATCGTGAACCATCTTACACTAAAACTGTTTTTTATTTACATGACTGGTTGTATATACAGTACATATTTGACCCCATGTTTACTCAGTGTGTGATGTATGGTGACCTACTTACACAGATCTCCAATGAAATACTATACACCATAGGATGCAAGCTGATTGTTACGCAAGTCAAATACATTGATTGTTAATGTGAATGGTCCTCCTGTATGTCCTCACTTGGCAGTCGACGTCCTGCTACATGTCAGTATTTCATGAGCCACAATTGACTGTTGTACCTACAGTACCTGGGGAAATTCAAATGGCCAGTAGGTTTACAACCGCCTAATGAAAGTCTAGGATCTCACACTTGCACACACTTGTGAGACGCATCCAGTCACAGTTGCTGACGCTGCTTTTCAACATGTGGTGCGTTGCTGTTTACAGCAATGCCTCAAGGCACAAGGTACTCTCAGCACTGACATTGAGTAACGTTGATTCACACCACAACTGGCAAGTTCTTCATTGTAACAAAATGGTTTTCAGAAATGAAAATACTCAAAATAATACTGAAAATTTAGGCCAAAAATAAGTTAATATTTTTTTTTTTGTGTTTTATTTGCCATTCTTGAATAATAATGGAACTTTTAAAATTTTCAGAAACCTATATAAAAATTACTTATGCTACATAAAAACAAAGTTATTTATTCTAAAACCCAAGATACTGAACAGAATATTTCGAACATAGGCTATAGGACTATATTTGGTCTTCCTAAGACAAAATTTCATGCACTGGAGTTGAGAGATTTGGGCAGTCCTTAACATTGTGGTCTTGAGAGCCAATGAGAATGGAGCAATACCAGAATGCAGGGGAAATAAGAAATCCCAGAGAAAACCTTGCAAAACGTGCAAAACTTCTGGAGTGACCCCGCCGGGAATCGAGCCCGGTTCACCTTAGGGGAGGCAAGTAGTCTGACCACTACACCACCGTGGCCCCAGTTCATACATTGATCCACCACAGTTGTCACTTTACAATTTTGAATTCTCCTTATACCCTAGGCCTCGTATCTTGCTAGTGATGTTGGACAGGATGTTTTTTTTTACATACATTAAAGTAAATATCCGCATGTTGTGTACATGTACATTACATCTGTACAGGTATTTTTTGCATAACAAAACTATTTTTGTGTAAAAGTTTCATATTTATTTGAGAAAGTAATACGACTCCTTACGAACACCATTTATTTATTCACTATAAAATCCACTACAATTTGGCACTGTTCTATAATGCAAATCCTGAGATGTATAAACATACCTGCATATAAGACAAAATGCAACTTTCACGGGTCGTCATTGGCCAGGCAAATGTTTGTTCCACAGCGTAAGTAGTTTTGATTATGTAAACGTGGACAAAATTATAGTACAATGAATTGCTACCTTTAAAAGCTATATGTTATATATTACTCAATCCAAATCAGGTTAGGAGTTACCAATTTATTTACTAATTGCATGGCTGCCTTCAGTGAGAATGCTTTATGTCCCACATGTCACATTCACATGAGACTGGCATCAGGAGGTGGGGATCTCTCGTCAGCCATTCGCAAAGTCCGAAACACTATGGTTAAATATGGCAACCTTAAATCTAATTGCTTAAACTTTAGATGTGGATTTTCACCAAAATATTTTCTTTAGTCCCCATAATGGCGAAGAAGAAAAAAAAAACAAGCAAATACTATGTAAACATTGCTCCAACAGGTTTCTTATCTGATGCATAATTTGGATGTTATTTACCATTAATGTCTCGAAATTGCTAGTAAGCTTTGCTAACCATGTGATTAATCATAAGTACAACACATTAAAAAATGGTATTATAAAAGTGAATGCGAAATTTGGATCTTCTCTTAAGTTCAAGTTCAAGATTTTAGAGAGTGCATGACCAGTGGTAGTCCTACGATCGGTATGGAGAATGGTTTCCAGTAGGTATTGTGGACTGTAAATTATGCCTACCACTTTTGATGGAAATTCACTTTTATCTACCAAACACACGAAAAATAGACAAAAATTTAGCAATCGTGCAGAACAGGAAGGGTATTTACCAACAATTTGCAAAAGTTTAATCTACAGCATCGAAGTAGCTTAAAAAATAATATAAAGAACAAAAAAAACGAACTTATGTTATTGGCCTACAAATTTTTAATTACGAGCTGATATTCCACTATCATTTAGATCATACAGAGAGAAGTGCTGGCCTCACACCATCAATTTTGAACAAAATTCAGGTTCTGGGCTGACTATTCAGTTTATAAAATTGTGTTTTATCCAAATCTTGATCCACAACATACACAAGTGGAGATTTCATAAGCTATAACTTTTCAAAGTTAAATAGGCTAAGAATTTGGAAGGTTCCGGTAGTCAACACTGTTGAAGTTTGAAGACAACTACAACTCATCGTCATTAGCACCTGAATCCTGTTAAATACAAGTACACTAAAAGTAATCTTCCTTACACACTAAACATGTTTTTTAATTATTAAATACTCTAATAAAGTACACCCACCGCCTCAGTGAGCATCAGCTATAGGTACTCATGCTGTTTGTATCAAATAATTAAATTACTTGACAGTATAAAAGTATTATGTAACAGTAGGGCAAATGTTTGTAGAACTGTACAGGATAGCAAGAGATTTTATTGTGTAATGATACTTTCAGCACAGTATAAAAACACTATGGTCAGTATGTTTTACATTTTTTAAATCAATGGTTGTCTTGTAAAGTTGATAATGACTGAACAGTATATTTTGAAAGTTTGAAAAGTATGGAACAGAACTTACTGTTTGGAATAGTCTGAAATCATTATGGATACTATTCAGACAGACACAAACTTATATTCAACAGTATGGGCAACCATTATGTGAACAATATTCTATCAGTATGAACAGTTAAGAAAAAATTCAAAATGGAACACAAAACTGTTTTTATACCATTTTCATAGTGTTTTTTTTTCCAGCTGGGGTGGCAAGGGCTACGACATCCTTATACGGGCGAGACAGTATTCACCACCGAGACACAATTCTTGTACTTTGATATTTGTTGTTATAGTCAGAGGATCTATCTATCACAGTTCTGTAACTGTTAACAGTAAAATGAATTTGAGAGATTAGTGTATTTTGATATTGTGTCATAACTTGTGGGGACTTACATCACAGTAATCTTATATCTAGTTCTAGTATTCCCGTGTCCTATATTCATGCATGCTTGACAGAAACGTTCCTTCATGAACATGTCCTGTGACCCATTCGCTAACGAAATGCGCTAGTCAGTGCTACGTCTCTTTGTCATGTAGAGAAAACTCAGTAATTACGTCAGAAAATTTTTTTTTTTTTAATTATACGTAGTTTAAAGCCTACGGGCAAATGTTAGAATCAACACATAAGGCACCACGTATTTGAACAGACTGCATATTGTACAATGTGTTAAATAGGAATTAACAAGTGTTAACGGATGTAACAAGTCAGTGCATTATGTGGGATTATTTTCAGTGTTTGTTTTCATTGGATTGTTCCAGTCAAAGTGTGGCCTAGTTGGTCGGATCCAGCTGGCCGTATGTGTTGCACACGAATCGCGTCACGGAGGGTGATCTAATTTTGTTCCGATAACTTTTGTGTGTCATAATCATTTAACATTAGTAACCTGAACTTTGTTTTTGTGTAACCTTCAGTGTTCACAGCATCCCTCCGTCGACTCACAGGTTTTTAATTTTTAATTTTGTGTCAAGTGATCTTGCTTGCGCCATTTTGGCTTTTTTTTTTTTTCGCAGCTATGGCCACTTGCAGGTCTTGTGAGCCAGATCAGCTTTCGTTCACCTATACATATTTATTCAATAATATATTTACTGTACTTCAAAACATGTTATTCTCACCGAACCATGTCAAATGCAATGTCGCAATTGATGCAGACAAGAAGTCAATTATAACACTATATTTATGTTCCCCACCACATCAAGAAATTATCCACGTTGACGGTATGTCGTGGTCTCAGGAGCGGGGAGGAGGGAGGTTTGACTTACGATACCAGGTTTTAGAATACAGTAGAAAGTCGATTATCCGAACTTGTTTGAAAAATAAAGATAATAGTAAAAACACAAAAGTCTCTTTTGTCACAGTATTTCCTTTACCCGCGGGGGCGAGACAAGCACTTGTGTGTGCTCTTTCACGTGTTGTTCACAGTGAACACGCCTGGGAGAAGGGCGGTTATTATTAACTAATTAAATTATTTATTTTATGTAGGCCTATAGTTTCTGTTTTGGATAAGTTAGTGTTTTATGCATGTCTAATAAATTTTACGGTGTGTGGTTTTTTTTTTTTTTTTTTTTTTTTGTCTTCATTTTCGACATATTTCCATGATCCGAATTTTCGATTACCTATCCGAATTACCTTTGGTCCCTATTAGTTGGGATAATCTACTATCTACTGTATTCGTATAGAGTTGCGAAGGGTGCCAGAGCACAAGAGACTTATCCAGAGTGTGGGCCGTTCGCCCATGTGGCTCTTCTCAGTTCACCATTTGATGAGGTGACATCGTTGTAATGATGCAATAAACCTGTTATGCCTATCTAACGAGTGTGTTGACCCTCTCGTTTACCACTAAATGTTGAGTGAGACTGTTGGATGGTCATCTCACAAACCAGACACACACAATAAGTTAAGACGCTGCCAGGAGGTTGCAGTGATGCAGTGGGTAGAAGACCTAAAAAAGTTATACGGCTGTAAAGCGGCCTGCAGTGAAATAAAAACAACCACTTTCCACTGAATTGATCTTTACTCACTGAATTCCCTCCAAGAAGGTACGTCCTTTTTCATGGTTTACATCTTACTTGTCTCATAGATATCAGCAGGTTGCAATAAATTCAGATGGTATAAATACAAGTCTAAAAAAAAAAGGGTTAGGTAATCAAACATTGTTCCCAAAGGTTCCATCCTTTGCCCTCTTCTTCTTTTTTCGTAAGGGTCTTCTAGGGATCACGAACCAATTTCAAAGCTTCGTCCTTTGTTGTTCCTTCTTCTTCCTCCAGCACTCCTTCGTCTTCTCACCATACATCTTTTTCCTCTCCTCGGACCATTTTAAGCCTGATTTCTTTTCTTTCCTGCCTTGGAATCCCTCCATTTTTAATACTTTTTTCTTAAAAATTTCTCTCTCTGTTGCTTCTTCTTCACTTATATTGTTTCTTTCCAAATCTTTCTTAACTTCCTGAATCCCAGTTGTTGTTGATTTCTAGGTCCAAAGATATTTGAAGATCCGTTTGGTTAGCCTGTTGCCATCTATTCTATATGAATGTCCGCAAAATAGCAATCGTCCCTTCCGTATTGTTTCTGTTATGTTTTCTATGTTTACTATATATTTCACCATTACTTCTTAATTTCCATAATTCTGTAGTTTTTAGTTGACCAAGTATTTTACGTATAATTCTTCTTTCTAGTACTTCTAATTTATGCAACTTGTAATTCAGTACTAGACCTTCACTTGCGTAAAGACATCCTGGTTTGACTACTGTGATGTAGTGCTGTATTTTAAGATTTTTAGATAAACATTTTTTGTTGTAGATATTCCTGGTTATGCCATATGCTCTTTCCATCTTGTGTATCCTTTCATCTACCGCGAATTTTTCCAAACCATTTTCCTGAATTATTTCCCCCAAATATTTGAACTTATTTACTCTCTTTATTTAACCAATATCTGTTGCTAGGATTTCTGGAGCATTTTTTATAATTGTCATAAATTTTGTTTTTTTCTACAGAAATTCTTAAACCTGTTTTGTTGGCTATCTCTTCTAAGAGATTGACTTGTATTGATGCGTTTATTAAGTTTTCACAAATTATGGCAAAATCGTCTGCAAATGCTAGACAATTTATTTCAACGCCCTTGTTCTTTCTCCCCAGCGTTATTGGTGATAGCTTGTGTTCTTTTAGTTTTTCATTCCAAATTCTTACTATTTTCCCCAAGATGCAGTTGAAGAGTAGTGGAGACAAACCATCACCTTGCCTTACACCTGTATTTATTTTGAATGGTTGAGATATTTTGCCCTGGAATTTTACTTTTGATATGGTGTCTGTAAGGGTTTCACGGATTAGATTTGCTAATTTAGATTTAACTCCAAATTCTCGGATTACTTTATCTAGAGTTTCTCTATCAACGGAATCGAAAGCCTTTCTAAAATATATAAATGTTGCTACTATGTTTTTTGGATTTCGTGAGTCTGTGACGGACTATGAACTTCAGGTTGAAAATCTGTTCTGAGCCAGATCTGCCCTTTCTAAATCCACTCTGATATTCACCCAAGTGACTGTCAAGTGTTGCTTCTACCCTGTTTAGTAATATTTTTGAGAATATCTTATAAACCACTGGCAAAAGGGATATGCCTCTATAGTTATTGACATCTTGCTTGTTACCTTTCTTATTCAAAGGATGTATAAGAGCCACTTTCCATTCTTCCGGGATCTTTTCCGTTTTCCAGATTTCTTCAAAGATGATTTGAAGTTTATCTATGATTTTTGGTTGAGACCATTTTATAAGTTTAGCAGTAATGTAGTCTTCTCCACTGGCTTTGTTGTTTTTTTTAGTTTTTTAATTGCTTTTTCAATTTCTTCAACAGTAGGTGCTTCTAAGTTTTCATGGATCTCTAGGAATTCTAACTTGTAGTTAGGTTCTTCACAGTTCAGAAGTTGATCAAAGTACCTCCTTAGGATTGCACAATTCTTGGTATTGGTTAAACCCATTTTACCATTTTCATCTCTGAAGCAAATACTTGACGCTTGACAGCTTTTAGGTTATTTTTAAATAACTGATAGAAATTCCGGGAGTTATTTTTAACAAAGTTATCTCGTATGTCAAGAAGTTGTGACCTTTCAAAGGATCGTTTAACACTCTTTATTATTTTTGCAGTTTCTTTCCTTTGTTGCTTAAATTGATCTAAGTGTTCATTCTTTCCAGAGCATTTCCATTTTTTCCATAGTTTTGTTCTTTCTGCTAGCGTTTCTCCACAAGTTTCATTCCACCAGACTTTCTTTTTCTTTGCCCACTATTATATATATATATATATATATATATTGATATGCAAGAGATATACATTATCTGTATTCCAACATTCTACTCATTGTGAATGATATGTACTAAATATTTTTTTAAGATGAGAATCTGACAGCACTTATGGTGTTATTAAATGGGACTATTTATAACTAGATAAATTGTTTACAGCCAATAATCTTTCTTTAAAATGGGATCAAATAGTTTTAATAGGATTCCCCACATAAAAACAACAGTAATATAACGTTTTAATAAAATATAGAAACTATGATTTGAAAGAAAGCCATCCTACAATATTTTAGGCTTACATATTGAATGCCATCTTTATGGGAATACTCACATTGATAACATAGTCCCAAAACTAAGCGGAGCATGTTACACTTTACATAATTTATCATATCGTCTAAAGATATCCTCCCTTAAATTTATTTTTCAGATTTTCATGCTGTTATGTTATAATGTATCATTGAGTGGGCACCTTCTTCTCAGACTATCTACGTTTTCTGATTTTAAAAAAAGCCATAGGAAATATTTACAAATATTTTGTGTAGGAATAGGGTTGTTTTGTAACATTTTTTACTAATGCTATATCCCAGAGCTCCTGCTCATCATAGAATCGCTGAAGAGATTTAATAGTAAATAAATAAACTTTAACAACACTTAAATTCCGTGTATGCAGTTACAAAATTTCCTAGGTTTACACAGTTCCCTGCTGTGAAAATTGTTAGTTTTTTTGACTGCAAGAAATTACTATACATGCTGTTTCACATCTGTTCGTGTTTGACAATGTTTGTAATTTTCCTTATGTTGTGGACTAACGAGCAACAATTAGCCGAAAAACAGTTTCCAGTACAAAGAATTAACAGTCAATGCATTGATATTTGTGAATATAGGATGGAGTCTACAAGTTCAAGAGCTTCGTCGATTGTATATCAGCTATGCATTTATGAATTTGGTGGTGCAATGCTGGCCCGATATTTTTGAATATTTGTTATATTACAGGTTTTTTCTCATGTAAGGTGAAGTGTGACTCGTATGAGAGCTGGCCAACGACAGAGAATATTTTCGTCAGCTGTCTGTTAGAAACCTGTAATAGTGTGCAGTGTAAATGTGCACATGTATTCTATTGAACCATAAGTTACTAATTAACTGTATGGCGAATCACTTGGTTTGATTTATCATTTTGCATTGATATGTTTTGTACATGTCCCATTCTTTGCATACCCGTGACAAATTATGTCACATTCAATACTACTGTACGCACATTTACTTATATGTGTAGCTCCTGCAAACTGTTTACATACCAATCTACACCACTCTCGAGCTCTGGTGAAGAGAGCATAGAGAGCGCACATATGAAGCATAAAATTGTCCCGTCCCCCTCCCTCTGCACACACTTTACTGTACTATGCAAGCTAATTGGTGCCGATTTGAATGTCATCAGTTTTCTGGAGCTTGACTTTGGTTTGGGTTTTTCTGATGTTATGTTTACATTTGTACATTTTTACGAACTCGGTATACTGCGCCAGCAAAACACTATCGTAAACGTAATCAACTTCAAACGCACCGAAATATATCGCAATTCTTTATGCCGAACGGACATATGAAAATAAAAAGGCGTTATTTAATATTATTAAAAAATTTCAGAAACTCCCATATACCGCAATGTTAAAAGCGGATCAGCCTGCACTAGCGCTGTTAGTTCGCAAGTTACCGCGAACTTCACTAAGCGCACGCGTTCTATCAAGGCAAAAAGCTTGCAGTTGCCCGACCTAACTTTATGACCGTGCTGTAGACATCCCAGCCTTAGCTGTTGCGTGGTTCACTAGCTTCTGCCTTGGCGAGTAAAAAACATTTTAACGCAAATGTACGCTGCAAAGCGTCTCCACTGAGGTAGGTAAATTTTAACATAAAAAATTTAGGAGTGATTTTACACAAAAAAAGAGTAAAATATAATTAAGACAAGCAACATTTACATTTCTCTTCTCTGCTATACAACAGTCAAATCTCACGTTATTATGGTAAAAATACTTTTGGAGCGTGTATCTTTGCAAAAATGAAATGAAACACAATGCATGTGTGCCTAATTCTGAAAACAGTTCGAAAAAATATGGCTTATATTTTGTACAAACAAATTCAGTAGGGTCTACTAACGTTTTACTGCCCACAGATTTAACTTTGCTATATAGGCAAATGCACCAGGAAGAAGTTTTCCGAATTGTTGGCTAAAATTTCCCGTCCCGGGCGAATCGTACTGGGACACCGAGCTTAAAGGCTATTCACGATATAGTGAGAACTTTTGAAATCAACCTAAGCAAAAATCCACTGCTACTAACGTCTTATAAAGATTGCCTTTTCCAATAGTCTTGAGAATGATTAAAGAATACTCACTGGTCTTTAGTTCTCTATATTTGATCTATCTCCTTTTTTAAATAGCGGTATTACTTTAGTCACCTTCATGTTATCAGGAAATATTCCTGATGATAATGAGCTGTTTATTAAATGCACAAGATGTTGCATTGCAGAATGTAACATTTCTATATTATATAACTTGCGAAGCCATATACATCTTGGGTAAGTTTATTCTTAAGGTTTTTAATTAGACTAATGAGTTCTTCTTCTGTGATTGTAACATTAGATATTGCTTAGTAAACGATTATACTATATGAAAAAATAATTAAAAGTGAAAAATTCGAAAATCACAGACAGACGCTTCTATTTTATTTAGTTGTATAGACAACATTCTATGATTTTATAGATAAACAAAGTTAAATTTAAATCTTTTACTTAGTTTCGTATAAATAACACACCAAGATAAATGTTCTATTTTGGTGCTATTTGGTAAATAAAAGACATACTTAAACAACATAAGTTAATATGGCGTACCATACTACAATTTCTTCGCAAGATTTGAAAGAAATCGGTTAATTATTTTCTCGATATACGACATAATAATTGTATTATTTCATGTAGGGCTATCTTACAGAATGGCGAAGAAATGAAACTTTGCATTGACAAGTCTGATGGATTGATACTTTCAGCACACAAAGTTAAGTTGAAATTTTTTTAAATAGTTTCGTAGATAATAAGTTTTGATTTAAAATTTTTTCATGTCATCCATTTTGAAAATATGTGAGTCTGACATTTTCGAAGTTTATGAGTTTGCATGAACTGCCATAGTGGTACTTATTTGGAAAATTTAGTAGAATTCGGTTTTTTTCGGATATATCACATAATTTTGATTTGCAATGTAATACTATTCTACAAAATGGCGGACAAAAGAGATTTCGTCTGGAAACACTTGGTGGCATGTAATATATACCCAGCATACAAAGTTTCATTGGAATTAGTTACTTGGTTTCGATTGATATAACATACAAAACTAAAACAGTTATATTGACGCCATTTTGAAAATAAGTATCTGAAATACATAAAAAGTCTAGTTTAACATCACCTACAGCAGTACTACTTGTATGCCATATTTAGTAGGAATAGGTCAATTGTTTCCCGTGTTAATACACAAAAAACTTGGAGGCCAAAAGAGGCTCTGTGTAAAGGAAGTGCACGATAAAGTGAGCACTTTTGAAATCAACCTTAGAAAAAGTCACTGCTCCTGCATGCATATATTGTAACGAGTGCTCTGAGAGACATAAACAGTAAAGTTGGTAACGATGGATGGAAAGTAGTTACATATCTTAACGTCGAATAAAAAGTGTTAGGTGACCATTTGTGATAACTTAAACTATTAGTTTCGCTTCCTGATTTTTTATGCATTAAAGTGCAAAAACGAACATGTTTGTAAAATTTTTACATCTTTCATAATTTAGCAGTTTCACTGGACCGACGTATGGACAAAATTATGATGCCCATGGTAATGGTAATTTTACGTAAGGCGAAAGAATACACAATGTGCGTACAAGTAGATCTTAAGCAGGTAGTGCTCATTTTGCCATGATGTTTGTCATATATACTTCCAGCCTACAAAGTTAAGTTGAAATTGAATATATGGTTTCGAAGACATAACCTACTATGCTAAAATATGTAGATGGTCGCCAGTTTAAGAATAAGTTTTTGACATACTTTAAACATAATTATATATGTCAACTGCCGCAGTACTAATTGTTTGCCAAATGGGGAAGTAATCTGTAAATTGTTTCCCGATATAATACACAAACATTTTATTAATTCATTTAGTGCTTCTTTACAAAATGACATATAAAATGCATTCTTTTATGTTTATATGCTGCTTTGGTAGAAATCAGTCAAACAGTACAACAGTTTCTGACTATGCTACGTACTAAGCCAAGTGCGTGGCAGGGCCGATTTTGCATACAGACATAGCAAAACGAACAGAAAACGAAATGGCAAAAGCCATGCAAAATAACCATTTATCTGTACAGTGTAAGAGTGAGCTAACTATTAAATACTACTTATAACAGAAACAAGAAAGTGTAGTAATTGTCTTTTTATTTATTTATATTATCTTTATTCTTTTCGTTTGTTTTCAATATTACACGAGGAAAAGCTAACATGAACTTCCCTACCCCTTGAATTCCAAATTAATTAAAATATACACAAAACACCAAGTTACAATAAAAATAATGAAATGCAAATATTTCTCAGGTGCATTGATCTGCTATTACCCAACTAATACTTTAATTTTTTAACACTAAAATGGTATTGTTTATGCAAATAACAGGCCATTTAGTAATATAGAAGGCCATCACAAGTTACACTGGGCAAGTTACCCTAAAATTACAATTATCACAAAATTGTGGATTAAATTCTGTCGCACCAACATTTACTTTGAACTTTAGAGAATGTATTTGTTCCTACACAAGGCAAACCAAGATGGTAAAACATATTACTTTATTTGTCATGAATCAATGTTATTACGTGAATATTGTAACCTCAAAAATGTATTCAGTATTTTTCCCATATACCTCATCTGCTCAAGATCCCAAGTGGATAGGAGCGACTGCTGAACAATGCCTAGCCCTAACTCCCTCGAGCAAATACTAATTTCAAGGAGTTTCTAAACCTCCGTAAAATTATTTATTAATTTACAAATATTAAATACCACAAAAGTCACGAGCATTGACCACACTAGCCTTACCAGGCGTGACTTGGTTACAAAAGGCCAACAGCACAACCTCAATAAGATATGACTTGGTTGCAAAAGTTTAAGACCAACTTTCATCATTATGGTCTGAGTTACAAATGTTTACGGCCAAAATTACTGCATTAATGCCTTGGTCATAGACTTTTATAAGGGTTCGCAAACTGGTTACAGAAGGCAACATTGCCCATTATAAAATTTCAGTTGAGAAACCAACATATCGCGATTATTTAAAATGTCTTAAAAATTCGGCCATCATGGCCCGCGCTTAAAGTCCAAATGACGTAAAGGTCAGACAGCTTGAAGAGCCTACGTTTATGTATCAAATACAGAATACTACTTATCTTGTAGAAGTATTGCCCCTCAAGGTCGCTGACTGACCCCGAACGAAGCATTTACAGGGTTTTAACACAGTTCTGCCATATGGCGCCACCAATCACAGCAATGAGACGTTATTTTTCTCAGAAAATAACGTGATTCCAAGAATTAAGTCACAGTTACAATACTCCTTAGAGGGTTCGTGGAATTCATGACCAATGGTGGATGACATTTCCAAATAAGGTGAACCAACGCAGCGGTCACCTATTTCCCTTAGGGGGTCTACATAATTGAAAAATTAAACCACCAATAACATCGAAATACGTAATAACACTTCCGGCATGTTGACCAAGTGGTCAGAACTTGCATAACCAAACGTCACAATTTTGTACTGCGCGCGCACAGGTAGCGAGCGATCAACAACTCCGGCCGCCGATGGTGCTGCTATCAGGCGGCAAACCGTCAAAACGCCCTACTGCTCACATTTGTCTTCCGTGGATGTGAGATGCTGGACGCGATAAGAATGCACTTACATTGACGCACGTTTTCCGTTACCCCAGGTCTTCTAGTGTCTTTTTAAGGTAACTTGAATATGCCGAGAATATTGCACGTTAGTTATACCATAGATTTAAGCCATTTTTATAGTGTTTAACATCAAAATCAGCGTTTTTAAATGTGCGTGCCTGTCGGGCATTCGCTATAAAAATATCAGGTACCCAAAACAGTCATATTCAAATGGGTGATTATGGCGACGAAGTCCAGCCCGCTAGTTAATTAGTTTATTATTAGAGTTAATTAATAATAATCCGAGGGCGATTGGCGACGTGGTCCAGCCCGTCACAAACTGTAGGAAATAAACCTAAAATGTTTGTATAGCCGCCATTTTTAACACAAGTGCCTAATTAAGTTCAATAATTTACATTTACCTGTCGTATTATAGTACTACATACGTTCCAAATTTGGCGAAAATTGGTTGAATAGTTTTCGAGATTATATATTCATGTGGCGCTATCTTGCAAAATGGCGGACGAACAGCAATATTCACATATGAATTCAATGCTTACAACTTGGAATGACAGAAAAAAATTGGTTTAAATAGGGACGAATGGTTTCAGAGAGATGTATTAACATAAACTTTCAAATGACCGCCATTTTGAAAGTAAGTGCCTGGCGTAGTCGAAAACTATAAAAGTCATGTGTCCTTACTTAGTTATGTATGTGTATTGGGTTTGGTGAAACTCTTCTGAGGCTATCAAAATTGGAAATTGGGGGGGGGGGGGGGGGGGGCACACACAACAGACACAGTCACACACATGCATACACAAGTGATTTCATAGCCTTTTTTTAATTACACTGCAAAATAGGCTTAAAAGACGCAGTACTCTTGGCTTGTAGTCAACATAAACCATGTTAACGTCATTTTATCTTAAAAATACTAATTAATATTCGTGTTTGTACACATTTCTAGAGGTTCACTTTCTTGATGTACGATATGCAAGCAAACACGTGAAACGATCACAGGGGTAGGCCGGTGTGCCAGTGAGGAGAATTTTAAGTTTTACAGCAAGCATATTAAGTGTGCGCCGATTTTCTAGTGTGGGTGACGAATTTTCGGTATAGAAGTAACTAACGTTGTCCCGTAAATTTAGATTAAAGAATAATGGTACTCAAGCATTTACAACTCGCGGTATTCTTCTGGCTAACAGCACAGTTAAATCATACACAGTATCGTAATAATCAATGACAGACCTTTTCATTGTATAATTTTTTGCGGTAGAAACATTTCAAGGTGCCGCATGACGTGAATCGTGTAGTAAACTCTTTTACAGATGTCCAGCATTGAAGTGGCTTTGGCTGTCGCAATTAGTGCACGAAAACCTACCACTATGCACTTTGGTTTGAATGGATTTAATATCAGTTCGTTTTATGAAACCCATTTAAAAACCTTTTTCAAGTCTGCAATACTATTGTTAAAGATTTCACTCACAATTCTTATTCTATTGGCAGTATATAGCTGAACGTTGTCAGCATACATGTGGAATATACAGTTCTTCAGGCAATTGTGGAGGTCTTTATTGAACATTGCGAAAATTAAATGTCCTAAAAACTGATCCTTGAGGTTCACCTCTTAATTCACAAATAAACATGTTGGCAACGATACTTCCACTACGACTAATCAGAAAAATTATAAAAGAACTAGGGTATAACTTTAGTGAAATCTTTAATTTGTACTAAAGGAAGGTTTCTTTCGTCTATTGACAATCTTTGATTGTTTGTCACATTAAGAAAGGACAGTACATCAGGAGCTATGAAATGGTCTGAAGCCAGACTGAACTTGATCAAAGAAATTATTTTCCGTGATATATTTTAGCACTTGAGTATGGACAATTTTTTTAATTTGCAATATTAGAGTTTTCTAACTTACATAAATATTTCATTTTAACATTTTCTTTTAATCCGTCACACATATAACTTATTGACTTGTACTGTTATTCCATCAATGTTGGTTGCATATGTGTTTATTTTCCTTGCTTGGCAAAGCTTGGCCAGGATGATCCACGAAGCAGCATCAAGTTACAACCAGGGTAAGGGCGGATGGCTGATGCGTTTCGTTGCCACAGGCATGTGTTTATCTTACAGGCTGATTACATTATCATTTAATTAATTATAATGTATCATCTATATTTTGGAGTGTGATAATTTCATGCAATTTGTTCTTGGTAGCATCTTTCAGTAGTGCATTTATGTTGAAGGATATGATATTTCTGTATGTTAAAAGTTTCGGTAGGAGTTTGGTTACTCTTATAGAATACGATACATATACTAGGCCGTGATGTGATAGTCTGCGAACTGAAGTTTGGCCACTTGTAAGGATTTTATCTAGTTTAGAAGAAACATTAATACCTAGCAACGTAAGTAGAATGATTTAGCGAAGTTTGGCACAAGGGTACGGGGAACTGGAGCCGAAACCGGCCACCACCATCTTGAAATATTCCTTTTTTCCTCAAAATTTCCCATTTTTCCCTAAAAAAAAAAAAAAAGGAGCACCGATCACCAATTTGCAAAAAAAAAAAAAAAAAAGATCCCCGAAAGGCACTTTTCGATCCATTGGAAGGAATTAGGGATGATTGTTTTTGAGGGCAGAGCAATGGCGGTCTTATTGGTTTTATAGGCATAGGGTATGCCTAGTCGATACACAGGTCCCAGGATCCGGATTCAGAGCTGACCGTCCACCATCTTGGTTCTGTCAGCCATCCTAGCTGCAATGTTGTATGTCAGTGACATTGAATTGACCTTTTACCTTGACCCCAGTGACCTTCGACCTTGAACACAAAAATTCCAAGAAATTATAAATTAATTTTAATATAATTCTGAAAACTTAAACAAATGTAAAAAAAAAGAGTGAAAATATAACATTTTTCAAATTAAAATCTTGAATGCTCGGGCATAACAAGATCCGGAATTGGAGCCAGAGCCGACCGACAGCCATATTAAGGTTACCCAACTACCATATTGGATGCAAGTGACCTTGACCTTCATAGATTACCTTCAATCCAGTAAATTAAAACAAAAAATTCCAAAACTCTCAAAAAATACAAAAAATCTGCAACATATTTACAAAATCTATAAAAAAAATTTGTTTAAAATTTACATTTACAGAGGTTCCCTCCTAGCACCATATCTGTCCCCCTCCAATCAATCATATTTTATTAAAATTCCCCTCTCCTACCCCCTCACCTTTGCTCATTATGTCGAATGTACTCCACCTGCCATATCGGATTTTTGTTTGTCATTTGTTCATATTTTCACTACCTATGAGGCGCTGATGACTCCGACCACCTTGTACCTTTACTTCAGATCTGTGACCTTGACCCCGTAATCTTGTCCTTGGATAACATTGAACCCAGAAAATCCGAATATATATATATATATATATATATATATATATATATATATATATATATATATATATATATATATATATATATATATATATATATATATATATATATATATAAAATATTCAAAGAAAACTTTTTCCATAAATTTTCCAGTATCTTTCGCAATCTTTCCGACAATCTTCCAATATTTCCATAAACCTTCCAATCTTTCCATATATATTTCACAATCATTCCATCAATCATTCAAAATCCTAACCAGTCAACACCACATGCACCACAGTCAGCACCACACGAACCGCAGTCAGCTCCGCACACTCCGAAATCAGTTCTACATACTCTGCAATCAACACCGCAATCTCCGCAATCCTCAGCAATTTTTTCATAAATCTTACAACCTTTCCACCAATCTATCGGAATCCTCCTCCTCAGCAGTATTTCCATCAACCTTTCGCAATATTTTGCAATCTTTCCATTAATATTTCGATCAATCTCGAAATCTTTTCATCCGTCTCAAAATATTTCCCTCAGTCTTATAACATTCCCATCATTATTTCGATGAATTGCAACACCTATATCGAACCTTCGATCAATCCATCGGTTGGTTCCTACCCATATGTACATCATTTACATTCGTATGCCAACTGTCTCCAAATTTGTACGTAATGACAGACTTAATATTTTGTATTCAGTGCACTACATATGCATTTTTGTACTTGAACTCCTCATTAATATCATGTATGCAGTTCTTTACATTAATAGTTATTGCTCATAGCACCACTCTAAATTATGAGGGAAAAAGAATACAGCACACAAATATAAATAAAAAACAGTTATCTTATAATGATATTTTATTATTATTTGGTAATTATGATTCCAGATAAAACAGTTCATATCATCATATACTACAACTCTTAACCTGCAGTTCATCAATTATTGGATATATCCAAAAAAGTGTGAGAGGTCCCCGAGGTTTTGCAGGTCAATCAAATGTATGAGTCTAGCAACAAGTTCCTTACGGTCTTCAGGAAATATGCAATGAGTAGTTTTGGTGCCTTCTGTCTTCTTCAAAACGACTGCCGAAGGAAACTTGGAGAAATGTATGGTAATGTCGGGAGAATAATCATCTTCAACACATTCACTGTATTCATAGCCATAATCATCAATGCAGTTTTATGGTCATATTCACTTCCGGTTTCATCCTAAATATCAAGTTTACTTTTCTTTTTATAAGTAGTGGCATGGTCATCATTAGCATTTAGAGACAACGACAATTTATTATGAAGTTCGTCGACTTCATGCTGGCATCTTGCAAGTGTACATTCCACACAAACCGAATGTACCACCCCTCGTAGGTCTCTCAATTTTTTTTCTTAACTGTTTCGCCATAATCATCTGTGGAATCAGTAACCATTGAGGCAGTGAGGGGTATTGTTGAAATAACTTGCTGGCTCCCAGTAGACGAACCCTTGCAAATCTTGATGTGTTACTTCAATGTATCGCCTTGCATAAACTGCACGTGTCCATTGTTGTAATGCTTCATCGCGCGGAAAGATGCTTCGTTCAGGCGGTTCTCTCATGTCTCCGAGCATGGCAGATTTTGCTGAAGATCCTTCCGCAGTAGTATCACTATTTTCGGTGTAATTTCCCAGCAGTGGGATAAAGTACATCCATAGAGGAAAGCTGTACAGTATACTTTGTACAATCATTGGCTTGCATCATCAGCGAGATAAAAGCATCATTATGCATTCAACCAGACATTCTGTCTAGTTCCTTGATCACATTACCATGCAGTTACATCTCTAACAGTTTCTTCCGGTCAACTTCTTTGCTCATCTTGAAGCTTTAATTCATGCTCCGCAAATTACCCCTCATGTTGCGCAAGTGATCCCTCATGCTCCGCAACTGATACCTCATGCTCGGTAAATGACATCTCATGCTCCACTACTAACCCCTCACACAATCCGGGCTTTGCATTTATTTAGTGGTTTGTTGATATTTTATTTTGTAACTCTCTTCAGATATAAAGAAATAAGTAAGTGCCTATTTGTCAAGTGGATTGAGCCCACTTCTTCTCAACTCTAAATGATTTACTGAAGCCAGGGTCAATACCGAACCCTTGGAAACTATTTCTTCTTCCTCTTGGCATAGCTTATGTATAATATAGTCAACAGTGCTTTGTATTAAATTCGAAATTTTGAATGCTCTAGTACAATATTCATCATAGTGGCGCTCTGGTTTCGTATAGCTACAGTCCATCAACATATTATATTTTGCACCGCCACATTATTTCACCTTATAGATAAGTTGGTTTATCATATTAGGTTTCATACTTGACAGGAACCAACAAAAATATTTCGATATTATTTTCATATTCGGTGAAACATAATATTTTAATAGATCCCTGAATGCAGATCGCTTCAGGAAAATACCATTAACATTAGGCTTCGGCTCGGAGAGCACTGACGTAGATTGTGTTGTACAATCAGGTGATGTTAATGTAGGTCACGTCTTCATGTTCGTTGAGGTAAAAGGCAGGCCTTCGTATTCACAGTTCATCTTCATTGTATGACGACAGAGCCCTTTCAAATCGATGGTTTCACAACGACAACTACCACTTTTATATATAAAAGTGATTCTTTTTATAGTAAAAAGCCTACAGAAGCTCACAGAAGGCATTATTTCATACATTTTGAATGTAAAATACGCGAGAGCACTCTGAGAAAACTCATATAGGTACTCGTTCGCTCCAGAAGAAAACACGCAGATACCATATACGCCTCCATTATAAAAATAAGTGCCTGACCTACTTAAAACATACTAGTTTACATTTCCTGCCGTGGTACTAGTAGTAGGGAAATGATGAGTTGGGCCCAATGGCAACAGGCATGGGAACGCAGGAGCCGCCATGTTGTTACATCACCGACCGTCTACTTGAATGCCATTATACCTTTTACTCCTGACCCACGACCTTTGACCTTGACCCTTGTGACCTCTGACCCCGAAGAAACCCCAAAAAAAAACTTTAAAAATCCCAACAAATTTCAAAAACATCAAAAAAATTTCTAAAAAAATTTATTAAAAACTTAAGGATCGGGGTTATAGAAGATGATGTACTGCTTTCCTGTGAAAATGTAATTTAAAAATAATATAAATTATCACTATAAAATAAATGTTTTTTACATTATTTTTTGTGTGTCGTATCCTTTTATCCCTCACAACTTTAAAGTGGTGCTATGAGCACTCGCTTATAAACATTAAGATATGTAAACAGAATGATAATAAAGACTTTAGTATAGAAATGCATGGGCAGCTGACTGTATACACAAACATTAATTCTGCCGACATGTACAAATTTTGAAGACAGTAGGTGAACCATTTTTCTTATATGGATGGATACAAGCAGATGACAAATCGAAGAGTTGATCGAAGGATTGGGAATGATCGAAGGCTTTGTGTGTGGATTGGTGAGGATTGGTGAAGATTCGTGTGTGGATTGGGATTGATCGGTGTGATTTGGTATGTGGATTGGTGTGGATTGGAATTGATTGGTGTGGATTGGAATTGATTGGTGTGGATTGGAATTGATTGGTGTGGATTGGAATTGATTGGTGTGGAATTGGCATGTGGATTAGTGTGTGGATTGGCATGGATTGGTGAGGATTGGTGTGTGGATTGGTGTGCATTGGGATTGATTGGTGTGGATTGGTGTCTGAGAAGAGCACGGATGATTATCGTCCTAGCTGCCCTCGTACATTCCAAGCCTCCAGAGCCTGGCAGTATTGAAATTTAAATTAAAGTCAATTAAGTCTATATAAATGCTGATCCATACCATGATTATAACAGTCGTTCATGGGTTGCTATTAGTATGGTGGGCCTGGTTTAGTCACATAAACGTACCATATGAGGGTAAACTGCATCTAATATGGTGGTAGTGGTCTGAAATGTAATGTGTTTGCTGACTTTTATGTATTTTTTCTCGAGCTTTGGTGTTCAGGGTCGTTCAAATTCATGGGGTCAAGGTCGAGTTTACCTGAATCTAATATGGCGGTGGCAGTCTGTAATGTATTATGCTCTCTTTTTTTTATGTATTTTATCTCGAGTTTTGGTTTTCAATGTCATTCAAGGTCATGGGGTTTTAAGGTCGAGGTAGTCTGCATCCAATATGGGGGTAGTAGTCTGTAATGTCATATGCTTGTTTATTTGTATGTATTTATTCTCGAGGTTTTGTTTCCAAGCTTATTCAAGGCCATGATGTCAACATCAAGGTCAAGGGTCAAGGGTCACATGTCAAAGTTCTATTGCTAGGGGCACTGGCTTCCATGATGGTGGAAAAGTGATGTATACCAAGATAATGGTCGCCTACAAAGATGACGGTTGCCTACCAAGATGGCGGTAGCCTATTAATATGGCTGACTGGGATTGGGTGAGAGGGTGGAGGCCTGCCGATCAATTTGTTAGGTGAAGGAGGTGGAATAAACCTCGGGAAATTTAAGTTTTTAAAAATAATTAAAAATAATTTTAGTAATTAATTTTAAATAAATTTATTAATATTTTTAATTATATCTTTTTGGGTATTTTTTGGAAATTGATGTGATTTTTTCTCATTTTTTGGAATTTTGGGGTAAAGGTTAAGGTCAAGGTCCCGATCGGTCCACTTGCCCTGACCCAAGGTCACCTGGGCCTGACTCTGGGTCGCTGATGCTTCTCGCCTGTTCCGAGAAAAATTGGAAATTTTTGAAATCCTTTTTAAATATTTTTTAATAAATTTTAATAACTTTTTAATAATACTTTTTTTTTCCGGAATTTGTTAGATTTCTTTTTTTTAATTTTTGGGATTCTTGGATTTTTGGGATTTGTTAGGGTTTTTTGGGGTCGAAGTTCCCCAGGGTCAATTTCAAAGGTCAAAGTCGAAGGTCGTGGTTCAGGGATAAAAGGTTAATGACATCCAAAATGGCGGTCGGTGACTTAGTAACATGGCAGCTACCCGGCTCCTGTGCTTCCATGCCCGATCCCCTTGTGTAAAACTCATCATTTCCGTACTACTGATACTATTTGTTTGGCATATTTAGTAGTTAATTGTTTTCCGAGATATGATATTGGAGTTAATTGGTTTTTAACGTAGATAATAGAAAAAAAAATTGGTATGCTGCAAAACTAGCGCTTACCTAGAGGAGGAAAATCTTAGTTGTCAAAATAATATAATTGAGTTTTCTAATCTGAGTAGAATAAACCTTACCAGTACTTACGAAACCAGCTCTTAATATACTGGGGAATGTATATTGAGAAACATCAGGAAACTAATCAGTGATTAAAACTTCTGTCTGAAAATATCGTGTTCAAATAACTAATACTTCAAATATACATTTTGTAATCGGCCCTTAATGTTTTATTTTCACAAAAAATGTTTAAAATCTCAATTATGTGGTCTCTTAGGCTTGAGATTATATGAAATACAGATATGAGTGATTCGCGAAACCGAAGCTGCTCAGTGAGTAAATAAGATCACAGTAGAATATATATATATATATATATATATATATATATATATATATATATATATATATATATACATATATATATACATATATATAACACTTTAACCCGTTCGGTCCCGGATTAATTGATGAGCTAGAATGTTGTATTCGTGAAATATTTTGGCATACATTGTATTTGTGTGGAGCGTGCTTCTCAGACCCAGTGAACAACATACTACCTGCGTGTTTACTGATGTCAGACCACAGACGAGAGCAACAGAAACTTTGGCAAATCAGATTACTCTCAAAGACAACGCCCAAAACACTGTGAACTGATTATTTTCTGTGTACAGTACCGGTATAGTTTATGTACAACATGTCCACGATCATGGACACGCGCAAGAACTTAAAGGGTTAAGGAAATAGGCAAGATTATAATTAACTCTTGTGCGAGAAAGAAACTTTTGTGCATTCTATTGAATGAATAATAAAATTTATTCTTTTATGAGTTGAGAAAATACGATTTTACCACCTTTTTTTTTAAATTTTATTATTATACTAAGATAGGACCATCGTTAGGCCCCTGTCACACGATCGAATTTTTGCATTCAACTATATTTGACAATAAAATATGAGGACAAAATACGGCCATAAAATTTTTCTTTCCAACAAATTTTATCGAATAATCTTGAATGTGTTTGAAAATGTGACACACTGTCAACGTTTTTTATTGGGATAATCAAATTTGAAATATTATTTAAAAATTATTTTCATAACGAGATATTGCTTTTATTTTTCCATGCGGTCCATTACAGGAATAAATGTAAGTAATACTTATTGTAATTTATTTTCGTTTCTTTACTAAATTAAAATTTGATTTATAAGATATATTTCCTGTTCAATGAAATAAATGCCTCTGAATTCGTAATATTATGTGCAATATTCACTTAAAATAGCATTCATGACCAGACAGCTTCTACATAAATTATCATCATAACTTAATTCGTTTCCAGCAATTGTTCGATATTTTGAGTTTCTTGATGTCGATTTTTGTCATGCACGATTCTGATTGGCTGAGACCGTCAAACATAAAATTAATTTAGAACAGGTTCAATTTTCAAATGTTTGATGGAAACTGAACCCATCCAACTTTCTCAGACCAAAATGACGGCGTTTATAACGTTTCGATGATAACTGTCCAACTTTATTTGACCAAACTCATTGGAAGTAGTTTGTCGGAAAATTTTGACAGTGTGACAGGGGCTTAAGACAACAACTGATTTCAATATAAAACTGATTACAAGGTACGCGAGCTACCAATGTGCCAAAAGAACACTTGCTTACTTGCCAAATATAAAATTTCTCTTGCGTAAAACCTAACTGCCAATGTTTAGAACTTTCATGTATATTACAAGACATTTTAAAACACTGGTAATTTACAAACAAATTCGTTTTCGCAGTGAAAATGTTAAATATTTATTGATAAATAGCCTAGCACGCACAAAGCACAGAACTTCTCGATCGCTCGTCAGCCGATCTACTTTGCTCCATTCCTTATGTATCAACATCGACGAATTCACTTTTAACAATACCTCTTGTCCATATAATAAATTAATCTTTTCCTAATGGTATCTTCCCAAATGACTTAAAAATTGCCAAAGTTATTCCATTGTTTTAAAAAGGAAATTCCTCGTCAATTCAAAATTATAGGCCTATCTCACGTCTAAGTTCCTTCTCTAAAATATTTAAATCCATAATAAATAATAGAATAGTCAGTTATCTAACTAAGTATAACCTCCTCTCTGCATCTCAACATGGTTTCATGCAGGGTAGGAATACTGAGTCATCCATTGGTGAATTTGTTGAACTGGTTACAGAATGCAAAACAGATATGAGGATGCTCTTGGAGTATTCCTGGGTTTCTCTAAAGCGTTCGACACTGTTGATCACAAGCTACGCACTGATAAATTGATAACTTAGGGATTAGAGGAATTGCAAATAAATTATTGAATTCTTATTTATCAATCAGGAGGCAGGTAGTTCAAGTTAATTTAAAAAAAAATAATAATAATGTTATTGAGTCCTATCCTCAGCCTAAAATTGTAAATGTGGGAGTCTCATAAGGAAATGTTCTTTTAATATATGTAATTCATTTAAGTCTCCAATTTACAAATGTGCCAGTCATTTCCTTTGCTGATGATACAAATGTTCTGATTCAGACCAACGCTGACACCAAATTAGATGATTTGGCTAATGGTACCTTATTTACATTAAATTCTTGGTTCACTTCTAACAAGCTGTTACTTAACTTTGATAAAACTTAATTACATATTATTTTCTTCTAAATTAAAAGCATCAAAGCCAGATATCCAGGTAGGCAATACTAAACTTAAGTCTGTTGAACATACTCGTTTCCTTGGAATTGAAATTGGATCCAACACACTCGCTGTCTACTTAATACATTAAACAGTACTTGTTATATGTTTAAAGTGCTCTCGCATATAACCACTAAAGTGTGTATGTGGTCTGCCTATTTTGTTTATGTTTATTCGCACATCAGTTATGGGATAATTTATTGGGGCCAAAGTAAATCACATCTTCCGTCAGTGTTTACTATTCAAAAAAAATAATGAGAATAATATTCCATATACAGCATTCCGACAGCTGCCGGGATGTTTTAAAATCTGCTGGTATTCTTACTGTACCGTGTATATATTCATACAAAGTATTACTTTTTCTTTTTATAAACAAACATATATGTTGTACAAATAACGAGATACACGAACATTATACCCGGCAAATAGAAACTTTTATCTACATAGGGCCAATCAAATAAAAACCTTGAAATCTGTAAGTAATGCTGTTGTCAGATTATATACAAAATTACCATCAACTCTAAAATATATTAAGCAGTACTCTAAATTTTAACTTAAACTATTTAGATTCCTTATAGACAAGTCCTTTTGTAAGGTTGAAGATTTTGTACAATCATGATTTGTGTATATTGTCCCTGTATCTTAATTATTTATTTATAACATGTCTGTTTCGCTTCTGATTAACATTTTTATTGTTTCATATTATTTGTTTTTTTTTTTTATTTATCCGATTATTATTTTCTACTATCCTTATAGTTCTGTATACATTATATATGAAATATATAGTGTATTTCAAACTTTATTAGGCCTATATTGGTGTTTGTTGCATTTAAAGTACTTTACCTTGTGTTTGCATGATATTAATATTAGTAATGGCCAATTAATTTGCATTTCTGTAACAACAAAAAAACGCTTGTGTGTATTGTTTTACTTTATTTATTTTCATTGATAGCTGCCTTTATATTAAGGCCCTACAGAAATTGTTCTGTAATTTTTCAACATTTTCATAGTTTAGCAACATTTATTTACTTGTTTAGTGTGTGTGTGTGTGTGTGTGTGTGTGTGTGTATATATATAGTCTAAGTTTTATATATATAGTTTAGCAAATCATTCAATTTTATGTAGTAAGTAAATCTGACATGTCCTATACCATTATGTATGGTCTTTTGGATGAATAAAATTGATTGATTGATTGATCTTCCAAAAATGCCATCTACTGGCAAACACATAAAGCTGAATAATGTGATTTCTAAAAACGCGCGTAGAGTGAGCTTCGGAGCTTCTGACTCCGAACGTAAGAAGCTAGGCAGAGGCCGACAGTAAGACCATATGGAAATATTCGCAATTAGCACACAAATAACGATTTTAACAATAAGGCCCACGTATCTTAGAAACATCGCAACTTATAAAATCATAATTTAGAACGATCATAACTTAGAAACACACAACTTAGAACTGTCATAAGTTAGAAACACATAACTTAGAAAGCTCACAAGTTAGAACCACATAACTTAGAATAGGCATAACTTAAAAAAATTCTAACTTATGTGTTTATAAGTTGTGTGTTTCTAAGTTATGACAGCGTCCCTTTTTTTATTTGCATCTGATTCAGACTCATCAATTGATAATGATATCTAAGAATGTAAAAATATACTGCCCATTTGCATCTTCTGCTTATAACAACAATGTAACTTCCTCGTAACCATCGCCGCCATGTTGCGTCGTCTGCTTTTACTGAGACTGCCTGATCTTCTGCACGTCAGTAGTTTCAGCCGGAAGTATAGTCTGCAACCCAGATGCTACAACACCATTTCTCATTTACTGATCAGTAGAATCAGTAACAAAAGGAACGTTCATCAGTACTGGTTAGCGCTTTCAGTACCAAGTGGAATGCGGCCTTAGAAGAACATTGTTTGATAGGCGAGTGTCCAGACCTGTGTTATACGGCCATGGTCAATACTGTCAAATTTTCTTCATCAAAATATATTTGACAATAAAATACGAAGGCAAAATACCGCCATAAATGTTGCTGTCAAGTTTGGTCAAATTTATTTATTTTTTTAAATATTTATTTGTTGAGAGATTGCTTCCGGAGCCACTTGCTCATGGATGGAAACAGTACATTCATACATATCATCGTCAAGTACAATTATTTTCTGTTTTGATTAAACTAAATATAATAATACATACAATAAATTGGATTGAAATAGTGAGATATTTGTAAATCCACAATTTATTTACAATATGCCGATATGACAATAAACTTTACATAGCATGTTTTACAATACACCAATAAACTAAAAAGAAAAAAGACTAGAATTAAAAGGACAAAGTATGTACATGGATATATACTTGTCATATCCTAACATGTTTCACTTTACACATGTTTAATAAAATGGATAGATGACACTAACGCTAAAAGATAGAAAAAAAAAAATAGTGAAGAACCATTTTATCAGTCTACATTTTGTGGTTACTTAATTAATTTACAAGACATATTACTCTACATAGCATTGTGCTTCACATTGCACAAAAAAAAAAAGAAAAAGAAAAGACAAAAAGTTTAAAAGGATAACACGCCTTGATAGCTTGCGAGAAGCGATGGATGCCAAATTTGACAGAAACCCAGATGCATTGCTAGTTATCACAGAATAGTTATAAGTTCCGTTAGGGCGCCAACTCATCTATATCATGGGTGAGCTCTTAGACTCTGGCTCTCAGGGTGGTAGTTGGTCGACAGCCACATGGTGTATCCCTCTCACAGCTCACATTTACGAATAAAGTACTACAAAGTCTCCAATGCCTTTACATTACATAAATTAACACGTGGACTTACACTTTGGAGTGGGCCGGGACCCGAGGCGAAATTAACATTAAAATAAAATAAAATGAGGAACAATGCTATTAGATATATGGATTGAGAGAGGATACATATACAATCAAGCACACAAAGTACCTCGAATAGTGCGGGCATGGCGTACAAGGCCCACCATCGGCCAACACTGCGAAAAGCACTGGTTAGTGCATGGACAAATTAAAGCAATAAGATCTCTGGGGCTACGAGTCTACGGAGATGAGAGTGCATGCTCAGGGGAGAAAGAAATTAATTAAATTTTTCTGTTAAAAAAACACTTACAATTTCAGCTACAGATAAGACAAAGATGGTGATGTTCGAACGCTTGCACTCTCCTAAGTCTGCCGAACTAGACTGAGGATGGTGCTGAGATGCCGTTACCAAATGGAGTTCTCCTGCCAACTCCCTGAGGGAAAACAGAATTTATACATATACACTGAATACATATATAAAAGCAGAAACAAACTTAGCAAAACATTCTGAGGAATTAAGGCATTAATTCCTATACATTGACATGCTCGGGCACACAGGGACACTGCATTCGCCCATCTGACTTCTCAGACAGGACAAAGTGGTTAGTGTGTCGGCACCAGCTCTCAAGGAAGAGCAATTTGGGGTTGTCGGCCGATGGCCCTTGCGGATCCCTGGTTTCTGCGTCAATGCTGATGATGGTACTTTGTTATTTCGTGCACTTAGTGACACTGAAGTTAAGGTGGTAGTTTGTACTAACACAAGAGAGTAGGATATAGGCCCCCTGCATGCCTTTTACTTACACTAATGTTACTCTCTCTAGGGGACAGGACCCTTAATACATATCACACCTGAAAACACTGCAATTTAAATAACGCTGTGACCAAAGTTACCTCAAGGTAAAAGAAGTCAATGAAATGCTGTAATTCCTCACATATGTTTTATTACTGCTTGATGCTAAACTACTTACAATCCACACATGAAAAATGGTGTAAGTGATGCGGACTCGGTTCTCCAGGGCCTGCCGATAGCCCGATTTCAAAAGGTGGCCGAGGCCCTTAATGACTTACATGAAAAGTTATACTCTTAAATTTAATATTACATATGCTATACGCTGATTTTACTATACATGTTGGCGATAACCCTGCTAATAAACAAGTGTCTGTTAGCTGTTCAACATTACATGTACGAGGAATGTCACCGCACTTACAAATTGAATGATATTATTAAATGCTGTGTGTGGACAGTCCTTTGCAATTGATTTGCCTGTACACTGTAATCTTGCTTATATTAAATGTCTGCTTTATTATTGCCGGAATAGAGACACATCTGTTGAAAGGCATCACTTCTGTCACTGTTCCTCTGCGAGACGTCACTTCCGCTTCGCACTCGTCACTTCTTCTGACGTCATCTGCTATGAGGTACATTCATGCATGTAAGATGGGACTAAGCGTAACTTCATTTCAAGCTGTCTACAAAGAAAACTATTTAATACATTCACCTCGTGCAGACGAAAATCACACATAAGCAGGGCAATGCTATTCCCTGCTTATTATACTATGCATAGGGGCTGCATAGCACTACACTTTGGCCAGCAGACCCGCCTACATAGTGCACATTGGGGAACACATAACTCTGCTGCGCGGGCAGCTCACTTGTTCCCCCCAATGGATGTGGTACCTGGCAGTCATGGCTTCGCGGGGATGCCATACCAGATTACTAGCTAATTTCGCCCAAGAGTTACCTCTTGGAAGCAAATGGCTAAAGCGACCTTTGTGAGTTACACAATCTAGGTCCCCGAGAAAAGCAACTCACTTGTTATCTGCAACCTACACCAGTGTACTCTTGGCTGTTCTCGTCGCCCCGGCGTGCTCTAAATGCAATAAATGTCTGCATGGAAGCAAATGGTCAGAGGCACACGCGAACCCTGCATTCATATCAACATTATTTATTTTAAATGTTCAATGTGTCTGTTGTTTGTGTGTCGGGGAAATTACTATCACTAGAAAAATCCTGAACGGGCTTGCAAAAGAAAGGAAAATTATATTAAAATTACATAAGACACTGGACATAGACAAAATCCTTCAATTACCCTTCAATAAATTAAAACATTACTTTAGTGAAAACTGCAGGAGATCGATTTTGGGTGCTTAGCATGGAGACTACCGGAACTACCAAGATCATTTACTGTTTACATTACAGAAAACTGAAGATACAAATTTGCCCTTCTAAAGCGGAAATAAACACAGCAATCATACTCAAAATTTATGTGACAAATATAAAGCGTCTCCAATTGTAGGTTTCTTTCACTATGCAGGCTATGTGGCCTGGCACTCTTTAATTAATTACAAAGCACACAGGGGAAGCAAACGGGATATAACAATAGCCCGTATTTACTTTAGACTCTGCTTTTGGAAGATCACAACACTCGACCATATTAACTATATATACACTGGCTCTTTCTTGGCGAGGCGGGTCATTCGGGTCATGGTACGGATCACTTGACCTAGTCTGAACGAATGGCATCGAGACCCGTGCACTTCACGCACGGCCGTGCCCAGCGAGCAGCATTAGTCTACCTTCTGTGCATGGTAGCTAGGGCGATGTCAAATGCCCCCTCCCGGGGAGACCAATGGTGTGATCCGAAGACTTCTCGAAGCTCTGGTCATTCTGGAGTGCAGCAGGTGGTGGGGCAGCACAATGAGTGCTCGGTGTTGTAGCTGGGTGTGGAGTGGTAGCACCTCCGCCACACACTGGTGATGTTGCATAGTGGTTGTGGTTAGAGCACAACTGTGACTGCAAATGGACGGAATCGTAACAAAATATATACGACGAGCAAAGAGAAAAGAAAAATTCCCCATGAACATGGTGCAGAACGATGAAAAACAGGAACAACACATACGACATGGTATTGAACAGTACGAACATTAATTGCACTTGGTAGATGTAAGAAAACACAACAGTTTTGATGTCAGTCCATATGCTGTAAAGGGACATGTAAACAGTGGGGCGTACATGTGAGCGACGAGGCACAGGAGGATGCAAACAACAGTTGGTTAGACTGACATGTCAACAAACCCTGGCGACGAGACATAAATTACAAGTAGACAAGTAAACAGAACAGTTCGAACAAGCAGACTGGTAAACAGAACAGTTTTAAAAAGAAGACAAGTGGGGAGTTTACACAGTGCAGGTTACAGGTAAACAGCGAGGTACAGGAGGATGCCGGCAACAGTTGAACAGGAGTGAGCACTTAACACTGGCAGGTAAACAAGCCCTGGCGATGAAATATTAAAAAACAGAAAAAGTAGACATACAATAAACAAGTAGACCATGTGCTGGAGTTGTTACACAGTGTGGGGTATAGATAAATAATGTGGACAACGAGGCAAAGGCGAATGTAAGTAACTAAACAGGAGTGGTGACTGAGCAGTGGCATGTAAACAAATCCTGGTGGCAGAAATGTAAACAAATGGTAGGCAAGTAAACAACAAACATCACAGTGTTCTGTCAGGCACTGATACAGCACCGGATCATACCCTTGCGAATATAGCAGACCCTACACCTTACTTACCATGAGAGCCAGGGGGAGGGGGTTGATAACACTGCCATGGAAACACTGGAGATGGTAAAACGTAAACAAACCCACACTGACAAGCGAACAGTACAATTTTCAGTGTGGTGAGGATGTGACGGCGGGTGGTTGGAGCAAAAGGGGTTAAATATTAGAGGTTGGAAAGTAGTAAGAATTTTGTTGGAATTTTCTCACCAAAACCCCTGTAGTATTGCCTGGGCTCCAAACACTGTTAATAAGCAGTGATAATTCTCGGTAGAGCAGACTCCTTTCCCTGGATCATGTGCTGATGGCTATGGCGATGTCCTGCCTTGGTTGCTCCAGAAGTTGAAGAAATACAATACTTTACTAACCTACACAGTGAAGGCTTAGGGCGACATGTTTAGGTAAACAAAGACATAAAAACACTCTAAAATACTTGAAAACACTTTACATAACACTCTGAATATTTGCCGGGAAGGGTGGGGGCCTGCATCCCTAAAGCCCGTAGGCAACCTGAATAAAATGCACATTACATGTCGGTTCATAGGGGTTTTATTAACATTCCCTCAACAAACAGTTTACATTTATGTGCCGGGCTTTACCCACTGGCAGGATTACACTGTGAACATGGCACTCGGCCACAAAACTTAGGGATTAATTAAGCCTCCCTAGGCTATGCTAACTGGAGCGAGGGAAGAGGCGAAATACTGGGCGGCTGAAGAAAAACAAATGTTCCGGGATAATTAAAGTATATTGCACCTTAACATCATCAGTTCACAAATGATGAAGTGCCGCCCAAGCATGCAAAAAGCGACCCCGTCGGTCCTCACGTCCGCCTCCCAGACACACACAAGTATGACTAACTGTAACTTCGTGCCCTCGCAGCGTGCCAGTCGGTAATTGGCGGGCAGGCAGGCCGCACATACTATTTTCATATGCACCACAACTGTACAAAAACATATCCACATGACTTTGACACACACAATTCTTACATAAATAATTACCTTGTGCAATAGGACCCTTTAAAACACATATTAAACTGCATGAGATGAGATGGGGGTGAAACACGTGAAAATTGTACATAACAAACAATAACAAACAAAAGCACTGGAGCCCGCAGGTCGATTAAAGTGATTTAGGGTTCCATATATTACAGTCACATGGACTGGCGTTCATGAGCATTTAGTAAAAATTGCTCTTTTAATTACATCCCATTTACAGGGTCCCATGTGCAGGTGCACGTGATATTCTTTACACTACACTTCCCTTGCACTTTGCTCACGATACGAGCTCTCCACTTGGCCCTGCGGCCGCACTCATAACTGGCGTTTCTCCGGTGTATTTGCTGTGGTGCACTGCCCCACTGGTGCGCGTGAACGCCCGGTAGAGTGCTGGTTGCTGCAGCGGCTGAGACGAAGGCAAGCAAATGGTCTTGGGAGGAAGCAGCTGGTGTCAGATATGAAAATGAAACTGCACCTTGGTTAGGCTGGCAATACGTACTAAAAGGGATGTGCTAATCTCAACTGGCCAACATTTGTAAATTTAGTCTGTACATCATGGCAATAAAGAAATTATGTTGTGTGGAAAGGGGAGCTGGCTCTGCTCACCTATTAACTCTTAGAAACCCACTTCATATACGGAGGGGGGGTTTGTCAACCTACCTATTATTTCCGTGCACATAACGATGATAAGGGTGATGTCCGCAATGTTGACACGTTGTGGCCTGCATGTTGAAATAATACGTCATGTTGTGGGTGAGATTTCGGCGTGTATGCATGGCACATTAGTCACTTTGTTCTTCCTTTTCGCCAGACCACGTGGCCTCACGGTACATGGCTATCACCCATGCACATATCACTGTAGGGGTGGTCCTGCCAGCTCATTGTTGGCACGGATTGTGGGGGTAGCAGGTGTCTCACTCCCGTCAGCGAAAAAGACGTGTACAAAAATGGTGGCATTGGTCTGATGTCACAAGGTAGGTGGTGTTCCAAGATGGCTGTTCCTGTGGCGTGGTCGGACAATGGCGAACTTTTGGCTGGTACCAAACTATCGTCGTTGCTTCTTGAAGATTTTCTTGCATTGAAGTTCTGTCCAATTTAATTCCATGTGACAACGGCCCATATGATAGGTTATTGCCAGTAGGAAAACATGTGAACCTGAGGGTTCAATTGGATTCTATTTTATAAACCTAGTGGTCGCACATATTCACACAGACAAGGAACAATAGAAAAAACATAAGGAAGAGTAACATTTAAAAACATAGGCAATTACATGGATACAGAAATGCGGCACTTGAGTCCAGGAGTTGCTTAATTTGATGGGATATTAGTAGGTTAGGATACATTACCAGGTCGGCGCCGTGACCCCGTTGGTCAGCACGTCCCACTCCTCGAGATACCACGGTATGACTAACTGTTCCGCGTGGTGTGCCGGCCGAGGTTTGGCAGGCAGGCCAATCATGAGGACTATATTCTTACACACACAAACTTTTGTAAAACATATCCACGTTTCTTGTAACACTACAATTCTCACCAAAACAATTTCCCTTGGCATAGGAACCCTTTAATAAACATATTACACTCTGTGAAACAAAATGAGGGTGAAACACGAAAATGACAAACTATAGAAAATGGGAAAAAAAACTGTAATTAAAGCCCATGGGAGCATCAAATTATTGTAGGGCTCCTTAACTTGCAGTTTTGTGAATGGGTATCCTTGAGGGTTTCATAATGAAACCCTATTTCACATACACTCAATTTTGCAGGGTCTTCTTTTAAGACATGTGTATGCGGGTGCACATGGCTTTCTTGGCATTTGCACTTTCCTACATTGTCACATCAAGAGCGCTCTCTACGGCTCCTGTGGCTGCACTTGTAATTGAGGTCTTCGTGGTTCGACCACTGTGGTGCACTCTCCAACAGGTGCGCACGAGTGACAGGTAGAGTGCTGGTAGCTGCCGTGGCTGCCGGCGATGGCGGGCAAACAGGCCAGGGGGAAGTGGATGGCGTCAAATGCCTCCCCTTCCCCCTCCAAAACAGTTTGCAGCCAAAGACTCGCTCATAGCAGGAGCATCTCCTCTGCTCCCTGTGGTGAGGATACAGCATGTAGGCCTGCCTATGTTCTGGCAGTCTATTGTTCCTCGGCTGCTGTATGCGAACCTACACTCTCTGGAGCACTCTGATGCTACCACACGTGGTACATTTCCAATCAAGTGCTCTTCGCCTCTTGGGATGTCGGAGAGGTAGCAGGCTGGCCAACCCGCCGCTCTTGCAGTCCTCACTGTTTACTCCTCCACTCTCTTCACTGCTACAGTTGTGTCGTGTCCGGTTGCGACCCGGTAGTAGCATTCCAGTAGGTTGGGTCCTTCCCCAAAGCTATGGTGCTTTGTCTTCCTGCAGGCTTACGGGTGGCATCGCCGGGTTGGGATCTGATTCTTCCCCTTCCCCATCCTCTTCTGATAGTACCAGTGCTGTTTCCTGCTCTTCTTGTTCAACGGTATGGCTCGACGACACATCCTCATTGGACCTGTTGTCGTTGGCTATTGGGTTCACCCCTGTTGGAACCTTCACGTCGGGTGGCTCCAGAACTCCTGCATCCTATGCCGGTATACTTTCCTGAGGCCCTGCATCGCCTCCCGTCGATGGACGGTCACCAGGAGGTCGTCAGCGCCATCGCCATCATGGGGGTTCTGGTGGTCATTGCTCTTCGCCGATGTTTCAGGTTCATCTCGCTCTATATACACTTCAGGAGTTCCTTCTTCCCTCACCCCTGTGTCTTCGCTGTCCCCCTCAGACGTGGCGACCTGCTCTCATTCGTGGCACTGGCATGATATAAACCCCTGGTGAACTCCATGTCGTTCGGCATAGACGCCCCACCTGCACTAGTCGGTCTGATCCATTCTTTAGGTCCTGGCCCCCTTTCCGCTCCACTATCTCTCCTGACATGCTCGTCCTGAGCGTGTCCATCCTGGCCGATTTGGGGCTCGTCCCCGTTGTTCTCGGGAGCGCTCTCAGCCTCTGTCCAAATATAATTATGGTGGATCCTTAGTGTCTCATGGCTCACCCTGACCAGGTATGTGGTCAGGCCCAAGGTCTTTGCCACTCGGAGAGGCCCTCTCCAGTGTTGTGCCAGGCCCGCGCAAAAGTTCTTGCAGGCTGCCAGCTGTGAATGAGCTCGGACATATATGGCCTGTCCTACTGTTAGTGATGTTCGTGGTCGTTTGGTTTCTGATATCCTAAGATTCGTGTATCTCACCTGGCGATCCCATTGGTCGCGATAATTGTGCCTGTGCCTCTCGTTTTGCGCACCACTTGTTTCTGTCTTGCTACTCTCTCTCTCTTTCTCGTGGACAATTTCTCTCACTAGGCAGTGTGATATTTCTTTCTAGCAGGACTTGTGCCGGGGTTTGTCCTGTCGCAGAATTTACTCTTCGCTTGAGCGTGAAGAGTGCAATGGTCAGGTGTTCGGCCCAGCTGTTGTGGTGCACACCCACAGTGCTGTAGTAGCACTTTCGACTCCTGGTTGTGCCTCTCTGTGGGGTTCGCGTGGGGATGGTAAATAGCAGTTTTATGTGCAGCACTCCCCAGCTCATACAAAATTCATGTCACCTTTTCCCAGTAAATTGGAATCCATTGTCCGTAAGTAACTCTCTTGGATATCCCCGCCATGTGACAAATTTGGTTTCCATGCATTTTGCAATCTACCCGGTCCTAGTACTGTTTACGGGGTAAGCTTCGATCCATTTCGAAAAGCTGTCTGTTACTATTAATATGAATCGCATTCTGCCGGCTGACTTCGGATAAGGCCCTATGAGATCTAAACAGACCGTTTCAAATAGTCGTTTAGGCTGCCTTGGCTGTTGTTGATTTATATCAGACTGCCAGGATTTGAACAAATTACATTAGTGGCATCTGTGTACCCAATTTCTAACATAATGAGTGGCACCGAGCCAGAAAAATTGTTCCAAAATGTTCTTAACAGTATGCTCGGCTCCTGGGATTCCTGCCATTCAAGCACTTTTTCCTTGTGACTGGGTAGTACATACAGTCACCATGTCTCGATAGACCCTTCTTCATTTCTCCATCTGTCCACATGTTCTTTTTCACATTACTCGTTCTACTCTCTTGCAAACTCACAAGTTTCCTGCACTATCACTACATAGCGGTACAAATTTGCTATCAATTGGTAATTCTCTCTTACCCTTATCATGTTTGCATTTGCCTCCGTAACCGGTTCTGTAGTAATGAGGGGTAATACCTCCTCCCATTCAATATCGTCTATGACCATTAGTTTCGCTTCTGGTGTCTGTGACAACGTTTCTACTAGCTTGTTCTTCTTTCCCAGTACGTGTTCGATTGCAAAATTGTAAACTTGCAGTAAAGTACCCATCTTGTAAGTTTGCTGCTGGCATCCTGCATGTTGTTGAGCCATACTAGGCAGCGATTATCAGTTCGCAACATGAATCTACGATATTCTATGCCTGGTCTATACTTTCATTTCGCCCATATCATGGCAAAACATTCTCTTTCATTGACGTCATATCTGAGTTCGGTACTTCCCAATTTCGCATTCGCGAAGTTGATTACCCTTCTCTCACCTGTGTCGTCGTACTGGTAGAGCACAGCACCCAGCAGCTCATGGCTGAAGTTGGTCTCAGGTAAAGGTGTATTGCTGGATCGTACCATGCTAGAGCAGAACATTCTAGGAATTTCTCTTTGATCCACAAAAGACTGTTTCCTGTTCGCTGCCCCACACGCACTGTGTTTGTGGAGATAGCAGGTCCGTGAGGGGTGCAGTGATGACTTCAAAGTCCTGTATGTGTTCACGTAACCAATTGATCAGGCCGAAGAATATACATAGTTGTTTACGTGTACGTGGTGGTGCCTGACTCTCAATCAGCCCCAGCTGTTCGGGGTTTAGTCAGTTTCGTTGCTCGTTCACCGTGTGGCCTAGAAACTCTAGATCGCTCTTGCCAAGCCGGCATTTCTTAACGGCACATGTTAATTCATTTATCTCTAATCTCTCTAGTACAAGTGACAGGTGCTTTAGATGTTTCTCCCACATCTTCGACCATATGACTATGTCGTCGAAGTAGGCGAGTGTGAATTCACCTATCATACCATCGAGGACTTATACCACTATCCTCTGGAATGTTGTGAGTGCGCACTTTAGCCCAAAAGGTATTATGCAGAACTGATACCGTCGGCCATTCGAGTCGGTAAAGGCTGTCTTTTCCCGGTCCTCTTGGCATGCTGGTATTTGCCAGTAACCACTTTGCAAATCGCACGATTACATGATCCTGGCCATTCCAAGTGAACTAGGGGCGTCTTTGACAATTATATAGGGTGGCATAATACTGCAAGTCACCTGGTTGATGGGCTTGAAATTCACGCAGAATCTCCAAGTCCCATCCCTTTACGGCATGAGAGTTATGGCCAAGTTATACCGGGTCCAAGTTGGTTCGAATACTCCGTCTGCAAGCATCTCGGATATGTGCTGTTTTAACATCTTAGCTTGGAGTGGCAAGAAGCTGCTAAGGCTACTGAAGATCGGTTCTTCCTGAGTTAAAGGGATAGTGTGTTCTGCCACCATTGTCCTGCATAATGCATCATGATTCATGAAAATAAATTTACGTTTATCTAGCAAGCACTGAAAAACAGCTTGGTGCACATTGTAAACTGATCGTCTTTCCTTTGCTCCAAAGTGGATGCATCGTTCGGCTGGTTCAATTATTGTACTTTGCTCTGAGAGCCACGGTACTCCTAAAATAACATCTTCATTAATTTCACTAGTAATAACAGCTGTACTTATGATTCACAAATACTACTATATGAGTACATACCCCGTTAGCAATACAGATCACCTCTCCAGTTGAGGTTATGCCACGTTTGTTGACAAAACGAGGGTGACAAATTTTGTGTGATGCAGATGCGTGCGTATGTAACATATCTGGTGCTGGTGGTCGCTGTCATCATGATGTCCGACTGCAGCGCGGAGAAAGATGACGACGACAAGACAGGAGACAAGTGTGGCAAATGTCTGGGCGAGTGCTCTGGCTGGAAGAACGATTGTAACGAGACCGAGTCCAGTACTTACTGCCAACAACAACATCAAGTGTGCGAGAAGTGCAAAAACTGCAAGAAGTCTTAAATCTCCAGCATGTGCAACTTTCTGGCTCTTGTAACTGTACGCGACTGGCAAATCAAGTTTTAATAACAATATGCCATAATTATAGAGTGTAAAAAGCAGTTTGGTTCCATATTTTAGTTCTGTAATAATAAACAATATTACTAACGCACATGAAATTTTTTATTTTTTTTTTTTATGAACACTTATACTGTGGTCCTTATAGTCTAGTAAGTCTAGTTTTGTGTTTGATGTGCCAACAGTACTATGAGAATATAATTGCATATAATTAACATGCATGAGAAAAAGAAAAAGAAAGGAAATAAAACTTGCTTGTGGCCTTATTATATAAACCAGAACATTATAAACCACAGAAAATACAAACAAGATGATGACACAACATAAGGAATAAAACAAACATTGAAAAAGCACAATACTTATTTAATGTAACTTGCAACAAAAAAAAAATGTTAAATGAAATTAGGCACTTAGGTGATTATTCCAAATTGCGTATCCAAATCACTTAAAAAAAAAAAAAAAAAAAAAAAAGTAGTACGTATCCAATGATACAAAAAGGTCGACCTAAAAAGTCGCACATTTCGTATCCACCCACAACACGGAGAAGGCCAAATCAAATGCAAAGTTTCCCCTTGCCTATCCAACCCACCCATAAAAAGCTGGTTTTTACCAAAAGTTTTCCCTTTGCGTACAGGGGGCTGGTTAAATACACATTTACATAGGTGCGACGCAAAATTTGCACTTAAGTTGAACCAAAATGGAATTAAATATGAAAACACAGAGCTGCAAAAAGTTGCGTACTGACGCAAAAAGCAGAGACATCTGGGCCCATGCAAATACCACGGCGCAAGTGCGATTTCTCTCACTGCACATGCGCAGTCGACACATGTAGCTAACGAGCAACATGGCTATAATTTAAAAATTGTCAAAGAATAAGTTTAGGTTAGATGTTGTCGGTGGCAAATTGTGTAAATTACTAAATTAGAGTGATTTCAACAACAAATTGTAGTGGATAGTATGGAGAAAGGGTGTTTTCTGAGGGTACTTCTGGCTTAACTTTTCACAAAAGATAAAACACTTTTATTGCCATAAAAACAGTCCCGAATTTTTTTTTTTTAAATTGAAGTGCTTAAAAATTTTGCTACATATTTTGGAAGGGCATTTGTTATGGAACACAAAAGAGTCTTGTTTCATTAACTGTCGAAGGGTGCGGCGATGATTGGTGATAAAAATGCTTATAGCACGACATGCAACACGAATATCGTTAGAAGTCTGCGAATGTAACATAAACTACAAACACAATTTAAGCCTAAATATTTAACTTGAGCACTGCACCGATTGCATTTGCGGAGAAAATATCAGCCATGCGGAAATTCGTAATGAACTGAAGAAAAAAACGCTATGAAGAACGGCATATTTTCTAAACAAATAAAGAAGTAAACACAATATTAGGTCGGTTAGACTTCGAACAGTCACAAATCGTATTAACACCTATATTGTACGATATCACGACTCTTCTTTAACATAAATAACATCAAACACACAATCTGAAGCGTATCTGATATCATGTCACATCACTAAAATATTAATTTCTTGTCTAGTAAAAATATGCAGTTGTCTACGTATTAATCACCAATCGCCACACTTCATCAATTAGTGAAATAAGTGGCTCTCTACGTCCAAATGTTGCAGTACAAACATAACACCTGCCAGTTGGCGTTTAGGTTATTACTGCTACAAAATATCAACAACTTTTAGGCGCGAAAAATACATTTTTCACGGCCACTTAATAACACAATAGTGCATGTAAAACCCTTTGCAACTTACGTAGCCATGTGACTAGAAGGGATATGGCGATTCTGGGGCAAGGGCATCGGGCATCGGAGCCGGAGCCGGGGGAGCTGCCATCTTTATACGTCACCCGGCCGCCATCTTGAATGTCATTGACCTTCCTTTAATCACTAAAAACACTAAAAGAAACTTTAAAAAATTCTTAAAACTACTCAAAACATTTTTAAAAAATCTGAAATAATTCCGAAATAATTATTATAAAATTATTTTAAAAATTATTAAAAGGATTCTCAGAAATGACCAATTTTTTCCAGAAATGCTGAAAGGGATCAGCATCTCTGGTGACTGGGATCAGTGACTCCGAGCCAGGCGACAAGGATCAGGACCATTGACCTTTAACTTTGACCTGTAACCTTGTAAATGCAAAAATCCAAAACAATAAAAAAATCATAAAATCGATTTTAAAATTTATAAAAAATTATTATTAAAGAAATTAATTTCAAAAATCTTAGTAAAAATTTAAAAAAAATTTAAAAATTTATTTCATAAAATTTTATTATAAAAATTTCTTAATTAAAAGGCCTTTCACCCCAGTGGCCATTTCCCCCTTTTCCCCTCGAAATTTCCCTTTTTCCCTAAAAAATTTCCCTTAAAAGTTTATAAAAAATTTAATTAAAAACTTACATTTCCTAAGCGCCCCCCATCCCCCCCCGCCCGTAAAGCTCCTCCACTTACTCAGCTCTGTTCGAATCCAGCAGATGACTGACGCCCGTGCACCTACTCCCTTCACCTATACTCATTCCGCCATATTGGTTTTTGTTCGCCATTTGTTTGCATGTTACTGGAGGCAGCCATAATTGTTTATATGTTTTTGGAGGCGCTGCCATATTTGTTTTTTTTTTTTCGTTCGTCATTTGCATCTCCCATCCGATACATTGGAAGCCAAAGACCATGACCTTGATCACATAACCTTGAATGACCTTGAAAACAAAAATTCGAGAAAAAAATACATATAAATTACAACAAGCATAGTACATTATAGGCTACCACCACCATATTAGACACAGACTACATAAACCTTGACCCCATGACCTTGAATAACCTTTGAAAATAAAAACTAGAGAAAAAATACAAGTCAACAAGCCTAATACATTACAGGCTGCCACCACCATATCAGGTACAGACTACCTCGACCATGACCCCATGACCTTGCATGACCATGAAAATAAAAACTCGGTAAATAATAAATAAAAGGTAACAAGCGTAATACATTACCGACTACCACCACCATATTAGATGCAGACTACCTCGACCTTGACTCCATGACCTTGAATGACTTTGAAAATGAAAACTTAGAAAGATACACAAAAGTCAACAAGCAAAATACATTACAGACTACTCCATCGCTCCATCGCTCAATGGATCATGGGGACAATGGGTCAATGGGTCATGGTGCCATGGTGTCGATGGGTCAGCCTTTTGAGGGAATCGGTCCGACAACATTAGTCATGTGATTGGTTAGCTACAATCATGTGGTAACTTGGTGATTAGCTGGTCGGTGTCTGCACAATTTATTAATGGCACAGTACGATTGGTTCAAAGTCAATATGACGCCATAGTGCTTACACCCTTGTATGTTATAAGCAATAGGAAGGTAATCTCAAAGGTTTAGTTTGACGGCAGCTGAGTGGAAGGTATGTAGCGATGGAGCAATGGAGGTATGTAGCGATGTAGCATCCAATCCAATCCAGTTAGCGATGGTGCACGTCACAGCCCCATGCTCGTCGAGGTCAAAAGGCAGCCCTTCATATTCGCAATTCATCTTCGCGGTATGGGAGCACTCTGAGAAAACTCACATAACCATTTGCCCTGGAAGAAAACACACAGATAATTACATAACAATATGTTATTTTTTAGTGCTTGTAGGCATATTTAGGCTATATATATCTAAATATAGACATTTAAATTAATTATATATTCCCAAAATATATATTTACATACATACATGCACATACTTAAATATAAGCATTTATAATTACTTTATATTCCTATATTTATATGTACATACTTATAAATATAGTAAAATTAATTAATGTATATTCTCATATTTATATGTATATGCTTATATATACATTAAATTAATTTTATATTCCTATGCTTGTATGTACGTACTTGTATACAATAAAATTAATTTTATATTTACATATTTATTTGTACATACTTATATATAGATATTTAAATTAATTTTAAGTTCACATGTACATAATTATATAACTATACATATACATAATTATGTATAAGATAATTTGAAAGAATAATATATTTATATAACTATGCATACTTATATACTTATAACTATAAATATATTAAAAGAATTTTATATTTATATGTTTATATACCTATGCATACTTATATACCTATATATATATATACATATAAATTAAATTGAAAATAATTTTATATTTTTATACTTCTGTACCTATACCTATCCATATAAATTAAATTGAAAATAATTTTATAGTAACATATTTATATTAACATATTTATACACATATGCCTATACATATAAATTAGATTGAAAATAATTTTATATTTACATAATTATATACCTATTCTTATACATGACTAGGTATAAATTAATTTTAAATAAGTGTATACTTAATATAACTCAAAATGAAAATAATTTTATATTTACATACTTATACATATTTATAAAACTGTGCATAGTTGTATATAGTCCTATTATATATATAATAGGGCCTGCATGTTTGCTTCCAGGGTGAACGGTTGTGTGGGTTTTCTCAGAGTGCTCCCATGCCGCGAAGATGAATTGCGAATATGAATGACTGCCTTTTGACCTCAACGAGCATGGGGCTGTGACGTGCAGCATCGCTAACACTGGATTGGATGCTACATCGCTACATAGCTCCATAGCTCGATCGCTACATAGCTCCATAGCTCTATCACTTCATCACTCCATCGCTCAGTGGATCATGGGACCATGGGTCAATGGGCCATGGTGCCATGGGATCGATGGGTCAGTCTTTTAAGGGGTCGGTCCGACAACATTAGTCAGTTGTCTACTTTAAGTGTGGCCATAATTTACAAGTGAGCGAAGAACTTGTCTAGAAGAAACTATTGAAGATATAACTGGATGGTAATGTGATCAAGCAACTAGCATCTAAAGCCTGCCTACCTGCCTGTGTATGATGTCTCAATGCTCGCATGTGATTGGTTAGCTGCAATCATGTGGTAACTTGATGATTGGCTGTTCGGTGTCTGCACAATTTATTAATGGCGTAGTGCGATTGGTTCAAAGTCAATATGACACCAAAGGGCTTACTCACTTGTATATTATAAGCAGTAGGGAGGTAAGCTGAGAGGTTTAGTTTGACAGCAGCTGAGTGAAAGGTGTATTATCTCGACTAACTTCTGCCTCTTCACATAGATTTTTCTTGAGTGTTTGTTTTTAGGCCATTCGAGGTCATGGGGGTAAGGTCAAGGTAGTATGCATTTAATATGGCGGTGGTAGCCTGTAACATATTATGCTTGTTGACTTTTATGTATTTTTCTCTAAGTTTTAATTTCAAGGTCATTCAAGGTCATGGATGCAAGGTTGAGGTAGTCTGCATCTAACATGGTGGTAGTAGTCTGTAATATATTATGTTTGCTGACTTTTATGCATTTTCACTCCAGTTTTGGTTTTCAAGGTCATTCAAGGTCATGGCGTCAAGGTCATGGCCATTGGCTTCCAATATGTCGGATGGGAGATGCCTACCAAGATGGGGGTCACCTATCAAGATGGCAGCCTCCAGTAATGTATAAATAAATGAACGAAAAAAACAATTGTGGAATCCTCCAGTAACATGTAAACAAAGATGGCTGCCTCCCGTAGCATGTAAACAAATTATGAAAAAAAAATCAAGATGGCAGAATGAGTATAGATGAGGTAACTGGGTGCCAGATAGTCAGTAGTCTGCTAGATCCAAACAGAGCTGAGTAATTGGTGGTGCTGGGGAGACCTCAGGAAATGAAAGTTTTTTAATTAAATAATATTCACCAGGGTTAAATACTTTTTAGTTAAGAAATTTTTAAAATAAAATTGTATAAAAATACATTTTAATGATTATTTTAATTTTTAAAACAATTTTGAAATTAAATTTTAATAAATAAAATTATAATTTTTTAAAAATATTTTATAGTTTTTATGTTTTTTGGATGTTTGCATTTTCAAGGTCAAAGATCACGCTCAAATTTCAATGGTCCTGATCCTGGTCGCTTGACTCGGAGTCACTGATCCCAGTCACCAGAGATGCTGATCCCTGTCAACATTTCTGAAAAAAAAAAAAAAATGGTTCATTTCTGAGGATCCTTTTAGTACTTTTAAAAATTATTTTTTGATGACTTTTAATAATATTTAATAATACATTCTTCGGATTTTTTTTTTTTAGAATTTTGTAGAATTTTTTCGAAATTTTTGAGGATTTTTTGGAATTTTATAAGGTCTTTTAGTGTTTTTTGAGGTCAAAGTTACTCAAGGTCAAGGTCATAGCGGAAGATCACACAGGGCAGGTGTAAAAGATCAATGACATTCAAGATGGCGGTCGGGTGACGTAGCAAGATGGCGGCTCCCCCGGCTGCGGCTCCGATGTCCGATGCCCTTGTCCCAGAGTCGCCTAATTCCTACTACTAATGTGGCCGTGAACATCTTGTAACAAATTATTTCATTGGCCACTGCTGTTAGGGTAGTGGGAACGAAAATGTGTTGCCAAAAGAGCCCAGCCCATTTGCGTTCGGTGAATTTTATTGAACCTGTGGTTATGGGAGCAAGTGTAGTGGAGTTTTATTTGCGTTGTGTTACGCCGGGGCAAATGTTAGGTACTTATATTTAATCGACCCCCAGGTAACAAAACGTGCATGGCCGAAAAAGAAGGGATCGCGTATTCAAACCGAAAGGGGAGAAATTGGTGCCGTGCTCCATTTGTTACGACCTGCGTATCTTACCGAGTCGGGGAGAAATTTCGACCTACACCCGATATTTCCTATTGCATCTTTAAACCGAAAACGGAATATACTGTAAAAGATGCCATCAAATATGGTAGAAGGACAATATGGGGAATTGAGGCGTATTAACGTTGTCAACATGCGAGACAAGCTACAACAGCGCTCCTAGCGGCTTGTGCTGCCGAATACCCGGGAAATTCAAATTTACATGGCTCGGTGTGCGCGATTTAAGTGCAGTTGTCGTCTCGTAGTATTAAAACGTGTTGCTTATTCATATTACTATGCCGTATTTAAAAAGGCACTTAAAGCATAAATATTGTTACTTGAAACAAGGACAATCAGTAGTAACAGAATCATGTTCCCGGACACAGACTTAGATGTTGCAAGTTACAAAGGACAACTGTAACGGTAATTCATTTGTCATATATATAAATGACTGCATTTAGTGAACAAATTCTTGAGATTGGAGCTGTCACAAACCTTATTTTTCTGCAAAAAAAATTGGGGGGATGAACATAACCAAACATTTTTTTGGACAGAAAAATCTCCACAACCTATCTGTTTTTTTTACTAAATTAAAAATTGCTCTACTACAGTTAATGATTAAACACTGTGGCTTTTATTAGCTCTATAAGCAGCAATATCTTTTATATATAAATTACTTGGCAATAAACAATCTCAAAGAGAAATTAAAATATTTGCACGGTAAAACAGTAATTATAGGTAGACCTTGGGGGGTGTAAAGGGTAAGCGACTACCTAGAAAGGAAACTATTACATTTTTCATTCAGTTGTTTCTTTAATTAATCATCGAAAATATTTGGTAGTTGGTGCAAACACGACCCAATTATCATACAAATTAATATTCAAATGCATAGTTTCCTAAATGTAAACAATAACATTCCAAAGTATGAAAACACACTGAAAAAGTATATAAACAATACGGAAATGTACATAAACAAAATAAATATGCTGAAAATTGGGAATTTTTTAAAAATGGGGGCCTTTAAAAAAACTCAGAAAATAGTACAATTCCACTATACCCAATTACACAGAACACGAATTTACTGCGGGCATCAATATTTGACTAATAGAAACCACAATAACGATAGTGGAGACTGCTATGAAGATAAGGGAAATTGTGGGGTAAAATAGGTGAAAATATGTAAATAATGTAATATTTATTACATGATAATACATTAAATTGCTAAATAAACTGAACCACACGTTAACTAAATAGACAATATTACTAATAGAAGCTACAAATACGATAGTGGGGAGGGCTATGAAGATCAGGGAAATTGAAAAAAATATAAAATCTATACATTTTCATTATAAACTCAATTTCCCTCAAGTTCATAACCCTCCCCACTATTGTATTTCTAAATTGTATTCGTTACATCGTCAATTTAGGTACGGAGCCTAATTTTCAGTTCAAGCCTTTTGCAATTAAACATGTTTTCATGAGGCAATATTACAGTAATATTACAAATAGTACAGATGTATGTTAAATTGCAAAACACACATACATTATTTCTCAGTGCAAATAGGCTATACATGACAATCTTTTACGGGGATACTCCCAGTTTCGTTGATGCGTTTGTGTCACGTTACCACCTAAAATAAATTAGCAGCACACCTTGCATCTTTGTTTTGGGTATTTATTACCCTGCTGATGCTGGGACTCCGGCTCGGTGCATAATGGTTGGCTAATATGTAAACATTGTATCAGCAATCACCGACACAAATATGGAAACACTATTTTGACATAATTAATTAATTTTATCCCTAGTTCAACTTGCTGAACAATACAAACACTTTAGAGGTCCCAACCAATGTTATACACGAACACTGATCACGTAAACATTGTACGAGCAATCACCAACACGCATTCCTATGTAAACAACTTTTCTGAAGCAATCAATCAATTATATTCTTAGATCAACTTGCTGAACTATACACACACTTTAACCAGAGACTTCAGCCAGTTTAATAGCAGAATGTGTAATTTGTAAACATCGTTTACTTTTATTTTTCGTAGGTGTCGCTCCAATAAAAACAAACCTGCACCTTTCAGGTTAAGTGCTATAAAACTTCGCAAGGCCCTTCATTGTACAATATTAGAAATAGCAGCTACGACACTCAAGCGACTTCTCTCTTGGTCTAGTGGAAGCAAATTTGGATTGCGAAAATCCTCTTTCCTGAAAAGTTTGGAACACACTATTCTCATGTAGGCATAAACCGCAAGTCCCTTTTTCCTTCATTACGTACATGTCTGCTCTTACATTTCTGCACCTATTGCTTGCACATAGGAAACAACAAAATAGTATTTAAGTAAATTAAGGTTTGTGTGAATGAAATTTGCAATAAAAACACGAATGGAAAATGCTATCCACTACAGCTCGTGTACTTACCGACTTGTATCATTTAAAAATATTAAAAGGACTTGCTGTAGTTCGCAATGTTGTAATTATTGCAGCCAAAATATACACAAATCTTTCATGTCATAATAAATAACCACTCAAGTGAAAATTTTTTTAATTAAAACACATCCAAAATACTCAAAACTACCCATTCAATGCACAGATTATTATTGTACGAACAGCACAAACCGCTAGGAGTGCTGGTATTGGTGTCTCGCATTTTTTCGGCTACTTTCCCATATTGTCCTTCTACCATATTTGATGGTACGTCAGTGCGATTGGTAACACTGGGTGTAGCCATCGTGGCTCTGTTTACATCTGTCGGTAAATTTGGAAAAGTTGTTGAGGTAGGAAACTGGTTGTGTTTGTTTGGCAATGCTGCTGAAAAATGTGGTCTGTACATGGGGGGGGGGGGAGGAATAATATGGTTGCAGGTGCGGAATATAGGGTGTACTAGGTATTGGCGGCAAAGATTGGTACTGGGCAGTACCAGAGACGTTTTCTGAGCATCGGGCACGTCAACAGGTGTGGTGTCCTCTCTTACCCCGCAGTCTCCAAACTTGAACTATTCCTCACTGTTTATTTGCTTTTCTGTCTCCGTTTGACACTGTAAGTGGACCCTAATATTGCATTTTTCACAGCGGCTTATTCTTCCATCAGAGTTCCCCGAACATCCGTTGCGGTCACACATGTTTATTCTTTGCAACTCGCCAAAGAACGTGTACCAATTATACTGATCTGCTTGTGGGGTAATGGTTGTGTACTCCACTGCTTACAAGAAAATATCAGCCCTTTAATTATTTGCAGCTGGTTTCCGTTCAAACACTCCATACGATAATGGTTACTACAAAGATGGCATTTTAATAAGAATGTGTACCGACCTGTGCAGAGCAGGTTATGGCACCAATTTGTTGTTTGGTTGTCCGAAATGTCAATGTTGAAATTAGTCTCCAAAGTTTCTAGTTCACTGTTCACTCGCTCTTCTCTTTCGTGGTTCTTCCCGACGCGGATGCTTGTGCTGGATTGCCGGGCACACTTACAGTAGGTGGTGTCACGACCGTATTTGGCAGTAAAGTCCTGTGGTTGTGGTCGCAAGCACTGTGGAGTGGGTGATGCTCGGCATGGTGCAGGTGACGTCATAGTGTAGCGCTGTGCGCGGCAGGGGTCAACACAAAGCGAGCGCACACAGTTGTTCGGCGCAGGAGCGGGTAGCGTGAGAGGGAGGCGATTTTTTTCCACCTTCTCTCATTTCTTTTCTGCCTTCTCTTATTTCTTTTCTGCCTGCCCTAGTTTCTTTTCCTATCTTATCCTCCTTGAGTACACGCGATGCATGCAGAGGGGGAGGAATTGCTACCCTTTGTCTGCTCGACACCTGGGTGGTGCGAGCTAGCTGACGTTACAATGCACCAAGATGGCCACTATCCCTTGTCCTCCTGCTTTCTCCCTCGTGGTGGTTGCAATTGCAGTGTCCTTGCAGATTCCACGCGCTTTTACCTTATGCCACGTGAGTCGACTTTCCAGCATCCTGGGGAGTCGCAATGGTGTCCCATGGCTCCTGATGTGTACAGTAGATATTGTTCACCCCTCCTTGGTGTTGGCATAGGTCAGGGAAAGCAGGAAAGGACAGTTTATGATTGTAGAAAATTGCAGAAAATGTTGAGAAAATTAAAACGGGGTTTCGAAAAGGAATTTTCGCTGTAGGACACGCCCCTAAGTTGGGAAATCCATTTGACGTCAAGGTAGTGGAGCAAAGTGGTGTTCATTAAGGTTGGAAGCGCAACAGGAAAATGTTCAGTGGATTCACACTTGTACTTGTACTTGTAGATGACAGACTCCAGGTATTTTAAGTGAAATACCATCTAGCTCGCATAGAGTAGACTCTTCTCCTCTCTAGGTTGTATGCCGGCGACCTACAGGCAGTGTCCTCCCGGTGCTCCTACCATTGTGACTGATACGAAAACAGATACGTTACTGAAACCCAGCGCAGTGAGCTCTTGGGGCGGCTCACACACCCATAATTAGTTGTACGTGGATAAAACACTGAAAGATAATACACAACACTGATACATAACCCTTAATGATTGGCGAGAAAGGTGGGGGCCCATGCCCCTATAGTCTGTAGGCAACCCGAATGAGAGCACACATCATTTTACGTTGAATCATTGGGTTTTATTAATAGCTCCTCCAGGAAGCAACTTATACATGGTGCCGGGCTTAACCCGCTGACAGGGTGACACTGTACAACGGCCTGTAGGCGACAAAGAATTTACATGAAAACTTAAGCCTTCCTGGGCGATGCTATTCCACGGAAGGGAGGAGTGGAGAATCTTGGGCAGCTACAAAGTATGCAAAGGTTCCAGTTAATTAATGTCTATTGCTGTGAAGTGTTTAGTGAACAAAGGTGAAACGCCTCCCAAGCACGTGAAACGCCACCTCGTTCAGCACGTCCCACTCCTCGAGATTCCACTGTATGATTAACTGTTCTGCGCGGCGTGCCGGCCGAGGTTTGGCAGGCAGGCCAATCATGAGGACTATGTTCTTACACACACAAACTTTCGTAAAACATATCCATGTTGTTTGTAACACTACAATTCTCACAGAACCAATTACTATTGGCCAAGGAACACTTTAATAAACATGTTACACTATGTGAAACGAAATGAGTGTGAATCACATGTAAACGACAAATGATAGAAAATGTAAAAAACTGTAATTAAAGCTCGCAGGGGCATCAAAATATAGTAGGGTTCCTTAACTTGCAGTTTTATGAATGGCTGTCCATGAGGGTTTCTTAATGAAACCTTATTTCACATATGCCCAATTTTGCAAGGTCTTCTTTTAAGACACGTGCATGTGGGAGCATGTAGCTTGCTCGGTACTTGCACATTCCTACCTGGTTACATCACGAGTGCTCTCTTCGGCCCCTGCGGCCACAATCGTAACTGAAGTATTCACGGTTCGACCTCTGCGGTGCACTCTCCAACCAGTGCACATGAGCAACCAGCAGAGTGTTGGTAGCTATAGCGGCTTCCGGCGATGGGGGGCAAACGGGCTAGGGGAAAACATATGGCGTCACAAGCTACTCTCTGGAGCTAAGCAGGCTGCCTTCTCACTTACCAGCTCGTCCCATACAACTTATGAAAACCTCTTAGTTGCGATTTGCTTAAAGTTGTAATGTGATTTATAGCTTATCATGATTGCAAATGATGTGAAACAAGGTGAAAACACTTTTACAAGGTTCAATAAATTCTATTTTATAAAATAAGAATAATTCCCTTACTCCAATACGTGGTCACTTTACCTTAACACTTAATTGCTTATGGTGTCTACAGTATATCCCCTTTCACACTGAATTAAAGGCAAGATAAATTGTCCCGTATTATGCCTATTATGTCACTAGGCTAATTTTTCTATCAGCTTTCTTGCTTTTATTGTGAAAGTTTTCTAATATCCAGTCTTTCAAATTTTGAAGTAAAGATTGGTTATGTAACTACGGGGTCAATGTCCACGTATGCATTATGTTGTTGGTAACAAACCTAACCTTACAATACTAACACAACACTGGTCATGATACTACCTACCACTGGACTAATTATTATAAAAGCTAATATTTAATAAATTGTGGCTTGCACTTATAATAAACTACGTGGAAAATTACGTAGTAATATTTCCTGTATTGCATCACTGCTATAAGTGTGAAACACAATATTTCTCTCCATTTAGCTTTCATGTGCTCTACGCACAAAAAACATATCACTCTAATACATAGAACCCTCTTAAAATCTAAACAAAATAAATTGGTTTATAAATAAAAGCTGTGCCATAAATTTTATGAGGGCCTTACCATGATTCTGTTTGCATGAATTGTACGGTGACACATTGGCGTGTCTCATTTCGAAAATGGAAAATAAATATTATACTTAATATGTCATTACACCCACAATAATAATCTCATATAATAACACTCTGTTCCAATAGTAATATTACATGTCGTTTTTGAGACACTTCATATGCAAAAACCATTTTGTTTACACTTCACACAACACATCAGCATAAACATAACCCTCAGAAATATACGTGGCAGAATTCTCTTTGCACTAGTTGCACTCAGAAACACTTCCCTATGATTTAAAAAGGCCATACCAAAAATATAAACAAACAAATTTATTACACTTATTTACATTCCGCACTAATACTGCACCAATGCACTGGTGCACACACATAGAACAGTACGCTGTGAGTAGCAGCCCTTACGGTGAAGTCTCGGTGGTCGTTGTATGTTGGGTGCTGAGACGTGGATAATGGCCTAAGGTGAAGGTGGCTCATTCCAATACATATGCACTGAATACACATATAAAAGCAAAAACAAACATAGCATATCACTCTGAGGAATTAAGGCATTATTTCCGACATGTTATTTTTTTTATGTTCATTGTTTCCACTACTAGGCGTGTCGAGGAAATAACGATCTCTTGAAAAATCCTGAACGGGCTTGCAAAATAAATGAAAAATCTTATTAAAATTGCATAATACACTGAACGTTTACAAAACCCTTCAATTCCGCTTCAATAAATTAAAAGATTAATTTAGTGAAAACTGTAGGAAATATAATCTGGGTGTATGGCATGACGGCTGCTGGAACTACCAAGCTAATTTACTGTTTATGTTATACAAAACTGAAAAACAAATATACCCTTTTAAATGAAAGAAACACAGCAATCGTGCCAAAAAAAAATTATGTAAGGAATTTAGAGTGTCTCCAATTTGTAGGTATCTTTCTATATGCAGGGCTCATGACCAGGTACGCTTTCATTGATTACAAAGAACATAGGGGAAGCTAACAGGATATAATAATAGCCCGTATTTATTTTATACTCTGCTTTTGGTGGATCATAATACTCGACAATATTAGCGACATATTCACTGGTTCTCTCTTGGCGAGGCGGGTATTTCGGGTTGTGATACTGGTCACTTGACCCATTCTGCATGAACTGCATCGAGACCAGTGCACTTCACACATGGCCATGCGTGGCTTATACATAGCAAGCAGGTTGTCCTGCCTCCCGAGCCAGGCAGTGATGGCGACATTAAGGAGAATTACTGATGTAACATGTTGTGGTTCTACATTCGACATTTGACTTTGCTTGCAACATCCAGACTAGGGTGTTATGCTCATTTATGCAAAATATTTTCTTATAATACTTCTAGCAGTTTTTTTTTTATTTGTCACTGGTTTACACATAGTTAGTTCTATACATAACCTGTTGTATAGCTTTATTGCTCTATTTATCAGAACGTTTATTCCATGGGAAGTTGTGTTATACTGAAATAGAACGTACTTATACTTACATCTTACATTATAAGAGTGAATTCCCTTTGTTATTTCTAATACTGTGTTTTATAAAAGAAACTTATTTTCTTATTTTGTACATATACAGCCCTAGTGATAAATTTACACACACATTATGTGGTATAATTATTGTATATTTAAAGAGTGACATGTGCCATGTTTCCATCACCTAAGACCATTTGCCAGCCACAACGAGCTCCACAGCGCAGCATAGGGACACACACTGCTGAGTGTGCTGGCGAGCGAGGAGAAATGGAATGCAGAAGAATAGTGCAACTGTGTGCATGATAGTGATACACAAAGTAGTGCAATGAAAGTGAGTGTGGACAAGCCGCCACATGTGTTCGAGCAGCGCAATAATACATGGAAATAGTACCCATGTGTGTACAGATATTTCCAAAAATCTAAAAGGGCAAGGGTGGTATAACACAAAGACATTCCAGTGTATTAGAACACCCGCAAAAGCAGCCTCAATGCCAGAAGTCTAATGCAAGAGTATTTTTATGTGTTGCTCATTATGTTCATTCTCAAGTGTTTCCATCTTCAATCTATTCTAGATGTTGTTTTCTATGTATGTCACATCCTAGAGTGCAATGTATTTTCTAGCATGTATTGTGCAAGCACTGTAGGTGTGCAGAGGTTTTATTGCAAGTGTGGCGTAACAAGCAGTGAGCCATATTGGGCGCTCAATAATCGCAGAGTTTCTTGAGAGGGCAGATGTGCATCACCGTACTCCATGGTTCATGCGCGCCCAGGCAGCCATCATCTTTGTACCAATAATTTTCATTGCAATAACTTAATTAATACTGGAACCACTTTCGTTCTGCCGCCCAGAACTTTACCTCACACCTTACCCAGTGCTTGAGTTGCCTGGGGAAGTATTAAGCACATGTAATGCAATGTAAAGCTCCGTGCCATTAATCAGTTTCATCACCGCTGGCATATTTAAGTCTGCCAAAGTGTATAAGTTTGTTTCCTAGCGGAACATGTAAGCAAGCAGTGAATGAATACCACACTGAAAGTTCCGCATGTATTTTATTCTGGTAAGCCGCAAGGCATTTGAGGATGCGGGCCCTCACCATCCCTGCCAAAAGTCACAGTATTTGTCATTTCTGTGTTCAAGGTGTTCTCATGTTTTGCCACATAAATCATGCAATGTATGAGTGTGTGGTCATCCCCGATAGTCCATCACATAGCATGCGTATTATTTAAATATTCCACTGAGGAGTTGGAGCAACATACGTAGAAGGGTTGTCGCTTGTGTTCGTCGGCCACATGTTCCTGAAAATAATAGCCAACTCTACAAGATCTTCACGCATTACAGTCTGGACAATGCCTGGTGCCTGCGTTACAAAACCATTTTTCCACAAAATTTTCTCATTACAGATTTCACAGCATCTCAAAACCTAAACTACCCAGTTTCAACCACCAGCACAACATCAAATGTCACCCAACTTAGTGGCGAAATCTTCTGCTACACCAATCCTGAGTTCTGAAAACTGAAAAACTTTCTGCACAATTTTTCAAAATTTTCTTTCCTGCAAAAAGTTTTCCCCTTCCAACTTTTCCCACTACCCGCAACGAGGGAGTAACGTGGACGTCGAAACAGCACTACAATAGCAATTTGGATGCCTTCGAGATGCCAGGGAAACAGGGAAGTGTACCATGTGGTCAGTGGGAAAAGCGCATGGAAATCAGTGAGCTGCTGCCAGTGTGGTAACAAGGAAAGAGCACATACAGGAAAGCAGCCATCTTGGGACAGTGTGTGATGTCAGCCCACGCCACCTACCCAATGCATTGGACAAAGGATTGGAGGGAGAGTGAATGCTAGTGTTACCACCAACCACCGATGCCATGCCAGAACAGCTGAGCGAGAGCGGTACCGGTAATAAAGTAGATCAATGGCTATCACAAAAGATACAATCCAGTAGTAAGTTAAAAAAAGTAAAAAGTAATACAGCATAAAATAGGGAAGTCGTAAATAAGAGATAATAGATAATATACAAACTTGGTACAGGAGTAGCAGATTAAATATCGTAAGAACACTATATCAGTCTGTTTCATTACTAAAGAAGTCATCAATGGAGTAAAAAGAAAATTTTATTACATAAATCTTTTGCACTTTTGTGAATGTATTGACGTTGTTCGTTTCTTAAATAGTCATGGGTAGATTGTTTAATAGTTTTATACCACTAAAGAATGGGCTTTGTGCATATGTACTTGTTCTGTGTGCAATAATACATACATTGTTATGACCTCTGGTGTAGTGATCAAGTATGTGTTTGTTTAGTTCATAATTAATATTTTCCATTACGAAGATTGTAGTATGGTAGACATAGAGGCATGGAAGTGTCATGACCATAAGTTCCTTGAATAGAGGTTTGCAGTCGCTCAAAATTTATTTCCTTTTGTTATTCGGATGATTTTTGTCCTGATTTTTTAAACTTTTGTTCAGTTTGGAGAGTTGCCCCAAAATATGATTCCATATACCAGCATATATTGGATTGTGGGGAAATATAGCGCAATGACTACATCAAGGGTACACAGTTTACTTACAGAGTGCATGGCAGTGCAAAATGTGGATAGTTTTTACATACAGTTTCCTGATGTAAATGCCAGTTTAAGTTTTGGTCTGTATGTCATCTTAAACTTTTTACGTTATTTGAAATGTCTGGTCTTTTGTTACTTATGGAGGTTATTACATATTTTTGAATTTGGTTCCCTTAAAATGAAAATTTCATAATGGAGAACTTAAAGTAAAACTAATTGTTGTGAAACCAGTTACTATGTTCTGACATTATCTTAGGCTGGACCATCGAGGATACAGGTTGTGTGGATGGAAATAAAAGAATACTGTTGATTTTCTGAGTGTTTGCTAGCATTCAGTCAAGCACAAAGAAATGTGTGTGTCGTGTTGCCGATGGCTCTAAGTGGCCTCCTCGACATCTCACACCTTGTAGTTGTTGCAGATGATGATATTCCATTATATCCTGGTCTAGTGGGGGATATTGGAGCTTCCCTCAAACGCTTGTATGTACTCCTGGCGAGAACTGTTGCAGGTCATTTCACACCCATAATTAACATTTTACTTATGACACTTGGTTATGTAGCCGATAGGCGGCCGTGATAAATAAAATGTTGCTGTCAGAGGCAATAATATTTATTTACCGTTATACACTAGTCTGAGGCACAACTAACAAATAACTCCGTTGTAGCGAGGAGTGCTCTAAAACAAAATAAAATGGCACTAGGACTACATATTAGTTATGGTACTTCACGTCCCAGCCATGTACAAAATGAATCGGTTGTGGAGTTCCTCACTCCCTGGACTGAGAATAAATACAAATGTTCCGAACGAATTAAATGACTCTTGATACTCTACATGACTAGGCTAGAAGTTGCTGCTCTGGGGAGGATGCGACGTGCAAGTCCACTCCGTGAGATGACAAAGACGCTACTGATCATTATAAGGAATGGCATGGCTGATGGCTGTGCAGTGGAGTTGAGACGAGACACATGAAAAACCCTTCTTAAATGAAATAAAAATATTATTACTAAAAAAAATATAATCTTTGTTTTATAAGCCTTTCTAGAGTCTGACTTGCCTTTTGCCTTTAATGTGTTATTGAAACAATGTGATTTTGTATCTTTGATTATGCTGTGATTCGTATTTTCCTTTTAATGTCTATTAAGTTATGTCAGCATGTTTCAAAATATAAGCGCTTTATTCCACATATCTTAAAATTAAATAAAACACTCTTATAAACTAAATTATGTGAGAGTAGGCTTATGTTGCTGCATGGTCGCTTTTAAGGACTGTGGCTCATAGCTAAGGTTGATATAACCTAAAAATCCCATGGCCTACTACTGGCCATGGTACGAGACAATACTAGACTACACTGGATATTGAGTTGAAAAGCAAATTATCAAATTATTTATACACATGCAATGACAATAAACCTCTTAAAAATTAATGTGAATATTTTATTGTCTTACGCGGTACTTACTATGGTGCACAGTGTAATGCATGTGTTTCTGAATGGGCGCGCATGGCACGTCAGACATTGTCTGGCATAATAAAAACATAATTAACACTCTTAAAATTAAAACATATCCATACTCTTCATTATACACATAGTGCACTCATTATTATGATGATTTTATGTAATGTACCACATGTAATGCAATATCACCTGGTATGATGGGCAATATTACACACAGCACTTCAAATACACCAATACACACTGCATGCACTGTATAAAATAAAATAAATACATAAAATGCATCAGAAAAATAAATAATAAACAAACACTACAAAATACACTAAGCACTGCATTTATGTACGCACGGTCACATGAGGAGCACAATGTAACATTGCTGCTCTGAAGTGGCGATGTGATGAATGGCTGTGCTGTGGAACAAGTCATGGTGAATGGGTTGACTGTATAGGTGCTGCACACATCAGTTCACATAGTGTTTAATGTACTGAGTTGTTTAAATCACTATTATTGCTCTCTGTTATTGGTAATTTTGTGTCATCTGCGAACATTACAATTTAATTATTTTGATTGATAATGGTAGATCGTTTATAAGTATTAGAATATAATTAGTCTTAATATTGAGCCTTGGGGGACTCCCACTGAAATAAGGTTTATGTCAGGTTATAGTTGTGCATATTCCATTTTCATCACTATACCGAATTTGTGTTACTTGATAGCGGTTATGAAGATTTAATTCGAACATTTTATGAACTAGACCATTATCTACACAATCAAAATTCCTTAGTGAATTTTGCAAATATTCTTGCAGTTTGTTTTTTATTTTGAAGGGATTTTATGATTTTATTTATGAAAGTTTAGATAGCCTTTTCGTTTGATTTTCCATAAGGGAATTCAAACTGACTTCGAGATATTAGTTTATTGTTATCCAAAAACATTATAAGTTTTTGCTATTATTGTTTCCAATATTATCATTTTCAGCCGAATCGCAACTTCATAAATGTGTTCTGGAGATGTCTACCAATGGTAATAAAGACAAAATGTGTTGTTAGTTCGCTGTAAGATATCCTGTCCTGATGAGCCGGAGATACACAAACTCCAGCCAGTACCTCAGTGATGGCAGTGATAATCAAACAATTTCATTCCAAGATATTTTTCACAACACAAATTCTACTACTATTACAACTACTCCTTTTTCCATTGCACTTCCATGTCTACTATAATTACCTGTAATTGTATTGGAGTTTATGTGGTTTTCCTTAAAGATACTCATTCATTCATTTTTGCATGCTGTCAAACTGTGACTTTTTCTGTTAGTAATGTAACTTTATTACATGTAATATTTTTTGAACCATTAAACTTTCCATAAAGAACAATGTAGGCCTACATAACATGTAGAAGGTCATTGCATCGGGCGTTTATTGTATTTCATAATTCAACAACTTATATCTTTACTTTTAAGGAATCATGTTTGTGTGTGATTTTAGAGAATAAGTACGGGAATATATTCGCATAGCTTTTGTTTCCTGTGTTTTATAATTTGATTAACTTTTCTGCATTAACATATTTTTTTTCAATGACTGTTCATACAAAACAGCAAGCATTTGTTTGTGTGTGTAGATGTATATACTTGTGCACGCACGTGTGTATCTGCAACACACGCACGTAAAAAAACACATACGTATGAGTAAGCCTGATTTAGGAAAAGGGCCTCCCCCCTCCTTAAAATATTGGGATTGCCCCTGGATTCCATGAGTATTATTTGAACAGTTTTGGATATAATCTGGTGCAAATTGTTCTAAGTAATTAATCCCGTCTATGATTCTGCTAAAGTCATGTCTGCATTCCACAGCCATGATAATTGTAAATTCTACATTGCATTTAACTAAATTAATATAGCATGCAGTTTCAGTTAACGAATTCATGATTCCTGTCAGTTAAAATTCTGAGTGTGAAACACTCCCAGATAAGTTATATGCCTTTTTCTGAGAGAATTTCGTTTTGTTTTCCGTAATAAGTGCTGGTAATTGTTATATATTGCGCACTCTTGTGCGGAAACCACAGCAACAGCCCGAGTGTACGATAGAGTATCCGTTCAAATTGTTTCCTTTGCAGGTTAATGCCGTATTGCGTATTCGACCAAGTTCGGCGCCGATTAGTCCATGTTGTGTATCCAAGCATATTTTTTCTCCAAACGTTACAATTTTTTTTTCGTGAATCACACGATGGTGCGTTTGGGATGTAAAATTACAATGTTGAATGCCAGGCAAGTTATACATTCCTCGCCAGATGTAAACACGTTTCTCATCGAGCACGACATCCTCAATCCATCGATACGTTGCAAACGATGAGGGGATGGCGAAGCGAAACTCGTGGACAACAGTGGCTTGTTTTACTGGTGTCAATGTCGAATGGAGGACGGAACTAAATGCAATTTCAAAGTGTTGGCGAGGCAGGGCAGTTTCGTGGGAGATTCAAACTTGTAGCCGTAAAAAATCGTCGAGCTGTTTTATACTGTGGTGCATGATCAAATACCTTCTACAGCAGACGATAGCGAACGGACTTTTGTGCTGAGGGAAGACGGTCGTCGCCTGGTCGAGTTTCTGTCACCAAGTGTGCATAGACTGGGTGCTGACGTACAGGAAATGCATCGGCGGGCCAGGCAAAGTGGTTGATGCCGACGAATCAAAGTTGGACAAGCGCAAGAACCACAAAGGATGCAAAGTTCATGGCCAGTGGGTTTTCGGGGGTGTGCACCCGATAAGATTCTTCCTGGTGCCCGTGGAAAAAAGGAACGCTGCGACCTTGATCAACATCATTCGCGAGTGAATCGCGCTGGGCACGACGATAATATCAGACTGTTGGCGAGGTTACAGCAACTTGGACATTCACGGCTACCATCACACGCAGTTGACTCACAGGAGGGAATTCGTGTACAGCGAAAAAAATGGAGTGATCAACACTCTAAACACACTAAAAACGAATAGCGGCGAGACGTTGAGGATGCACATGCAAAACATCGAGCGGAGCTCATATTCGGTGAGGTACAACATCCCCTGCTTTGGCCGACGGAAAAAGTCGTGGGTCGGCTACCTTGCAGAGTGTGCCTGGAAAAAGAACCATCGGTACGGTGAACGTCTGCACTCTTTGCTAATTCACGCTGCCGATATGCACCATCCAAATCGGCACAGAGTTGATGGCGGCGAAGGCAATTCTACTTTCGACAGGTATCAGTTTGTCATTGTTGTTTTACTTTACAGGTACGAGTGATACTGAGTTGCTGTTGCTGTTGTTACAAAGTGCAAGTGACATGTTAAGAGTTTAAATTAAAAATTAAAGTGAAAGTGAGTTTCTGTTTGATACAATGTATAAACAAGTGAGTGAGATCTGATGTTTTAATTTACAGGTGCGAGTGAGACTGGGTTGCTGTTTGTTTCAGTTTTAAATTAAAGCGCAAGTGAGCTGCTGTTTGATACGGTTTAAAATTATACTGCAAGTGACATGTTGTTTGTTTCAGTTTAAAATTAAAGTGAAAGTGACATGTTGTTTGTTTCAGTTTAAAATTAAAGTGAAAGTAACCTGTTGTTGGTTTCAGTTTAAAATTTAAATGGAAGTGACAGGTTATTTGATACAATTTAAATCTAAAGTGTGAATGGCATGCTGTTTGTTGCAGTTTAATATTAAAGTGCAAGTGACATGATGTTGGTTTCTGTTTAAAATTAAAGTGCAAGTGACCTACTGTTTGAGACAGTTTTAAATTAAAGTGTAAATGACATGCTGAGTGTTTCAGTTCAAAATTAAAGTGAAAGTGAGTTGCTGATTGATACAAAGTGTAAACGAGCGAGTGGGGGGTCTGATGTTTTAATTTACAGGTCCGAGAGAGACTGGGTTGCTGCTTGTTTTAGTTTAAAGTGTAGTTGGCCTACTATTTGTCTCAGTTTAAAATTAAAGTGCAAGTGACCTGCTGTTGTTTTATTTTAAAATTAAAGTGTGACTAACATGCTGTTTGTTTCAGAGTAAAATTAAAATGTAAATTACAAGCTATTTGTTATAGTTTAAAACAAAAATGTGAATGACGTGTTGTTTGATTCAATTTAAAATTAAAGTGTGTGTGGAAGTGAATTGTTGATTTTTCAGTTTCAAATTAAAGTTTGAATGACATGCTATTTGTTATAGTGTAAAACTAATTAAAATGCAAGTGACCTTCTGTGTATTTCAGTTTAAAATTAAATTTTGAATGATCTGCTGTTTGATACAGTTTAAAATTAAAAGGAATGTGATCTGCTGAGTGTTTCAGTTTAAAATTAAAGTGTGTGAGTCAGTTGTTGTTTATGTATATTAAAAAAAAAAAAAACATTCATTTGCGATATGAAGAGGGCATAGCGCGGTCGTGTCTGTCATGACTGGTCCAGCCAGCGGCGACGACGGATGCAATAAGATCCTTTGCTGCTTTCGTGAAATTTGGACCTGCCAATTTCGATTGTTGAGGTAAATTATATAAAAAAAATGGTTGTGTATATAAAACATTATGAAATAAATGGTTAAATATAAAAAAATTGAATTTTAAAATGTACACAGTTTAAGTACATCCTTTAATGATGGCGTATATACGAAACATTAAAAATAAAATAGTTAAATATATAAAAAAATTAAATTTTGAAAGGTCTGCAGTTTTGCTACACCTTTTACTGATGGCGTATATATGAAACATTAAAAACTAAATGGTTCAATATATTTTAATAATTGAATTTTGAAGGTCTGCCAGTTTTGTACGCCCTTTAGTGACGGCGTATATACGAAACATTAAAAACTAAATGGTAGATAATAAAACAATTGATAACTAATAAACATTTCCCTTAAAATTAAATTAATATTGCATCGCGTATCGTGTGTATTTGAACGGGGATAAGAGGGGGTGTAAAATTTAATTTTTGATACGCAAACGGGAATTTTTGGAAATAGTTTACTTTTGGCACCTGGATAAACCAGGGGAAACGAATTGGTCAAATATGGTAAAAGGACAATATGGGGAAGTGGCCAAAAAAAAAAACGCGTGACACCGATGCCAGCTTTCCTAGCAGTTTGTGCTGTTCATACGATAATAAACTGTGCATTGAATTGGTAGTTTTGAGTATTTTGGATGCATTTTAATTCAAATTTTTTGGTTATTTATTATGGCAGGAAAAATTTTGTAGTTTTTGGCTGCGATAATTACAACGTTGCGAACTACAGCAAGTCCTTTTTAAGATTTTCAAAGGATGCAAGTCGGTAAATACACAAGCTGTAGTGGATAACATTCTCCTTTCGTGATTTTATTGCAAATTCCATTCAACCAAAACTTTATTTACTTAAATACTGTTTTATTGTTTCCTATGTGCAAGAAATGTGTGTAGAAATGTAAGAGAAAACGGATTGCAATAAAGAAAAAAGGGACTAGCTGTTTATACCTACACGAGAATAGTGTGTTCCAACCTTTTCAGAAACGAAAATTTTCGCAACCCAAATTTGTTTCCACAAGACCAAGAACAAAGTCACTTGAGTAGCGCAGCTGCTATTTCTAATCTTGTACACTGAAGGGTCTTGCGAAGTTTAATAGCCCTTAACCTGAAAGGTGCAGATTTGTTTTTACTGAAGCGACACCTAAGAAAAATAAAAGTAAACAATGTTTACAAATTCCTCATTGGTTTCTGTACTAGGCCTACTTGTAATATTACTGTAATAATGTCTAATGAAAACATGTTTAATTGCAAAAGGCTTGAACTGAAAATTAGGCTCCGTACCTAAATTGACGATGTAACGAATACAATTTAGAAATACAATAGTGGGGAGGGTTATGAACTTGAGGGAAATTGAGTTTATAATGAAAATGTATAGATTTTATATTTTTTTCAATTTCCCTGATCTTCATAGCCCTCCCCACTATCGTATTTGTAGCTTCTATTAGTAATATTGTCTATTTAGTTAACGTGTGGTTCAGTTTATTTAGCAATTTAATGTATTATCATGTAATAAATATTACATTATTTACATATTTTCACCTATTTTACCCCACAATTTCCCTTATCTTCATAGCAGTCTCCACTATCGTTATTGTGGTTTCTATTAGTCAAATATTGATGCCCGCAGTAAATTCGTGTTCTGTGTAATTGGGTATAGTGGAATTGTACTATTTTCTGAGTTTTTTTAAAGGCCCCCATTTTTAAAAAATTCCCAATTTTCAGCATATTTATTTTGTTTATGTACATTTCCGTATTGTTTATATACTTTTTCAGTGTGTTTTCATACTTTGGAATGTTATTGTTTACATTTAGGAAACTATGCATTTGAATATTAATTTGTATGATAATTGGGTCGTGTTTGCACCAACTACCAAATATTTTCGATGATTAATTAAAGAAACAACTGAATGAAAAATGTAATAGTTTCCTTTCTAGGTAGTCGCTTACCCTTTACACCCCCCAAGGTCTACCTACAATTACTGTTTTACCGTGCAAATATTTTAATTTCTCTTTGAGATTGTTTATTGCCAAGTAATTTATATATAAAAGATATTGCTGCTTATAGAGCTAATAAAAGCCACAGTGTTTAATCATTAACTGTAGTAGAGCAATTTTTAATTTAGTAAAAAAAACAGATAGGTTGTGGAGATTTTTCTGTCCAAAAAAATGTTTGGTTATGTTCATCCCCCCAATTTTTTTTGCAGAAAAATAAGGTTTGTGACAGCTCCAATCTCAAGAATTTGTTCACTAAATGCAGTCATTTATATATATGACAAATGAATTACCGTTACAGTTGTCCTTTGTAACTTGCAACATCTAAGTCTGTGTCCGGGAACATGATTCTGTTACTACTGATTGTCCTTGTTTCAAGTAACAATATTTATGCTTTAAGTGCCTTTTTAAATACGGCATAGTAATATGAATAAGCAACACGTTTTAATACTACGAGACGACAACTGCACTTAAATCGCGCACACCGAGCCATGTAAATTTGAATTTCCCGGGTATTCGGCAGCACAAGCCGCTAGGAGCGCTGTTGTAGCTTGTCTCGCATGTTGACAACGTTAATACGCCTCAATTCCCCATATTGTCCTTCTACCATATTTGATGGCATCTTTTACAGTATATTCCGTTTTCGGTTTAAAGATGCAATAGGAAATATCGGGTGTAGGTCGAAATTTCTCCCCGACTCGGTAAGATACGCAGGTCGTAACAAATGGAGCACGGCACCAATTTCTCCCCTTTCGGTTTGAATACGCGATCCCTTCTTTTTCGGCCATGCACGTTTTGTTACCTGGGGGTCGATTAAATATAAGTACCTAACATTTGCCCCGGCGTAACACAACGCAAATAAAACTCCACTACACTTGCTCCCATAACCACAGGTTCAATAAAATTCACCGAACGCAAATGGGCTGGGCTCTTTTGGCAACACATTTTCGTTCCCACTACCCTAACAGCAGTGGCCAATGAAATAATTTGTTACAAGATGTTCACGGCCACATTAGTAGTAGGAATTAGGCGACTCTGGGACAAGGGCATCGGACATCGGAGCCGCAGCCGGGGGAGCCGCCATCTTGCTACGTCACCCGACCGCCATCTTGAATGTCATTGATCTTTTACACCTGCCCTGTGTGATCTTCCGCTATGACCTTGACCTTGAGTAACTTTGACCTCAAAAAACACTAAAAGACCTTATAAAATTCCAAAAAATCCTCAAAAATTTCGAAAAAATTCTACAAAATTCTAAAAAAAAAAATCCGAAGAATGTATTATTAAATATTATTAAAAGTCATCAAAAAATAATTTTTAAAAGTACTAAAAGGATCCTCAGAAATGAACCATTTTTTTTTTTTTTCAGAAATGTTGACAGGGATCAGCATCTCTGGTGACTGGGATCAGTGACTCCGAGTCAAGCGACCAGGATCAGGACCATTGAAATTTGAGCGTGATCTTTGACCTTGAAAATGCAAACATCCAAAAAACATAAAAACTATAAAATATTTTTAAAAAATTATAATTTTATTTATTAAAATTTAATTTCAAAATTGTTTTAAAAATTAAAATAATCATTAAAATGTATTTTTATACAATTTTATTTTAAAAATTTCTTAACTAAAAAGTATTTAACCCTGGTGAATATTATTTAATTAAAAAACTTTCATTTCCTGAGGTCTCCCCAGCACCACCAATTACTCAGCTCTGTTTGGATCTAGCAGACTACTGACTATCTGGCACCCAGTTACCTCATCTATACTCATTCTGCCATCTTGATTTTTTTTTCATAATTTGTTTACATGCTACGGGAGGCAGCCATCTTTGTTTACATGTTACTGGAGGATTCCACAATTGTTTTTTTTCGTTCATTTATTTATACATTACTGGAGGCTGCCATCTTGATAGGTGACCCCCATCTTGGTAGGCATCTCCCATCCGACATATTGGAAGCCAATGGCCATGACCTTGACGCCATGACCTTGAATGACCTTGAAAACCAAAACTGGAGTGAAAATGCATAAAAGTCAGCAAACATAATATATTACAGACTACTACCACCATGTTAGATGCAGACTACCTCAACCTTGCATCCATGACCTTGAATGACCTTGAAATTAAAACTTAGAGAAAAATACATAAAAGTCAACAAGCATAATATGTTACAGGCTACCACCGCCATATTAAATGCATACTACCTTGACCTTACCCCCATGACCTCGAATGGCCTAAAAACAAACACTCAAGAAAAATCTATGTGAAGAGGCAGAAGTTAGTCGAGATAATACACCTTTCACTCAGCTGCTGTCAAACTAAACCTCTCAGCTTACCTCCCTACTGCTTATAATATACAAGTGAGTAAGCCCTTTGGTGTCATATTGACTTTGAACCAATCGCACTACGCCATTAATAAATTGTGCAGACACCGAACAGCCAATCATCAAGTTACCACATGATTGCAGCTAACCAATCACATGCGAGCATTGAGACATCATACACAGGCAGGTAGGCAGGCTTTAGATGCTAGTTGCTTGATCACATTACCATCCAGTTATATCTTCAATAGTTTCTTCTAGACAAGTTCTTCGCTCACTTGTAAATTATGGCCACACTTAAAGTAGACAACTGACTAATGTTGTCGGACCGACCCCTTAAAAGACTGACCCATCGATCCCATGGCACCATGGCCCATTGACCCATGGTCCCATGATCCACTGAGCGATGGAGTGATGAAGTGATAGAGCTATGGAGCTATGTAGCGATCGAGCTATGGAGCTATGTAGCGATGTAGCATCCAATCCAGTGTTAGCGATGCTGCACGTCACAGCCCCATGCTCGTTGAGGTCAAAAGGCAGTCATTCATATTCGCAATTCATCTTCGCGGCATGGGAGCACTCTGAGAAAACCCACACAACCGTTCACCCTGGAAGCAAACATGCAGGCCCTATTATATATATAATAGGACTATATACAACTATGCACAGTTTTATAAATATGTATAAGTATGTAAATATAAAATTATTTTCATTTTGAGTTATATTAAGTATACACTTATTTAAAATTAATTTATACCTAGTCATGTATAAGAATAGGTATATAATTATGTAAATATAAAATTATTTTCAATCTAATTTATATGTATAGGCATATGTGTATAAATATGTTAATATAAATATGTTACTATAAAATTATTTTCAATTTAATTTATATGGATAGGTATAGGTACAGAAGTATAAAAATATAAAATTATTTTCAATTTAATTTATATGTATATATATATATAGGTATATAAGTATGCATAGGTATATAAACATATAAATATAAAATTCTTTTAATATATTTATAGTTATAAGTATATAAGTATGCATAGTTATATAAATATATTATTCTTTCAAATTATCTTATACATAATTATGTATATGTATAGTTATATAATTATGTACATGTGAACTTAAAATTAATTTAAATATCTATATATAAGTATGTACAAATAAATATGTAAATATAAAATTAATTTTATTGTATACAAGTACGTACATACAAGCATAGGAATATAAAATTAATTTAATGTATATATAAGCATATACATATAAATATGAGAATATACATTAATTAATTTTACTATATTTATAAGTATGTACATATAAATATAGGAATATAAAGTAATTATAAATGCTTATATTTAAGTATGTGCATGTATGTATGTAAATATATATTTTGGGAATATATAATTAATTTAAATGTCTATATTTAGATATATATAGCCTAAATATGCCTACAAGCACTAAAAAATAACATATTGTTATGTAATTATCTGTGTGTTTTCTTCCAGGGCAAATGGTTATGTGAGTTTTCTCAGAGTGCTCCCATACCGCGAAGATGAATTGCGAATATGAAGGGCTGCCTTTTGACCTCGACGAGCATGGGGCTGTGACGTGCACCATCGCTAACTGGATTGGATTGGATGCTACATCGCTACATACCTCCATTGCTCCATCGCTACATACCTTCCACTCAGCTGCCGTCAAACTAAACCTTTGAGATTACCTTCCTATTGCTTATAACATACAAGGGTGTAAGCACTATGGCGTCATATTGACTTTGAACCAATCGTACTGTGCCATTAATAAATTGTGCAGACACCGACCAGCTAATCACCAAGTTACCACATGATTGTAGCTAACCAATCACATGACTAATGTTGTCGGACCGATTCCCTCAAAAGGCTGACCCATCGACACCATGGCACCATGACCCATTGACCCATTGTCCCCATGATCCATTGAGCGATGGAGCGATGGAGTAGTCTGTAATGTATTTTGCTTGTTGACTTTTGTGTATCTTTCTAAGTTTTCATTTTCAAAGTCATTCAAGGTCATGGAGTCAAGGTCGAGGTAGTCTGCATCTAATATGGTGGTGGTAGTCGGTAATGTATTACGCTTGTTACCTTTTATTTATTATTTACCGAGTTTTTATTTTCATGGTCATGCAAGGTCATGGGGTCATGGTCGAGGTAGTCTGTACCTGATATGGTGGTGGCAGCCTGTAATGTATTAGGCTTGTTGACTTGTATTTTTTCTCTAGTTTTTATTTTCAAAGGTTATTCAAGGTCATGGGGTCAAGGTTTATGTAGTCTGTGTCTAATATGGTGGTGGTAGCCTATAATGTACTATGCTTGTTGTAATTTATATGTATTTTTTTCTCGAATTTTTGTTTTCAAGGTCATTCAAGGTTATGTGATCAAGGTCATGGTCTTTGGCTTCCAATGTATCGGATGGGAGATGCAAATGACGAACGAAAAAAAAAAAAACAAATATGGCAGCGCCTCCAAAAACATATAAACAATTATGGCTGCCTCCAGTAACATGCAAACAAATGGCGAACAAAAACCAATATGGCGGAATGAGTATAGGTGAAGGGAGTAGGTGCACGGGCGTCAGTCATCTGCTGGATTCGAACAGAGCTGAGTAAGTGGTGGAGCTTTACGGGCGGGGGGGGGGATGGGGGGCGCTTAGGAAATGTAAGTTTTTAATTAAATTTTTTATAAACTTTTAAGGGAAATTTTTTAGGGAAAAAGGGAAATTTCGAGGGGAAAATGGGGAAATGGCCACTGGGGTGAAAGGCCTTTTAATTAAGAAATTTTTATAATAAAATTTTATGAAATAAATTTTTAAATTTTTTTTAAATTTTTACTAAGATTTTTGAAATTAATTTCTTTAATAATAATTTTTTATAAATTTTAAAATCGATTTTATGATTTTTTTATTGTTTTGGATTTTTGCATTTACAAGGTTACAGGTCAAAGTTAAAGGTCAATGGTCCTGATCCTTGTCGCCTGGCTCGGAGTCACTGATCCCAGTCACCAGAGATGCTGATCCCTTTCAGCATTTCTGGAAAAAATTGGTCATTTCTGAGAATCCTTTTAATAATTTTTAAAATAATTTTATAATAATTATTTCGGAATTATTTCAGATTTTTTAAAAATGTTTTGAGTAGTTTTAAGAATTTTTTAAAGTTTCTTTTAGTGTTTTTAGTGATTAAAGGAAGGTCAATGACATTCAAGATGGCGGCCGGGTGACGTATAAAGATGGCAGCTCCCCCGGCTCCGGCTCCGATGCCCGATGCCCTTGCCCCAGAATCGCCATATCCCTTCTAGTCACATGGCTACGTAAGTTGCAAAGGGTTTTACATGCACTATTGTGTTATTAAGTGGCCGTGAAAAATGTATTTTTCGCGCCTAAAAGTTGTTGATATTTTGTAGCAGTAATAACCTAAACGCCAACTGGCAGGTGTTATGTTTGTACTGCAACATTTGGACGTAGAGAGCCACTTATTTCACTAATTGATGAAGTGTGGCGATTGGTGATTAATACGTAGACAACTGCATATTTTTACTAGACAAGAAATTAATATTTTAGTGATGTGACATGATATCAGATACGCTTCAGATTGTGTGTTTGATGTTATTTATGTTAAAGAAGAGTCGTGATATCGTACAATATAGGTGTTAATACGATTTGTGACTGTTCGAAGTCTAACCGACCTAATATTGTGTTTACTTCTTTATTTGTTTAGAAAATATGCCGTTCTTCATAGCGTTTTTTTCTTCAGTTCATTACGAATTTCCGCATGGCTGATATTTTCTCCGCAAATGCAATCGGTGCAGTGCTCAAGTTAAATATTTAGGCTTAAATTGTGTTTGTAGTTTATGTTACATTCGCAGACTTCTAACGATATTCGTGTTGCATGTCGTGCTATAAGCATTTTTATCACCAATCATCGCCGCACCCTTCGACAGTTAATGAAACAAGACTCTTTTGTGTTCCATAACAAATGCCCTTCCAAAATATGTAGCAAAATTTTTAAGCACTTCAATTTAAAAAAAAAAAATTCGGGACTGTTTTTATGGCAATAAAAGTGTTTTATCTTTTGTGAAAAGTTAAGCCAGAAGTACCCTCAGAAAACACCCTTTCTCCATACTATCCACTACAATTTGTTGTTGAAATCACTCTAATTTAGTAATTTACACAATTTGCCACCGACAACATCTAACCTAAACTTATTCTTTGACAATTTTTAAATTATAGCCATGTTGCTCGTTAGCTACATGTGTCGACTGCGCATGTGCAGTGAGAGAAATCGCACTTGCGCCGTGGTATTTGCATGGGCCCAGATGTCTCTGCTTTTTGCGTCAGTACGCAACTTTTTGCAGCTCTGTGTTTTCATATTTAATTCCATTTTGGTTCAACTTAAGTGCAAATTTTGCGTCGCACCTATGTAAATGTGTATTTAACCAGCCCCCTGTACGCAAAGGGAAAACTTTTGGTAAAAACCAGCTTTTTATGGGTGGGTTGGATAGGCAAGGGGAAACTTTGCATTTGATTTGGCCTTCTCCGTGTTGTGGGTGGATACGAAATGTGCGACTTTTTAGGTCGACCTTTTTGTATCATTGGATACGTACTACTTTTTTTTTTTTTTTTTTTTTTTAAGTGATTTGGATACGCAATTTGGAATAATCACCTAAGTGCCTAATTTCATTTAACATTTTTTTTTTGTTGCAAGTTACATTAAATAAGTATTGTGCTTTTTCAATGTTTGTTTTATTCCTTATGTTGTGTCATCATCTTGTTTGTATTTTCTGTGGTTTATAATGTTCTGGTTTATATAATAAGGCCACAAGCAAGTTTTATTTCCTTTCTTTTTCTTTTTCTCATGCATGTTAATTATATGCAATTATATTCTCATAGTACTGTTGGCACATCAAACACAAAACTAGACTTACTAGACTATAAGGACCACAGTATAAGTGTTCATAAAAAAAAAAAATAAAAAATTTCATGTGCGTTAGTAATATTGTTTATTATTACAGAACTAAAATATGGAACCAAACTGCTTTTTACACTCTATAATTATGGCATATTGTTATTAAAACTTGATTTGCCAGTCGCGTACAGTTACAAGAGCCAGAAAGTTGCACATGCTGGAGATTTAAGACTTCTTGCAGTTTTTGCACTTCTCGCACACTTGATGTTGTTGTTGGCAGTAAGTACTGGACTCGGTCTCGTTACAATCGTTCTTCCAGCCAGAGCACTCGCCCAGACATTTGCCACACTTGTCTCTTGTCTTGTCGTCGTCATCTTTCTCCGCGCTGCAGTCGGATATCATGATGACAGCTACCACCAGCACCAGAAATGTTACACACGCACGCATCTGAAACACAACCAATAACTCTTGTTATTAGCCTGGTTCGCCCAGTAGATACAGGATTTGAAGGAATAGATCATAGGTAAGCGGCCAAGAAAAAAAAAGGATAAGAACATCCTGAAGAATTTGAAGCTTCTTCTTGTAGTCCCAGGATTTTCATTTGTGATTGCATGTTTTCAGGTAAAAAGTAGGTTTTAGAATGTAAAAAATGCAAGTTTTCAAGCATAATTAGTAGAAGTTACGAATGCTTCTTTCTAGACTCGTTCGTAAAAATGTATGATTTTCTTTATTTTACAGTTACAACTGCTGATGGAAAGGAAGGTAAAATAAAATGCAAGTTTTGAAGCAGTTCTTTCATTGCAAATTGCCATTGCATTGTGTTGTCTACATGTTAAGGCTGTGAGACTGAAATGATCATTCATTGGTATTTAAAAGTTGATTTACTCCTAATTGTGTCACGGAGCAGAATATTGATATTTTTAAAGTTCATTTATTCCTAATTGTGTTACTGTGAAGAATGGCGTGTTTAATGTGGAAGATTGCGTATTTTCACAAGTTATATTATCCACGAAAATGTGAACCTTAGTTTACTTGGCCATATTCAGCTGCAGCTTTGCAGGTCGTATTGTAGCCGACTGGTATACTTTTCAATTAGGAATTAAAGTTATTGGCATAATAAACTTTGATTCTCAGTAACATTTGAAACTACCTTCGATATCTTTGAAATTATAAATAAATTACAATCCCCGGTTATAGTGTAGCTCACATAAGCAGGCAGTAGAAAGACGGGCAGGCTTGAATGAGATAATTTAGTAGACGAACTTCAATTAATCAGTACCTATTAAATTATATCGATGTAAATAAATATCTCCAATATAAGAGAAATATGCATACATTGTGCAGTCCACCGATTTCGACAATAGTGCATTCATGTAAGATAACATTATTTCATATTGTTAGGAAGTGTCAGTTGGTCGTTCCGTCAGCATGATTTATATCGGCAGGCGATCCATGAACGAGGTTGCATTGATTCACCAATCCACCTCCGTGAGGTGGATGGGGCCAATTTCGCTGGCAGGAATACGTTAATGATGGAGAAGACAAAGCTCAGCCGAATAAATAGGAAACTTTCCAAAACTACTGGGTCTGTTGGAAATGAGCCACAAAAATCAATGTGAATGTATAAATAGAATCCTGTATGAGCACATACTTATTAGCCTCTTCGGTCTATAAAACAGTGGGTGAAAAATGCATTGATAACTTCAACGTATGGCTACACTGAAATACCGGCAAACAGCGTTCACGAGAAAAAGAGCAGGAATATAATTTTAAAAATTATCAGCACTGCAAAAAAAATTCTGTAAAATTTTAGTACTTCGACTTTTCTTTGCAATGCATGTAATAAGTATATCATAAGTAACTGTAAATACACTACTGTGCAAAACTTACATTTTCTGTAGTTCGTTTACTCGTCTTCTTATTCGGAACACTTTCAGGAATGTGATTTCCAACTAGGATCGCTGAGCGTTTAAATATTCTCTAAACAACAAAAAAAAATGCATTGCGTGTTTCTTTTTGTGACATCTTGATCGGCAGCTGCACCAGGACACTGGGTTGCATCACGGTGACAAGTTACCAACCGATATCTTATCACTTGCTCATAGAAGGCTGTGTACGTCCACTAGTTTGATAGACGGTGTTCCATTGTATGCTTTTAGTCATGTTTCTCCCCAGCCCAGTGACTTATTTTATCACTAGTGCGACATTCAGACCGTTTCACAGTTCTGTCTGTCTAACATCTTCTAGTATCGAATGTCGAAACTGCAATCGCGAGATGCTCTGAATATGACGAATGTCATTTAACTGTTATGTCCAGTGATAGCGAAGGTTATGTGTTAATTGGAAGAATTAATATCAATTAAGGAGATAATTGGCTGAGTTACAAGTGCCAGTAAAATACAATTTGAAGACTGATATTTACCTCGAATTGTACAAGTGCAGTTTACCTACAGTTTGAGACAACCGCCGCTGAGTTCACATATGTCCCCGGATGACCGATCTGTCAAGAGACCAGGAACCAAGATTCCCATAACTTGATTGCGTTGTTTGCAGAAATTTAATCTGCAGCCATTGAGATTTTGTATCATCGGGCCGGAGGCGGGCCGCTGGACCATTTAAAGCTGCAATTTTTGAAGATTCTATATTGAACAATTTACGTGCATCCGTATCGGCGGGGAGGGTGAAATACCCCACCAGTCAGGAAGATTACTGCCGTGAGGACTGTTTAAACAAGTAGTGGCGTTGTTGGGAAGTGGCTAGGGAACATCGTGTTTAGAGAGTGGGCGAGTGCCATGCAACCAGGATGGCCACTCTCAACAACCCTGTTAATGTATTTTCGAGCTACAAATCTACAGACTTTGCCTGAACGCATTAATCGTTTTTTCAACGTCTGATTGTTTTTGAACAGAAAGTAGCATGTTGCCAGACACTTATCCAAGGCTCGACATCGCTTGCTCCCTGGGAAATGTCCTGGAAACCAGGCACCAGGCAGACAGACTTCTGGGACAAAGGACCGACGAGATTATAAAATCGCCAGACGCCGGGATCGGAGAGAAAAAGTAGCTGCTTGGGGTATATCCAACATTATAAAATCCAAGTTCAAACTAGGCATGTGTCTGCATACAGGTAAAAGGACATCACAGCGCCTCCAAAGGTTCGAGAGAAAAGGGAATTAAAGAGATAGGGGAATTCCTGCCAATGCTGATTCCTGCCATCGGAGCTCTGGAGAGTATTTCAGGAGCAGTCACGAATAGTGTGACCACCACGAAGCGAGCTTCGAATGATTGAAAAGAGGTAGAACAAACCCGCCACCATACCAGAAATTTGGAAGCAACTGTTATGGGCAAATAAAAGGGCAAGAGCTGTACATTCATCTCCCATATCAGAGAAGAGGAGAATCAATTGCTGGGGAAAAAAAGGGGAAGCCCGAAAAAGGAAATCAAAGTGAAACTGCCTAGACGCCCACTGACAAACGTGAATTTAGAACTGCAAAAGCGCAAATTGAAAATAGCTAATTTTAGGGAAGTGTCCATGCGACACTTATTTCCACCTAAACGAAAACAAAACGAATACACTATAATTAATCTGGACACAACCGAAGGCCTGGGTACTCACCAGATAACGTAAGTAAAACCAGGCAAATGTGTGATATTTTACAATAGTTTCGATAATATGCGCCAACTGCGAGAATTGCGTAAGTATTTGAAGGGAAAAAAGCTAACATACAATCACGAAATGGAACAATTCCCAGACATATAGAACTGCAGATAGTCGTCTCTTCGATTTTTAAGCAATCAAGATTTATTTTTAAGCCAACAGTTTTTATTGTTTTTACTATTCGTCAAAAACTGATTAAAAAAACAATTTAAATCGCAGGCAATAAAAAAGATGTGCGAACTTTACTCATTTCGTCAGTAAGCCCGTGTCCGACATACTAGGTGGTCCAACTTTCGAGCTGAGGGCAGGTTTTTAACCTCCCATAGCAATGGAGGGAGAGTGATGCATTGAAGTTGAGGATACATACTAAAATATCAGCTATTATTGCTGGTTTAAAAGGAGATAACTTCTCAGTCCACAGTCTGTCACCTAATATAATCACCTACGTACAGAATACTAACACAAATGAAAATATGGATTTTCAAAATATCCAAAAACACTGAAAACGGTAGTTTCCTGTTAATATATCGCTAGTCACCAGAAACATATGTGCAATGTATTCGTGATATGTCAAGTTATGCATCTTTTTCAATACAGATGGTTTTGTTGCTGTAAATATTCGGCAGGAATATTTACGCTGAGGTTGTTATCAGTTCTGCAACACTATGAAAGGGATGAATGCAGATGCTATTGCTACCGTAAAGATGATGGATACACACAGTTCTGCATTTGTACTGAAATTTTGGTGTCAATTAAACATGTGATAGAACTGTTTCGAAGCCTGTTTTAATACACTAGACCATAGAGGGCGATGCAAAGAATATGATGGAAGTGACAACCCAATTTTTGCCCGAAAACGGGTTTACCGAGTTTTGCAACAGTTTCAAGAGTTCATTATTTCGTAAATATTAGCGATGATTGCGAGAACTAGGCAAATAATATAAAATAATATATATAAAAAATTTACTATAAAATAATGAAACAACGTCTATGTATAGAATAAAAGTGTCCTGACTGACTACCTCACCCACTCACGCACTCGCCAACGCACAGTCCAAATCGTAAAAAACGCAAATTTATGAAACTTTCGAGGTGGTTTCCCCTTAAGTTGCTGACACCCACTAAGATATTGATATTTTAAATTAGATTCTAAATGGGAGTGAAATGGAGTTAAATGTGTTTTTGAGGACGACTCAATATCTCAGTAACGAAATTAGCTATCGTTTTTATATTGGCTTCAAAATGTGGCCTGTACAAATGTCTAAACGCTAATTTCAGGATTTTTTAAAAATTTGAACCCCTAACAATGTTAAAAGGAGTAAAATATGTTTTAGAGGACTTATCAATAGCGCACTCGCGATAAGATATAATTATTCTCTGTACTTCAAAACGCTACATATATTATAACAACTTAAAATTAAATAAAAGGTTTTTAAAAATTAAATTACTTAGAGGGCTTAAAGGGATAAAATATGTTTTAGAAAACTCCTCTATAGCTCAGTGACTCGATATATATCATTATGTACTTTGTTTTAAAATGTTGGCTATACTTATAAATAAATACCTAAAAACTAACTACAGAATATTTCAACGTTCAAATTTCTAAGGTGCGAAAAGGATTCGGAAGTGTTTTCGATCATGTCTGTCGTACATTGCATAATTTCCATGCCTGTGACTTTCAATCCAACATGTTTTGTAAAAACGTATCAAACAAAAAAGTATGAATAGAAATACAAACCTCTCTTTTACTACGAAAAATTATTTAATTTCCTTTATAGTTGCAAAATAATTGCCAAAACTAAGCAGGACAAGTAATTAAATAGCTTGTTTAGCAGAAAGCGTGGTTAATGAAATTAATGGCGCTATCTTCTTTTCCTATTGAGGTTTTAATACATGCGATTAAACATTATTTCATATTAACGGTTAATAATTTAATACATCATTTTCGATAAAGTATGAATATTCGAGCTGCACAGTAAACCATCTTGGTACTGCGCCATTTAATTGGTTTCTTGTAAACAGAACTGCCAGAACTATAAACTTGCTAGTCACATAGATAACTGTCAAACACATCTTATGACAATGTCAAAGTCGTTTGTTTACATATTCTTTCCAACAAACCTGATCTGTTATTCACTAACTTACGATTATATTTGACGTCATTTTAACATATTCTAGTAACATGGTTACTGAAAAGTTCAGAAGACGAAAATAATTTTAACAATCTTTATTGCGTAGTTTAGAAGTGAAATATGAAGTAGACCTCTTATTCGTCTTCTGCGCATGTACCCAATAATAACCTACCCCAATCATACACAACTGTCAAAGCCACATGGTGAACAATAATGAAAGTGTTTGTTTACATCGTAAATTTTAAATGACAAGCACTATTATATGAATAAAATACCTTTACCAATTTGAATTTAGTCAAACTGCATTACAAATAGGTCAGAAGAAATCTGCATCTTCTCAAAGCATTTGTGTACAATTTAGTTTTTTAACCTAAAAACCAAACCATGCTGTTATTGCTAGACGTGTTGGTAGACAAGCAGTTCCCTGTTGAGATACGGAGATTGGTTGTGCGCAGCCAGCGAGATCAGTCTATCTCATCTTTAGTCAATGGGATTGAGCGACGTTAAAAAAATAACTATATTATAAATAATTAATAACTGGCATAGTTTGCCCAAGATGTTCGAAGTGGTAGGAATGGAATACAAAAATATGTAATCGATGCTTCAGTCTTCCCTGGATATGAACCGGTGATTGTAAGGGGGAAGGGGGAAGAGAGAGAGAGAGCGAGAGAGAGAGCGAGAGAGCGAGAAAACAGAGCGAGAGACCTAGTGTTTTAACTTACAAATTCATCCTGCCCATCTATAAAATAATATGTCAGCCCTTGTAATTATAAAGGAATCGTGCACGCCAATAAAACTTCATTGTGGTTCTATTTTTATAAGTCCTATTAGAAATCAATAATTATCACAGACTAGAAATACATTTTGCTTGGGAAATATAAAACAGTCACAAAGCAGTGCCCGGGGTGGCGTTCTGCGCGTTCCGGCTCCACTACACCCCTGCATGGTTCGGGCTGGTCACTCTCCTTATTAGGGTGCCTGCTGTATGTGCAGTACTGTCTCGCGGACTTGATATTGTGATCAATCGCACATACCACCTCCTCCTCCATCTTGTGTACCAACTTTGGGGCAGATTATGTGTTCCTAAGGCGTGTTGTTAATTATAGTTTCACTAGTGTACAACTACAATTCTGGTTGCGGAAATTTTATATTTAAATAGATGTACCTACTTGTAATCTTCTTTGACTACAGAAATTGCCACCCTAGTAGTTTTTAAAATGAAAAAACTTATAAATAAAACCAAAACCAAAAATAAGTATGATGTTACTGTAACCCCATAAAAAATATACACCTTGCCTGTAAAGGCGGTCTTCATAACTTGTTCAAGCAACAACTGTCCTTTTCTCTTTCGAGCAATTATCTTCCTGCAGCCAAAATCAATATAACATGACATTCTTAATCATAATTTTACACACACAAGGATGCGGCAAACCACGTACTTAAAAATACCATTTAATTAACTCTCTAGATGTCTATACCAAATTTAATTTCAAAACCTGTTAATCAGTAAAAAAAAAATTAAAAATTAATAATTCCCCTCCCCAAAAATGCAGAACTGTGAGAGGAAAGATTTCAAAACCAAATCAAAATTTCAAAATAAACAAATTTTTGGTGACTTACAGTATTCCTTTAAGGCAATTTTTTATACTTAATTTGGCGAAGCTTTCTTCTCTCCTTATACTCCAAGGATCAAACTGCTCGCAACAAATTACTTGTTTATACTACATATTTCTCATTTAGTTTATTGGTCTGTGATCTTAACATCATAATGCTTTGCTATACTCATTAATACAGATTTTCAGATTTTCCCCAAGAATAAAGTATGAAAAATCTCAGCTCCATTATACCAATTTACTTTCAGAAGATATACGATGTTTTAATGTAAAGCATGCCTAGAATACCATGTAGTTTTTTTTTTTAAATAATTATAGCTGTTATTTTCGAATTTTCATACTTAAAAACTAAATTTTCAAAGAAAAATATATTTTTATACATTTTTCTTAACCTTAAAGTCAATATGTAATGACTTTTCTTGCACACTTTTCTTTCTGCCTTCAAAACAAAGCATTCTTTTCCAAAATAAATTAATATCGGTATTTATCAAAACATGCAATAATTAGACTATTTGTCATTAGAATAATAGTTCAAAAAAACCCTATTACTAACAAATAAAAATTAAATTAGATTGAAAAAAAAATTAAATGTAATAGTTTTTAATACTGTGAAAGAAAAAAAAATCATCACAATTTTCGAATAAAGATATTTTTGAGTAATATTTTTAAAATACCTAAGTATAAACAAAATATTAACTAAGTTTTTCTTTTTAATTTTGTAAAATGCAAAAATTCGTTTTGAAGTTATATACACAACAAAAATAATGCTAATAAATAATTGCTTAAAAATATTATTAATAAAATATAAAAATTAAAAAAATATCAAATACGTACTGAGAATTATGTAGTTCATATACATTTTAAACTACATCGACTCTGCTACCTAAATGTAAAATTATTTACTTGATAGATGTTCGTTATAAATCTTATTAGTCAAGACCAAGGAAATAATAATAATAATAATAATATATATGTAGTCACACACATAATGATAAAATTAATCGGAAGCATGCGTGACTTGCCCGACAATGCTTCGCATTGGTGGCACATGCTCCTGAAGCTGGAGTTGAAACACATATTTATATTGAACTATCTTTTATCCGTTGCTCCGCGTGCATGTTTATGGGGATAAATAAAGAAGTTTTGTGACACTTAGCCTCGTCGCGTTACATAATCGCGGTGCATCTAAATATATATAACTTTTACCCGCGGTTTAACGCGCGTGTTTATAGTGACAAATAATGAACTTTTGTTACAATAAGTCCTATTTACTGAGCCACTAAGGTCCTACTTGGAATCGCTTTATCCACTGAGCCACTGCGGCCCCAAGTGTATCTCTCTATCCACTGAGCCACTGTGACCCCACTTGGAATTTACAGAAAACACCAAATCAACAAATCCAATCCAAATAGAATTGTAGAGCCTTACTTATTTGTCTTTCTACTATATTAGTTCAGTGTTATGTTACATGTTCATCAATGTACTTTACATTTTCCCGAAGGAATGAGATATGTACATTTTCCCGAAGGAATGAGATTTTTTTAACGGGATAAAAAGTAGCTTATGTCACTCTCCGGTCCTCCAACTATATCTGTGGCTCGGTTTCGACGTGAAAGATGGGCAAACAAACACAATTTCCCCTTTATGTAGTAGTAAGGATATTGCAGAAATTATTCGAAATCGAACAATGACACCCGGGCTAATGACACTGTAATCTGTGCGACAGAGTTGATGATGGGCACTTTTAACTACTCTTTTTAGGAATTTTTTTGTTAAGTGAGTGTCGTGTTGCTTGTTTGCTAGGTGCAACACAATGGTTTCGGACTTAATACGTGAAATCACGCAAGCAGTGGGGTTTAGAGTGATAACGCTAGACAACATTTTTCGTTAATGTTACAATCACACTCTTTTTGGAGATAACTTTTAGAAACTACACATACACATATTTGTATATTTGTGTGTGTGTCTAGTATAATTATTAGGCATATGATACGATTAGTAGATTGTTTGTTAATATGTAGTGCTGTAAATGTCTATGGAAAAATGCTGCAAATACAGTATTAGGTGTGACATTGTGACTGGCATTGAATAATTTGACATACGTAATAATTAAAATGTACTATGTTCGCTATGGACTATGTTCGCGCCCACTTCACTCCTCCGATAAGCGTAAGATTTCCATGTTGTGTAATGTGTTTAACAGTGAAGTACACGAAATTTAAAAACATTGAAAATTTGAGAATGGTACAAAAGACAATTATTTTCACAATTAAGTGTTTGACATATGGTAGAAGAATGGCTAGCCCTCAGAAAGATATATTGTGGCTGTGAAGTGGTTACATTGATGGGCCATTTCTGTTGTAATCATATGGGCCATACTTGAGCCATTTGTGTTCACCGCCCCTGGGCCTGGTATGGTGCCAGATATTAGCCAACGTTTGGGTGGTGTGGCATCCGATTGTAAACCATGAATGTACCATATGTGTTTCGATACATGGACAGCGACCGACAAGTGCATAACGACAGCGTACAGAGGTCAGGACGGTCACTAGTTAGTTCTGCAAAATGCAGACAGTCATTAATACGTGGTGATATTAATTTCATAATATACTTGGTGATTTTGTTAATGCAAATAAAGAATGTTAGACTTTTTTTATGATGAGCTTGAGTTAGTCTGAATACTGATCTTGGAATCAAAGACAAAGACAACGTTAGATAGATGTATTTATGCAGCTTTGGTTAAGTTGTTCAATAGTAAACAGTCGATTGGTCTTAGTATTTGGCGGTAATACCGCGTAAATAGAAACAATTCGTATTCTTTTGAGTTAAGTATTTCAATAATATTAGAAATGCTAAATTTTGTATGTTTGTTTGTTACTCAATCACAATTTCTTCCTCATTCTGTCCTTTAATACATTTACATGTGAGAATAAGCCCATTTTTTCTTTAATTTACCTTTCAAATAATTTCACAGTTTCGCGTGACGAAAGCACGAACAATGCGATGTGAACCATGAAAATGTTCATTTTGTATAGGGTCGAGGATTATACAATGTGCATACAAGTAGATCTTAAGGAGATCTTTCAAAAGTTATCAGTTTACCTTGAACAGCCTATACAAATGAGCAGAAAGATCTTCATAGGTGGTCTGTTATGTGCATCCTGTTTAAATGCAGCTTGTGTTTTGATTCATAGCCGCAACCATATTTGTTATTGTTCACCTAAATAATTTTGCAGTGCGATGCCACAGCAAACTTTTATTTATTTATTATTTACTAGCAGTGCTCTCGCCCGCTTCCCTGGGCATCTATTTATTATTCTGTATATATAATTAATAATAGCATAATAGCTTTTAATATTATATTTTTATTACAAAATTTCGAATTTGCATTTTAAAAGTAATTACCAAATTTTCTTCGTGATTACAACTTAAAGTAAGAATATTTATTTGAACATATTATTTTACATAGCAACCGCCTGTAACTTAGTTCGATATTTTATTTCATAGGATTTCTTAAGTTTTCATTTACAATACAGGGAGTATATTACTCCAATTAACTTCGTTTTTTTTTTGTTGTAAATAGGAAATATAAACCTCTATTTTCAAAGTTTTTCTCCCATAGGATTGATTAAATTTAAGTTAACTTGTTAGAGCTTCTCTGTATACTATGTTTATTGATTTATTATTTTGTAGTAGCAAAATATATTGGTTTTCTGGAGTTGCGACTCTAGATACCTTGACATACAATTGGCCGTGAGAAAAACATCCCTTGCTCAAATCTATTCCAACAAATTTGAATATTTGTCCCTGGGACTTGTTTATTGTGAGAGAAAATGACACCTCCACTGGAAAATGCAACTTCTTGAAAGGAATAATCAGATCTTTTGGGATCATAGCGATATGTGGAATAAGTGCTAGCTATCCGGCGGGAGGCCCAGTTAAATATTTAATATTATTTCTTCGACAATGTTGTTCCGCAAAATATTTTTTATCAATAGTCTCGTGCCATTACACTTATTAGGAGGGTTTTAAGTGCCATAGTAGCATTATTGGGATACCAATCTTTAATTTGAGTTTGTGTGGCGGCAGGCCAGAAGGATTTAATAAAATTAAAAATTCTTGAGGGTAGTGCACACTGTCCTCAATGTCGGTGACGGTATCAATGAAATCGTAATGTTTAACTTCGCCAGGAACTTATTGTAATATAATTGTATTTATTCTATTAACAGTATCGTTTCTGGAGCTACTATTGCCCTTGAACAGAGCGAGTGATAGTCTCCTTGCAATACATTTCCTAGATTGTGGTATATTCCCTCTAAAAGATGTTCTAATTTACGGACTTAGCGACCCTATTCAGCTTCAAGTTTGATTTAAGCGTTACCCCCATTTGCGCTTGGAAAAGGGAATTTTTAGTCTCCAACCTTTAGAAATTGTTGTGGAAAATTGTTATCATTGTTTTCGCGTAAATGGGCTATTATGAGAGTGCGCAAATTAATGGTTTGAACTGAACCCCATAACGAAGATGATTTTAGACATGCTTTTACAACGTCTGCACGTGTTCCTTTTCCAATGACGGGAAGGGTTTGGGGAAAATCACCAACAAAAATAAAATTGACACCACCCATGAGTACATTTGAGTTTCTGAGATCTTGGAGTGTTCGGTTTACTGCTTCAACATGAGTTCTATGGATAATGGTACATTCGTCCCACATAATTAATGATGTATCGGGTAACAAGTTGCCAAGATGTCCATTTTTACGTATGGAACATACTGCATTTTCCTTCAAAGATAATGTTAGTGGTAGGTGTTAGTGGTAATAATCTTTTTAAATTGGTTATTTAACATAATTAACATTAGCATTATATATATTAAACAATCAAATAAAAAGTAAAATGCTTTTATATGTAATCTAGACAAATTAAAAAAGATTATTTGTAAATTCAATTTTTTTTTCTGTTAGCTTTCCAAAATAAAACTATCTTCGATATTATTTAGTAAGTTGCTCACGGTTACACAAATAATAGAAAAACTCTTGTATACACAATAAACTCTAAATATCACAAAATCACTAACAAATACATTCGCTGAGCATCGATTTAATATTTTTAAAATATTTTTTATAGAAATCTTTTAAATTTAAATTTTAATTAAAAATTAAAAAATTCTTAATTCTTCCTATACTAATACAGGCAGGATGAAAATATGTGTTAGTAGCTAATTAAATTCTTTACAACAATTTTTACTTACATATAATCATTTCCCCGTAATTGTAAGTTAAAGTAAGAAAATAATTTTAACTTTATTTGTACAGCCGTAAATATAAAAAAATATAAAGCACTCAAAGATCAAACAAAGTTTATAAACAATACGAGTATATGTATTCGTTCCTAAAATTGATTTTTGAACGCTACATTTTTAAAAATATTATTTGAAGGAAATTCATAACGTTCTCAGAGGAAAAACGGAGCAATTAAGGAAAAACATTTCTTTGATTTATTAGGTACTGATCATACACGATGAAATACACTTGTATTTATTTTAAGGTGCGACGTAATTGCTAGATTTTATGTAACAATTATTTGCAGTATGCTTTATTAACCTTATCTAAAGTATCTAAAATTATTAATTTTCCAAAGAACTGAAACTACACCTTGCACATTTAACCTATTTTTTTCAGGCGCTTCCAGTATTTAGTTTCCAAACAACATTTCAGTGACACTAGATAGGTGATAGTAACTGGAACAGGGAAAATATCCACTACTTGAAATGTTGTAAATGGACTTACTTGGAAGTCTGTCAACGCAAATGTATCATCGCAATAGACATGAGAGGGAGTCATTTTCCACCACCCCCCCTCTAATTTTCCCAACCGGAACATACTTTTTGTTGGGTATTTAAACCTCCCACAGTCTTAGCTCAAAAACAAATTCCTCGGGGAGGTTCACCAGGTACTGTCAGCAGTAAACGATTTAAATAAAAAAGTAAGTTGGTTGTCTCAAAATTTAGCTTCAAAAAGAGTTAATTGTTTATTGCTATAGTATAAGATTGGTAGTCCTGCGTGATTATTCACAACCTGCAGATAGTTTACAAAATGTATTCTGAAGTAGGTGCTAAAATTGCTTGCTGCTGATCCTAAGCGTAAGCAGCTGTGCAGATATCCATAAGTTTTTTGACATGTTAGTTAATTCTAACAAGACTGTAAGGCCAGGAGTACATGCAACTACAGTTGACGAAACGCTGTTGTAATAAGAGGTTGTAACTGAGTTGAGATATTTTTTAGAAAGTGCTTGATAAATGGTCTTTAGAGTCCTTGGGGATAGAAATAGTAGGAGATAGAGAAGCGACGGACTGCAAAGGTGAGGTAAGCGAGAATACCTGCCATTCACAACAACATATAATGCCTGTTACACACAGTTCACTCTCTTGTACAATAAGGATTACACCTTCTTGTTCTAGTCATGTGGTATATTGTGACTCGCTAACCTGCATGCAAATGGTATGCAGGCAAAGGCTTTCATGCTAGCTAGAATCGTTTAGAGACGCTTCCATCTTTCGTTCACCATCTTGTGCACGTCGTTTGTTTACACTTGTGTTTTATACATTTATGTAGTTCCCGTACAATAATTTATGATGACATCGGTAACATGTGAGTATGAGACGGGTTTTAATTCTTTATTAGTGACGTGTTTGGTTTGTAAAATTTTTTTGTGTTGTGGTGGAAATACGTAACTGGCATTCTGCAACATCCAAGTACTACCACTGTGTGTACAGTATGTATGTGGGACTTGAATACAAGCGGGTGTCCACCTTCTTGTTCATAAAAGATACCCGTCTGTATCAGGCATAATATTCCCACATGCGAGGAACTGGAGTGAACTGTGGCGGGAGGCAAGAGAATTAAACGCTCGTTCCCTTATGTATAAGATGTTAACTGTTAATAGGGCTCGTTTGACCTGCTTAGGATCTACTTTTTTCTCATGCAGTATCCTTCAGCCTCACTTAGCATTAATATTGGCACTGACTGGCTCACTTTGTCGTGCGTCATCTATGTGCAGCAGCTGAATTTCTAGGATAGTTAATGTCTCGGTAATACGCAAGGTCGTGTTCGTTGTGTGTATAAAACTGCACACACTGGCTGCAGTAGCCATACATTCAAACAATTCACTCTCAATACAACGTCAGGTCTTAGAACTAAAGTCTGTTCAAGATAAAGTACTTTAAAAATCAACTCTAGACGAAATCACAGCTCGTACCTGCGTAATTATTCAACGAGCACACTGAGTGAGATGCGCCTAGTAAAGTTGGCAACGATGGAGGGAAAGTAGTTCCATATCTTAACTTCAAATAAAAAGTGTTAGATAACCATTTGTGACAACTTAAATTATTTCTTTCGTTCAGTGTTTTTTTTTAAACTGCATCGGCGTGTGAAAATGAGCAGATTTCTAAAATATTTACTTCTATAAAAATATCCAATGTTCACTTGACGCACGCATGAATAATGCCATGAGGCACTTGACAATATTTATTTTACATAAGGCGGAAGACTACACTGCGTGAATTAAGGCTTTGAAAAGTGCTCGTTTTACCGTGAATAGCCTATATTTTTGTTAATTCGCAACCAACTTAACTGGGAAGGTGCGTAGGTCCTACAGTATGTAGCTATAAGTAGGGATTTTTTTTCAACGTTTAATTTAAGAAGTTTCAAATTCAACGTGAATATCCTTAAATTTATAGCGTTTATTCTCTAAAAGTTATGCAAAATTCATAGATGTTTCCTAAGGCAATATTAAAACAATTTGGGTGCAAATTTGGTATTCAAAACAGTTTTTTTTTTGTAATCTTCGGTATGGTAAACGGTAAAAATCACTGCAAGAAATACTCACATTTGTTACACTGGTAAAAAATTAGTTCCGTTTAGTAATGCATATAATTTATTCTCACGGAATTATCCGTCCCTCACCACACTTGCAAATATATTTGGGGATTCAAAATCCTGTGAAATCTGCTTTGTGCATGCGAATGCACACACGGCCCTTAAATTATTGAATATTATGATCTTACGCGACAGAATTTGTACATGTGGTTCTATAAGCGTTTGAATTTTTCGTTCTTATTCGATAAAAGATTTCTTTTAGAAACGAGGTTTAAAAAATTATAACATCTATTATTAAAAGAACAAAGAAAGCTGCTACTGACAATCAAGAAACGAAAATGTTAGGGCAGATAGTTTTACGGAGAGAATTTTGATAACATGAATAATTTGCATTATCAAAATACTATATTTTGAAATTTACTTAAATCCAGAGCTATTAGAATGAGGTGTTTATTATTTCAACATTTTTAAGAAATTTTTCACACCACATTTTAATTCTAGGATATATCAATACTGAATAAATTTGATACAAAAAAAAAAAAAAAGAAAGAAAAAGTGGAAAATTTAAACTCACTTTTTCTTGGTCACATTGCGGTCAAGAATGCCGACCATTCGCCGCTGTGAATGGAAGACTACCCAGTTGTTGGCGTCGCACGATTTTACGACGCCTAGAGTTGTCGGTATGACTTGTTTCCAGTGGAGTGGAGCGATTTGGTTGGCTCTTAACATCGGGGCCTGGAGAGAGCCAATGAGGGCGAAACGAGGTGAGCATGGAGCGACGCCAGAATGAACGGGAGGGGGAAACGGGAGATCCGCGAGAAAACCCGCCAGATCGCACTTAGAACATTTTTTTAAACGCAACATTCGCAGTTTATATATGAAAAACCTGTAAACAGAAATCAAAGGAAAACTTGTCCTTCTTCTTCTGTACATAAACAGAGCATTTTGAACAGTCTATAAAACGTGATTGGTGTACGGATAACCATATGATTTACCTAACCCAAGTTTCCTAGATCTGTTGTCTGAGATAAGCTAATCACAAGAGTAATGGTTTATGTTTCAGATGCGTGCGTGTGTAACATTTCTGGTGCTGGTGGTCGCTGTCATCATGATATCGGACTGCAGCGCGGAGAAAGATGACGACGACAAGACAGGAGACAAGTGTGGCAAATGTCTGGGCGAGTGCTCTGGCTGGAAGAACGATTGTAACGAGACCGAGTCCAGTACTTACTGCCAACAACAACATCAAGTGTGCGAGAAGTGCAAAAACTGCAAGAAGTCTTAAATCTCCAGCATGTGCAACTTTCTGGCTCTTGTAACTGTACCCCAACGAGATTTTAATTACTTGATAACACATCATTCATTCTGTATTCACAGCCTATAATTAAAAAAAAATTCTACAATGCAAACGAAAGCTGGAGTTTAATTACACGATTCTTCACAGTAAGCTATTATGCTATAGTGCTTATTGTTCCTGTGTGACTAATTAATTTATAATACTGTGGGTAACAACTGCTAACACTAATACACTAATGGTTGTAATATTTTGACTATACCTTGTTGAAATTATGGTTTCTTTTAGTTTGTGAACACAAAAAAAATCTACAAAACTGTAAATATTTGTCATTTACAGCCACCAAAATGTTTCTCGCCAAAAGAGAAACGGGAAGACAAAGAAACGGAAGGCAGAAGGATACGTATAATCGTAGTAGCAGTATTGTGTCGAGGTATTCAAATTTTAATGCAATTTTTGGACTAGGCAAATTTGTGACACGAGAAAGGTCTTTAGTTTCAAAAATAAAAATAATAATTCAAATTTCTTGATTTATTTACAACTAGCTGTTACCCACGGCTCCACCCGCGTGCAAAATATAACAAACAGACCACCAACCAGCGCCTACTCAAATGGCTGGTGGCATATTTTATATATTCCCTAATAAACTGTTAATTTTTGCGAGATGAAAAGTACCCCATGTGCTAATCCATATTATTATCTATTACTGTACAAAATTTCATCGAAATCCGTCGAGCCGTTATAACGTGACTGAATAACAAACAAACATACAAATTTCGCATTTATAATATTATTAAGATACTTACTCAAAAGAATACGCCCTGTTACTATCTATGCGTTATTACTTCCTAAAACTTGACCCTATATACTGTTTAGAATTGAACAATTCAACCAAAGCTACTAAAATAAAACTATTTAACCTTGTCGTTGATCTTTGATACCAAGATTAGTATTCAGACTAACTCAAGCTCATCATAAAAAATCTAACATTCATTATTTGCAATATCAAAATCACCAAGTATATTATGAAATTATCATCACCACGTATTAATGACAGTCTCCATGTTGCAGTACTAACCTGTGGTCGTCCTGACCTCTGTACGCTGTCGTAATGCACTCGTCGATCCCTGCCCATGTAGCGAAACACATATGGCCCATTTATGTTTTACTACTGGATGCCACACCAGCCAAAAGTTGGCCAACAGCTGGCACCATTGCTGGTTCAGAAGTGGCACCACTAACTATCCATACTCTGCCCATACCTGGCCCAGGGATGGTGAACACAAAAGGCCCAAGTATTACCCATATGATTACAACTTAAATGGTCCAACAATGTAATCACACCACAGCCACAATATTGCCTGCTGAGAGATACCCATGCTTCTACCATATGTCAAACACTATATTGTGATAAGAATAGTTTTTTTTTGTATCATTATCAACTTTACATTGTTTATTTTTTTTTTAATTTTGTGTACGTCACTGTTAAACACATTACACAACATGGAAATCTTACGTTTACCGTATGAGTGGAGTAACCGCGAACATAGTCCCTTGCAGTGAGAGCCCAGCATTCTAACCATTATAACACTGTATTTTCTTATATTAAGATTAATTAATTAAGAATATATTTCGACTTATATATTAACTGACACTAATATCATATAAATTACAACAGTTCATAGCCTTAAAAATTACCATGCAAACAAATCTGTTTGTAAAAAAGATGCACATAAAAAATATACTGTAGTTGATAGAAAACTTCATACCTAAAACTCGCTTAATAACAAAGCCCTGCCTTGAATGCAATTTCTCGCAGTATGTAAGTCACCTGGATTTTATTCGTCTGTTTTGAAATGCAATTGCCATATACGAATATTTGAGCGGAGTAACACAACAAAGGCCCTTCATATTAATTTAAATTCTCCTTTTAATTATATGCAGGCGTACATTTTAATTATTACGTATGTCAATTTATTCAATACCAGTCACGAAGTCACACCTAACACTGTATTTACAGCATTTTGCCATAGATATTTACACCACAACATATTTACAAACAATCCACTAATTATATCATATGACCTATAATTATATTAGATAAACACACACAAATATACAAATATGTGTGTGTGTAGTTTTAAAAGTTATTTGCAATGGTGGGAACCATATAAATTCCCATAATAAGCCAAATTTCTCCACCAAACGGCCTTTCTATGTACGACTCCAAGGCCATCAAATGGCCTACAGATGGTTATCCATACATTCACCAGCAATATTTATAGATAATATGCGGCCATTTCTAGAATACGGTTTTAAAGCCATTTATGGACCGTTAGTAGTTCACCTATTATAAACCACCAGTTTCATTTACATCAGCATTTAATCGGTGTGCCATAAATGGCATGCCAAATCTCCTTGTGCCAGCAGTTAATCATAGCAAGGCCAGTTGTGTAGATCTATGAGTATTAACTGTCAGCATTAAAATCACAGTCGGCCAACTGTGGCTTCCTACATGAGTGGTATTACACAATAATTCCACTTATAGTCCATTCACGGTTACTTCACACTTTTCTGAAGCCCTTCTAAAGTTCTACTTCCAGAATATTCCTCCACCTTGAGCAAAATAAGCTTATTTAAGTCTAGAAAATTACACCAAAAGGCAACGTGCCGAATTTGTGTGCACTTAGATGTGATGATATTTTGCATGATAATTATTTCTTACTAGGCGCTACCTACACACATGTTTTCTCACTATTATTATCATATTTATTATTAATTAATTATTATAATTAATAAATAAAATACAGGCCAAACTTCTATTTAACGGAAAATAAGGTACTTTCATGTTAACAGAGGTATAGAACGCTTATTATACATGGTATATTTAGGAAATACAAACTAAACAAGTCTTAAATGGGTTGCTTTATCAAAACGTCGAAATGTGTGAAGAAATCGCGAACAGAATAGACTATCCACTGTAAATGCTGTTATGTACCCACTGTACAAATATTAAGCTGCATCACTGTTAATCATTTACTAAGAACAATCTTCCACATGTGCGAGTACGGGAAAAAGCGGCACGAGTAATTCACACAAAAAGGTCACATAAATCAGCAGGGCTATAGGCACTGCATGAATAATGCTAAGGAAATGTATTTGTCCATAACTAATTTACTTAAAAAATAAATAAAGGAATGTTTTGGTTTCTGTATTATTGCATATGAGTTGCATTTTGGTTTCATCTGTCTTTTAAAGTGTTCAATATGCTGTGTAATTATTTGTTTGCTTTCATGCGTGGCTCATGTTTTAAATGATTTGTGTGCCCTTCGCTGAAGCAGCCATGCCAGATCCTGTCAGACTTGACTCACCTGCGGACCTATTTGGATGCTTATATCATGTTAAGGAATTTAATCTTAGTAACTAACCAATAACCATGTGTTGTCAGATTAATTTCACTGTGTCGTTTTCGGCCTGGCCTTTCCTCGTTCGTCGCTTCATTAATTACCACCAGCATAATCTTAATCCCACTAGAGTCTTGTTACACACAAGCTTAGCAGGTATTGTGGTACTGGAACTTAAGACGTGAATGACGTCACCACACTGCATAACGCCAACCAGCTGCAATTGTAAGGTATTTATTTCTTAACCTGTACACTACTAATTGAAACGGGGCATGGCTTGAGATGTGTGGAAATATAATGCAGCATGCAAACATGTCATCCTAAAACGAATGATGTGAGATAAGTTAAGTGTTGTGGTAATTTCCCTCGAAGTAAATATGAACATCTGGTTAATCCATTATATGAAAATGTCATTAGACGATAAGCGGCATAGCGGCTGGTGGTCAGTTAGCTAAAATATTTGCTCAGCGCAGATATTCAGAACGGATAGACTTCTTTCTGTTTGTATTTGTGACTGGCTTCGTTGTCGATATGATTGCTATGGTAAATGGTTTTATTTGGTGGCTTGATATATTTAATGGTACAACATTTAGCATATTTTCCTGGTGTCGGTCGTCAATAACAAAGTTGCCACTGACCTGGCAAGTCAGAGAATATATGGAAATGTTAGGAAAATGACAATAAGTACGGGAAAATCAGGGAAATGGCATTATGATCAGTAAAATATGAAAAAGTTTTAATTATTATCCAATAAAGATTAGTTTCTCACTTCACAACAATTTTGAAACTGGAGATAAAATTTGTTATCTGATGAATCTAATGAAGTGCAATCGTTGTGTTATTCTTACGTGAATTATTTGGCCATTCTTGTTACTAGTTATATAAAAATTGCAATAATATTCGGCTGCGGGCATGCATTTAGTTAATTTTACTGTTGGGCACGGTCATCCACAATTAAAATAGTACTTTGTTATTAGTTTCCCCTAAATTTGTCGGTGCATGAGTTTTAAGTTAGAGAATATGATAACTTTAGAATATTAAACACACGGTAATTCGTCGTACAATAAGCGACAGTATACAGTGCTTTGTTTTATTTTCTGGAAATGTATACTTTCGAATGAAATTATAACTTATGAGACATATTGAAGCGTAACAAAGCAGTAACAGTAAACACAGTGGCAATCTACTTACGTATCACGTAACAACTGAATCATGTAGGTGTATGTGCACGTACCGGGATCCCTTAGAATTAGTGAACATGCACGTGTACACCATAGCAATAATTGAGCAATAAAAAGGGTGAATATGAATATTAACACAACCCAAGAACATATAGGTCCCTGTGTTAGGCCTAGGAACATCTATTACTGTCCCTTTTAGACGCATTAGATTTCAATTGTTTATTTGAGAAGTGACTGAAAAAGTGTAAGTTATAAGGAATATATGAACATACAGAAATGATCTGGTAAATAACCTGTGAGGTAATAATAGCCCTTTCCACCATAAGCAGCAGGCACCTGTAGGCAGCAAGCACTCAGATGAATTACAAACCTTGTGTTAGCTCTGCCGGTGCACATACCATTTGCATGTTGGCTTAAATACAACTTAACTCTTAGTCACATTAGGAAAAATGCAATTGCCGTAGAACCGAGAGGAAGAGCACGAAGCAACTGCATTTTAAACACACGTAATTTATCACGTTTGATTTCACCATAAAATACATTACTAAAATTTATGTTTTCCAGTATTCAATTTACTAATGCTGAAATAAAGTTAAGCTTGAACACCCTGGATTGCAATATTAACTAGGAAATAAAGAAAAATGCCCAACTGCCGTTGGGCATTTCTAAAATGCGCGGTACCCATTAACAAAGTGTGAAAAACCTGAAATATATTTATAGCTCTAGGTTCAGCGTAAGATTAAAAATTCCGAAATTATACAGTTTCTGGACCAAACAAAATCATGCATTAATATACTTCGTGACACTCAGGGAAACCATTAAACTTTTCCATAGAGTTCCCATAGTTAAAGACTGCCTTAAATCGTGTTTACTATACATTTCAAACTAGTGTCATTTCAGACCTTCCGGAACAAATAGAAGTTACGGGTTTCGCCATTACTAAACTAGAAAACACAAATTATTCGTATCTGTAGTAGGTTGCTGCTTTCGTAGGAATCAAATTTATTAAGCAGGAAGAGTAAAGGATGCTGTCTCCTCCCGCTGCAGGTACAAATCAGTGTGTAGGGCGTTTTCATATGGGAACCAACCATTCACGGACCAACGTCATAACCTATACCTACCTCTTAATTATACTCTACGCGAAAGCCGCTTCATCACAACACTTCTTAATGGCGGATTCCATTTAATCTCAAAAGCAGACAGAGGGAGTGTCGGACATCATAATAACTAATTTCACACCTAAGCTTAGACCACTCTGGGCGAGCGTACTGATGCAGACCCTACGTCGTCGAAAGGTGATGGCGGAGAGAGAAATCTTCCTCACTAACTGGCGCTTGTTAACCCTGTCCTATATTGCCAGGCAATATAAAATTAAAGTAGAAGTTTGTTGATTTGTTGTACTATCGTGTTAAGGGTAGGTTGTGGAAATGTCAGGGACGTTTTGCATTTTGTCAAGTAGAGTCGGGGGAAGTCAGGGAAGTTAAATCATGGATATCGGTGGCAAAGCTGAATGACTGTGTGGCGTGGCCGTTGCCAACTTTGACTTCATCAAAGATTGTAAACACCTATGCTCTACGCCCCTTTTGATTTCCAAAAGCTTGAATGATTGCATATTATGGTAAAACAACAAAATATTTTCTTGCACGGCTGACCAAAATTTTTATACAAATTGACATGTGTTTATCCTAAAATAAATTGCGAGGTTTTGCTAAGATACTCAATTCAAATTTAAGAAGTGTAAGTGTAAATTTTTGTTTTAAAATAGATCTTTGCACGGCTATGAGGAAACGGAATTTTATTTTGAGATGTATTTGACTCATAGGATTTCGAGTGTTATAGGTTCCCAATATGCTTGCGCACAATATATATATAATATATATATATATATATATATATATATATATATATATATATATATATATATATATATATATATATATAATCACGTTACTGTAAACAGACTGCTAAAGCCTGCCTCGTAAATTTTACAATTATGTGTGGTGGACCCATTTCCATGGCCAGTGCCACAAAAGAGCAAATACAAGTTGCCACATTTTTTTCTTAATATTTGTGAAGTGTTTGACCGTGGTGATGTCGCAGTCGACTTTGGTGCCCAGTGTTTCAGGAACTGGCACATATTATCATACGGATTTTGTTCGTCGACTATTGTAAAATATTCTTGGGATATAGCGGAAATTTTCTTGATTTCCTCGTGACACATGTCATAATATAGGGCATCGTATACCACGGCCTCGTTTCACTTTACCTTGCATTCGAAGTACTGTACAAGCATCTGGTGAAAAGAATGTAATACTTCCAGGATATTTAGCTGTTGCTTTGCATGGCTCTTTCCTGCAATACTGCGGCAACAGTAAGTTTTCAAACGTTACAATAAAATCAGAATTCAGCTGTGATGCTAGTCACTGGAAAACTAAATCGAAACCTAACAATGGTTGCTTACTTTGTATCATTTCAGTAGAACCTTAAGAAAATAAACATTTTAGAAACTTTAAGTTTATACAAATTTTTAATTTAAGGCACTGTGATATCAGTAGCAATATAATAAGTGCTCAACTTACCAATGAATACTAATTCAAGCACTTACAATGCTGTTAGATGAACATCTGTTAAACAAAATGATTAGCAATAAACTCAAGAATAATAAATCACTCTATTAATATTTTTCATTAAATTTTTGAGCACTAAATTAATTCAGAAAATGTTTAACCGGTACGACATTTATTCCACTTGGTACCAAAATGGGCGTGTTCCTCAGTGCTTTCAGCTACACAGTACATGATGGCTGCCCATTCCCTAAACCCTTGCATACATGTTTTCGAGATGGATTTATTTCTCATTTTGCTTGTTTTTATAAACGCCTTAGACTGACTAAAACAAATAAAATCGAAAACTTTGTAAAAACCCACAAGAATCTGCGCATGTCTTTAACAATATTTTTTATTTCAATAATCAAATTTTATACATTTTCAATTATGGAAACTATTGATACGAAGTAGATGATTTTGGAATACCTTCAGTGATTCTGTGTGCATTGTCAGTATTACAATCAGAAATAAATATTGCGTGAATATGGTTCTTACATATTATAATTACCGGCAGTGTCCACCCTGTCACAAGACCAGGATTAGAAAATTTAGTAACTCTTTGGAATAATTATTGAGTAATATATGGGATGGAATAAAACATTTTGGTTACATAATTCTTGAAATTAATTATGTATGGTATCTATATTTGATTTATTAAAATAAATAATAATTTATAATATAATATAATTATATAGATAATTTTTATAAATCATGCTGATCATTAAAACATGTTTGTCCAACTGGGGATACACAAGCGGTTAAATATGCATTGAATAAAAAGAAAGTATAAAATATATCTTAATTTGGATATAGCGTGGGAAATAGTAGAAAATAAAGACTTTACTGCATCTTCAGTGAAATTTTGAAAATCATAAATGTCATAAAATTACTGCAGTATTTAGATATTTGCAATTTTCAGAAAACTGGTTCAAATATGTTTTTAACAGTTTTAAAATTTTGTTCATGAGAGTTATTTATAAACACTGATAATGAATTGTTTTGTTATTAACTTACAATTGATATAAACAAAATGGTTGAAGCAAAAACTGTTTTTGATATATATTAACATATCAAATATATGTGTTAAACTGTTTTGTCCAAAACTGTTTTGTTATAAGTTAGTAAAATTTGCAAAAGTAATTTAATTTTTACTTTTTGTGTTAACTCTTCAACAGGCTACAATATTAATTGAATGAATTTATAATTCTAAAATGTTTATTTTACACTTGTGTAGTTCCACTTTTATATTACTTTTGAAAAACTAATTCGAAACATTTCGAAATATGGTTGTCAATGCTTCATTCCGGTGGTACGCGCCCTTAATGCTGAAGCTAATTCATATTTATGTATTTCAGAATGTGTTTGTAACGGAACAATGACATCCGGGATAGTGTCTAGTTGTACGAATATATGATACCACTGCAAAAACCGTCATAGCGATAGAATTGTGCCTTATAGCAATGACTCCTACTAAGACGATCTGGGTTCGCTTACAGGTAAGGTCGTTCCCGGATTTTCAGATACGGCAATCTTGCCAGGCGATACCGCTGGTCGGTGGGTTTTCTGGGGGATCTCCCGTCTCCCCGCCTCTTCATTTCGGCGTTGCTTCATACTCACTTCGCTTCACCCTCATCGGCTCAATCACCAGAGTGTTTAAGCATGGGTGGGCCACAGTGAATTCTTCCGCACAGCTATCATCGCCGACACACGACACAGCTATCATCCCCGCGGTCGGGCCCCCCGACAAGTGACCACATTAAAGAATAACTCTGTTGTCGTGTAAATGTCTGTGATGTCGAAGCTTACTTGGTTTTCCAATAATGGATTATATGTGCAGATGTTAACATTAACGTAAAATGTTGTCTAACGTTATCACTCTAAACCCCACTGCTTGCGTGATTTCACGTATTAAGTCCGAAACCATTGTGTTGCACCTAGCAAACAAGCAACACGACACTCACTTAACAAAAAAATTCCTAAAAAGAGTAGTTAAAAGTGCCCATCATCAACTCTGTCGCACAGATTACAGTGTCATTAGCCCGGGTGTCATTGTTCGATTTCGAATAATTTCTGCAATATCCTTACTACTACATAAAGGGGAAATTGTGTTTGTTTGCCCATCTTTCACGTCGAAACCGAGCCACAGATATAGTTGGAGGACCGGAGAGTGACATAAGCTACTTTTTATCCCGTTAAAAAAATCTCATTCCTTCGGGAAAATGTACATATCTCATTCCTTCGGGAAAATGTAAAGTACATTGATGAACATGTAACATAACACTGAACTAATATAGAAGAAAGACAAATAAGTAAGGCTCTACAATTCTATTTGGATTGGATTTGTTGATTTGGTGTTTTCTGTAAATTCCAAGTGGGGTCACAGTGGCTCAGTGGATAGAGAGATACACTTGGGGCCGCAGTGGCTCAGTGGATAAAGCGATTCCAAGTAGGACCTTAGTGGCTCAGTAAATAGGACTTATTGTAACAAAAGTTCATTATTTGTCACTATAAACACGCGCGTTAAACCGCGGGTAAAAGTTATATATATTTAGATGCACCGCGATTATGTAACGCGACGAGGCTAAGTGTCACAAAACTTCTTTATTTATCCCCATAAACATGCACGCGGAGCAACGGATAAAAGATAGTTCAATATAAATATGTGTTTCAACTCCAGCTTCAGGAGCATGTGCCATCAATGCGAAGCATTGTCGGGCAAGTCACGCATGCTTCCGATTAATTTTATCATTATGTGTGTGACTATATATATATTATTATTATTATTATTATTTCCTTGGTCTTGACTAATAAGATTTGTAACGAACATCTATCAAGTAAATAATTTTACATTTAGGTAGCAGAGTCGATGTAGTTTAAAATGTATATGAACTACATAATTCTCAGTACGTATTTGATATTTTTTTAATTTTTATATTTTATTAATAATATTTTTAAGCAATTATTTATTAGCATTATTTTTGTTGTGTATATAACTTCAAAACGAATTTTTGCATTTTACAAAATTAAAAAGAAAAACTTAGTTAATATTTTGTTTATACTTAGGTATTTTAAAAATATTACTCAAAAATATCTTTATTCGAAAATTGTGATGATTTTTTTTTCTTTCACAGTATTAAAAACTATTACATTTAATTTTTTTTTCAATCTAATTTAATTTTTATTTGTTAGTAATAGGGTTTTTTTTGAACTATTATTTAATGACAAATAGTCTAATTATTGCATGTTTTGATAAATACCGATATTAATTTATTTTGGAAAAGAATGCTTTGTTTTGAAGGCAGAAAGAAAAGTGTGCAAGAAAAGTCATTACATATTGACTTTAAGGTTAAGAAAAATGTATAAAAATATTTTTTTCTTTGAAAATTTAGTTTTTAAGTATGAAAATTCGAAAATAACAGCTATACTTATTTTTAAAAAAAAACTACATTGGTATTCTAGGCATGCTTTACATTAAAACATCGTATATCTTCTGAAAGTAAATTGGTATAATGGAGCTGAGATTTTTCATACTTTATTCTTGGGGAAAATCTGAAAATCTGTATTAATGAGTATAGCAAAGCATTATGATGTTAAGATCACAGACCAATAAACTAAATGAGAAATATGTAGTATAAACAAGTAATTTGTTGCGAGCAGTTTGATCCTTGGAGTATAAGGAGAGAAGAAAGCTTCGCCAAATTAAGTATAAAAAATTGCCTTAAAGGAATACTGTAAGTCACCAAAAATTTGTTTATTTTGAAATTTTGATTTGGTTTTGAAATCTTTCCTCTCACAGTTCTGCATTTTTGGGGAGGGGAATTATTAATTTTTAATTTTTTTTTTACTGATTAACAGGTTTTGAAATTAAATTTGGTATAGACATCTAGAGAGTTAATTAAATGGTATTTTTAAGTACGTGGTTTGCCGCATCCTTGTGTGTGTAAAATTATGATTAAGAATGTCATGTTATATTGATTTTGGCTGCAGGAAGATAATTGCTCGAAAGAGAAAAGGACAGTTGTTGCTTGAACAAGTTATGAAGACCGCCTTTACAGGCAAGGTGTATATTTTTTATGGGGTTACAGTAACATCATACTTATTTTTGGTTTTGGTTTTATTTATAAGTTTTTTCATTTTAAAAACTACTAGGGTGGCAATTTCTGTAGTCAAAGAAGATTACAAGTAGGTACATCTATTTAAATATAAAATTTCCGCAACCAGAATTGTAGTTGTACACTAGTGAAACTATAATTAACAACACGCCTTAGGAACACATAATCTGCCCCAAAGTTGGTACACAAGATGGAGGAGGAGGTGGTATGTGCGATTGATCACAATATCAAGTCCGCGAGACAGTACTGCACATACAGCAGGCACCCTAATAAGGAGAGTGACCAGCCCGAACCATGCAGGGGTTTAGTGGAGACGGAACGCGCAGAACGACACCCCGGGCACTGCTTTGTGACTGTTTTATATTGCCCAAGCATGATGTATTTCTAGTCGGTGATAATTATTAATTTCTACTAGGACTTATAAAAACAGAACCACAACGACCGACAATGCTTGAAGTTTTATTGGCGTGCACGTTTCCTTTATAATTACAAGGGATGACATGTTATTTTATAGAATGGCAGGATAAATTTATAAGTTAAAACACTAGGTTGATAAGTTACCATCAAGGTATAGTTTGCAATATAGTTAAAACTCGTCTCCCTAAATTGATGCTGTTGGAATCTTTGCAGCGCACCCCTACGACCTCAACCCTAGTATTGTCTTCTGTTTCAGCGCCTGACTGCCTACTCATAACAATGTCGAGATTTGTTATGATTTTCAATTCGGTTGCATGGTTATTAAAATAAAATATAACATATAATAATTTTATGTCAAATGTTCCGGGACAGCAAAGTTTACTACTACGCTACGGCCCCCAAGGGTCACATGCGTAGCAATATACAAATTGCTGAATGTATGCCTGTGGCGCGGAATCGTTCGCTTGCTGTGCTTCTTGGTTGCAGGTGAGCGATGGTCGTTGCTGGAATTGTGCTGTATGTCAGGAGCCGTCTCATCATGTCCCATACATGCTCCACGGGGCTGAGTTCTGAAGGCTAGAGTAACATTTGTATACCGTGTAGAACAGGCCGTGTTGCCCTAGCGACATGGGGACGCATGCTAATAGTGACGAAATGTTTATTCTTGCAGTGTGTCGAGATATGGTCGGAGAACAGGATTGACATCAGGGATATACGATGCACTCGACATTCTCCCCTGAATGAATATCTATCGGAGGCGATTGGTATGTGTACATTATGCTCCCTCCCCTCCCCCCTGCACCGTTATTCTAGGCGTGGGTCTATTATGATGAGTGCGAATACACGATTGTGTGTTCCGCTCACCCGCACGTCTTCTCCCAGCACCGTTTGAGACCTTACGACGATGAGCTGTTGTCAGGGGTAAACACGTCCGAGGAACACGAGAACGCAAACCTACCACCAACAATCGTTTGTTTATTGTTTGAGCAATCACACAAGGTGGGATGAGGGAAGTGCACAGTGGTTCAACTTGCACGTGTGGTAGTCGTTCTGTCAGCCAAGGCGGCCCGAATGACTTTTCTGTCCAGGCGTTCATCAGTGCTGTGAGGTGACACTGGTGGAGTTGGATGGCTGTGGGTATATTCTGTTACCCATCTTCTCCAACACTGATGGATCAGAGACACGTCACTCCCCACGTCAGTGGAAATTCTACGAAGGTGCAGCCACCATCGCAGAGTCCCACTATACGACTACGATCCAAGTCACTTAACTATTGAGTCGGGTCTCGTCGTCGTATTCAAGGAATTCCAGACACACTATGTGATACTCACGTATTGGAATCGCACAGCCAACTCCACTCGTCGTGTTCTCAGATGACCTGCGATAAGACAATTTGTATAATGTTTACAGACCCATGTAGGCGAGTGGTGGTCTTCCACTAACGATCAGGACCTCTCCACATGAACGATTCGTGTAGTAAAGCCCATTTGTTTTGGACGATGTTTACTATGTATTCTTCAATGCCTTTCCACTAGTGTAGTTTCGGGATTTCTATACACAATTGTAGCAGACCTTACCTAACCTGACAACTAACATAGGATTTTTCGATGAATCACAGAAGTGGTCAGCTTACCTGTGATTAATGGGTATACCCGGTTTAGGCCGCCAATATATATTTTATGTGGAATAAATAGAAATGCATCATATCTTAGCGTCCGAGATTCACGAAAGAATCTAAAGTAGTTCAATAAGTAAAAAGATAATCGTTTCCAAAATATACATAAATTATGTTTTATGACTTTAGAAAGTCTTATTTTCAAAAATTAACCTTAGTTGTTGGTAATGGCATAAAAAAACAATTCAAGGTTGCATTAAAAATTTTCCTTAGCGTAATACATACATAAACACGTATATATTCTAAGACAAGTTAAACTCGAATTTCATACGATGTAGCATTTTCATGATAGGAAATTCGAATACATGCATGCATGTAAGGTATATAATAAATTCTGAATCAAATAACATACCTACAAATCGTGAAAATCGCTCGGATAATCTGTATACGTGGGTTCTCTTCGCTTCCTCTCCATTTTGTTTTAAAGATTAAATTTTCAGGGTTCCCGGTTTACACAAAGTGACTAAAACGCTAGCGTGTCAGTCGGACACTGAAAACAAAGATTAATTCTTACTGTAGGTTTTTACTGTTCAAGTTTTCATTGTAGATAACCAAAGCTCAAGCGTCGGTTTCAAGGAAACTTTATAAAATGCTCAGTATTTGGCTGAATGGGAAGGACTAGCTGCTGAACAAGGATATCATTGGTCGAGCTTATTTTGAAATATGGTTATTATAACTGAAATTACTGTTTCCAATTATTTAGCATAGAACGGAGTTCGAATTAACCGAACAGGATAATTTTTGTAAAGGGAAAAATGCGACGAGAAATTTAAGCGTTTCTAATTAATTAAAAAGATGAGTTTTTCAACCAAGGACTATTAAAAATATAAATTTTTCTTTTGTTATCCGGGTGCTTTATTTTCACATTTTATTGCAATAATTGTAATCTTACACACAAATTAGATCAATGTTTCAAAGAATGGCGAAGGAAGACTACTCAGACTTGTCATCTTTTTCATTTTTGCAATCCTCGCATCTCTTCTGTGCGTCTTCGCAGTCGGAAGAAGAGTTCTCGTCCTCATCGCAGTCTTCTTTCCAGTCAGAACATACGTCGTAACATTTACCACACTTGTCATCACCATCTTTTTCCTTTTCTTTCTTGCAGTCCTCGCATCTCTTCTGTGCGTCTTCGCAGTCGGAAGAAGAGTTCTCGTCCTCATCGCAGTCTTCTTTCCAGTCAGAACACACGTCGTAACATTTACCACACTTGTCGTCGTCATCCTTGTCATCGCAGTAAACGAGAGCAATGGTAGCTGCGAACATCGCCAGGAGGACTATGAATGACCGCATCTGAAACATAATAAAAATAAATCATTGAAAATCTTGCTCTTTATACTTCTCGGCGGATAAATTATCTGGTTATTTTTCATTAATGCCATTTGTTCTACTTTTAGTTTGTGCCCTGATTGAGCTGTATAGTTAAATTAGTACTTAAATGTTAGTTTCCTTGTGTAGCAAATCAATGGCTTTAAAGAAATATTTGAATGGATATACAGTGGAATATAATAAATGAATAGCTTTCCCAGTTAAGGTTGTCAGTCATGCCTATTTCACCATTATTACTAAAAATCATTCCTTAAACTTTTGTATAGTACTTATTGCAGTCGACTACTCATGTCGTAAAGTATTCACGAAAACTAAGGAAAGAATACGAAGTATCTGAAGAAACTTTCCGTCTTTTCTAACAAAATTAAGAGAATTAGAGAGGTGTCATATACGACAATGGCAAATGGTAATGAGCGAATGTCCCATCCACATCAAACTTTCACCTAACTGGCGCATCGTATATGCAGAGTGTATCTAAATTCGACTGACAAACTTGGGGTGAAGGTTAATCACGAAAAAAGAAGTTGAAAACATATATATGACATATGATCTAAAAGTAATTCTAAGGAAGGTACGCATTTTTGAAGTTGCAGTGGAAGGAAACGTCTATTACAGTACCTCTGTAATGTACCTCTCTCCGAAATCTTCCCGTCCCTTTAATAGCCACAAAGGGCGTTATTGGGTGTTGTGCTTGTCTCACCTGCCAGGTATTGGTAAATATTATTTTGAAAGTAAAAAACGAATTATTCTGAAACGGTAAGATTTGGGATGTTTACTCAAGGGAACATTTTTGTTTATTGTGATATGAGGATTAATATATTAATCCTTTAAATCCAAAGTATGCTATGGTGACATGGATGTTAGTTCGAAATAGGGGTAGCAAAAGTGATTATTTACATGAAATAATTCAATTACAGCGACAAGTGTTGTGGAGTCTGAAGATCTTTGTTCAGTTAACATTACCCAGACATTCATTGTTCCATCATACATATTGTCACCAATATTTGCAATTAACAAGTGTTCCAGGTCCAACTTCAAACATGTGTACCACCCATAGTATTCACTTTAGACCATTAGTTGTATATATATATTCTCAACTTATTTTTTCGTGATTAACCTACAGCCAAAGTATGTTGGTTGAATTTAGATATATCCTTTATAAAATATTCACTTACCCTCGCCATGTCAAAACTAACATTTTGCATAGCTATAAAATACGAGCGGTTGTATGGATTATATTAACTCTGCAACAATTCTCATACATAAATTGTTTTTGTCTGGTCAGACTAAGCTTCGATAACAGAATTATTAATTCTTAATTTGAGAAATTTTCAAGCATTTGTGAGTCTCACAATTTGTCATTAATAAGTTAACCTTTATGTGAAGGATTTTGAATTCAAAAGTTCTCACTTTAAGGTGAATAGCCAATAGGTGAGCTAACTCTGGAGCAGGCTACAAGAGCTGCCCGTGTGAGAAGCAGCCTCACTAAAAATTTCTCACTGCCACTTTTAGTGACTGTATCTCGGCTTTTATGGTCACAACAAAGCAGACTTTGAGGGCGAATTTCTGTCTCTTGAGTTCGAAACGTTACTCGAATGGAAGAGTGGTAGGCATTTTATGAAAACTTATTTCCTTCTCTCTCTCTCTCTCTCTCTCTCTCTCTCTTGTCTCTATGTATCTCCCCCTTGCCCCTTTCCGTCACCGGTTCATATCCAGGGAAGACTGAGGCATCGATTACATACTTTTTTACTCCATTCCCACCACTTCGAACAACTTGGGCAATCTATGCCAGTTATTAATTATTTATAATATTGTTAAATTTTTAACGTCGCTCAATCCCATTGTCTAAAGATGAGGTAGACTGATCTCGCTGGCTGCGCACAACCAATCTCCGTGTCCCAACAGGGAACTGCTTGTCTACCAACACGTCTAGCGATAACAGCATGGTTTGGTTTTTAGGTTAAAAAATTCGATTGTAAACAAATACTCTGAGATGTATGTGTACTTCTTCTGACAAATTTGTAGTACAGTTTGTTTTAATTCAAATTGATAAAGGTAGTTTATTCATACAATAGTGCTTGTCATTTGAAAATTATGATGTAAACAAGCACTTTCATTACTGTTGACCTTGTGACTTTGACAGTTATGTATGATTGGGGTAGGTCAATATTGGGTACGTGCGCAGAAGACGAATAAGCGGTCTACTTCATTTTTAGTGTATGTTCAATCCTCCTAACATATTGTATGGCAATTATTTAAATATTTGTCGAATCACTTCTAAACTACATAATAAAGATTGTTTAAAATTATTTTCGTTTTCTGAACTTTTTAGTAGTCACGTTACTAGAATATGTTAAAATGACGTCAAATATTATCGTAAGTTAGTGAATAAAAGCTCAGGTTTGTTGGAAAGAATATGTAAACAAACGACTTTGACATAGTCATAACACGTGATTTTGACAGTTATCTAGGTGAATAGGAAGTTTATAGTTCTGGCAGTTCTGTTTACAAGAAACCAATTAAATGGCGCAGTACCAAGATGGTTTACTGTGCAGCTCTAATATTCACACTTTATCGAAAATTATGTACTAAAATATTAACCGTCAATATGAAATATTATTTAATCGCGTGTATTAAAACCTCAATAGGAAAATATGATATTGCGATTAATTTCACTAACCACGCTGTCTGCAAAAATAAGCTATTTAAATACTGATCCTGCTTAGTTTTGTCATTTTTTTTGCAAATAAAAAGGAAATTAAATATTGTTTCGTGGTAAAGAGAGGTTGCATTTCTTATCATACTTTCTTGTTTATTTGTTTTTACGAAACATGTTGGATTGAAAGTCACAGGCATGGAAATTATGCAATGTACGCCAGACATAATCGAAAACACTTCCGAATCCTTTTCGCACCTTAGAAATTTGAACGTTGAAAAATTCTGTAGTTAATTTCTAGGTATTTATGTATAAGTATAGCCAGAATTTTAAAACAAAGTACATAATGATATATATCGAGTCATTGAACTATAGAGGAGTTTTCGAAAACACATTTAATCCCTTTACGCCCTCTAAGTGATTTATTTTTAAGAATCTTTTATTTAATTCTAAGCTGTTATAATATATGTAGCGTTTTGAAGTACGGAGAATAATTATATATTTTCGCAAGAGTGTGCTATTAAGGAGAGCTCCAAAACACAGTATACCCCTTTTTCACTCCCTTAGGGGTTGAATTTCAAAAATCCTTTGATAAGTTCCTATGCAATTGTAGAGGCTACATTGAGGTGAAGAGCAGAGCGGTATATCAGAGGATTAATGAACTATTGAGGGGTCCTTGAAAACATATTTCACTCCTTTCCAACCATCTTGGGGGTTATATAAAAAAAATATTTCAATTGATTTTTAGGTATTTGTATACTCTACCTTTTGACGCTAAGAGTACAACGTCATCTCTTGTGGTTAATGAGCTATTAATAAGTCCTCTAAAACACATTTCACCTCTTTTAACATTGTAAGGTGTTAACTTTTGTAGAAATCCTGAAATTTGCGTGTAGTTATTTGTATAGGCTACATTTTGAAGCTAATATGGAAACGATAACTAATTTGGTTAATGAGATATCGAGTCGTACTCAAAACACATTTAACTCCTTTTCACTGCCATTAAGAATTGAATTAAAAAAATCAAAATCTTATTGGGAATCTTAAGGGGAAGCCACCTCAAAATTTTCATGAATTTGCCTGTTTTGAATTTTGGACTGTGCGTTGGCGAGCGCGTGGGTGGGTGAGTCAGTTAGTCGGGACACTTTTATTCTATATATATATATATATATATATATATATATATATATATATATATATATATATATATATATATATATACACGTTGTTTAATTATTTTATAGCAAATTTTCTATATATTATTTTATATTATGTGCCAAGTTCTCGCGATCATCACTAATGTTTACGAAATAATGAACTTTCGAAACTGTTGCAAAACTCGGTAGATCCGTTTTCTGGAAAAATTTGGTTATCACTACCATCTTATTTTATGCATGGCCCTCTATGGTCTAGTGTAATAAAACAGGCTTCGAAACAGTTCTATCACTTTTTAATTGCCACCAAAATTCCGGTACAAATGCAGAACTGTGTGTTTCAATCATCTTTACGGTAGCAATAACATTTGCATCCATCCCTTTCGTAGTGTGATTACAACCACAGCGTAAATATACCTGCAGAATATTTACAGTAACAAAACCATCTGTATTGAAAAAGATGCATAACATGTCATATCAATACATTGCACAGGTGTGGTGCCTAGTGAGATATTAACAGGAAACTACCGTTTTCAGTGTTTTGGATATTTTGGAAATCCATATTTCCATTTGTGTGAGTTTTCTATACGTAGGTGGTTATATTAGGTGACAGACTGTGGACTGAAAAGTTATCCCTTTTAAACCAGCAATAAATGATGACATCTTAGTATGTATTTAATATAAATGATTATTGGATACCTTATACTTCTAGTCAAATTTGAAATAGTTTCCAATAAAATACTACGTACATACTGGAATACATCATTCTTCCAGAACTAGTATGGCATGTGTTGGTCTTGTTGTTGCTTGTTTCATACATTTGTGGAACTACACAAGAAAAACTCTTATTAGCATATTACATGTGTTTATAACTAATTTGAGATGCGAAATTCGGTAAGTGAAATCTTATTTTTGCAATAACTCCGACAAGACACAAACAACATTTGTGAAATTTTTTTCAAATATTCTTGGCTATCAGATACAGCTACCACCAAACCACCAGTTTCTTAAACCTAAACCATAAAGCAGTTCACGTTTTCGTCATTTCCTGAACAGTTTGGAGATAAGCGCTTATCAAAATCAACACTTAAGGTATTTAATGAGATAGCTTTATAAGGATCCGTAATATAAGCAATAATTACAGCTATGCACAGTTGATGACATGTTGAAAATTAACTTGTCTTACCTTGTAGGTGGTGCTGCGAAGAATAGGCGCATTCAGGAAATACGATTCTAGGCCGTTACTGCTGTTTCCTTAAATACCCAGTTTCAGTGCCGTAAACCAGCAATTTGCATAACAGTTTTACTCCGTTGACACTTTGACAGTGTCGACCGCACGAAAAAAGTGAAGATTATGCCACAGCGCATTTGCACGTAACTTCTTCAAACAGGACATCCTGTCACCTGTCTAGAAGTGTAAAGCTGTTGTTTCAAAAATAAAGTCTAATACTTCCTGCTGGACAACACGGAGTTACGATATATTTATGGCAGTCGTTTTGTTTCGAAAATAAATTATTCCTTAATGCAGTCTTCAGCAGTTCAGCAGTATGCTGTTTCATTTGACAAATAAGTAGTATATATCACAATGGTGGAAATAAAATTAACTTTTGTTGCCACTACAGATACATTCCTACTGCAAATATTATGTTTTGTTTACATGTTTTCAAGGCAGTTCCTAGACCATACTACTTTATTTTCGGTGCAGAATTTTATGTATAATCTGAATGTTTATATCATCAAAATTAAGCTTATTTCGAAATATTAATCTGATATGGAGTTTAGATATTTTGGTAGAGTGATATTCTAGTAGCACATAAGACATAACTTAGGTACCGTAGTTTGTTTACTTATTTCACAGTGCTACTGTACTTAGAGAAAAGGTTTTAATGTAATTTCAATTTGTAAAATACTATTTATTGCTAGTTTCTATGAACTTCCTAAGTTAGAAGGAGGGCTTACAAATGTAGAAACACGGACTCTTTCTATTTTGAATTTATGAACGTTTTAATATGCTGGTGGTCGAAATTGCATTTTTATTCTCACCCAGACATTCATAATAAGGATAGCCAGACACAGGAATGGTCTCTGTAGCTCATAATTATGAGTAGGCCCAAAGAAGAAGCCTATTAAGTCATTTGGTTAGATTTTGAGTTTTATATCAATCTACTGCCATAAATACAAAAGAAATTGCAGAATTTCATTCCAGGCATCGTTTCGTTTGGTAATTTTAAAATTAATAGTACCTTATTGAAATTAACCTCCTAGATGAAAGTATTAACTGCTGCATTAGAACTTGAGTAGCATTATTTTAATTTCCCCAGGAGCCCTAAAAAAAAAAAAAAAGTCTAAATCACTATCAGCTAACAAAGTGCTAAGAACTAAATCAAAACGAATTTCTCAAGTTAAAGTATCGTTGACTGAAATAAATAGAATTAAATGGAGCTCAATTCGTTAATAAGTTATAGGTGAAATTAAATTAAATGTTTTTTTGCCTTACTTCTTTGTTCAATTAAGTAAACTGTCTTGTTAGTTTTAAGTAGTGTCATACATACAGTTGTTTGTTCGCTTCCTTTCTTAACCATAACATATTTACAATTCCAGTAAAGTTCATAATTTCCTAGTCTACAACCACTTCCTTACTGTGTAGCATAGGAACAATATATGCTACGTACTGGTTAGCTTACATGGATATGTTCTGCAGGAAGGTTAACTTAAAGTAAGAAAAATATTTGGTACATACTTACCTGTGGAAGGAGTATCCATTTTTTCTCATAGTATTGATAAGTGGAGATTTCGTATACGCAAAGTTGATCGTGTACTGGAAGTAAATATTGGCAATAAGATTTTTAATTAGTCTTTATTTCTGGTGTTTCACAAGTATCTGTCATGTGTAATATTTGAGCTTACAAGGGTTTGTTCGTTCCTTATGCCAAGAGCAACTCATAAAATACATAAATATTTTCCGTCGCAAAACCGCCCTACGAAACAAACTGTAAAGAGTAGTATACAACGGGATAATAACCTTTATGTAAGACTCAAGGTATAGGTCAACACAAACACAACTAATATAACTACACCACCGATTAATATTTGATTTAAATTAACTATAAAATATTGAGAGCAATTTAAAAGTTAAGATGTAAAAGCAAGTCATAATTTTTAATCGGTGTCTGGAACTGGACCCAGAGCCGACTGGCCATCATATCGTTACGGAACCCATCTGTCATATTTGACCCATATGACCTTGATTTTTGACCCTTGACGTTGACCTCGTCCCAGTGACCTGTGACCATAAAACACAATTTTTTCCGAAAATAGTCTTTATTAATTGTAAATAATATTTTTTATAAAAAATCTAATTAAAAGTTTTGAAAAAATTATAGTAAAATTACGATAAAATATTTAAATTAAATTTTTTTTTTTTAATGTTTGAAAAAAATTATTGAGAAAAATATATTAAATCATCATTTAAAAAATCGCAGGACCCCCGCCCACTTCTCTGGGCATCTATTTATTATTCTATATACATAGTTAATAATATGATTAATAGGTTTTATTATTACATTTTTGTATTACAAAGTTTCTAATTTACAACTTAAAGTAAGAAAATCAATTTTAACATATTACTTTAAATATCAACAACCCGCGACTTGGTTCGTTATTTTTTTTTTTTCGTATGATTTACAAAATTTACATTAACAATACAGGAGAGTGTAATCCTCAAATTAAATTCTTTTTTTCGTAAATAGGAAATATGAACCTCTTATTCCATAGAATTTGTATTCATAGGTACCAATTAAATCTACATTAACTTGTTGGATCTTCTCTGTATAATATGTTTATTGTTTTATTACTTTCTCGTAGTAAAATATATTGGTTTTCAAGAGTTCCTACTCTAGATAACCCGACATATAATTGGCCATCAGTAAAACACCCCTTACTCAAATCTATTCCAAAAAAAAAAAGTATGTTTTACCATGGCACTTGTTTATTGTGAGAGCAAATGATACCTTCACCTGAAACTGCAGTCGTTTGAAATGAATAGGCAGATCCGTCCTGATCATAGGGATACGTCAAATATTCGCTAGCTGTCCGGCGGCAGGCCCAGTTAATATTATTGCTTCGACGTCGTTGTTACGTGAATATTTTATCAATAGTCTCGTGCCATTACACATATTATGTGGGTTTTAAGTGGCGTAGTAGCATTATTGGGACATCAATATTTAATTTGAGGTAGTGTGGCGGTAGGCCAGGCCAGGAGGATTCAATAAATTAAAATATTCTTGAGGGTTGTGCATACTGCCCTCAATGTCGGTGATGGTATCAATAGAGTTGTAATGTTTAACTTGACCAGGAACTTCTTGGAAGATCATTTTATTTATTTCATTAACTGTATCGTTTCTCGGAGCTACTATTGCTCTTGAAAATAGCCAATGGTAGACTCTTTGCAATAAATGTCCTACATCGGGATATTTTACCTCTATAAGATATCCTTATTTATGGACTATGCGAACCAATCCAGGATCGTGTTTGATTTCATCGCTACCACCATTTGCGTTTGGAAAAGTGAATTTTCCTTCTTCAAGCTTGAACAATTGTTGTGGAAAACGTTTATAATTTTTTTTTGCTTAAATGGGCTCTCATATTAGTGCAAAATTTAAAATGTTTGAACTGAACCCCATAAGGGGAATTATTTTAGAAATACTTCTGCAATATCTGCACACACAATATCTACACAAGTTCCTTTTGCTATGACAGGAAGTGTTTGGCGAAAATGACCAGCAAATACAAAAGTGACACCACCCATAAGTACATTTGAGTTTCTGAGATCTTGGATGTCGAAATGTCCTCTATGGCTCATAGTATATTCGTCCCACATAATCAACATAATGCATCATGTAACAATTTGCCAAGAAGTCCATTTTTACGTATGGGGCATACTGAGTTTTGCTCCAAAGATACAGTTAGTGGTAGCTTAAAGGTAGATTGTGCGGTTTTCCCATCATTTAATAGGCTTGCGGCAATCCCAGAGGAAGCAATTGCCTGTGCTGTTTTTTCCCGATTGTCTCACTTTTGCTAATATTATATTTGTAATGATCGATTTTTCTGTGACCCCTGAGACGTCAAAAAAAAATTTACCCCTATTATTTGTGGCACTTAAAATTATATCATCATAAGCTTGACTACAACCTGCGACTATCTGTGGAAAATTTTCGTTTACAAAAACTGACAACTCATTGATGTCATACGGACGTCTGAGTATCGTATCAAATGTCACATTATATAACTGGTTAGACGAAGGTAAACCGAAATCACTCATACTTTTGTCGTTCAGTTCTAACAGTTTATTTTCTATTTGGATTAAACCGTCATTATACATGCCCTCATTGAAAGGTAAAGTAAAGTCCTAATTTTGTTGGTGAATTTTGTGTCTATTATCCTCACACATATCGCCTTTGAATGTTTCCCACAGATTAAGTGGCTCAGATGGGTTTCAAAATAATAGTACCACTACAAATTACTCCTTTAGATTTAATGGACAGTGCGAAACCATGGCCACACTTAAAGTATTTTCCCAATGATAATCATTTTCTAATAAACCTCTATCTCGGAAAGCTGCTCGATACGTTTCATTCACAATTTCATCCGCAATTTTTAAGTACTGAAATGAGGTAGGACCGTGAATGTGATGAAGAAAAATTCTGAGATACAAACATTCTGACTGAACAGGATGAACACTGTAAACTCTTCCCAAAGCAGCATCTTTTTTTATTCCGGTATTCTCATCGCTATCTTCAACACGCTTTCTTCGTGAGTATTTGTTGTTGGCCTAAGTATAATAATGTGGAACTTCGTGATAAAGAGAGAATTTGGCGAATTCATGAGAGTTGAATAGACAAAAAAAAGCGCTGAGATTTGTTTTTGTTGAATTTTAAACTACCTGTCTCATATTGTCTGGTGAAAAAGCACACTCTTTGTCCGTTTTCTAAGTGTACGGCTAAATGTACAACAGTAGGGCGTTTGTCATGAATGCGAAATTCTAACAGTCGCCATACCGCTTCCGATGTGGTCATGTATCGTGTATTTAAATAATTTTCGTCTTCATCATTGCATTTCGGACAGAACATGTGGCTTGGTATGGCATCTTATTGATGCATTTACATATGTATTTAATGGCTTGCACGGAATGACAATGTTCTATATTGATGTGAGCGTTAAAAGTTAGACACAATATTGGAGAGAATGGAACGATCCATCTATTAACTATTGGAATAGTTCGTCCACGAATATTTAAGGTAGCAATTTTAAACGCCATTATTAGTGTCTCAGCTTAGATAACAGGATATCCATTCTCACCACTCTGTGTCTCAGTAACGAAACGCCGGGGATATTTCTCAGAACGAATAAGCCCGTCTTTCATACAGAGTGACGTTATATTTTATTCCTCACCACATGGGCCATGTACCATTTTTTTGGTCACAATTTCAAACTATAATGGGGTATTTTCTTTATCGGGTAGTTAAGCAACTACAATATTGTCACTTTCGTAAGATTGCATTTTTCTATCTACCCAGAATAACGAATTACAGAGAGGTAAACCCCGTTTTTGCCACTCAACACTCAGTATATTACATTTGACTTTTCCAAAAATTCTTTCTATTAGATTAAGTTCATAATTTTTTTTTTCTCTTTCAAATGGAAAACTCTAGAAATAACATTGCGTCGGTCGAAAGAGCGCTGGTCAAGAAGAAGTTCATGTCTGATTTCTGTCCATTCAGAATTACATGTAAATGAAATAAATACATCGGGCTTGCCACAATTTTTTTATAGCACATAGCAGCCTTTGTTTTTTCATGCATGCATAGCGGAGAACCCGTAAAATATAATGGCAATATAATGTGTTGTCCAATATTTGCTGTATTTACGTTCGCGTCTTCATTTAAAGCATCTCTTAAATGTATATAAGATAAACCCGGGAGATATCATGCACCTTTTAATTTATGACTTTCAAAAATACAAAATTAATTCTACCCTAAAACAAACACCGGGAAAAAACAGTCAAGGGTTTCGTGTATTTACAAAATAATTATGAATACAAAATTATGTTGACAACTTAGTCAAATATAAAAAATACAAATGCCCTTTTTTGGCCATATCTCTCATAGGGATGGGTGATATGGCCCTGATGGGGTGGGAGATATGGCTAATGGTTTAATAATGTTTAACTTCTCAGTTGCAATATAAAAGTGTTTTCCGAAACGAAATGAATTTAATGTGTAACTAGTATAAACTTTAACTTTAAAGTTACCATTTTGGTTACTTGTACAGCAAAATAACTCTGTTCTTAAAAATATTACTAATATTTAAATGAAATATAAATTCTTCTTCCTTCGCCTCTCTTAACACCTCTCCAAATCTCTCTTTAAACTCTGAAGTTTAAAAAGAAAATGTTGGGAACCTTTCATCCACATAAACACCAAATCTCTAAATTAATCGAAAACAGATGAAGATATGCAAAAAAAAAGGTAAAAAATAAATAAAAAATTTGGTGTTATTTACATGTACCATATTCATTTTGTTTCTCTTTTTTTCTCCAATCTACAACACACGTTGCAAATTAAACCATATATGGTTCATGTTTGATGTAGCCACCTACTACATCTTGTACATTTAATCCAATCTGCTCTTGACGAAGTGTCTGCATAGTTCTCTAAATATTCACAGCACTCGTCTTCATCAAAATTGTCACTGTCTTCACTAGAAGCAAACGCCACCACAGTACTATATTCTTCACTAGAAGATGAATTGTCAAGACGTTATTTTGTAGATTGTTTCGATGTACATTTACGTGTCGGACATTTCTTAGGCCTATCCGAGTCTTTTGTTAATTTTTTGGCATCCTTTGCGGCAGTACGTTATTCCGCATCCACTCTCTTCCTCTTCTTGTTTTCTATCACATCAGGATGGGTAACTAGTTCCGTACATTGTTATCTTGCTGGTCGTTTTCCTGGAACACCATTTGGTATGGGAGATAATGTATTTAGCAATTTGGTTGGTGTCACATCTTGGCTGGGGATACCTGAAGGCGGAGAAGCAGGATGATTAGTGACAGTTTTCATCGGTTTGAAGGCAGAAGTTGTAGAAGGAGATTCAGTGGATGTGGAAGGATAATTTATAAGTTCGAAGGTAGAATGAGTGTAGGATGAAGCAACATTTGCTCGGAGAGGTTGTGGGTTACCATTACTCTCCTCAGGAAGAGGGTCGTCATGGCCACTTCCAAAGGAGGCGTCACTTTCTTCAGGAAGGAGCTGGCCCATTGGATCAGATCCTCGTAAATATGCATAATCTGAAGTGGCTGAGGGGTGTAGAAGAACTATCCCTGTATCGCTGAAATCTGAAACACCATTTTCTACAGAAGCAGCACGAGATCAAGCATTCTTCAGGAGAACTCCAAAGTGGTGACGTTCAATGCTGGCATGACTTAGAATCCAGTTATTACATGCGTCTGCCAAATAGGCCTTCAGTAGCTTGAAAAAGCCCTGATCAAGAGGCTGAAGGTAGTGCGTCGCGTGGCTCGTCAGACACAGAACCGAAATATCATTACCAACAGCTTTTTGAAGTATGTCCGGAGAGTTGATATGCGAACCATGGCCATGGAGCAGAAGAAGACATTTCCCTGCATTCTTGTGTGGTATGAAGTGGTTGTCGAGCCAGTCCATAAATATGTATGCAGATTTATTCCTCATTCTCATGACTCCTCCAGGCGGCATACTTTCTTCCCACAATGCTCTCTTGTTTACCCCTTTGCAAATGCAGTAGAGTGGTAAAAATGAGCCCTCAGCATTACAGCATGCCACTAAAATAACTGTTTCACCCCTTTCCTTTGCTTTTCTTACATGAACATCTTTGTTGCATCGTACAACCACAACATGCCCATGCTCATTCGTTGATGATAAACCCGATTCATCCATGTTGTATATGATACCTGGTTTACGCAACAGATTGTCTTCTGTCAATGTTTTTCTGTAATAGCTCAAAATAGGCTTTAACTTTTTCCTTGTCCACTCCTTCTGCACGATTATTTGATATGCCTTCATAACACATAAATCTGTGTTTCTCTTCGTAAAAGACTTGTACCAATCACAGCCTGCTAACCCGGTTTCCTTATTGAACCTCTGTGCCTTATTCATTGAAAATGCTATGTTATATACGATTCTTCTAAGGTTTTTCCTAATTGGAGCGAATCCTGCTGCCTGAAGTTTTTTAACATGGCTAGCAAGCTTCCTTTCAGCATCATCCCCTAACAATGGAGGTTGACCAAGTTTCACTTTTATGAAATGTCCTGTAGTTAATCTAGTGCGCAGCGTTTTCTCCTGGATGTTATTTTCCCTCGCAGCTTTCCTCTCTGGCATTCTTTTATCTCGTACCGCACTAATAGCATTATCTAAGTCTTCCCGTGTTCTTGCTGCCTGATTGCTTTTTCTAGCTCCATTCGTCGAAGGCATTTTCAACACATTTGAACTGGAAAAAAGAGAGAGGAAACAGAATTACTTATTAAATTAAATAGTTTATTTATAAATTGTATGCAAAATTATAGAGGACTATCTACTTTCCCATTTCTAAGACAGAACAATAATTTCTTGGTAGCACCCAAGTTGTGTAACCTGCGACTTACGTAAATTCAATTATCTAAGTGCTTACAGACACACGTACGGAAAGCGTGGGATGGTGGTCTCCATTACTAGCACAAGGACACACGTCTGTGACTCATGTCTGCTCAGATGTCCGTGTAATCTTGACTGCCATATAGTGCATCGGTAGAAGCAGACAGCTGACTACAGTTTCGTTTTTTATCTTGTGCGGTTCAGACAGTGTAGACGTGAAGAAAACGTGCGAATGTTCACTGTCGTAGCTACTACACAATGGACTTACCTACCTGTCTTTCTCATGAGAACAATTCTTTTTTAAGGACATTTGTTTCTCTGTAATTGTATTTATCATAAAGTCACTTTCGCTAGAGTACATACACTGAAGAGTGCCAATTGGCTTTTCATTTATTAGGTGTTTCATTCAATTAATTTATATGACATAAATACTTCGTGGGCATAATTTTTTTTTTTTTTTTTTTACACACTTGGGTACTTGATATTGTTTACATTTTAGTCTTTTGTGTGTTTTTACATCATACAACAAATACAGTCACATTTTTAAGGCATTCTACTTTAAGTAGGCCTAATGCCATTTTTCAAGTCGCGTTTAGGTAATCCTCAAATTCGACTTAACGCAACATTCATTTTACGTAACTAATATAAAAATATAACCTTCTACGTCAGAGTGTTACTGTATATAGATATACGAAAGAATACTTTTTTTTTTTTCAATTAACTATGCGTCGTATCCCCCTTTCATTAAATGCGTCGCATTTCCCAAAATAATGGGAGATACGAAGCAACCCATAACTGAGTTTTACGGCGGAACACGCACGAGACGGCGTGAACACAAGGTAAGCTCAATATCCTTCGCAACTACACACCAAAATGTACTTCAAATTACAGAAATATGAAATAAAGTTAAATTGAAGTAACACACGACGAAACTTTCAGTACTTACCATTGGTGAATTGAAGAAGAAAGTGATGTACTATTTTAAAAACAATCTGGAAGTACTCGAAACACACACGTACACTCCCGCAGACTAATGGCGACTGTTGCGCACGATAATTGCGCATCAGCTCTTTCCCTTCCATGGAATTCTGGAGCTGCGTCATATCTCCCGCCGCGTCATATATCCCGGATTTACTTTAAACGTCAGCTCACAATATATTCTGTTTCTAAATATGATATTCAATCTTTCCGAAACAATTTTATCCATAATACCAACACAGTATTGACTGAACAAATCTTTGTAATGATGTTATAGTACTACACGAGTTGACTGTGGCCACTAATCTGTATGTATAAAATTGCATACATGCAACCGTTTTATTTATATTAGAATTTTGCAGAGGCATGGTCAGATAATAGCCATCATCTCGTTTTACAAATATCAAAAGATATTGTAACAGATCGTAGTCACGATGCAATTCTGACACTCGTTATAATTGACCCTCTGTGCAATACAGCACTATATCCCTGTGTCCTTTGCCTTCATCGACTAACGAAACAGCAACTTAGTTTACTGTAGGCGAATTGTACTGCCCTCGATGTTGATTTTGTGATGTACGATCGGCGTGAATTATTATTTTTAAATTATCAGATGTAGAATTATTCTCTAGATTATATTTAAAACTACGAATGTATACATTGTGGTTATTTAATATGATCTGTAATTCATTGGTTAATTCAATTTTTAAGTATGGGGCAATTTTGGACGGCGAGGAAAGTTGATCGGCATCAGAAATGTAGCACATTATTAACAATTGTGGACTTTGGCCTGATGATGAGAGTAAAGTGCCAATCAGATGGTAAATGTCTTTCTATCTTAAACATAGACATAAAGTTGTTTTCTTGTATATTTTTCCACCGGATGACGTCATCTAAAATATATTATTATACCTTCATATCTTATTTTAAAAATGCGTACGTAATGGATGACCGCCTGTCAACAGGCGTTTAATTATTGAAGGGGGTCCTGAATTTCGGGAATAACGACTTTTCGCGCATCACAGCACATACCACTGGATTCATCGCTCAATTTTCTTGCGAAACATTTGGAGCATGTTTCATTCATTTGCCCACTTTGAATATTTATCTGCTGAGAATGATCAAAATTTGGATCATAATTGAAAGACGATCTATTACTATGGTCTAAAATTCGAGTAGGCAGTCTAGATGTGGATGCGCATTGTATCTGTGCAACAAGACGCTGCGAGTGTTCAGCGTTAGACTCTCTAGCGCTTGTTTCCGACGTATGTGGGCGATGGACGCTGGTAGCTTTCGATGCTAGATTTCATAGCGCTAGCCTGCGAGGTTCTTATATTTTGGCTGGCAAACAGCTATGAGCGTTTCGTGATAGACACTTTAATTCGATGTATTTTTAGCCGGCATCGCCACAAACTTATTTCTAGAAAATTGCGATTTTTCTTTAAGGCATCATGATGTCTGTACACGCTATTTTATCCTTAGCAGCAACCACACACATACAATAAATAAGCTATCTTTTTTCATTGGCCATTTAACTATATCAACATTGTTTTTATTTATGGTAAACTATAAAATGTAAAGAATAATAATTAATTTGTAATCTGGACAAATTAAAAAAAATTCTAAATTCATTTACTTTTCGGTTAGTATTTTCTAAAAACTATATCCAGTATTATTATGTACGTCTTAATAACAGTTCATCGTTAAACTATTGCTCTAACAAACAATAGAAGATCTCTTGTTTACAAAATAAACTCTAAATAATTACAAAATCACTAGCAAAACCATTCGCTTGGCATCGGTTTATTTTAAAAATTAAATTTTTTTGTTACAAACTTTCACATTTCAATTTAAAATTAACTGTGAAAAATTAATGATTCTTTGCTAAACTAATACAAGTATGGCAGAAATATAAATTAGTATCTAATTACATTCTCTACAAGAAATTTCACATACATATCATTATTTGGCCCTTTATTAATAGTTAAAATTAGAAAATTATTTTTAACATAATTTTGGTTAATTTATTTGAACATTTCTTTTGTAAATATATACTTTCAAGTATAAAATTACATATAAAAATAGCAGTTTAATGGTTATGTGTTTATTTATATTTTTGTATTAAAAATTTCCCCCTGGGCATAACATCTGATATATACTTTTTTCATCCAGAAGGTCCATGTTACTTACCAGTGAAAGAATATTTTAAATTGGATAAGTAGTTCCAGAGATTACCTCTAACAAACTCACAAACATAACATTTTTATTATATTAGCGTATATTTATTATGAAAGATTTAATTCAAAAGTCGTTCAAAATCTACTCAAAACTGTTTTTAAATTATTAAAAAATCATTTTAAAATAAAAAAAATTGCATTGAAATTACTTCCATTACCAGGGGCAATTAGTCACATCTGCTCCCTCGGTTTCATTCCATTCAATTGCTCATTTTAGTTCGACTCCCAGCAGACATCTGCCTCCCTCACCCTACTCCCCTCGTATAAACTCATTCAGCCATCTTGATTTTTTGTCTATCATTGTTGACACATTGCTGGAGGCTGCCATATTGGTAGAAGCCATGGCCGCCATAATGGTAAGAATATTTGTTTTGAAGTTTTTCTCTCACATTCGTTCGGAACCATATTGGTAAGCATCTTTTGATTCGAAGTTTGTCTCTTACGACGCCATATTGGTAAGCGTAACAGCAGCCATATTGGCAAGCGTAACAACCGCCATATTGATAAGCATCATTTGGTTCGAAGTTTATCTTTCACATTCGTTCAGCCAATTAGTCGCTGTGCTCTACCGCCATATTGGTAAGCATAACGGCTAATTAGTAATGTATGCTCCACTGCCATATTAGTAAGCATAATTTGTTTTCAACACCTTGGTAGGACTAGCGTATCTGTTTGAGTACAGGTGGTACCACGATCTTAGATCAAAACTAGTTTACTTGCAGCGCTCTGTGACTACTATGTGAACTTAATCGGTCAATAAGGAGGTCACTTCTCTAACATTGTAAGATAGGCGAGTGTCCAGACCTGTCTCCTTCGGCCAAGGTGATGCTAATTAGTCGTATTCGCTCCACCGCCATATTTCTTTATTTGTGTAGTGGAGAGTAAGGGGTGATGAAATAAAAAATTATCGCGATGTAAGATGATGATGGTTTGAAAACATAACACAAGGGTGAAAGTAAAACTAAATTAAATTATAGCAATTTAAATATGCTAAGGGCGCCTTTACATATGAATGGATAAATAATATCATAATCGGTATTGCTATCAAGCGGAATAAAAAATGATAAGAACTCATGTTACACAACATCTTTAAAAATAGCAGTCATTCATATGTATTATTCTGAATAACTAGTGCATCTTAACTAAGCACTCTACATTCAAAGAACATCAGGCAATTCAAATATTCCACTATTTTAAATAAGACCAAACAAACTATCTCTATTGAAAAATGACAGGATTAACATTAAGAAAAATTCAGTGATTAAACGAGCAAACCGATGATTATAACTACTGCCAGTTATGTAAAATAAATTAGATGAATTTAGTGATATGCTAAACACTCTTCACTTTTAATGATACCGAGGTTGTGGCATACTGACGCCACCTTACTTTTATCTTCACCGCACACTGCTAAGCGCCGGGTGCCCGACCATTGAGCTGAATGATCAATATTGTTCTGCATGTATATCGCTGTGTGTTTTCTATGTCAACCCAGCAAGGCTGCTTTACTTTATATCTTATTTAATATTGCTGAGAGTAGTGTGGTATTGGGAGTGTAAAACATTCCATCCAAACAAACCCCACGAGCCTCGAGATATTACAAAGGAATATTTTTTCACTGATACGTAGAAGTAGGCTATGTTACCCAAAGACAACACCGTCAACACACATTGCACTAGCCCTAGTTGGAGTTAAGGTCTTGCTCAGTAATCTGGAGCAAAAGTCAACTATTTTTGTTGGGTGGGTGGAATGAAGTCTAAAATCCATGGCACTCTATTGGTAGTAGGTGGAAAACGCCGGAGTAACCACTTTTGCGCGGTTTACTGTTACCTTGCATGTTATTTACCAGATCGTTTCTGTGTGATCGTTTATTCCTAATTACTTATACTTTCTCAATGACCTCTCAAATAAATGAAAAAAAAAATCTAATGTGGCTAGCAGTGACTGTAATAGATGTTCCTAGGCCTAACACAGGGACCTATTTGTTCTTGGGTTGTGTTAATATTCACATTCACCCTTTTTATTGCTCAATTATTGCTATGGTGTACACGTGCATGTTCACTGATTCTAAGGGATCCCGGTACGTGCACATACACCTACATGATTCAGTTGTTACGTGATACGTAAGTAGATTGCCACTGTGTTTACTGTTACTGCTTTGTTACGCTTCAATATGTCTCATGAGTTATAATTTCATTCGAAAGTATACATTTCCGTAAAATTAAACTAAATGTTTTATATTGGCGCTTATTGTACGACGAATTAGCGGGTATCTAATAATCTTAAGTTAACATATGCTGTAACTTAAACCTTTTGCAACGAAGACTTTAGGAGAACCAAATAACACAGTAGTATTGTATTGGGCATGACCGTGGACAACAGTGAAACTAACTGAGTGTATCCTCCGCGAGACATGCCCGCAGTCAAATATTATTGCATTGTTTACATTATAACTTACTATAATGGTCAAATAATTCACATAAGAATAACACAACTATTGTACTTCATTAAATTCATCAGATTAATTTTATTTCCAGTTTCAAAAATTTTTTTTTAAATTGAGACCATAATCTTTATTGAATTATACTGAAACTATTTCGTCTTTTACTGATAATATCAGCATTTCCCCGACTTTCCAGCACTAATGATCATTTTTTTAACATTCCCTTACATTCTGAATTTCCATGTCAGTGGCAACTTTGTTATTGCCGACCGACACCAGTAAAAAATGCTAGATGTTGTTCCATTAAATATATCAAGACACCATATCAAACAATATACCAAAAGAATCATATCGATAACGAAGGCAGTCACAAATACAAAAAGAAAGAAGTCTATCAATTCTGACTATCTGCATTGAGCAAACATTTTGGCTACCTAACCATCTACCACTATGCGGCTTATCCTTTACATGATATTAACATATAATGGATTAACCACATGTTAATATTCCCTTCCAGGGAAATTACCACAACACTTACTTATCTCACAACATTCGTTTTAGGATGACATATTTGCACACCGCATTATATTTTCACACATCTCAAGACATACCTCGTTTTAATTAATAGTGTACAGGTTAAGAAATAATTACGTTACAATTGCAGCTGGTTGGCATTATGCAGTGTGGTGACGTCATTCACGTCTTAAGTTCCAGTACCACAATACCTGCTAAGCTTGTGTGTAACAAGACTCTAGTGGGATTAAGATTATGCTGGTGGTAATTAATGATGCGACGAACGAGGAAAGGCCAGGCCGAAAACGACACAGTGAAATTAATCTGACAACACATGGTTATTGGTTAGTTACTAAGATTAAATTCCTTAACAGAATATAAGCATCCAAATAGGTCCGCAGGTGAGTCAAGTCTGACAGGATCTGGCATGGCTGCTTCAGCGAAGGGCGCACAAATCATTTAAAACATGAGCCACGCATGAAAGCAAACAAATAATTACACAGCATATTGAACCCTTTAAAAGACAGATGAAACCAAAATGCAACTCATATGAAATAATACAGAAACCAAAACATTCCTTTATTTATTTTTTAAGTAAATTAGTTATGGACAAATACATTTCCTTAGCATTATTCATGCAGTGCCTATAGCCCTGCTGATTTATGTGACCTTTTTGTGTGAATTACTCGTGCCGCTTTTTCCCGTACTCGCACATGTGGAAGATTGTTCTTAGTAAATGATTAACAGTGATGCAGCTTAATATTTGTACAGTGGGTACATAACAGCATTTACAGTGGATAGTCTATTCTGTTCGCGATTTCTTCACACATTTCGACGTTTTGATAAAGCAACCCATTTAAGACTTGTTTAGTTTGTATTTCCTAAATATACCATGTATAATAAGCGTTCTATACCTCTGTTAACATGAAAGTACCTTATTTTCCGTTAAATAGAAGTTTGGCCTGTATTTTATTTATTAATTATAATAATTAATTAATAATAAATATGATAATAATAGTGAGAAAACATGTGTGTAGGTAGCCCCTAGTAAGAAATAATTATCATGCAAAATATCATCACATCTAAGTGCACACAAATTCGGCACGTTGCCTTTTGGTGTAATTTTCTAGACTTAAATAAGCTTATTTTGCTCAAGGTGGAGGAATATTCTGGAAGTAGAACTTTAGAAGGGCTTCAGAAAAGTGTGAAGTAACCGTGAATGGACTATAAGTGGAATTATTGTGTAATACCACTCATGTAGGAAGCCACAGTTGGCCCACTGTGATTTTAATGCTGACAGTTAATACTCATAGATCTACACAACTGGCCTTGCTATGATTAACTGCTGGCACAAGGAGATTTGGCATGCCATTTATGGCACACTGATTAAATGCTGATGTAAATGAAACTGGTGGTTTATAATAGGTGAACTACTAACGGTCCATAAATGGCTTTAAAACCGTATTCTAGAAATGGCAGCATATTATCTATAAATATTGCTGGTGAATGTATGGATAACCATCTGTAGGCCATTTGATGGCCTTGGAGTCGTACATAGAAAGGCCGTTTGGTGGAGAAATTTGGCTTATTATGGGAATTTATATGTCTCAGTCTTCGCAGAACTACACACTCGCGTATTTGTAATTTCTGTGTGTTTGTATAATATAATTATAGGGCATATGATACAATTAGCAGATTGTTTGTAAATATGTATTGCTGTAAATATCTATGGCGAAATGCTGTATATACAGAATTAGGTGTGACTTCATGACTGGTATTGAATGAATTGACATACGTAATAATTAAAATGTACGTCTTCATGTAATTAAAATTAGAATAAAAAAAAACACTATACAACCACCTTTAGAAAATTAATATTGAAAGCCCTTTGTTTTTTTTCCACCGCTAAAATATTCGTATATGGCAACTGCATTTCAAAACAGACGAATAAAATCCAGGTGACTTACATACTGCGAGAAATTGCATTCAAGGCAGGGCTTTGTTTTTAAGCGAGTTTTAGGTATGAAGTTTTCTATCAACTACAGTATATTTTTTATGTGCATCTTTTTTACAAACAGATTTGTTTCTATGGTAAGTTTTAAGGCTATGAACTGGTGTAATTTATATGATAGTGAGAGTTAATTTATAAGTAGAAATATATTCTAAAATAATAATAAGAAAACACAGTGTTATAATGGTTAGAATGCTGGGCTTTCAATGCAAGGGACTATGTTCGCGGTTACTCCACTCATACGGTAAACGTAAGATTTCCATGTTGTGTAATGTGTTTAACAGTGACGTACACAAAATTTAAAAAAAATAATAATGTAAAGTTGATAATGATACAAAAAAAAACTATTCTTATCACAATATAGTGTTTGACATATGGTAGAAGCATGGGTATCTCTCAGCAGGCAATATTGTGGCTGTGATGTGATTACATTGTTGGACCAATTAAGTTGTAATCATATGGGCAATACTAGGGACTTTTGTGTTCACCATCCCTGGGCCAGGTATGGGCAGAGTATGGATAGTTAGTGGTGCCACTTCTGAACCAGCAATGGTGCCAGCTGTTGGCCAACTTTTGGCTGGTGTGGCATCCAGTAGTAAAACATAAATGGGCCATATGTGTTTCGCTACATGGGCAGGGATCGACGAGTGCATTACGATAGCGTACAGAGGTCAGGACGACCACAGGTTTGTACTGCAACATGGAGACTGTCATTAATACGTGTTGATGATAATTTCATAATATACTTGGTGATTTTGATATTGCAAATAATGAATGTTAGATTTTTTATGATGAGCTTGAGTTAGTCTGAATACTAATCTTGGTATCAAAGATCAACGACAAGGTTAAATAGTTTTATTTTAGTAGCTTTGGTTGAATTGTTCAATTCTAAACAGTATATAGGGTCAAGTTTTAAGAAGCAATAACGCATAGATAGTAACAGGGCGTATTCTTTTGAGTAAGTATCTTAATAATATTATAAATGCGAAATTTGTATGTTTGTTTGTTATTCAATCACGTTATAACGGCTCGACGGATTTCGATGAAATTTTGTACAGTAATAGATAATAATATGGATTAGCACATGGGGTACTTTTCATCTCGCAAAAATTAACAGTTTATTAGAAAATATATAAAATATGCCACCAGCCATTTGAGTAGGCGCTGGTTGGTGGTCTGTTTGTTATATTTTGCACGCGGGTGGAGCCGTGGGTAACAGCTAGTTGTAAATAAATCAAGAAATTTGAATTATTATTTTTATTTTTGAAACTAAAGACCTTTCTCGTGTCACAAATTTGCCTAGTCCAAAAATTGCATTAAAATTTGAATACCTCGACACAATACTGCTACTACGATTATACGTATCCTTCTGCCTTCCGTTTCTTTGTCTTCCCGTTTCTCTTTTGGCGAGAAACATTTTGGTGGCTGTAAATGACAAATATTTACAGTTCTGTAGATTTTTTTTGTGTTCACAAACTAAAAGAAACCATAATTTCAACAAGGTATAGTCAAAATATTACAACCATTAGTGTATTAGTGTTAGCAGTTGTTACCCACAGTATTATAAATTAATTAGTCACACCGGAACAATAAGCACTATAGCATAATAGCTTACTGTGAAGAATCGTGTAATTAAACTCCAGCTTTCGTTTGCATTGTAGAATTTTTTTTTAATTATAGGCTGTGAATACAGAATGAATGATGTGTTATCAAGTAATTAAAATCTCGTTGGGGTACAGTTACAAGAGCCAGAAAGTTGCACATGCTGGAGATTTAAGACTTCTTGCAGTTTTTGCACTTCTCGCACACTTGATGTTGTTGTTGGCAGTAAGTACTGGACTCGGTCTCGTTACAATCGTTCTTCCAGCCAGAGCACTCGCCCAGACATTTGCCACACTTGTCTCCTGTCTTGTCGTCGTCATCTTTCTCCGCGCTGCAGTCCGATATCATGATGACAGCGACCACCAGCACCAGAAATGTTACACACGCACGCATCTGAAACATAAACCATTACTCTTGTGATTAGCTTATCTCAGACAACAGATCTAGGAAACTTGGGTTAGGTAAATCATATGGTTATCCGTACACCAATCACGTTTTATAGACTGTTCAAAATACAGCTCTGTTTATGTACAGAAGAAGAAGGACAAGTTTTCCTTTGATTTCTGTTTACAGGTTTTTTCATATATAAACTGCGAATGTTGCGTTTAAAAAAATGTTCTAAGTGCGATCTGGCGGGTTTTCTCGCGGATCTCCCGTTTCCCCCTCCCGTTCATTCTGGCGTCGCTCCATGCTCACCTCGTTTCGCCCTCATTGGCTCTCTCCAGGCCCCGATGTTAAGAGCCAACCAAATCGCTCCACTCCACTGGAAACAAGTCATACCGACAACTCTAGGCGTCGTAAAATCGTGCGACGCCAACAACTGGGTAGTCTTCCATTCACAGCGGCGAATGGTCGGCATTCTTGACCGCAATGTGACCAAGAAAAAGTGAGTTTAAATTTTCCACTATTTCTTTCTTTTTTTTTTTGTATCAAATTTATTCAGTATTGATATATCCTAGAATTAAAATGTGGGGGGAAAAATTCATAATAATGTTGAAATAATAAACACCTCATTCTAATAGCTCTGGATTTATGTAAATTTCAAAATATAGTATTTTGATTATGCAAATTATTCATGTTATCAAAATTCTCTCCGTAAAACTATCTGCCCTAACATTTTCGTTTCTTGATTGTCAGTAGCAGCTTTCTTTGTTCTTTTAATAATAGTTGTTATCATTTTTTAAACCTCGTTTCTAAAAGAAATCTGTTAGCGAATAAGAACGAAAAATTCAAGCGCTTATAGTACCACATGTACAAATTCTGTCGCGTAAGATCATAATATTCAATAATATAAGGGCCGTGTGTGCATTCGCATACACAAAGCAGATTTCACAGGATTTTGAATCCCCAAATATATTTGTAAGTATGGTGAGGGACGGATAATTCTGTGAGAATAATTTATATGCATTACTAAACGAAACTTATTTATAATTTTTTACAAGTGTAACAAAAAGTGAGTCTTTCTTGCAATGATTTTTACCGTTTACCATACCGAAGATTACAAAAAATAACTGCTTTGAATAACAAATTTGTACCCAAATTGTTTTTATATTGCCTTAGGAAACATTTGTAAATTTGCGCATAACATTTAGAAAATAAACGCTACACACATAAGTATATTCACGTCGGATTAAGCATTTCTTATATAAAACGCTAAAAAAAAAAAAATCTTTTCTTATAATTACATACTCTAGGCCCTACTAACCTTCCCAGTTAAGTTGGTTTCGAATTAACAAAAATATAGCCTATTCACGTTAAAAAGAGCACTTTTCAAAGCCCTAGTGCACTTTGTGTAGTTATGTAAAATAAATATTATCAAGGGTCCCATCGCTTTATTCGTGCGTTGCTCAAGTAAACCTTAAATACTTTTATAGAAGTAAATATTTTAGAAATCTGCTCATTTTCACACACCGATGCAGTTAAAAAAAAACCGAGAGTGACAGAAATAATTTAAGTTGTCACAAACGGTTATCTAACACTTTTTATTTGAAGTTAAGATATGGAACTACTTTCCCTCCATCGTTGCCAACTTTACTAGGCGCATCTCACTCAGTGTGCTCGTTGAATAATTACGCAGGTACGAGCTGTGATTTCGTCTAGAGTTGATTTTTAAAGTACTTTATCTTGAACAGACTTTAGTTCTAAGACCTGACGTTGTATTGAGAGTGAATTGTTTGAATGTATGGCTACTGCAGCCAGTGTGTGCAGTTTTATACACACAACGAACACGACCTTGCGTATTACCGAGACATTAACTATCCTAGAAATTCCGCTGCTTCACATAGACGACGCACGACAAAGTGAGCCAGTCAGTGCCAATGTTAATGCTAAGTGAGGCTGAAGGATACTGCATGAGAAAAAAGTAGATCCTAAGCAGGTCAAACGTGCCCTATTAACAGTTAACATCTTATACATAAGGGAACGAGCGTTTAATTCTCTTGCCTCCCGCCACAGTTCACTCCAGTTCCTCGCATGTGGGAATATTATGCCTGATACAGACGGGTATCTTTTATGAACAAGAAGGTGGACACCCGCTTGTATTCAAGTCCCACATATATACTGTACACACAGTGGTAGTACTTGGATGTCGCAGAATGCCAGTTACGTATTTCCACCACAACACAAAAAAATTTTACAAACCAAACACGTCACTAATAAAGAATTAAAACCCGTCTCATACTCACATGTTACCGATGTCATCATAAATTATTGTACGGGAACTACATAAATGTATAAAACACAAGTGTAAACAAACGACGTGCACAAGATGGTGAACGAAAGATGGAAGCGTCTCTAAACGATTCTAGCTAGCATGAAAGCCCTTGCCTGCACACCATTTGCATGCAGGTTAGCGAGTCACAATATACCACATGACTAGAACAAGAAGGTGTAATCCTTATTGTACAAGAGAGTGAACTGTGTGTAACAGGCATTATATGTTGTTGTGAATGGCAGGTTTTCTCACTTGCCTCACCTTTGCATTCCGTCGCTTCTCTATCTCCTCCTATTTTCATCCCCAAGGACTCTAAAGACCATTTATCAAGCACTTTCTAAAAAATATCTCAACTCAGTTACAACCTCTTATTACAACAGCGTTTCTTCACCTGTAGTTGCATGTACTCCTGGCCTTACAGTCTTGTTAGAATTAACTAACATGTCAAAAAACTTATGGATATCTGCACAGCTGCTTACGCTTAGGATCAGCAGCAAGCAATTTTAGCACCTACTTCAGAATACATTTTGTAACCTATCTGCAGGTTACGAATAATCACGTAGGACTACCAATATTATACTATAGTAACAAACAATTAGCTCCTTCTGAAGCTAAAATTTGAGACAACCAACTTACTTTTTTGTTTCAATCGTTTACTAAGGGCACTACCTATGTTAACCTCCCCGAGTTTTTGTTTTTAAACTAAGACTGCGGGATGTTTAAATACCCAAAAAAAGTGTGTTCCGGTTAGGAAAAAAAGGGGGGGTTGGAAAATGACTTCCTCTCATGTTGTTTGCTATGATACCTTGACGTAGACAGACTTTCAAGTTAGTCCACTTGCAACATTTCAAGTAGTGGGCATTTTCCCTGTTCCAGTTACCGCCACCTATCTTGCGGCACTGAAATATTGTTTGGAAACTAAATACTGGTAGGTAATGAAAAAAATGGGTTAAATGTGCAAGGTGTAGCTGCAGTTCATTGAAAATTACAATTTTAAGTATTGTATCTAGGAATAATAAAGCATACTACAAACAATTGTGACAAAAAAAATCTAGCAATTATGTCGCACCTAAAAATAAATTCAAGGCAGGACGTCGTCGTGTATGATCCGCACCTAATAAATCTCAAAAATTGTTTTCCTTATTTGTTCCATTTTTTTTTTTAACGTTTTGAATATCTTTAATATGCTCTTAAAATTTAACTCTAGCCTTCAAAAATCCTTTATAGGGACGAAAACATATACTCGTATTGTTTATAAACTTTGTTTGTATTTTAGAGTAACATTTTTTTTTTCATATTTGCGGCTGTACTCGTTTTCTTCAAAACCGCCCCGGGCCAAAGACTTTGTGTATAGATATACACTAATATAATAAAGTTGAAAAATTGTTGGTGATTTGTTAGAGGTAATCTCTGTAACTCTTCATCCTATTTAAAAAGTAATTTCACTCTTTAGTAGCCTGGACATTTTGAATGGACATCGGCTATGTGTCATAACGTTACGACACTAGAAAAATACTGAAATAAAAAATTACAATAAACATGATACCATTAATTAACAATATTTAATGTACAGTACAGTCATAGTTGAAACTATATAAAAATTATAAATAACGTTAAATTAATTTTCTTACTTTAACTTACAATTACGGCGATATAATAATATGTACATAAAATTTCTTGTAGAGAATTTAACTATCTACTAAATTATATGTTTGTCATACCTGTATTAGTTTAGCAAGAATTGTTAATTTTTACACTTAATTTTAAATGAAAATTTAAAAGTTGTCACCAAAAAAAATTTCCCAACATATTAAATCGATGCCCAGCGAATGTTTTTGTAAGTGATTTTGTGATATTTAGAGTTTTTTGTGCAAACGAGATCTTCCTGTAATATTTGTTTAAGCACTGAGCAACTTACTGAAGAACATTGGATATAGTTTTTTTTTTTAAAAGCTAACAGAAAAAAAAATTGAATTTACAAATAATTTTTTTAATTTGTCTAGATTACACATAATATGATTTTACTTTTTATTTGATTGTTTACTATATATAATGCCAATGTTAATTTTGTTAAATAGCCAATTTGAAAAGATAATTACCACTAACACCTACCACTAACAGTATCTTTGAAGGAAAATTCAGTATGTTCTATACGTAAAAATGGACCTCTTAGCAAATTGCTACAAGATGTATCATTAGTTATGTTGGACGAATACACTATGATCTATAGAACTCATGTTGAAGCAGTAAACCGAACACTCCAAGATCTCAGAAACTCAAATGTACTCATGGGTGGTGTCAATTTTATTTTTGCTGGTGGTTTTCCCCAAACCCTTCCTGTCATTGGAAAAGGAACACGTGCAGACATTGTAAAAGCATGTCTAAAATCATCTTCGTTATGGGGTAACACTGAAATCAAACTTGAAGCTAAGTCCGTAAATTAGAACATCTTTTAGAGGGAATATACCACAATCTAGGAAATTTATTGCAAAGAGACTATCACTCGCTCTGTTCAAGGGCAATAGTAGCTCCAGAAACGATACTGTTAATAGAATAAATACAATTATATTACAATAAGTTCCTGGCGAAGTTAAACATTACGAATTCATTGATACCGTCACCGACATTGAGGACAGTGTGCACTACCCTCAAGAATTTTTAATTTTATTAAATCCTTCTGGCCTGCCGCCACACAAACTCAAATTAAAGATTGGTATCCCAATAATGCTACTATGGCACTTAAAACCCTCCTAATAAGTGTAATGGCACGAGACTACTGATAAAAAATATTTTGCGGAACAACATTGTCGAAGAAATAATATTAAATATTTAACTGGGCCTCCCGCCGGACAGCTAGCACTTATTCCACATATCGCTATGATCCCAAAAGATCTGATTATTCCTTTCAAGAAGTTGCATTTTCCAGTGGAGGTGTCATTTTCTCTCACAATAAACAAGTCCCAGGGACAAATATTCAAATTTGTTGGAATAGATTTGAGCAAGGGATGTTTTTCTCACGGCCAATTGTATGTCAAGGTATCTAGAGTCGCAACTCCAGAAAACCAATATACTTTGCTACTACAAAATAATAAATCAATAAACATAGTATACAGAGAAGCTCTAACAAGTTAACTTAAATTTAATCAATCCTATGGGAGAAAAACTTTGAAGATAGAGGTTTATATTTCCGATTTACAACAAAAAAAAACGAAGTTAATTGGAGTAATATACTCCCTGTATTGTAAATGAAAACTTAAGAAATCCTATGAAATAAAATATCGAACTAAGTTACAGGCGGTTGCTATGTAAAATAATATGTTCAAATAAATATTCTTACTTTAAGTTGTAATCACGAAGAAAATTTGGTAACTACTTTTAAAATGCAAATTCGAAATTTTGTAATAAAAATATAATAATAAAAGCTATTATGATATTATTAATTATATATACAGAATAATAAATATATGCCCAGGGAAGCGGGCGAGAGCACTGCTAGTAAATAATAAATAAATAAAAGTTTGCTGTGGCATCGCACTGCAAAATTATTTAGATGAACAATAACAAATATGGTTGCGGCTATGAATCAAAACACAAGCTGCATTTAAACAGGATGTACATAACAGACCACCTATGAAGATCTTTCTGCTCATTTGTATAGGCTGTTCAAGGTAAACTGATAACTTTTGAAAGATCTCCTTAAGATCTACTTGTATGCACATTGTATAATCCTCGACCCTATACAAAATGAACATTTTCATGGTTCACATCGCATTGTTCGTGCTTTCGTCAAGCGAAATTGAGAAATTATTAGAAAGGTAAATATTTTTAGAAATGTGCTTATTCTCACATGCATTAAAATACATAATGCAGAAGAAATAGTTTTAACATTGATTATTTAAAAGAAAGCAACCAAAGAACTAAACTCGATAGTTTAATCAGTACCTTTAACCTTAAATCCGTAGTAAACTTTGCTACCAGAATAGAAGGAACCAGTTAGAGAGCAATTGATAACATTTTCTTTGATATTAATGCAGTTGCAGAGTGCCACTGTCTCCCAGTAATCAATGGCTTATCAGATCATGATACACAAATATTAGTTATGCCTTCCATAAAAATGACCTCCAAAACCAGTTCTTATAAGAAAATAAGACATTTTTCACTGGAAAATGTCTTACAATTCAAAAGTGAGATCAGCAGGGAGCAATGGAAAACATTGCATACTTGTACCGAAGGAAATGAAAAATTTAACTATTTTCTTAACCAAGTTCTCCATTGTTTTGAAAAATGTTTCCCATCCCGACTAACCCACAGTAATACAAATCCAAAGAAAAATTAATGGCTAGCCAAAGAATAAAAATTAGTGCGAAAACAAAAGAAAACTATACAAGGCTGCCAGAACCAGCAGCAACCCCGACACAATGAATCACTACAGGAAATACTGCAAAATTTTGAGTAAGGTCATAAAATCTGCAAAAAAGGATTTGTTTTCTGTAACCTTATTATGAATTCTTAAAACAAAATGTAAACTATATGGAATATTGTAAAAAAAAAAAAAACACAGCAGGAAGACCAACAGAGCAATATCCAGTTGTAAACCAAAAAGTAAATGACTACATATCCTCAGACTTTAAATAAGTCGCAGATACATTTAATTCATACTACGTATATGTCGTACAAAACATGATAAAAAAACATTAAACAAGAAATAAACCATATTCATACACTACAGGGTACAAAATACCCTGCTATATCTTTTACAAACACAACTCCAAAAGAAGTGGAGAAAACATTCAATTCTTTGCAACCAAAATTATCTAGCGGCTATGATGGCATTAGTTGTAGGTTACTAAAGCAATGCGCTTTTGAATTCAGTGTTTCATTAAGCCATATTTGTAATGATATCATTAATACAGGATTGTTTCCAGACAGACTTAAATGGACTATGGTAACACCATTGTTCAAGAAAGGAGACAAGACCTAAGTAAACAATTATAGACCCATCTCACTTCTTACATCCTTTTCAAAAGTAATTGAAAAACTAATTTACTGGAGGTTGCTGCGACATTTTGAGAATCACAAAATCTTATTAAATTTCTAGTTTGGCTTTAGGAAAAAAAACGTCAACAAATGATGCAATTTTCAAACTAACAAATAGCATTTTTAATGCACTTTATAAAAATAAGCCATATAATGGAATATTTTGCGACCTCACTAAAGCATTTGACTGTGTAAATCACTACATACTTATAGAAAAATTAAAGTTTTATGGAGTCTCAGGTACACCAAATAAACTAATAAGCTCTTACCTTTCAAACAGACAACAACAAGTGTGGATAAAAGGAAAAACTACTTCATTCTACCCTGAACCAGGAAAGTATGGGGTCCCACAAGGATCAATATTAGGCCCCCTACTCTTCCTAGTTTATATAAATTATCTTCCATGTGCCTTAACCACAGAAACTACTACAATTTTATTTTTCAGATGATACTAGCATCTTAGTCTCTGGCGACTCAGTAAATAATCTTACACAAAAAACGGACACAGTATTCCAGAGCTAAATGCATGGTTAACTGTAAACGTACTAAATCTCAACCTAGACAAAACATATATTATGAATTTGCTCACAAAGAACACAAAAAAAAACATTAATTCATATGTTAGCAGTAACAGAGACAAAATTAATGAAACTGCAGTGTTTAAGTTACTTGGCTTAAAAGTAGACCATTTACTTAACTGGAAATCTCACATTACATATATTTTACCTAAACTAAGTTCAGCATGTTTCGCCCTGCGGAGTGTTGCAGATGTATTGAACAAAAATACAGCAAGAATGGTATATTTTGCATATTCCCATTCCATCACGTGTAATGGTATAACATTTTGGGGTAATTCCACTGACAGCAAAAAAGTATTTCACATGCAAAAGAGAGATGTATGAATAATTAATGGCAAAAGAAAGTCAGACTCATGTAGACATCTTTTCAAGAGCTCAGAGATTTTAACATTTGCATGTGAGTGCATGTTTTCAGTACTTATATTCATGTCCAAAAACAGTCATTTATTTCAGAAAAATGATTCCTTTCTTAAGCATGACACTAGAATAAAATAAACACTTACACGTAGCTCAGTTAACTTAAAACTTGCCCAGAAAGGGCCATCCTGCCTTGGTAGCCAACTTTTCAATAAGTTACCACAATGCCTTCAAAAAATTTGCTCCTCTAACCAAAAACTTTAAAAAAGAGCTGAAAGAATTTTTTCCTAAGCTATCATTTTATAGTGTAGATGAATATCTAAACTACAAAAATTAAAAAATTATTGCTTAACATGTCTTTGTGCGCATTTCTTTTTCCGGTTTTTCCCGTTTCTTTTTCTTCTGTTTCAGCAAAATGACGACGCCCCACAGCATTTGGAGGAGGATTGGTCAAATTATGAGGAAAATATGTGATGCGTGTACGTGTAGTCTGACATATATATATATATATATATAAGTCTGATATATATATATATATATATATATATATATATATATATATATATATATATATATATATATATATATATATATGTGTGTGTGTGTGTGTTTACTATGTCCAGTGTATAAACTTTGTATACTGTAATTTGACTTGTCCAATATCCTTGTACAGCTAAGTATTGAAAAAAGATCTTACGGATGCAATAAAACAAAACAAAAACAAAACAAAAAATTAACTATTTTCTCTCGGTCGTTACTAACTTTACTAGACCCTTTCCATCAATGTACCCAATAACATATACACAGAAAGGAGCAGTGACATTTTTCCAAGGATAATTTCAAAAGTGTTCAAATAATCGTGAACAGCCTATACCAATGTATACCAAAGCCGATACAGGTTTCAACTGAACACTGTTTAAATTGACCTTAAAAATAATTCATGGCCATAATTTAATGTATTTGCAGTTCAAAGTTAACTAAGCAATTTTGAAATACCTGTTTAAAGAACCTTGCTAAGTCCATTGACTTAGATAAGTTGTAACACTCGTGTTAGAAGTGGGATGGAGAGATGAAACCGCGATAATCTAATTGAAAAATAGGTCATACAGTGCGCTATTAATTATTATTAAATGCGTATTAAATTATTATAGCATTAGGTTGCATAGTTAGGATTGTTTCGCCGTGAATAATAACTATAAAATGGCAACAAATATAGAAGCACTGTGTTCTTTAACTGAAGGAAGAAGTAACCAAATAAATATGTAAATAGTATAATAAATAGTGTTGTAGACTGTGTTAATGAGAATGTAAACAGTCAATCTAGTATTGTTTGTGAATCAGTAAGCAATTAATTAGTAGTTTTAGTGAATATGTAAACAGTAAATAAGTAGTGTCAGCGAATCTGTAAAGACTAAAATTAGTACTGTTAGTGAACTTTTAGACAAGTAAATAGACAGTGTTTACGAAGCAGTCGACAAACTGGACAAAAAAAATAGAAAGTGTGGATGTGAATGTAGACCGAAAGATTGAAGCCTAATAATATATGCCATGTGGACAGCCCGGGCACCTGAGTGCCAACTGTCCTCAGTAGCAGCAATCAGTAAGCAGAAAGCGACGGGCAGGTGAGAGTGTAATATCTTCAGGAAACTTGTAAGCACCAATCTTGAGGGGCAAAGGTCGGCGATTGCTGTAAGGAAGGCCATAGTGTTTACTGTTAAATGATCGTTGTCACATGGGTAACTATAACGGTGGAAAAAATTAGACATCCTTGGCCTTTCACTACAGCGATCTTTCGACGAGGACATGGAACTCTGCAATTTATAAACAGTAATTGGCGAGACCACATCAGTCGGGAGTAAGTGAAGGGTACTCCCAAAGCTTGGCGACATCATAATAAAGCACAATATTTACATAGCAGGATTTTATGTGTTATGTAAGCTGGGGTGCGGTATCTATATTCGACTAGGGGTGCTACATGTAGGCAATACTAAGTTGGTAGTGTCAAAATGACAAGATTTATATTGTTCAATGAGCTGTTCGTTCGTTAGTGTGTAGACAGTGCACTGTGCTCCCTGCGTTTAGCGAAATTGTTATTCCATGCAGATGCCAGGGAAAATGTGTCAGATGGTTTGGCATAATCGAACCAGCCCAGAAAGGTGGCATTTTACTAGATGTTGTCATTGCAGCAAGACTCTGGTCTCTTTAAACTAGGACAGTTTACCAGTATGGCTGATTAATTTTCCTGACAGTGCTATCCACCTTCAGAAAGTGACTGCAATAAGGGTATGCAGACTGATCTCACAGATACTTTCAAATCGTCCTAAAGCATCGATACCACAAAATACCGAATGTCCTCTACCAGATGCTTTGGGTAACCTGCTAAGAAGAACAAGGGAAAACCTCAACTAGTAACAAGAGAAGACTGTCTCAGAACTCAGAATTACTACAGAGAAATAGGGATGCTATCTCCTGTGAGCCAAATTACCTTAGCGGAACTAATGTTTCATCCCCCCATCACATCAACATACAGGAAGCCAGGCACATAAAGTAGCCACCAATGCGACTACCACTAGCTTCAGATGAGGTGTTTGAAGGTATTCTGAAATAGATGGAGTTATATATAACAGGCTAGCATGTTCACAATGGTTTTCTATTTTGGATATGAAGAGTGGGTAATGCCAATGTGAGGTAGCCCCAGAAGACAAAGAAAAGACTGCTTTCTGTGTTCAAGGTAAACAAACCTAGAAATTCAAGGCCATGGACTTGATGGTTTCAATGCCACTGCCACCTTTGGAAGAATGGTGGAGAAAGTCCTGCCCTTAAACATTTGCCAGATATACCAAACTGAAAACAGTTCCTAAGAAATGCCACCTTTTACAAAAGAAAATTAGTTTCTTGGGCCTTGTTATGTTGTCCCATGGAATTGAAACAGGCTCTAAAAAGAACAGAGCAATAAGAGATTGGCATCAACTACCTGACAAAACTGAAGTGCGAAGTTCCATGGGCTAATGTGCTTACTACTGCCGATTAGAGCCTGGGCTCGCCACGATCGCAAAGCCACTGCATGAACTGGCCCAGGTAAAAAGAAAATGTAATTGGACCCCCAAAATCTGGAGTCTCTCTTAATAAACTAAAATATATTTTCTTATCTCCACCAGTCCTAGTCTTCTGAGTATTGAAGGAGGGTTCATTCTGGATACTTATGCTAGCGATGCGGGCATCGGAGCTGTGTTGCCTCAGATCCAGGATGGAAAGGAGAGGCTACTGGAATACTTCAGTAAGGTACTACACAAGCCTGACAGAAATTACTGTATGACATGCAGAGAAGTTCTGGCCATGCTGAAAGCTATTACACATTTTCACCCATATATTTATAGCAGACTCCTCATCCTAAGAATTGATCATGCTTTCTCATGCTGGCTTCTAAATTTGAAGAACCTCGAAGGTCAAATAGCCCGGCGGATACAGCACCTGCAAGAATATGACTTTGAAATACATCACAGGTCTGGACACCTACACAGAAATTCTGATGCACTTTCCAGGAGACCATGCGAACCTTTCGGTAGCCACTGTGAACACTAGGAGGAAAAGTGTGGTGTATAATGGAAGGCAAGAAGGACCTTGTGGTGAATCATCTATGTGAGATGATAATGCCATTATAAATGATCAGCTAACTCACCACACTTTGTTTCTAATATTGGATTGGAAAGAAGCTAGGGTCAACCATGCTGGGAGGAAATATCCAGTTTAGGCTTGGCAGTCAATGCTTAGTGGTCACAGTGGAATTCCCTTGTTTTGAAGAATGGTGTACTTTACAGGAACTGGGAAAGTAATGATGGGAAACATTGTCACTTACAACTGTTCCCTACCAGAGTGTAGAATTCCAGAAGTGCTCAAAGAACTGCATGACACAGTAACTGGTGAACACTTTGATGTAAATAAGAGCATCGACAGAATTTGACTGAGATTATATTTACTGCATTATCGGGAGGATGTTGATAAGTGTGTGATACTTGTACTGCAAGGAAGATCCGAAAATTAAGGGACAAGGTCCCCTTCAAAAATACAATGTTGAGGCTCCATTTGAGAGGATGGTAGTGAACCTTCTCGGGCAATTACCACTCACTGAGAGGAAGAATCGGTACATTTTGGTAGCACAAGACTGCTTCAGAAAGTGGCCTGAGGTCATGCCAATTCCAAACCAAGAGGCCAGCACAGTAGGTGATGCACTTTTAGAGAATGTCTTCTCCGGGTTTGGAGTGTCACTCGAGCTTAATTCTGATCAAGGACAAAATTTCGAAGCCACTCTTTTGCAAGAGGTAACGAGGAATTTAGAAATGAAAAAAACTCGTACCACTGCATTACACCTTCAATCGAATGGGATGGTCGAGAGGTTAAACCATACAATAGGTACCCTGGAACAGACCCTGGCGATCTTCGTGAAAGGCAACCAGAAGGATTTGGGCTCCAATTTACCCTTATTTCTACTGGAATATCGTTCGACAGTCCACTAGTCAACAAGGATAGCACCTTCAAGGAAGCGGTTAAGGAGAGAGCTCCACCTCCTTGCCCACCCCAGAATATGCCTGTAAACTACATCAGAAGTTACTCGACATCCATGAGTTTGCCCGGCAGTACAGGATGAAAACATGATATAACCAGAGAATGCCTGAATAGGTTTTTCAAGAAGCACAGGTGGTGTGGCTTTATAACCCCTAAAGGCGGGATGTGTATTTCCCGAGCCTATAGACATGTTGGGAAGGCACTTACAAGATCTTGAAGCAGATCAACAGCATGGTCTACCGAATTTGTCGACAGGACTCTCGGGCGAAGACTAAGGTTGCTTACATATACCGACTGACGTTCTACAAAGGTCCAGAAGTTAGAGAGTCTGTTCGGGACGAACACAAATGAGGAGATGTCAGTGTTGCTTCAGACCCCGGTGCCGGGCACGGGGCGAGTGAGGCCATCCCGCAGCAGTGGGAGTGGTAAATCTGATCGCTATTAATGTCGCCTGGTGGACAGAATAATTGTCAACAACCTGAACTGGCATTACCGCCCTCATCCCCCTTCCAGGGAAGTCGATGGCATCAAGCTACTGAATGAAAATTCTGGAAATCTTCTTCCTCGGCGCAATCCGACATACAAAGAAGTTTCTGGGCTAGCACCGACGATACAATAAATACACCCACAGCCGTGAGAATGGAAATTTTTGTGGTAGCTATCTGGTTGAAGTGCGGCAATCATATAAAGTCTGGTCAGCGAGGGAAGTCAATGGAGAGGATGGACGACAGTGGAGGGCGCCAGACGACGGCAGACGTGTGTATGTGCGTGTGAGTGACATGTACGGATGAAAGGGTGTGGTACCCAGCGAGTTGAGGGCTGCTGTGCATGGGAGCATTCGGGATTCTCGAGAACATTCCGGACTGGTATAATCTGGACTGAATTTAGTCCGGACTGTATGAACATGTGATGCAAACTTTACTTTGAATATTAGAACTATCAATATGGGCATATAATTAATAAAATAATTCAATAAGTGTAGATGCGCTGTTAATTGAATCTGATTTTAGTTGTACGATTGCATTCAATTATGTGAGGTGAGGGACGATTATGTGAATATTAGTTGCAAATAGCAAGTGATAGATATCAATTGATTGCGAGGTATTAAGTAGAGAATATTTTCGTTTTAATGTTGGTCAATAAAGTAGCATATTTTAATTAACCCTTTTTTTATTCAGTTCAAACCTCCATCCCATAAAAACCTGGCTAAGCCCACTGACTTTGAAAATTTGTGACAATAATAAAAAGCGCGCGGACATAAATTAATACAGAAATGTTAGCTGAAAGCTGCAGATATTCGGAAGCCGGTGTTATAAGGTTAAGAGAGCGAAATTAAAAATAATATTTGTTACCAGCTTTGGGAGAAAATACAGTGTGATGGATCCTTTTAGAATTGTATCTCTTGCGCAGGTGTAGGCTATAAATTTACAGCATAAAAAATAGCTCGTCAAGAATGCATCACTCCGGAAAAAAAAATTTTCTTTCTTACATAGCTGGCAAAAATTGCTATCTGGGATTGCACTTTTTCGAATTTTCCCCACAAAGTTTAATTTATCACTTTTAGCATTTATGTACGTCCCACGGCCTGTTAACTTTATCAACAAAGTCGAGTTATTTAATCAACGCATGGATAGTAGGCATCAGTGTCGTGGCCACGTTAAATATACGACGTGGCGCAAGGACACAGTTGACTGAAAGAAGCAACTAAGCAGAACATTTCCTCGATCAGCCATAAACCATCTGTACTGTGTTGGATGCAATAATGAATATTAAATAACGCCTTGGGGTGGGGGGGGGGGGGATACAGCTTTCAGAACAGCAGCAAGTAAATGTTTCTTGCAAACAAAGGTAATTGATATAGGTAGTCTATTGATTGCGGATTTCGTTAGAGTAAGAAATAAGGTTCCTAGTTCTAATACTGAGTCGACATGGTCTGAATTTTCGGAACATTCGAGTCTTGATTGCACACGCTTTTTCGATTTGTGTGAAACTGTAATAATGTATAAGGCAAGCAATAATAGAGAGCGCGGTTGTCCTGCGATGCTGTGGAATCTCAGTTTATAAATTCTGACACACGCAAAGTATCCCTTGATATAAAAATGATAGTTTATGGTAAGTGTTGTAAGCATGTTTAGAAAAGTGTTATAAAATACCTCGAATACAAAATACAATAAATTACAATTGAATACAAAAACTGAATCATATCATAAATTACTATAAAAAAATCGAGTCACTCTCCGAGTGACGGGCTTTCCAGCTGGGACTCGTAGGTGCTCGTCATCCCCGGCCATGACATGAGATGTGGCCCTAGGGTGGAGCAGCGCTGGAATGCAAGTGCGGGGGAGGCGAGAGTACTCCGAGAAAACCCGCCGCCAAGCGGCATCCTCCAGCACGATATCCACATGTGAAGATCCGGGAGTAAACCCACCGGGATCGAGCCCGGATTGCCGTGGTGGGGGGTGAGCGCCCTAGCCACTGCGCCATTGCTGTCCCCATAAATTTCTATAAACTGAACAAATTGTAAGTTATGCTTAAAATTGTTTGCTGATTAATGTAGGCTTACATAAAACTCAACGAAAAAAGCATGGCAGTGACGAAATTTACATGTACAAAATCCCTGTAGCTGTAATGTACATCGAATGCAGCATAATGCCACTAAGGAAGAAAATGATTTTTTTTAACCAAATGCTTAGTGCCTAAACGCACCTAAGGATATTGTTTTCCCTTAAATCTCAAATACACTTAGTTATAGCAATAACAGATAAAAACTCAATCTGCAAAGAAGAAAAAAGAAATTTAATACGGTAATTTACGTTTTAAGTAGTGTCATAAATTATCCAATTAAATTAAACAGTCATGTTCCATACTGAGTAACGGATACATGTTGAAAATATAAAGTTAATCACTACATGTTTTTATATTCCCTGGAACATAATATTGTGTTAGTAATAACTTGAGTACCCTGTGATAAAGTGTATTTAAAACTTGCGGTAAATCATATGTCTGATAAGTGAAAGCGACGAAAAAATGATACTCAATTTTCTTACTTAGACGTCCTTTAGGATTTACAATTAAAACTGTTTTAAAACATATTTATGGAATACTTAGTAATGAATTATCTAGTTGTGACTAGTTATAGAAGGAATACCCATGTTCTGTATTATTTTATTTGTCGATTAACTATCTTTATAGGACATTTTGACAGTGAGTATTAATTAAATCCATAAAACCAATGTATAATTCTATAGACGTTGCCTTCTGACATCACACTACATGAAACTTTACATACTTACAACAGTTACAACCCTCGCGGTGTTGATAAATTCTTTAAACTCAGTAAGCCCTTTCCACGACATAATACCAGACAAAGCATAGAAACTCCTTGTTAGGGAGTAGCGCTGCATTGTTTATAACACTGCGAGAGAATTGCTATAGTCTGTCTCACGTATGAATGCACTTTTTTTTTATGGTTCTGAACGTAGCCTTGTGTACAGTTATTTCCAAAGCAAAATTTTTTTTTTTATTAATATACTGGGCAGGTCAACAAACAGCCGAGTGTATTTATGTAAACATCATCTGTGGCGGGAGGAGACATCGTTGTAGCCATGGAAACAGAGGCAAACAGGACTGCATTCAGAACTATTACTGAGATAAACTGTGTTGGAAGAACTGGTCCAAAACATACCTCTGCAATATCAAATATTATTTTCAATCTCCCAATATTACAAGCCGCTGATCGTTTGCTATGGAAATATGTCGCTAAGGTTCATTCCATACGAGGAGAAATTTCCGACAGTGATATCGTTTTTGCACTCGATCCCCCGAGGCTCCAAGTTGTGAGGAAAGTAAAATGAAAGAAAGTAAAATGAAAAGGCAGCATAACCGATTTTCAAGTTAGATGTTTCAAAAATTAATGACGTGAAATCGATGTGTTAAAACGTTTTGACAATAAAGATGAAACTGTTAAAGTGGAAAGGTATTTAACAAGGGGAATTTTCAACATTTTATTTAGCCACACATCACATAACTGGAATACTTGCCACATTTAGACACATGCAAAACAAATAAAGTTGATATATTCTTATAATAATAAAGATAATATATATAATAAATTAGATGTGTTGCAGTTTCCATGTGCTGAATGCTCAACAGTTTTTTTTTCTTTCAGAATATGACATGCCACTGCTCAGCAAAAAAACTGCAATGATAAAAACGTCCTGTAAACATACAGCCATTCACATTGCACCTGTCAAAAGCCGTTTTCTTGACATTGCCCAACTTGAATTACGGTTTCTAGTTTAAGCAATGACTGTGTTTACATACGACATGTTTTATCGATTGTACATGTCCTTTGTATTCCAAGACAGCGCCCTATTCATGGAAGTATTTCAAGTTATCCTGAAAGTGAATAAATAAGTTACGGTACCGTGTAACTGCACTGTTTTGTTGTCAAAGTGTCTTCAAGAAAACTTATTATACAGACTTCTTAACAAGTCAGACAGCTGGATATCTCTCAAAAAAAGCAGATACATAATACAACACACGTATTGTTGCAGGTTTCCCTTATTCGTTGCATCCTATATAGGTGCAGAGTTGTCTGAAATGCTCATAATGTTCAATATCCTAATTAAATATCCTGTTACAATATATTAGTATTTATAAAATGTTCCCCTTCATACTAGATTTGGGTAATCAATATTTTAATAATTTATCATCAAAACCCAAAAGAAGAAAAATGGTTTCAAACTAGCTAAAATGGCTCCGCTGAGTTAAAGATGAGATACTTTGAAAGCACTTAAAGAACCGGATCCACAGGCCCTTGGGTGCGAAGTGAGATCAGTGACGGAGTGCAGGGGAGAAAACACTACGGCCATCAGTATACAGTATGTGGTAGGCCTACATTATTTGTTTTCGGTACGGTATCCAAGAACGCAGCATTTATGTGATGTCTTTATGTGCGTTATTTCTCGTACATGTGTAAATACCGTAATATGAGACAGATATGTTTAAAAAAATCCTGTTTAAGTCAGTAAATAGTTCACTGATGATTTTAGGGCACACCATACTCAATTATCTAGAAAGCTATATGGCTGAATTAAGGCTCATCAGTTCGTAATTAATCTTGATGCCGAGTTACAATTTCACACAAGCATTGCGATATTCTGTAGTCATGTAACTTTACTATAAACAGTTAAAAGTTATACTTTTTGACATTTCTTACCACAGCTATATATCAAAGCGTGACAAATTGACCCCATCTGGAACATAAGTTCCATAAGGTAATTAACTGTTCTTTATGAGACGAGTGGTTATTGCTGACAGATATTATATTCCACTAACTGGTAGTTTTTGTCCCAGCAATATACAGTATTTATATGTTTTCGTGCACAATGCTTAATATAATAAATTACTAAAGTTCGCAAAATTTAAACAGAGAACAAAACAAGTGATTTACAATGATATCATATTAAATATTTTTGTCCATCTTAGTTGATCGTAAAAGTCCTCACTGATATATTACTAACACGATAACTTCCCAATGACAATTAAAATAATTTATTCGTGCATAATATTTTCTGAAGTTTAAGTTACTAAAATGAGCAACATTGACACACACACACACACACACACACACACACACACACACACACACATATATATATATATATATATATATATATATATATATATATATGTGTGTGTGTGTGTGTATAGTTAATTGTTTAGTACATTTACGTTTTACAATATATTTATTTGATTGTTTTCAACCAACAATTATGCAAATACAGGTTTTAGTATTATATTGTTCACAGGGTTCACAAGTCAAAAACATATATGGAAAAAAAAATGGTTGAATGTTCGTTTAGGCATGTGAAACAATGTATATACAGCTTTACTCACATTCATTACATTGAAAACAAGACTTTTCCAATACTTTTCACAGTTACCTTGATCACAAGACAATATGGCAGCTTTTGTGGATTTTTTTTTTTTTTTTTTTTTTTTTTTACTTTTCACGTTATAATAGGTAGGTTGGCTTTTTACAATATACATACTAAATATACTTACCTTATAAAAATGCAAGAGCTGTTTTATGTTTTCAACTACTCACATAGTTTGTTAGTAAAGAAACATTAATTTTATATATATATATATATATATATATATATATATATATATAGAGAGAGAGAGAGAGAGAGAGAGAGAGAGAGAGAGAGAGAGAGAGAGAGAGAGAGAGTATATACAGAAAAATTAGTCTTGATGGTATGTTTCAAACAATGTCACACATTACTGGAGTCCATGATAAACTGGAAAACCGTGAATATGTATATTCTTTTCACACTCTTGGCACTGAAGACGAGCATTTTTCCACATTTTACACAGCGACCTTGATCACAAGATTCCAGAAATTGTTTATCTAATTTTCGAAGTGAAGTGTTTTCTCGTGCTCTTGGTCCAGGCCTGGAAGTAGTTGTAGACCTCAGGCGAAGAAGTCTCTTCGTCACCGTTCTTTGAAATTAACTATGTGGTGTCTGTTTATCATGATGTACTTCTTGATGTGGTAAGTAACTGGCTACAACTGCCATATTTAAAGCATTTGAAAACCAATTACACCACCACGTTTTTCTTCGAAGCCGAGGTCTGTAACTTCCTAATATTCTATCCAAAACATCTACCCCTCCCATGCCAAGTTTGTATTTTCTTATCAAGTTTGGTTCCGGTATATTCCCTTTTCTTTCATAGTTCTTGAATATCACTTTTCTGTTTCATGTGGAAGATGGTTTCTGTGATTTGAAGCAAGTGTTATACGGTGTTATCATTCCAACGGCACATGTATATTATTCCCATCAAAGCAAAAATTAAAATTTCCACGACTTTCCTTTTTAATTTTTTTGACTCAATAAGAGTACATTTCTTTGTACGCTTGTCCCAAATGGTACCTTGTAGCTTTTATATCTTTTTCACCAAGTTCACACAAGAGACCATAAGATGTAAAATAATTGTCAAAGTAAACCTCAATTTCTAAAGAATTTTCCTCAACAGAGAGCAAATTATTTACCACTCTGGATCCAAGTGGTTCATTGTGTTATGTACTTTTCCCTCCATATGTCTCTATATTATATGGATAACCATTGTTGGAACACAACATCCGCACTTTGTAACCAAACCGAATTGGTTTTACACAAATGAACATTTTGCATCTGTGGTGTCCATAATAGAGCACCATGGATTCATCAATGCTAAGGTCTTTATGAAAAATGCAAAACTGCTGCAGATTTTCAGTTCTTCATACATTGGCTTCATTTTCCCCAGTTTGTTGTCTGTTTGTAGTCCAGCATTATCAGTCATGTGCAAATATTTCTTGATCTCTCTAAATTTATTTCTTGGCATTACTTTAGGTACAAGGGGAATTTCGACATCTTCTGCTGTACTTCAGTGCATGCCTTCTGTGGGAACACTATGATATCCATTTAGCAACAACAAACCAAAAAACTGACCAATTTCTTTCCATTCCACATTAAATTCAAATCTTTTCTGATGAGCCTAGAGTGATGTCATTCTTGCTACGTGCTCTAAATAATTTTGGGGCAATATTTAAAAAAAAGTCAAATGGTTCTGCCGATACCAGCTCTGGGCATCTAACAGCTAAGGGATAAAACTTGAAGATGAAATTGCCTTTTCAAATGTATCACATTTTTTCCCAAAGTGAAAGTGACCTGTCTTTGCTATATTTCATTTTAGTTTGCTCACTGAAATCACTTGTGGATGTATCCGCTTCTTCTGCATCTGGATTGGAAGTTTCAGCACCAAATGAGTGTAGATGCTCATCTATCATACCACATACATCTGCTGGAGTGACTTCATTCAGTTACTCTTAATTTACTTGCTCCTCACTAGTAAGTCACCCATCTTCATCAGGGGGAAGTTGACAAAAGTCGACTATATCATTTGTAGGTTCGAAGCCTGATTCAGAGTCATCAGAATCGCTTAGTCTCATGAAATACTCTACTGCATCTTCTAGTTTGTTGATGTTTCACCATGCTGAATTCTTTGACACATTGTAACGCTAGCATTAATTGTTCGAGTCCACAACAGAAAGTAATAAATCTTTCCCTTTCAGCAGCAGTCACCTTGTAACTCCCTATCCTCTAACTTAGACAGCCATATGGAAACTATCTAGTAATGTTAGCTTGCGAAGAATAAACCTTCAGATAAGCGAATTATTTTACAATTAACTGCTTCTGGCGAATGTGTAAGCCATGGTTCAAAGAGTCATTTCAGTCATATAATGAATATGTGTTTGTGACATTCTTTTAAAAAACCAAATATGTTGTTCACAGAGCAGATGTGAGTGCTGGTGATAAGTGTGGAATCTATTTCCTGCCAGATAAGATTGAGTGAATACATCGCTGCACCATTCTCGCATGACTTCACAGAGGACGAGCTACCTACTAATATCCCTATCAACACAAAAACCTCATATGACATGCATATGTTCCCAATTGGGATCAACAAAAAGTTTTTATGAACTAAATGTTTTAAACAGTGTGGTTATAATTTTATTTAATAGGTAGCACTACCTATTCATACCGATTTCGCGATTGTCTTATGGAGAGAATATGGAAAACTAAGAGTTAGAGAATTTTTTACGTGTTAGGTGCATAGCGAACAAAAAAAAGTACTAACACAAAAATATGTTCATCAGATAAGTGTAAAATTACAAAGACTTTCATTGAAATTTATTTTCATATTTCATTGAATCATAAAATCTGGGTTAAGCTCAGTGGCACACCTGTAGCCGAAGCAGAATAATACACGAACATCGTGTAGGTGAGAAAATAAATAATAGTAATATTGAAGTGTCTGTGGCTCATCGAGTCTGGCGGAGATAGTGCTGTGATTAGGAGAGACAATAGCAAAAAGGTTCCAGAAAGTTATAAGACTATTATACGTTACTGAGTGATATTAAAGAAAGTTGAAGTCCAACGGGGCACGCCACACATGAACTGCACCGATGTCCCCTTATTTCAGACTGAACTTTATCTACATTCCAGATCAACACGGCATGGCATGACAGTGGCCAAGCTTGTCACTGTTCTCCGCGCAAAAACAGAGGGGGAAAAATATATATGACCTAGAAGTGAATTACAGTGAATCGATGTTACCATGATACAGAAGAAATTTTAAAACACAAAACACAATAATTTTATGTTTTCATTTGCATCAATACCAGCCTTATGAGTCCATTTTTTTATGTAGTTAAACTATGACAGAACAACAAACATTACCATCAAACACTTTACTATAGGAAACATACATGACACAAAAAATAAGTAATTTACAAGAAATAGAACTCCGAAGTTTTACTTCTGACATGAGCACAAACTCACAGGTCTTCGCTACTGTTCGCTGCGCCACAATACAACTGCCGAGCACCATGCCGACGACAAGAACATTGGGCGTGACCATTAGCTATAGTATCGATGGTGAATTGGAAAGCACCCGCTTCGCCGAACTTCGGCGAGTCAGCTGATGGTCCCACTTTGATCCGACCACCTCGGCGACACCAAGACAGTCTCGTGGTACGAATCCCAACCGACCAGCGTGCATGCCCACACTCAGCGCTACGCCGTCAGTGTGTAAAACATGCGAAGCCGATACCATGCTTCGTAGGATCCCTGATCAGGATGTGTATGAACAACCGCCACCATTGTGCAACGTCAACTGTTTGTAAGTGTTAGTGGTCACCAAAAGCAGAGCATAATCCTTCCCAGTTTACGCAAAGTGCAGACCACAAGGAAAATATGTTACAAAATGTAATTAAAAATTACGTTAAAGTGAAGAGTCAATCAATTTCTACTTGAAGAGTGGGCTTCACCCATGCCAAACTAAGTTTAGCCCCCAAAGGCATCACCTAACTGGGGACATCTCAAGTTATGTGTTTTTCTTAGGTATAAGTGAGTGTAAATGTCTACATGTTTATTCTGGAGCAGTCAACAGGTTAATGGACTCTGATATACACATTTACAGCACTACATGCCTGTAAACACAACACGAAAGTGCGTTGTGATGTATGCTGTGCTCCTGTCCCCTAGACAGTTTGCTCACAGTTCGCACTCCATGATGCAACAGGCATCCACATTCGACGATGTCGTTCAGTGATGTGTGAGTGCAGTAGCGAGTGTATGTAGTGCAGTAAAAATTCGTACAAAATAGTGAATTTCAGTGCAAAGTGGTGCGATATGCAAGTAGGGCGCCCCACAAAAGGGCTTAACAGCTCATGCTGTATGAACTCTGATTAAGGGAACCTGAGAGACGCCCCTACAACAAATTGTTAGTGAAAGTTATGAAAGAAATGAATACGCCTGACTGCAGACTCTACTATAGTGTTCTGTTCCCATAACCAAGGCAAACCCAGTATCACATCCTCCATGATTCCTTCTGTAATTATTGTGGTCGTTATTGTTTCCAAATCACGCACCCCTCACAGTGAATGTAGACTGTCCTATTGCTGCCCTACTATGTTGGCCTGTAGAGAGCCCAATCACGTGATGTTATGTCACTTTTATGTATGAACTTAGGCTGAACAAAATTGTGAGATGACGCTGTATCAGTGAGTGCATGACTAGGCTGTCCATTGACAAACACAAGGATATGGATGAACTGTGCATTGTTACCACTAAACTGATTGATTAATGCATGTTGTGGTGTAAATTTTGGACTGTGTTGTGGGACTGGGGTATCAGAGGCTTCCGGTCCCATTACCCCCATTTCCCATTGCCCTGCTGAGTAGACGTGGGTTCCTGATGCTTGTGGAGGTTGGGATTATTATGGCACTGGATGTGCCAATGGAAGGTTTCTTGTTCACAATAACAGCAGCATGCTGTTGGTGGTGGTTTTGTTTTGCCCCACTTCACAAACGCCTTTGTACCACTCTTACTCGCACTGTCACTTTTGTTTACATTTTCGCGCATGTGACTATCACTGTGTCCTACAGTTGCACTTTTGTCAGATTTTGATCCCAATGATTTACCGCGAAATGTGTGCACTGGTTAACTTTGCGTGCTCCCTTTTCCATTCGGCGACTCGTGGTGCCATAGTGTGGTGCCGAATTCGCGACGCAGTTGACAGGTATTATGTTGAAGTATTATTGCTGCTCGCATCAGTTCTTCTAGCCAACTGTTCAGTTATCATGCTAGGGCGGTGTGATATTCTATTCCGGACGTACGGTTTCGGCCACTACTTCAACAATTTTCCGCATGGGAAGTTGCTGGTGGAAGCGTCTTACCAGGTGCACCTTACGCATTATAAATGCTGGTAGCTGTTCTCCCTGAGGCTGTTCCTGGGCCATGAGCTTTCTTTGTGCTTGAAGGAAGTGAGAGTACCCTCATAATGGCATTGAATGGAGTGTAATATTTTCTCCATGCCAAGACATAATGATTTACGGAGTTCCACCACAATTTGACACTGCCTTCCAGATGCTTTCCGACACAACCCGCCCATTCTTATTTGCAGATGCCGTATCTTTGCAGTCGTGACATGCAATCCTGCAGAAAATCCATCGGATATTAGTTTGGCTCCCTGGCAAATGTTGGTAGCATCTGAAATTTCGTTGGGGTTAGTTTCTTGACAGCTTCTGGTTGTTGCATGATGGGTGTTGATATTGCTTCTGGTTGCTTCACATTGCTTTGCAGCCAGCTGTAAGCTGTGTTTTGCCCATAGCTCGGCTGGTACCATTTCACAGATGGTATTGAATAGAAAGGGTTTGGTACTGTTGGTAGCACTGCTGGCAGGTTCGGTGTGAACATGGGTGTCGGATAAAAGGTCAGAGCTTGTGGTAGGTAAGGCATAGGCAGTATGAGTTGGAGAGGTAGTATTGGTAGGGTTGGCAGCAGTGGTATTGACTGAGCACTCGGCGCCGGTGTATTGACAGTTGCTATGTGCGTGTTGTAGGCAAGTGACACTAGTTTCATTACACTTTCTTTGTCCATGCTGTATTTACACTTGAACTGCACTCCCTGTGCTGATAGACTCTCACTTGCTGTTTGGCACAGTTCGTGCACTGTGATACTGCAAGGACGACACTGATGACTCACGTCACGAACTTCTCCTTTGCATCCTACTCTTTGGCACACAGTGACATACCATTGGAGTTCAGTAAAGAAATTGTCTCAGTTGTAAGGTACGTTCTGTGGCTTTGGATTTTCATGGCATTGTTTGGATACATAGCTGAGTACATCTACAGTAGTGGATTAGTTCGTGTCGAGGCACTTGGTGTGGTACTGCACTTGACATTGCACACAGGTAAGGATTAGGATTCCCTGCCCTGTACACAAGAGGTTGTAACACCAGTTGGGTTGATGAGAGTTTGATAAATTTGGCACTGGGTTTTGTTCCAAAGCATCTGGATGTACACTGGTACTGTTATTTTGATTTCCCCGTCACTGCTCTTTTCGTGGTTGTTTGCGGCACAGTTGCTCACTGGGCTGGACCTACAATTGCAGCAGTAGATGGTACCTAGTTCGTACTTCGTTATTAAGTCCTCTGGCATTGCACATAAGCAATGCGGACATAAGAGCACTGGTGCGCTGTCTTGTGTCTGGCCAGCCTTGTTAGCAAAGGTGACCATGTGTGCGGTGTGGGTTCGTGGCTCGTGGATGCACGACATCAGAGGGGAGGGAGTGCCTTCCCCTCTCTGTGGCAAATCCCTCTGCATGTGATGTTAGAAGGCAACGACCAGCCGGCATAGGAGAGGGGGGTGAGCAGGCATTCATGTGACCCATGCTCTTTGCGATCGATAATGCACCCAGCTGTCCGGCATGGCGGTGGAGGAGGGGGAGTACTGGTAATCTTTCTACCCATGCTGGTGAGGTGGTGGGTGAGTCTGAGGTCACTCCACCGCCCCAATATGGCCACTCTCCTGCAGGTGCTCGCCTTCATCGAAGCAATGGCTGCTGCCCTAGTGTTTCCGCACGCTTTTCCCACTGTACAGCGTGAAGCTCTTCCTGGCACCCTGGCTGTGTCTGGAAGGCATCCAAATGCTGTTGTTGACTCTTTGCAATGTCACTGACGTTCCCGCGTTGTGATTAGGCAGGAATATCGTGAGAAACACTTTCAGGGGAAACATTTTCAGAAAATTCAATTTTTGGAATTTTGGCTGGATTTTTGGGATTTAAGTGTGGAGAGGTTTGAGGTTATATGATTGTGGAGTATGTTGGTGTTATTTGGGGCACCAGACATCACCGGAGGTGATGCCATGAAGTTGGCCGAGCTGTGACTGCTGTACTCCTCTGAGTGACTTAAATAAATTACTTGTGTATGGCACCATGGTCTATTCGAGCTGACCACACACTGCAAACAATGATAATAAATGATTCGGAACATAATTAATTGAAAATACACACAGTTTAGCACTGATATCAAACTACACAATATTACCCGGGAAATGGTTAAGTTCCCATAGGCAGACGAGATAAAAAAACATGTGGAACTGTTCACCATGGAATTTATTCCGTAATACATGCTCCCCTAGGAAGCCACTTGACATGAATTTATAGGACTTAATCTGCTGGTAGGGTTACACAGAAAAATGGCACAAAGGCCATGGATTTATTACATGAAAATTTCAACTTCCCCAGGTGATGCAAGCATTGGGAGGAGAGGGGTGGTTTCCTGGGCGGCTGTACGAAATGAGGTTCTGGTAAATTAATAGACTATTGTAAACTAAATTATTATGACAAAAGGATGCTGGCCACCTGGGCGTGCAAACCGCGAGACATAGTGACATACGTTCATCTCCTCTAGGAGCTGAGCGATTACTTACTTGTCGGTGGGACATGCTGGCCAGCGTTGATGGGCAGGCACTTTACGTGAGACTACGTCTCGACCCACTTTACATATGAACAACTTAAAACTCTTTCGACCTGCAATGTAATGACATATAAAATGTTAAACTTTAATAAACATATACATAACACACTTTCAAAGAGACGTGAACATGAAACATATGAAGTGAAGCAAAATGGATGTGAACAGAGAAACACTTTAAAATAACTAACTTACTAAAGGGCTGCCTTTTAGGACATCTCTCATGGCCACATAATTAGGAATTAGGAAGCATGTGCTGTAAATCCCTTGTTACTATCTTAGGTCTTATTTCTGCCGTGCATATTACTCTGCACTGCAGAGCATGTTGTCACTCTAGTCACGCGCTTCACCACTTTCACTCTGTTGCACTTTCACTGCACACCATGCGTGGCACAAAACACCATCGATGCACTGAGACATCACTCGCAGATTGTGGATGAGTGCTGCGCTGTACAATGCGGTGACCAAGGGTGCAGTGGGCAGACAGTCTATGAGGAGTAGCATGTGTCTGGCAACAAATATATCTCGCCCAGATGTGTAATCGAGAGAATGGTAATTAGTTTTGATGATATAACCCATCATATAAGATTTTTTAAATTTTATTTTATCTTCACTGCATTCATTCTTGTCCTGTTTTCATTGGCGAGATTAGCATAAAGTTGCACCAGCAATAAAAAAAGATATAAAGCCATTTTTAAATTTAGTCTCTGCAATATTTTGTATCATCAAAGCTAAACCATGTGTAGCCTGTTGTCATTTTTTTTTTTTTCAAAAAAATATTAAACATAACATAAAATGTATTCTCACTCAACACAAGAGCTGGGCTGCAATCGATTTAGCACAGAACAGTACAGGCAAAGAAAGTAGAATATATGTATTCGAATGACACTCATCACAATCATGCATAGCACAGTCACAGAAAAATAGCACAGCAGAAGTGCACAAAAATAAGGGCTAATTATATCATTCCTATGCGTGTGCACCATGCATGGCCAATCAGAACATCAATATCACCGAGTTCATGTGACGATGAAAATTGCTATAAAAGTAATGAATTTGACTAGAGCTTGAAGAGTTTGGCACCATATAAACAGAAATTTGTTTTGATTTAAATTGTTATTGTTAAAGCAATGTACATTGAGATGAATGGTATAACATATTCTTTTTCCACATAATACAACAGAAACAGCAAAGTAAACAGAGCTTTCAACAGTAATATTTAATTCCAATGTCACCAACACATGCATGCCCAATTTACAGAGCATTATTTGACGTGTGCTTATGTCCATTGCCTCATAATACCATTTGCCTGCCTATGCACCAAGACAGCGCAGTCAGTTTTAGCGCTCTACATGTGTTGTGTAATGAGTCCATCTGCCAGTGCGACAGTGCAACACATGAAGTGCATGAATGCTCGTGTACTGCCAGTGCAGGGCAGTGCACACAGAACGTGCTAGAGCAATGTGAAAATAGGGTGACATGAACAATGTGTCAACCTCAAGACCGTGCACCATTCCACCAGCAGCAAAACCAATTCACCACACAGATATGCAAGGGCAGCAGTGTTCAACCAGTGTTCTATGTAAACGTGTGTGAGTGCACTGTTGCAGTGGCGTCATTACTTCAATTATTTTATTTTTATATGTCCTGTTATGTTTTATTTTGAGATGCAATGCTTTTATTGTATTTTATGTGTAGTGATTTTATGTGCTAGAGTAGTGTTTACAGTGTTGTGAGCCACGTGCGCTTAGAAGGTTTGTTATGTAAAATTATTTGGGTTTTAAATTTGGTTAATCTCAGACTACTGTATTTTCTTTGAAAAAAAAATGTGTTATTTATTTTTACAATATGTATGTATTATTTCTGTGAACAGCTATTTTTGGAACGGTCATTGACACATTTTATTATGACGGCGGGTTGTATTGCTGGACCATTGGTGGGAATGAAGGTTAAGTAGACAGGAATGAAAGGTAGGTATTGATGTGATCTTAAACTGGACTTCAGGGAATGATTATAGGTTATGATGTTCGATGCTTTAGGTTCAAGTTGCCAGGGGGCACCAGTCCTCGCTCAGTCGAGCACACGATGATGAAGTTGGGGTCGTGGGCCATTCGCCCTAAATGTGGCCCCCTGATGCTCCAACGTCACTGCTGCAGTTGTCCTCTGTACTATAATCCACATGCCTAGTCTAATCGAGGATGCCTGAGCTCCCTCGATATGCTCATCCAAAACTCTTCGGGAACTGTTGAGGCCATCCCCACGGCAATTCTTTACTACATTATGATAATTCGGTTATGTGGCCGATAGGCTGCCAAAAACAAATAAAATTGATGTGATTTCCAACTACCAGTTTTTATTCGTCTTAATCCCTCCTATGAGGCACTTACAATTAAAAACTCCACTTTAGCACAGAGTGTTCTAATGCAGACGAAATGGCGCGAACACCATACAATGAATTTCGTGAACATTATTTCACATCCGAATAAAAACAGACTCGACTTCCGAGTGGCCCTATACCCGGTTGTAAAATAACTTAAATGTTCCTGAAATATATGTATTGGCTATTGATATACTACATGATTTGGCTAAACATGAAGTTCCGGGGAGTATGCGAACTGTATGTCCACTCGGCGGTGAGGCGATGACGCTACTGACTGGGGAATGGCACGCAGCCCTCTCACTGGCTAACCATTCCCGCCCGGGGATAAAATCACGTTTTTCACAATATTTTACTATCTGTGAATAAAATGACTGATGACATATGATTCGTAATGAATTGAAACACTCGGCAAGCTCTTACATGACAATCATTAAATCACTAAAAGCAATATAAAAATATAAACACAGGTGTGACTTGTGATGTCACATTGGTCTTGTACTTAACCTAGAGAGTGTTCATATCCTCCAACTTGGCATGCATTGTGTCTCTTAATTAATGTGTCCCTTTTAAAACCTATTATCTCTAGTCTCTGTTTTGATATAGTATATTATGTCATTAACACTGAAAACCTTTGAATAATTTGCAAATATGAAAATGAAGAAAGTTGGGTTAACTTTGCCACGTGCTCAAGTGTTACGTTTGTGCTTTTATGCACAAGGCATTATACCCTCCTGGCATGGTCTTTGTACTGCTCTGAGTTAACTAATGACTGGCCACAATTGGCTTAGTATTATTTTATATCACAACTTAAAATTTAAAAGGTTTGCATATTACATATTAATTAAAAATTACTAGAATTAAAAATAAGATGTGTGTCTTAGCACAGTGATACTTGGAATTCAATAAAGATGTGGATATCTTTTACGTGCAACCCATGCAATACGACTCGTTTCAGTAATAACAAAATCCCTCTTAACATATACACTGGACACTGAATATGAAGCCTCCCATTCTAAAACTTGCTAACTACATTAAAAAAAAAATTGAGTTACCTACTGCATTTGGTAGGTCTACAACAAGGCTAACCAATAAAATAAAAATACTATTCCAAAACTTGTCCACGCCCATTGTAATATGGGTTTGAACTTCGGTGGTCATTCCAGAACTCGCTAACTCCGCCGTCTATATCATTCCAAAACCTGCTATATCCGAGCAGCCAATGAATGTAATGTACGGCAGTAAAGTGTTGTGATCTTCTATGTCGCAATGTCATGCCGAATGCTTTGTGTTGTTATTGCTGTCCCTGGCGTGATTAAAACAACATTTGTGTGAAATGAATTCCGAGAGAACTGTAACACCATCATCTGTAGGGTAAGGACGAAAAAGACGGAGTGCTCAGAGTAAATGGGATAAAACAATTAAGCTAATGACAAGGTATGCATGAGTGTTACTACAATGAGGTTATGTTTATACCAGTTCATTATGCATTATTGCAGTGTGATGTAGAGTGCATTCCTCAGTCTGTTTACAGGTACACTCCCATGGAACCACCGGCATATCCAGCATGCGAAGATAATGGTAAAACATTGAAATGCAGTACACTGACGATGACGCATGTCCAGGTTTTTCACTCCAACTTTTACTCTTCACGGAATAAAATAGACCAAGATTCATTCATTTTGAAGCACATTTCAGTTAATTCTCCAAAGAGATATTGTGGTTCTGGCAAAGGTAATGATAAAGGTATAAGTATCAAGTATTTTGTGAAATTACACAAGGCACACAAATTCCGAATCCAGGAATGCCAATCAACATTTCTTAATATCCTGCATATATCCAAAGATAGGGTTCAGAGAATTGCACACAACCATTTGCGAACTGTACAAATGTCATGCGAGAAACATGGAGGTGCACGAATTCAACACAGGCATGTAGAACAAAGGGAAAGCATACGATGCTTTGTAGAGTTTCTTAAATGCACAGAGCTCCATTACTGCCGAGTAAAGTCTCTTGCTAGGCATTATTTACCTGGCGACATGTCAATTAGTAAAATATATAGAATGTATAATGCTAAGGCAACCTCCAGCTCTTAGCAGGCAAAGAAAACCTTCTTCAGGAACATTATAGCTAGAGAGTTCAATCTGGGTTTTGGCTCCCCAGTTATGGATGTATGTTCAACATGCATTTCACTCCAGGAGAGAGTAAAATGTGAGACAGACATGACCAAGAAAAATTAGTTATTTATCGAGCTGAGCGTCATAAATTAAAGACAAAGGCATTTTATAGCATTGTGAAAGAAGAACCACCAGGAATGATTCAGTTCTTGTTGGATTGTCGGAAGAATTTGGTGAGCCCAAAAGTTCCTGATCAAATAGCATATTACTCCAGGCAGTTGTACACCTACAACTTTACAATCGTTAAGAAATCTTCTAGATCCCAGTTAACAGAGGATATAGTCGTACTGTTTACATGGATGGAACATGAATACAAGAAAGTTTCTAACGAGATATCATCCGCTGTTTGGTATTGCTTAATTGAATCCAATTTGGCACATTGTTCTGCCATTAGGCTATGTATGGATGGGGGGGGGGGCAAAACTGTAATCAACATGGTCTGCTATTTCTTATCTAAAGTAGCTCCAGGAAATGTGAAACATATTGAAGTGAATTTTCCTGTTCGTGGACACTCATTTTTACCTCCAGACAGGATTTTTGGTAACATCGAGAAAGTCCTAAGACATATATAAGTGATTTACAATCCCACACAATATCAGAATGTGTTTCAGAAATTTGGAAATGTCGTACAGTTAGGCGAAGATTGTGATGCGCAGAACTGGAAAGTATATGCACGCCAAGTATTGAAGTTACCTGCAAGTCGGCACTTCAAATTTGCATTAGTCAAGAGATTCATTATTGAAAAGACGTCATCAGGCATGGTAATTGTCACCGGAGAACCCCACTATAGTGTAAATATGGGACAGGGTAAGTCGCTGGTGAAGAGATGGAAACGGTTTGCTGACTGCACTCCTGAACTTGTGCCAAGAGGAGTGGTACTGATTCCAGCAAAAGTTACGGATATCAAGACTTTACTGGCCAATAATTTTGGCGACAATTGGGCTGAAGATGACACTTTGCCAGTTTTTAAAAAACCTCTTCAATTACACTGAAGATTCAACACACCGTGAAGCTTGGGATGGCGAAGATATTGTGTTTCTCAAGATCAGAACTTTCACATCTAAGGTGTTTGTTTTCCAGAATTCAATGCATTTTCCTTTTTTTTTTTTTTTTTTTTTTTTTTCATAATTTCTAGTACCAATTAGTGTTTTGATGTTGCAGGCCAATATTGGTGTGAACATTCTATGTCCATGTGTTTTTCTGTAGATTATAATAATTATGTTGTATTAATCATTAAGTAGATTTTGTGTTGTTCATAAATATTTCCATTTAATACTGATAATGCTTATGGCATATGTTTTACATTACATTTGCAATTTGAAGGGAGGCATCTTTACTGGAGTGGTCATTCCAAAACTACCTTTCTCCACGTGCTATCATTCCAAAACTTTCTTTCTCCATTATGTCATTCCCAAAGTAGCTAACTCCATAACTCTTTTTCACTTATCACAGAATTCCTTAGATGTATTTATACCAGATCAGTACAGACTCACCAGCAATGCCATCTTAACAGGGCTGGGCAATTTGTGCTGCTGGTCAATGTCGTAGTAGCTTGAAAACAGTTTTCGTGTTTCCTGAAAATTTGTCCCAAATGGAGTTAGCGATTTTTAGAATATTATATGGTGGTGGTATTTCCACTCACTTACCGTGTTGTGCATCTTGTGCTCATCGTGCATAATTCACTGTGATTGGGAACAGGTTATGCACTGATTTAATATGCGAAAAAAAATAACATAGCACTTCAGAAACCTTTTGCAAAAATATATGACAGCATGTAGAACAGTACATACAGGTGTGACAACATATATTTATAACCTTATTTCATAGGTTAGGTGTACACGGTGCTTAGCAGTTGGTTGTAAACAAGCATATTTAAATTGACTCTGAAAAACACTGACTCTATGTTACACATATAGCAAAACCAAACAAAACACTTCGACAAAATAATTTACACTTTATTTTACATGCACATTAACACACACCACTGAGGTGGTTGAGGTGCACAGGAACTCTACTCTTGGTGTAGCTGTTGCACTGTAGCTGCTTCCTGGTACATGTGGGTTATGTATGCGGCGGACGAGGCGAACGGGTTATGTTTAGGTTAGCGTGTCACACTTCAGTATTGTACTCCGAAGGGCACCAGTTCACTGGTCAGTGAACAAGAGATGACGCAGGGGTCGTGTGGTCGATGGCTCATGTGGCTGTCCCCTAGATGATCCACCACCACTGGGAAGTGGTTGATGAATGCTCAAGCTCTATAGATGATGCATTCGCCCATCTCAACTATCAAACAGGCAGAGTGTTTTACAAGTCCGGCATCAGGCTGTAGGCCTCCGACACGCCATTTAGTTACACTGCTTATACTCTGTCTAGGGGACAGGTGCTATATGATACATTTGCAAGCACTGTATATTATACAAGGACTCAGTGCTCAGAGTTACCTTTCAGGGTAAAATGCAATAAGAGATGGTAATTAATTTGAATACATTTTATTGCCATGAAACATATACTGACACACATTTAAAGAATGGTGAAGTAAAGCAATCTCGGTACTTATAAGAGGTCTGTCAATGACCTAAAGCTGCAAGTTGGGCGAGGCCCTTAATGAAATCAATGTGATTTAAGTTCCAGCTGATGAGAAATAGCAATGGGTCCAACCCTCAGTGCATTATTGAAAAAGGTTCCGGTGAGTTAACTTACTATTGCAGAGTGAAAAGTAGAAAGCCAATATACTGGTACTGAGGCTGACCACCTGTGCTACTGTCCTCTCTGTGTGCCAAGACAAAAAAGCTAACATGACCGCAGCAGCAGCGCCAAGCGTCCATTCCGAGGTCAAGTTACTATCCATATGATTTTGAGTTGTACACTGATTAAAATAAACATATTGGTGACATCCTCACGAGCAACCAAGCGGGACGTTTCCTCAAAAACACATATTCGGGGGATGTCACCACACTTGCATGATAAAGAACTGGCTCTAGGGCTGTGTTGTACAGTCCTGTGTGTTAGAGTTATTTTGCCCATGATTTTAAAGCTAAAGAAATATATGCAGGTCATTTGCTGCTATTCTTAAACACCTATAGAAAAATTGTCACATCCGCAGCCATGGCACCGCAGAACGTCCCTTACACGCTGCTCATGTCATGCTCTGTGACTTCGCAACATATGATGTGTCTGGTGCATGCGAAAAGGGACTATAGGCAACTTCAGTTTACCTGGATTACAAAGAAAACTTATTTACATTATGTTTTTGCACGGAAGAATAGGCAGGGCAATGCTACTCCCTTCCTATTAAGGTTGCATAAGGTCGACAGAGCACTACTTGGAAGCCAATAAGCCTGCCTAAGTAGCATGCATGGTACGAGATTATTACACTGCTGTGCAGGCAGCTCACTTGCTCCTACCAATGTATGCTGTACCTGGAGGTCGTGGTTTTGCGGGGATGCCGTGCTTGTTCGTTAACTTATTTCCTCTGGGAGTTACCTCTTGAAGGAAAATGATTAAATTGACCTTTGTGAGATACACAATATAAATCCCCGAGAAAAGTGACTTGCTTGTTCTCTGTGACCTGTACCAAGGTACACTTGGCTGTTCTCATCGACCCTTGGAATGCTCTTATTGCGATTGTTGACCATGCGCTACAAATGGTCAGGGAGATACAGAGTGAACCCTGTGTTTATGGCATGGTCCCAGATGCTGCTGATGAAGGTGTAGAATTAAATTCCATATTGCTGGGTCTAGAAAGATCTGTAGGCCTCCCCTAAACGTCCACTCTCTCCCAAGAGATTGTTTAGGTCACATCACACCTTATGTTGTATTGAAATGAAAAATGGCTAAGTCGATCTAGAAGCAATCCCAATAAATAAACACGTAGGCGAACATATTTCCAAACCATAATTTATTAATTGCACCCTCAGGCGAAGCACGTACAAGTATTGAGGGGGATGCCGCTTATACTGACAAAAATGGCGAAAGAGTACATTACGATTATTTTGAAAAGTTGGTCCTACCATAAAAAAATGGGCCAGACTGTGAAGCAACGTTCTCCCAGGTTGATGCAAAACAAAGCTATAGTTCTATAATACAAATTAACACTATTGAAATCTAAATGACAAGCGAAAACAGTGATAGGCCCAGGGAGGTCGACACGGACATCTGCTCCACTTGAGTACCGAAAGTCTACTAAAAAACGGCCGTCGCCAAATGCAGACTTCTCGCGTGATGTTATAAAAATATGTGAAATGCTAAGGAATGATATGTGGACGAAATGATGGCATGTGAATGTTGATGCTCCTATAGTCTACACATATTACCCTTTTTTATTAAAATAAAATATACTGGACACCAAATATATAAATTAAAAATCACATTACCAAACAAACTTTATCCTTAAGCCTTAACCTAAAAATGAACGCTTTCGTGGCTGGAGTGTGTGATTCGTAGGGTGTGTAACTTTTGTTAAGTTCGTGTACAGATGTTATGGGCACATTTATCTTTACTGTACAACAGAGCACTTTCGATAAAAACACTTATAAATATAAAATAAGAAAATTGCCACATTATATTTTGTTACTGCATGAGACTATTCTGACATGTTGTCTGTTCAAGGCCTCTGGACCTGCACATGATTGGCCAACAGGTTTCATAGCTGCGCTGACTTATTCTCACATCAAATTAAAAATAACAATAAATAATTTAAACCAATATTCAAATTTCCCTTGTGAGATAAACATTATGTGGTTGTATTTTGGTATACTCTCATGTGCCTGATGCATTAAAGTATTATGATGCTGACTTTATTGATGCAAAACAATTGTCACTCTACACAACAAAAACACTTTTAATATTAACATACCTAATTACGAACATATTTGTGTATATGAAGTGCAAACTGCACTTACCTTATCATATTTAGATTTTAAAAACACTTCAATTTACATTTAACCCTAACTGCACAAAAACATTTCCATGTGATCAAAACATAAACACATGTGATTGCATAATGGCCGAGGCGAGCACATGGTATAGATAAACATTAACACTGAATATTTAAAAAGCCCATGAAAACATATACAAAACATTTACATTGAAAAGAGCACATTTCACTTTACTCACTGGCGACTACACTCAGGAATCCTTTCAGTGCTTATTAACTGAACTTAAAGCAATTTTCGGCAAGTTTAATGTATTGCACGGAACAGTCGCAGAGCATGAGATTCTTTGATGCAAGATGAACCTATCTACTGCAGCCCACGCAGTTACCTTCCCCATCAGGCTAAAAAAATAATTCGTCAGAAACTGCCACACTGCCGAAGTTTGTATTAAGTGAACAAAACTAATATTTTTATTCTCTACATTAAGTCCACGAAATGTTAACAGCCTGTGTGGTTGAACTCACGTGCAGCATATATAATTCTGCTGTAACGCTAACACCATAGAAAGATAGGGCATGGTGTTTTCGTGTTGGCTCACTCAATCAATCAGGTAACACGTAGTGCACTGCCATCATATACATAAATGTTAAGGATGCTTTGAGTTCCTTAGAAATACAAAATAATTGTCATCTTCGGATTTACGCAGCAGCTGTTGGCAGATTCCCGTCCGGCAGGAGGATCGTGAGGAAACTGCCTTCACGACTCCGGATGGCCGGCATTTCCAATTTTGCGCAATGCCTTTCGGTCTCAAGTGCGCACCTACAACTTTCCAATCGATGATGGTGAGAGTACTAGAAGGTATGATCGGAGATTTCAAGCTAGCATATATCGACGATGTGGTCGTGTGGTCGGATACATGGGAGGAACACCTGCATAATCTGTATACGGTCTTAGAGAACCTTGCCATAAATTAACTGATATGTGCTGTCAATAAATGCCACCTCTGTCAGACGAGTATAGAGTTCCTAGGTCATATTGTTGACAAGTCTGAAAATACGCCCATGCCAGAGCAGTGAAGCGTCATTGACAAGCACGCACCGCCACGTACGGAAAAACAACTGAGTAAATTTTTTGGCTTGATAAACTGGCTACACTAACATACCAAGGATATTGCCACAATAACTGTGCTGTTCACGGACTTATTGTTACCGCAGAAGAGGTTCGTATGGGATAAAGAAACGGACGAGGCATTCCAGGCCCTTAAAGAGAGCTTTAAGGCATGTCCCACCTTAGCCAGGAAGAATCCCACGTGCCACCCGTACCTGCAGACAGATGCGAGCCAGGAAGGCTTAGGCACAGTACTGTACCAGTGCTCGGAGGCAGGAGAGAAGCAGATAATAGATTTCTCCAGTGCCATGTTGAGAGCAACAGAATGGCGCTATGATGTAAATGAACGCGAGTGTCTGGCCCGTGGTCTGGGCAGATAAGTGATACAGGATTTATCTAGAATGTAAGAGCTTCACCTTGCATACTGATAACAGGTACATGGTGTGGCTCCACAACAAGCGTGAAGCACGCAGTAAACTGACCCAGTGGGCACTTATGCTCCAAGTGTATTACTTTGTGGTAGAACATGTGGCCGGTAAAGATAATGAACTTGCTGATACTTTTTCACGAGCACCAGATGAGAATGTTATTGTGTGCGACACCGCCGAGTGGGAATAAATTTTTCCACCAGATGAACGGAAACTGCTCCGGGAAGCACAACTAAACCAAGTAACTGTCGTGGTAAATGACGAGCTAATTTCCGACCTGTGTAAGGAAGAAATCGCTGCGCGAGAAATGTGTGTGTTTTCACAGAAACAGGAGGAAAAATGTGTGACAGAAATTCTTGAACAGTGGTGTGTCGTAGAGGGATGGTTAGAGACGTGTGCACTCAACAACAAAAACAAATTCTGCTTGTTTGTACCAGAATAATGGAGGAAATGTATATTCACATGTGCGCATGCATCAGTGTAGTGGGACACGCAGGGGCAGAACAGACAGTGCATAATATACAAGACCACGTTTTCTGGCCCAGCCTGACACAGTGTACACGAAAATGGGTGCAATAGCGTACGGAATGTAACCGGTTTAAAGCCTGCAGGGAGGACAGAGAACAACAACAGCCACACACACCACAGCGCCCATTCGAAACCTTAAGCCTCGAACTAATGGTGCCTTATGCGAAAACAGCAGGCAGCAAAATGTTCATTTGAGTAATTACAGACAATTACTCAAGGTGCATCGAAGCTTATGCGATCAGTAGTGTACGAACTTGTAATATAGCAAAAGTGATGGAAAATGGACAGAAAATGGAAAGACCTGTGCACCGGCGGGGAGTACGGCACTTGAAAACCACGGTGTACCATCCCCATTTCAACCCCACGAAGTGTCGCAACCAGGAGCTGAAGAAGCAGCTGCGACTCCATGTGGGCGAGCAACACGTGACATGGGCACAACACCTTCCAGTTGCACTCTTTATTCTCTGCCGGCATGTGAACACTGCCACAGGAAGGTCACCCATGAAAGTTCTGCTCGACCGGAATCTGAGCCTGCACAGTGAGAAACTTTGCCCCATCATCGAGAACAGCAGTGCAACAGAGAGCAGTGGCACACGGGAGGAGAGGCGACGGTGCTGCCGATGAGAACTAAGGAGCCGCCAGGAGCAGTACACTGCGAGATGGGTACAAAACACAATAAGACCACCGCTAGCCCTGATGATTGGGCAAGAAAATAAATGCATGTGCATGTGCATGTGCACCCGCAGTCAGCCACCCGGCACAACTTCTGCGCGGGATTGGCACCAAAATGGACAGGACCGCACAAGGTAGTGAAGAGCCTTGGACCCACAACAAACCTGGTCCGAGTGGGGAGGAAGTAGGTATTGACCCACAATGACGACATCCGGTTGTCGCCGGGCGATGTTCCAGATGATGTCGTACTAGAGGATCCGATGCCCCTGGCGGCGATCCACCTACCAAGCTCAGAACTGCCAGTACAGCACTTCCAACAGGAGGGGACCACCTGGGATCCGGGTACTTCGACGCCAAACACCACTGTGTTCATCAGGTGTCAAGACGAGCAACCCAACGTGAACAGCGTCTCCAGTCCGGACAGAGATGTTGTTTCACAACACACAAGTGAGGAGGCAGCAGAACAGCATGAATTGGAGGTTGTGAGCCAAGTGACCCACGATGGGAAAGCCCCTTCCCATAAAGTCATGAGCATTAGATGCAAAAGTCATTGGATGGTACACTGGGTTAAGCAGTTCCCCTTTATCCCAAGGCTTTTCAATGTGCGCGATGTGGACGGGCTTCGCGACAGAATTCGGAGTACGACATGTCTCCAAGAGGTGACAAAAAATGGGAATAATATTCCCGGCAGAAGTGGAAAGTGACGAGCGGCTCCCTAGCTTTATTCATCAATTAGGGTAGTTACAACCAATTTCAGCAACTATTGCACCATAGTTTAGGGAAGACGGCTTTTTTTTTTTTTTTTTTTTAGAGATTTACACAAAATTCACAGAGGACAGGACATAACTTCGCCCCTTTTTATGAAATGTGTGCCTCATCACAGGGAATGAAATACATGCACATTTTTCCATATTTTGCCATAACGACATACACCAATATGTATGTAGGAGCGTACATTTATTCATCCATCGAAAATCAGCCACCTAAGTCATCATTTAATTTAATACCACTCTTCAAGTGTGGTGCCATATTCGTGACGTCACATTGTTAGCCATATTTGGGGCTCCGGCATTTACGGGTATGTCACCATTAAGTAGTTATTTGTAATAATTATGATCTTCATTAATCATGTAAATGTTACAGTTGCATTTTTTCATGTTTGCATTTTGGTGCCGGGCTCACCGAGCTTCCGCGAGACCACCACCATGTTCTTCAGTCAGACCTCAGTACTCGGACGACCAGCAGGACAGGCGGTAAGCTCCTGCTTACCCCCCTCTGCTCATCAATTTAGGCTATATATATTTTCACCGCAATAGCAAGACTTATTACAGGAGCATTAAAATTATTTTATATAGCCGAGGGGAGGCCTTTCTGCATCCTGAGCTAATATTCCAGGACTTCACGTGTCGGGACGCGTTTTTCATTTAATCGTCACTTAAGGCCCTCGTGTTATTTTGCAGCAGCGACCAGTGGCAGCTGTGGAGCGCCGGGTCCACTTTTAAAAGGGTAGCAATAATTTGCAGTAACATTATGTTGTACCCTTTTAGTAATAAAACTGTCATACATTGACGAGACGAGTTGTATTGCATTTACTCTCCTGAGTACATCGGGCACTGAGCTCTACAGCAGAATCATTATTAAATGTATTTACAGTGTTATATGTTTTGCATTTACGGGGCCCGTCTCCCTTAAGCATAGTAAAATCAGTCTTATTATCGGGGTGCGAAGTGGCCAACTTCGTCCCTTAAAAAGGGTTTGAATATATACAATGTAATTAAATAGGTAATTATATTAACTCTCCTTCAAATTGTCTACGTATCCAGAGTTCGCCGCAGGCTGTCGTCTGTTCGACCCCATAATCACCGTTCAGTATACTGAATGTGGCGTCGGGCAAGATCTTGAGTTTCTGTTCTACACTTGCTACCAGGTGGGACACAAACACTACACATCACATCTGGGGATGCGCTACATCAAGTAGCTGGCCCAACTCGGGCGAAACGAACAATAGTCTGCACGGGCAAGCTAATTGCCTAAACGTCAATTGGCTGGCTCAACTGGGGCGAATAGAACAACAGTTTACACTAGCAAACCACTTTCCTACACGCCAAGTGGCCTACTCAACACAACACATGGTCAACAGGCTACGCTTCAATCGACAGTAAAGGTAAGAGTGCGACAATAGTGCATCACAACGAATACCAGCAGTCATTGGTGAGTAACCTGAGACCTTCAGACACATATAAAGAATGCATTCACAATAGTAAACATTGGAGTGAAATACAGTCAATCATTTAAAAATATGCTCAAAGCACAACCATTTCAAGCAATCATTAATAACAAGTGCTTTCTCGGCTTTTATTTGTTCATACTGTTATTTTTTTAATTTATTGTTGAAAACTTGTGAGATTTGTTTTCACTGTAGAGTGCATATGTGTTACGTAATCAGACATACAGTCAGGATGTATTCTCCATGAATCCAATGCATTCAGTGTATGCGTTAACAAAATTCAAATCCTAACATATTTCCTAACCATGTGCTTCCTGCTATTCTTTAAAATTAAAATAAATTTTCTTTGGCACATGTGAGTGGGATGCACGCTTCTCCTTCCTAATAGTTCCTCGAAAAGTCTTGGCAAGGTTGGCGTGTGCATTACATAGTTCGATAATCGATCGCAATAGTTCTCTAAAACGTCGAGGCTTAGCGCTGTGGTATTCTCTGCACTCGTTCAGCTGGTGTAACAGCACAGCAAGTTCGGATGAAATGTGGGTGAATGCATGCAGAAGGAGACATTGCATTCAGCATGCTAGGGAATGACTGCATAGCTTTATTCAGTTTTTTTAATGAACGATGGGTTACGTGTTCTACTGTTACATTTTAATTCGTATTTTAAACAGTATTTTCACGAGATGAATTATGGCTGTAAATGAGGTATTACAATAAGTGTATATAATAAATCTTTCCACTTAAAGACATTAAAAGCAACCTTTTATTTTCGTTTTGCTATTATTATTATTATTATTATTATTTATTTCCTGTGTGCAAAGCGAAGTGCCAAAGTAAATTTCGTGTTGCATGCCTTGCCAAATTCCTCAGGATATGCCCCTGCATACAGTGATCCAGGTGGAAGTTGCAACACGTCAACAGACGTATAGTGTGAGCTTACATTTGTCAAAACAACCCACTGAGTTGGGTTGTTTCCTTGCAATGTTAGCTGACATTTTAACGCTTGATAAAACACACTGGTTAGATATGGCAACACGTGAAAGCATGTTAAAACAACTATACTCCAACACGAATGCAAGTCGGACACACCCACAAGGCACTGCAAGTGTAAAAGGGCAATATCAGCATGTTAAAGTGTACAATTACTCAACACTGCATGTCAGAAAGCCAGCAACACACCAGATGTGCCCATGTAAGTGCGACAGTCTTTTGTAAACAAATGCACGTGTCATTTATCAAGAGATATGCAACCAGTTATACAAATGTTTGCAATATAAGCAGCTCAGGCATCACTACATACAATTTAGAACAGTATTCACAAGCAATGCCAGTTCGCACAGCATATTTTCAAAACAAATCAAAATTTGATTTCATTATATCCGAAAGATTATTCGGAAAACTTTTGCAGCAGTTTTCAGAATTTATTTTATAACTTTTCAAAATAAACAATAAAATTTTACAGTGTTTTTTCCATGAACATTTCAAAACTTTTGGTGCAGCGATCATAAAGAACGAATTTTAAAACTTTTCAAAGCGGTTTTGAAGCATTCAGAGATTTTTCAAACTTTATCAAGAATATTTTAGAAGAGACATTTTGCAGTTTTAAGTATGCAGTGTATGGTAAAAACACTGGCTTCACATGGGCAGCTGTATCATGCAATTGCAAACTGGAAACAAGGCGCTGGGAGAAGCGATCAATATTCCCCCCCCCCTCCACAAATCGTGTCGGCAGAGGGATAGCCGCGACTCGGTACAGGCTAGACCTGGAAGCTCGCGCTCCGCAACACGTGGCAGACAAGACAGCTGAAGACCACGTGCGACTTTTATTAAGCGCAGGTTATGTCAGCCGCCCCAAACAAACATTTCATGGGTTTCAAATTTAATGTACAACAGTTACTTTGTAAACAGTGCCATAAATTCAAAACAGTAGGTAACCTGATCAGTTATGTTCCAATATGCAACTGCAAAACATAATCCGAATGGGATCAGTTCCAAACTGCAACATTTTCAAACAGGTCTAGCCCAGCAGTGCCATTGTGTGGAGCATTTGGCACAAAGGAATGCAGTGCGATCATAACTGTTTACTGTAACAACTGTGCAAAAGCATGCCCTCGCGAAAAACTGTCAACAAGGGAACTAGAAATATGCAATGCGTTTACCAGCACATATTGGTGTGACGAGTGTAAAGTGACATGCGGCTCCCTAGCATAATTCATTAATTATAGTAGTTACAGTCAATTTAAGCAACTATTGCACCATAGTTAACTAGGGAAGCCACCCAGTTTGTCACAGAGAGATACGCAAATCTCACAGCGGACAGGACATAGCACCACCGCTTTTCATGAAGTGTGTGTGTCGTCACAGGACATGAAATACATACACATTTTTACATTTTTCTCCATAACGACTTATGCCGATACAATATATGTATTAATTATAAGAGCGTACATGTATTCATCCATCGAAAATCAGCCATCTAAGGCATAATTTAATTTAATATCACCCTTCAAGTGCGGTGACATATTCGAGGTGTCACATTCTTAGCAATATCTGGGGCTCCAGCATTGATGGGTATGCCATCATAATGTTTTTAGTCATTAGTAATAATCATGTATAGTGTTAACTTCTTTAATTACGTAAGTTGTGCAGTTGAATTTTGTCATGTTTGCGTTTTAGCGCCGGGCTCGCCAGGCGAGGCCGCCACCATGTTCTTCAGTCAGACCTCAGTACTCGGACGACCAGCAGGACAGGCGGTAAGCTCCTGTGTACCCCCCTACACTCTTCAATTTAGGCTGCATATATTTTCACCGCAATAGTAAAATATAGTACAGGAGCATTTAAATTATTTTATAAAGCCGAGGGGAGGCCTTTCTTCATCCTGAGCTAATATTCCAGGACTTCACGTGTCGGGACGCGTTTTTCATTTAATCGAAACTTAAGGCCCTTGCCTTATTTTGCAACAGCGACCACTGGCAGGGTTGGAGTGCCAGATCCGCTTTTAAAAGGGTCGCATTAATTTGCAGTAACATTCTGTTGTACCCTTTCATCAATAAAACTGTCACACATTGACGAGATTAGTTTTATTGCAATTACTCTCCTGAGTACAACGGGTAATTGCGCCCTATAGCGGAATCATTATTAAGTGTATTTTCAGGTTATATGTTTTGCATTTATGGTGCCTGCCTCCTTTAAGTAGAGTAAAATCAGTATCAGCATGCGAAGTGGCCAACAACTTCGTACCTTAGAAAGGGTTTGAATATAATCCATGTAATTAAATTGATAATTACATTAACTCTCCTTCAAATCTACCGTATATCCAGAGTTCGCCACAGGCCGTCGGCTGTAAGACTACATCATCATCGTTCGCTCTACCGAATGTGGCCCCGGGCAACATTTTGAGTTCCTGTTTTGCACCTCCTACCAGGTGGGACACCGACACCACATATCACTTCTGGGGACGTACAGCATCAAAAAATCAGCCCTCATGATGTGGTAATGGCGCAGATACGGAGTTGGTGGTAGCTAACCACGTGGCCATGGGCGATGTGGCAGAAAACATATTTAACATGACAAAAACCCTATAATAATTATATACACACATTGCCTTTTGTACTATTCGTCGCAATTAAGCAGACATTACAATGAAGAGCCCTAGACATGGGCGTATGGCGCCTGATACACAAGTTGTGTGAGCCGCATGGCCTCTCCGACATCTCCTCCTCTCATCTCGTTTAAATTCCAAAAAACCTGAAAGGCTGCAAATATGTAAGTTAAGCGGATAGCATTACTCTGGGGATGTCTGCCAGAATGTACGCAAGGTGTAGGTTAACTGGTAAACTAAAAGTGCTAATGAAACCTAGATCAGTGCAAAATTATAAAGTGCGTACCTACATGGCAGCGTCTTACCTCGCCAGCTCTTGTAGGACGACTGCCCAGAGGCAGAGGTCGTGGCGATCTACCATGGCTACCTATGGGGTTCACACAAGCGGAAGTGCTATTCACGCTGAGGAAAAAATGTTTTGTTGACAAATTGGAATGGCACCAAAAGAATTATCAAACAATTTTACAGACAGAATTCAGAGTTATATGTTCTGGTAAAAATTAAATTGTCTTTTGAAGGCGTCTTCACCTGAATATTATTTCTTTCTCTTCAGCTACGCGTGCACTTTGAATTAAAAATATTAACATTACACAAGACTTTGAAATAAGACATTTTACACTTTACAAACATTTTTAACCATGAAAGAGAAATACTGAACGCACTGAAATCAATTATCATTTTGGGAAAGTCCGTGTAGCTGCACTGCACATACGTTTACCACCATGTGTTAGGTTAGCGGAGAGTGCTAACATGGGCTGACTGTGGCTGGCTCTTAACCGGCGTCAGTCTGTGTATGTTTATATATTATATAAATATAGAAAATATACTGCTACCAGTGAAGTGAGAGGAGCTAGATAGAAAGAGCACAAGGTAAGAATTATGCCACATTGGTGTGTGGAAAATCTTATAAAACCTATTATTGCTTATACTATAAATGCCTAAGTTTTTTTCCTCTTTCTGCGCAATAGTGCATATGATGTGGAAATGCTTGTCATAGGTCACTTTTCCACAAATTGTGCATAGATCTGCCCCAAAAACATTAATTGGTAAGTGCCAAAAAGTATGAACTATGCTTAGTAGGATCCGTTGCATGTTATGTAAAGCTGATAAAAACATGAAAACCTAATGCGCAATTTAGTTGTGTCATGAAGAATTATCATGAAAGCAGATCCAGTGTTCAATAAATGAAATGGCACATGCCTATCTACAACTAAAATAACAAAATCCAATGGCAGGCCCTATAATATTACTATAAACTGCCTGTTATTTTCCTTTGCGTGGTATATCACTTAAATAATTTTACTGAATGTTTTTTTTTTCATCTCATTGGTACTTTTTTCACATTATATTATTATATATATAGATTTAGCTGGCCAGAGTAAGCTACCCCCCCCCCCCAATTAAAATGATGGGGAAATGCAAGGTGGTTGTCATCCAAGATGCGTAATAAATTGCAGTATCTTAGTAAATATTTTATTGAAATGTTTTTCTTTTTGGGTGGTTTCATATGAGTAGCATTGAAATACAGTGGAAATATTTTATAATGACCCTTAGGGGACTTCTCATGTATGCACCCATTACTTCTTTTGAGCTAACATGTGGGTTGTGAGCAACAGCTGCCAACACCTTTACTTCATTCGCTTTGCTCATTACAGGTTTGGGCCATATCCTCTCTGTAGCATTCTAGTACCCTTCCAATAAAAATTGTCTACAAACTCTCAAAATTGTCACGTCTGATAGACACTGCCTGGTCAGTATACATTTGTGTATATTAACTCCACTGTTCTTGTGGCATTACTCCTGCATTCTCCGTAAAGAAGTAACATATCAAGTTTATCTAAATTCGTAAAAGACGTTGACACTAAATACAGCACTGGACACACTAGAATACTAAGATGCATTGCTACACATTCCCTCTGCCCTTTATACCAGTATCGAAGTGACCCAGCACAGCCCTACGAGTTACACGAGTGTCTATTTGGTGCGACACACAACAGGTCCTTGTATCACGAACTTCCACATGATACATCACCCCACCTAATCCATACAAAACAGAGATATTCTAACCTTTAGTTACAGTGTTTCTCCACAATTACTTGTCAGATTTCGGAGAGTGACATGCACTTTAATTCCTCGCTTTTTGTCATCCCGTCTAATGCATACAAAACAGAGAAATCTTAACTCTTTTGTTTCACCGCGATTACTGGTCATATACACCCAGGATGTTCCGTGACGAAACCAACAGACCTCGCCAGCATGCTCTAGAGGTAATTATCAACAGAAAAAGTCACGTTTACATGTAGGCTATGTAGCTCCATTTCAGAGTTACAGTGTCGGAAATGCCATAAATACAAATTTCCAAGAACATTTTCCAGTGAATGCGTGGTGAGGATTATATGGCAATCATCTCAGTGGACCTTATTCCACACAGGACAAGCTCAATGCTTATTACTGCAGGCAATTTCCGGAAAAATATATCACTCTAATTGGAAGATGTGCCATTATCAGTATGACATGACATGTTGCAACAGGATGTCTCTGAATTCTTGAATGGTGAGTTTCCTTCCAATGGTGGGGAGGGGGGTAAGAATTGTGGGCCAAGTCCCATGGCCGCTGCTGTCTCCTGACCTCTCCCCATTCAACTTTATTTCCTGGAGCTGCCTGAAAAGTAGGGAGTACAGCGGACGGAAACCTAATATGTGGGACCAGTTGGTATGGGTGATCACTGATGCCACCACACAATTCCGAAATGAACTTTCATGCATGCAGTGGTAGAATGCCATGGCGGAATGTGTCGCAGCCTGCTTACTGTCAGGAGCAGTGGCAGCTGCTGAGGTAGGACTGCGGGGCGCAGCCCTCCTAATAAAATCTCAGAACGCATACCTCTACTTATCTGCTACTCTGTAAATAATACTGCGTACGAATACGGAGGTTATTTGGCAGGCAATGTTTTTAGATGGACGAGACTCTTGTCACGAGAGAAATGTTTTTGGAAATGTCGAGTGGTGAGGCAGCAGATTCTTCGCCCCTAAATGGGTAGAGTTAGTAGAGAGAGGTGACCGTAACAATGACTAGGGGAGCTACGGGAGGGAGAGAAGACTTCAGGGGCTCGGCCCTTTTCAGCAAATCGTATGCTGTAAATCGGAGAGAGCTGGGCGCGCCCCTGCTCAAACAAATAAATGGTTTCCTGGAACTTGACAAAGCTACCAAAACTACAATGTTTTGTAAGCATACTTTCGCGCTCCACTCTTTTGCAGTTGTTAAACACATTTCTTAACAATGCTTGTATTTATTTCGAATATTTTTTGTTAATGGATATCGTTCAAACTCGCGTGAACTTCAAATATAGTGTATAATACTCGGAATAAATTTGTTGTTAATTAATGTTAAGCTATGAACACCAGTCAGAAGCAGGGTTGAATTGTTGTTAATGTCGTGTTGTGTAAACTTGTAAGTAATTGTTGATTTGGCGAGTAAAATTTTAAACCTTATTACGACAAAGATTTTCAATTGCGAGAATAAAGCTTGAGCTACAGAATCAGGGACCAGTAAGGCCACAGTTAAATATAATTCAGCAAAAAAGCCAAGGTAGTAAATGGTTCGTGCACGAGAAAATTCGACGTAAGTACATACAATTTCGCGACTGGCTATGCGGGTGTGAAGTTGGAAATGTGTTGTTTTGTTTAATTTTTTTTTTTGCTAATGAAACCTAATGATCTTGCGTGGACTGTCAATGGGGTAAGAGATTTCAAACATTTGAGAGACAAGTTAAAAGACATAAATCATGTTCGCAACATATAAAAAATGACATAAAATTTTCATTGCTTGGTAAGGTGAATATTCATTGCCAGTTAGCGAGTACAGGTTGACGAATGGATTTTTTTTACAAATATATTAATTAAGAAATGCCACTTTCATCCTCTAATTTAAATTTGACATAGATTTTGTATGGATTGTAGGCTATGTAAATTAGTATTTGGTTTTAAAAAATAATTGTTTTAGTATATTTAAGTTATTATTATGTTATCTCTCGTCGTCTCGTGTGATGTACAACACCATGTAGGTATTGGTTGGAAGGTATATAACCTAAACAAACTTAAAACAAATACATACCTGTGGTAGTGATTAGATCTGAACCAGCGGCCACAGTATGTTGACCATTACAAATCGGGCGATGATACATTTTCCTTCAAACAGCCACACTTATTTTTTGTAATTAGCTGCATTTACTTAAGCCTGTCGTGCGCAATATATTTATCACTGTGCCTATTAAAAAAATTACATTTGTAATGATATGAGTTAGGATCGCTACAGCCCTCCCATTTCCAAAAGTCACCAACCGCCACTGGTTAGGAGGAGCCCATTTTTAACAGTGTGTATGAAACCTGTAACATGTAGTGAATGCCAATAAAGGTATTCAGTATTTACACGTGTTGTACTTATTGCATTTCCATCATAACTCTGAAAAGGAGCTTTATAGCCTATATGTGCATATGTAATTTTATTTTTGCTAATGACCTCTAGAACACGGGGACAAAGTTTGACAGTTTTGTCGCAAAAAATTTCTATAGCGGATACATAGTTGACCAGAATTCATGTGCCAAAATCAAGGAGGCAATTCCTTATGAAAATTAAGGCGGGGTATACATTGTAGATGAAAATATCCGATTCACCTGGATGGCTGCTGGCTAAGAACATAGGTGTGAGCTGGCGTCAATCTTGGATGATGTCATGACGAAACCTCCTGCTCTGGAATTCCTTAGCAATGGCTGCCATCTTGGATTTCCCTTCTTTCCCTCGGAATTTCATTTTTTCCTCCTGCTCTATCATTCCACCTCGCCTCTTCACATGCTCGCTTTCAATATTACTTTTATCTCATGCACTCTCATTCCTTCCTGTATCTATCGCCCGTTGTATCACTTGGGGTTTTCTCATAGTCCTTCAAGTCTCCTTTATTTTCTCATGCTGACTCATTCCTTCCTGTCTTTATCCCACTCGTTCTATCCCTTGGGGTTTTCCCATATTCATTCTGGCATCCTTTATTATTTTTCCTGTCAATCACATTCTATCCCTTGGGGTTTTCTCATATTCCATCCAGCCTCCTTTATTTTCTCTCTAGTCTTCCACCTCTATCTTGCTTTTCATGTCCCCATCACTAACGACATCGCCTTCTGTAGGCAGCCATCTGTAATTCCCACTGCCAGTCGGCAGATGTAGGCAACCATCTTTAATTCACGAAATCCTCCACCAGTGTGTGTGTTTGTGTGTGTGTGTGTTTTCTTCAATTCGTGGCTAGGAGAGCTGGTATCGCCACGGTCATTTTGTGCATGTGCGTTGGTTCTCTCGTTGCCTGCAGGGGCGTGCTAGCTTCAGGGAGTGTTGTTAAAACAGTGGGCGACAGGAGCGCTGGGAAGTATTTTTGTTGTTTTGGAACTTAAAAGTGCAAGAAGCATGGGGTTTCAATCCGACTTCCTTTTGGTTGCCAGTCCGGCATCTAAATCACATGACCAGCATTGCATAGGAAATGTTAGGAGAAGAAAAAACATATAAACTCGCGATAGACTTTGCACTCGCCAGACAATAAACTTGTAATCGCGAGAAAAATTATTTTTGCATGGTAAGGAGAAGAAATAAAGTGAATACTCGCATCGGCCTATGCACTTACCAGACAATAAAGTTGTCATCGTGAGCTGGCGAGATTTTCTCATATTCCTTGTGGATTCGCCTATGTTAATGACACCAATTGTAAATATGTTAATATGTCACACACCTATCACTACCACCTGTCTGCTGGCTGAGGATATGGAAAACAAGCTGGCGAAGTTTTCTCATATATTCCTGCTGTATTCGCCTATCGTCACTGCATGGTTAGGAGAAGAAATAAACTAAATACTTGCATTGGCCTATGCACCCACCAGAAACATGTCATCTCCGAAAAATAAGAGGAAATTTAATGCCAAATGTACACATAGGAAAAAATTGAAGCCACCGTTAATCACTGCTACCTGGCTGCTGACTGCAGACATATGGATATGTTGGCATACTCGCAAGTTTTCTCATATTCCCTCTGATATCAGTTCACAGAGAATCCTGGTGGGGATGAGTCCCATGCTATGTCATTCCACTTTGGTTTTCTTATATTCCTTCTGGTCTCCTTTTACCTAGCATTCTGATGGGGATGAGTCCCGTGCTCTGTCATTCCACCTTGGTTTGCTCAAATTCCATCTGGTCTCCTTTCACCTGGCATCATGGTGGGTGGTGGGGACAAGTTTCATGTTCTATCATTCGACCTTGGTTTTCATATTCTTTTTGTTTCCTTACACCTGGCATTCTTGCAGGGACGAGTCTCATGTGCTGTAATTCCACCTTTGCGGCATGGAGCCAAGTCTGCCCATGCACACTAATCTAGAGTCGCACCACATGCTTCAGTTATGCCCTAAGCCCACTTATAAGTATAGTTGGCTGTAATGCCCCAATTGTCAAGTGCATGCGAGCACTTGAGTACGTGCACTTCGGGTGGTTCTCGGATCCCTGCCAGGAGATAAGCGTGCCAGAACATACCATATGTTGCACTGTGCATGTCAAGCACTACCTAAGCCCACTTATAAGGATAGTTTAGTGTAATTTCCGAACTTTTTAAGATACAGCCCCCAAATTCATATCATAGGCATCACGCCCAATTATGAAAGGACCATTCTTTCAAGTATGGCCTAAACCCATGACGTGTGCAGGTCAGTGCTAACCCATTCACCACGCCTTCTTCCAGCACAGCAGTCTACACATCAACATAGGAGATCATTAGCACCATGCAGTGCCCGGTTGTTAATCATGACAGCATAAGTGCTTCAGTGTAATGAAGTGCCAGTGTGTGTTTTTCAGTTGCTATTTTTATTAATAACAGAGTTTTTTGTTTATTATTAAGTGTCAACCAGTGTTACAGCAATGTAAGGCAGGTAATTTCTTGAGCCTTCATTCCACATTGTGCACACAGTGCACTAGGGCAACCGGTGAGAATACCCCATTTGTATTTATCCTGTATCCTGTGTAGTTACCAGTGTGATGCCTGTCGTTGGATGGTATGGGGTTAAATTGTGGGTTAATAGGCGGTGAACAGTTTGGAAGTATATTGATATGGAAATTATTGCCCAGGAGATGCCAGACGTCGCCTGGGCAGCACCAATGTTTGATGATGTGGTAGATCTGAGATCTCCTTCGTGCTATCAGGATGCTGCAGGCCGATCACCTGGCCAAACTTTTCCAAGATTGTCTTGTTGTTTACCTGGTGTGGATGCCTCATTGTATGCTAAACGAGGGGCTCTTCTGGCGGCCCAATCACTGTGGGGTGTTGCAAATTATTGAAATATTGAATCGGTGTAATCAAACTCCCTATGCGTGGATTGTTAGGGCCAAACCACACACTCATAAATGCTAAACACGATACTTTGTAATACATTGCAGCACACATGAAAACAAATAATTACCTTTAAAATTCGCATAAATACTTGCAGAAAAATGGCAGGTTTTAAGGGACCCGTGCCCTGAAATGCCTTTCGGCGATCGAATAAAAGGCACTCGTCAGTTCATGCTGTTTTATTTGGAGACTCTAACGTTCCATCCAGGAGGACAGTGATGTGTTGTGCCTCCAGAGGTGCTGTGATGTGTTCGTGTCCTGCCTAATAGAAAAAATCGTGCTGGTCAGTATGTACATGCTTCTGTGTTTGACCATTGTAATGTAAGAAATATTTTTGTTAAAAATGGAAGAAATAAAATTTTTCCAAAAGAAAATTGGAATCTAGGTATTGGCTATAATTGTGTGATAAAGCATTTCTTGCTTATAATGATTTTATAAATTCTAAAACAACACTAGATACTGTATGTAGAAATAATGAACTTTATTTTAGCAGACTCTAAACTTTGATGCCAATACGAATTATTATTCATTTTGGGGTCGAAGACTGTTGTATATTATTGATTGCTTATATAGAAAAACAACTTTAGTTAAAGAAAAGACTAATATAAAATTTTGTGTTGATTTTGATAATGTTGTTCTAATTAGCCAAATATATTTAACTCATGATTATTTAAAAAAGAGAATTACTGAAGATATATATGTTTTTAAAAATTTATAAATTGAGAATGTGAACGATTTTACAGAAACAACAAATTGTTGCGATAGTTTAATACAAATTTTTAGATGTATTGTTAAGTTGTTTAATCGAATAAAAAATAATTTTGTTAAACCTGAATGAGATTTTTCCCTAGGGTCAATCTTATTTGAGTATTTTTGTAAAAGGGGCAAATTACTTATGTTTCAACTTTTTTCATAAATTCAGTAGCAGTCTAATGCGAATACAACCGCAACACACTAAGTTAGATAAAATTTAAGCACATTTAAGCCAAAATCTAGTAAAATCTAGCGGGGCTCCTTGAGCAGGGTTTTCTAAAGCCTAATCTGCCAGCTAAATAATCCTATATTGACAAAATTTCAGCACCATGTTTTTTTTCCTTCTTCTTAATAAATTTTTCTCTTTATAAATCAAAATGGAATCTCTCCACAAGAAGTTGAACAATTCGTTTGAATTCACCAAACTACAAGACCTCGAAAAAAATTAATGGTTTAGTGCCACAGATTTTGAAATTTATGAATCTAATTTTGGTACAAAATATTAATTGTATTCTAAATGGTAAGTTAAAAATTTCATTACCAGATCACTATGTGAAAATAAAAGATCAAAATACTTTGGAACAAATAAACGAGAAAGAAGTTTTTATAGCATATAGAGGCTTCAAAAAAAATAAAAAATGAAAAAAGGTAAATTTATCCATGATCTAGAATTCTCTTAAGAATTTTCATTAAATTTTGTGATACTTTTTTTGACTTGTTGATTTGGTTTGCAGATTTAAATTAAACTTAGCTTATTTGACTGGAAAAAGACCCTGCTCACCGGACTTTTTTTTTTCTTCAAAGTTACTTGATTTAGATTGCAGGTTTGGATTAAATTAGCTTGATTTTGAGAATTAAATTGAAGAGATAAATTATGTCTCCTGAAGATTTTGAAAAAGTTGCTTGAAAATGAGAAATTTGCTCGATTTTTAGTGCAATTATTGTACTGCGCTTGGTTCCGCATTAGACTTCTATAAAGGACTGGCATATACACAATTACATCACGAGCACGATATCATAACAAGTCACAATATAATAAAAAACTACCCAAAGGAACCATAGTCCATAATAGTGATATCAGTGTTGCTATCTCGCCAAGAAGTTTAGTAAAAGCTAGAATGCATGACAATGTGAGAAAGAACGAATGATCACAATGACCAAGCACGAAATTATCTATAATGCATTAACGTAATGTGGTATGACCATGAATGGGTGAAGGGAAATTTGGCTGGCGGAAAGGTTGAGGTTAAAATGTTGATGTAGTTACCCAGGGCGCCAGACACTGTCCCAGCAGTGTTAATGTTGGTAGAGCTGACCGCTCTGTTCTTTGGGCCACAGGCCGTTCACCCAGGGCGTAAAAATTTCCACACTAATTCTCTGCTTTCCTCGTGTAGATAAAATAAGAATATTATTTGTACTGAATTTCCCTTCGGCAAACCTTTCGGCGGGTGCCATGCCACATTACGTAATATTTAACCGGTACTACTGGGTGGCCACATGGCAAAACGCCATGAACTTGCAATATTAACTAGAAGGCATATTTAAAACACTGAACACTTGCATAATAAATAGTGGGTATTCTGAGGGACAGTGCCCTGATGAACCTTGCAGTTAGACAAATAAGAATACGATGAATTACTGTTCCACGTATATTTCAGTGCCGTTTATTACTTTCTCTGTCTGAGAAAACTTATACATTACATTGGACTATGCCCGCCAGTAGGGCTATACAGACAAAACGACTTACAGTCACACAATGGTTACGGTAGTTTTAAGTCCCCCTCTGGGCAATGCGAAACCACAGGGGGAGATGGCAGTCGTTCGGGCAGCTAATGGAAATGTTTGCGATATAAATAAAGTCTATTGAAGTGAATATGGTTGGTTGCAAAGTTGAATGCTGCTGGACGCGCGCGACGCAGCCTTGCCCTTGCGAGTCACATATGCTACTGCTTTGTCCGGCTTGGTGCCTTGACCGCCTGGGTGGGTGTTTGCGAGCTAAGCAGGAACTATTTATTACTGTACAGAACATAACACTCTTGCTTGCCTCAATTAAGGCTTACCTGCTCAATGCTCAACATAAAATACAATAATTTGAAGAAGCATTCCCTGCTATAAGACAAAACACATAGCCCCAAGTAGCAAAATATAGTTGGTTCACATGTGCAGATCTGATTGTGAACAAGCACCACACATGTGGCATCCACAGGCATTCAAGAAGTGGAATTCACCTGCAGATGCAGATGCGGCTTTCGGCTTCTGGCCTGCCGTAAGTAAACCACATGTTGCTAGCCAACTGTTGGTAAGCAACTTGTGACCCAGTTATTGCCAACTTGTGTCCCACATAGACGCAACTTGCCATGCATTTTCAAAACCCATAACTAATTGTGTCTAACCCAAATAATAATGATGTATACGATATTCATATGTGTTGTCTTCAGCTTTATTTCACAATTAGTAAATATCTTTAAAGAAGCCTGACATTTATCTAACAAACCTTTAGCCTACTGTCAAGTATGCTATCAACATCTCTACTATGTATTTATCTAAGACCTTTTAAGTAAATCTGGATACTTACTTCACATACATAATGCATTATTAGCATTGCTACATAGACAATGTTAGTGTCATGAGTCAATACTGGGATTTATGAGTTTTGTTTAAAAGACTAGTATTTTAGTTTCGGACTACTTTCAGGTATAATTCAAAATATAAAATAATGATTAATGATAACTTTACTTTATATATACATGAAATTAAAAATCAATTAAATATGCATGCTATTTGCTACTGCACAACAACATATATAGTCGGTATGCTGTAAATGGAACATAAGATTGCTTATCATGTTTCGTCAGTAATAAGGAACAGTTGGCATACCACAAAAGGCAGTATGTACTCTTTGGCAAACATCATCCACACATTCTCTACATACTCTAAGATGGCTGTGGGTGTTTCACAGACATTTGCTTGTGCCCCATATATTAAATTCCGTCAGACATTTTGTGTTAAATGGCCCACAATTTCCCACTTGATGATGCCCAACTATCAGAAATGAACCATTTTACCATGCAAGGGCTTTCTGCGCAAACGTGATCTTACAATCATACTCTTTAAAATACATCAGCCACACATTATTTACATATTCTAAGATGCCAGTGGGTGATTCACTGATGTATGCTTGTGAGCATACATTAAATTCTGTCAATCATTTTGTGTTTAATGGATTACATCAAAAATACTTCGTAAGCAGTCTTTATTGTTAATGTGGTCTTATTGTGTACCACATAAGAAAACACTTACAGTCATGTGAACGAACATGTACCACCTGTGCCAACAGTTAACCAACTGCTATCTGCTTGTTGTTTGCTACTTCGGACATTTGCAATGGATGATGGGAACAGTAAAAACAAATGTGATGACAATACAAACATAATAACGCTTGCTTTATTGACTCAATATGAATATGGTTTACACAAGGGCGTAAGTTTCCGCATATTCCGTTAGGAATGTTCCATGGCACATGCTTTTAAGCCCCTTTTATTTGGCCCTATTTTCATCTGCACTGACATGCCTGGTGCTGCACTCCCTTGCACCTTGCACTCATTACCCTAATCTGCACTTTGCACTCTTCGTACTGTGTGCACGGCTGCATCACTGCACATGCATCACTTACACTGTGTGTTCCCTTATAGTGTTGGCCTCGATGCACGGCCAGGCGAACGGTCTATAAGGTGGAAGATGCTGCCACACGTCAAACACTTCCCCACTCCCTTCCAAGGTGAACATTCGCAGGCCTGATGCTGCTACTGGCAGCACAAGTGCCTTCTTGCCTTCGTCCTGGGTCGCAGCATGTACGGGTGCCCCTGTAGAGCCGCACATGGCTGTGGCGACCGATGTCAATGCTGTTGCCACTGCCTTGTTGCACCGCATGGCGACACGATGCCCCTGCACATGCTGAGCGACGGTGTAGGCTGCGCTCTTCTATGTGCTCGGCGGGGGCAGAACGAGCCGGCCGACTCGCTGCTGCTGCTCCCATCGCTTGCTTCATCTCCACTGTCATGGTCACCTGGATCATGCCATCGCTGGGAGCAATCCGGACAGAAGGCCATTAGGGTCCATCGAGCAGATGCATATAACCCCCTAGATGACTCCTCTCTTCCTTGCTGTTTGCCAAAAGAGTTACGCATCCCTTCTCTCGCGATCCTCGTACCCATAGGCCGCCCAGACACTTTCGACTTTATGGCAGAGGGACCCGAATAGTCACCTAGTGCAGGTGTCGTCGAAATGGCTTCTCTCTCCTTTATGCTTGGTGTCACGACTTCGTACGCCATGCCGTCCCCTTGCAGTTGCTCCACTTGAGGTACTTGCGCCATTAGTTGCGCTGATAGAGTGACAGGAGCGCTCACTGCCGCCTCGCCATCAACCACATCTGGGCCAGCCGTCGGAAGCTTCCTTCAAGGCATAGTTGCGCCGGGCGATTCCGGGCTTTCTGCCCCAGCTGGTGGATCACTTGTTGGAGGTGCTGCCACAGCCTTCACCTCACCAACACCCCCCTCCCTCATGAGTTGCTCGTCGTTGACGACGACGTCCAGGCTGACCAGGGGTGGGTCTCTGATCACTGTGCTATATGACGAATCTGCTAGAGGCTCTCTTGGAAGAAGTGCATCACCACTTGACTCTTCACCGCTGATTTCTGGGAGCTCGACAGGAGCATTTACATTGTGGGTCGTCGGGACATTAGACACGACCTCCTCGGCGACGTGATCTGGTGCTAGCCGTATGTCGTCCCGATGTATCTGGACTACTTCTTCCCATCCAGACTAGTTAAATGGTTGGTCTGTGGCTTCCCAGGATTCGGTGCGGCCTACTCCACTTGGGTGCAAACCTAGTGCAAAAGTCTTTGGGGGCAGTGGATTGCAGGTGGGCTAGCACATAGACTTGCTATCCTACTCTTGTGGGCTGTGGCGGCCGTGTGTTACTCGGCAGCCATTTCGCTGTATACTATTTTTGGTGCTGTCGGACGTCTAGAAGCTGTTGTTGACAGCTTCCTTGCGGTGTATCACTGCCTGGTGTCTCACTGCTTCGCCCGACTTGTGGGCTCTGCGCCTCGCCTCACCTGGTAGTTGCAGGTTATGTCCCAGCAGGACATCTGCCGGCGTTTTTCCTGTGGCAGCATTGACTCGACGACGTAGCATACACAGGACGGCGGGCAGGTGGTCAGCCCAAGTGGCATGTTGTTCACCTATTCGTAGGCGGAGTTGCACTTTTAATTCTCGATTTCACCTTTCTGTTGGGTATGCCCTAGGGTGGTAATTTGCTCTCTTTAAATGCCTTACTCCCAGCTTTGCACACAAATCTCCCCACTTGCATCCCATACACTGTGACCCATTGTAAGTCAACAAGTTTTTTGGGTTATCCCATCTGGGGGAAAAGTTATCACTTAGTACTTGTGCGATATTTGCTGTTCACCCACCAGGAGAAACTGTCCGTTACCACCACTATAAGGCACTTTCCTTTTACTGTTCTAGGATAAGGCCCCACAAGGTCTAAGAAAACTGTTTTGAAAGGTTTCTGGGGGGGGGGGGTCCTGGGCTGTTATTGATGCCACCCATCTGACCACCTAGCCTTGAAAAGGTTGCATGTAATGCTGCGCTTAATAAACTGGCGCATGTCACGTGTCAGTCCTGGCCAAAAAAAAATGCTCGTCCATGTCTTGTTCACAACCGGAATGCCCCGCCACATTGCCACTATGTGATAAGGCTATCACTCGGTCCTTCGCATCCATGGGGACAACAACCTCCACTTTGAACAGTCAGTTGGAAAATACATTTAAATCTGGCCGTCCATAACACACCAGTTGTTTACATTCTGTTGTGCATACATTTCCCACCTCTCCTAGCAAAACTGACATTCTTGCTGTGCCTGTACTGCAGAATGGTAAAGTACGTTAACCATAACATTGTAATTTTCTGCATTCATCTGCTGTATTCTGAATTCTTGTACTGTTCCTTGCGTAACTGCTGGAAGAATGTCATCCCATTTAATTTCATCTCTTACAACGACACTTGCGCTGGACACTCTGGAAAGCGTACCTGCCAGCTGGTTATCCTTTCCCGATACATGTTGCACAACAAAATCATACGCCTGCAACATTAAGGCCCACTGTGCTAGTTTGCTACGTGCCTCAAGGATAGAATGGAGCCATACTAGACATCTGTTGTCCATACAAAGCGTGAATCTCTGGTATTCTAAATATCCAAGATAGGCATTCATGCTCATTCACATAATAGCGGTGTTTAGTAATGCCGAGCTTAGCACTAGCGAAATCGATTATTCGTTTGTTTCCCTTATCATCTCACTGGTACAACACCGCTGCTATCCCCTCCTGACTAGCATCTGTCTGTAAATACAAGTGTTTACTGCCGTCATATCTGGCGAGTGTCAGAAATGCCTGAAATTTTGCTTTGATTTCCTGGAATGCTTGTTCAGCTTCACTTGTCCACTGGAACCAGTGCTGCGGTGACAGCAGGTCGGTCAGCGGTGCTTTTATTATTGGGAATCCCTCCATGTGTTCTCGGAACTATTTTGCTAGTCTGAAAATTTTCTGTAACAGTTTTCTAGTGTGTGGGAGCAGAAGGTCCGTTATTAACTTGAGTTGTTCCGGATTCGGCTTGTTCCCTTCCTCGCTCACATCTTGCCCTAGGAAATCAAACATAACTTTTCCCCTGTGACCCTTCTCTTGTGCACAGGTAAAGCTTTTCAATGTTAAGAGCTCCAAAACAAGTGACAAATGCTCTATATGTTCTTCCCAGCTATTAGACCATACAATAACATCATCCTAATATGCTAGTGTAAATTTTCTAATGAGGCCATCCACGACACAGACAATCATTGCCTGAAATGTAGCGGGTGCACACTTCAAACTGAAGGGCATCGCGCAGAAATGGTATCGATTCCCGTCCGGCATAGTGAAGGCTGTCTTCTCATGATCCGCAACTTTGACGGGTACCTGCCAGTAACTGCTTTTCAGATCTAGCGAAGTGAACATTTTGGCTTGTCCGGGCGAGCTGAGTGTGTCTTTTACATGAATGTACGGGGGTGGGGGGTTAATGAACTGTGTGTCACCTGGTTGAGAGGGCGGAAGTCTACACATGATCTCCACGAATCATCTTTTTTAGGCGCTAACGTAATAGCTGAGTTGTAGGCGCTGTTCATAGGCTCAATACCACCATCATTAAGCATCTCCTGCACTTGTTGTCTGATTATTTTTGCTTGATGTGGTTAGTAGCTCCGAGGCGGAGTTCGAATAAGTCCCTCTTTCTCTAGTGGTATTTCGTGCTCGGCCACTGTTGTGCGATGCAGGGTGTCATGCTAAGCGAAAACTTCCCTATGCTTGCCTAGCAGGCGTTGGAAAGTTGCCTGGTGTTGTGGCGGAATATCGAATGTCATTATCAATTTCACTGAGAGCAATTGCGGGTGTTCTCTCTACTGGGTGGCGGTCTAAGTTATAAACTGTGCATCGTTCTTTCGCACCGAAATGTATGAGTCAAGTGGCAGGTTCAACAATAGTTTCATGTTCCCATTAACCAGGGAATACCCAATATTGCATCTTCGTGAATATCTGGGGCAATGAAAGCTGTTGTTGTCGTCTCTATATCCCTCACAAGTACAGTCACTACCACTTCTGCTACTGCTTTACTGCTATGTTGATTCGTGGCTAACCTGATAACCTGGCTTGTAGGCACATCAGCATCTTTTACAAAACAGGGTTGCAAGAAATTATGTGTGGCTGCTGTATTGATCAACGCATGACACAAACAGTTGTTGACAGTTACCAAGATACGAATAAATTTCGCCGAAGCGCTATTAACCTGGCTTACTAGTACCGAGTTGTTGTGGCATGAGCGCCAGTTGTTTACATTGCAGGGGGAGCGAGGTGGCCAGAGCGTCCAGCCCCCTCACCACCAGTTCCCATTTCCCTGCAACTCTCTGGTGTATGCACGGTGTATGAAAATTGAATTGCCTTCTCTTGCAAAACCAGCATGGCCATGAGGGTGGTTTGCTCTTATCCTGCTTTACATTTGCATTCGTGGTTTCTGCACTTTTCACGGAATTCAGTTCCCGTGGCTGGAACCAGTCACTTTTCACTTGCTCTCTGTTCGGTTGCTGTGTGTTTTGTAATTTTGTACGGTATTATCGAAATAGTTTCTCACTGTTCTGTCGCATGTCACTACTCATGGCTTTTTCACAGTTGCGCGATGGCTCGTCTCGCCATCGTGCGGCACCATGGCAACAAGCAACCTTGGCCTCGACCTTAGATGACATAATGCGACCATGACCTTTGGGCACTATCGAGAACAAAAATCTCAGACCCATGTCTATTCATTTATTTATTCATTCCCTTGGCGACTTAAGAAGGACAGAGGTATCTGGTAGAAACCAGAAAGGAGAGAGATGTGTACCTGGAGGACATGAGTATCTAAACTTGACAAGGTTGTGGCAGGGTCCCCTGTTCTGACAATGTTCGGCTGGCAATGTGGAGCTAGCAGTTCTGTCCCCCGAAACTCTTGGTGCAGTTGCAGATGTAGGAGAAAATGAGGTCTTTGCAAGTGGCCCTGTTCTGGCAGTGTTCATTCTCGCACTTGTTGATCTCCTCCTGGCAGTAGAAGCCAGTGTAACCATCCTGATAGTGTTAGCGGTGGCTGCTGCCGATGTCTTCACATGTACTGTTGTTGCACAGCTCATCATAGGTCACTCCTGTGATACACCAGCACATCTGCACTATGTTACTGTGCCACATACATGCAACTGCTGTAGCAACATGGCCCAATGCTCCCTGAGGGACCCTATGTACTCATTCAGTTATTGTGAAATTAACTATTAACAACAAAGAAATGGCGAGCCATGGGGGTAGATTTTTGTCCGCGATGGTTGCTAAATGCCAATGTCAAGGTCGCATGATGTCATCAAAGGTCAAGGTCAACTTTGCTCAGTGTCATTGCTATTGTAAACGAGACAAATGGATTTTCCTCAGTGTCCCCATGTTGGTTTTATAAACAAAATAAAGCCCTTTTTTTCCTTCATCCCTAGCATGGGTGTTGTCCGAAAAGGTCAAAGTTAAGGTCGCATGACATCAAGGTTTCTGCTATTGCGAACATTGGGGCAAACGGGTTTTCTCCAGAGTTCGCATGTTTTTTCTGCATCCTTACAAGTGAGTACATATATATTATACTTAAAACAAAATATATATTTTACCTTTCCTTGTGTAACTCAATTCCTCTCGTAAAGGGAAGTGCATGAGTGACTCGGATTGTCTGCCATACAGGAGCCTGACTCGACTGACGACTAGTGTATGTACCACGCCTTCGACTCGTTGAGACCTACACAGTGCCTACACCATAAGTGGACCACCGAGCTGCCTTAGAGATTCTCTAAATGTTAGTTGATCACACAATGTCAAACAGGGTGGACGCATTCCACCGCTAGTGATGCGGGTTGTGTGTGTTGGTTGTAATCTGAATTTGATGGCTTCATAGTTTGCTATTCTGCCATACTATCCAGGGCTGCCTGGTCTTGATATGCATCATCTAACACGATGTACAACGCTCGACGCTTGTGAAATATGTGCTGGTTGGTCAGTGTTTATATCTAGATTCCTTTCCAAAAATGTATTTTTATATCTGTTTGCATCGGTATTTTAGCAGTGCCGGCCTGGTCGTTCACCTTGCTTCTAGACTCTGTCATAGTATTCAATTTTAGTGTAATGTGACATACGATGCTCGATGCTCGCACATAATGTGTTGGTTGGCAGTGGAATTCTTGTGCCTCAGTACTGTAGCATAGTTCGGTAGAAGAGTGCTGCACTAACCAAGGCTACCACATAACTTTTAAGAAGCATGGTCTTGTCTAGCAACAACTGATGCGATGTATAGTGTATGCTGCTTGTGCAATACATGTTGGTTGGTAGGTGACTATAACTATATGCCTTTCTATATCTGCTGGAACACTCTAATGCTTCTCGATGGTAATGTTTTTTTTTTTTTGGTCTAGCATAATATACAGGCTTCGTGGCTTGCGCGATATGCATCGGTTGGTGTCTTTAATTATTTTCCTTTGCATTGATTATTTAAAATCTAATCATCAATATGTAGCAGTGTCATCGTCTCATGCATGACCAATAGTTTAAATGCACAAAGTTTAGTGATAAGCAAACGATCACCCCTTTTATAAGTTGTGTAATGCATCTTCAGATCATAGTATATACATGTTATCTCAAGAGGAAGAAGAAATGGTTACCAAGGGTTTGGGTTAGATCCTGGCTTTAGTAAATCGTCTATCATTGACAACCAGTGAACACCATACACTTAGCAAATGCGTACATAATTATTTCCCTCTACACCACTACAGATATTTACAACATATTTTCGTCTTCAACTAGTGGGATGGTGATATAAATTATTGAAACCGTAGAAAACTGTCCGGTTGTTAAACAGAAATGAGCGGCGTCTGTACATAATAAAGGCAGCACTGAGGGGTCAGCATTGAGTGGTCTGCAATGAAGGGTCGGCACTGTGGGATCGGCACCGAGGGGTTAGTGAGGGGTCAGCAGTGAGGGATCAGCAGTGAGGGGTCAGCACTGTGTAATCGACTATGACACATGCGACTAATGCAAACCTTCACAGATTGATCAACACTTACATGAAAAACATTGACGATATTATGTCATGAACTTCAGTAAAAGTTGCAATGTACAACACCATGAAAGAGTAAATGTTTAGCATGGGTTAAGATATATGAATAACATTGAAGAAATTTATATACTTCACCATTATTTGAACAGACTTGACATAGAAAAGAACACAAAATAATGTTTTATACACGCACCATTTTTTCTTTATTCGAACAATTCCTGCTGCGAACATTCAAGACACACCTATTCGTATATGCCACGCTGCAGTTATCGCTGGGCAGGACTTGTAGACAATGGCAAATGAGCAGTTACTATCTACATGACATTTGGTACTGGAGTGGTTAGCGAATGTCTTGTCTCAATACTTGCACTCGCTTCCCGATGAACAACAAACATTGCCTTTGCACTTTTGCACTTCTTGTTATGTGTATACAGGCCATCACTGTGGGTAACAGCATCGCAGTTATCACAGTGGAGTGCGTCATATGCTGGGATGAAATGCAATGGCTACTTTCATGTCGCTATTGCGATAATTTAGGAAAATTCGGTGGAGAAACAACCAAACTCTTTAGCCGCTGCGTTGAAAGCTCCTGTGAAGATTTTGTGAGAAATTGGAAACTATCTCTTGCTATGCAAATTAGGGTTCCTATAGCATCACGCAAGGTCACCACTGTGGAGTTAATAGGAAAACTGGGGGTGTTTAATATGTGTGAAATTTGTGGAGAAAATAATTATGATTATCAATCAATGCTAAAGACCAATGTGTAGAAGAGAGAAATATGTGTAACCCATAATGTGTGTAGGAGAATGCGTGTTTGACCTTTTTACCTCGAGAACTTACTCTCCATCGACGTACTGGTCGTATCAGGAACTCTGCAAGGACATTTACATGCACTGGCATTCACAACACATAAAACTTTCAAACTTTTCAAGATGTGCTTCATTTATATTATCATCTTTGTAAAAGAAAATCTGATAGGTGTGGTGCAGCATTGCCAATAAAAGAAGTCAAAATAGTTATAATTATATTTAATTCAAAGCAGAGAAATAAAAATAAAAAATAAAAAATAAAACTGTTTAGCTGTGTATGGAAAATTCAATCACTTAATTAGAATTGTGTTCTGCGATTAATTTAAACTTATTAAAATATTACCACCATTCGAAAACAAGAACGACTTAAATTGAAAAATAAAATAATATTTAATATCTATAAGCTGCTTTCAAAAATTATTATGTAAACTGTAGGCTTATTAATCTGTGTTCAAATTAATAGTGTCTGTAGTTCAAGTACCTCTTAAACAAGTTCTATGTTGTGAGCTCCATTAAACCATAGCATTACACATTCTGATCACTATCCCACATATCTGAATTAAGTTCGTTATTTCTTCAAGAATTATAGTAAAGTCTTAAATGTTCTCCAACAAATTTAAGATTCAATTAAACACTAAAAAACTAGTTCTTCACTCCCAATTTAAGATAAAATCAAATGTAAAGATCAAAAAGTTTGCTCCGGTTACTAGCTCAAACCAGTTAGCGTAGGACTACTGGACTGAATTAGTAAGTGACATTTGTGCTGTTACTTAATCTTCCAAAAATCATATTAACTGTCACAAACATTTAGGGAGCAATAATAAATCTGTCAAAGATGCTACCAAACACTAGTTTATAGTTCCGAAAATTGGGTGGCGTCTCCTTAATATGAAGTCACAGTAATGCTACCAGCATGGCGTAGTGGCGTCGGTGTTGGCTCTCCTCGTAGACAGCGTCCACTAATAAAATTAACTAATGCAGCTAGGCTTTGGCCTCTTGTTCACTTTCCAAGCTAGCCTGTATATTATACTCATTTCAGGGTACAAAAACACTGTTTTAATTTATGATTATGCTGGGGATTTCGTCTCTGGATTGTCAGATCCGTACTCAGAAGCCCTTGACTTCCGGCATCTCTGTTATCAAGTCTTATCAATGAACCTCAGTTACTTCCTGTCCATTATGTCACAAAAATAGCTTAACACCAAGTACAACTAAAAATGGTAAATAAAAGAAAACAAACAGTAGTGAAAATAAAAAGTATAAATACTGAAATGTGAATAATTCTGAAAAATCATTAAGTTACGTATTTGATTTAAGGGGCTAAAATGCTGAGAATAGTATCCTTGCTTGTCTTAGAGTAGCATACATTAACATACAATCATTGAAAAGAATGATGGGTTCTGACTTAAATTGCACATTTTAAAATAGTAAAATCAAATATGTGAAATTGCAGAAATATTCCAATTAAAATTAATAAGTATTTAAACATAGGCAAAAATATATAGGTGTCATACAGTACAAAATACACACAAATTAATTTGCATACTAGCTGTATGACATGTAAATGAGCGTATATGGATGTCATACTGTGCATTATAACTTTTACTAAAGTACTTGCACAGTAGTAACATTAATACCTACCGTAATGCTTGTAGCGACTCTTCAAGGCCCTTTTCTGTCAACGATGCTTATGGTGTTACAGATTGTATGTCTTCAACCATTTATTTTGTTTTCATATTGTAACAGGTTACGATCTGCTTTCAACCACCATGTTCGCCGACGAAATTACATATATTTTTACATGGTGCTCGTTGTCATACAGTTCACACTGCATGCTAGTTTGCATTTCTTGTTTCGGGTTGCCTTTTAGATGACTACCGGCTGTGTGTTGTAAACTTCAGCATGGTTGCTGGACAGAAATATGTTGCCTTATCAGTTCGATCGCTGTCTAGTCTGTGAAGTTAACAATTCGACCACTCAACTTCTTTACACTCGTCCATCTTTCAGGGTTGGTGGTGTCTGGTTTTTCTTTCGCTGCAGCTCTCTCCCAATGTGTCTTACATCAGCGCCTGGTATGTAGTGTTTCTCTATTGGTAGCACTACCTTGAAAACACTCTAGGCATGGGAGACAGACAATAATCTCTTTGTCTTGTTATAGACAGACTGGTAAGTGTTTGCAGACATATTTTATTTTGTGTTGTACATATTTGAGAAGGATTTCTTTAGGAAGATATGCGAACTCGGTATCTGTACCGTGTGCTGCAAGTGATTTAATCTTTCCACATTCATGATACATGACAAAATTATGTGACCATTAGAACAGCATCCCATTATTTTCACAATATCCTCTTCATGAGAGAAAGAAGTTCTGGGCGATGTGTGGTGGTACGAAATGCTTTTATAGACCAAAAAGTGAGTAGGGTGGACAGAAGCGACATCTTCTACCAACACCAGTTTATTCGAAGCGATATTTTAAAGAGACATGCTAATATTTACAGCTCTATGTCATGTCGAAAGCATCCATCATGAAGATTTAACTTCAGAATGATAATAAGTACTTGATTCTTAGTGGTGTGTATGTTATGCTACACTGTGCTGCAGGAAACCCTTGACATCAGCCACAAGCCTCAAGCCCGTTTGCTACGCGCTCCATGAAGTTAGTCCACCGCCCATGTGAGCACAGTGCTCCTGTCACCGAGTGCCACGTGTGTGTGTGTGTGAGTTCTCAGAGTTATGTTTATGTTTTGAACGGTTAGGAATGACACGTGCTTTTGTTTACATGGGAGAGAACGTCATAAGTGCTGTGCTTCTATTTTATTTTTGCATTGCTTAGTAAAGTTCAATTCATGTAGTGCACAATGTGCACTAATGCATTCGAACAGCGATAAATATTCTTTTATTATTATTTTCAATCAGTGTTTGATGTGCTATTAAGGGTTATGTTGTGTACACGAGGGTTCGTGTACACATGTGACTATTTATCTTGTGTTCCTATCCCTGCACATAAGTCCCAAGGCAGTTGCCAAGTACTATGTTAGTTATGAGTGTGTTATGTTTTGTGTTATCATTGTTAAAAGTGTCAGTGTGTGCTCACATGGTGTATTGGAGTCGCACCGAGCATCCATGTGTGTTTGTTTACGTTTGATGTGATGCTCAGAAACTAAGAGGCAGTCTAGTGCCATATAATGACATAGCAAGGTGGATACATTTTCATCACGTGACTTCACGTGCAGTTGGGAAAGATGGGGTCCCGAATCTTTCCAAGTGACTCCATGGATATGAAGCGACACCACAAAATGGCAACAATGTAAACCACATGGCGAATTATTTCCTAACCCGAATTGTATTTAAATCTATAATTTACTGAAGTGTTTTTTTATTATGTGCCACATATTTTACTAGGGTTTAATGTTTTTTTAGGTAATAAGTCGTACTCGGGAACCATCCACCGAGCCAGTTGTAGGTTAAGTTTTGTGTGGCAACCCTGTATGCCACAGACAAAGTAATTTTGTTTATATATAATTTAAGGGTTTTTGTCTGTTTACAAAGTAATGGTTAGAGTATTCATCTCATTTGCATGGCCACGAGCCAATTCAGTTCATTATTAATATTATGCTGTATGAAGATCACGGTCACATGATCCAAGGATGGAGTACCAACCAACGGACTCTGCACCATAACTCCAGAGTAGTAGCGTCCAAACTTTGTCGTGGAGTCGTCGCATCGTCGCGCTGCTCCAGGCCTTCATCGTTTGATTCGCCATTCATCATGTAATTCTGTTTAAGTAACATTAATACTTGGAACTTTTGTTTTTATTAGTCTGGAGCGAGCACCATCCCACATTTCTGGTCCATTTGTTCACAGACAAAGCGTAAGATGCATTTATAATTCCACACAGACCATGCGCCGTTTTCTTTTTTGTGTAAGTGGTCCCCCACTTGAACAGCAAACAGTACACATAATTGCCCTGTGAGGGAGCTTGAAGGTAAATAAATCAATGTGTGTTAAAAGCTGTATTATTATTTATCTCTGGTCGCATCTCGACTATTTCAACTGTAAAGTTGCACCGAAGTACGTATTTATGGGGTAGCCTACATCCCTTTGGGATTGAGTGGCGTATGGGGGACGCCAACGGCCCCCACTAGACCAGACATTTACAGGATTTAGAGCAGCAAGGTCTACAGCATCAGTACTTCTAGAGACAGAGGACATTGGGGGATAAGCAGCAGGCTGTCGGCCACACGACCCCTGCACCATCGTGCTCTCCCTGAACTGGATCCCTACCCGGAAAACCTTACAGAATTCTTCATCATATCTATCTAGTACCGTTCTCCTCCAATAGTCCAGTCAAGCGCTTTCAATTGGCTGCCCGACATGTGGGGATACTTGAGGGATACTGCTTTACTGCTCGTCAATTGGCTTGCCCAAGTGTGGCTTTTCACGAACATTCATCAGCCACTTTCCTACATCACCCTCGCCTGTGGCATTCGTTAATTAGTTGATGAATGTGTTTGGATCACCTCGTCTATCTTCTGTGGCTTCTGTATCTCCATAGCTAATGTGACCTACGCCAGTACCATCAACTTCCTGACCCATACAATTGACTTCTTGAGTCATGTCTTCTTCCTCTTCAGCCTTATCAGATGTGTCTTCGACTAAGGTGTATATATGTCTACCAGCCGAATCAAAAGCACACAACATCACCAGGGTCTGCTTCGTATTTCAAAACAGTAGGCATTCAAGGAAATAAAAATGTTGCAGAAATTTACTATGGGAAGTGCGAGCCATACTGACCTACAAAAATTGTAGACACGAAACATACTGCTAACAGGAGGGTGAGAACGCAATGCTGTCTCCAGAACTGCTGGTGATGATGTGAAATATATACTGAAATGTACATATTCAACTGATGATAATTATGATATGGCAGAATAAATATGGATTCTAAACCAAGTTCTTTGGTCCAGAGGTGCGTGGTCTCCAGTGCTGTCTGAACATATCAGTTTTCAGATGACTGAAAAGCAGAGTACATACATAATTTACATTAATATTTTGTTTTGTTTTCTTACTCAATTTTACAAAGTTCATACATTTACTCTTAAATCTGTATAGATGGAGCATATTCCAAATTAGTACATGCATGTAATATTTAAAACGAAATAAATTGTTATCTTCTACTGTATAACTGAATTCTTCTCATAATGGATAGTGCATGTGTGAGTCGGTTGGTCTACGACACTGGAGCCTAATACAGCTCTGAAAATCTCTCTCGGCTGGTGTTCTGAGCCATACCTTTGACTTGCTGAGGTCTATATGGTGCCCTGGGCTGCCTTAAAGATTCTCACGATATTGGTTGATCGCAGAGTGTCGACGGGGTCGGACGTGTTCAGCTGATAGTGTTGTGAATGTTGGCTGTACTCTGAATGTGATGGTTTCGTATAAGTCGTATCGTAAGGAAGTCGTTTTTTATTCTGCTGTACTGACCAGGACGGCCTGGTCTTGTCTAACATCATTTAACACACAGTGTACAGCATCTAACGCTTGTGTGATATCCAATGCTTGTGTAATATGTGATTGCACTGGTTGGTACATGCTTATAACCATTTAACTTTATATTTTATTTTTATATCTGTTTGAATCAGTGTGTAGCAGTGTTGTCTTTATCGTAACTGCGCTTCTCGGCTCCGGAAAAGTATTTTTTATACTAACATGATGTACAGAGCTCGATGCTTGTGCACTATACACTGGTTGTTAAATGCTTATAAATATTTGCTTTTATAACTTTTTTATATCGGTTTTCATCAGCGCTCTACAGTGACGTGTCTCATGTGTAACTAATACTTTAAAATTAATGTTATCTTGTGCCACACAAAGGAACACAGTCTTTACATGTCGCATAACATGTATCGCACTTGATGCATTTTAGTCATTTTTGAGGTTGGTCCTTGTGATCATTCGTTCTTTCTCATGTGGGCATGCATCCTAGCTTTTACTAAACTTCTTGGCATGATAGCAACAATGGTATAACTATTATGGACTGTGGCTCCATCGAGTGTGTGTGTACACACACACACACACACATATATATATATAGCAACTCATTATGGCATCGTACTCGTGATGTGCATGCATATATGCCAATCCTTTATTGTGTGTTATATGACTGCCTTTTCATATACAGAATGGTTTCATTTCTTTTACACTTAGTTTCTTCGACCCTCCTGCTAGTCTAACGGTATTTATATATTAACACATACATTTTTAAAATGTAAACTGCGACTACATATGTCTTGTTATTGGTGCGATTTTATACCACTTAATTTTTTCAATATATGACTAGTTGTTAAGGGTTACCCATGCAAACGATGACTCGGGATGCTGGCCTTGTTGGACTGATGGTTTTTGTTTATATTACTACATATGTATTTTACCATTAACCAGGACTATGAATATCATGAATGCCAAACATTTTGTCTTGATATTTTTGGCACATAGTTGTTTGTTGTATGTTACCCATGTTAACGTATATTTATGTATATATTTTCACATTTATATACATATATATCCTGGATGTCGGTGGGAAAAGGGATGCTAGATGTCGTGGAGAGGTATCTGGGTTGGTAGACACCTACAGTAGTAGATGACAAGGGTGAAAGTGGGTTATTGTTGAGTGTCTGCAGGCCGGTGTAGGTGTGCTATTTCAGACCCTACACTCCTTCATGCAAAGGTAACTTTACAACGCACTTGTATGTATACCTTTATTTTCTTTACATGCGTGGATGGTTGTTACATGTTCCTGAATGTTAAAGGTTTGGAAATTCTGACCAACTATTCTTAAAACAGGACTTAAGACCAGCTTGTCCATATCTCCTTGTTTGCACTCAGAAGTGATGCCTGTGTTATGAATTTGGTAGTCATAACTTCGGTGGTTGAAATGTCGGGCAACTATACTTATAAGAGGGCTAAGTTTACTTTTCCCTACCACCCTGTTATTCATTGAAGGTGATGCCTATGATATAAAATTTTTGACTATAGCTTCTATAGGTGAGAAATGGTAGCAAACTATGGTTATACGAGGGTTTAGGGCGTACTTGACACTACCATCCTGTTCATTGTCGGTGGCGATGTCCATTTCATGAATTTGATGACTATAGCTTCGATGTACAGGAAATGGCAGTCGACTATGCCTATAAGATGCCTTAAAATTGACTTGACCTTACCACCCTGTTTTTCATCAGAGGTGATGTTTATGATAGCAATTTGGTACCTATATCTTCGATTGGCAGGAGATGGTAGGCAACTATGCTTACAAGTGGGCTTAGGGTGAGCTTGGTCTTGCAGACCAGTTCATCATCAGGGACGATGACTATGTTATGAATTTGGCGACTATCTTAAACCGTTCGGAAATTACAACCAACTATGCTTATAAGTGGGTTTCGGGCATACTTGACTATGTGCCTTTTTTCATAAGGGGTGGTGTCTGTTATGAATTTGGTGACTGTGTCTTAAACAGTTTGGAAATAACAGCCAAATATGCTTATAAGAGGCCTTACGGTATTCTTGCCCTGTCGTCCTTTTAGTCATCAGGGGTGATGTTTATGATATGAATTTGGTAGCTGTAACTTAAAACAGTTCGGAAATTACAACCAACTATGCTTATAAGTGGGCTTTAGGTGTGACTGACCCTGAAGCCCTGTTCGTCGTCGGAGATGATGTCTATGTTATAAATTTGGTGATTGTATCTTAAACAATTTGGAAATAACAGCCAACTAAATTTGTAAGTGGGCTTAGGCCATACTTGTTCCTGCTGTCCTTTTTGTTCGGGGGTAGGGGGGGGGGAGTGTTTGGTGACCTATATGTTATGAACTTGGTGACTGTAGTTTGAATGTTTCGGAAATTACAGTCAACGATACTTTAAGTGGGCTTAGCGCATACTCGACCCTGTGGACCTTTTCATCATTGGGGGTGATACCTATGTTATGAATTTGATATCAGTATTTGAAACGGTTCGGAAATTACAGCTTACTTTGCTTTTATGTGGGCTTAGGGCATACTTAACCCTGCGGCTCTTTTCATTGTCGGGGGTGAAACCTATGTTATAAATTTGGTGGCTGTATGTTAAACAGTTCAGAAAGTAAATCCCACTATGCTTATAAGTGGGCTTTGTACATAATTGATGTGTGCATAGTGTGACTCTAGGTTTGCATGCCTGGGCAGGCTTCGCTTTGTGCCATGAAGGTAGAGTTACAAAGCATGAGACTTGTCCCCACCAGGATGCCAGGTGTAAGGAGACCAGAAAGAATATGAGAAAGCGAAGGTAGAATGGCAGAGCATGAGACTCGTCTCTGCTAGGATGCCAGGTGAAAGGAGACCAGAAGGAATATGAGCAAACCAAGGTTGAATGATAGAGCATGAGACTCGTTCCCCACCAGGATGCCAGGTGAAAGGAGACCAGAAGGAACATAAGAAAACCAAGGTGTCATGTCAGAGAATGAGACAAGTCCCTGCCAGGATTCTAGGTGAAAGGAGACCAGACGAATTATGAGAAAACCTGCTAGTATTCCAGCCTGTCCGCATGTCAGCAGCCAGCAGCCAGGTGTCGGTGATGCGTGGGATATTAGTATATTCACAATTGGCATCATTAGCATAGACGAATCCAGAAGGATATGAGAAAATCTGCAAGTATGCCAGCTCGTCTTCTCGTTTCCAGCCAGCAGCCAGATGGTAGGTGCAGGAATTAAATTATTAATTTTTCACATAGAGTGTGTGTGCATGACCTGGGCATGCAGTTTTTTCTATGTATACACTTGACATTAAACATCCTTTTTCGTGATGACAAGTTTATTGTCTGGTGAGTGCATAGGCTGGTGCGATTATTTACTTTATTTCTTCTCCTAAACATGCAATGTCGATAGGCGAATCCAGAAGTAATATGAGAAAACCGCGCCAGCTCGTCCTTTCGTCCCCAGCCAGCAGGTAGGTGCCAACATATTCACAATTGGCATAATTGACGTAGGTGAATCCAGAAGGAATATGAGAAAACCTCGCCAGCTTGCGATGACAAGTTTATTATTTGGTAAGTTCGTAGGCCGATACGAGTATTTATTTTATTTCTTCTTCTAACCATGCAATGTCGATTTTTTCACGATGGGACATTTATTATCTAATAAGTGTGTAAGACGATGCATGTATATATGTTATTTCTTCTGCTTACACTTCGCATGCAATGGGGGTCGTGTGGTCTAGACGACAGACTAGCGACCGAAGAGTTTTCGAATCGAAACTGCTTGCCTCCTGAAATTATTGAGTTATTATAAAACTAAAAAATCCCATGATCTTCTGGCGCTCACTGTTTGAACTCACCTCCCCGATGCTAATGTGCCCCTGCAGGCAACAAGTAAACCAACACATGGACGAAACGGCTGCATTGATGCCAGCACTCCTAGCTGCGAACTGTAGAACCTCCCACACTGTGGTGGTGGGCGCAAGAATTACAGATGGTCGCCTACAGCAGTAGAATGGCGGCAGGAGCAGCAATTAAAGATGGCTTAGCACACTGTGGTGTTGGGTGCAGGAATTAAAAATGCCGACTGGTGGTGGGAATCACTGATAGCTGCCTACAACAGACGACGTCGGCGGTGATGGAGGTTGCAAAAAGCAAGAGAGGATGGAAGACTATAGAGAAAATAAAGAAGCCCAGATCGAATATGAGAAAATGTGGGAGAAAAAATAAAGGAAGCTGGAAGGAATATGAGAAAACCCCAAGGAATAGAACGAGTGAGAGATAGACAGTAAGCAATGAGCGAACATGAGAAAATAAAGGAGACCAGAAGGACTATGAGAAACGTTCAAGGGATATAACAGCTGAGAGAGAGAGAGAGAGAAAGGAAGAAATGAGAGATAATGTGAAAATGAAGGAGACTGTACGGACTATGAGAAAATCCCAAGGGATAGAAGGGGCGAGAAAAAGACAGGAAGGAATGAGAGAGTATGAGAAAAAATAATATTGGAATGTGAGAGCGTGAAGAGACGAGGTGGAATGATTGAGCAGGAGAGGAAAAAAGGGAAATTCCGAGAGAGAAAAGTACAATATGGCCGCCATTGACTATGAATAACAGATCAGGAGGTTTCGGCTCGTCATCATTCAAGATGGTCGCCAACTCGTCCCCTTGTCCCCAGCCAGCCGCCATCTGGGTGAATTGGCTATTTCCATCCACTATGATACGTTTTCCTAATTGGTCGTGTGCAATTTTCGATTAATGGTTTCCTATAAGGTCGAAAACTTAGCCAATTTTAGATAGGGTGGTGTAGTATAGTATTGATGATAGTTGTAATGTTGTTTAATTTACTCTGAAAAACAACGATAAAAACATTACACGAGAGTAAATAGTAATTAAAATATGTTTACTGATGCTATAATAGTATTATGTAATAATTTTGACAAATTTTTGTGTATATTTAACACAAAAAGTTTTAGTTATTACAACAAAACAATGGAATGTCACAGGGAAAATAGACGATTGTTAATTTTTACAGAAAATAATGTTATGGTGTCCAATAGAGAATTGTCAGTAGGTACTGTTGGCGTGCAAAAGCATAATGGTTAAAGGAGATGAGAGTCTGAAATAACAGGCCTCGGAAGTGACACTTCCAGGGGAGGTGTTTATAGCTTTAATTGTATTGACTCAAAACTAGCAAATATGAACTTTTTGTCCCTGTACCCTTCTATTAGGTTCTTTGCATAAACGGGCACTACAGAATTCGTGAGTTGCAGAAGTGAAATCATAACAAATGCACTCGCCTTTACTTGTGCGGCATACAGGAAGGCTTCTCAGCCATCGTACTTTAGTATTTTTCGTATTGCTCTTAGCTCGAGGCCTTTCTGCCACTACGGCCGCCCAATCAGTTGGGGAGGGGGATCCCGCCCTCTCATCGCAGGTGTCCCAGTTTAGCACCCGAGTTGACCAGATCCAAAGACCCAACCTGTTTCACAAGTACAGCATGATAACACCTTACCACAAGGTTCTGAAAAACCTCGTACTCTGATACCAAGCGTGTGGTCTGGCCAGGGGTCTATCAATGACCCTAATGTCTCTCCAGGACACAACCGGAGCTGGAAGCCGATCACCACCCGGTCTTTCTTTAAGAGGGGGGATATCTCCAGACCTCCTCCAGTATGCGGAGTTAACTTGTGCGGCAGCAATAATCGTGTGTCAGGATATTCCAAAGTAACCTCTATACCTGCTTGCATGTGGACTGATAGAAAATATCGTAAAAGCTCCCCCCCCCCCCCCTAGCTTGTGCGGAACACTATATCGAGGCGCATATCCTTAAATCCCTGAACTATTTATATGCAGTGATTTTTATGTTGTTCCCGGTCAACTGAGCACATTTGACAACTCGGCATAGGATCTAATTTTCTGCCAGTTTTGTATCCTTTCACCGTAAATATTAATATTGCCAAGCACCCGATAAATTTATTTACTCGCTGTTTAAACGCAGGCCTAAATTAAAGTGTTAAGAAAGTGAATAGGGCACTAATTGCAGAGTTCTTATTCGTCGATGCTTAAAACAAAAAAGAACAAAATTAAATTAACTTAGATTTTTCAAATTTAAACTACTTTATATACGTCGCTGCCAAATTTTCAGGAAATGTGTCAGCCAGTGTGTGTGTTAAAATGTATGATTAGAAAAAATAATTTTTTTTCTTCAAATGTTGATTTCAAAAGTGCTCAATTTACCATGAACCATTTGTAACCCGAATGAATAATGTTGTTAACAATCAGTATCAAAATTTAATGAAAAGTGTGAGAAATTGTCGCTAAAAGGGAATAGAATATTTGTAGGTGGAGTTCCGGAAAGTATAAATGCATGAATTATCGATGAGGAGGGGCGACCTCAGTGTGCCCAGCCGTTGTGGTAGTCGAAGTGGGTGTCGACCATCTCTTGAGGCACGGTGACGACGAGGTAGCCGTCGCTGGACAGCTCGCAGTGTACGTCGGCTGGATCGACGGAACGCGCGAACTCAAAGCTGCACACGGCGCCGGCGGCTGTGCGCAGGAGCAGAGTGTTTCCGCGCACCGAGACGGCGTCTTGAGGCAGCACCACGCCGCCCTCGCCCTTGCCCTCGCCCTGCTGCTGCATCACCAGTACGAATGGCGCCGTCGGGAGTTGGTACACCTGCCAGCAACAGAAACACGCCTTCATCACTCTCCGCTCGCGGCCACGAGCCCTTCCACTGGCTCAATTTATTCTCGTTGCCATAAAAATAGCTGCATCCAGAGCGAATGATCCAAAAGAGGCGGAAGTTCTTGTACAGCACCGTAAAGTGATTTAAGCCCTTAGTATGCACACTAATTTTTGTTTCAAGTGTTGTAAAAGAAGCAATGTTTGGCAATTCATTAAAAATATCAATATGAATAACAAATTTTTAAGGCAAAATCATAAAAACAATTAAAAATCACAGAAAATTGGGATGAGCACACTGTTGGTTACCCTGGACCTTAGAAACTTAGGACGGTCCTGAAAAAAGTTTTATTTTTATACTGCTCAAATTGTTTTAGTTGTGCATGCTAAATAAATAAAATTTAACAAACTTTACCCATTTTGTATTTACAATTATTAAAATTCGTATTTTTAACAATGAAAATGGTTTAAAAGTGCGTGTTCACAGCCACATGTTAGCATGAAAAGTTCGGTATAGAATATTTAAATTAATACACGAACTTGCAGTACACCACTCTCAAAAAGGCAAATTGTCTACTGCAGCCCAGTTCAGTGCCTTGTGTGTGTAGAGATTATTTTGCGGAATGTGATGCGCGTGCCTGAATCACACTCTGGCAATTTTTACATAATTAATCATTTCAAAATAATCGCTAGGTACATTATCTTAAGTATAACAAAAATGTGCGGTAAAGAGAAAACGCTATGTCTAAAGTTAACAGGTAAAGTCTACAGTAGTATTTTCGATATTTCTCACTCTCAAAGCACAAATTGGCGATAACTAAATAAAAGGATTCAATATGCAGTGAACGAGCCTGAAGAGGGTGCATCAATGTTTTCTCAAATGAGCGTGGTTGTATAGTGGTTATACTACTCACCTCCCACCTAGGCGAACCGGGTTCAATTCCCGGCGGGGTCACTCCCGGATCTTCGTACATGGGGATCATGCAGGCCAATGCCCCTGCTTGGCTCGTTTTCTCAGGGATCTCCCGTTTCCCCAGTACTTACATTCCAGCGCTACTTCATACTCGCCTCGTTTCGTCCTCATCGGCTCTCAAGACGTCGATGTTAAGAGACACGCAAATCTCTCCACTTCACACTCCACTAAAATGGGTGACTGTGGAAACCACCTGGTGTTGTGGGAGTTAGGCGATGGGGTTGGGGGGGAGGTACCCCGGACAATATATCTGGACTGAAGCAGCGATCTCCTGAATATGAAAGAGACGCGGTAGACTTTTACTTTCTTCCGCGCATGTACCCGACTCTTGACCTGCGATCTTCGTAAAGACGTGAGCTTTTCGCCAGACCCGTATTTCTTATGTAGGCAAATAAAAGTATTTTGCGTTATCCGAATATATCCCAGTTGTATTAAAACGTGGCCGGAGGGTTCTGGTGCAAATCATAATTTTAGCACGAGAGTCTGTGCATCAATCATTCTTCAGTACAGTATCCCAGATCCTAACAGAACCACCTGAACTACCCGAGGTTAGTAGGCGAAAACGTGTTTTTACGGTTTACACAAACCTAACCTAAACTAACCTATTATACTAGTTGAATGAGTGGTTTTGATGACTGGACAACCTAGGATATTTGGTGAATAGTGTAAGTGGGTCGTTTTCATTCGCGCATGCACAGAAACCATGGCCACGTCGGTTCAAAGGCAGCCATGTTTTTGATAATCATAGATGCAGAAAAAAAAAACCTTGAATGTTGGAACCGTAAAGGGAATATAAGGTAGAGTGCGAATGTGAGATGCGATATAGCCACTCTGTGATCCAGCATTGGAACGCTTTTCTGCCAATATCACTGTCAAAAACAACATGAACGCCGTTTGGGGTCAGAACATTGTTTACTTTATAAGAAAGCACTTTGAGATATTTTTTTGAACTATATCTGTAACTAGATATATTCAAGTTAAGAGTATTTGATTCGTATAAAATAGAGTGGATCTGTTGAAGACTCGAAAGTAAACAAATACGTCGATCAGTATTGACCATGCGACTTTCACAGTTGTATTGTCAATGGGCGATTCATTAATGGCGACATGCGCAAAAGACGTTAATTTCTTGGTGGCGCTGAAGGGACGTACCATAACTTAGTATGGTAACTACTTGTGTTAGGAGGGGAAGCAGCTTTTAGCTTTGTGCCATAAAAATTGGGTGTAAGAGGAGCATGCATCGATCGGTCAATGCCTGATTGCACCAACATCTTCCCCGATCCGAGATCTAATGATCCTAGTTCCAAACCAGGATCCAGTTTGATCTTGGTTACGATCCATAAGTGTTGCACCAACGAAATTTCATGATTTCGGATTTCCGATTCGTCGATATTGGTTCCAATTTTTTGTTTGTAACTACCATATAACTAAGTGTTAAGTGAAAGCCCGGTGGGTAGGGCGGGATTTTATTCCATCTCAGGGCTAACCCCTTACGCCTACTAGGAAAGGAAATCATGGGTAGCCATGGCCTGCAATTGGGACCATGACTACCTCTTTAGGTGTACTTATAGATAGGATATCACTAGAAGAGACTGATAAAAACCAGCACAGACAACGTAAAAACCCAGTCGACAGAATAGAATTCAAAGTTATTCATGCATTAAACAGAAATGCTACAGGAGACAGTGTGTGTGTGTGTGTGTGTGTGTGACATGCTCGTTAGTAGAGATGAAAAAGTTAGCAGAGAGGAGGTAGAAACTTTATTTCTCCTTTGCCTTGGCTAGGGAGGGACGCTGGCTTAACCAGAGAGGTGGAAGATAAAGACGAACATTGTCCTTTGATAAAGGGGGGAGGGGGGAGGCTGCTCGTATTCCCACTGTAAAATAACATTTTCAGTGAATAGTGACGAGCCGATGAGGGTGAAGCGAGGTGAGTATGGATCAGCGCTGGAATGCAAGAGTGGCGGAAATGGGAGATCCCCGAGAAAACCTGCCGACCAGCGGCATCGTCCGGCACAACTCGCACATGTTAAAATCCGGGAATCGAACGTTGTTCGCCTCGGAGGGGGTGGGGAGGGGCAAGTAGTCTAACAACTACACCACCATGGCCCCAAAGAATCTCGTCTCCAGGCGGTTGCCCTAGGGCGGGCGAGGTCTTCCTTAAGACCGCTTCCCCTCTCGCAAAATACAAAAATAGGTGTATCTCTTCTTTAGTCTATGAGGCGGACAGACCTTGAAGCAGGCGAGATTACGAATTGGGCCGGAGCAATCGCCTATCCCTGCTGAGAAGGTGGCCTCTGTGAGCGTGTGCGCGCCCTCTATCAGCTGACAGATCCTCTGGAAGACAGGGTCCTCCGAGAACGTCCCTCGCTGTGTCACTGGCACCGCCACTGCCATCGCTGTCGCTGATTCACTCATTTCGACACGATGAATTTGAACTGGCCTCAGCTAACTATTGAAATTTTGGCGAGCTCCGTTTCGCCTTCATTTGTCTGTTACCATAGAAGAAGCAGTAGAGCGAGTGCGGTTATTTCCACAGAGCAAGGAACTGTCATAACCAGAGGGGCGTTGTCCCTTTGGTGTAATTTTCTAAACTTAGTTAAGCTATGTTTGTATAAGGTGAAGTAATATCCCAGAAAATATAATGTTAGCAGGGCTTCAGAAAAGTTGGAAGTATCCGTGAATGGACTATAGCTACGGGAATTTCGCACATACTTTTGCTATCAGCCTAAACTTCGCAGTTCTTTGCATACTCCAGCCACAATTGTTTATTTTGGTGGCTGTTGATATAGTGCGAGGATTTGTTTTTAATTCAACTTGGTTGCACGTTACACGGCCATATTATATATCCCTGGCTGAAGAGTCGAACAGAACGTGCCAAAACCATAGAATAAAGCTAATTTAGACCAATCTCGCTGGCTGTGCACAACCATTCTCCGAGTCCCAACATTGAACTGCTTTTCTGCCAACACGGCTAGCAAAAATGGCGTGGATTGGATTTGAAGTTAGAATACTGTGTTGTAAGCAGTGCTTTGAGATGATTTTATACTTCCTCTATCAAGTTTGTGATTCAGTTCGACTAAATTAAAATTGGTAAAAGTATTCTATTGTTCTCTTAATTCGATTCAGTGGGAAACCACTGGTTCGTAGAGAAATTCAGCTACTCTAATAAGTGAAAATGGGTCCACTTAGAATCAGTGGAAAACCACTAATTGTTTAAGTGAAAGAATTTCACTAATTGAATTAGTGACGGCCGACTGCAGTGGCGAATTAAATATCGTTAATATTGGATTTAAGCAAATAATTACGTGAAATAAATATATTTGTGGTAGTTTACTATTTATATTGCGCAATTTACCATGATTAAAAAGAAAGTAAAATACGTCCGGAGGTGGCAGGGATCGAAGCACATAGACTACTCTTTCCTGTTTCCTATTAGCAGACCTACGTTACCTTATCACCTGCGATACGATATCAAGTGGGAAAATAAGATGAAAGTATATTTCTTATAGTTCTTAACAATATCGTGAAAATTGAAATTTTATGCCCATACTTCTCGTTTTTGGTTTAATTGGTAACGTTAGGATTACTAAAACAAATAATATATACGAGTGCACTCTCTTCGCCACATTATATGCAGTTTAAACCTTCAAACAGAGCGCTGTGACAATTACATAACAACGAAATGAAATTCGTTAAAAACGGAATGAAAGGCTGAATGTTCATACTACTTCGTAAAATGGTGTTTTTCAAGACGAAGAAACTGATCAAATTAGGGCAATGGAAATAACAAAAATTTGAAGAATTTCATTTACATATAATATATTTTAAGAGTAAGCCATTTACTATTTGAAATTTTTCTTTTCAACAACAAACCTCTTTTGTTTTATCAAAGTATTACATAATTATTAGAGCTATCACATTTGACATTTTTCATTGTTATTTAACACTCTCCGTCAATGAAAAAATATCAATTCCAGAAATAGAGAAGCAAAAAGTTCTTGTATCAGTACTACGTTCAGTCCTACATCTCGACAGAATCTTTCTAGAAAAACTTTGGATGCTGCCTTAGATAAGCTGTCAGCAATCTGGTCGTTAGTTTTAATATATTTAAGATTAATCTCTCCACTGTCGATTTTTTCTCGTACAAAATGAAATCTAGTGTATATATTTCATTCGCCGATGAGAGACTGGATTTCCAGCCAGGTAAATAGCAGCCGGGTTCTCTTCGTTGATGATTATAGGACAGTTTTTCTTCACACCGATGTCCTGAAGTGCATTTTTAATCCAGCAGGCCTTACTTACTCCACTGCTTAACGCGATGTACTCTGCCTTTGTAGAAGACAAATTGACACACTTCTGCTTTAATGAATTCCATGAAATGGTACATCCCAGGACATTAAACAGGAAACCTGTCGTTGACTTTCTGTCCGTGGGATCACCTGCATGATAGGAATCAACAAAACCTTCTACAATAGGTGCTTCAGAGTTCTTGCTGAAAACTTACTTGTAAATGATAGTTCTCTTGACGTACCTCAAAATTCTTTAAGAAAAGTGCGAAGATCTTTACTTGGCCGACTTTGGCATATGCTAGCAAAATTCAGACAGAATGCTAAATCTGATCTAGTTAATAAAACTGCATACATTAATGACCCAATGATACTCCTGAATGTGTTGTCCAAACTTTCATCAGACGTAGCAAAATCAAGCCTTTTAAAATTTGGATCCATTGGGTTGACGTTTGTTTGCAGTCTTCCATGTCAAATCTTTCAAGTATTGATTTCAAGTAGTCAACTTGATCAATTTCAATTTTTCCTTTCGAAAGATCTAGAAAAATATTTAGTCCCAAATAACTGATCTTATCTTTATACTCTTTCATATTGAAAGCACATTTGAATTTTCCTTTTAAGGTATCAATGAGATTCAAATCTTGGCAAAACATTAAGAAATCGTCAAAATAAACCAAGATCTAAATAAACTTCCCTCCGTGGTTCTTGACATATAAGCAATAATCTGCCTTGGATATCATAAATCCTTCCTTCGGCATAAAATTATTAAATTTTGAGTTCCGATTTTTCAGAGCCTTTTTAATCCATGTAAGGATTTCTTGAGTGAAAGAACCTTTCCATTGTGGACTATTCCTTCTGGTTTCTTGAGGTAGACTTCTTCGATTTCCCCATGCAAAAAGGTATTCTTCACGTCCATTTGATGGATATTTATGTCCCTGTTCACAGCAATAGCTAGCAATATTCTTAGTGTTGGAAGTTTTGCCACTGGAGCAAAAATGTCATAAAAATCAAAATCTTCATCTTGTTGGAAACCACGAGCCACAAGGCGGGCTTTCAATACGGCAATCTTTTCTTTCTGCTTCTTTCGAAAAACCCACTTTGTGTCAATTGTTTTCTTTCCTTCCGGCCTACCTCATCTTAAGTCTATGATCAAAAATCGCTGTGTTGCAATCATAAAATGAACATAGAGTATGTTTGCTTAAAGTCTAGCCTATCGCTGAAATAATTTACAAATTCCACGTACTTTTATTGATCGTTTTCAGTGAGCACTTAATCTCGCCCTGGCAGGTGACCTTCGTGTACAAACGTCAGGGCGGCTTCGGAACCACAAGCTTCCACTTTCCAGAGTAGGGTGGATACAGCATGGATACAGCATGTATGTACGGGCTGTTCAAGGCAAATCCCTGCTTAGGGTCTTTCACATTTAGTCAAGGGCAACTTTGGAATTGCCAGGAACATAAACACATTATTAATATGTCGAATATGATTAGGCACTCCTTCATGCATGAAACATTCAGAAGCAAAATAAAATAAGTCCAGCATTAACAAATTTAAACTTAAAGTTAATGTAACGTTGATATGTGGAACTATTTTTCGTAACTCGCTGTCAACATTTCCACGAGTATTTCACTCTGCGCTTACATTCAAATGAATCCAGTAAACGACAGTGATTTTTTTCTTCAAAGGTTGAATCCGAAATTTCTTTGTTTACCTTGAACAGCCAAAACCTAAGCTGAAGAGCCCCAGTGACCCAGAGGTTGCCTCGCCGTTCCCTCCCATTCCACTGCGACAGGGTTTGATGCTTGGCGAGGATTTTAGCTTGTTTTGAAACGTACTGGACGATGCCGGGGTCGGCGGGTTTTCTCGGGGATCTCCCGTTTCCCCCACCCCTTCGTTCCGGCACTGCACCATACTCACCTCAATCACCCTCACTGGCTCTCAAGACCTCGCTAAAGAGCAGCCCAAACCTCTTCACTCACTCACTCATTAACATATGATATATAGTTATGCTCATAGCTAAAAAAGGTAAACAAAAAAATGGCATTTTAAATTCATTTCCTATGTGGGTGAAAAGAGGTAAAATGTGTTTTTGAACACACCTCAATAATTCATTAGCATCGTCAGATAAAGCTCTTAATAACATGTTAGCTATTGAGATACATGTTTGTGTCTCCATTCAAAACACCAAACTGGATACTGATGTCTCGGTACTTAATTACATATCGAAACAGACCCAGACGGTGTCTTATGAGCCACGTAGTGCCATTTATGAATTGTAAATAAAAATATCGATACGGTACCTTCAGCGGTTATGAAGATATTTGGGGAGACACCACATCAATGTTTATGCTGTCAGGTGTTAGGATTTTGAAAATTTAATTATAGGTGGTCTCACTCTGGAGCAGACTATGTAGATTTGTCTAACGTAAGAAGCAACCCTACCCCAAATTCCTACCTATCACTTTTAGTGACTACCCTGGGTCTTATCTATCGTCATAGCAAAACAGAACTTGAAAGAAAAATTGCAGTCTCTTCAATTAGATAGGGTAAGCTTACTCGGATGGAATGAACAGTATGCGCGTTATAAAAATGTATTTTCCCCTCTCCCTCCTGTATGTATCCAGTGAATATCATGGCTTCCTTTACAGATTTTTGCCAAAACTTTACTTGGAGCATGGTAATATTGAAGCGTTATCGATATAAAATTAATGGCGCCCTAAACAATGAGGAGAAGCTGTGTGGTGATATGCCAGGATGGTAGATGATGTTGAACTCCACTGGGTAATCAACTAGATCGTCCATTTTTACAACTGTGTCCACAAGTTTGTACTCCATTTCGACCCCTTTTATATAAGCAAACTATGTTAACGATTTATTATATTGTTTACGTTGCTCATTCCTTGTAATATCATCTTCTAGGGCAATTTTTAACTACTTGTCCATTTTTAGCTACTTGTCAATTTACTTGTATAAACTGAATTTTTCTTCTAAGCATTTACATTGTAATGCTAATGGAATTCAAGTTACGCTAAATATTAGTGTAGTAATGAAAAGCACGCGTTTGTTGGATATATTAAGGAAATAAACTTATATTTGGGTAAAATAATTAATTTCCGAAGAGGTTTTTGCGGTGAAACAGGCCATTTTGTCGATAACATGACCCACGCTTTGTATAACGAAGTACGAAGTATTGGACTTGAACAATCCTGTATAAGTATAAAAAGTTTCAAATAATGGTAACTGAATGTTAACTAATTACTACATTATGGTTGCTGGTGTAAAAATATAAATGACTTATGAGAAGGAAAAATCCATTATCATCATATTTGTATGAAATACCAATAATTAATTCTTACGCCAATAAAAAAAATAAATCATAGAAATGCAATCCGAAAATGATAGACGGTATATTTCAGAGGGTGCAGAACATTTTCCCCAATTCCATATAATTTAGATTTAAAAAAATTAAACAAATATAACAGATACTATAAAATATATTCATGGACATATTGATAACAGGTATCCATTTCAGTCTATTATATTATAAATGAAAATGTTCATATATTAAAGAAACAATTCAATTCAACGAAGCATATATTGAATATGGGAAAAATATAACGAGATTAAAAGAAATACATTTCCATTTGAATGGAATGATTATAAAGAAATAAATCTATACTAATATATCAAGAGGTAGTGTTTGTAACTTTGTGTGTTTGTGTGTTTGGATGTAGGAGGTAATCTTCGAAACTACTCATCCGATTTTAAACATTCTTTCACCAGTAGAATGCTACGTTATCACTGAGTGTCATAGGCTATATTTTATTCTAAAAATCAATAGGGATCCCTACTAAAACTCCAATAATGTAACCCAAAGTGTAAATAAATGACCTATAACATTCCTTACATTGCGTGCGCTGAGAAAACTATTGATGATAGAACAAAATAATACTACGGCTTTGCAGAACACATCACTATCTACAAAAAGTGTCGCGACACCATATGTCTAACAATTATAGTTGTCACAATAACTATTTTTTTATTTTAAAAACTGAATTAAAACGCCGCCGCTAGAAAAGGCACTTTATTTGTACCTTGGTATTAATCCTTATCAAAATAAATTACTTCACATTCAAAACTGGTTCAGTACCTGTATATTACTTTTTGAATTATTGGGAAACATGTTAGGAGGGTTTATATTCCTTAAAAGCATGATAGGGGTACCGATTTTAATGATAGTTCGTGAGGTGGCAAGCCAGAAGGATTAAGCGAATTTAGAAAATCTTTAGGAAAGTGCACGACATCGTCAACATTGGTGACTGTGTCAATCGACTTATAGGTTTTGACTTGGCCGGGAACTCTTTGTATAATGAGATTGTTGATTTCATTGACAGTGTCGTTCCTAGGCGACTTTCACTGGTTGTGTTCCAGAGCAATAGTATCGCCTAGGAACGACACTGCCAATGAAATCAACAATCTCATTATACAAAGAGTTCCCGGCCAAGTCAAAACCTATAAGTCGATTGACACAGTCACCAATGTTGACGATGTCGTCCACTTTCCTCAAGATTTTCTAAATTCGCTTAATCCTTCTGGCTTGCCACCTAACGAACTATCATTAAAAGTCGGTGCTCCTATCATGCTTTTAAGGAATATAAGCCCTCCTAACATGTGTAATGGCAAAAGATTGCTCATTAAGGACTTGAAAGAAAATTTTATTGTCGCGACCATCCTCACCGGTCCAGCAGCCGGCCAGCTGGCAAACATCCCGAGGATTCCCATGATTCCCAAGGATTTGCCAATATCTTTCAAACGGTTGCAAATTCCCGTAAAAACAACGTTCGCGATTACTATTAATAAGTCCCAGGGTCAAACTTTCTCTTTGGTTGGAATCGACCTACGAAAAGAGTGTTTTTCCCATGGCCAACTATATGTTGGTTTATCACGAGTTGGAAGTCCCGAGAAACAGTACATTTTGCTACCAAACAATAACAGGGCGTCAAACATTGTCTACAGAGAATGTCTTAGCCAATAACATATTAAATACTTCTATCTCAGATAAATTGCATTGTAATATAATGTATATTAAAATGAAAAATTATAAAACAGTAAAAAAATATCAAATAAAAATAGCAAAAAAACTTTAAATTATAAATTATTTAATTAATTATTAAATTATAATGTGCTTTTTTAATGCTTTATGAGAGTTTACCCAACCTAATTAACGCCGGGTTAAGCAGTTTTTTTAATCTTAATTGCACCCGTGCGAAGCCGGGGCGGGGTCGCTAGTAGTTATATAAAAGACATAATATTCTCATATAATAGTTTAAATCAATGTTAAGATAAAAAATATTAGATACAAACAAACTATGTTAATGGTATATTATATTGTTATGTTGTTAGTATGAATATTTCTCATTCCTCTTAATATCAACTTCTTTGGAAATTTTTAACTAATTGTCAATTAACTTAAAACTAGAGAACAAAGATCGTATAAACTGAATTCGTTTTTTCAGCATTTATAGTGTAATGCTATTGGAATTCAAGTTATGCTAAGTGTTACTGTAGTGATGAAAATAACACGTTCGCTGAAAAACGAAATATAAACAAGCTGCCTCGTCATTATTATGACATGTGGTTTTGACAGTTGTCTAGGTGATTCGTACGTTTTTTGACATGGTAGTCCTGTTTTCAAGAAACCAAATAAATGTTGCAAAACATATTGTTATGGTTTGTTATATTTATGAACCATACATTTAGTAATCTAGTGTAAAAAGAAATCTATCGTGTGATTTGTGGGGGACTGGTAGTAGGAACACAGGAACCATTCAGATAACAGTCCGGGTAATTATGCACCACGTATGGTCGACAATGTAAACAATCGGGGGGGAGGGGTCCTGGGGTACACAGGCGAACACAGTAGGGAAAGTCTGGATTACTTATATGGTACGTTTGTATACCAACACCCACACTGCAATGACTCACTTAATGCAAGGGCACAAAATGACATACAGCTGACTGGATATCAATTCACTTACCAGCCATTTAAAACAGTACTGCAGTAGTTAATTAAAATGGGAGAACATTTCCTTTTTTTCTCCAGCTCCGACACGTATATACAACTTGTAAAACTCATGGACACAACAGGAAGTAGGAGAAAACACGCTACGTACATAATTATCTAATGAAACCCTCCAATAGTAAAGTGAAATATTTAATGCTGAAAGATATTTAACAAGATTCGGACTAGACTATCAACTTAATGAACAGAATTTAAAATGTGAGAAAAAACAGCACGCAGCAGCTTTAAAAAATATAAATGCTCACCTCGTTATGTCTGTTGAAAATACCAGTTATGACATCATGTGTCAGGTAACTTAAGCAAAATCTTTACTGTGCCTGTAAGTGAGAAAATAAAAATGTTCTGCAGTGTGAAATGATCAGTTAGCTAGTGTTTAAAAATGTATTCTCACCCACAACAAGTTAAAATATTAGTTCGTAAGCTTGCACATAAAATAATATCCTGGCTAGCAATTAATTAAAAGCGGTAGAGCACATTCAAGAGTTCTTCGGCGTCTCGTGACAATTCAGAAGGTGCAGCGTAATTGTGCAACCGCTTACGTGTAGCTAGAACACTTCGCCGCGGACCAACAGTCACTTAAAGGTGGTGGAAAATACGTTGCATATAAGTAGTAGGGAAATGTTCCTTCACGGTCATCGGCATCTGGCATCGGATTCGGATTGGGGGAGCCGCCATTTTTTTACGTCACCCGACCGCTATCTTGGATGTCACAGACCTTTACCTTGACCACTGACCCGTGACCATGACCCCGTGGACCTTTGACCTCAAAAACACTTTAAAAAACTTTAAAAATTCCAAAAAAAAAACTCAAAAAATTCTAAAGATTCTAAAAAAATTCTAATAAATATTTGAAAAAATGTATTATTAGAAATTATTAACAAATTATTTTAAATAATTACTGAAAGGATCCTTAGAAATGACCCATTTCCCCCTCAAAAATGGCAAAAGCCCCTCAGTGGGCAAAAACAAGCCCCTGAAATCCAATCTTCGCCAATTTAATTAATTTGTGGGACTTCCTTTGGACCTACAGAGCAGTGGCGGCCATATTGGTTTTATAGGCATACCCTATGTCCTTCCCAGGTTTTAAAAATAAAAAAATTTCAGCCCTGCAGAGACCTATCAAAATGACCAAGAGGTCTACATACTCCCCAACTACAATCACCGTCTCATTTGATGGAGCCAATGTGGCCTCATAAGCTAGTGCCCTGTTGCCACATCTACCTCTAGTTGGGGCGGGAATGTTGGTAAGGGGGAATAGAGTATGTCGACGTGGGCTGCAGGGTGGGGGTGTAGGCGCTTGGCCAACGCTGTTTCATACCACCTGTAACCAAGCGGGAAGAACTGCAGATGGGAAAGCCCCATTAGATGAAAACCTTAGATGCATAAAATGTAGTCAATCATATAATATTTAGTATCATTAATGGTCAACGTTTGCGTAAAATGGTTAGTTTTCATGTTGCATCGACGTACAGTGCCGTAATTCTCGTTTTTTCAGAGTTGTTTGCTTTTAACACCCATTTTTGCGGCACTCTCACGGCTAAACCATTAATCAGAGAAAAAAAACTTTTAAGACATGAAATGTAGGAAATTTTATTTTCTTTAATTTTGTATATGAATGACTTCCACGTAAAATGCATAGTTTTGGAGTTATTTTGAAAAACAAAAACAGAGAAGTCCATTTTTTATCAGCTTAATAAAGAAAACATATTTCCTGGGAAAATGCAAACCTCAGATTCATATTCAGCGAGCCAAAGAAACATAAAGGTACCAAATATCAAAACTCTACCAAAACTTTCTTATTTTCTACCAAATTACAGGACTATAGGCTGGTCGTCATTACGAAAATGGCGATCGTGCACGATGGCGCTGCGTCCAGGACAGCATCATCTCGTCTCGGTGGCTGGCTGCATACAGACAGATTTTCTGGGCGAGATATGATTTTATCAACGATTATGAATCATAAACTTGTCCTGGTTTACCTTCCGCCTCGTGGCGAAACTGCCGAGAGCTTGATCTTTTCCCGAAGGCCTGTGTTTATGTGTCCTCGTGGTTATAGTCGTATTCTCATTCTTTCGCAGTGAGTGTCAGCAAATTTTCCTGAATACTGCGATGTCAACCTACGGTGCCTTCAGCGACTATGTTGGTTTAAAGGCAGGTTCACAATAGTGTCCACTTTAACAATGTGTAGATTGTTACGCGCAGCTGCAATGGACACTATATTCTAATTCACTCTTCTTCGAAAATGCCATATTAAATTATTAACCGTGGTATAAAATGGGATTCATATACGTGTTCAAAACCTCACCTACAGTAAGTACCTTACTGATATACCAGTCTACGAATATAAACTATTTAGTTATATTTCTTGCTCATTTCTGACACCTTTTTTCTGCGACCGAAAGGGAAGTAATATTTTTTTCTCGATGAGGTATTTCATTTCTGTTTATACTTTTTTTTCAAATACGTAAGTTTCTACCAAACGTATTGGTTTAAAGATAATAGGCGTGGAAACGATGTAATGAAGGCCACATATAATCGAAAACACATTCGGACCTTTTCCTCCTTTTTAGTTCAGCGACGTTATTATTTTGACGACCCGGCGAGCACTTTTCGAGATATAAGTGTATAGGCGTATGCATTTCACTGTAGCTGTCGCGGGGTAGGTTGCACTGTCCGCTGGGATATCAAGCGGAATGTTCATATACACGTGACGCACGTGCTGGTGATACAGTAATACAGGGATCGAACATGCGCAAAATGGTTGTTGGTGTTGTTGTTGATGTCACAGACAAATAAAATGTGTGTTTAATTTGATGTTCATAGCTTCATTACAATTAGTTCTCCTAGTAATCTAGTCTGTTTCACATTCCCCCCTAATGCAATAAAAGCGTCGAAACCTTCCAGTACATGGTTTTTTTTTTTTTACGGAGTGTTACATTTTTTTTTTTTTTTTTTCGCTCAGTTGCTTTCTTTTCCATTTGTGCAGCAAGGTACGTCTAGGAACTCTCCACTAGACATCCCAGCGGATAATGCGTCCTACCCTGCCACGGCCACAGTCAATAGCATACACATATGAACACCTTGTAGCGGCCAGGAAGGGCCGCTCACGAAAATGACCACCTAAGCCATGACGGCCACATGAAAATTACCACCTAAACTACGACGAGGTATGGATTGAGAAAGTTTTATAAACACACAACGCTGACCTACTGGGCGAGGCGTATAAAACGGCCGTAGACGCCTCCTCCCACCTCCAGTGACTTGACAACGCTTGAGGTACCACGACGTTAGTTGCCGGGGCTGGCAACGTGAGCATCACGACACCGAGGCCTAGAGGAGCTCTGGGTCCCTCTTCAGTGTTAATTGGTGAGCATAACTCAAACTAGCAGTTAGGGTGTAACGTTATCCTTCGTGACCCCGTCCTCCTCTTTTAAGTGCTAATTAATACTACCTGGCAAGGTTAGGTACTTCGAGAATATTGAGACTTGCATGAGCCGCCTGTGAGCAATTGTTAACTGAATACATCATTATTTAATCATTAGTGTAACGTGTTTTACCAATGTCTGTATATATATATATATATGATGTTCAATAAAGTAGTTGTGTTATGAACTTGCTGGAGTTGTTACTGAACTAGTAGAGCTACGTCCCTGAATAAGTACGTCTACCCCGTCATAGTCTTGGTAGCAGATTTATCGAGATATCACTGGTTCAGTGGTCAGAATAGAAGTTAGGAAAGGGGATACGCTACAACCTCCTTTTAGCTCAAAAAGTGCTTGGATTTTCAAAATAATCACGTTGCTGAACTCGACTCCTAATAATTAGTTATTCTACTGGGATAAATGAGTATATTACTATTTCAAAATCCAAAGTTGGTTTCGTTATGTTAGTAATTAATTACATCTCGAAACAGACATAAACGGTGTCTTATGAGTCCTGTAGTGCCATTTACGAATTCTAAATAAAAATTCCGCTACCTTCTGCGGTTCCGAAAAGATTTGGGTCTATCTATTAATTACAGCCAACTTTTAGTAGCAAAGAGCTAAACGACATTTTACCCCTTTTTACTAAAACGAATTCAGGTTTTTTTTTTTTTTATTAATTTAACCTCTGAGAGGGAGGGAAAAGGTAAAGTGTGTTTTCGAGGACTCCTTTTATAGCATATTAATGCAATGATATATAATTCTTATCTTTACTTCAAAAGGCTACCCAAATAGATGGGTAAAAATTAATTGCAAGAGTGTTGTTTTGAATTTAACCGTTTAAAGCGTGGACGTCTTAACAGACTTTCGTTGGCGCCAACACTCAAATATACGATCAAGAAAGTACGTCATATACGATGTTTTAACGCCGCTTTCAACAGGCATTTTTGTTAATTTATGGCTACGCATTGTTGATGAGAATCTCAATGGACCACGCATTTTTTCCACCCCTTAAAATGGCCTTGCTTATCAGTAGAGTTCGGAGCACGCATTTGCTATTACGATTGCGTGTGTTTGTACTTACATTGGCGCGAGTACGAGCACGACAAAGCTCCCACACACTTCAATTTGGAAAGCTGCTTGTCACAAGTTACACCATAGTGTGTGGTCCAGACTTGACACATTCAGGTTTCTTTCTTTCAAGATATTTTACAAGATTGGCGTGCGAAGCCCCAGATAAAAGGCAACTGAGGCAGTTCTAGGATCGGAGGGGAGCGTGTTTAGAAATAGAAAAAAAAATTCATTCAAAGTGAAAGTTTTTGGTGTTATTATGTGTGTATAGAAACACAAAACACAAATAAATACTGTTCACGATAAAGTGAGCATTTTTGAATTCAACTTTTGAAAAATGTCACTGTCCATACGTGCGTGTAAAACATGCACACTGAGTGACATGCGCCCAGTGAAGTTGGCAACGACGGAAAGAAGTAGTTCCATGCCTTAACGCTGAATTAAAAGTATTCGGTAAACATCTGTTGATACTACAAGGATTTTTCTTTCTGATTTCTTTAATGCACATAAGTGTGTAGATTATAAAATCTGTAATATTTATATACTTTTATGATAATTTTATAGCTTCCCTTTACTGACGCATGAATAAAGTGATCAGGTCCGCAGCAATGTTAATTTTATATATGGCGTAAGGATACAAAATGTGCTCAGAAGTAGATCTTAAGCAGGTATTTCAAAAGTACTCATTTTACCGTGAACAACCTATACACATAAATAACAAAAGTGAGAAAGAGTTGAATTTTTTCTTCATTACATAATGGGGTGTTTGAGGTTTTTTGGTAATGTACTTCCTTTCCTTCCTCTTCCTGTTAGTGTTAGGATTAGGCGGAATATTTGATGGGGAAGTTGTGGAGGTGAGGATCTATCACAATTTTCTGCGCTATGCTGCTATTGCTTTTGCTTTGCTATTTGCTGGTCCAGATTGGGATGAGTGGAAAATGCTTTGTGTTATGAAGTTATTGTCTTTTATTGTGGTGCTATTATCTGTAGCCATAACTACAGGAGTAAAAACCACATGGGTGTAGAGTTTATGGAAGGAATGTCTGCATGGTATGATAAAGGAGGCTGGGATTGAGTATGGAGACATACACACCATAGATGACTTGCAGATGCTTGCCAGGTATTTGGTGCGCATAGGTGATGAACCAGAGACCTCAGGGGGAGTTACTTCTGTCCAGATAAATGAGCCAGCTCCATTATTTAAACAACTATTCTATTTCCTAACTGACTTGCAACATAGATTGCCATGTTTAAAGACCCTCAGATCGTCAGTAGTCAATGAATCTCTCATAGAAGTAGGAAAAATAATCAAGTTAAATGTTTGTGCAAGGCGGATAGTGTATGCGGCACTACTGTTTACAGTACTAGAGGTATTGCAGGATAGTTGGGGCAAAACCATTGAAAAAAATTGGGAACTGGCCTCTTTGAATAAAGTTATATTGTCCCGAGTCGGATCTGATATAGCAATTATGTAAATACATTTGAATATAGCAGATAGACATTAGAAAATAGTGGAGTCTATGCGAAATTTTTTAATAGACACTATTCGACTTGTGGAAATATTAGTAATCCCTGTGATGAAAATTATCTGGCTGAAGTTATGTTCCACAATTTGTCTCCCCAGTATTGTAGATCTTTTGTATTTGCTAATAAGGCTAGTACTTATAGCGAGCTGTTACACATATTGACTAAAGTGGAGATTGCCTTGGGGAATGTTAGTCAGGCAAAATTAAATTGTGAAATATGTGGTAAGATGAATCACAATACTGACCAGAGTTTCTGAGGAAATAAACATAAAGAAATAGTTTCTGTGATTGAAAAATTATATAAGGAGACAAATTAATTACAGTTAAAACAAAAGAACAGAAAGAGCAAGGGAAATAGATAGTGGTGAATGTAGGCTAAATATGGGAGTGTGAAGTAACGTGAAGTTTTTAAGTGTAACAGGAATTGCCATGTTCGACGGTTTTGTCCTGATTTAAAGATGGGAGTACATATAAAAATAGTATGTTTTGAATGCAGCAAGAAAGGCTATATTCGGCAGGGTTGTTCTGAGTTATAGAATAATGAGGTGAAAGAATAAAGTTTGTTTCTGGTATGAAGAAGGACATATCCAATATTATTGTCCACCTTTGCACAAGCCTGTTGGTATAAATTGCATTAATTATGTGAAAAATAGTGAAAGGGCCATACTGTTGTTTGTTTCAGTACTGGTGGGAGCCAGTACATTAAAAGCCTTACTCAATTTGGTAGCTTCTACTTTCATAATGAATACTGACTGACTGTTGTAACAAATTAATGAGAGAAAATCAGTTAGGACTTATTGTTATAACTAAAGCAGAACAACAGGTGATTTTGGTAGCCGATTATGGGTCTATCCTTTTAAGAGGAGTAGCTGTTATGAAAATTAAAATTGAGGGCTTTTCCTGGAATGTGCCATTTCTTTTGATACAGTATCTCTCTCATTAGATGATTTTAGATCTAGATTTTATGGGGAAAACACAAGCTTCGGTGGATTTATCACAGAAATGTTTAAAATTTGTCTCTGCTCCAAGGATAAAAATTCCATTGGAAGAGAAGCCCACATTAGTACGGAAATTTCAGGTGTATAATTTGAATGAAAGGAAAACATTAGAGTTTGAAAAGATAAAGAAGAGTTTTCAGATGCGATTACGTATAAGTTAGATTGTTGCGATCAGTACCCGATAAGGTTGAGACTGGAGGATTCTGAGCCAGTGGCTTCGCTTCCATATCGTATTGCTCCTCCAAAGGTAAAAATCTTAAAGGAACAAATCACCTAGCTAAAATATCAAGAAGTTGTAGAATATTCTCATAGTTTGTGTGCTAGTCTGGTGTTTCTGCTTCGGAAAAAGACTCAAGGGAAGTATAGGTTGATATGTGATTATTGAATGGTCAATAAGAAAATCTATTTCGATCTCTACCCTATTTCTCGAATAGATACCCTCTTCCAGCACGTAGGTCAGGCTCATTATTTCACAATATTATATTTAAACTCAGCTATTTTGCAGTGCGAGTTGGATACAGATTCTTGAGAACTCCTTGCCTTTGTAACCCCTTAAGATTTGTATCAGTGGACTCGTTTACCAATGTGGGCAAATTGTGGACCCTAAGCAATGTTGAGAATTTTGTTTAAAGTTTTAGGGGAGTATGTTTATGATTTTATTTTCTTGTATAAAGATAATATCTGTAATGGTAAAAGTTCTGAAGAGCATAAGGTACATATGAGGAAGGTATTGATAACATTGTGTGAAGCTGGACTTATGATAGATCTTGAGAAAATTTCCTGGGCAGAAAAGTATGTTAGATATCTGGGGTTTGTAATTTCGGAGGGGACACTCATGACTGATCCTGATAAAATTAAGTCCATTGTTTCTTTTCCAGTTCCCAAAAATTAAAAAGGGGTGAGGCTTTTTTGGGGAAATGGTGAGATTTTATGCGAAATTCATTCCCGATTATATCACTATAGCCAAACTTTTAAACTATTTGAAGAGGAAAGGTGTAGAGTTTATTTGGGGTCCTGAATAACAAACGGCGTTTAGTGTTTTGAAGGAGAAATTATCATCACCTCCTGTTTTGACTTTTCTAAGTTTTGCAGAAAAGTTAAGCTTACATGTAGATGCTAGTTCAGTAGGGGTCGGGGCTGTGCTTAGTCAGAAGGTAAAAGGGACTTTCACTCCTGTCGTGTTTGCTTGTCACTCTCTTACAAACGCTGAATTAAAGTATTCTTCCTACGAGAAGGAATGTCTAGCATGTTTATATGGTATGGATATGTTTCCAAAGTACGTAGAAACCTCTAATTTCGACCTTTTCACCGATAACCAGATACTGAGTTTGTTATTAATTACCAACAAGTCTGTAGGGTGATTAGCCAAATGGTTTATAAGGTTAACCCGTTTTTAATTTGATATTCACCACATTAAAGGAACAGAAAATGTAGTAGCAGACTGCTTATTCCGCGAGTTTAATGATAAGGAATTTGAACAGAGGGAAGGTGAGAGAGAAAATAATGTGTTGATATCTGAGAATAGGTGTGGGGTAAAGAATATCGATGTAGAGGAGGAATTAGAGGAAATACCTTAGAATAACGGTGGGGTAGAGAAAGGTGATGTAGAAGAGGTATTAGAGAAAATAAGTGAAATAAATTTTGTAAATGGGCTACAACTTTTACCAAAACTTTTTAAAGAGCTTATGGATTATCAGCAAAATGATTCTGAGTGTCAGGACATAAAGAAGTAAATAGTTCTGGGAAAGGGAAATTCTTGCATGTACCGGGGTTTGTTGGGTAAATGAACAACAAAGGGGAAGTTTGTTGTACTTGTTCCTGTTGAATTACGGAAGATGATCTCTTATTATCATGAGTCGATGTTGGGGGGGGGGGTCATATCGGTCATGAAATACCTTAGCCAGGATACAGGAACTATTTGCGTGGCATGGAATGAGATATGAGATTGAGGAGTTGATCCAGGTTTGCAAAGAACGTTAGCAGGCAAAGGCGAGGGATACAAAAGGTGAAGGAGAATATTATGCTACTGTTGCTAGTTTTCTGTTGGAACGATTATACATTGATGTTGCAGTCCCCTTACCTCGAAGTGTTTCTGGGTTTATTTATATTCTAGTAGGAGTTGTTAGTTTTAACAAGATTGTTTTCTTTTTCCCTATGCAGTCTTTAAAAACTGGAAATATGTAAAATATTGAGTTTAAGGTTATTTTCTGTGTTTGGATCTCTGGTATACTTGGTTTATGATAGTGCCACGTTTTTCCTTTTCTTTGTAAATGAAAGAGTTATTGTTTGTTGGGGAATTAAGTTGATATTTACTTCACCATAACATCATCAGGCAAAACTCGTGGAAAGGTATAACAGGAATTTAAAGGTGGCTCTTAGAGCTTTTCAAATAGGTACCCACAGGAAGTGGTATGAGGTTTTTGAGTCATATGGTATTATGTTTTAGCAATGTAATGAGTAGTGAGACAAAATGTTTTCCTGCTGAGTTGTTTTTTGGGAGAAAACTTCTGCATTATTTTGTAAATGCATGATCATTAAATGAAATTAATGGTAGCCTGTCGATCTAAAATACTTGGAGTAGGTGTGGGATGAGGTTGCTCAAAATTTGCAGAAATACCATAGAAATCTTGAAAGGAAATTTAATCAGACAAAGTGTGAGGTATTATTAAGTGTTGGTTACATTGTGTTTATCGAATCTCACTTTATGTCTTCCAAGGTAGATAATTTTTCCTCTAAATTAGCACAGAACTGGCTTGGACCATATAGAATTTTAGCCCTTTTAACTCGTCAGTTTGTTGTTGGAAGATCCACAGAGTCCCATAAAAAGTAATGTTAAAAGATAAAATGACTGATGTAAAAGGTGTTGTATAATAATTCCTGTGTTGTGTGTTATTCTTAAGGGAGGGGGGAGGATGTGACAGAATGTAGTCTGTCACTATTGTGAAAATTGTAAATTTTTAAGATCTGTTTGTGTTTTTACAGCTTATTGCTGGTCTGTGCGCTCGACCCCTTGCATCACGCCTGTACAACAGTACGTGGGCGTGGGGCACTTTGCTTCGCTGAGTGTAAATGGGCTGTGCTTTTTCTGTCATGTGTTGATTGGTTGGTTTTTAAGTGCAATATTGAATTATGCTTGGAAAAGAATGTGTTGGTGTTGCTACTGGTTGTCTCTAGAGAAAAGGTCGCGCGTAGTGGGGATCGTGGCACATGTATATGTATGTATGTGTGTGTGTATATATATATATACATACATATATATATCCTGGCTGGACTCCTGTGGTCGACGAATCTCCAGACCCCTGCTGGACTCCAGCCTTTGCAGGCGACGATCACCCTCCACGAACGACGATGGCCTCCAGGGCTGGAGTCCAGCAGGAGTCTGGAGATTCGTCGACTGCAGGAACCCGACCAGCAGATAGGATCATCACCATATACGGGGAAGTTCTGCAAAGAGAGTTATTGCAAAAGCTAAATATTAAGATCGGACTTAGAAAAATTCTAGCAGTGTTCGGACTTATAAAAATTTTGCCAGTTTGGTGACTTAGAATATTTCAGGCCGTGTTAGAACTTGGAACAATTCTGCCAGTGTTGGGACTTAGAATTTTCCTGGACGATTTCGAACTTAGAATATTTCTGCCCATGTGTGGACTTAGAATAAACTTGACGTGCTCGGACTTCGAATATTTTGCCAATGTGATGACAGAATATTTTTGGCCGTGTGTGTATTATCTGTTGGTGTGGGGGACTTGTAAATCGATTTTGCAGGTTTTCAGACTTCGACGTTATTCGTGTTGGGAGTAGTCTGAGAGATGTTTCGGGACTTAGAATAATCACTACTAATTGTGCGAAGAGGGAACGTTGCCTTTTTAAGTAGTGGTGAGCTGGGAGTTCTAGAAGTCTGATTCGACGAGTGAAATATCTAAGCGCGGGCGCGCCGTCAAGATAATGTTGAGTGCGTGTAGAGTGTGGAGTATAGGCGAGACCAATACCTACACCTCTGGTGTACTGGTGGGTGCTATACCCCCAGGCACAAATGTGTGTATATGAATATTGTTTTATGCCGACTGTGTGATAGTTCGTAATGCCTTTGGAAGATAAATACCAGCCGAGATTTTGGGACTCTCTCTCTCCTGAGACCATTTCGGTTTGGCGATATATATATATATATATATATATATATATATATATATAATTACTTCAAACTTAGATTTCAAAAGTGCTTAATTAACCATGAACCATTACTAACTAGATTCACAATTGGTGTTAAAAATCTGAATGAGCATTTAATGAAAAGTATGAGAGAGTATACAGAAGAGATGTAGGCAGAGTTCCGGAAAGTAATGCATGTATTATCGAGGAGGCAGTGCGACCCTAAGTTGGGTTGTTGAAGTGGGTGGAGACCATCTCTTGAGGCACGGCGACGACGAGGTAGCCGTCGCTGGACAGCTCGCAGTGTACGTCGGCTGGATCGACGGAACGCGCGAACTCAAAGCTGCACACGACGCTGGCAGCTGTGCGCAGGTTCAGCATGTTGCACCGCACCGAGACGGCGTCTTGAGGCAGAGCAGCACCGCCCTCCTTCCGCATCACCAGTACGAATGGCACCGTCGGGAGTTGGTACACCTGCCAGCAACAGCAACACGCCTTCATCACTCTCCGCTCGCGCCCACGAGCACTTCCACTTGTTGAATTTTCACTCAATGCCATAAAAATAACTGCATCCAGAACGAATTACGCACAAGAGGCGAAAATTCTTATACAGCACCGTAAAGTGACGTAAGGCCTTAATGTACGCATTAATTTTTCGTTTCAAGTGTTGTAAATGAAGAAATTTTTGGCGTGAGAATTACTAAAGAATTTTTTGTAGCAAATTCATTGCACTGTACGCAACCTATTATATAGTTGTTTGTGTGTTAGTAGCAACGAATAGCTTTGCCCAGAGAAATGCGATGTCCGTATTGTGTTAGCTTCTGTAACTGTACAGCAACTACTAAGATTTTACCTATTCTGCAAAATGTCAGTAATGAACGAGTCTACTCAGGATAGTATATTACGGGGTTAAGTTTGGCTTCAATTGACTGCGTATAAACGTCAGTTGTATAGGACAAACCTGAGTGCAATATGATCAGTGTATGCATAGAGTGAACGTTACCGAGTAGTTTTAATGTCTCTGGCTCATTGAAACTCAACTATGCGACAGTGTTGGGAGCAGCGGCAACATGAAGATAACATATTCGTCACAAAGGCTCTGGGGTGACCCAGAATGACCGTCTGAAGAGAGGAGCGTTCTCATACAACATAAACATGCGTCGACCTCACTAGTGACCCCAGCTTCCACCAGCACTATTGTAGGTGACTTGCAGAAGAAAACTTGCATTCTTGACATCCCCATTGACATCCCAACAACGGTGACTTAGTTTATTATAATCTAGACTTTACTGTTCAGTAACACAGTTCCAGAACTATTGACGTCTTGGTGTGAAAAACATTATCTGGTAGTACTTGTTCTTACCTGGTAGTGACCTGAGGAAAACTGATAGTGCAGTGGTACATTGGGAAGGTTTTCTGACTTTATGTGATTCCCTCTATGGCGCGGCTCCGATGGGCAATATTCTAAAAGGATAATGACCCCCATGTTTCACAGGACTGTCTTCGTGCAGTCGAGACACTTTCTTGGTCAGCCTAAGTCACAATTCTCGTTCACTTCCCCGCTTACCGGAAGTTTATTTACGTCGTGAAAACAATAAGAGGGGCGGAAAGGAAGTTATCGTAGCACGAAGTGTAATGGTGACCTGACTATCTGAATATCTTGAACTCAGCTATGCTTGGTTAGCGATGCTCATGCAATTGGGCTCCATATGACGGAAAATTGAATGAGAATCGCGCCTCTGGTCTCCTATAGAACATATATTTACAGTCAGATGGGATGGTAGCTTCAGGCATCAACATGCCTGCAAATCTGGAGCAGCAGCTATGTAATAAATAACAATCTTACACGAGATAGCATTTGTCGATACGGATCCATGCCGGACCGTATCGCCGCTTGTAGCAATACTAGGGGTGGTGCAATTTAATATTTTCCAACTGTACGATTTTGCATTGTTGAATTCTTTATTCTTTCTGTAATTAATTATTTATACCATCGTTCATATTGGCTGTGTTAAGTTTTATTCCATTTGGATGTCTAAATCTGGCTGCGGTTATTTTTAATGGCAATGAGTGTAGTTTATATTTCCGAAACCTAAAAGCGCGGCCCAAGTAAACGCATCGTATGCCTCATTAAACCTGTACGCGCTATCAATTCAACTGGCCTACGGTCTTTTCGTCTCCAACTGTCGATCGTCTATGAAACTTTGAAGTAACTAGTTGCGGAACGTGATAATTTCTCAAATTCTCTTCGTTGCAGACACACAAAGCAGTTTTAGACTATAAAGTTGGTAACTGAAATCCTGCTCGCCTTTTGCGGCTGAGTGTGCGGCACCATTAGGTATGGCTGCTGCTGCAGCCTGCGAATTGATATCCTTGAGGGTTGGGGGTGCACACTACCCCGGGTCCCATTTAGCCAGGGGTCACTGTGAGCTGTATTAAAAAAAATTGCAATATCTGTAGTTAGTATATTTATTATTTGTTCAAGCAAATATGAGCAAAGTATTACTGATTGTAATTAACCATTAAAATCATATAGTAAGCTGTGCATGGGCAGATATAGAGAGTCTACACCTTTAGGGAGTTTGTTTTCGTTTTCCCAATTTGCATATTTTCCAAGACACTGTTCTTTTCATTTAAAATAGCAAAGTGAATAACAAAATTTTAAGGCAAAATCATAAAAGAAATGTAAAATCACAGAAAAATTGTGGTGAGGACATTGGTTACACTGGACCCTAGAAACTTTGGACGGTTATGAAAAAAGTTTTATTTATATACTTCTCAAATTTTTGTAGTTATGCATGCTAAATAAACAACATTTAAGAAACGTTAGACTATATTCCATTTTGTATTCACATTTAAAATGCGTATTTTTGAAAGTGAAAATTGTTCAAGAATGCGTTTTCACAACAACGTTTTAGTACGAAACGTTTGGAATAGAATATTTAAATTAATACACGGACTTGCAGTACACCGCTCTCAAAAAGGCAAATTGTCTACTGCAGGCCAGTTCAGTGCTTTGTGCGTGTAGATGCTATTTTGCGGAATGTGAAGCGCGTGCCTGAATCACCCTCTGGTTCTGTTAACATAATTAATAAAATCAAAATAATCGCTCGATATATTATTTTAAAAATAACAAAAGTGTACGCTAGAGAGAGGGGCTACTGCAGTATCTTCGTAAATGGGGATCGTGCAGGGCGATGACACTGGTTCGCTGGTTTTCTCAGGGATCTCTCGTTTTCCCCCGCCCTTGTGTTGAAGCGCTGCTTCATAATCGCCTCGTTTCGTCCTCATCGGCTCTCAAGGTATCAATGTTAAGAGCCGCCCAAATCTCTCCACTCTACTCGAATGGGTGACAATGGAAACCACCTGGTATTGTGGGAGTTGCGTTATCCGAATATATCCCAGTTCCATTTAAACGTGGTCGGAGGGTTCTGGTGTAAACCATAATTTTAGCACGAGAGGCGTGCATCCACCATTCTTCAGTACAGTATCCCAGATCCTAACAGAACCACCTGAACTACCCAAGGTTAGTACGTGAAAACGTGTTTTTACGGTTTACACTAACATAACCTAAACTAACCTATTATACTAGTTGAATTAGTGTTTTCGCTGTCTGAACTAACCTAGGATAGTTGGTGAATAATGGTAAGTGGGTCGTTTTCATTGGCGCACGCACAGTAACCAAGGCCACGTCTGTTCAAAGGCATCTATGTTTCTTATAATTACAGATGCAGAAAAAAAGCATTGAATGTTCGAACAGTAGAGGGAAGATAGGGTATAGTGCGAATGCGAGATGCGATGTAGCCACTGTCTGAGATCCAGCATTGGAACGATTTTCTGCCAATAGCACTGTCAAAAACAATGTGGATGGGTTTTGCGGTTAGAACACTGTTTACTATATAAGAAAGCGCTCTGAGATATTTCCGGGCTACGGTATCTCTGCAACTAGATATATTCAAGTAATGCGTATATGATTTCTTATAAACTAGGGTTGATTTATTGAAAATTCGAAAGTAAACAAACTCATCCAGCAATGTTGACCATGCAACTTTGACAGTTGTATTGTCGATGGGCGATTCATTGTTGGGGACATGCGCAAAAGACGTTTATTTCTCTGTGGCACTGAAGCGGCGTAACCTAAGTTAGTATGGTAATTACTTGTGTTAGGAGGGGGAGCAACTTTTAGATGTGTTCCATAAAAATTGGTTGTAAGAGCTACACCACCATGGCCCCGAAAAATTTTGTCTCCAGGCAGTAGCCCGAGGGCGGGCGAGGTCTTCCTTCAGCCCGCTTCCCCTCGTGCAAAAGACTAAAATACTTGTATCTCGTCTTTAGTCTATGAGGCTGACAGACCTTGAAGCTGGCGAGAGTACCATCTGCAGAGAAGTTAGCCTCTGTGCGCGTGTGCGCGCCCTCTATCAGCTGGCGGATCCTCTGGAAGACAGGGTCCTCCGAGAACTTCCCTCGTCGTGTCACTGGCACCATGGCGCTGCTTCATTCGCCTCGACAAGGTGAAACTGGACTGCCCTCAACTAACTACTGAGAGTTTGGCGAGCTTCGTATCGCCTTCATTTGTCTGTTACCATAGAACAAGCAGTAGAAAGAGTGCGGTTACTTACACAGAACAGGGAAGAACAGGGAACTGTCATAGACGGCAAACTTCCACCGTTACAACAGGAACAAAGAAAAGTCTCGTCTGTAACGATCCCTATTGGACAGGCTCTGAACAATTTCAAACTAATCGTACACTGACATTCAAATCAAACTTTGTCTGGTAACAACAAACAACACTACGAACTATTCTATTTTGTTTTGTTTAATTGCATCCGTTAGATCTTCTTTCAAAACATAGCTGTGCAAAGATATTGGACAAGTCATATTACAGCATACAAAATTTATACACTGGACATAGTAAACACACACATGTATGCTAAATATCACAATGTTTAAAAAAATGTGTTTGCCTCTGTGGTAAGTGGTTATAACAAATAAATGTTTGCGTAGCAGGCAATTTTATGTAGAAAGCGAAATTTCCATATTTTAATTCTTACACAACTGATTTTAATGGTGTAGAGATCTTCGAAGGTCGTTTTCATTGTCCTCTATTATAAGTTGATAACCTGCAAACAGTCATGTATTGTCTATCTACTGCGATTTATCTTAGTTCCTGAAGTTACTATCGACATCCAGTCATTTAAGATACTATTAATGTAGATGTTAAATAAAGTACTGAAATATACTAAATTATTAATTCGAACAAGACTTGAGATCAGAGACTAAAGATGAAACCGATTTTCTCCAACATTGATTGGAGTTGACCTGAGTTGAGGGATGGGCGGCTCCTAACGATGGGGCCGATGAGGGTAAAATGAGGTGAGTATGGAGCAGCACCGGAATGCAAGGGCGGGGGAAACGGGAGATCCCCGATAAAAACCCGCTGACCAGCGGCATCGTCCGCGCGAATCCCACTTGCGGAAATACAGAAATGACCCGGCCGTGGACTGAAACCAGTTCGCCGTGGTGGGAGGCGAACGACCTAATCGCTCAGCCACCGCAGCTCCAACATTGACTAGAGAATTGTTCGCAGAACAGTCAAAATTACATGCAAAAAGTATGGCGTGGTTGTTATTTCGGTTAACTTCAATATATACCAGTTGCACTGGCATTTAGTTATAGGTGTTTTGAGCGAAGAGATTTGGACGGCTCTTAACATCGCGATCTTGAGAGTCGATTAGAGGCATTGTACTGATGCAACTAAAGGTTGTTCCCGGTAAACTGAGCACATTTAAAAGCCCTGACAAAAAAGACTACTATACAAATCGTGTGTTCTTCCACCATAGATATAATAAAATTATCTTCGCCATGGGCCTCATTATTTTATTCGTTCGTCGGTCAAGTAAAACTGGGAAATTATTAGAAAAGTAAATATTTTACAGATTACCGAATTCTTACATTTACATGCTTTAAAATTCAAAAAGAAAAATTTATAATTTCAGTGTTCACACATATTAACCTAACACTTTTAATTCGATATTAAGATGTGGAACTACTTTCTCTACATCGTTGCCAACTTTACTGGGTGATACTTTTCAAAGGTTGGCTTAAACAATACTTAGATAACCGTAAACAGTTTACATCTGGTTGTAGTCAGGTTGTAGATCTAATTTTTGATAAATAAACTTGATAAATTCAGTTCCCTAATTTATTTACAGTAAATTACATATTTGATTGAACACATACAAGACACTACATGCATAATTACAAGCACATAGTTATCAAAAAAAAAAACTTTAAATAATTTATGCATTATGTATTCCAGTAAACAGCGTATACTTTTTTCAGCATATAAAGAAATTGCCATATTAGTGTATTAGTCAAAAATACAGTTCTGTCTTAACTATTTTCATAGTGAGGTCTATCAGCGAGTTCAAAGTGGACTTGGTCTACTAGTGCTCTGAACCCTCTAAATAACAATTATGAAGCTTTTCCAGTTATTTGTTTTTATATTGAACAGGAGAATTATGGCAACACACATCAGTACCACAAAGGAAAACATAATCATGAACTTTGGCAATTCATATTTAGATAACTAATTGTTGCTGTATATTGTGTCCAAAGCTTAGGCAAATACAAATATTTACCTCAATTTAGAGCATGTTTTTTTTCGTGCAGCACTAGCACATTTAAATAAAAGTATTCCCACCGCTATAAACTCAAGATCAATTAAAATTTACACACACACACACGTGTATATATATATATACACATACACCCACACACACACACACCACCACCAAAATTTCCGGACCGGTTGCAAATCACGAAATGCGATTTTCGCTAAATGAAATTACGTACGGGGCCAAGTATATTACCGCAAAGTGGCTATTCGTAACACGTGTTTGGACAGAAATAAGTAAACCACATCTGTTGTTTCCCCTTGAAACATAAATTTATCAACGGCATCTGAAAGTACGTGCAAAGGGGAATTAAGTTATATAGCATACATATGCAATGGAAAGTAACACAGAAATGCCAAGAAACAATGTGCAAATATGACTAAATTAAATTGGCCGGTAGTATGGGGTAGTGGACCTGTACTCACAGCTGTAAGCAAGCAACACGCGCCATGACTCATCCTGGCGGGACAGCTTCCTTATAGCAGCATAGCGCTTACCTTAATGTGGCAAGGGGCACGGAGTGAGATATTGGACAAAGCGGAGCCCCTCAACGGAGGGAAGACGGGCAATGTGAGTGCAAGTCTGATATTAATACATTATATTTTATTCAGATACCAACGTAATTCAGGAGATTTGTTTCCTACTCATTAACTGTACTCAGTAACGAGTACATACAGATGCACAACAAAAATTGAACCAACCAACCAACCTAGGGATGAATGCAATCCCATCCGCAATGCATGGTACAAAAGAGCTAAGTTGCGGTTGAAACGCTTCACATTAAGTCTTTTTACAGTATGTGCTCGATATGTTTACCATCGGCAGCAATGCACATCTGTGTTTTACGCTCTATATTTCAGTATCCCCCACAGGAAAAAAATCGAGAGATACGAAGTTGGGGGGGGGGGGGCGAGCTGGTCATCTTACAACACCACCCCGCCCTTGCCAACGGTTTGGGAACGTTTTATTTGACACTTGCCTCGCCACCAAAGCAAAATGCGCAGGACAACCATATTGCTGAAACCACATATCACGATGTATGTCGAAACCACATCACGATGTATGTCTTCCGGAAGTGCCTGTAAGGCCTCTCTGAGTAAATTGGCGTACGTACAGCCGGTCATTGTCCCTTGAATCAAGCATGTCCCTATGACGAAGTCTCCAAAGTTTAAACACTACATGCTCACTTTCCACCGTAGCTGGTGCTCCACATCCCGGACCCAACGCGGATTTTCCATCCGCCCAGTAGTGCGTATCTCGTAGATTTACGCGCCCATGGTTTGTGAAGGTCGTTTAATCTCTAAATAGTATGTTCCTCAGAAAATTGCTGTCCTCCCTTAAAGACATAAGAACAAATCTACAAAAATTGAACACGCTTCATATAATGCCTAATGTAGAGCCACGTGATAAGGATGGAGTTTCCATTCGAGCAGTACCCGTAACACACTTGTTTTACTTATTCCTACGAACCTAGAAAGTTCTCACGTATCTATGTGAGAGTTTGCGTCGACACGTGCCAACACATCGTGTTGATGCGTCTCGTGTCATTCGTCGCACTCGTGTTGTGAAATTCCAATCACCTAGTGACAAGAGACATGTGCAAATTGTTCGTATCGTTTACCATGAGATGGGCGTCCGATTAGGATATCTTTCACCACACCAAACCGTAAATAAGTATTCCGTCCAGTTTTACCTCATTATTGTACTTCAATGCGTTCGGTACAGCCAGACACTGCGATACCACTTACCATAACAGATTACTGCGACTGGTGCTGCGTTGCTATTAGGAAGCGGTCCCATCAGGATGAGTAACGGCGCATGTTGCTCGCTTACAGCTGTGAGTACAGGTCCACTGCCCCATGCTACCGGCCCACCTAACCTAATCATATTTGCACATTATTTCTTGGCATTTTTGTGTTGCTTCCCGTTGTATATGCTATATCACCGAATTCCTCTTTGCGCGCACTTTCAGATGCCGTTGAGATAAATCTATGTTTCCAGGGGAAAAATCATATGTGGTTTAATTATTTATGTCCGTACACGTGTTACTTGCCCCCGTACATAATTTCATTTAACAAAAAACCACATTTCGTGATCTGCAACCATTCCGAAAATTTTGGGGTGTCCACATTTATATATTTATAATTTTATATACACACTGTATATACTGTTATTTTTAAATATTTGCGAAATTTATTCGTGTTAACAGTTTTACAACACAAACAGAAAATTATAGACCAATAAGTTTACTTAATACTGTATTGAAAATTACAACAAGATTAATCCAATAAAAGTTATCTGAAGTAATTTGTCTCCAAGATGAACAACAAGGATTTCGGCTTGGCAGATCTTGTACAGATGCTATTTTTATAATTAGACATGTAATAGAAAAAGCTATTGAATACAATAAACCTGCATTTTTATGTTTTATCGACCTCGAAAAAGCTTTTGATATGCTGGAACTTAAAAATGTTTTACATATTTCAGAAGAGAACAATGCACTAAATGGATTGATTTTACTTATTAGTGGCATTTTTATGGTAATTTTAACAGAATAAAAGAGAATGGAAAACTATCGGAGAAAATACCAATCAGAGGAGGAGTACGTCAAGTTGATTCCTTAAGTCCAATGTTATGTAATATAATACTTAACGAAATTATAAAATACATTAGAACTAAAGATGGATACAGAATAAGAGATAAAGATCTTAATATTGTGTGTTATGCTGATGATGCTGTTTTGATGGCGGATTCCGAAGATGTTTGCAAAGATTATTATAAAGATTCTATCTTGGTTGCCAAAGTACAATATGAAATTATCTTTAGCAAAAACCAATTCAATGACTATAAGTAAATTCCCCTTAAGATGTAAGTTATAACTAGAGAGTAAAATGAGTGAACAGGGGATGGCAATAAAATACTTAGGTGTTGAGATAGCAAGTTGGGGATCACTGCAGAATGAAGTTGCACATCCAACCAATAAATTAGCGAGAACTACGGGCTGTATGAACGACATCATATAGAATAATAAGTACTTAAATAAGGGCTCTAATACAAGAATCTATAAAGCAGTAAGTAACATGCCCAATATTGACTTACGCTGCTGAGACAAGGGCGGATATCTCAAAAACTAAACGAATCTTACAGACGAATGAAATGTCTATTTTGAGGAAAATTGTACGTAAATTCAGGAGACACAAGATCAGAAGTGAAGAGATTAGAAGTTAGTTGAATATCCAAGCAATAGGGGATTGGGTAGAAAGACGAAGAATGGAATGGAATCAACAAGTATCCCGCATGGCATCGGACAAAATTGTGCACGTGGCAAGAGATAATTTATCAGTGGATGGAAAGAGATCACCTGGAAGACCGAAAAAGAGATGGAAGGACTCTTAATTTCTGGGTGGAACAGGCTGTAAGCCTACTATGAAGAGAAGATGAAGAAGAGGACAGATTTCCTGCATCGGTATTTTGGCCTGCTCGCCTCCCACCAAGGCGAACCAGGTTCAATCCTTGGCTGGGTCATTCGCGGATTTTCGCAAATGGGAATAGTGCCAGATGATGCCGCTAGTCAGCGGGTTTTCTCGGGGATATCCCGTTTCCCCCACCCTTTCATTCCGGGTCTGCTGCATTCTCACCTCATTCCTCCCTTATCGACTCTCAAGCCTTCGTTAAGAGCCGCCCAAATCTCTCAACTCAACCCGGTATTTCGGCGGGGGATAAAACAGTAATGGTGGGCAGTATAGCTACTTTCCTCACGTTACCTCAGTAAGCACAGTTTTTTTGATTCCACTGCACATAAAATGTCAGTATTGGATGCAGGGGAATATCGTAGAATTTCTAGAAGAATAGTTGTCTTTGTTTTGTGGCTTCTTCACTTTGAAGTGTTTCCTACTGGGACAGGCTCAGTTTGTACCGTTGAAGTCTTTACTCATTTCCCCCGGGACGGAAATTAATGTTTAAACAACTGGCGTAGGGAAGTGATTTGCAGGGTTTATTAATAATATTTAGTCACAGCACGGTTTTTGGAATAGCACTGTGGGAGAAATTAATATGATTGCGTTTCGTGATAAACGTATAAGAAATAAGAAGTGCATTTGATGATTCTGGAGTATGAGAAAACGTCAGTGAAACCTCGCTAATATGGCATCCATTCTCTGATGACAAACTAAACTCACCTGGTCAGCTATGAACTAGGAGATGGAAAATGTTGCTTCAACTGGAAAATGAATCAACACAATCCTTTTGAAGGTTGTTCAAGTGTCTAAGGAAATGTTCAATATGCTTAATATAATTTATGCTTTCGTAAAATGACGACAATCCAACAGCAGCCTGATAAAGACGCAAAGGAAAACGGACCGTAAATTTGGAGAGAAATGAATCAACATAGTTATAGAAATTTTTATAATAGTTTGTGTTAAGCGAATATTGAAAAGTGTTTCAATTATGCATTTGGTTGCAGTTTTTTTTTTAAATTTCAAAATAGCATGAAATGAATTCTTTAAAATATATGTTGTAGTCAGCCTGTAATATAAATTTGAGTTTCACTACAGAAAGTTAATTTACAATAGGTGTAAGTTAAACCGTAACTAAGACAAAGAAGTCGTCGGATGTCAAGGAAATTGCTCCATGGAATACGTTATACTTACGTAAACACTTCACCTGAAATCAAACTTTGTGCTTTACAAAATCCCTTTGCCAAACCGTTATAAGGAAATTTCAAAGTATTAAAAGTTTTTTTTGTATGTTCATCAATTGCTATTGATATAATGCCAAAAAACAGTACAGTTTCCCTAAATAATTTAGACGAACGTTCTTGCAGTCCATGCTGCTCGCCACTGGCTGGGGTCCAGAATAATGAAATCGGGTAAGTCCTGAGGTCCAGAACACTTTGTTCATAAATTCGCTCAGTTTATGAGGGCTGGCTCACGCGCTCATTCTGCGAGCGTGCGTGCGTGTCACGGCTGACTGCTCATGTATGCACGATGCTGGCTGTGTTTGGTCTTCGGTGTCGTTACAGCTGACGAGATAAGACTTCTGTCGGCTGCTCTATGCTCTCCCCTGCTTAAACTCTGCGGCGGTCATTTCTGTCACAAGCCCGCACAATGATTTGAGAAGTAAGCTGTACGTTTTTATTTGTTTGCAATTTTTTTGTTTTACAGATAGTAATTCAAATTCCGCTTATGGTGGTGGAGATAGTAATGATACCTTTATTAAACTGGTAACATTAAAGCTATTTGGCCTTTTGTGTCACGTAACGATCGCTAATGGAGTAATAAGTAGTTAATGCATTCAATTATTACGCTTATAATAGAATTCAAACTACTGAACATCATGAAATCATAGAAAGAAACATATGTACTAAGAAAGACGAAATACACTGCATAGTGGTATTGTGTAATGAAAACTGCCAAAAATTTTTATACATATATATTAGCCCACCAAAAAGAACACGGATGAAGATATTTAACGACTGCAAAAATAAATTACAATTACTTATTATTTGTTACTTCGAATATTTTCTTTAGAAAAAATTTTTCGAAAATAATTAACAATGTACAATTTTTTAGATTATTTTTCTGGGGGATTGTTTTAGAGCCGAGTGTGTTCAAGGGAGAATGGGCCGGAATAGTAAAAAGAAGGGATTGGTGTTAGGGTCGAAAAAATTTCGGTGTGATTCCAAGCGCCAGTGGCACACTGCTCAGATCAGAGGTGCGGTTCGTTAATAGAGGTATAGTCTATTCGCGGTTCGTTTACACTTTTTGAAACAATCTTTAAAAACTCACCATATTTATGACGTGTTTGGCTGTTCCTTAGATACGTAATTTTTCACAGCGTTTTATACTTACCTTCATCTAACAATATCTTATTTTTGACTAAATTCAAAATTTAGTTATATGTGATGTATACTACATTATAATAACTAATTTATAATCAATATGAATAAAACATGTGCTACGAAATATATAAACAAAGCACAACACTTACTTGCTTTTTAAAACATGTCAAGTGTATTTTACGAACAGTTATTTGATTTTTAAAAAAACCCACCCCGGATCGCTGTTATGGTTTCTTAGTTTACCAAACTCGGCTGTGTCCTTCACAGGTATTGTTATGACAGGTGGTGCACAACGAGTCCGTGTTTAGCAATATAATCATAGTTTAATATGCAGGCTTTCATAGCATGAAATAAAGTTATATTGTTACAGATCAAATTTGCACATAAGGCGTAATCACTTTACGTCGGTCCAGCACCTTGCGTGTATGAGCGATGGGATGCTGGAAACGCACAAAGCGCTTCGCTTCGAATGCGGGGGAAAGAAAACCTCGGGCCCATGTACTTTTGAATGAACTTCTACAATGACATGAGTTCGTTTCTAAATGTACCTGTAACATGATATAAATGAATGTTGGCCGCAGATTGTCAAAGCAAAGCTGGGGTTTTGTTGAGCAGGTGAGAATTAGAGCGATGTGGTCGAGATGAGCGGGTAGGCTGAGGAACTTCCTCAGGGTCGTGAATCGCCGTGTGAGATCCCTGGGGGGCAGCGACGCCCTGTAGAAACCTGGCAACTATGGCGGGGCGCCGCGGCGCAGCAGAGTCGTGTTCGGGGACCAGAGGCCCGGCTCCCCGGCCTCCTCGTCGTCGTCGTCGTGGGGGCAAGAGCGGCATGTGACGGTGGTGACGACGTCGTGCAGGGATAGCTACCGCCAGCCGTGCGTCTCCGCCATGCCGCTGCACGCCGACGTGAGGAGGCTGCTGCTAGAGCCGGACCTCGGCGTCCTGGCGCTGCTGGACTACTGCTGTCCTCAAGGTCATGCCGAGCTGCACCCCGGGCGGCGCTGCGAGTACACGTGCCCCGCATACAGGTACTCTCACGCGTAGACTGTTCACGATAAAATTAGCACTTTTGGAAGCCCTGCTTAAAATCTATTCGTATGCACGTTGTATAGTCTTACGCTTTATGTGAAATTAACATTGTCTTGGGCCTCGTTACTTTGTCCATGCATCGGTCCAGTAAAATTGTGAAATTGTGAAATTACTAGAAAAGTAAATGTTTTTCATATCTGCCATTTTTACGCTTTCATGCATTAAAGAAAAAACAGAAACTGAAATAAATAATTTAAGTCGTCGCGTATGCTTACCTTACTTTTTTTCGACGTAGTTATATTAAACTACTTTCCGTCCGCCGTGACCAACTTAACTGGGCAAATGTCACTCAGTGCGCCTGTTAAAAAAATACGCACGTAGGAGCAGTGACTTTTTTTATATGGTTGATTTCAAAAGTGCTCACTTTACGGTGAACAGCCCATAGCAACGAACATTATAGTCTATTCACAGTTACTTACAACTTTTCTGAAAACTGCTAAAGTTCTACTACCAGGATATTCCTCCACCTCACGCGAAGAACGCTTAACCAGATCTAGAAAATTACATCAAGAGGTCAACGCACCCCATTCGTGCGCCCGCAGTGCAATAATATTTTGCATGGGAGCTATTTATCATAGGCCGTTCACGGTAAAGTGAGCACTTTTGAAGCCCTAGTTACTTGTTTCTTTCAACCAATTTATATACTTCCACAGCTTGTTAATGTAAATCCTGCCATGTGAGTAATAAACATAGTGTATTTATTCACCACACCCAAAACCAAAAGTCCGAGGCCACAAAGAAATGTATTTATTGGTTATTATGTCTGATGAAACAGCTTAAAAAAGTGCTCACTTTACCGTGAACGGCCTATACCGGTTTAATACCAACATACAAATTCTCTTCCCAGTTTACTCAAATTAGTTATAAATTAAATATTACACTTTATAGATGAAATAAAATTAAAAAGTTCGGTTTAACCTCAAACAGGGTATTTTTATTTTAATGGAATTATAAAACGATTGTGATACACGACATTTAGGAACCAACCAAGCACCTATTACATGGGGTGAATTTTCAAATGTTTGATTCAAAAAGTGCGAAGCAACCGTGAATACACAATAAGAGTGGCGTGGTGTGATTTAGGTGTATCTAAAACAGCGAGGTCTTGGGAGCCGATGCGGGTGAAGTGAGGTGGGTACGGAGCAGCGCGAGATTGCGAGGGCGAAGGAGACGAGAAATTCCCGAGAAAACCCACCGAAAAGCGGCATCGTCCTGCATTATTCTCACATGCGAAAATCCAGGAGCCACTCTGCTGAGATTAAAACCTGGTTCGCCTTGGTGGGAGAACATAAAGAGACGAAGCACATTGTTATTTTCTTCACCCCTTTATTTTCCTCCATTTGTTGTCAAAGTACCCGTTTCATATCATACGTTTTTCGGATTATAACTTGAAAGGTTTTGTTGTCATTTTCAGTGCACAATTTTTTTAACGTCATTCATAACGAGTTTGTATGTTATAATATAGTAATGAAGAATCAGCTACATGTTACAATTAATGGCTCAGAATTCATGGGTTGGCTATCATGTCAGTTACATATATACTTATACTAGCTTGTACTACACCAAGCAGCTACTATTATCTTTTGCCAAAGAACCGCTTTTATTTTTGCGTTATGAATATCTATAGTTATAATGTTACTGGAATAAAAGTTATGTAAATATTATTTTAGTGAATAAGAGCTCCGATTTGTTGGAAAATCAGATGTAAAAAACGACCTTGCTATTGCCAATTCTCTAGGGGATTCGCAAACTTATAATTTTGGCAGTTCTGTTTAAAAAAAAAAATAGTAGTATAGCAAAGTAGGTTCTGGCGTAGAAGCCAGGAGAAGGATTCGGGATCCGGCCAATCACTTGAAATTTTTTTCCATTTTTTCCTAAAAATCGGTCATTTTCACTCAAAATTTCCCTTTTTCCCTAGAAATTTCTCGCTTTTCCCTAAAAATATTTCATTTTCTCTAAACATTTCCGGTTTTTTCCTCAAAAACCGTAGAAGCTCCTCATGAGCAAAAACGAGCCACAGAAAAGCAAAAACTGTCACAGATATGTATATTTATGTTTTTAATGTTACCTGTTTGGTTGTCGGTAACATGTTGTGTGTTCTATGGAAGTGTATTGCATTTAACTTGTTACTGAACAGTTAAAATTATATAAGCCAAGAACAAATATAGTAAGTGTCTGTTCAAAATCAATCAGGATATTTATTTGCAATATTGTGACCAAAACGAGCCATTTTTAAGTTTTGTGAGAATCTTCTCGAGGGCAGAGAATTAGCGGCCATATTGGTTTTACAGGCATTAATTATGTAAAATCGAAACACAGTGAGTGCGTGGACACACAACAACTCACTGAAACTCATAGAGGAGTTCAGTTCTAGACCAGTTCTGTGCGATATATAGAATTACGAATGTAAAAATAGCCATCTCATAGGCATGCGATCCACATAGTTCATAACAAAATATAGTAGCGAAAGCTACTTCTGACAACATTTCAAACATAACTGCAGTCTGCGCAGGAATTAATTAAAACTATGCATGTTTATACTTTTAACATTTCGGATATGTGAATTCTACTTTCACTAACATAAATTCGATAAATAATGTGTATGTATATTATTAATAAAAATGCTTCATAAAGTCACTAAAACTGCAATTACTTGTCTTAGGTCACCGTCACATGTCACAGAAACTATTAACTTCACATGTTCATCTCTGCAAACGGTTACACTGGCTTCGAAGTAGTATAAAAAGGGGCATTCTGACCCACCAGGCGTCAGGCGGCGGATACGTGGACCCTAATAAGCATAATTTCAGATTTCGGGCAGCGGACCCCAGTAGCGAGAATCTCGCTTTTTTCCCTTTTCCCCGTCCAAAACGGTCGATTTCGTGTGGCCAGGTGGTGGAACCGAGGCGACAGGAGATTCAGAGGTGAGTAACAATGGGGAGACATGTAGGCCAACATATGTCCGCATGTCCCTTACTGTCGTTGAGGTGGGGGGGGGCTATGCATGTTTTATGATTTTTGCTAGTTGTATCTCAAAGGTTTTGTAACTTACAGCCATCTATCCCGTCGTGGATGGTGTCTATGATATGAATTTGGCGACTATAACTCAAATGGTTCGGAAATAATATCCACCTATGCTTATAAGTTGGCATAGGGCATTCTGGTCCCTACGACCCCTCTCCAAATCATGGTGGATGTCTATGTGATGATTTTGCCAACTATAACTCAAACGAATTGTGAATAAGGCCCAACTATGCTTATACACTGACATGAGGAATACTTGACCCCACGACCTCTCTCGTAGTCGTGGATGATGTCTATGTTATGAATTTCGCAACTATAAATTAAATGGTTTGGAAATTACAGCCACCTATGCTTATAATTTGATGTATGGCATACTTGAACCTGCAAACCTTCTCCTAGTCGTGGTTGATGTCTATGATATGAATTTGACAACTATAACATACATGGATCAGCAATTACAGCCATCTATGCTTATAAGTTGGCATGGGGCATATTTGACCCCTAGTCAGGGTGGATGCCTATGTTATGAATTTTACAACTGTAACTTAAACAGTTCGGAAATTATAGCCAACTATGCTTATAAGTGTTATGCACACACACTCACACTTAAGGAGGCTGTTGTGTCACACGAGATCCGATCGTTCGCGACGCCTTGATGCCCTACCGCCACCGCCGACAAGGCACTGGCCATCAAAATGGTCGACATCTTCAGCTGGTCGACAATTGTCCTGGGTAGACATAGGTCGGCGATACCAAGATGGTCAGTGGGAATGAGAAGCTCCGACTTTGAGAGAAGCTCCGACCGATTCCGCCGCATTGGGCAAACCATCGCCGCAAAGGAGAAACTGCCCAGATTATGCTAATTAACACTGGCTGCCAAGATGGCCCCCAGTGGTAGGAGTGGGAAATTATGAGAGAAAAAAGGAAAAAAAGTGACGTTTTTGTCCGCGAAATCGACCGTTTTGGACGGGAAGAAGGGAAAAAAGCAAAAATCTCGCTCCTGGGGTCTGCTTAGTTATGTTAAATCTAACAAGATCAGAATTTTTCAATGCTGGAAACGTATATAATTACATAATTACAGGATGCAAGTTTCGTGTTTTAGAAGTTAGGAATTTTGTTTGTTTACACTCTGTTTCAAAACCAAGAAAACATGATATGTTGGTAAACGTGATCAAATATTGCAACTGGACGTATTTACACAAGCATATTTAGAACTTTCGTGTGAGGTCGGTATTAGACAACAGCTAACAAGAACTGACATCATGCTTAGAGCAAAGCTATGTACACTTGATTATCCTTTATACGTCTGGACACAACATGGTACAGAAATAGGGTTTGTAAAACATGTTTAAGTGTTTCGGAAACAGTTTGGCAACAGCCTGGAAACTGTTTGCAAAAATATTCTCAAACTGTTTGGAAACAACATGAAATAGTTTTCCTCAGAAGTCAGCCTGGCCCTATATCCGTTGCCATCGTACCCATGACAGCTATCACTTAAATTTGTGCATGCCGTACGACATATACGATGTAGGGGATGACCTAGTGAAAAACATTTGAACTGGAATCTTAGAGCATGAGGAGAGGCGACGGATGCAATGATTAGATGAACCGGAGAATCCGGGTAAACCTTCCAGCCTACTGTAACATCCGCCACGTTTCCTACATGCGAAAATACGGATCTTCTCCGCCGGGAATCGAACGTGGCTCGCCGTGGTAAAATACGCATGGTCTAACAGCCATTACCTCAACGCCGAGAGGAGACCAGTGTCTTGACACCTGCCTGATATTTTACGTTGGCTTTTGCATAAAATTACGCTTAAAACTTTGAGGTTCGTGAACCCCGTTGTTTTAATTGTTAAAAGGTTGTTTATTTTGGACAACTTCTGTGATCAACTAGCATGTACCTGGAGATAGCAGTGCTCGCCTGGTCATGTAGTTTATATGTACCAGAATATGCCCGGTTTTCAGGTGGCAAATGTCTTGTAAGGCCTAGTACATGTAATTACGGCATGGATATGAAAAATATAGTAGAGATATTGGCTGTTCGCTGTAAACTGAGCAGTTTTTAATCACTGCTTAAGATGTAATTGTATGCACATTGTGTATTCTTCTACCAATCATCACATTGCGCTTGGCCTGGTCACTTTATGCATACTCCGGCCAAGTGAAACTGAAATTAGTAAAAAAAGTAAATATACTACAATGTGTTTCTTATTATTACACCTGCGCAAATTAAAATAAAATAAGGCAAAAGAAAAATTTCAGTTTTCATGAATGTTTGCCAAACATTTTTTATTCAAAGTCAATACACGAAACAACTTTATTTCCTTCGTTAGCAACTCTGCCGGGCATGTGGGTGGATACATCAGTAGTATGATTTGGAAGGTTGACGTGCATGGGCACGGGGCACAGGAGCAGGAGCCGGGCCGGCCGCTATGTTGGAATTTACCTTTTTTCCCTTTTCCCCTCAATATTACACTTTTTCCCCTCAGAATTTCCCTTTCGCCCCTAAAACGTTTTCCTTTTTCTTAAAAATTTGCCTTTTTCCTTAAAAAATTCCTTAAAAATTCCCAATTTTCCCAGAGCTGGAGACCGGGATCAGTTACTCCCAGCCAGAAGAGTGAGGGGGATCAACGACCCAGGTGAGCGGGATCAGCGACCCCGGGCCTGGAGAGCAAGACCCATGACCTTTGACCTTGACATTTTACCCCGAAAATCCAAAAAAATTAGAAAAAAATTCAAAAATTCCGAAAATGTATAAATAAATTTAGTAAAAATCCGTTAAAAATTATTTTAAAAGCTTAAATTTCTGGAGGTCACCCCGTACCAATTACCCATTCCACTGCCATGGTGAATTGAGCCACACCTACCCACCAGTCGTTCGCCATCTTGGTAGGTGCGGCCGAAAGCCATGTTGGTCAGTTCAGCTCGCTATCTTGGTAGGAGTCCAGCATCATACTAGGTGCTGTCTTCCATGTTGGTTTTTTTATTGTAATTTGTTTTAGAGTTTGTCTCTCACCTTCGTCTGACTACAATATTATATTTCATATGTTTTCATCGCCTATGTACGTAGAGGTGGCATCCATATTTGTTTATGTGTTTAAAGTATATGTTGTGTTGACCTCATTTTCCACAAGGAATCACCTTCCGAAATATTTAAGGTGAGTTTCCGAACAGCCTGTTCTAACGCTTCAATATTTATGACTTTATAATGATTATTCTATGTCTTCAAATTTGATTTAAATGCCAAACTTTAATGCAATGTATAAGATGTTTAGCGTATGTTCAATGTGATATGTATAAACTTATTTATTTTTACAGTTATGTTGTATAACTTATGTAAGTCTAATGATTATCTATTGTTTCTTTGCATGAATATTTGTCTTCGTAACAAGCACTACGTTTTGTTTTCTCAAAAGAATCAGGCCACACCAGCCAGCCTATCACATTTTTTTATTCTTTTCGAACAATAGTCTGATAGAACAAAGAGCTTTTTAATTCTAATTTGGAATGAGTGAGAGGCCAGCTAGAAAAGAAGTCAGTCCTGAGTATAAAAGATTATCTATAAAGTTTGATTAGCAAAATTTTATATTTACGACGGAGATACATAATTATTCACGCACTATTGGAATGCTGAGCCTATATATGTTTAAAAGAATAAGTAATTCGACATAAGCTGGACGATGAGCCCGGAAGGAAGGACGGCCCAGTAAAGGAGGACTTCGGGGTTTTCGACTTCGCACCAAGGACGACGCGGTGTCTGGTGTTCGGAGCGCCAATTCTGCGAGAGGAGGACTACTGGCTGCGGATTCTGGCGAGGTTCATATTCTGCACCCACCTACGCTGTTCCCGTCCGCAGAGGACGAGTTCGCTAAGCACCACCCGGAGATGTGCTGTCCGTGGTGAGCGGGAGAGCTGTTCCTGGGATCTACACCAGTGAAGGATAACTCCACGACATCGGCAGAGTTGCAGTTATTTTCCGCTATCAACACAGCTACGTCGTATTTTTCCTCGAGCAAATTTAAATGTATTTATGATACCAGAACTAGTAAAGTCAAATGTTGGTAAATCGGTTGATGTGCAATGTGCAGGCTGGTGTTGCTTGTAATGTTGAGAACTAGTACAGTATAATATTTCCTAACTTAAGTTCTTCGAAAGTACCATATAATTTGGAATTAGTTTAGTTCATCAGTATTAAAATCAAAGTAATTTTGTTCGTTCCTATTGATTTACTTGAATTAAGACTTCTCTGTTTATTAGAATTATTGATCCAACCCTTTCAAACTACAGAGGTAATGGAAATTTGGATGAATACACCGATTTTTTATTGTGGCAACATAGAGTTCAGCGGAGGTATATCATTAATATAACCTATCAGACTCACTCACATATACAACGATATTTTAACGTTACATTACACAATCATATCCTATATTAGATATCTCAGAAATAATATTTTAAAGCTAATGAGATTGGCCGTAATATTGTAACACATATCAGATGCGTTACAGTTTTAATTTGAACGTCCAAACGTGTGGCTGTAAACTCTCCACACATTATGTATATTTACCCCCTTGCCACTGTATATGGAGGGAGGTGGGGGCAGCGACATTTTTGAAAGGTTGATCTCAAAAGTGCTTGCACAGTGAACTGTGAATGAGGTGCTAGGGCTACTTGCTGCTTGTGCCGGCAGGGCCGTGCTGAGGCAGCTAAGGCAGTTCTGGGCTCGAAGGGCGGAGATGGTGTCACACACTACTGAGCTCGAGGACCGCCCTCGGTGCCTCTGCTTGGAGCCGCCAGCGAGACGCCGCATCCCGCGCCTGCTGCAGTGGTTGCTCGGCCACGCCGCCTAAACGACCTTACTCAATTTAAAACTTTAACAATTGACTTTACGTTTGCTTTCCGTCACGTTTTTTATGGAGCTTGACACGATGGAACTGTCAAAGGTAAAGTCAAGCACTCTTGACTTTACGATTTCGAAAAGTTGAAATTTAAAGTCAGAGACAAGCAGCCATTTTGCCGATAATCTAACAGAGCTTATGTGGAAAGTGTGTTATTTTATTGTAGGGCAATTTAAATCTCGGTATAATAAACAAAGCTCGTCTTAAATTAAATAAATGCCAAACAAATATGATGTGAAGAGGAAATAAATTAATTGACATATTTTAATAAAATAAACTAATGGGTTTTTGTTTTGTTTTGAAATAAACTTTAAATATAAATTTTAAGCCTATTTTTTAAAATTCCGGGATAATGTGATAATTATTTACATGCCAAGATACACATTACACATTTTCACGAAGCTCGCATTACCGATGATCAATTGTCGGAACTCTGACTTTACAATTGTATTGTGTATTGGTGGTTTCGTCAGAGGAAAGGAAACGTAAAGTCAGATGCTAAAGTTTTCTATTGTGTAAGAAGCTTAACTTGTCTCCCTTCCTTCCTTTGTTTTCTTTGGGCACGACTTACAATAGCCCGTCGCGTCCGTCCGTCATCCATCCACCCCCCCCCCCCCAATAACTCACCAGGCAATCGATTTACAACAAGACTTCGCACGTCTGTCCGTTGTAAGTTCGTTGCTGCTAACGAATACAAACAGAAACGTTTAGAAATAGAAAAAATCCATTAAAAGTGAATATTAATGATGGTATTGTGTGTGTGTACAAACACACAAAACACAAGCACATGTAAATAACAAATATTAGAAGCAGTTAAGAATTTATTTTTATTGCGTAAGAGTAATATCATTGCATTTTATATTTCACGAAAGGAAAAAGTGTTTCCGAGGTGATTATCAACAGTTCTTCAGGAAACATATAATGTCGTTGCATTTTACAGTTACATAAACAAACACGCATACAAAGCACTGCGCACACCACATAGCCTTCCAATGAAGCCAGAGTGAACGGGTGACAAAAAAAAAGCATGTTTAGAAGGCTATAAGTCCATCTAACCGTCAAATGTTAAAGCTTGTCAATGTTTTGACGGGCGGATAATTATTAATGGACACCACTGATTGTATTTTGTTCACGTAATTGACGGATGAATGACGGATGGATGAACGCGACGGTTGGTTGTAAATCCTGCCTACTTCCTTCCCGAGCAAGACCGCGGCGATCGCGCCGATCAGAGAGTAGGAGGTTTATAAAGCAGAAAGTGCCGTGTATTTATATTCAATTATTTTACTATCAGTACCTTTCTTATGGGAACGGAACTACGACCCGAAAGAAGTATTGACTATCGATTTACATTACAAACGAGACATTTCGAACTAACAGATGCAATTATTGCAATTCCAGGTACATAATCGATAACATTGTTTTTTTTTTTTTTTTTAATTCCCTTCACTCATTATTATTTTTCAGTGTGCAATGATAAATAACTGCTGAGCGTTATAATTTAAATAATCATACAAAATATCAGTGCCGCTATTTATTTTCAACGATTGTGCATATTTTATAATTACATCAAATATCTTGTTTCCTGAAAGTGAATAGTTTTGTATCGATACTTTCAACAGATTTTCGTCACGTGATCCGTGAAATGTATAACTTAATAAAAACCAATACATATGGAAACAGAGCACTGTTTATTCTTCACAATGTGTAAGGTTTTTAAATAAAAAAAATTAGTCACTTTAAAACACATTAAAAACAATTAATTACCTGTAAGCACCTTTAAAACCGAGTGAATCACTGTTCTGCTCTGATTCTGACTGGCTGTACAAAGACACGTGACAGTCGTTTTGGGGACACAACTTCTTGAGCGTACAAAGTAATCATTCAGCCCTCTAGCTTCGATAGCCAGTCTCCGTATGCGGGATAACGTGCCGGAAATTGACGTTCGTCGGTGGGTTTTCTCGGGGTAGTCCCGTTTCGTCCACCCTCACATTCTATCGCTGTTCTAGTACCGTTTCATTCCAACTCCAAGGGAGTTACATACTTTGTTAAACGTCTTCCAAATCTCTCAACTTCCGTCTCCTTTCCACTGCCTGGTTGTAGTGGCGGATTAGGATGTCGAAAAGCCAGTGAGTGGACTGAATATAACCTACCCTCCCAACGAAAAATTGTTTAATTGTTCGTTTGTAATATAACCTAAAACATTTATTACTTCGTATAATTATTAATTTGCTTAGTTTTGTTAAATATTACCTAAAGAAAGTAATACATTATTAAAAATAGGCCTAGTATACGTCAAAAATAATTATTTTATTTTTATTTTTATTAAATTATATCTTAAAATTATAATTGGTTCTAAAACCTGTTTAATTTCGGCCTCCCTCATATTGGCCACACGGTTTCTCGTAGTGTACGAAATGTCCGCGCTTATTTAGTTGAATCTTCGTTACAATTTTTCTGAAAGTCATCCTTTCATTTTCCGCCCATCAAGCGTCGGTTTTTATTTGCTTCCTAGCCTTCTTCCTCAAATAATTCCATTTTACAAAAAAAAAAATCATCTTTCAGCCAATTTATTTGAAACGGGTAATGTATTTTGATCATCATTCTTCATTTTTATAATTAGCAAAGATATTTTTATCCTTTAATTAATCATATCTGAATATAACTTTTACACAATGCATCCCCTGTAATCGAAGTTTCACGAATTCAAGAAAAGCCTGTTTGTAGTAACTGAAATTAATTTATTGTCACGTGTGTTACCACAAATGGGAACCATTTTATAAAAGTAGGGAGCTTAAACTAAAAAATTTACATCCTTGCATGAACCTGAGCTATGAAAATAAATCCTAAGCTGTGTGTAAAATACACAGAACTTCAATATTTTCTTAAAAATCAAATAAAATAAATTCAAAATCAAAATTAATAAGTTTCGTTATATTTTTATTTAAGAGACGTTTTGTCACGAGCGTTATGAACAGTATAAAAATATATTAGCTTTTAATGTTATTCTATAAGTGTGATCGATTTAGGAGACCATACGAGCTTTGTGTCATAGGGTACAGCCTATGTTGATAACGCATTTGAGAATAAATACAATTGTATAACATTAAAAAATCACTGTTTTTAATTACAGAAATTCTAGCAAGAGTAAAACATATTTATATTACCAATTAGTGATGTGTGAAACACAGAAAGTGAAGATGGCTGGTAATAAGTCAAACATAAAAGGATTAAAACATGTACGAGCTAAACAGGATAATAAAACAACTTAAAAAAGTTCCATGCAATAACCTTCTTATCAAACCGTATGACTGCTAATTTCTTTTATTGCTAGTTTGGGTAGAATTATACTAGTTTTATATTTTAAACGGACCTTTTTCCCCATAATCTTAGTTCATCATATACAAAGTATCTTCCAGTTGAAGCGCAGTTTTTTGAGAAATATAAATGCAAAAGCGTCTTCACGTTCAATGAAGACATTCCGCGGTGTGGCGTCTATTCCCAGTTTCATTTTTTGCACACATTTACTGAAACATCCTGTAAATCTAGAATTATGTAGCAGGCTGATGTGTACGTGTTATGTCAGGGCGCACACCGTGTATAAATTGATGCTTACACCTCTGGCGTAGGCCTACATGTGACACCCGCGATGTGTAACCTTCGAGTCGTTTATATTTTTTAGGAAAAAATGTTATACACATTCTTTGCACTATCCTCCTGAACATTAATGACAAGGGAAGTAATTAGAAAAAGGTGGTTCTGGGAAGCTGGCGTCCTGGCAAGGACGAGGCGACGACCCACCGCCATATTGGATTTCCTTTTTTTCCCCTCAAAATTTCCCTTTTTCCTTAAAACAAATTGCTGTTTTTCTCCCTTTTACCCTCGAAATTTCTCTTTTTCCCCTCCGCTCCTGGTGGCCATATTGGTAGCCAGTATGCCTCGAAACTTCATGTGTTTACATTCCAATTGTGTTTTTCTCTGGATGATTCTATCCTACCGAATGTCTCTCTACTTCGTGAATTTGCATTCCCGTTGTGTTTTTCTCTGGTTCTTCTATCCTACCGAATGTCTACTTCGTGTGTTTGCATTCTGGTGATGGTTTTCTCTGGATGCTTCGATCCTATGTTTTTCCCTGTATGCTTCTATCCTACCGAACGCCTCTCTACTTCATGCTTCCATCATACCGAATGTATCTACTTTACGCTCTTGCATTCGACCCTGCAGAATGCCTCCCTACCACGACGCCAGCCTCTCTCCCAGGGGTGTTCCCACCCACAGTTTTTTTTCGTGTTTGTGAAAACCCCACATTCGACTCCGATGGCGACCATCTTGGTACCCGCCCCAATGCTAGTCTGAAATCACCGAGGGTTTCCTCCCACCCCTGCACCTTTGTAACCCACGTGGAAATAGGGTTTTTATGCATACAATTAACTTATATTATTTTTCCTTTTCTTATTTCTACACCTATTGCCATGCAAGAGTTAATGTAATATTTTTCACACATGTCACTTATAGGATTTCAAATGCCTATGTAAATTTAATTTATTCTTATTAATTTTATTTTTCTTTATATGTAAGATTTTTAAAAATTATATGTACGGTAGCAATAATATTTATGTGTAATTTTGATAGGCTAGTTCATTTTTTCATTGTGTATTAATTTTTATATAATTAATATTTATTTTTGATGTGATCTCAATGTTGTAAGTCTGTCTACTTTTTACTGTGTTATATCTCAGTTCCGAGATCATTAGAAGTGGTTAGTGTGGGTGGTTTGAATAGTTTTGATCCCCATTGGCCCGCAGGTTTAAATCCTGATTGTTGAATGGCTGGCGGTATAGGCCTCCTTTAAGCTAGCGTCAGCCTGCAGAGACTAACGCTCTCTTCGCTAGCAGCCTCCAACGACATCAGACGTAGGGCAGGACATCCCGTCTGAAGTGGACGGAGATGTAGAACTTTAAATTAATTTTAGGGTGTGTAGAAGTATCCCTGAACCAACTTTTAAGTAAACTTGTAACCAGCAATGGAGCTTGTGTCAATGGTCGTCCATTCGCGAGGTTAAGTGGTCAGGAGCTAGACAGTTTAAACACGCCGTCCATGTATCTCCACCTTAATCCTGCTACGCCAAATCCTGCAAGATCATCCTACCTTCAATACGCTTGGTGATTAAAAGATAAGTCCTACAAAAAAATTGACATGTTCATTTGAACCTAATTATATTTGCAGTTTGATTCAGCTCGATGTACGTCAGCATCAGTACACAAGCGACGCCATCTTGACTTTTATAAGTACGTAAATGTCCAGCACACATACACCCACTGTAAAACCTGTGATAAGAGTACTTTCTACCAGAGCTAAGACTTTTTAGTGAGAGCACAACTTATTTTAACGTAATATTTACTACAGAAAACAGTTTAATTAATTTGATTTTGAAACCAGTATATTCAGACTCTGGCAAGCTATGTCACGTAACCGTAAAAGGGTTCAAGTATGCTAGGCATGGCCACTTTTAGGGTTGTTAGGATAGCGTGTTGTTTTTATAGCTTTTCTCATATTGCCATCAGGGTTATTTACTATTTCTGATTTGAACAATTACAATACAAAAGGAAATGAAAAGTAAAATAAATGAAATCCATTCAAAGGGTGTATCTGTTTTGTCGTTTTCTCAATTGTAGTGCCAAGTTAACCTATTTCTTACCCAGGGTCTTACATATGTGTTTACTAGAGTTTTCAAATGTCTGCCTTATTTTGACGTACGTACACAAATGTTGTACATGCCAAATGCTAGTTTCTAGAGGATGCTAATGGTAATAAACTTGTTCCCCTACTGGCCCAGGACTGCACCGGGAAATGATACAGAGGCAGCCAAGGTAAGATCACCTCTTTTCCCACTGATTTATTGCAAGTCAGCTGTGCAGCCTGGTCACTCAAGTGTTATATGTGTTGTCCCATTGTTGCGTATGAAAATTCTACACCATACACAGCACATATCTATTTGAATATAATATGGTTATATCTCATATAGGCTATCGCAACGAGGAGGTCTTGTGTGCGTAATTCATAGCTCCCTACAAACTATATTACATATTTATATGAAATATAAGCTATATTTCACCTTATTGTCCCATTCCATCCTACAGAATATTATCAAAAAAATTTCAAAAGTCATTATCTTAAGGTGGAACAGACTATAGCAAGCACCGGCTTAAAGAGCAATGGGCTATGGTTTCACACACACAATCTCGTGGTGCACAGCCATTCCTCTACCAGCTCGCCAATTGTGTGTGTGTGGCTGCTAATGCATGTGCTAGCATCGGGAATGTTGGCTGCCAGGAGAAAAATATATACACGAGCTTCCTACAAGTTGTCATCACAAAACATTTCTTAACATCAGCCCAGCACTCAAGTATGCCTGGAGGAAACAGTGAAGTAGATAATTACGTCGTCGGGGGATGTAGCCAACAGCTGCGTGCAGACACTCGGTGCTCGTTGCTCCCCTTCGTTCAAGGCGAGGTCAGTACAATGGATACAATAAGTAGGGGAAGCGAAGAACTCCGCCCTCCAGAAAATCACCACCACTTGAAACCACACACACACAAAATACCTGTCCTGGCTGCTGGGCTGCGACCGACAGCCCCACTTTTAACAAAAACATAAATTAAATGAGTACAGGCGAGGAGGCAGTCATGAGAGGGGTGTCCTTTAACAGGAACATGTAGCCAGAAGGGAAGACACACATCCATTGCGCGAAATAAATATTAACACCTGCACGTGTTCATGATCATGGAACAGAATTTATTGTAACAGGTGGTGTATAACAAAAGGAACATGAATCACAGAAATGAATATTAATGACGACTATGCATCCAGGGGAGAAGGATTATAACATATGGCCAATTGTTGTGTGTCAAAGAAGAAGCATCGCACACGAAAATAACTCGCAGCAGTGCTACATAGAGAGTAAGACGAAAATGTACACAGGTTTTCTAAGAACAGGTTTTATCTACACTTTAAAATAAATACATTAACAGTGGTACATACTGTTCCAATCACACATCTTGTAATTCATTGCAAACAAAATACATCATACACAAGTCACTTAGACAATAAAATCACATGCATCCATTGGTTCTGGCTGGAAAGGAAACCAAGCCATTAAAACCAATGCTAATTTCCCTCTTCTGCAAATGATTCGTTCGATGATAAAATCTAGAGGATTCTTGGTCTACTGAATTTCCTCTGCATAGAAACAGCCTCGAATCATTTTGCCAGATAAATCGGCGAGAAAATAAATGTGAGGCTCTTAAGGACAAATGCAAACAACTTGAAACACTTTAACACTGCATGACAGAAATTTGGCCTTACCGAAGGTAGTTTTAATTTGGGAGATTCTTAGAAAATCTCCAATTTTTGCTTTCGGATGTTTAGAGTTAATCAGCTTGGTTTTCTTGATACTGTTCGAAGTAGAGACGAGGCGTTGTTGGCAGTAACATATGCGAGGCTCATCCCGATTGTCCGATGTGGGCGAGAATTGTACTCTGCAACTAGGCACGGAAGAAGGTCCAGCCACCTATCTTGAGCGTGCGATAAAAGTGCTCTACGATAGAAGCCATCAGGTTACCAAATTTACTTTTGTGGATAATTTTATTCATCGTCATGAGGACATTGAAGGCTGGACTGTAAAATGCAATGCTGTGGTCGATTTGCATGTTCTTAGGCGCGGTCGTACCAGCCAAAACCAATTTAATAGCAGAGGCTACATCCACACCTCACTTTCTGTGCGCAAGGATGGCCCATCCATACTTGGAGAAGCAATTGATAACAGTCGGGATGTAGCAATATCTTTATTGGCACGAGCATAAGGAAGCATTTCCACCAGATCGGATTGAAATAGGCCATGAAGCCCAAACAGAAGTACCTTACATCTGGGGTACGTCCCGTGGGTGGAGGAATGTAGTTCTTCAGCTATTCGTGTCCATGATATAGTCTCCTAGTTTCACTGTACACGTGGGAGAAATATTTCCAGTTGAGGCCAGGTGATATGCATGGACTTCGCCGGATATATCCGGCCTCTAGCAATTCCTCCAAGATATTCACAATTTCTTTCGCATGAGATATATTCCCAGCTTGCTGAGATGTGATGAGCAGTCGTAAGTGTACTACTAGTTTGTTGACATCGTTCCTAAAGACATATTCCAGCCAACTGTTGCCATCAAGCTTCGAAGTCAGATTCGAGCCGATTGTCGCATTGGGGAACAGTTCATCTATAATATCGAATTTGGGATGAGCTTCATCTTTATAACTATTGCTGGCAGCATCATTCCCTACCAAATGGGCGCTTATTAGTCAAAGTAAGTGCTGGTACTGATGCAATGCAGTGAGAGAATAATCCCCTGGCTCCCTTTAAACAGCAGCTTGTATAGCATGTACGAGGCTTGCATTACATCATCTCCTACCTGGTTAACATAATTGGGGAGAAAGAAAATTCGTTTGTCGCCCAAGAACGACTTATTACTGTGCTTATATGCTCCATACGTCGAATAGTTGAATCGTGAAGTATATGAAGTGAGGTAATTGCGAATAACCAAAGAGTGTGCATTCGATAGCTCTTCCTTGCATTTCAAAGTCGCCAGGGGTGCACTTCGATCTCCTCCTCATGCTTGTGTTCGGGAGAAATAGGCAGATGGTGTGGGATCATACGGTGTACAGTCTCTTCCATAGTCTTGAGCCGCACACACAAGGGACTGACATGGGGTGTGAGTAAATGTACAATGCTATTAGAGTACTCTTAGACATTCCTGCCATGAAGATACCGAGTTTTGCGTCCAGGTTGGCCACAGACCCTAGCTGTGTACGTAATGCAGTTACACTCTCAATAGAATCATTAAGGTGTCTGTCCAGCTTCGCAGATAGAGCGGTAATAATCTTGCTGTCCACCCTGCCTACAGCATCAAGTTTCATCACTACAGTCGAAAGTTTAGCACCAAGAACTGTCAAGTCGAGAGACATCGACCTGCAGAGTTTAGGTTCGATACCAGGTTGGATACATTTTCTATCTGCATACTCAGAGCAGTCAGTTTGCGTGCACTTTCATGTGCCACGAGTAAATGATCCTATAAATTAGCACCTAGGGCTGTAAGCACTCTGTTATCAACATGATTGCCCAAGTCATCGACTTCCTTCTCGACAGTTGCAAGAGTGCTGCCTAAGGTGTTCAGAGCCTGTACATCAGTAGTTAAAATTTAAATCTGGACGTTCATTTGACTGGACGACGTACCAACAGCAGCAAGGTTCGATTCCAGGTTGAGCAGTTTCGTAGTTAAAGTGACCAGCACACCTGCGTCTTCAGCTCCCACATTAAAGGTTCTGTATAATTTGGAAGGCAGGTTTGTACGGCTGCCAGTGGCAACTTGTGTGCCTACAATATGTAGTTTCTTCTTTATGGCTACAAAGTGTGATTCCAGGGCGGCCAATTTCGTATTTAAAGTGACAAGCACACATTCAGTCCCTGCATTAGGGGTCCTGTCTAATTTCTAAGTAAGATCTGTAAGGTCGCTGGTGGCAACTCGCACACCTACAACATCGAGTTTATTCTCTAGGACCGTAAGCTTTCCCCCAAGGGGAGCCAACATATCTGCATCAATAGAAGTCAATGAGCGAATCTGGGCCTCCATCTTGGCAGAGAGTGTATTCATGCTGGTTAACAGTCATCCTTCCATGACTCTGACTGCATTTCCAGGAGCAAAATCAGTTAGACTGGCCACCATCTCAATCAACTTGACGAGCCACGTGTCCATTTCGATGGTCAGTACATTCGTATTGTAGAGGTGGTTCTCACCTAAAGCAGCCAGTTTGCGCAAATATTTTCCAGGTTATTTGCTCACTTACACTGTTGAGTTTCGACTAAAAGGCAGCACGCCAAGTAATACTAAATATGAGCGAGTGAAGATAAGTCTCGGTGTTAGTAAATGCAGTCTGCAGTGCGACTAGTGGCTGCAGAGCCGCAGAAGTGTTGCTGGAAACAAAAGAAGCATGGCATGCAAAAGTTGCTTCGGCATATGGGAATATGTCTGACAGAGGTAAATCGAGTCGACAGCCACATGTCTGCCCATGCTAAAACACTCTTGCATTGTGTTCTTTTTCTCGCACCAGACAATGTCAAACACAATCACATAGTTCGGCTTGGATTCACTCGGCGGCACAACCTCTGCATTGTTATTAAATTAAAAATACTGAAGTCCATCAATTGCCTGTAGAACTTGTGCAAGGCATACATATTTTGTTTGGTTGAGAGACTGAGTAGAGGTAAACATTCTCAAAGCGAAGTCCATTGGGATGCTCCAGAAGGCTGTGAAGCACGTATGTCTTCCCACAGTTGCTGGGACTGGCCATAATACTGCTAACTGTGTTTGGTAGCAGTTTCCCAGCTAACCGGTAGCATGGTGTTCTGGGCACAATCATCATTGTACTGAGATATGAACGCTGGTGTTGTGGATGGCCAAGTTACAGGTCGGGTGATGTGGATGATGAAGTTTGGTGAAACATAAATTAAGCCTACCGATAGAGTAGCATTAGTACACTCTAACATATTGTGGGAGCAAGGTTAAGAGGGATTGTTGATTGGTGAATATGTTGATCAACAACCTACCCTTCGAAGCACACATTCTATGGTACAAATTCTGTGGACCAGGTATGTGGTTAGCATGGAGATTGTAATATGGTGATGCCCCTATCAATTTGTTGGAAAAGATGTGCACAGAGAATGGCATAGCCTATGCGACAAATAGTCGGTTGCAGGATTGACACACTGCTGATAGTACACTTGATGAGTAATCTCGAATGGAAGGTATTTCCCCTGCATCTAAACCAGGCGAACCTCTAGCTGCCTGGTGTTTTTCCAAGATAATTACAGATAAAATTAAGTGGGGAATGGGTTTACAGCTTGGTGGAAGGAAAACCAGGAAGTCGCAGAGGAAACCCAGCCACAAAGGGGTGCGGACAAAGCGAGGAGAGATTTTTCCTTCATCCTACCAGCACTCAGTGTTTTAGGCAATTTCATTGGCGGGGCTAGCGGAATTGCGAGAGCAGTCAATTCGGCAAAAGAAGAGAATAAACAGTTGGCAGAAGCAATCCGACATAATCGACAAATGGAATCACTAGCTGAAAGCACATAAAACAGGCGAGGATCATACTTGCATCCATACCATCAGGGTGGAGGCGGGAGGAAGCAAAGGTGGATGGGAAGAAGAAAGTGCTTTGGTCAGTCTTAAGGGACCAATCTGACCATTCCCTCATAAACTTTGATATACAAAAGTTCGCTCAGAAACTGTAAATAGTCAAATTCGGGAGTGTATACATGCAGAACCACCTCCTGCACCAACTATGGCGAGTGGAGAGTTGTGTAATAAACCAAGATACCAGCCGAGGGCTGGGGATACACTGGACTGCATATAAGAAGCATGGAAATAGGGCCGATTACTATGATAACTACTGTAACTTAAGGGCCCCACCCGATCTGAAAATGTACATGAGAGGTTCTAGAATATGCTAAAACTATGAGATAGAACCAAAGCCTCGGGAATGGAATTGTGTACACCTATGTATGTGATTCCTTTCACATACTTAACAAAAGTGCACTACAGAAAAATTAGTCTTGTTGATTACTATGATCATGTTGAGTGGTAGCTCAGCATTGCAGCCTGCACATTTCCAGCCTCATAAATTAGAGGGAGCGTGGAAAATTACACTTATTGATTTTCAAACTTACTTCTGTGTACCAAATATTTATGAACACAATTGCATATTTTGGTACATCAAGGAGAACATGAAGATAGGTGATGTATGTATACCCAATGGTTCATATGATATTGAGGATATAGGCAACTACCTTAAACAAGAACTGGGACCAGATGTGACACTGATGCTGCAAGGTAACTCCAATAACTACACAGCGAAATTTTCTGTACTATGTATATATATTTCATGCGGAACAACACACTCAGCCATTTTAGGTTTCCTTAACATGATGTACAAAGCCAATAAACTATACAAATAATCTGCCAGTAAACATATTCCCTGTGAATGTGATAAGAATAAACTGTAATTTAGTGACCGGCTCATATCTCAATATCCAGCCTAGCCAAACACTGCTAAAATTCTTGGCAGCAGTGCCATCGGGGTTTAAACTAGTGTAAGTCCCAAAGACTCCCAGTCACGCCCCAATCGTCAAAGAGAGCTTACAGGAAGTGCTAGTGTCTGTTGTCAACCAAAATAGTCGTATGATTAATTTCTGACACGAGGAGATTACCTTTCGACTTCACCTGCACAAAGACAGGACTGAATTTTATGCAGTCGAAAGTAATAAAAGCAGCTTACCATACCAAACTAGAAGTCAGTACACTGTGAGTGTCCAGCAAGCTAACAACTGCGAAAGTGAGTTATCTGCACATATTGGGGCTATCAGTCAAGAGATATGGGTGGGGAAATTTTAAATATGACAGAGACAGAGGGGTTCGAAGATGCGAACACCAAGGTGGAAATCCCCTCAAACACACCGTATCCACCACGCTCGTCTGTCCTTTCATCCGAGGTCCGAATCCCAGTCCAGAACCAAGATGTCTTCACTATACCCTGTAATTTCTATTTGAGGTTTTGGGGAATGATAAAGTTGAAAATGTGGTACCTGTAGCAACCAGGATTGTTAAAAATGCAATAATAATACACGTAAGCCAAATTGTGTACAAGCTTATTGGGAGCAAATTGGATGTGACTCGTGACATAGGAATCACCACAACTATTAAATTTGCATCTTTCTAACACTTGGCTAAGATGGCCGACTGAGGGATAGTGAGGACTATAAGGTTCTAGTATATCCAAATGAAAATTCCGAAGTTTTTATTCTGCTGGCCATGCTATTTGGTTTCACAAAGGACTACAAGCACATCATTATTAATTCCAAACAGGAACTAGTTATCCTCATGGAAAATATGCGAGCTAATGCCTTGCTGGATACTGTAGCAATGCTGTAAATCATGGCACTGGTGTTCCGTTCTATAGAAAGGCTAGTACCGATGTTCAGGTGAAAACGTCAGAAAAACTGAAATTTTTTTAATATGCACAGGAAGGTAGTAACATCGACATGGTGTTCCAAACTTGAGGTTTAGAAACATATCCTAACTTTCCACAGTCATGAGTGTAAACTGGAATGTAAAAATGAGCTTTACAAGTGAGAATCTGTGCTATATAATAATAGCATTTCAGACAGGCAAACATAACATCATCAATAAAGATTGAGCCGCCTCTCAGTGCCCAGGTTAAGAGCCCAAAAGAGATAACAGCAAAGGAAATTTCCTTTTGGGAAAAACACCCCAACTGAGTGACTCCGAACCTAGTGCCAAGGTGCCCCAGAGAACATGGAAAGAAAAGTAATTCTCTGCTCAAATGCAACTCTTTGGTGTTGTAAACCCAAAATAAATTTACTCACCTTCTTGCTGCTAAGTCGGGCACTCCTAAAACCAACAACATTATAGCATGACACAGATAAAATAATTATTGGTTTAGTTATCCAGTGATACTTCAATTCCACAGATGGTAATTAGAAAGGGGACGAATACAAATAAAATCATAAATTAAGTTACCCTTTAAAATGTCTATTTTTTCTTTTATCATTTTCCCTCACCAATTGAGTACAAATATACAACAAGAAATAACAATAATATAGTTCAGCAAGAGTATTTTTACATTAATGTCAGCATTGTTGTCATTTTTTTTTTTTTTTTTTTTTTTTTTTTTTTTTTTTTTTTTTTCCCACAGAGTAAAGTTATCCAGAGAAAATGAGGGTACACCCAAACTTTAATGTTACGAATCACGCAAGATTAAATGTTAACAAATTATTTAACACACAAATAAAATATTACCTTTTGGAACCAGTCTTGTTATATTATTTTAAGCATTAAATTTTACTTTGTTATTACCAAGAATTAAATAAAAATTATCAAAATTAGTGTCACATCTTGTCCAGAACATGCACACAGCAAGCGCAATAAATTTATTCCGTAAGTGCCGCGCTTGAAGTTTTAGTCGTTACATCATGCACGATGAGCATGCAGAAAATTAGAAAAATCTGACCATGATGTTTTAGACGAAAATTGGGTGTGGGCAGCGACACACACAGCTCGGCAATTTAACACATGTTGTCCAAGAAAGATGCCGTAAGGGGCAGGTAAGGTTCAGCTGCACATGGGCTCAGTTACGTTTCCCTGGGGTAGTCTTTGACTGCACTAAGAAATATATTTTAAAAAATTATTTAAAAACATTATAACTTTAATTACAAACACTAACAGGGATGAGGCTCTAAATGTTGCAAATATTCCACTTACCAAGGCGGCAGTGTTGAAATCCTACATAGTATAAATGATGAAACTCTCCAGCAGTTAATTTATTTGCACTCACAACATGGTGGAGAAATCAGCAAATTCCTTTGTGCATGGTGTGGCTTGGACAAGTTCCAAAAGTCGTGATATGGCTAATCGATAAATATGGAAACACCATACCACAAGTGTTAAATGTAGTGGAAAATTCCACGACAATGATTTTAGAATCGCCAAATTATGAAGGTAATAAAAAATATCGTGAGAAAGTTGACACGAAAAAAGAATTACAGAAATACAACGAACCATAACTGCACAAAAATCGAAATTTTAAATTTGTGTGAACGATAACAAATATGAAGTGAAGAGTCAAAAAAGTTATATATCTAATTGTCTTCAATACCTGACTGAAGTGGCAAACATACTCACACAATTCCTTGTTACCTGTAAACAGGCTATGCAACCACCAACTCTCAGTACAAGATAACATACATATTCGAATCTTACACACAAGTACTTTTATTCCTCAGTAAACTATAGAGTGATAATAAACAGGTCATGATAGGCTGCAACCACTGGATCTCAGTACAAGGTAACAAGAGTGACATACATATTCGAATCATACACACAAGTACTTTTATTCCTCATTATAAGTGGAGTGTAGGTCATGCACATGGCTGCAACCACCAAATCTCAGTACAAGGTAATGTATGGTGCATGCTACGGAGGAAATGTACTCGACCAATGATGATTACATGTGTGTGTGCTGTATTATCTGAAGGATTGGGAGAGTGAGTGTGTAGGGCTGCCCTACCCTCTCCCTGAGCAATTATGCTGTAACTATATAAACCGCTCTGCTGGCCTATGGCTGATTAATCTCATCTCGCCAGCAAGTGTGTTCACTTGTCTCTCACTGTATCACACACACACATTGTCTCAGTGCCTGCTGCTATACATCATTTGTGGTAAGTACTTACAAATTGTGTTGCTGTGCTCTTGTCAGCTTGCCATAGACTGTTCGTGGTAAAGAGTGAGCACTTTTGCATTTCTAAGTACTTCTTTTTTCATAAGTCATTATAAGTAATAAACATAGTGATTGCATCTTGTTGGATGCTACAAGTGAAAAAATACTATGTCGTGCAGTTGTGAGGGGGAGAGAGATAGCACGCACTTGTAATGAGGCGAGGACTGTTGACCGGGGAGGGGGGTAACTGGCTATGCTTTTAACCTATCGAGCGGGGCATCAGGGGAGTGAGATCAGAATGGCTGCTGCCCCTCCTGAATGTGCAATTCCGCAGCATGGTGAGCGCAGAAGGGAGGGAGGGAATGAAGGAGGTATTTCGCCTGCCTATGGCTATGCTGATTTGTAGCATCATGTCTGGAGGGGAATCCTTCCCTTCTTGCATCCCTCCAGCACGTGCTGTAAGTTACTCCTACAAAAAGAATTCATTCCTGTGGAAGGGGTAACTCCACCTATCTTTTTGTTGGCCGGGCTCCCCTTACAAAGCTTCGCCCTTTGAAATATTTTCCCGGGGCTAAGGTGGAGATGAACTGATTTGTCCCTACCTTCATTTAACAAACTAGTTCAAGAAATCAATGCTAGCTTGTAGGGTAGGCAAGGCTTTACAAACATGCTCACATGAAAGTTATTATTATATGTTGTGAGGACATTCATTTCTATATACCATTCACAATAACATGAGCACTTTCGAAAACCATGTCATTTAATGGTAGCCTTATATGTTAACTTACTAGTGCTGCAGAATGTGCACACAATGTGTGTTACTTACATGTCAATTTTTTATTTATGTAATAAGGTAGTTAAAGTAAAATGTAACTAGGACCACAAAAGTGTTCAGTTTACCATGAACAGCCTATAGAATATTATGCTTTATTGTTTTTAAACATGTTTTCGTTATATTATCGAGAATGACAAAGATTCTTTTCACTGTAATATAGCGATGCTCTAACACTGAGTTAAAACTTACCTTGTTTTAGAATACACAACTAGCATACAAGTAGATCTTAACACAGCTTTTAAAAGTGTTGATTTTACCATGTGTGAATGAAGAGATTTGGGCTGCTCTTATCAGCGAGGTCTTGAGAGATGGTGAGGGTGAAACGAGGTCAGTTTGGAGAAATGTTGGATTGGCAGGGCTTTTAAAAATATTACATTTTACCATGAATAGTCTCTACTAAATATGTTGTATCAGAAGCACTTTATACTTCTGTTAACATAAAAGTATCCTATTTATGAATATTTGTTTATAACAAATATGAATAAAAAAAATATCTTCATTGGCATAATTTAGAAGTGGTCTTCTCAACCTATGTGTATTATTCAGAGGGAGTGGAGAGAATATTCCTTGTACAGTGTAAATGTTTGTTGAATACCAACATTCAACTGTTCGTGCCTGCCCCTTAAGCAAGTTCAAGAGAGATTATGTGAACTGACATTTTATCACTAGCAAAGTACCAAGTTTTCTCCCTGCCTTCTTACCCGTATTATTCAGAACAGAGGTCAAGCTGTGGCCCCTGCTAGCTTGCTTCCCACCAGGCAGCAATGACTCGAGTGTCACCTATTCATAGTAAATTAGGCACTATGTGTTTCTGTGCCCTAATTACTGATTCTTTGTAACAATCATTTCAAATATGTAAGTACTGGGTGTGACTGTACCACCTTGCTTGGAAGTGAGCATCTATGACTACGATATGCATAGTATTATTATTATTACACCTATCAAAATACTTGCTTACTTTTAACCATCATTTTTAAGCATCAGAGGACTAGGTGTTTCTCTCGACCAGAACAGAGGCAAGCCATTTCGCTGTATCGAGGTGTGAACAGAGTGTCGATGGAATGAACTCATGTGGAGGTATTGGGAAAGTGCTTATAAGACCTATTCGAGCAAGTTGACACTGTATATTGTACTTTACCATCACTAGCAGCACACTTAGGCCTACACATTGTTCCATGGGGATCACTCCTGGCCATCCAGTATCGAGCCACCTAACCAGTTCCACCGCCCACCCCCGATCAGTTGAGAAGAAGATTGTTGTTAATTTTTTATTTCCACAATGGATACGGACAGCTCTTCTTATGAATCCTCATTCTCTTTTGTTTTCTCACAAGTATCCCACCCACCACAACCATCATCTTCATCTTCTTCTTCATCATTTGCATAATTACAGCCACCACATTCACCACCACAGCTCCGATACATCAACAAGCACTACAGTGTGAATTTTCTGATCGCATCTTTAACATTCGCACAAATGGACTACATCATGAGTGTAACTGTGCCCTCAATCTATTCAGGGGCACAGCAGTACTCGTGTTAGTGGTATGGTAAGATATTTTATTGCACTGATAAACTTGCTACCCATTGCTTGCCATGCACAAGGCAGACCAAGCAGGTCACTTATAACCATTACAAGCACTGCAATGAGGGGTTTGCTCGAAATTGTGATGCATGTCGCCATGAATGTGTTTGCTGGGCAAACCCCCACATCGAATTACTGGAGTGTGGGAACTGTGGGAGACAGTTAACATGTGCATATACTTTGTGCACTCGCAATGCTAAGTGTACTGGACCTGCCCCTTCACCAGCCAAATGTGCTCGCATGGCAACCGATCAATCCCAGCCAGGACTGTCCACTACACCGCACCTCGGCCTTCACCTTTTGTTCTGACTTATCAGATCATTGCTGAGGAACATCTTCATCATATAGCCAACATCATTGGAGATGGCATGAGGAATAAATATGGATTTGTGGAAGCAGAGAGCTCCTTTAGAGGTGTGATGCAGACTTATATCACTGTAAATATGTCGAACAATGCCATCGACATTTGCAGCTACTTAAAAAGTATCAAGGAATATATCATTGTCCAACTGGAGCAGGAAATAGCAGACCAGCATGATGTAAAATTTAACATATTCCTGGAGTGTATGTATGGTAAGCCTGAACTGCACAAAGAAGATATGAATCAGCTCACATTCAAGACAAATAATATTCATCTCTTCAACATAGTTAATGTGAAAGATGCTGTAACAGCCACCCTCACCAAGATATGTGAGGAAGAGAAATACATGGGCAAGAGCAGCAGCTAGACCCACACTATCATGAAAAGGCTCCAACTATGTGTCAATAAACTCGACCTGCTGTGAGCCACCCCCTACATCACCCTGCCTGCACAAATTACTGCTAGGAAGGCCATAATAAATCCACAAAACAACAACCAGCAATGCTTTAAATAGTCAATCCTGGAAAACTATGTAAAGAGGGTGCATCAAGAGACCATCTGCCAATGCTATATCAACCTGCTGATACATTTCTATTTCACAAGACTGGAGTGCCGCGCCCCTCTATGTCAGATATCCCTCTTCAAAAGTAAGAATACAGGGGTAAGCATGAATATCTATGCTCACAAGGAAGACTGTAAGATTGTGCCAATAAGGTTACATGAGGTATTGTAACGACCATACAACCATCTGTGCCAACTTGCCAGTGCTTAAGAATTGTATGCCTGTTGTACTCAAGTTCCAAAACTATCGTAACATCGATAAGGTGCCTATAGTAGTTCATACCACTTTCGAAGCAATGTTAGTAACAGTACAGTCTTGCCAGCAAAATCCTGTAACATCATTCACTTATAGGCACCAGCAGCAATGTGCTCTATAGCTATGGTATATGCATCAAGGTGAACAATGACGTCATACTGGCCTCCAAGACCACCAGCCTCCCCACAAACATAGAAGTGTACACCAGGGATTATGTAGCAAAGAAGTTTGATGGAGATCATTAGGATTTACTATCTTATAAAGGAGATATATTGCCAGTCTGAGTTGATGCGCCAACTGACTGCATGCAAATGGACCAGCTATGCATTGGCCAACCACTGCTTCCTCTATTCGGCCCCTTCTACAGAGAAAACAGGAAAGTTCATGACCATGACTACTTCACTGGCGACTTGATTGGGGTGGCTTGTAACAACTGCATCAAGCTCTGATGCTGCCCCAAGTGCCTGCCAATTCTATTACACAACTTGACATGATTCAAGTTTTATCTTCACTGAGCTTGGATAAGACATATAGGACATATCTGTTATCCGAAATATGGAAAAGGAATTAATCACCTTCAGCAAAAACTTAAATGACACATTCATGGTACAATTCATATCTGCCAGCCTCGCAATGCTTGCCCAGAACCTGCCATCCTGCAAGTTTAAGACCACTACGATATTCTTCACCAATTCTTTGCAGCTCAAGTTGGTGACTCTTAATGGCGTTCCCCTATGACTATATCAACTTGTGGGAGGAGCTCACCAAACCACAGCTCCTGGGCATCGATGCAATCAACAACCAGCTCACCAGATCTGGCATCAGTGCAGAGGACTACAACCACACACTGGTGGTCTGGGCGACATTTCAATGCAGCATGCTGGAACATTACTCCAAGTTGTACATCAAGACCAATGTTCTCATCTTATGTGATGTCTTTGAGAACTTCTGGGGGCTGTGTCTAACTATGTACCGACTGGACTATGCCCGGTATGTGAGTGCCCCTGAGTTCTCATTCGACAGTATGTTTAGGAATGCAGGTGTTGAATTGGAACTCCTAGTGGACTATGATGCTCACTGGTTCATAGAGGCTGGTATCTGAGGAGGGGTTGCATTGTGCATCACAAATCACATGGTGGCAAACAATAAGGACTTACTCACCATATGTGATGCCAACCAGCATCTATCTACTTCCAGTATATCTATGCTAACAACTAGTATGGTTGGGAAATGTCCCTGTCACTACCCTATAGCAGCTTTGAATGGACCAGCATGGATATTGATGTAAAGTCCTGCTAGACAACAGCCCAGTTGGCTACAAACTGGAGGTAAATGTATACTACCCGATTACCCTCCATGAGGACCATCGAGATCTTCTGTTCCTGCTTGTCAATGAGTGTCCCAAGGGTCCAAACAGCACAAGCTAATGGCCACTCTTGAGGGGAAGACACACTACATTGTCCACTATGTCACCCTCGAACCAGCATTAGAACATGGACTAAGGCTGAAGGCTATCCACTATGTCTTGAAGTTCTTTCAGAAGGTCTGGCATAAGCCCTATGTTGAGCTGAATATGATCAAATGCAAGGTTGCCATGAATGCCTTCGAGCAAGAGTTCAAGCTGATTAATAATGCTACATACAGCAAGGTGATGGAGAACAAATGCAAACATCAGCAGATGAAGTTTGTGGGTGAAAAGAGCTCATCTTCAAGTCAGCATTCTGGTGTCGAACATCTGTGACAACTCACTATCCCTCCTGAAGCTCGACTACAAGAGCATTTTGTTCGACAAGCCAATATATGCTGCCTTTGTTGTACTTGACCTGTCCAAGGTATTAATGTACCGCTTCTACTATGATGTCATGAGGGCATGGTATAGCCCTGATATGGAACTGGTCTACATGAATACTGATTCCTATGTAATGGCAATATCGTGTGCAGATTTCTAACACGACCTTGCCTCAGGCCCAACCATAATGTCCGAATTTGATATCCATGGCTACCCTCCCAATCATCCCTGCCACTCTCCTTCAAATGCCAAAGTTATAGTTAGATTAAAAGGCGCGTGCAGAGGGGACGATAAGATCGAGTTTGTCGGGCTGAGGGCCAAATTGTATGCTTATTGTTGTCGAAGCAAAGTAGTGAAATGGGCCAAGGGAGTTCAGCAGAGCATCGTCCATAAGGACATCACCATCGAGGACTACAGGTGCATGCTTCTGAACCACCAACTTATGAGACTACAGGTTATACTGTTAGGTCACACCACCACAACATGAACACAGGATGCAGCAATAACCTTGCACTTTCATGGATGAACAACAAGTATCAGATCCTGGACAGTACTATACATACAGTCCATTATGGCTACAATGGGTAAGTCTAGTCCCTGGGGGGCAACCAGGTTGGACTGCATAATAGAAGGTGGTTCCTCGCCCCAGGATTGCCAAAGCTAAAGCACTTCCTTTCCCCTCTCCCACAATAACTATTCCTTGTGTTTGTGTAGATTTGCTCCTGGCATACTGAAACATCAAGCAGGAGCTGTATATAAATTCTGCCAGGTATGCTGGCATTCTCCTGTGGCAGTTCCAGCACACAGTAGTGTATTGAGAGTCATATCGATCTTACCAATTGTGCTGGCTGCCTGGATGGTACGTTGTAGCACATGCAGGGGCTGTACAATATCCTTGCCAGGCATGCTGAGTGTGTGTGTCAGCATTGTGAGCATTTACAGCAAACTTGAAAACATGCTACAGAGCAGTCAGGTGTGCTAGCTGGCCATATGCCATGGCATCAAGCATATGGCCGGTTTTTTCGTTCCCACTTGTTCTTCCTCCAGTATACCACACACAACTCATCTTCAACATGTCCAGTATACTTGTTTGTGGCTTGGTTCTGGAATACCAGAGCATATACAGGAGACATAGCTATCCTCTTAAGTATTGCGGCAAGTAGTGAGCTGGAGAACATGCGGAGAGCCAATCTAATCCCACGCAGGCATACGACCAGTGTCCTGGTATATGTTTGTTTTTTCTTTCTCGATGGAATGCTGAAGCACAAATAGTAGTTTAATAATATTGCTATCACTGGTGCTACTGCTACTTTTGGTGATGATTTTGACTAGTAACATGCAGGTGCCTACTGCAAGGATTGTCAACTTTATTTCTCTTGCTGATGTATGTTACTAGTCCCTGTGATGCATGTACTGTTTCACATTCACTTACTACAAACATCTATTCTGCAAAAACCATTACTTCTGCACAACCTCTCTTTCTACATACCATTATCTACATATTCAATATCTACATATCAATTATTTACAAAACTTCTAATTCATCTGCCTGGAGATTTGGTGTGTATGTCGAGTCTCTGACCCAGGGATCTCTGTTTTTTCACCCTCCCTGAGGGACTCGACATTTATCCTATCTGGTGTTACGTTAATGTGGAAACTAGTATATGTATCGCATACCATTGAAGTGGCTGGTTGACCATAGCGAAGTTATGTTTCTTCTTAAACCTTGCACTGTACCCCCTTCACTCGCCCTATATATATATATATATATATATATATATATATATATATATATATATATATATATATATATATATATATATATATCAACTTGTACTCTTCTTTTTGCTGTCTCCTTTATTGGTGGTCCCTCCTCATTTCTTTGGTTTTAGCATTGCCATTTTTCCTTTTTCTGCATTGTAATGAACCATTTTCAATTTGTCACCATCAACATTAGTAGTTTTTTTTACCTTCTATGAATTGCATGTAAGGTAAAAAAATTATTAAATGCTGGTGGTGTAATGTTGTTTGTTGAATCGCTGGACTCAAGCCCGGAAGCTGTCCACATGTCATTTTACAGTGTCATGTGGACAGTAAGATGGGGAGTAATGCCCGTGGTGCAGATAGGTAAGTGTGTGTGGCAGAAAGCAGCATGCTGCCATGGATTAGTTGTGCATGGGGACAAAGGCATCATTTTGATAGTCAGTGAGTTATGGGCAGGGGATTCTGGCATGGGACCTATGTGCCATTTTGTTGGTCAGTGACAGTAGGGAGGGAACCCCTTCCTTGGCAGGGCAAGGGATTTTTTCTGGCATGTGGCTTCATTGTGGGGACCTCCAGGTAGCCATTTTGCTAGTCAGTGAAAGCGCCAAGATGTTTGCCATCGGGGAGGAATACCCGAGCACGACACTATGGCTAGGACAGTAATAACACATGACAGGAGATTTTTTTGGCATGTGGCTTTGTTTTCGAGACCCCAGCCGCCTCTCTGCTAGTCAGTGAGCACTCCGGCCATCAGGGGGAAATGCCAGAGAGCGACACTAGGATGGGAATGTGGCAGCATGCCCAGGCACCATTTTGCTAGCTAGTGCCCTCTGCACTGGAATGACAGAGCAAGATATACTGATCCAAAATGGCTACTCTGGAATGACAGAGCAGGGGGTACCAAGTTAACTGCCACTAGGGTAAACTGTGCTTTTTTGCAGGAAATTGTGAATTTCTTGCATTGCGGGAAATCCAACATGGCACCTGGGGCCCCGGAGTTCCCAGCCAGGAGCCACTTGTAGTAGAACAAACATTTTTATACTGCTTTCTATGATGACTGTTTGCATGTGAGAATACTTTGGTGATATCTCTTATTACATGTGGTAATTAAGTATGTTTATAAATACTATGGTAAAACTAACACATATTCATGATTTCGGTGGACATGCTTCAAACAAGAGCATTTGTGCATTGAAAATGAAATAAACTTATTACAAATATTCCATTATTATCATTGTTATAAAATTAACTAATTTTATTTTGAAATAAATATATTTAATGCAGGTTGCATAGTTTGGCATAATTATAAAATTATTAATTTTTGGGACTCCTTAACACACAAGGTCTTTTAGAGTGCTAATAAGGGTGAAATGAGATGAAAATGGAGCAGGGGCAGAATTCAAAGGCGGGGGAAACAAGAGTGAAACAGGAAAAACTCACTGTCCAGTGGCAATGTGCTCGTATACAGAATGTCCCATCTATCTTGACCAAACACAATAGCTCCATACCAAGGCTCCAAATGAAAAAGTGTGTCGTACAAAAATTGTGTAACTGGAAGGGATAAGTAAATACAGCTGAGGAGTCAGCTCTATAATATTATTTATCAGTGAGATATGAGTACTGGCATCAGTTTTTTAAATGGCACCATGCATCTATTGATCAAAAGTTCAATGAAGCTCGTTAAGACCTATTTAAACATGTAGTACAATGTACACTTTCATAACATTAACACTAAATATGACACAGAAAGTGGGATCTCTACTGCCCGTTTGCAGTAATATCCACATGGGTACTGCGAGAGGTAGAACATTCACATTAGATGTTTAAAGTGGTGACCATCGGCAGCGATACACAAGTTCAGTCGCTGGATGAATGGCAATACTGATTTCTCCAGTGATGCCTGCTGAAGAACATTACAAGCACACACAATATGTTCCTGCATGTTCTCTGGAGTTGCTGGAATATCTCGATAGACAGCGCATTTGAGGTAACCCCAAAGAAATAAGTCGGGGGGGGGGGGGGGGTTAAGGTAAGGAGATCGAGTAGGCCCCTGAACTGCAGGATATTTTCGGTCCGGAACACTAAGTGCATACACGGAATTACGAGCTAGGCATCCATTGTGCTGGTTCCCCATTATCATTCTGTTCCCTAGAGGTATCTTCTCCAGAAGACCAAGAAGATTTGTTTGTATGAATGTGGCATACTCCCTGCCGTTTCGGTTACCATTCACGAAATAGGGGCCCATGACCTTATTGCCCTCTATCTAACACCAGACGTTACCTCTCTGATGCTGATGGTACATCTTTCGAAGCCATTGTGGGTTCTCGGCGGTCTCTATAATACATGTTCATCATATTTACTTGGCCTGAGTTGGAGAACGATCATTCATCTGTGAAAAGAACATCCCAAAAAAAGTTCGGGTTGGCGATAAGTTGATGCTGTGCATATTGACAGAACTCTAGATGATTCTGGAAATAATTCTCTTGCAATTCTTGGTGCCAGTGTACATGATATGGATGGAACCTATGACGCTTAATAATACGATGTGCACTCGTTTGCGGAATGCCAATTTCGGCTTCAAGTTGGCATGTGCTGACGTGTGGATTAACTGCTACAGTAGCGAGAACAACAACCTCAGCAGCTTCATCTGTGCGAGTTCTACGACGATTTCATTTCTGTGGGTTCAAAATACCAGTTTCACAAAGCTTCACAACGAGACGGGCAAACATACATCTGGATGGTGGGGTCTTGTCAGTGTATCGCTCTCTGTAGAGTTGCTCCGCCTGACTAGCATTACACTGACCTTCAACAGAATAAATGATGAGTGAGTAAACCAAGCTACATTTAATGGTAACAACAGAACTATGTGTGTGTATGTTTCAGAACAACGCACTTTAACGTATTACACTTTACTGTAAAATAGTACAAACACATTTATCTACTAACTGCCATAGATGAACATCATTTATACCTTCTCATTGTTGGATTACATTACCATTACAACTCTCACCTTGCAGTGTACTGTATTCGACTGAACACGGATGACTGATTGATTAGTCGTCACATCATGTGTGTTCCTTTGTTTCCTCTAAGCGCAACCTCTGTGTAATGGGGTACACAACTCTGGGTACCTTCACTGGTTACATCAAATCTACATCAAATGCAGAGCGTCAACCTCATACTGTACTCTACCATGCAGCACTATCGTGCTGCAATACATCACATAACTGCTCTTCACGAACCCTTATGAGTCCCAAATTCTATGGCAGATTTTAACGATCTGTTTATTAGACTGGTACATTGTGATACATTTTTGTTTAGGTATTGACGAGCTTCATTGAACTTCTGGCGAATAGACACATGGTGCAATTAAAAAAAAAAACTGAATTTAGTACTCATATCTCACTAATAAATAATGCTATAAGGCTGATTCCCCAGCAGTATGATTTCCCCCTTCCAGTTATACATAATTTTGTGCAAAACACTTTTTCATTTTGATCCCCGGTACGGAGTTATTGAGACACTGCGGACATTTAGCACGAACCATCACCGTCTGGCGAACACGGCCACCGATGATTTCGCCTGCATTAACGAAATTAATTTTATGACAGGACAAAGTTCGGATATTGGGTAAACACCTCCGAAAGCTAGTAAAAGGTGTAGGTGGAACTACCTGTCCTATTTCTAGGTTATCGCTGACCACAATGGGCCGCAGTGTTGTAGTAGTCAGACATCACGCCTCCCGCCAAGGCAAACCGGGCTCAGTTCCTGGCGAGGTCGCTCCCGGGTTTTCACCTGTGGGAAACGTGGCAGGCGTTGCCATTGGCTGGCGGATTTTCTCGGGGTACTCTCGCTTCCTGCTCCCTTGCATTTCTCCACCGCTTCATATTTACCTCATTTCATTCTGTCCGGCCAAGGCCACGATGTTAAAAGATTTTGGCGGCTCCCAACATATAGAGTACACCGAGAGTAGTAGGATTATGTATGTTCGGGCGCAATGGGACCCGGGACTGCATCCGGAGCCGACCACCACCATCTTGAAATTTAAAAATTTTCTCTCAAGATTTCCCTTTTCTCTTAAAATTTATCTTTTCCTTCAAAGTTTCCAATTTTCCCTAAAAATTCCTGTTTTCCGTCAAAAAAAAAAAAGCACCTATACTCCCAGCTGCAAAAACAATCTGCAGAAAGGCAATTTGCAGACAATTCAAGTGATTTTTGGGAGGATCGTTTTCGAGGGCAGCGCAGTGGCGGACACATTGGTTTTATAGGCATAGGGTATGCCAAATCGATACAAGATGTCCAGGGTCCATAGTCAGATCTAACCACCGACCATCTTGGTACTTTCAGCCATATTTGATCCAGGTTATCTTGACTTTGACCTTTCACATTGACCTTGGTAACCTTTGAACTTGAAATCACATGAAGAATCAAAAATTTTTTTAAAAATCCCAAAAAATTTATAAACATCCCCAAAATTTCCAAAAAAAAAAAAAAAAAAAAAAAAAAAAATTTAAAAAATTATTTTAAAAATTACAAAAATTAAAATGTTTGTGCTTGGAGGTGATGAGGGACTGGAACCGACCAGCATCCATGTTATGACGTCACCAAACCCTCATGTTGAACTCAGGTGTCCTTGGCCATGACCCATGACCTTGACTCTATAACTGTGGCCTTGGATGACATTGAAAACAAAAAACACGAGAAAAAATTGTAAAAATTGAATAAATTCACAAAAGTCAGTAAATATAATACATTACTGACTACTACTGCCATATCGGATATAGGTGACCCATGACCCTGACCCTATAACCATTGCCTTAGGTAAACTTGAATACAAAAACTCAACGAAAATTTTTAAAATTGAATACATTCATCAAATTCAGCAAGCATATTACGTTACTGACTACTGCCTCCATATTTGATCCATGTGACCTTGACCTTTGATCTTAACCCCAGTGACCTTTGACCATAACGTCAGTGACTTTTGCACTTAAAACCAAAAATTCCAAAAAAAAATCCAAAAGTTTCTAAAAAAAAAAAAGTATTTCAAAAGAATTTTCAAATTATAGAAAATATATAAAAATTACAACATTTCCAAGAGTTCGAACGAATTCCAAAAAAAAAAAAACCTTGACTCAACCTTAACCCAAGAACCAAGACCTTTGACCCAAGACCCGAGATACTCGACCCTTGACCTTGACCCTTAACCCTTAACAAAAATAAATAAAAATCTTAAAGATTCCAAAAAATAAATTAAAAACTAAAAAATTAATCAATGACTTGCTTTTTTTAAAATCAATCTTTAGATCAATCTCGCAATATTTTCATCAATAAGCACCACATTCAGCATCACCATCAGCTCCACTATCCACTCCACAGTCGCAATTTGATCCACAATCCGCTCCACAATTGCAATCCGCTCCACAATTGCAGTCCGTTCAACAATAGCAATCCCAGATATGACGTCATCACATGGTGACTGGTCGGTTTCAACCCCTCGTCACCTCTAAGCCCAAACATTTAACATTTTTTATTATATATATTTTTAAAAAAATAATTTTTTTAAACATATTTATAATAATTTTTATTTCCTTTTTTTTGGGATTTAATATCAATTTTTGGGATGATTTTATTTATTTTGTAATTCATTGTTATAAGTCACCAGGGTCAAGGTCAAACATCCATGTCACCTAGATCCAAGATGGCTCACAGAACCAAGATTGTCGATGGTTAGGTATGACTACGAACCCTGGACCCCCTGAATATATTTGGCATACCTTATACCTATAAAACAAATATGGCCGGCACTGTTATTCCCTCGAAAACGATCCTACCATAATCACTTGAATTGGCTGAACACTGTCTTTCTGCGGATCATTTTTGCAGCTGGAAGTGTCAGTGCTTTTTGAGGGGAAAACGAAAATTGTTAGAGAAATAAGGGAAATTTCGAGGGGGGAAAATAAATTCCAAAATGGCGGCGGTCGGCCTCGGCTCCGGTCCTGGGTCCCGTTGCACCCGAATATACATAATCATACTTCTATCGAGGTCTTTATAACCGATGAGGGTGAAGCGAGTTGAGTATGGCGCAGCGCCGGAATGTAGGGTGGGGGGAAACCGGATATCCCCGAGAAAATCCACTGATCAGTGGCATCGTCCGGCACGATTCTCACATGTGAAAATCCGGGAGCGACACAGCTGGGGGTGAAACTCGGTGCGCCTTGTGGGGCAAGAGCTCTTGTCGGTCACTCAGCGGCCAGCGAACGCTTTGAGGGCTGCGATTGATTAATGGCGTTTTCCAACTAGCTGCACTGGGAGCGCACTGGAAACTGAAAAATTGCATGTCAGATTATTGCTAGAAACAAGTGTATATTTATTATGTACTAACAAACTGGAACACGCCACAATAAAAGTGCAACGCATTTGCGACAACATATGATTTACGAAATTCCGTAGATAAATTTTCTTCAATTTATCTTTTTTAATTAACTTGTCCGCAAATGTATATACGAGTCACTGGGTGAAATTTACCTCATCACCACTGCAATGACAAACGATATCGTTATATGCCAAGGGTATATTTGTTCCATATTAACTAATACTTATTATTCAGCTGCCAAAATGTTAAATAGTTTACAATTTACAACATTGCAATAATTAACTTGTTCTCATGATCACAGGTCGCCGCCATATTGCTCTGAAACTGCCGCACCGGCTTCAGACACGGAGCGGAAAAAATTGCTTTCAGTGCAACTTGCAATTGGAATGCGAAAATCCGACTGCTCTCGGAGCGAGTTCTAGTTATTGGAAATCGCGGCACTCGGCCAGTGCGCACCGAGTGCACTCCAGAGCAGTAATTGGAATACGCTAAAAGAGTGCGTTTACACTGCGATAGAAGTGAGCGATAGTTTCTATCACGAGAGCTACTCTCGTATTACTATCGCCGTATAAACTGCACGATTGTTACTGCCGCACCGTCGCGATAGCACTATCGCGGTATCAGATCGAGCTAGAGTTGGTAGTAACTATCGCGACAGAACACGCAACCAACCATCGTAGTGTGAACCGTGTAGCATCACTATCGTGATAGTGCGGGTCATAAATGTGCACGTGTTCACGCTGACAGTAAAATTGCAGAATTATTTTGATTCTGTTAATATCTGTCGCAGTTCTTACATTATTTGGCGGTATGACAGAGCGTATATTATCATTTAGGTATGACACGACAGTATTGACAACATATTTATTGCCCTATAATAAACCACTGGAAAAATGTATGTTTACATGTTACTAATATACTATCACGATATTTAACTACGCCAACAAATATCAAACTCTTGATAAAAGGATATTAATGTAGGGGCTATCAAAGTATTTACACAAGTGTTGTCGGACATGTCCCTTTTGAGGTTAACTACCACAGCGTGTCTCGATCGTGTGTGTAAACATGACATATCGTGGCAGTGACTGTCACACACATTCGTGATAGCTACTATGACCGTGTAAACGCGTCCTAAGTCTCGCCCTCTGAAAGCGAGCCTCGCGTCGTTTCCAGGCCAAGGGACCAGGCCGTCACGACGGCGCGGCGTGGAGGCCGCAGAGGGCGAGCGATTGCAGCTGTTCCGGTTTTTGCGCGCCCATACTTGCACCCAGCGATCACGAACACCTAGACGTGAAATAAATGTCCAGGGCCAGCAGGCCTTCCCTTGCTGGCCTACTTTATGGCTCTAGGAAGCCAGGGTCAACCTATCACACACCCGCGCTGCCTTTTTTTCCCGCCTCTGCACTTGCAACGCATCCTTGACCTGATTCGTGATTTAGTTTTTCCACGGTTTGCTAAAATCACTCCAGGTGAATGCTAAGATGATTGCTTACTACAAATAAGGTTAATTCTACTCAGGTTGGTAACCAAACGAGTTTTCTTATGGGAGAGTTTGGCGTAGGGGAAATTTTCACCGCTAGGTAAGCAGTGTTTCAAAGAGTTGGTTTTTAAATTAATTTACGTGGATAATAAAAAAGAAATATTTTACTTCGTTACAAAGTTATTTTATATTTTAATAATGTTTATTGCAATGGGCCTTTTTTAATGTATAAAATAGAGAGAATTTTGATACAGGCTGTTCATGGTAAACAGCATTTTTGAAACCCCAGCTCAAGATCTACCTGTACGAACATTGTGTATTCTTCCACCATATGTACAATTAACATTGCCATGGGCTTGGTCACTTTATTCATGCGTCGGGCAAATGAAACTATAAAATTATCTAAAAAGTAAATATTTTTCAAATTTACTAATTCTTACACTTATGTGCATTTAAAAAAAGCATAAAGCAAGAAAAATAATTTTAGTTTTCGCAAATGTTTTACCTAACACTTACATTTAAACGTCAAGACATGGGACTACTTTCCCTCCGTCATTGCCAACTTTACCGGGCGAATGCCACTTAGCATGCCCGTTAAAATATATGCAGGTAGAGAAAGTGACATTTTTCTGAGGTTGATTTCAAAAGTTCTCACTTTATCGTGAACAGCCTTTAATCATGCGACAGTGTAGGGGTACAGCTGTAATTAGTAAAATAATGCTAAAATCGAATAATTGTTCGTGACTATGCAACAACCTGCATAGTTTCCCTTTTCAAATAATGTAATAAGTCAAATTGAGGACAAGGATGTATATTTGCGAAAACTAGTAAATAAATCTGAATAATGCAAGTAAATCTGAAATAATCAGTGGTCAGGACCCATACACAAATTAAACGAGCGTTTTGAAAGTAATAACTGTTGTGGTAAACAATATAAAAACGTACAAGATAATTTCAAAGAAAAATGATACCAGTTTGTTAACATTAGCTGATGTTAAGGTTTTTTTACTTTGATATTAATGACACCAACTCTGTATTATACCCTTCGCAGATTCACAAGAAAACGTTTCGTTTTTGTTTATGCGGTGAAATCAGATAGTAGCAGAAGGGTCGATGATAGTTCTCAATTTCTGCCGCCAAAAGAACTACGCAACGCCATTTAAAATTTTCCATTCTTAAATACTTGCAAGGTTAGAATATTTGCCTGCCGTAAGCATTGTGGGGACGGCGAGCACATAAATAATTCGCAGTGTTTGCCCTTTCAAACAGAAAATTTTTTTTGATAAAAAAGACCTACAAAATACTTATTTTTATTCTATGAATTAAAAAATACCTGAGAATGTTGTACACGTAAAGTATGACAATTTATTAGTGTTTGACATTATAGAATTTTTGAACTGATGACTTATTTCATATCCCAATATCAATTATGGTAAAAACATATTTTAATGTAATTTTTATTAAAATATACTAAAGTGGTACAAAATATTTCGTGCCACATGCACTAGAATTACACCTGAGTACCACTTATGATTGTGAGTTGGCCACACCTGAATTACAGACACTTAGAATTTTCACTGTAATGGTGTATGCCTTTACGTACGAATAGCTTATGGCACACTTATTACGCCCATACAAATGGCTTTACAGTACGAAAGAAGTAAATACTTGACAGGAGACTAAGTGGCTTTCTCGAATTACTTGAATTTTTCAGCGTAATACTACCATAATATTTTATATCACTCATAGTAATTCCCGTAACAAAAATTTCGGACATACTATATTTTTTTACAACAAAACGTAATTTTAGCCTAATACTTTTATTTCGAGAAAATTTTTTTTTTTCATTACAATATTTTATGCTAGCAACCAATACGCGCCTAATAATTTAATTCCACGCCGTTGGCAAGGTATACCATAATACTGCATTTTCACTATTTTTTCTAGGACTTATTTCCCCTTTGTTTCATGGGTTAAGGCTGCGTCGGATTTGTCAGACAAAACAATGTACCACGTCGGCTCGTATAAAGAAAACGGCTCTTCGAAACGTCATGGGATTATACTTAAGCTTTAATTTTAATAACACTCAAAGAACGTTTTAAGCGCAGTGCCCAGTATTTCTGCAGTATTGTTTCAAAATGGCTGCTGGAGAATCCATAAAACACGCAATTACTAGGTGACATGAATAAAGCTGAGTTTTTTCACCTGCTGCAGCGATTTAAAGGTTTTTCTTCCTTTCTGTTGAATACAATTTGCAAGAAATAACTTCTCGAATTGATTGGCCTGGGTTTTCCCGGACGAAAGTAAGTTTTAAAAGAAACCTGAGAATAGATTTAGTTGACATATTGGAGAAATTACTTAGTATTATCAAGTCTGCCTAGGAGCGCATTCAAATCGTGGGTAATCGCCAAATGTGATAGTTTCGAGAGCAGTGTTGCACATCATTTAAAGCGTCTAAATGTCGATTTTCATTTAGACAGTTTCTATGATCCTGATGTTGAAAAAAATGTGTGTTTGTGGGTAAACCTCTGGAGAAATTGTTGCAATCACGAAATAACGAGGAAGGGGGTGGCGTTACTGAAATATTGGCTGGTTATAAACTATCTGCAAGAGTATTTATGTGATCGATAACTAAAGTGAAATATTCCGAATCCTTATCGGACCTCGCTGTTAAAATTATTATTAGAACTAAAAACAGTAACAAACGTTAACTAAACTTTAAGGCATAAATTCGTACATTTATGTTAATACTTGAGCTACACTAAGGAAAAAAAAATTAATGAGAGAAATAGTGTGATGCGTCCAGATACACACTAACACACAGGCGCTTACTTTGATGTGCCCGTTCACACTATTTACAGTTGAAATCTTTTCGTGATAAACAATTCATTTGTTAATTTAGGTATATGAAGTGACGGAGCAGACATACAATTACAATAGATAGTAAAACTATGATTTTTTTAATACGTACGCATCATAATTTACTTCTGGAGTACTGTTATTGATGGTGTCTATACAACGTGGTTCAGAATTTATGTGCCAAACTTTACGGGGTGATTTCTTGTGGAAAATAAGACGGGGTATACTTGACAACACCATCATTTGGTGGATGTTAAGGGAGATACGGGTTATTGAAAATCAAATTTTGAAATGCATAAATGTAAGTATTTCAGGAAGTATCTGATGTGAGATGACCAAAATCGGTATGATGTATCACGAATCGGAGATCGTAAATCTGTGTAAATTTGGTTGGTCAAATGGTAGCACCTCATTGAGTAAGTAAGGATAGTCACCCTCTTTTCGCAGGTAACTTTGGAAGACTAGTCGGTGAAGTAAAAGTCGCTGCACGTTATTACCCACCGTGGTATAATGAAGACAAGAGGTCCTTTAGTCCGAACTCACTCCGGTGAACAGTCAGTTTTGGAGAAACGCCACTCAAATATTCGAAGGTGCGATGTACTCCCGCCGGAGAAGGCAGCACATTTGCCACCTGTGCCACGCACGTGACAGAGAAAACAGGCGAGGATGTAATCGGTGCTTGCGTGGAGGTGGCCTTGACAACTTGCAAGTTAGTATGAGCCTACATCTGGTTGTGGAAGCTTGAAATGTTTTAAGTGAGTGGAGCTAGCCGACGTGCACCGCGTGTACGGAGCAGCCAACACGAATACCAGGCAAGCAGTGGCGCTGTATCGGCTGCGGTACCTAGCGCGACGTCAGACGTGCAACATTTGTACGACTCCATCAGAGATTGTGAGATAAAGGCTCAACGATAGTGACGAGCCCTAATGCTGGAGCGCCACGGACAAGGCGAACGGAGGCATTTGACGATGGCGTGCTTCACAATGTGTGGCAGGAGTCGTCTGTTAGCTCACAGCGTGAGTGTTAGCCGTTCAACGATCCTGCGAGTTCTGCATGATAATTCTATGCACCCCTACCACAGAAGGAATGTCCACGTGTTACATTCTGCGAATGGTTCCTCCAAGAAAACAATGTACGTCCAAATTTAACATCGACTGTGTTCACAGGTGAAGTCCATTTCACCAGGGATAGAATCTTCAACAGGAGGAACAGCCACGTCTGGGCGCACGCTAATCGCCACCACACGCTACTCATGGGCAACAAAGCATGCTACAGTGCCAACATGTGGGCTGGCATTGTCAGCAATCACTTTCTGGGGCCTTGTTTTTACTACACGACCGCCTCGATGGAGCCCACTTTCAGACGTACCTGCAGGAGGTATTGCTGGAGTTGCTGGAAGAAATAACTCTTGCCATTCGCCACACCATGGGGTTTCAGTATGATGAGGCGCCACCACATGTTCTTACTGCCGTACGCCGCCATGTTGAAGTCACATTTCCAGACTGCTGGCATGGTGGAGGTGGGCCCATCCATTGGCCTGTTCGATATCCAGACCTGACTCCGCTAGATTTATTTTTATGGGGTCATGTCAACTCCCTGGTTGGTATACGAGACACCTGTGGCTAGTAAGGAAGATCTCGTCGCACGTGCGATAGCCGCATTGATTCTGTACGCTCTATATCAGACATTTATGTTGCCATTAATAAATACATACTACGTAAACACGTTTCATGCAATACTCCTATCTACACTCCGTTCCTTGTTCCCTACGCTTGTCCTCATTTATATTAACCATTTCATGCGGATGAACATCCACGTAATGTGACGCGGTAGGCAGATGTATTGTCTACCCCCGCAGGTTTACATAGCACCTTCAAATTTTGAGTGGTGTTTTCTCCAAAACGGTTCAACGAAGCGAGTTCAGACAAGATGACCATTTGTCTACATTGTGCCATGGTGGGTCATAATGTGCCTCGACGTTTGCTTTACCGCCTAGTGCTCCAAAGTTCCCTGAGAAAAGCGGGTGATTACCCCTAATTACGCAAAGAAGGGGAACGATTTGACCAACCAAACATACACAAATTTACGATCTCCGATTCGTGAAACATCATTCCGATTTTGGTCGCTTCGTATCAGACACTTCCTGCAATATTTACATTTAATGCATTTCCAAATTCAATTTTCAACACTGCGTACGTCCCTTAATATTCACCCCACCTTGTTTTCCTTAATAAATAACCTCCTGAAGTTTGGTACATGAATACTGGTTCATGTTGTATTTGAATATGATTGCTCAATATTCATGCATATTATTTTTCAAGTTGGCGAAGTAATACAGTTATGAAAGAGTGGATTTTCGCAGTTCAAGGTAATTATACATACGAGTTGATGTTGGTGTAAGAGTGGTATAAGTAACATTTTTTATTTGTGACTGGTGTAATACATACATGTGGGGACGTTCTGGCCCACTAGACAAGTGTGGTAAGGATGGAGCGAGAACATGCGGTAGGCATTCTGGCCCACTAGGCAAGAGAGGTGTGGATGGAGCGAGAGCCTGCGGAGATGTTCTGGCCCACTATGACTTACGTCCCATTAGCCAAATGAAATAAGTTCAAATCATAAAAAAAGTTACTTTAAGTGTGCGATTACCACATGCAACATTAAATCGAATTAATATAAAAACGAGATATTAAAAATTACTTTAATTGTGCGATTACCAAACACGTCACAAATTCATTAAAACAACTTAAGCAGAATACACTGCTCACAACAGAAAGGAAAACAAAGTCTATATAAATACTGTAACAAAATATAAAGAAAATGTAACAATATTTAAAACACCCGAATAAATGACATGAAACAAGGGTTAATAACACCAAACGAATTTCACACGTTCAGAGTTACAACTCACTTATCGCCCACAGAGCCAGGTATAATAAATTCACACTTCACAAATCAATAAAAACACACGATACACAATCAAAATAACAACTCACCATTACTCCAGATCCCCTGACAAATATCCCCTCCCACACTGACACACACACAAAGTCACACTGACACACGTAGTTCACCCTCATCGGCTCTGAAAACATGCATCAAGGAATGCCTTTAAAAAATCAATGATCACCCAAAGTCCATTTTTAAAAACCCTTAAGTATAATCATTTCACAAACGTGTATTTTGCTAGCTCATACGACTGTCACAACACTCGCATATTGCGAAAGCCTACTGCGAAAAGCCCGTCGAATGTAAGTTAATAATAATAAAAAAACATTTAAATTAAATAAAAATTTAATAATTATCCAAAAACATGAGAGAAAAAAGTAATGTGTTGTATATGAATCAGTTTCAATGCTCCAGGCCTTGCAGCCAGATCGGCTATTCGCTTGTAACTAAACTCTCAGAGCACCAAGCAGAATGCAAGAGTCGCCCCTCCGACTGCATTGTCGGCACTGTCAAAAGAGTCGATTCAATATTTCACATCTCAAGACAGCTGGAGGAGTCGATAGGGCGTGATTGCTCCTTGCCTGTCGAGACAAACCTTCCATGCATAATAGCTTTCAAACATCACAACCAGAGTAAAATATAAAAGGAATTTATTTTCACAATATTTCCCAAAACATTCAATGTTAATAACACCGTTCAGACCCAAATAATTTTTTAGTATTTTTCTGGAATTGAAAAACGGGTCTCAAAACTCCATTAACATGTTTAATGAAGTGTAACCTACAAGTTGTTATTTAAAAAGTTACGAACTTAACTCACATTCTTATAACATTATGTTAAAAATATAGTTAAAATACAGTTTCAAAAAAATTATAATGTCTACATAATCCAAAAAAAAAATCTGTCTTCCTTACTAAAAACTATACAGAGTCATGTATATTTCAAACCCGTATTTGTAAAACCTACATTCTAAAATTTCTCTCTGAGAAGTTTATTAATTAATATTAGTTCTACACAGAACAAATACATCAAAATGGATATCATTTTGTAAAACATAGATATATTTACTAAATATACGTGAATCGCCATTGACAAATCTATAAATTCATTACAAAATCCTAACAGTTATCCGAACACACAAGACTTTAATAAACACCAATGCTATCCGCACACTCCCTTTCCCCCGACTGTACTCTTATCCCAGCCCTGTCCACCAGGGCAGAGAAACAATTTCCAAATTGCATTGATAATAATGAATCGTACTTTCCCTTACCCATCCTGCTGATTAGAAAACTATCGCTAGTTTGGAGACTCCCAACACTGTATACTAATGGTCTGAGAACCAAACCCTCAATGTTAAGCCTCACATTTATAAAAAAAAAAAACTCTTTCACTCAAACACACCTAGAAAATATATCATAACTCCAACACATGCGATATGAAAGAAATACTACTTCCGAAACCTGTGCATACTACACTCTAGTTTTAAAAAAATTAACATAAAAATTGATGTTATATGTCACGTGTTAGAATATTATTATTTTTCATCGATTTACACAGGAAATGAAATGATTACATGTAAAGTGTAGAATAATTTACAACTAATAACCAGAGAAAAAGAAAATCAACTCAGAGAATTAACAACGCAAATATTTTCACTCCTTACAAACTGGAAAATATTAACCGAATATACAGAATTGCATCATAAATCAAATGTAACAAATTACCACCCAAACAATAGGAATGTTTGCACAATAAATTGTACACTCATTCCCCATCAATATTGTTAGGTTTAATAAATGGATAACACATTAAATATTATTTAAAATATTTTTATTTATTATGAAAACAATTTACAAAACATTGTATTTCAATCTTTTAAGATCTTGAGTCTTCGCCCACAAGTCGTGTGCTTTTGAGAAACCTCTCCATCGAACCAAGGACATATCTTTTTTCCTTTTAATGATTTTATCAATCAAATATTAATTGGAAGAACTCACTTTTTGCAATTCGTGTTCGTAAAAACCACCTCTTAAGGGCTGACGATCATAGGTTTCAAGGTAATACATTCTCGGAAATGAATTTCTAAATGTAATGATTTTAAATATTTCATGCAACCAATTCACCGTAAAAAAAAATTCTCAAAGATTCCTTTCTGTTTCGAGATACGTATAATTCACCAACTTTAAACTTTAGTTTTATTTCGTCGATTACTTTAACATTATTATTCACAGTTTTCATCAAACTATTATCCATAACTTTTTCGGGTGCCGTCTTGATAGTTCTATGATGTCTGGAATCATAAAAATTAAGTATTTCAGGCAAAACATCAACCCAATTATAGGTGCATTTCGATGTGAAATGCTTGTGTATTAGTTGCTCAATCGATTGATTAAATTTTTCCACAACACTGGCTTTAAGCACCGAATGCATTATGTAGTGATTAATACAATATTTGGTCTTAGTTCCCAGAACAATGTACAAAAAAAATTAATATCCTACATTGGTTTGGAGCAGTTTGGCCTCCTCTCTTTCAAAACGATCTTCATTGCATCGATAACCTGTTTTCCTGTCTTGTTTTATCAAAGGTATACACCAGCCATACTTTGAATAAATGTATATTGTGGTTAAAATATATTTATATCCCTTATTGTATTTGGAAGGCAATGTAATTTCACACAAATTGGCTTGAAAAAGATCATTTAAAACTTTAGTAATAAATGGTCTTCTGGTATATCTTATCCTTGCAGGAGCATGAAGCTCTTGAGCAATCTTAATAAACTTCATTCGTAATATAGCTGTCTTCTTTCAACTCTTCAATAATAGAAACAATTTCCTTTGTATGTGAATTATTGCCAGACTCCCTTGAAGTAATGAGAAGTTTTAATCTGTCGACCAATTCATTAGGATTGTTCCAGTATACAGGAGAAAACCAGTTGTCAATTTCATCTTTATATGTTCCACTTCTAACAATATTGCTTTATAAATGTAGTTTCGGATGATTTTCAGCATCACCTAAACGATTATTTGAATTCATTTGACGAACAAGATCCTTATATTTCTCCAAATCGATATCAGAATAACCATTCGGAAGTTTTTAAAATAATAATTTAAACAATCCTTCACTAACATCAGTTACATAATCACCTACTTGAATTCTATTCTAAGGTAAAAACTTAATTACAGAATCTTCCAGAAGCCACATATTTCCATGACTATATACACAAAATAATGTATCGCGAATAGGCGAAGATTGTTTTATAGCTAAATAATGTTGTGTTAACTCAGACTACTTTTTCTTCTTTATAGGTTATTCCGATTTAATTTCCACTGGTGCTTCATTAAACATGTTTAGCACAGAATATAATGTATCCATTCTCCTAATAACAGGTTTAAATGTTTCTTCATTCAAAACATCCCATTCCATTCGAGCACATTTAGCATGTAAATATTTCGCCTTTACAGCAGATACAACTTAATGTAATTCTGAAGCAGAGTCAGATATTTTTCTTTGTTTTCATTAACTTTCAACTACTTATATATGGATTAAGTCGATAGTTCTTTAGCGGGTGTGTTAGGTCAAATTAGTTTCGCTTTTTCAATCTTATCGACTTTACATCAAACACATGTCTAATTTACTCACAGTTTTAACCCTCAAATCATTACTAAGATAGTTTATTCGAGATTTTAAATCATCAATTTACTTTTTCACTTCCATTTGCATAGCTAAATCAGCTGTTTTATTGACCAATTCAACTCATATATTGCGTTATTTTATCCACTTGTGTATCAAATTGTTTCGTAATCATAATACTTCATAATTCATTAATTACATTTTATAATGTTCTAAATGTTCATTTGTTCTAGTTTCTATATTTTGCAATGCAGTCATTACATTTGCCAATATTTCCTAAATATAACAAATACTACTAGACACTTTTGTAATAGTTTCAATTATGTTTATTAATTTCTTTTGTATATCGATTGATTGCGATTTAAATATGTTAAGTATAATGGTGTTGAAGTCTTCAACATAATGTTTATTTGCTGCATTGCTATCTTTCACAGCCATACCCACATTATATAATATAAGTCCGTTCGAAACATAATTCCCATCGCGATTTCTCGTTAAATAACTATTGTAATGATTGTGTTTTATACCACTATGTCCAAACTTTGAAATACTCATTATTCTTCATCGGGAAGTAAAAAACTGTTAATTCCAGACCTATATCTGCTTTTATATAGGGGAAGAGGTGGTATAATTACCAGAAAACTGTACTTGTTTTTCCAACAGTAAGAACACATATCTTTAATCTTTGTAAATGTATAATCGCCTAAAATGTGATCATTGTAATATGTTGTAGATTCATACTGTCAATTTTAAACACAATTAACATATTTGCATTATCGCACAAATTATGTTTTGGAATACATGCATAACTTTGTGATAGATAAAAACAATCGACATTTGAATGTATACCAAAACCAAAGTATTGCTGTATTTCACCCTGCAGTTTGCACCAAACATCGTCAAATATAAACACAGAATTGGGTAATGCTTCATTAGGAGTCACAATATCTTCTCTATTTGTAAAAGGGAAATATCGCATTCCTTCAATTAATTGCAAAATAGACGTTAATCGTTGATATTTCCCTTGTTGAGTTGTTTTAGAAAACACATGTACGTTTTCAAACTTAAGTTCATTCAGATGTTCCAACATTGACATAATTACACACGTCTTTCCACATGAATAATGACCACTTATTATACAATGTATATTTGGAGGTAAAAGAATACCATATTTCTGTTCAATTACATTTTCTTTTGTATTTACAATTACTGGCAGATGAAAATTTTGTTTTATAACCTACAGTTCTACAGTATTAGATAACATACTAACATAAAAACTATAAATGTAGGTCTATATATATATATATATATATATATATATATATATTGGTTCATGTTCAGTTGAAAACAATGGCCCGTACTAAACGTAACAAAAAAGTACACCAAGTATTGAATAGATTGATTAACCAATTACCATTTGAATTGCATTTACTGAAATACAATTATTACAAACCCAGAAGTAAGCTTGTAAAACGTTTGGCACAAAACAATCAAGGAATAAATATTTTGGATAATGCTTGTAAAGAACACAATATAGTATATGATCGAACAAACAATTTGAAAGAAAGACATGTAGCGGATACGATTCTAGCCGATAAAGCAGCAAATATAAGGAAGAACCCGTCTACATCTACAGGTGAAAAGCTAGGTGCCTGGGCTGTTGACAAAGTTATGTGGGCGAAGGTGAAAAGAGGCATGGGTGTAAAATGCAAAACAGAAGGAAAAATCAAGAAAGGTGGAATGTTACCATTCATATTTCCAGCATTATCAGCTCTTGGAGCTTTAATGGGGGCATTTCAGCTCTTGCAAAATCAATTGGTAAAGAAATGTATCTTAAACCATATAAAGTTGGTCAAGGATGGAAAAACTCCTAACGTGGAAAGAAACTCAGAAAGTCCTAAATAGTCTTCCAAAACGTGAATTAACAAAGATATTAACATATTTGTAAAGCAACTTGATATTCCCTATTTCCAAGATGTGTATATGAGAGGCAAATCACCAAAGAAACCAAACATTCGCGAATGTATGATTGTTAATTTAGATTTGAAACAAAACACAGGAACACATTGGGTTGCATTAATTAAAAAGTAAAATCAATAATTTTGTTATGGTAGTTTTCGTGATTTATGTCCTCCAAATTGACATATGTAATTATTTTAAAAACAAACAATTAAGATACAATTACAAAATGGAACAATTGCCAAATACAATCAATTGTGGGCATTTATTTATATATTTTTTGACAGTAAATAGGATATATAAGTCAACGTATTAGTAAAACCGTTTAGTACTATGTCAATTACATTAATATTAAGCGGAAATTTGTTGCAATTGTGGTCGGTATATTTCCCAGCTTATTAGTTAGATGGAGAATGGCAAATAAGTCTAATCGAATTTGTTACTTACAATAGCATCCCAAACATCGATGACAATCAATCATTTATGTTCAACAATGATGAACAAACCTATAAGATGCTGATACCGATAGGATCTTATGAGTTGGATGACTTAGAAATGTTCATTAAAGCAACATTATCTGAAGATATACAGTTCTGATTACGTGGAAATCCAAATATGTTAACTAGTGTCATGTATAGTAATGTATATATTAATTTCATGGAAGGCAATTCAATTGCAAATATGTTAGGTTATGAAATGAAAGTATATCCAGCTAATCAATTACACAAATCATCAAAACAAGTTAATATATTGTTGGTTAATATATGTTGTGTAAATGTTAATGTTGTAGGCAGATCATATTTGAATGGAAAACTGACAGATACAATACAAGAATTCACATGTGAGGTGTTTCCAGGATACAAAATAATTGAGAAACTGAATACATTGATATATCTTCCAGTAATTGTTAATTGTGTTGATGAATTAGCTGTCGATCAAGACAGTAAACTAATTAATTTTAGAAATGAAGAAATTTCAATTCGATTATATTTTTAAAAAGCTATATAAACACACACAATCTGTGTTTATTTCAATCAATATTTGTATTATGTATAAAGTCAATACACACATAAAGTAGGTGCTTAATTTAAAAACTATGTTTCTAAAAAATGTATTTCGAAGAAAGAAGCTATAAAAATATGTAAACAGAAGCATAAAATGATCATTTCAAACAAGATAACAATAAAGTTAGCACAGGGCAACATATTGTTTTTAAAGGAATTAGGAAATACCATTAATAGAAATGGAAGACATACTTAATGTTGAAGAACCAATAAGTTATGATGCAATCACCAATACAGAAATACGTGTATATGAACCATTCTGAGCAGGACTATATACATTTCCATTGGAAATAAGTATTGCTATATAAAATCATGATATTTACACGTTACCATCGAGACCAAGTGTAAGGTTTAGAGGAACAATTAAAAAGACAGCCGACACAACTAATCCAACAACTACAGGAATAGTGAGAAACAGATTATTTCATTTAATCGACCAATCATAGGATGTTGGAATTACTTCCATGATAAAGCAATATCTCTCAGAAACTGTAAACAATCTTTATACAGGGCTGGGTGGAGCAATGTTAATAATTTCACACTTCAAATAAATGCAGGTGGAAAATACAAAGTTGTTATACCATTAAGTATGGTACTTGGATTTTCTGAGGACTATAAACATGTAATATTAAATGCTAAACAAGAATTAGTTAATATAATCAGTAACACATTTTAATGCTATATACAAGGCTAATAATGAGGAAGGTGTAACATTTGAATTAAACAGTGTCAAAAGGCTAATGCCACATATTTAAATTAACACTCATGAACATGTAAAGTATTTAAAATATATCGAAAACGGGAAGAATGTAGATATTGCATTCAGATCTTGGGTGTATGGGACATTTCCAGGTCTACAAACTTCACAAAAAGTAGTATGGAATGTGAAATCAAGTTTTTCATCTGAGCAACCACAATTTGTCATTATTTGTTTTCAAACAAATCGACAAAGCGATTTAAAAAACTGTTAGATCAGTATTCAATAATTGTGATATGAAAAATATTAAACTGTACCTAAACAGTCAATCTTATCCCCATACCAATTTAAATGCAAATTTTGGAAATAGGGAATTCCTTATTTGCTACTATATGTACTTAAAATTCCAGGAAATGTATTATAACAAAATCAGCTCACCGATCCTAGTACCTGAATCATTTAAAATCAGAGGAACATTATTTGTATTTGATATAAGCAAACATGATGATGCGATTACCAATAGTGTGACTGATTAATGAATTGAAATTATTGCAAATACACCAATTCCAGCAAATATCCAAGCTTATGCAGTGATAATTCAAGATAGATTGGCAAGTTACAATATAGGGGATAAGCTGGTGAAGATAATGACTTGAGTCAGTAGACAAAGAGACACAGTATTAACAACATGTTTTGCAATGTGCAAGGACTTCAATCCCCAGAAAAATTTATAATTTAAGAATTGGCTATTACTGACATGGAAGAACACAATGGTATTCAGCTTCAAACCACCATTCCACTCGAAATATCGGAGTCCTAAATACAAGAAAACAAATAGATGGGCATCAAACATCAACACGGTTTTACCTGGGTAAGTGGGTATATGGAGTATGAGAATATTGAAGAGATTTGCAAACAATACTTAAATAATTGTGAAATATATGTAGGTGGAGTCAACCAAAAATGTATTTTCGAAAGTGTGTGGAATGGTAAAGTAACATATATTCATTAAGAATACAACTGTCCTTCATACAAACAATTGTGTAAATCATACAGATCTAATTCAACATTTTTCTCTGCAGAGGAAAACTCGAAATAAATGCTAAATTGGTCATTGATGACTGACTGGGGTGAAACAGACTATGATTCTCCCCCTGAGTCACCAGTGGATTCTATATAATTGATATGGCATTATTTGGGATGAGTGGAAATTAGTATATAAATGTATTTGGTTTGTGTAAGTCAATACTTTTTAAAGATGGATCAAGATGATATCGAGGTCATGTGCTCATGCAGACAGAAATCAAAGTGTAAATTGATTATTACCAAGTTAATTGCATGCTGGAGTAAACCTTTAAGAAAATGTTTTGGTAAGTAACAGTTTTGCTATTTATGTAAATAGGTTTTTTTTCACTCAATTGTATTTATGCCTCTGGAAACTCTTGTTTGTTTCAATTAAAAAATATATATTAGAAGCTGAAAATTGTAATGTTTTAATATATTCTCCAGATTTGACAAAATGTTCTATGTCCGAATACAACTCTAGCATCAAAGAAATGTATTCATACTTTTACCAGAATGTATAATAATACAAATATTGTCAAAGGGAAAACATGATTTAAACATGTATTTTTTTGTAAACATCTATTGTTATGAAAACATGCTTTGTAGCAAAATAAATGGTTTTAAAATACTTTTTTTTGTGTTTTACTGATTTTATGAATACATTAATTGTAATATTCCCATATTCTGACAATGAAATGTTACATGCATTTAAAAATTAAATCTAAATGTGTTTGCATATAACAAAATAGATTATTTGAAAGTGATTTCATACTTAAACATACATTTCAAATGAATAATGTACTCCAATTGCTTCCTAGAATTTATCTATAAAAAGTTGGAATATTTCAGTTCCATTCTAGACTTGGAACAGTACGGAATCAATGATGGGTTTGCTGTGTCGCTTCTATGGTAAAGAATTTACAGCTCTATGCAGCATGTGTCGACATGAAAGAACAACATGTGGAATGCGAAATTCAAACAAGCAGTTTCAGTGTGATTTCTGTCAGAAGCAGTTGTCTCAAGTCGATAATTTGAAGAGACATCATAGATTTTGCAACACTGTGCCACAATCAACACCTCAGATAGAACCTCACACAGCACCTCAGACAGCACCTCACACAGCACCTCACATAGCACCTCACGCAGCACCTCATGCAGCACCCACACAGCTCCTCAGTTGAGATTTCCTGCCCTACTCACTGAATTTACTTCAAAACATCGCTACCTTAATTCAGGATTGGGAAGTAATTCACTTTCTGGTTTGTCTCAGCTCAATTATAAAAAACTAAAAACAGCTTTTTCAGGTAGACTGACTGATGCGAGGATATGTAATGACCAAACAGATACTAATGTAGACATTCAAAGATTTTTTCAAGGTGTAGGAAGCCTCTGCTAGATTTAACTACATCACCCTGGCCAATAACTCTTAGTGTAAATACATCCTGTAAGTATTTGAAATCCATCACAGTGGAGGAATCCTCTACAGAAACTTTCTACTTTCAAACTCAAGCTCTCCCCAATCTAAATTCCACAGATGTTGGTAACCTTTATAACTCTATCATAGTGCCTTACTTAACAACCAGAATTGAAGAATTTAGTGCTCATAGAAGTGGGTGGACTTTACAACTAATATCAAAAATGAATGTGCATATCTCTCAATACCGCTCATTCACCACTGGTTGGAAGTAAATCAAGTTAATATATATTAGAAGATATGTAAACCAGTACTATTCTATTACTCGCTTCATCCTCATTAGCTCTCAAGACCTCGGTTTCAATATTCGGTAAAAATTCTCTTCACTTGCTCCAATGCACAGATTAAATATTTTTCTGCCATACTACACACTGTATCATAACAAATTCAGCTCAGCCACCTTCAACAAGTGAATAAAGCTTCCATCTACTTCAAGAATGTGTGAGTCATCTAATCTGACAGTTAATGAACCAACGATTCATCTAGAATAAAACCGTTTCACATAATTTGAGAGAATAGCGAGTTTGTCTCCCTGCAACATATCGTCAGCCTCGCCTCCAGATATGAGCTTCACTACATCAAAGTGTGTTGCTTAAATGAATAAAAAGAGTGCTTGAATATGTAATAAATATTTTAAGAAGAAATGTGATTTTTTGTATATGTAAATAAATGTTCTGTTTGTTTGAAAAAATGGAATATAATAAATTGTATTTCAAACTAAAACTTTATTTTATTTAACATCAAGCAGCCTATATATCTTAAAGAAATGAGTTAATCATTGTTTACATAAAATAAAATATATTACTTTATCAATCTATGGTCATAACTTTTACAAAATGTCTGTGAGAGGACTATGTATTTAATCATGGGTGTAACATTTTTTACATATTTATCTTCAACAAGCATATCAGCCTAACAAAAAAAAATTACTTGGTATGTATTCCATGATCAAAATACGAAATTTTCATTCACTCAGTCAAGTGACTCATATTAATTTGTTCGATCATATCAGAAACCAATACTGTTGCGACAGTCGTCTGTCGCCGATCATACTTTTGAATATTCAGTTGGTGGCTAATAAATGCATTCCATGGCCGACTCATTCCCCTTCCTTGTCTTCCTTCAGTTATCACTCCTTTCCTCCCTCCATTCCCCTCCCGAAGCTGTTTATATAAGCCCCTGCAATTCCCCTCCCTGTCTTCTTAAGTAACTTGGGTTTGGTGAGCAAGGAACTGATGTGAACTCTCCTTCGACAATCGGGCTAGCCATAATTCTACACACGACATCGCTTCTAATATCCTAAGACATCATGTCGGGCGAAAAGGTTGTCATTGGGCTATAAAATTAATTGTATATGCACTTGTGAAATAAATTTTTGTCATTTAAATTCCAGCACTTAAGTGAAGTCAGATGCCTATTTGTATTTCATACTTGTACGATAATCTTGACTTTTTGATTCATGAGTATGTTTAAAAATATAAGCTTGAGAGAGTATGTTCATGTAAGCTTGGATGGTGTTTAATAGAAATGTTTTAGAGTCCGCTTAAGAATGATTTTTACTATCTATTTTAATGGCGATCTTTTAAAAAATGTCAGAATTATTTGGTGACCCCGTCTCATTGTGAACGATTTAAATGGAGTTCAGTGAGCAACTTTTGCCACTTGAATACAATTATATATTTTAAAGCTGTGGTTGATCACTCATAGTTTTATAAGAAGTGGGATCATTGTCAGGGTGTATGTTTATTTGACTGAATATCCATATGGTATTGCGGATTCGTATCAAGCCAGCTGTGACTGCATTAAATATGAAATATGGAATTGCTTAAATGTGCATTTATAAAACATATTTAGCTTTTGGAAAATATTTATTTTTCTATTTATATTTTTATTCTGGTAATAGATAAATGTTTCAGAATTCTTTTGCTTCATCTACAGAACATTTGTGAATCTAGATAATATCAAATGGAGGCATATGATATTTAAAGTTGCTGAAGTAGTTAAAAAATTTTTTGCCTAATAGGTATAAATTGTGTGTACCTGAAAATAAATCAGAGGCTTGAAAATATCTAAGTATATTTTTAATACATAAATGTTTCGCTTGTTTTATGATATCCATTCTTATTCATGGTGTGTACAGTATGTGAATAAGGAACCAAATGCAATAAAATGTATTGTGACATTGAATTGTGAGATTTGATACATACTTATTACCGTTTGCCTGTTGTTTACGACACACTGTTATATATTATATTCCCGCGAATGGATTTCACAGCAAAATTGTTAATATTTAACACACTAAAGACTTGCGTAAACAAAGAATCATTCATAGCGCAAGAGAGTCTTTCCCATAGCACGCTAAACCATGACGAGGTGCTTTTTTCTTTTTACGAAACATGGTGGAAACGTGCTCGTAGAAAGTCTAATGGGTAGAGTCAGGTAGGTAAATGATAGGTAGGTGGATGTCGAGACCCATGAGTAACGAATAGTGTTCGCATGGCAGTGGCAAGGGAGTTGCATCGAGACGTGAATGTATGGCTTTGAGAGGGAGGGATGTTCTTGGCGAAGCAAAGCTGTCGGAACTGCGTGAAATGAGTCGTGGGAGAACAACGGACTCATGGAAGGAGACAATGTGCGAAAGAGGCGAGTCGATGATGAACAGTGGGGTGAGGGAAGCATTGTCCAACTTCCCAGTGACATTTCAGGTCGAAAGGCGAGTTCGTAAATTTTTTACTGCTTCCTGACACAGTCCGCTCCCCACTGCACTGACAACGTTCCCGCTTAGGAGAGTGTGGGAAGCCTTGTGCAGGGCTAACAGCGGCAGTCACTGAACACAAGTCTCGTCCTTCCCCTTCACGTTGACCAGGCCTAACAAAATGGTATGCCTTTCTTGCTCTGGATGTTAAAATACAAGCCAATATACGGAAATGTGTGTGGAGGGAATGTGTATTTCTGTGGAGAGGGTTCTGTGGGGGAGAGGATGAGTTTTTCTGCCTGCGTGTTTACCTGGGAGTTTAAAAATGTTTATATATAGAGGTTTAACCTTTACACCCCTCTAGTGTTTGACTTCAGTGTCCATGGAACGTATAACTATTTTTAAATGTCCCAATTCTACGACAAGTATTTCGCAGGAATGTCTACTCAAGCCTTTGAAAGGGAACTTATGGAGTATGACTAGTCGCTTATTGATGCTGCTCTGCTAACTCCATTGGTGGAGCAAGAGTTGTCACTAGCGATACCGTCGCCAACATCTCCAGAGCCTCCGAGGACGGTCTTGGCGCCTCCAGCGATGAAGACACCTACACCTCCAGTAATGACGATCCCATTGCCTTCATCGCCATCTCCTGCAACACCGGCACTTCCAGCACTTCCAAGGACGGTCTTGGCGCCTCCAGTGATAACGAAACCAGCGCTTCCACTGATGACGACATCGGCGCTTCCAGTGCCTCCAACACCATCTTCTCCAGCACCGGCACTTCCAGAGATGACGATTCTGGTGCATCCAGCGATGACAATATCAGTGCCTCCTGCAATGACATCAGCCTCTCCAGTGATGACATCAGCACCTCTAGCGATGATGATATCAGCACCTCCAGTTATGATAACATCGGCACTTCCAGCACCTTCAACACCATATCCTACGACACTGGCGCTTCCAGCGATGACAATCCCAGTGTCTGCAGCACCATCTCCGAAGATGGACTTTGCCCCCCCCCCCCCCAACACCTTCAACACCTCTAACGACCTTAGCTCACAGTTCAAGGTATGATGAAGTTCTTGATTTGTGACTTCCGAAATCCGAACACGAATATATTGAGAACAAGAGCAAATGTTGTGAGCTATTAGAGTTGAGCTGTAGAAACTTAACTCTTCCTAAACCATCATTATTTTCTGAGCTTGCTGAATATTTAAACCTTTTCAATTATGTGCCATCACCACCTCCACCAGCCTTCACAGAATCTCTGCCGATAATCTGTTACAGCCCTGTCACTCCTCTCATTCGAAACCCTTCTCCTCCTGTCCCGAAAAGACAAGGTTTATCTTTAATTCCAAAGTTTAATGACAATTGAAAGGTTTTTTTCTAGAGAAGACTTAACTATGTCCCTTTTTCTTTGAAGAACAATTTTAAAATTTGTGAAGTTGTAAATATTTTTGATAGTTAGTGAAAAGTTGTTTAAATATTTGTAAATCTTTGTGTTTTTAAGCACGATTTTTTGAACAAATTAGAATTTAATGTTGAATGAAATAATCTGACTTGTTAAATAGTAGTTCGATTTCCTTTTGTCGCATTTTAAAATGTTTTTTTTTTAAGTTTGAGTAGTTTTTGGGTGAGTTGCAATGATTTTTACACAAACAAGAATGGAAATGGAAGTATGGAAATGAATGAACTCTGAAAAGTAATCGAATGAGAGAGAATATTGAGAAACTCTCGTGAATGAAGGGGGAGTTTGTCTGTTTTTCAAGTTCAGCAGGCCTTTCAATGGTGGGACAGGGGGCAAAGTTGTTGGAAGAGAAATTGGGATGTGACAACTCCAGGTAAACTGACTCTTGCCCCGCAGAGCAATGTTAAGGAATGACGAGCTCCACATCACTAGCTGACAATGACTTTGTCTAATAAAAAGCAAAATATTAACTTTAACAAGTTTCCAAGGAAATACAACTCGATTAAAAACTTATGATTTTTACTTTAACATATGAAAGAAAAAATTACTATAGATGTGAAGAGATATTATTTTGCAAATATATGCTGAAATGGATGGTATACACAATGTCTGTATAATGCAACGAAATGGGGTAAAATAAATTTTACACATAATTATTTAAAAAATGAAACTGTTTCTAAACAAAACTTTGAGAAAAGTCTCTGAAACTGTTTTACGGTGTAAACTAACATTAAGGTTATAACATGAAATTGAAAGGGTTGTGGAAATAGGAGAATATTGAGAAATCCTATGAAAAATATGTTGATTGTCTGGTGAGGGGTAAACCGCAACACCGAACACTTTGGCTGTTCGAGACGTATTTTAAATACCAGTTTTCAATACTTTTACCATATATAACAAATATGTGTGCATATTTTTGTAATGCCTTTATAGATTTGTTAATGATAATTTGCATAATACTTAGTAAACATATCTCTGTTTTACTAAATGAAATCCATTGTATTTGTCTGTGGAGAACTAATATTCATTACTATATTTCTTGGAGTGAAATTTTAGAATGTAGGATTTACAACTACAGGTTTGAAACGTACGTGATTCCGTATAGTTGTCAGTAAGGAAGACAGATTTTTTGGATTATATACACTTTATAATTTTCTTGATACTATATTTAAACTACATTTTTAACATAATGTTACAAGAACATCAGTTAAGTTCGTAGCTTTTTTAATAACAACTTGTAGATTACACTTCATTAAATATGATAATGGAGTTTTGTAATTCCTTTTATATTTTACTCTGGTTGTGATGTTTGAAAGTTACTCGGGTGGAAGGCTTGTCTCGACAGGCGAGGAGCTAACTCGCCCTATCGACTCATCCAGCTGTCTTGAGACGTGAAAAATTGAATCGACTCCTTTGGCAATGTCGACAGCACGGTCGGAGAGGTGACTCTCTCATTCTGCTTGGTCCTCTGAGAGTTTAGTTACAAGCGAATAGTCTATCTGGCTGCAAGGCCTGGAGCATTGAAACCGATTCATATACAACACATTACTTTTTTCTCTGGCGTGTTCGGATAATTATTAGATTTTTTTTATTTAATTGAAACATTATTATTAATCTACATTCGATGGGGCTTTTCGCAGTAGGCTTTCGCAATAGGCGAGTGTTATGATGGTCGTATGAGCTAACGAAAGAGACATTAGTGAAATGATTATACTTAAGGGTTTTTAAAAAAAGATGTTTGGGTGATCATTCATTTTTTTAAGGCATTCCCTGATGCTTTTTATAAAAAAAACCTATGAGAGTGAGCTATGTGTGTTTGTGTAACTTCGTGTGTGTGTGTGTGTCAGTGTGGGAGGGGATATTTGTCAGGGGGTCTGGAGTAATGGTGAGTTGTTATTTTGATTGTGTATCATGTGTTTTTATTGATTTGTAAAGTGTGAATTTATTACACCTGGCTTTGTGGACGATAAGTGAGTTGTAATTTTGAACATGTTTAATTCGTTTGGTGTGATTAACCCTTGTTTCGTGTCATTTATTTGGGTGTTTGAAATATTGTTAAATATTCTTCATATTTCGTTACAATATTTATATAAACTTTGTGTTCTGTTCTGTTCTCTACTTAAGTTGTTTTAATGAATCTGTGACGTGTTTTGGTAATCGCATAATTAAAGTAATTTTTAATATCTCGTTTTTATATTAATTCGATTTAATGTTGCATGTGGTAATCGCATACTTAAAATAACTTTTTTTATGATTTGTACTTATTTCAGTTGGCTAATGGAACGTAAGTCGTAATGGGCCAGAATGCTCCCGCATGCTCTCGCTCCTTCCACACCTCTCTTGCCTAGTGGGCCAGAATGCCTCCCGCATATTCTCGCTCCATCCACACCTCATTCGCCTAGTGGGCCAAAATGGCCCTGCTGGCTCTCGCTCTATCCACACCTCACTCGCTTAGTGGGCCTGAGACCACATCGTTGCTGCTTCGCCAAAATTACCCTTTCAACAATAATGAAAATATATAAAACAATAAAAAAAATTGAAGAATTCTTTAATTAATTTGGTTAATTACACTATTTAATTATTCAATTTATCAGCTATTAATCGACTAATCCATTAGCAACTATTCGACTATACGATTAATCGATATGCATGCGCATTTCTATTAATCGAACAATCGATTATCCGCTCCATCAACATGTCATTCTACAAGTGGGTCAGAATGGCCTCGCTCCCTTTACTTGTATGCGCCTTACACATAAAACAATAGCTTAGTTACAAAAAAGTACATTTTTGGTTTTATTAAAAACAAAAGAGAAATAACTGTATTCCCAAACCAGGAAATTCTGAATTACCCTGAAACTGATGCTAAAAAACGTACCCTTCAAAATAACTTTTTGAAAACTTAGTTTTGCATGACAGAAAAGTACATATGATTTAAATATCCAGATATTCGCCAGAAAATCATTGAATAATTGCAAGATAAGTGATAACGAAATGAAATGCGTAGCTATACAAATAATGTATTCAACATGCGTACAAAATACGTTGTGCAGCGTTATTTTGCTATGCTCACGGTTCATTTTCAACGGCGTTAGAAAGATGTTGTCGTACCCGTAAAGTATGTGAGGCAAATAGTGACTCATTCTCTCCTCGATAGATAATTTTTTAAAACGCCACTGGAGTCTGCCAACAGTAGATGGGCCGTGTTTAGCTCTTTTACAAAAAGGCGGGGCGGTATCTTTCATAGTTAAGATCGATTAACATTGAAATTAACATGACTGCTTTTTTTGCCGTTGCGTTAACGTAAAGTCATACCTCTATTAACATTGGAGTTAAGAATGGCTCTTCGATGATTTATAATTCAGTTGTACTGAATACATTGTATCTGGAATATAAAAATTACGCTAATATAATGATAACATTGAATATTTGAAATTAAATGCGTATTTGAACAGTTGTAATTATATTTCAAACATAGTCCTCTGCACTTTAATACTTACCACATTTCTCGCATAAATTGACGCCAACTTGCACCCAAATATTTTCTTCAATCCCAAGTTTCCTCAAATCATTAATTCGTTTATAATTTCAACACACACAAAGGAAACTGCTGACTTCTAAGTCTGTTGCATTAGTGGCACAATATACAATAAACAATCCGGTCGGAAGTTGTTATGAATAAAAATGGATACAGAAAAACAAAATAAAGAAATTTAAGTCTTGAATAGGTTATGTTAGCATGTTAAAGGTTGTTCACGGTAAAATGAGCACTTTTGAAAGCCCTGCTTACGATCTACTTTTATGCACTTTGTGTGTTCTTCCGCCATATACAAAATTAACATTGTTATGGGCCTTATCACTTTATTCATACGTCGGCAAAACTGTGAAATTATTAAGAAAGTAATTTTTTTTTAATATGCTAATTTTTACACTTCGATGCATTAGAAGACACCATAAAGGGAATTAAATAACTTAAGTTATCAGAAACGGTTACCTAACATTTTTAATCCGGCGTTAAGATGTGAAACTACTTTCCCTTTATCGTTACCATCTTTACCGGACGAATGTCTCTCAGTGTTACCGTTAAAATATATGCAGGCAAGGGCAGTGATTTTTTCAAAGGTTCACTTCAAAAGTGCTCACTTTATCGTGAACAACCTTTAGCTTTCTTTCCTTAATAGCTTTCCTAGGCATTTATTTTTAATCGTTGTTTATAAACTCCTCCGTTATTGTGTCTTTTGGTTAACCCGCTGAATGAGTGGCTTAACTCATCATAATACCATTTCAGTAAACTAGAACATACTCCCTTACCGATGATACGAACCCAGAAGCCATCTCACCTCTCTGTTAGTTGGTGGACAACCTTCAACTTCACATGAGTTGGGTTCCAAAGCATTCAGCAATACAAGCATAATCGTCATAAATGTATCTTTCCTGCGGCCTCAGAAGTAAAACGGAGAGGCCAGACTGTCAAGATGCTGTGTCACCTCCAACATCTTCTTTTCTGATGGAACATCCACAACTATAGCGGTACGACCTTATAAATTTCACTCAGGTGAACCAGCAAATGAAGAGCAAAGAAATTGTTGGTTTGGCGGATAACTTGGCATGTTATAAAATCTGCAGCAATTCTTCTTAGTGTCGTTTGCGTCAGAAGTGAGCAACATGTGCCAGTTTTGCGCGAAGACACCCTGATGCGTGAGCTGCAGAACTGGTCTGTGAACGAATGAGGGTAGGTCAAGGACAAACCAGTCAAGGCTGCCCTCGTCGATGAAGAAAATAAGGAAGCACTCGTACACCACCAGTTCAATAAAAAAAAAAACACACTTTTCTTTGAATCTTTATTTTTATTCCTCTCGGGAAATCGCATTTTTTTTTCTTAAATAGTATCCTGTAGCGCGACATTCGGAGTCGGAGATCGAAAAGACCCTTTCTGCCTCCCCCCCCCCCCTTTTTTTTCACGCCATTTCAATACTCATTATCAACTATGTCCTTCAGCTGTCAGAATATGCACTCAGTGCATTTTTTCAAGACTTTTTTTTTTGTTCTGCCATGTCGATGTTTTATTACCGCCAAGCGGTGAACATTTCACAAATAATATACCATCTTTGAAAACAACAAATGTGCATATTGTAGTAATTTGAAACCTGCAGAAACTTTAAGATATGTGAAGTGATTTTTATACTTTCCATATTTAAAAAACTGCAGTCTGACTTCACTCCACTTTCTAAATCTAAAGCTAGAAGATCGTTGTTCCACTCATTAGTCTAATGCTGTTGATACTCCACACTCCAAATGTTTCCTCAAATAATACACTAAAGCCAGTAAATTTCATTAGAATTTAAAACTAATATAGCGATACGTATTTATAAAACAGTCTAATTAAAAAAATGTGTAGATTTTCTTAGAAACATATTACTAACACAAAGCCGTTATAAAGACTTGCTTTTTTTCCACACTTTCCTTCAGCAATGTAGTAGCATGACTTGTGTTTGCCCAAATACGCCAGAGGAGCTTATCTGAGATCGTGAGAAACGGAGGTATTAATAAAAACTAAATAATTAAATTTGATTTTAATTTATTCACGCAGCTATTATTTACAGCATTAATCGATCTATCTCCAATATTACTCTTTTCATTTGTCAGTGAGCGCAATATTTAAGGTATATTTCAACACTAATTAACGCCCTTCTTAATGCCTCTGTTTGGTTATAGTCAATTAACTCATACGCATCATTAACACTGTGACAGTTTGTGACAACACACATAGGACGAGGTCTTTGAATCAGTGTCTCCTCAAAGACGATGGAAATAATGAAAAGACCCTAGATCCCCCAAATGATATTCAAAAGGGTTTGGATTGGTTCCAGTAAAAGGTTATTCTATATCAATTTACTTTCTTTATATTGACTCAATTCATTTTACAAAATGTCTTTCCCCCAAGCTGTATAATAAAAGATTATTATCAACAATAGAACTCTGTATAAAAATATATTCCTTCTCCACAAATTACATTTTAAATTTGATTACATGATACTCGACTTAAAATGGCAGCAAGCCCCTCCCCCCTTTAAAAAAAACCCAGGGGACAGCAGTTCCTCCCTACATTTAAACCCAGTCCTGTTTCCCTGATCCTGGGTGAGACCAAGTATATATATACTTTTTTGAAAAACATCTAGAAGGTTACAAAATATTCTTCGTTCGTCTTCGTCCGGAAGTGCTCCCTGGTGGTACGTGACTGTCTGGCTGACGTCACGTGGTCAAGGAGACGAGCGGGATAGGGGTAGTGCAATGCAAGTGTTCGCCGGCGGCTGCGCAGCCCGCAGCATGCAGATGCCGAGCAGAAGTCAGGCCAGGTGGAAGTGAGGCGAGGTGGTCCGTCAAACGTTCCCCGACGCGCCAAAGGTAAGCCGTACCATACGGCCAACACTTATAACAAACTTCATTTTAAGTTTTCGTAGGTTTGAACTTCCATCGATGTGCAGGGATAGCTATCACAACACGCATCCCGTTTGCCTGGTGCCATCATTTGTAATGTCTTTTACTCACGCATCCAGTACAATAGTCCAGCTTGCCAGTCGCGTTACCTGCTGCGCTGATGCTCGCACACGCAGATTTACCTCCCGCTGGTAGCTTCTCTCGCCGCTCGTTTCGCTAGTCGTCTATCGCTAAAACTCCAGCCACTAATCAACTACTCTGCTCGGAGGCCCGCAGCACTTTTATACCCGCCGACCCGGGGGGGGGGGGGGACAGTAGATAAGGCTTACAATTGCGTTATTTGAAGTAAGTGCCTGTGGAAACACCAACATAGACATTTTATCACTAGAATGAATGCTTTTATGGAACAGATCGGTTTTGAGTCAAAACTGTGAGTGTTTACTGTCTCAAACATATTGATTTGAGCTACATATATTTCAGGTGCTGATTTAGTTACTTACTAAAAGACTAGAAATATTGAATCCGTTTTTTTAACTGCTTGTGTAAGATTTATTCTATTCTGTTGGTAACATTTGGAGGTAATGTAAATATTTCAAAGACAGAGCTAACACAAACAGCACAGGTATATATTTAATTATTGCCGAAAACAGAATTTGGCAAATAAATGGCGTTAGTCAAGTAGGTTCTAATTAAGCAATTTTAAAACTTCGTTCTAGAACATCTCAAGAATAATGCAAAGCTGTAAACCTACTGTAAGTGTTACTCGGCAATAGCCTAAAAAAGAAATTGTAAATAAGTTATTTCATTAAACACAACATGATTATTAACTACTTCAATGAAGGGTGTTTATCACAAAATAATCATTAAAAACTATTATTTTTGTTTTAATATACTATGTGATTATTTTTCGTAACGCGTGTCTGCTGTTGGTATTAATCCAGGCACCTACCACCCACCCACCACCCCTGAAAAAGACTTCAAAATAAGAAGATCGTTACAACATGGAATGCTCTTGTCTCCTTACTTGCTCTGTGTGCTGGTCGTGACCAGGAAAGTTAGACGCACCTCGAGTCACGCTGAGAAAAACAAGGGCAGCAAACTACCAGAAAATTCTTCAGATAAACACGGAAATTAAATCAGCTGAATATCAGAAGCGCAAGCCGCAAAACAAAATATCGCAGGGCCACGCGCGGCGACAAGCTGCCCACAAGAAGATACGCGCGCATTTGATTATCGCTCGCCAGACCTTCCAAACATCCCTTGTGACTCGCCGCCGCTATCATGTAACTACTCTGTCCTTCACTTCCTCTCTCTCTCTCTCTCTTTCTTTCTCTCAACAGAAGACGGCTAATGAGGACTATTAGACGAGCAATAGCAGACATGGTAGACGAAGACGACTTTACATCTTGGTCTACTTCGGCTCACTCGATAGAGGACGTGTCTCCACAAGCACAAGAGCAGTTCATTTATACAAACACTGAGTAAAACTATGGCGTGAAAACACATATTCCCGTGTATTCGTTGTGATTATGAAATTTATATTTCTCTATGAAGGAGTATAAAATTTATTTAAAAAGTGCCTTCATATAGTCTTCTTTCAGTAGTGCGAACAAACAACTACTCACAAACCTCCTTCACTATTCTACCAATTGTGCAGACAGCTGTAGGAATCACCTGCAACATTAAGGCAATATAGTTATTCATACATGTAGGTGCATACCCTGCAGCACATTACATTTTTCTTAAATTGACTGCTTTTTCATACCTGATGTCAGAAACCGTAGTGTAACCACAATGCGGTCGTTGACGCTTATGGCATTTCTTATTGTAGTGTCTTGTTTGGTTAGCGTAGCTTCAAGCTTTTGGATTAAATATTCAATGTCTTCGTGAAGTAATGTGTTACAAACTCCTAATTTATTTCGTCTCTTGTTCCATTCTCTTACACAGCAACTTCGTATTATCTTCCTCCGTTTCCACCTTTTCTTTTCAAGAAGTATCACTATCAGTGCTGCAGCGACTTTCCGCTTTCGAGTTGGAGACATGACTGGCGGTCAGTACTGTCTGAGAGTCGACTAGCGAGAGTAAATACTCAGTGTGGACACGTCTCTGCGAGTTACTCGCGATAGTTGTATCAACTCTCGAGAGTACTTACTCTCACCGTGGACACGTAGCTTAAGCAGGAAGCACTAACATTATGTACAGGGTGAGTCGTTTAAAAGAGGCCCCGTGGGACATATTTGTAACGGAGCGAGGGAATGAGGAAATACAGTCCAGTGTGACAACAAAATACCTGGAGTAGGTGCTGGAAGTGGCCACCATTGACCTCGAGGCAGGTGTGCAGACGACACCAAAAGTTGTGATGACACGACACACCAGACACCGAGTTTCTGAGGATGCTGTGGAGCTTCCGTGAACACGTGTGGATTGTTACCTGGCCAATGGTGCATATTCTGGGAGTTTACGTACCCTGACAGATGGAACCATGCTTCATCGGAAAAGAATACGTATCCATCCTGCAACACTTCCGGAGCAATACTGGACAGAGACAACTCACAGAACTGCACTCGAGCTGCCTTGTCCACAGCCAGCAACTGATGCACCACAGTAAATTTGCACACGTGCAAGTGCAGGTCCTGCTTCAGGATCCGCATTCATGTTGTCACACTGATCTGTATTTCCTCATTCCCTCGCTCCGTAACACACATGTCCCTCGGGGACTCTTTTAAAGGACTCGTCCTTTATACGGCAGTGGAGATTATCATGTCACCGAACGATAACACGAAATTTACAGGTCTCCTTACCTATGAGGTTACAAGCAGTACTGTCAAACATACGATGATTCTCGTATATGTACGAGTATCAAGGGTCTATTACAATGTCCGACAAAAAAATTATCTCGTACACTTTTTATGAGAATGGGAATCTACTGTGTTATCAAGAAACGCCAAAACTAATTAATCTAGTATATTTTAACAAAACTGCTTGTTCGACTATAGATAAACTTTTTTATACTTCCTTTAGCAGATGTAGCAATTAAGCACCTCCTAACAATTTTTTTTAATTAACCAGCTGACATAACAAAAATTTTGCACTTATTTTACTTTCCTTAATTAATAAAGACGTCTGGAGGTAACTTTCCAGCTACTCTGTTGTCAAAGGTAGGTAAAGACTGTTCACAATAAAGTAAGCACTTTTGAAATGAACCTTAGAAAAAAGTCACTGCCCCTGCCTGCATATATTTTAATGGGTTCACTGAGTGACATTCGCACAGTGGAGTTGGTAACGATGGAGGGAAAGTGGTTCCATATCTTAACTCGAATAAAATGTGTTAGGTAACCATTTGCAATAAATCGAAATGTGACTTTCGCTTTCTGTGTTTTTAATGCACCAAAGTGTAGAAATGAGCGGTTATGTAAAATATTTACTTTCCGCGTAGTTTTACAGTTTCACTTTACCGACGCATGAATAAAGTGATGAGGCCCATGGCAATGTTAATTTTACATAAGGCGGAAGAATACGCAACGTGCATACAAGTAGATCTTAAGGCAGGGCTTTGCTCATTTTACTGTGAACATCCTATACACTGAAGAGAGAAGTGATTTTGAATTTTTCCTGTAACGTTTATTTATGTACAGAAGTTACTTAGATTGCCATTTTATTGATTGAATTTGAGAAGTACATCATTGTGCGGGTGTACCAAAGTTTCTGTTCCTTATTACGAGAACTGAACAATAACATTTTTGGTACCGCAGGCTACAGGTCGGGAACGAACTAACGCCGCAGACATAGTGAGCTAGGTTGTGCGCGCAGCCGTCGAAACCTGGGAGTCATTTCAAGCCTGCACACCGCGAGATGATAGCCGTTATTTGCTAACTGAATTGTTGAGGGAAAATTATTAAAATTTGATGGCTGATAATTGGTGAGCGGTGGACGAGTCTGTTCGGCGACGGTCCAGAAGTGGTAACATTTCGGACTAAGCGGGCCTATATTTCCCGTTCTGATAGCGACAGTTCCAATTGTTTAAGCTTTCGAAAGCGTCTATTATTGATTTAATTTCTTTAGTGGTAGCAATGAAGTGTATTGAGAGGCCTATCATTTTAAAAGTATTAAACAAAGTGCAACGTGTAGTGAAGTCAGTTGTGCAGAAGAACTGAAAAATGAAAACGGACATTTGAGCGGGAGAGTTGAAGGTATCGAGGTTCAAGGTCAACGCAAACCGACAGAGTCGTAGGTGACATGCAGACGAAAACAGCTCGATCCGTATTTGTCTAGCAGCTTGCGGTCCACTGGAAAGTTGTAAATCGCGTTATGTTCTGTAACAGATATTTTTTCTTACTGGATAACAGCTTTTTAAGCTTTACAAACAAACCACAATAAAAATTACTTTTAGTGTTATTTAAAACATATTAGATGACAATTTTATTAGTTTTGCTTTAATTACAATAAAAGGTGAACAAATACGTAAATAGCGTTTTTATTGATTTTTTATTTCGATTATTTTTTTTTTAACCAAAACAAATCATTACTTATGATACTGGAGTTGTATGGCTTTTGTATATGTCCATCCCCACCCTTTTTTAAATATCGCACAACTGCCGAGCCCACGGTGTCAGAGCGGTTAGAATGCTCGCCTCCCACCAAAGCAAACCAAGTTCAATCAGCGGCCAGGACACTCCCGGGTTTTCGCAAGTGGGAATCGTGCCGAACTATGCCGCTGCTCGACGCGTTTTCTCGGGGATCTCCCGTTTCCCCCTTGCATTCCATCGCTACTCCATTCTCACCGCGGTTCAGCCTCTCAACTCTCACACGACTGGATAAACCTCGCACGTTTTCTTTTGAAATGTTTAGTTCATCGTGAAACAAACTGTGCATGACGTTGAGTCTCGCAAATTGGTCTCGGGTTTTCTCGGAAGAATGTCCAATTCTGTTTACTTGTTTCTCCCCCCCCCCCCCCTAAAACCGCGTGGCGTCGCTGCAGATCAGATTGCGGCAAGCGCGTCGCGCACTCACGATTAGTGGCCGGACGCTGCTGGAACTGTGTTTCGCAACTCGCGGCCTTGGCGATACGAGTCTCTCTGTCTCCGTCACACTGGGTTGCTCTCCAGCTGCGCTGCTCCAGAACGCACTCCAGTACGGAATACTCGGAGGACAAAATGGAAACCATTTTTTTTACGGTTGTGCGAATATTCGGTATACCGAAACGGAAAACGAAAAACGAAAAATGACAACTTTAATTTTCGTTTCGGTAAGAAACTCGGTTACCGAAAGTTGTAACGAGACAAAAATTCTCAATTTCGATGAATTATCAGGTGTTAAACGAATGTTCATTTAGTGCACAAGCAAAGGAAAATTTTGCCTGTAAATTATCTTGTTCGTTTTCATTAGTTTATAACTGAAATAACTGCATAAAATGAAAATTTAAATATAGGCAAGATCCTCTGTGGTATATAATCCATATCCTAGGTATTTTTGTTTGATTTTGCAACAAATTCGTTATAATGAATAACTTGCTAAAATGTTATGAAATTCATTAATCTCTCGTCAAGGCTAACATATAATGACATTATTTTCCATTTTCGTTTCAGTTTTATGAAAGTTCATTCATAACATATCTTGCGTTTTCGTTTCGTGAGAAAAAAAAGCGTCATATTCGCAAGACCCTACAATTTTTGTTAGACAATCTTGCAGGACTTCTGTCTATCAGCGGTTTCTTCGCTGTATCTCGAAATAAACCTTTAAAAAGTCACCCCGTGTATGACGTACTCTGTTGATTCCTGAATATGTGCGTTTTATACTTGTGTTCGCATAAAAGTACCTTATTTTTGACGAAATTGAACTTTAACTTATACAGAATGTTTGAAAATTCCCGACGTAGTTTCTTCGGACCAGTATTAAAACAAAATCCCTATGCACTTATATCGGGAAACTTATTTTTATATCAATTAATGATATTGAATGTTGCGGCGTACAACGCCTGGAGAACAAGGCTGTGCAAACACGCGTGGAAGACAAGTTGCATTGGTCGTAGGCGCGCGAAACTAAATTATTACATGCAGCGTCGCGCGCCTTCTTTCACTCAGTAGTGGTGCCCAAACCTCAAGAAATAATATTGTTACAATTTCTCTCTCTAGAAATTAAGTAGGATATACCAAGTTCGTTAAGGGAAGGAGGTCTTAATTAGATAAAAGAATAAATTAAAATTTTCTAATTTTATTAAAAATAATTTCAGCAATTAAATCTTCTCAGCTCAACTTCTCACAAGGAATGAATATCACCAACTGCTCACAATTGACACCAATTAATAAAATTTATAATTACGACAGACATCAAAGAAATTTAGTAATTAAATATTAGTCCCAATAGACAGTGTATCAACCGATTCAATTATTTTATAATTCATGCGTCCATATTTAACAGTTCGAATATTTATAATGAAATCAGTATTACACTTCCATTCAGTCCATGTCCCGCCTGTCGCAATCTTCTAGAGTCCTCCAAGCTCCCTCGCGCACAGTAGGCTTCATTCGTCGGTTTCACACCCTCTCATCCATTCAAGGCACGAACACCTCACTCGCCGTCGTCCTGTCGTCGTCCATACTTAACTTCGCTCGCACACACTCGGCCAGGCGGCCTCCATCAAAGACTGCCGGCCGATAGGTTGCGGCAATATATATAGTGTCTTAGGCCGCCACCTAGAATCTTCCCCAACTCGCGTGATGCGTCGCGGAGGACTGAGGCGCCAGTCAGTCTCACCAGAACATTCTTGCGTCATCGCCAAACGCATCGGAAACTCTAGCAGGCGAGAGGAGGTCAATGACGCCAGTAAGTCTCGCCGCTGTCGGCATTCACGGGATTCTAAAAAAAAGGGGGAGAACAGGAAGCCACGAGCGCATCGTTGCAGGAAGAGGGGTGGACGAGATGGGTCTCCTATTAAGACGCGGGGCAACGGAGTATGCGCCAGCTGCAGCACGTAACAACATTTACCTTGAGACGGGTGCCTCAATTTCCTACAAAATTCGCCCCCCCCCCCCTTTTTTTTTCCAAACAAAAAAAAAAACTTCACGTACCTGTTTGACCAAGAAAACCTGCATAAAGACAGCTAGAAGATGTACCGTTTGTGAACATTAAAACCCGAGTGTGAGGAAACATGTATGTATAATATTAAGCTAAGAACACTTTTACCTGAAGTTATAATATGACTAACCTATTTTCCATGCCCATTGCTGACTTCGTGTAGAAAACGTTTCTTGATGACTGGAGAAAACACAACATGGCTTAGCACAGAGCACAGAAAACACACGTCCTTCTTGCATCGTGGACTGCCCGACTATGAAAACGAGAAACTCTGGGGTTTCGCACAGGTGACGCCGTGTGGCGCTGCCATCGCGTAATGGTAGTTTGCAAGCACAGAGCATGCGCCACGTGACGCAATTTCCGCTATGTGACAGTAGTGTTTCAAAAATTAAAAACTGATGGAACCTTCCACGGCCCCTGATTGGACAAGCATTTTGCCGTACCCCGATAGGGGTTATTGTAAGTTCACGTGTATAAATAGTCCGGAGACGGCCTCGGCAGACCAGACATGGACAGTCTGGGGTCTCCAACTAGAAGCTAAATATTTGAACAAGTTAATGCTGTAATTAAATAATCATGACCCATCCGGCCTGAAATATTACTTGATGTCATAATTGTAGGAGACTTAGATCTTGGCACAGTTCAATTGAATTTATGCATCGCCAACAAATCAGCATTTAAAAAATTTGTGATTTTTTTTTGGTATTTGGCGAAAATAATTTGAGAAAAGAAATCATGCAAAGGAGAAAAGGTTTTACCCAAGTTGTTTTAGAATAGGTCTATGTTCGACCTTTTTATGGTTCATTTGTGCCCATTATGGACTTAATGCTAATATAAATGAAAAAAAGGTGAAAATGATCTTTTAATGTTTTCTATATATATATATATATATATATATATATATATATATATATATATATACGCCAATTAATTTTATCAAAGTTTCATTGTACATGGGTTGGACGGCATATTAGAAAAAGTAAAGGTTGCCATATGCACTGGCATGCACTTAATATATTTCTTATTAGTAACTTCAAAAATAGTTAATGTTAAAGTTTGATGATATTAAAATTAGCCACGTGTGGTGTGCATTTATATTGGTAGTTATTATTCTCACTTTTGTCCATGTGGGACACTTTAAAATAGAACATTCTAAATATCTGTGTTTGGTTATGGGCAATTAACTCGTACTCATCATTAACACACGTTCAGTTTATCCGTTTCCACTATCCGTAATGACTTTCACTCGCGCTTCCATTCCAATAGTCCCGCTTGTCAATAGTACTCTTCACTGTGCCGATACTCGCAGTCGCAGATTTACCTCCCGCTGCTTCTCTCGCCGCGAGCTTCGCTCGTCGTCTATCGCTGAAACTCCAGCCACTCATCAACTCAACAACTCATTAAGTCCTCGGCCCGGAGGACCGTCGAACTATTTATATTTTGCTAGTCTTGACCTGGAAAGTTCGACGCACCCCGAGTCATGCGGACAGAATAGATATACGCAGAAACTTTATACAACCGAGGTGAGCAGCGCACGCCGCAAAATGGATTATAGTGTCGGCTCGCTTTCTATAACAGATACGTCAGTTCTTGTTTTATCGCTTGCCTGTCATTCATCCCCTAATTAAAATCTAATTTTTACTGGAATATATTTCAGGGGCCTTAGTAATAGACATAAAATAACAGTGATTCATTATTTATGAATAGCGAATGTCTTCCAACGTGTTATGTCATGGACATCAAGTTGAGTATGTTAGAAATTTATGGATCCTACGAAAAGAAAATTACATAAGTCCTTTACCAGTGTTAGCTGTCGTGATCTACAAACTTAAACAATACAGAACGACACCAACACATATATTCTTAACATTGATTCACCCACTTAACATAAGAATCATTGTTTTTATCTACATACTGGACGAATGCAAATTATGAGAATAATAGTGTCTTAAAAAACATTATCCTGTTATGAAGCAGCATTTGAAAGCAGTACCAAAGAATAAAACATATTTAAGCAACAAAACACAAACATAATTTTATTAAATCACTACCTAAAGTTATTCTGCAGTTGATTTGTAAAACACTAAAGGTTAAAAAAATATACCTTATGGCAGATAAAACAAGTCACTGCATTCACTATGTGTAAATGGCTACTGTTTCGATGACCACCATAATACAGCAGTTGAAACAAATCGTGGGTCTTAGTGATTACCTGTCACAGATGCACAAACAATTTTCAGCAAACTGAACAGAGTAATAAAAGGAAAGAAACTGAGCTACAAATGTATGCCATCTGTATGTTCTGATGCAAAGACGTTGATGACAAAATACTGCATTTTATTGTTTTGCTCACTAATTGAATTTAATACTGGTTGGTTTGTTTTTATCAGAATCTGAAAACAGTTCAATTTTTTAATTATCTGGAACTGTTCCGTTGCGGAGTAAGTTTATATAAGGTAGTTGCTATAATACATCAGAATTCCTTAGTCGTAATGAAAAATTGTACTCAAATTATGGAAACTACCACCTGCCCTGAAATGAAAAATAAAGGGAAAAAATTACTTAAGCTACTGCTAAGTTTTCAATTTTTTTGTAGATACTGAGTTCGTGCATTTTATTACACATGTAATTGTTTAAGTCAGAAAAAACTTAAATATCCCAAGTTAGAGTTTGATTACAATGAGATGAGTGTACCATTTGTGATCATTATTTTAAGCACTGCTTTCTGATGATACATATTTCAATGACACATACGGTGCAGTCCTAAAAATTGCGAAGAAAGCTAAATTTTCTTCAATCCAACCAGGAAAGAGGTATCTTGGCATTTGAATGAAAACAAGCACAATTAACATTTTCCAGAAACAAAATAACGATATATTCTAGATACTCTGGTTCAAGACATTGATCAATGGTTCTGTGAAGAAGCAGCCGTGATTTCCACAGCGGTAGGGGATATGTTTGAAGTGAATATAATACAAAAATATTAAATTGCTATTTTGTCGAAGAATTGTGATTTTTATCCATATAAGATGGAAGGAGGAATAAGAATATTGAGTATAGAGGGCGCCACAACTTAAAGCATGTGACCTAAAAAAAAAATCTTTCTAAACAATTGAGGATGTAACAAATGAATAAAGGTTGAAATAACGGTCTACGAAATGCATGTACACAGTACAATAAGGCTGCTACAGAGTTTATTATCATTCCTGTGACTAGAGCATTTTGTCAACGAAGTTTACCAAATCGGTTCGTGTGGAACGTAAGCATTCATTCATCGAGAAACGACCTGTGACACATTAGTATTAGGTTAGTATTTTCGTATACATGAATTATAACTTCATGTTACACTATGCAATTTCGCTGGCTTGCCCCATTAGAGATTTCTACGCACGCCTATGGCTTGGTAAGCTAAGCTTGGACTTCCAAGTTAAAAGGTAGTGACCGAATGTCGCACGCACCGGGCCGTGTTTCAAGAAATTCAACTCAATTCATCAGCTCGCCAGTGGCGTGCTAACTCCTTTTGGTACCTGGTGCGGACTCCAGGAGTGCCAACCGCCTCCCCAAAAATGCATTGCTTTCATTATTCTTCCCAATTTCAAAATTCATGATTATATATGTAAATAAGAAATATATATATATTTTTATAAACTTATTTTACCATTATGCTAGTTTACTATGGAATAAAATTTTAGTGTATTGTTTTGTAAGAAATTTACAATATATTATACGAATAAAACACGAACAGACTATATGAATAACTGAATCATCCCACCTTTTCTTATGATTTATGAAGAGTCTGTGCTACATATATTAATAGAATACTATATTTTAGGTATAAAATGAATGTTCAGAAATGATCACGATATTATTAATTTTACAAAATGAGGAAAAAATTATTAAAAACGGTGGGTAGTGATTTCATTCTTGAAAACCATTAGGAAAATATAAAAAATTTAAAAAAATTGCGAGCCTTTGCTTTTGCAAACTTGTTGTTTACATCATCAAAATGTATTTGTTGGGCTACTTTGCGTTCAATCGACATTAGAGCAAGACTTGACAATCATGTCTGAGTCATTGTGGAACGAAGGTAATATTTATAAGTTTTAGTTTTGAAAAACTTCTTTCACAAGAAGCTACAGAGACACATGCGATCAAAAAAAAACTTCAATGCTAGTGACAAGTTTGGTACAGATTCCGAAAAGTCAAAATCAGCAATAAACTGTAAAAAAACGCAAAACTGTCCAGTTTTTATATTTTTCTTTTGTGACTTCAGCTTCTTGTAGGTGTCTCCTCAGTCGACCAAAATCAGTTACAATTGCTTCAATAAATGTTGATAATTCGTCAAATGTTTGGAGAAGGTTTAAAAGTAATTCTTCAATTTTTTTCCTTTGATGCATTAGTCAAATCGTAGTTTGAGAACATCTATCTAATTCTGTGTGGAATCGATCTTTACATTCAAACATGGCCCTTTTAAGCTCTTCTTGCAGAGCTAGGCCAACATCGACAAATTTTTCTCCTAGCATACTGTTTTTATATTTTACTCTTCCTTTTCTCTCTATGGGAACTTCCATTCTGCCACACATATCAGTTGCATACACGAGTGCATTCTCCAATGTGTCATTTCGATTTTCCTCCAAAAAGCGTTTTAATGATTTCATTTGTGTTACACATTTGTTCAAGCCAATCCCAGCTATTTGAAGGTACTTTGTTGTATGATTAACCTCGCCCAACACTTTGTTCCAAAAGTAAAGGTCTTAGGAAAGTGAAATTACACACGGCAGGGAACAAGACTTGAGCTGAACCTCTTGTGTCAATATTTTCTTCTGGACTACAGAGTGCCTTGATAGCTTCAACAATCTAATCAACATTAGCCATCATGGTTTTTACAGCATAATGGTGAGCATTCCATCGTGTCTCATAAGATCTTTTCACTGAAATTCCTGAGATTTTCGACAGAACATCCCAACGAAGAGTCGATGCTGAGAAAAATGTGTAAACACTTTCCAGAGTCCCAAAAAAAATGTAACACGAGAATGCTACAGTCCGAAACGAATGAACACCAAAAGGTTTAGCGAATGATTAGCACTTGGCACAAACAAAGCTTTAAGGGTTAACTTCACAGATTCTTTTCTGAACTCCTGTGTGGATCCCTGACATCGTAGAAGTGTTATCATAACCTTGGCTACGATACATGTCAAGCCCATCCTTCTCCAGGTTTCTTAAGACCTCAATTGTAATGGCGTCTACCTTTTTTTCCAGCAACCGGGGAAAATCCTAAGAATCCCGTACCCCGATCTTTCCAGAATCGATATGGACATACCTAATAATCTCACACATTTGATCTCCATGTGAAACATCAGGTGTACTGTCCAAGATAATGCCAAAATATCGAGCCTTTTTGATATCACTTTTTTTTTCGCAGCATTTCCAAGAAGTGTAACGAACTCATTTTGGATTATTGATGATAAATAGGAAGTTACAGTTTTCCTACAAGGAACTGCTTGGTGAACACGAACATGTTCTTTTAAGACAGGGTCATATCTTGAGAGCAATTCAATCATTTCCAGGAAGTTTCCCTTATTGCCATAATACCAAACTATTGCGTTTGGAACTGCCTGCTATATGCTATATTCAATGGGCGGGAAGGGAGGCGGGAGAACCCCGAGAAAACCCACAGTTTAAAGGAAACATCTTTTACGTTTCCAACGTTTATTTTATTTTTATTTATTTAATAAACCAATTTTAGATACAAATCTTGAGTACAAGTGCTCAAGGGATGTAGGCGTTGTCAAGAGCTACATGCTTAAAGCATATATTACATATAGTATGCATTACGTTCAGGATTGGGTTCGCGATGGTGGAAGGACTAGCCTAACCACAACATTGTCCACCCCGCCCTCCCTTATCAAGCTTGTTCCTTCTTATTCTTCTAACTCGGCGGAAAAAACGCCCGGCCTTAAATATATTAACCTGCACAGCCAATGAATAGTGACGGCGGATACTACACTGCATTTTATTAAGCTTGTGATGACGGCATTTGAGGAGCTTTTTGGAATTTCCATTTCCCCTCCGTTGCTATGGTCGAACGCGGCAAGGGGAAGACCTCCGATCATCAGGCGGAGAGAGGGGAACATAGCCAGGTGTGCCGAGTTGTTCCCGTTCCGCGAAATACCGGTGGAAGCCCTGCGTCGTCAAGGTGAAGGCGACCGCGGTGCCGCAGGTGGGTCTGGTCTGACGTCGCCGCAATGAGCCAGTCGGCACAGCGCTGTCCTCCGGCGTGGAGCGGTGTTGCCCGCAGTCCCGGTCCACCAGCCCGCCCAGCTCCTTCTGGATAGTGTAGGTCGGTGTCCGGTCGCCTGTCTGTGACTCAGCAGCACGGGAACGATAAGGGCGACACGACCACGCTCATCCAGTACGCCGTCGTCGCTACGTGTACGTCTCTCAACTGGCGTGCAATTTTCTTGTACTCATGTGACATTCAGCGGTGACCCTGGACAGTGTTTACCAAGGTCCAGTGCAGACTATTGTCGTAGTGCGAAAAAGCCGTTTTTAATTATGTTCAACTCCAAAATAATACTTATGTTATGCGCGATATCTTGAGTGTTTCATCGAGGAGTAGTCTTGCGCTGGAAAGAATAGCGCATGTCTTACAGCGCAAAAAGAAATAGTTGTACACACACACTACCCAATTATTTTTTCGTAAAATTGGCAAAATTGTCGGCCTGTGATTTACTTTTCTCGGATTGTTGTGTGTTGGCAGCCAGGAAGCCTGTAAACTCAACTATCGTGGTCGGTGTTAGTTCACGCCGCATAGTCCGTGAACGAGGAGAGAAGTTCGTGGATTAGAGGTGGACGTTATCTGCGGCTAGACTTCCGCGCTGCCCTGATCGGCGATAAGGGTCGCGCCGCCCGGGGCTCCAGATGGTGCTGTGGTGCGCGCGGGACATGTGTTGGCGATGTCTCCCCGGTCCTACGCCCTGGCGTCGGGGACGGAGCCCCGCCTCCAGCAGCCATTCGCCTGGAAGACGCTCGTCGCCGCCGCGCTGCGCTGCATCGCCTCGCTCACAGTGAGTCTCCCTGCCGCCCTTTTAACTAATTTTTTCCCCATTAAAATAACTTATAATAGGCTGTTTACGGTAGACTGGGCACTTTTGGAAGCCCTGCTTTAGATCTATTTTTCTCCTTGTCTTGTATTCTTCTGTGTGATACTTACGTTGCTGTGGGTATCGCGACTTTGTTCATACGTCAGTCCAGTGAAAACGCGAAATCGTTATGAAACTAAAATTATGACTGATATGCCAATTCCTTCTTTAATGTATACAATGTAAAAATAAACATGATTTGCCATAAATTTTAACGTTAACCTAGTAATGCTATGTCAAGACGTTGGACTATAGGCTGTTCACGGTTAAGTGAACACTTTTTAAGACTGTTATAAGTTTTTACTTTCATCCAATTTATATCTTCCTGCTGCTTTTTACTATAAACATTGCAATGTGACAAATAAACACAAATAAACATTTCATCTCTCAAAAGTTAACGCCGAAGGCTGCGATAAGCTATATTACGTGGTTAGTGCCTGTTGGGAGGGCCTTAAAAAGTGTTCACTTTACAGTGAATATCGTATAATTCGCTTAATTCCCTGCCAACGTAATTGGAAGCCTACATGCCTGTTTGCACTTTATCATATGAGACGTTAACGAGCAATGATTTTTTATCCAAAGGTTGATTTTAAACTCAGTTTATCGTGAAAAGCCTGTAAAGGCTGCTCACACGATAAACTGAGCACGTTTGAAAGCCCTGCTTTAGGACGCCGCCTACTTGGAGCTGTTCAGTGCGTTCGCTGCAGGGGAGCAATAAAGGCGAGACTGACACGCGCGTCAAGTGTCCCGTCACTGCTACGCGCAAGGCGCTGAACTTTCGTGCAATGTTTACATCGTGCTGCGAACGCGTATTAGACTTCAAGCGGTGACATCATTATTTGTTGGAGAGTCTGCATGCAGCCAGTTCAGTGCAGGGCTCTATAACGTCCTCAGCTATGGTAGAGGGCTCAGGAATAGCGTTTATAATGTGCATGATGTATTATGAGTATTATTTGTAACTCGTCTCGGAGTGTTTTCTTTTCATGTCGAGTAGGCGACGCCCTTAAGATATTTAAGATATACTTCTGTGCACTTCGTGTATTCTTTCACCATAGGTAAAAATATTGGCATGGACCTGGTCGCTTTATTCATGTGTCGGTAAAGAGAAGAGAGAAGAAGTTAATACAAATTACCGAATTAATACTTCCACTCTCGTGTATTAAAATACGGAACAGCAAAAGAAATCTTTTCAGTAATCACAAATGTTTACCTAATACTTAAAATTCAACTTTGAGAAATGCAATTACTTTTCCGCCATCGTTGCCAGCTTTACTACTGGAAGAGGCAGTTACATTTTTGATATGTTGATCTAAAATGTGCTCAATTCACCGTGAACTGATTTACAGAAGACGTCGGAGGTGCGAGGTAGGACAGGTACATACAGTTAAAGGCTGTTCACGATAAAGTGAGCACTTTCGAAATCAACCTTAAAAAATGTTACTGCCCCTGCCTGAATACATTTTAACGGGCGCACTGAGTGACATTGGCCTAGTGAAGTTGGTAACGGTGGAGGGAAAGTAGTTCCATATCTTAACGTCGAATAAATAGTGTTAGGTAACCATTTATAATAACTTAAATTCATTTTTGCTTTCTGTTTAAAAGCCTCTAGGGTTGTGTGTAAAAATAAGCGGATTTGTAAAATATTTACTCTTCTAATACTTTCACACTTTCATTTGACCGACGCATGAATAAAGTGATGAGTCCCATCGCAATGTTAATTTTACATAAGGCTGGAGAATACACAACTTGCATACAAGTAGTTCTTAAGCAGGGCTTTCGAAAGTGCTCGTTACCGTGAACAGCCTGTTAGTGTGCGTCAGGTCTGGGCCTAATATTCCTAGCCATGCAAGAAGTGTACTAACAATAGAAAGTAGGCTTCACGACATTATTCGAGTTGAACAAACATGACCGCAATTTCTGCCTCCATTTTTTTTTTGGTGGAGTGTGAGTGCGTGTTATCGTCTAAGGACCTGCATTGGCTAGACTTGGAAATGATGCAAGGGAAGCAGCATGTCTTCATAGCTACTCTTAGAGCTCGTGACATTGTTTTGTATGTACGTTCCTGCCGGGCACAAACAATCAGTGTGTGTTGCTATGCCAGAAATATTATTCCTGGGGGAACTCTTTCCTCTATAATGTATCATAGCGCACTGTTACTAGCATTCTGTTACATTCAATGGAAATCTATCAATTTTGTACAGTGTTCGCCAAGCGCTGCTGCCTTTCATACGCGCCCACGCCTCGCCATTGGGGTTTTGCCACAATTGTGCTTATCCCTCTGACCTAATTATTGTGCTGTCGATGTAGCATTAGACTGGTCCGTGTGTCCTGTGACGTCAGATGCCCAAGGGTCCAGTCTGGTTGTGCAGTGCTGTCTGGATGGGGCTGGTTGAACGTTAGCTTCTAAGGCCAACAACACCGTCTGAATTACCAATACCGTAAAGGTTCGTTTACACGGCGATAGTAATTATCGATAGTTCCTATCGCTAGAGCTACTATCGCCGTGTAAACTGCAAGATAGTTACTGTCGCACCGTTGCGATAGCACTATCGCGATATCAGCTCGAGCTAGATAGTTGATAAGTAACTTTCGTGACAGAACATACAACTATCGTAGTGTAAACCGTGTAACATCACTATCGTGATAGTGCGGGGTCACTTTGACAGAAACATTGCAGAATTATTTTGATTCTGTTAACATCTGTCGCGGTTCTTACACGTGGCGCATATTATATAGGTATTACACAACAGCATTGACAGCATTTTTACTGTCATATAATAAACCACGGAAACAATATATGTTTACAGGTCATTAATAACCTGTGACAACATTTAACTACTCCAACAAATATCACCCTCTTGACAAAAGTATATAAATGCATGGTCTATCAATGTATTTACTTAAGGTCGGACACGTCTCTTTTGAGGTTAACTATCACAGCATGTCTCGATCGGGTGTGTGTAAACAGGACCTATCGCGGCAGTTATTCACATACTTTAGTGATAGCTACTATCACCATATAAACGCGGCCTTAGATCAATGGGCAAGCGCGATTGACGTAAACTCATGAACTACTGTACGTTTGGAGTAAAACTTCGCGCAACAATGAACTCGGACTGGAGTGAAGACGGAGCGATCATGGAACGAAAGTCGCGTTTTAGTTATCAATTATCAGTCCGGATTAAGATTTCAACAAGAGCGAAGATGAAGTGAACACTGACTAAGAGCTATGCAGTGACATCTTTCGGCAACTCTGTGAACTAGAAAAGAAACAATACTCGAATAATAAATAGACGATGGTTTGTTTGTTTTTGTTCCAGAGTTATTTTGAAGGAAGCATTTCTTTTCTACTCTTGCCATATGAGAAAATATCTCTCCCTTCTAATATTTCTTTGGCATAATATAATTTTAATGTTTGTTTCTTCAACATTGCGCGTGAAAAACTTTGGACTTTCGGTCCAAAAATGTCTCATTTCCTTTTTTTACATTATCGCCATTGCAGCTTAGAATAAGCTTATTTTTTGTTTGCATGTTCTTGAGTACAGCTCTTGCCATATATCTTCTCCTTGAATGCATTGGTAAATTCAGTAGTTACCATTTTTAGAATTTCCCAAAAAATCTATCAAACTAAGAGTGAGGCTACAAGAACTTGTAATCCTAATCGGTTTTAATAACTCTCTGAGCAAAATAGTGAAACACTATCTCAACACACATTTACTCTCGAATTTAAAGAAGAGAAAAAATTTAATGAAAATATTTAATCACGTTGTCTTCTGTATCTGACGAAGCCAAGGAATTCAATCCCGCCAATAGTTGTAGTTAATCTGGTCAGTCAACCAGATGAGTGTACAGGCTCAGATGTGCAAAGGCCCAATTTAATACTCTACGACTTCCTTTCAACAGTTATTTTCTCTTAACCACAGACGTGACATTTTTGTGCCCATTCACAGGCGTGAGGTCTCACGGACCGCACAGAATACATTGGAGAAATAATATAAAAACTTGTCAGATATACTTTTTAATTGTTGAAGTATTAAGTTTACTCATTAATAATGACACTACAATATTAAAACTACAAAAATTTGATTTAGATTTTTCTATATAAATTTAATTTATCTAATATATTTTAAACCGAACTTTACGGTGTAGTTTAAGAATGATAAAATAACTTAAAAACATTTAATTAAAATTGTTATATGTTTATTAAAAATGATATTGAATAGCTGTTACCAGAAGCCAGAAGGCGAAACTAGTATAGAAGTAAAATAAGTAATTCTGAATTCCAAGCTTTTCACGTCGGCCTTATAATTTTATTCATATAAAGTATGTAGCGAAACCACTGTAGTCCCTTGCATGTTTGCCTAAAATGTTCAACATGAGAGCAGGGGATGAGAGTGGAGGTCTGTCATCCCCCCCCCCCCCTTTTTCCCCCCAGTGTTTCTCTCTCGTTTCACAAGATTAAAATGATGCTGCGTCATTGCCTTGTGCGCAACTGATGTAAATGTATAACAATTTATACACGCAATACACATCTAATAAAAACGCAGTTCCTGCATTCAGGCAGGCGTTGATTGGAATTGCCTGCCATGCCGAATGCCTGTCGTTACCTACATTTTAGTTTTTGTTATTGATTTGGGGTGTTAGACAGGCTGGAAGTAAACGCAATTTTCGGCATGATCTTAGGCGCTATTGTCTTGAGACTGAATGTTCCCAGTGTTTTGGTGTGATCGATTTTTAATGCCCAGACTCTGTGGCTAACTACTAAAATACTAACCTATAACTTACATCGCGAAATGATGCACGTTGATTACCCGAGATTTGGACACGAAACATCGTTGTCCGAAAGTAACGTAACTAAGATAAAAGTTCTAGCGAAAGTAGTTTCACTGTGTATAGCCATTTTTTTTTTTTAGAAGACATAGAGTGAACACGGTTATTGGCAATGAGCGGGTTAATGTTTCAGATCTGCGCACAAGACGATAAATTGTTTCCCATTGGTCCATTTCTGGTTAGTGAAGTACAAAAAGTAAGATTTAATGTACGTTACTTTTCCCGTAAAATAAAGTTTTATATAGGCGAATTACCTTTACGTTTATGAAGCTGCACATAATCAATATAAGAAAATTGTTGACTTTGCTGGGAACTGTAATTTGTTTTCGTAAGCGTACTTTTATTTCGACGCAAATATGAATGAATGTAAAATAGCATTATTACTAATTTGATTATCAACACTTGCGATAAGCAATGTTAATATTACGAATAACGTTTAAGAATTGTGTAAGGTTGGGTAAAACGAATAAAGACTGGAAAATTACGTCTGGTCGTTATGACGAAAAGTTCGCTCCCCAAGCGATGCCTCTGCGACCTGGGCCACGTACATAAGTCGCCGACCTCCATCATTGTTGTCAGACTTCATGGGGGATAGGGGCGACCCGGTCATGCAACTTTCATTATACACGTGACATGCAGTGTCATATTGGGCAACTAACGCGATCGGAATATCCGGGAAGAACTATGAATTTGGGCGAAAGTTGAACTTAGAGTTTCATTTACATTCCTCACGAAAATAAACAAAATATGTATAGCATATGTCCAGGAATGTCAACTCCCCGGAACGTATTAAAACTTGTCTCTAATTTTTTTTATATGGTTAGTAGAACAATAAAGGAAATGCAATCTCACATCTTGCGAAAAACCAACAAATTTTCAAAAATTTCAAAATATTTTTTTTGGTTTGTTACGAATTTCGAAGCTTGATCAGTTTGTCCGTGCCTAGCCTAGAGGTTCGACGCGTGGCGCTCGGAGAACGTCGGTATCTTTTGATGCGACATTCACAATAGATCATTAGGCTAGTCACTGACGAGCGAACAGGAGATTGTGTTTATCTAGTCTGTTTCTTGAAGTAATCGTTTCATCGTCTTGAAGTAGCTGATGCATGGCTTTCATACACTGTAAAAAAATTTCTGGTAAACTTCCTTAGCTGATATGGAACTTTTTAACCACATACTGCGTGGAAATAATACCACACTTCAAGATGCAGATATAGCATACCTGAGCATATGTAGGAAAGCTACAATGCATTTATAAGGAAAAAAATTACCATTCCCACTTTCTAACTAAGAGTATACGTTGGCACGGGGAATTCCCGAATAATTGCTTGGAGTGTATAGGGCGATCTTGAATTCCAGGTACAAACATTGTGATATTCTTTATGGAAAACCAGGTACAAAACGTAATACCACCTATGACGTAAAATTATTTTCAAGAATGATACACCCTTCAAAATTGGGCATCTAGTTATTTGCAAGATGTCGAAAACTGTGTGAGATGAAGCAACGAATTCGTGAATAGTTTTTTAAGCCGATATCGATAAACACGCAAGGGTAACAAATACACTTTTGTTGGTTAATGGCACGGCGCCCCCTAACTGTCTAATGACGGGGCTATGTTATCGCCTGGCAGATGTTCGACAGATATCAATTATTTCATATAGTATGTGTGCGTGTGAATGTGCTTGCAGCGGATTCAAATTCCCGCTACAATTGCTGCACGGGTGCTACATTGCAGCGATGTGGCCACAACTACCATACTATCATTAATATGAAACAAGAGAGAATATTCTGTCAGGTGGAATACCACGTCACTTGCGTCGATCGATGAGAGCTGGTAAGTTAACGTGTCAACTATACATTTCTACAATGTGCTACCGAGAGTTGGAGTTAAGTCTGAGGTTATAACAGTATTTCTCGTGCACAGGTCAATCAGAGGTTTTTGATATATAGCCAGTTGGTAGCAAGCGTTTTCTTTTATAAACAAATTTTCATTACATTCAAGTACAACAAATTAATTGTTTTAACAAACCAGTTTCTAACACATTTTAATAGGATTTTTTTTTTATTTAATACGGTGGAGAATGAACTCTGTTGTTCGTGATCTGAGCGCTCAGAACACCCGCGTCAGTAGCTTCTCGCGTGTAAAGCCAATGTCATTAGCGGTCACCTGTCGTTCAGCTGTGCCCGAGCCTTAACAAATCGTGTGTTTGTGTTATTTTGTGATTCTCTGTGTAAACCCAGTCACGGTTACTTAACACTTTTCAGAAGATCTGCTGAAGTTCTATACTTTCAGGATATTCCGCCGCCTCGTGCAAACTAAGTATAAGTCTATAAAATTGCACCGAATTCGTGCGCACTCGAATGTTATATTATTTTGTATGCGAATTATTTCTTTCTAGGCTCTACCAACACATGTGTTTCCTCGCTGTTTTTTTTTCATGCTTTTATGTTAACATAGGTATAGAACGCTTGTGGTAAATGACATGTTTAGAAAATAACTGAACACGTCAGACGGAGAAATTTTCCAAAAGTTTGATTCAGTAAGTGTGAATAAACCGTGAATAGATTATTTTCTACTTTTCTGTTGCAGAGAGAAGACCCTAGAAAGATAGTATCTGTAAATTCAGCGTTTGCACATATACGCGTATCTCTGGAAATAAATGCTCCTGAAATAAGATTTTTTTTCAGAAAAGATAAAAAAAAGTTGTACCTATAGACGCCACTTTTACTTTCGTTCCATTAAAAATATCTAAATAGAAAAAAATGGTTAAAAATAGATATTTATTGGCTTTCCTGCGCAGGGAAGGGACGATATGTACAACGCGGCATCTGTAGTGTAACCCGTTGGCATTCATAGCGACCTTGGGAGGGCGCGTCTCAATATTTCCTTATGGGCAGACGTGACTTTGAGGCGTTGGCAATTTTTTTTTACCAAGGATTTCCCTACCTGGAGCTTCGCAGAATGTTTGAGGTACGACACTACTATTATAGTATATTCCCGGTTTCTTCATACTTGTTGAATCAAACCTTCGAAAAATTACCCCATATATTACGTGTTTTAGTTATTTTCTAAATATACCATATATAACAAGCGTTTTTTACCTCTGGTAACATAAAAGTGTAATTAGTTTTCGTTGATTTAAATTTTTACACTTTTTTATTTATAAATTATAATGTATAATTTATAATAAATACTAATAAAAATAGTGAGAAAAATGTGTGTTGGTAGCGGGTAGTAAGAAATAGTTCTCATGCAAAATATTACAACAGAGTGCGCACAAATTCGGTGCGTTGTCCTTAGACTTAGGTAAGCTTAGCTGGCACGAGGCGGAGGAATATCCTGGAAGTAGAACTTTAACAGGGCTTCAGAAAAGTGTGACATAACCGTTAATGGATTATAAAGGTGTGCCCAATTAGCTGATCTACGAAAAGAACACATTTCAGGCGAGACCCGTTGAATGTTTTGAAGACATCACGCACTTTGGAAACTCCCAAGTCCGAGCACGCCAGCGTAACTAAAAATAGCTTTTCCAAAGCGCTGTATCTCGGAATGTATGCGTCAGATGCACACTGCATAGAACATTGACATGGACATTCCACCAATAAAAAAAATGGTTAACCGCTTAAAGTCCCATAGGTATAGGCTGTTCATGGTAAAGTGAACACTTTTTAAGGCACTCTCAACAGACATTAACTTCTAATAAATGTATTTTATTGCAAAATCAGGCGTTTACATTTGATAGTGGTAAAATGTATACACTGTTTAATTTTGTCACAAGGAAATGTTTATATCAGAAAGTACCGGAAAGTTAGCAATTGGCTGAAAGTAAAAATTTAGCAGAGTCTTAAAAAGTGCTCGCTTTACTGTGAATATCTTATAGACGAAGCATGATGAGAACGGTGCATGCCAGTTCGGAGACCTTGCGTGTAGCGGCGATGGCGCGCTTTATACGCGTGTCGATGAGGTCCTCATCACCACCCGCGCTTCTCGGCCTCGAAGGCAGAAAAACAGCTCCAGAAACTTGTACGACACGCCGTTCAAGTTTTGACGTTACTCACCCCGCATTAAAAATTTTCAGATTGCTTAGTTTTTGCACCACAGCATGTAAAAATCAATTTAGTTCAGATGTTTCCTAACTTGTGCCTTGACTAACTTTATTTTTAGGTATTGACTCCAGAAATTAAGTTATGGAAGGAAATTCGCACATCCAAGATGCCATGGATACTTCCCTCTTGAGAGCCGTCCAAATCTTTCAACTCTCAATAATTACTTGTACTTATTGGTTGTTCACTGTAAAGTGAGCACTTTCGAGACCCCAGTTACTTCTGTCAGCCATTTTGTTTTTATCCTTTAACCACCTTTTTAAATAAATATTGTCATGTAAGTAATAAACTCAGTGTGTGTATATCCCACCGTACGTACTCGGAAGTTAACGTCTAAGGGTAAAATAAAATATATTTGTTGACGATTTTTTCAATAGCGCTCACTTAGCCTTGAATATCTTATAAGTAGAGACCTACAAAATTCGCGTTATAATTTGGCATCAGGCTATATCCCATAGTGTTTTATATACTTGAGCTGGGGTTATTTATCCATTGGCTACGGCATATATATGAAAAAACTCCCTTTCTGACTGTACTGCACGTGATTGGGGCACACAATTGTTAAGTGTTTATTTATTGGCGCAAAGTTACAAGAGTCGTGCCAAATAAAGAATGGTCCAGTGACTGGTAAAGGTACATGTGTTTAAAGTTTCCCAAAATAATAACGTGGATTTTGCAGGTCTCTACTAACAAGCATTGTCACTGAAAGTGAATAGCCTGTCGGGCGAATATAAAATAATGCATTTTTTGACCACGAGCAGTCTAAGGCCGGTGTCATACTATTGTATTTTGGCCACTGCGGCTAAAACGCTCCGGTTCGACGGGATGGGCACAACACATTGATACAAATACGACGTGTCACACTAATGAACGCCGCATTAGTGTGACACGTCGCATTTACAACAATGTGTTGTGCCCGTCCCGTTTAGCCCCAGCGGCACAAACGCGTAGTTACGGCACCGGCGAGATGCGATGCGAGTGTGATCGCGGTCACGGTAGTGAACGTCGTGGAAGAGACACGTACGAACGGCGGCAGTGTCGCTCGTCGATTCACGACGCGGCGTCCTTCAAACCTCCCGCTCGTCAAGGTCAGAAAGTGAGTCGGCGCCAGTCGGGGAGTGTGGCATTGGGCGAGCAGCTTTCGCGCCCATTCGCGCACGTTCTCGCCGCACGTTTTCGCGAAACATGCAACAGCTATGTCGGCCATCATCGAAGTATTTGTTTCGCGGTTGAAGTAGTGTGTGAAGCCAGGCGTAGTCCTATTTTATCTAATTTAATGGCGTGACTGGCGTTTCAACTCAGTGCATGGGCATCGCTAGTCGAGGGCGGTATTTCTTAGCCTTGTGTTGTACCGACTTTATTTAGGTGGTAAGTCGCGCCATTTTCACTGCCAGCTGTCATGTGGACGTTTATACACTTACAGGAAAAACACCAAAAATGGGTAGATTTTATTAATATAAGAAAAGTCGCTGTAACTTTTGTCTCGGGGTCTTAATTTGAAAAATGGCTTATAGAAAAGTTTCCCCCTAATTATTTTTTTTATTTTTACTTTACTTTGAGTATTTTCAAAGGATTCAATGAAAGAGTCTATGCCTCCCCACCCCCCTACCTCCGGCCAAATAGTCTGTCAAAGCCTAGCTCTGATGTGTGGGAAATTGTCGAGTGTAAATGTGCACAAGCAAAATGCCTAATTATTTTTTCTGCCAGTCACTATTCAGTTTGTAGAGGCGCGAGGAAAAAGAATCCCAGCTAAGAGATTACCTCAATTGCATTAAATTCGTCATTCCATCATTATTTCCAGAAATCTTAAGTTTATTCTTTCTCTTTAAATGTTTCGTTCGATACGGCGTCTCTCATACGTCTTAGCTGTTTAGTACAGAAACGGACATTCGCTTAGAAAACGTTCCCAAAAAAATGAAGGCTTTTTTTTACAAAAATCTGGCTAAAACTGAGTACGAAAATTACATATTTTGCGGTTGATTTAAAAGTTAGGATATAAATTTACGTTAATGAAGCACACGATAAAAAACATACAGTATAAATATTTTTTAAATTTTACGAAAACCATAATTACCATGCGAAGTAAGTGGTGTAGAAGATTGAACCTACGAAGAAAATGAAAGTCGCTCATCAAGGTCTGTGAATTTAGCCAACAAAAAAAATTAAATTCAAGGGCAAACGTTAGTGACAACATTAAGTTCCCAGACGGATGTATATAGTGTGGACTCATTTGATTCCCATGAACACCGTCTTTGTGTGAGGAATGAGTCGATGTGTAGTAGCGCAGATCTAAAGTGCAAGTGTGCACAAAGCACCAAGAAACACAGTATTTTTTTTGTATCAAATAAGAACTGCCATGATATTTACAACTTCCGATGGGGAAAGCACTAAACATGTTGGTCAGTGACGAACCATGAGTGCCACTGCAGGGTTAAGACCATTTGAAACGTCCTGTATCTGTGCACATCACATTGATTTTTTTACCAGTGCATGGAACGGACATAAACCAGCAAGTTCTAGCAAATAACCTGCGTGCTCCATATGCTTCTTTGTTTGAATACTGGATGTTGTGCTCACAGATATCAGGTGTTATTTTTAAAAGAGGGGAAGATGGGTGCAATGGTTTGCTAGGACTACTCTTTCTGGAAATAGTTGGGGAATGTACTATGGAAAATTAAATTTTAAGGGCCATAGAAGTTACATCACTTGTCAAAACGACGATTTTCGATACAACCCACATCCTGAAGGATCGATCATGAGATGGTTTAGGAAGACAAGAGAAACTGCATGCGGAGTGAAAACGAAAAAGAGAGTTATCGAAACATCTATTAAATTAGCTCATTTTCATAGCTTTCCGCAAAACAGAATTCCTTTTCCATCATAATGAGACATGGACAGAGAATATATCCTTTAGGAAATATCGAGCAGTATGACATACTTAAAAATATATTTTGCTACAGTTTATTTTCTTATGGACAAATGTACGAATATCATATTAATGATGCGTGTGTACTATCAATCAATTCCCCTTTGTTTGACTGCACTTACACAGTAACAATGTGCTGTCAAATATGTATGTGACAATTAGTCGAATCGTAGGGCGTTATTTGTGTGTAAAATAGTGTGGTTTGTGGTTTGTTTTGCACTATGTTTTCAAACGGTCTACTAATGAAATATTTAAAGGAAAATTTACACTTTGCTATCGCCTTCCGGCAGGGTCAGCATGTTTGAGAGGAGGTGAAGCGATCGGAGACAACTGTCCTATTCCAGGGACAGACCTGTTCGGTCAGCGCGAATAGCGGGTGAGGCAAGAATGGCAAACGGCTACGAGGTAGGAAAAGGTGGCAGCACCACGAAATTCCTTCAGGTGTTTGATACGGAAGCTGACGCGGGTGATTGATGACTGAGGAAGGAAGGAAACCGGCAGTTGTCAGATCACTCAACTCCCCTCCCCCCCCCCCCTCCACCCCCGGCACCGCGGAGATGGGAGCTCGATCTCGATTAGGTCACTCCCAGATTTATCATGTAGGAAACATTGCTGAAGCTGTTGTTGGCTGTCCAGTTTTATCGCCGTACTCGCGTTTACTTCGCCGATGTATTCGCAACAGCTGTGTCCACTTCTACCTCCACTCTTTCCACAATTGATACAAAAGCCGAGGAACCGGCCTGCAACGGTCGTGTCAGATTCAGAAGGGCTTCTAAACACCTATAGTACGACGGGAGTGATCATGACCGAAATTTGGACGAGGGAAAGATCCCCCCTCTTCGGCCGGGACAGCCGGTCTGAAAGTCGGGGATCGGGCCTAGTGGACGTAAATTTAAGAGAGGCTTCGAGGACCTAAGACCCGGCGTGTGCGCGCGTGTGTACGCGTGCGCGTGTGTGTGTACGTGTGTGCATGCGTGTGTGTGTGTCCGTGACCTATGAAAGTAAATTATCCTCCCTCTACGTCTGCAGTCCTGAAAAATGGGGAACAGGCTACGAATACCTCAGTAACCACAAACCCGGTTTATCTGTCTGGATGTGGTGGCTGTTGACCAGCTGAGAACCGCTGTGTCAGGGCTATTGCCAAGTCTTAGTATCGGAGGCCAAGTTAATTCATACTTGTGGGAAGGGCTAGCTACGCGCAAGTTGTATCTGCTAGCTCAAGAGGACCCCCTTATCTCCTTGCGGCACCGCTGGATAGCCAACCAAGTGTAGAAAACTTATGGACGTCCCCCCCCCCCTCCTCATGTTGTTTACCGTATGGGGTATCTGCATCCCAGGCTGAGCTTTAGTCACGGGCAATCGTGATGTTTTTGATCTGGTGGCGGGCTGGGCGATCCTCCAACAGTCAAACCTTTGGGCGCAAACGAGAATTTCCATTGTGTAGAAACTCAGCTGTATGGCGATGGACAAGATGCACTATGATGAAGCGCGCGCTAGCCGGGGCTGGTCTATGCATTCAGGTTTGGCTCCGACAAGATTGAACTGTGATGTCGGGAAAACACACAAGTGTCATTAAAAAGGCGTGAGTAGCAAGGGTTGAGACAGTATTGGTACCGTTGAGGTTTCCCCACATTCCCAATGTCAGATTGGGATGGCTGGCGGTGTGTGGAAAATCGCACTCGGTATTAATTTAATCGCTGGAAAAACTTATGAGAATTCAATGTGTGACGGACGACACGTCACCGCACGTTTGTGAATAATTGTCAACTTTCAAAACAAAGTGAAAACACTTTTAAAACTAATGGGTTGTGACCCCGTAGCACATACCCTCGAAAAGTACTTACTGTGTCTGCCTGGTATAGGCTATTCACGGTGAAGTGAGCATTTTTTAAGGCCCTCCCAAAAGGCATTGACCACTAATAAATAGGTTTTATTGCAGCCTCGGACGTTTGCATATGAGGGTGATAAAATGTATACACTGTGTTTATTAGCCACATACCAATATTTATATTTAAAAGTGGTGGCAAGATAGAAACTGACTGGAGGAAAAAACTTGGCAGGGCCTTAAAAAGTGCTCACTTTACCATGAACAACCTATAGCCTGTTAAATTGGGCAGCGTACGGCCCGTTACGCACGAACTTTTTCACACGTTGTTTCGAGGTTTAAAACTTCCCAATGTGGCTTGAAACACTAATAAAACAAAACTGTGATGTTCTTGCCAGCTTCACGTCACTACAAAATACTTTATATCTGAGGTACCGGGAAAATGACTGTAAATGTCCGTGCCTATTTTTCACATACTACAACAAGAAGGCCTGGCAAAGAAGTGTGCAGTGGACTGATGTTTCAGTGATTCGTCGTGGGAGCGCAGCACAGTCGACGACCAACTTGGGATGGTGCGTGCGCCGCCGAAAACATGTTTCGTTACGTAACTTCCGGCATCTTGGTCAAGAGGACGGAAGTTGAGGGCCTATTTGTAATCTGATTGGATGTTCTGAATTTCATTGTGTTATATCCCCTAAGGGAAATCGGTGTCCGCTGCGTCGGTCTCCATAAATGATAATGTTTTCTGCCATTGGCTGTGACTCGTTTGAACCCTCCCAGGAGTAATTTAAAACCCCACGATTTATTAGAAAAACGGCTATTGAGGGGAAAGTTAATTTGATTGGTAGTGCAAGAGGACGGAGCATTACATTTAATGCCGGCACGCGTTGCTCTCGGGGCCACTTCAGCGACCTCGAGGGGGCAAACTTCTACCATGAGATAAGTAGTACTTTATTGGAATCACCAATGTAGGCTCCTAAAGCGAACAGGTCACTTACGTCACTTTGACGGTAGGCAGGGACCATGATGGCCGGAAAATAATTCAGTTTTTTTTTTAATTTGCGAAATGTTGGCCTTTTAGCCAAAAATCCAATACTGTTAAATTTTTTAACCAAGACGTGGTAACCATTAGAAACCATGGGTAATCTTTTGCAACCACTTCTAAACATTTTCAAACACTTGTGAAATATGGCAAACCTTTTAAAAATTTGTAAACTTTTGCAACACTTGCCAATAATCGTTGATTACGGTTTCAGCCTTTGGTATTAAGTAGGAGCTATGCGAAACTCCTTGTTTTTGTGACATTTTTAAGGGAAACGTTACGAAGTTTAGGGCTTGATCAAAAATCAAATTAACTCGCTGGAGTTAAGGCTAGCATTGCTTAGCAGTTGATCCCATCCACTTGGGATTGCGAGTAAATTAAGACATAACTATTGTTTGATGACTAGTAATGTGTTACCAAAAGGGGTCTTTCCCGGTGTAGGAATTAAAAATGATGTAATAATGTTAATGGTGAATGTAGGTGCGACAGAAATATAGCAGCCATTTGTAATTATGGTAATTTGGGGTCACCTGCTCAATATATTTTGTGATGGCCTTTTGCAGTTTGTATTTACTTACTAATATGGCCAGTAAGGAGCATAAATATAACCTATATTATTTTAATAACAGCCAAAGTATTGGTACCTGAATTTGGTTGCATTTTATTCTATGTTTTTGGCAACCTGGGTTTTATGTAAATGTTTTTCAGCATAAAATTATCATATATGGGAAAATATAATAATAATGTTACCCTTTAATATGAAATGTAAGAAATATAACCAAAGAAGTTTTCCATGTGTAATATTTGTGAAATATGAAAGAAAAGAAAAATTGAAAAGAAGCACTTAAAATAAAATAAAAATATGACCACACTTCTTTGTTTCTATTACAAATTGTTTCAAACATTCAACTACCCTTACACTGTACAGAAAAATGTTTTTTTTTTTCATGGCTTTTGCCATTATTAGTGTTCTGATTGGTTTTGCTAGGTTTTATGAAAATCCTGCCTTACCACGCCCTTGGTTTAGGTCGCATAAAGGTCAGAAATGTTACGAACTACCGGGAGACGGTACAGTTATACTGTATAAAATTATAACTAATACCAGATGATAACAACAAATGGGCCATAAACCCAGCCATGTGTCTGATACTTATGTCTACTCCTTCACTCTCATTTGGTTCAACATAACTCGGCCGTTTGCAGCCGCCCAGAACTTCGTCAGTGCAAACTCCCTGTCGAGTACCTGATTGGTCACAATAACATATGTGACGCCCAACGTGGGGCTGGGGTCACTGCATACTTCTTGACGTGTTTCTCTACTAATCTTTTATCCCCACCCACCGGTTATGTTGCATTTTACCGTACGTGCTATGGCCAACACACTTGCATGTAAAGAAAAAAAAATATTCTTAACAAGAACCAAGAAGGCACTTAAAAAAAAAACCCCTTGTCGTATGTTTCAAACTACTAAAGAAAACGCTACACATCTGGTAGAGCAATCTTTACTAATGACCAAAATTAAGCAGGGCATCTTTTAAAATATTTCATCAAGTTTAGAATTATGATAAAATGTGCAGCTTTAAAATAAATTAACGATCTGAATTTAAACATTTAAATTTCAAGAGTATGACAAGACTGGCTCTGTAGTAATTAATTTTACTTTGTAGTGTCTTCAAAAAAAGTTATCTTATACTTGAATTAAAATTAAATAATTAAGAAAATTTGGTTAGCTCAGTTTCTTATCGGTAGAGCATGGTTACTCTTTGACAATTAGAGATGTGCAGGGAAATGACGGAGAAAATATTTAATAGCTTGTTAGAGATAACCAGAGAAAAATTATAAAATTTTTTATAATAGTTTACAAAATCAGGTTGACACTAGCAGGAATTCTCTCTTGGCAAAATAAAATAAACATAACACCTGTGTAGAAACATCAGATCTGTAGCCGCAACACGTCATACCAGCTCGGAGTCTTGAGGTAGGTACCAGCCCTAGGTTCTTAGAAAAATCTTCTTACGTCTACATGTATAACATTAATAAGAAAACACTGGGGATTAAAAATAGCCTGGCCAATATACGGCTTTCTCGGAGCTGCGTTCAAAAATGAATCATTAAAAAAAAAACTACGTAGGTCAGTGCTGCCAATTTTTTAAAATGACATGCATACCATTTTACATAAAAATACAACCATGAAACACTGCACAGAAATTACATGTCAAAATAAATAAAATCTTTTAAACGTAAAATTTGAAACAACAGATGCTCATTAACTTATATCAAAACTTTAAAAAATAGCATATTACTAAGTGTAATTAATACATAACACGCAATGTTGAAAATAAAAATATGTATGCCAATAGCAACGTCACAGAGTAATAACAACTTGATACGAAAACTGTAGCAAAATAGATATCTTGGAAAAGCCATGATAATAAATACCACCATGAAATAATATACGTTACACAAAATGCAGTGTTTTAATTATGGCTATAGCTATATTCCGTGAGGCAAATGGTGGTCCGTGGAAGCCAGGGAGAGGGGGGCGTACCTCGTAGCTACGTCGCCTGTGTCTCAGCCCATTCAGTTCGTACACGGCAAGCACAAGACAGGAGTAGGCAAACCAAGCATAGTGTTGCTCCAGCTTGCATCCAGTACGCAAGTCAGTGACGATGAGGCTGTCCCTTCTTCAGAGCTGGCGTGGCTGAGCGCCCGGCCGCGGGCGGGCAACATGGCTTCGATATAGCGGCACGACGGCACGCTGCATACCGTGTCGTGACTGATGACGCCTCATCACGGTCCAGATCGTCACGTCCCACATCCATTCGGCCCGGCCCGGCCCGGCCACGTCTAGCGACCGCCCTCTCCCTCTCTCCTCTTTGTGCCGTCCTTCATCACGAGCTGCGCCTCAACGCTGTCCTCCTAATCTAACATCCTTTACTTTTCCCTTGCATCTTGCGTCGTTTTTCTCGCTCGTCCTGTTGGTCTCTTCCGCTCAAGGCCGCAATGATTGGCGTAGTGGCTAGTGTGCTCGCCTCCCACCTAAGACGGGGCCACCTCAGCGTTTTCTCAAGAGGGAATCGTGCCGGACGATACCGCTGGTAGGCGGGTTTTCTCGGGGATCTACCGCCCGTACGTTCCGGCGCTGCTCCGTATCAACCTCGCTTCACCCTCATCGGATCTCAAGATCCCTGACGTTGAGTGGAGTGTGGAGATATCAAGATCTTGAGAGTCGACGCGGGTGAAATGAGGCGAGTATGGAGCAGCGCCGGAATGTCAGGGCGGGAGATAAGGGAAATCCTTGAGAAAACCGGCTGACTAGCGGCATCGTCCGGCACGATTGCCACATGTGAAAATCAAAGGTAGAACCAGCCGGGAATCGAACCCGGTTCGCCAAGGTGGGAGGTACGTGGTCTAACCACTACACCTCCGCTCAAACCTCTCTACTCTCCCTCTCAAGGGCCCCCCCCCCTTTTTTTCCCCAAAGATTTGTGGATAGCATTTAAAATTAATTTCGTTAGATCGTTGCTGACATAAAATAACAGCATCGATACAGCTTTTAAATAAATTAAAATAATTAATATATCTTAGCTTTTAAAACTGAATTTATTAACGGTTTTTGTGGATGTTGTAGCCAGAGACGCTGCCTCAATTTACGTTCCCAAAATTATTACTGTTTTCAGATTGAAGTAGGCCTATGTCGGCTGCTTTTATGCGTTCCAGTTCTTATATGCAGTGACCGTGGACTACGTCAGGAAATTATAGCAAAAATGTAAACATTTCATGTTCCATATAGGCTGTACATGATGGTAAGGTGATCACTTTTTAAAGCTTTTCTTAAACTTGTTTGCTCATTGTGTGTTACTCTACCGCATGTAGAATTAACATTGACGCAGGCGTGATCATTTTATTCATGCTACGATCAATGTTACTACGGAGTTATTAGGAAAGTAAATATTAAAAAAAAAAAAAAAAAAAAAATTGCTCATTTTTTCACTCTCAAGCAAAGGAAAACATTCCAGTGCTCACAAATGTTTACCTAGCACGTTTAATTCAACGTCGCAACATGGAACTGCATTCCTTCCGTCATTGCCACCTTTACGGAGCGTATGCCGGTTAAAATACGAGCAGGAAGGAACAGTGGCATATTTATAAGGTCGATTCCAAAAGCGCTCCATTTACCGTGACATGGAAGGAAAGCTATGCAAACGTGTTAAAGGTTGTTCATGATGAAGTGAGTACTTTTGAAATAAACTGTAGAAAAAAGTCACTGATCCTGCCAGGCATAGCCTATATTTAATAGGCGCAGTGGGTGACATTTGCCCAGTAAAGTTGGTAACGATGGATTGGAAATAGTTCCATATCTTAACGTCCAATGAAAAGCTAACCATATGTCATAACTTAAATTAATACTTTCAATCTCTGTTTTTTTTTTAATCTATCGAAGTGTACTAATGAGCAGATTTATATGATATTTACTTTCCTAATAATTTCAAGTTTAACTTGGCCGACGCATGAATAAGGTTGAGGCCGATGGTAATGTTACTTTTACATAAGGCGGAAGAATACAAGACGTACATTCAAGTAGATCTTTAGCAGGGCTTTCAAAAGTGCTCATTTTACCGTGAACATCCTATACTGATAATGTAAGACGTCTTGATTTTATCATTCACATGGGTCGGTCTACGATGCAGTGAGCGGCTACACAGCTCTTGGACAGACAGCAGGAGATAAGATAGTACTCAAGTGTCTTGAAAGGTAAGGGTTTTGGCGACGAAAAAATGTGTTATTTTACAATTGTACCACAGATTGACCTTTCAGACATTATCAGTGATTACTCTTTCTTTGCAAAAAAAAAATGATTGCATGGTTTTTACAAAAATACGGTCCAAGTCACGATTTTACTTTTTCAGAAATTTAAAAAAATAAATAAAACTTCCTAACGTACGGAAATGAGATAAATTTACTGTGAAATGAGATGCCTACACCTACTTCAAGACGTTCATAAAATTTTACAAGTAAATGTTTTTTTTGCAGTATAAAAAAATGCTGGAAGCAAGGAAATTCTTGGATTTTTTTTTATTGTGGCTGCTGCCACTTTTTTGGAAAAAAAAATTTTTGCTAGCTATGCCTTAAAACGAATTAAGACGAGACGTTTCAGTTGCCGTTTATACATTTTCTGCAAATAGTTCGGTTTTATTTTATTTGTACATCACAAAAAAAGTAAAATTTTTACACAGAAAAACTAAAATTTTTACTCTGACATATATACGACGACTATGCGAACTAAAGAAATTCTAATCTGAAGAAAAAGTAGTCGCAGATAATGACAAGCAGTTTAACAGTATGCGGTATAAATGTAACAAATGCTTCCGTCAACAACGCTCTTAAGAGTAGGATGGACTCAAATATTTTCTGCGAAATAGTTGTTTGCGCGAATACACGTATCTCGGTAAATACATGTTCTGCAAATACGGCTTTTTGTAATTAACTATTCCCCTATTTATTTTTACTTTTGTCAAATGAAGTGTGTTCATTCCAGTAGAGCGTCACGACGGAAACACTGCACGCCTTGCGCGTAGGAGCGATGAGGCACTAGGCGTTCGGATTAGTGTCAGCCGTATCTCCCCCTCGCTTCTTGACCTTGGGCGCGGGGGTCCGAGGATGGACTGAGGGGCACCATGGTACGCCTCCGGGGCTATGCTATCTGGCCTACAGAGCAAATAAGGAGACGAGCGGACACTTCCATGTTGTAACGATCTTCTTATTTTAAAGTCTTTTTCAGGGATAGTGTGTGGTAGGTGCCTGGATTAATACCAACAGCAGACACACATTACGAAAAATAATCACATAGTTTAATAAAACAAAAATAATAGTCTTTAATGATTATTTTGTGATACACGCCCTTCATTGAAGTAGTTAATAATCACGCTGTGTTCAATGTTTAATAAAATAGCTCATTTACAATTTTTTTTTTAAGCTTGCCGGGTAGCATTTAAAGTATGTTTACAGCTTGCATTATTGTTGAGATGTTCTAGAACGAAGTTTTAAAATTGCTTAATTATAACCTACTTGACTAACGCCATTTATTTGCCGAATGCTGTTTTCGGCAATAATTAAATATATACCTGTGCTGTTTGTGTTAGCTCTGTCTTCGAAATATTTGCCTTACCTCCAATTGTGATCAACATAATAGAATAAATCTTGCACAAGGAGTGTAAAAAACGGATTAAATATTTCTAATCGTTTTAGTAAGTAACTAAACCAGCACCTGAAATATATGTAGGTCAAATCAGTATGTTTGAACAGTAAACACTCGTAGTTTTGACTCAAAACCGATCTCTTCCATAAAATCATTCATTATAGTGGTAAAATGTCTATGTTGATGTTTCCACAGGCACTTACTTCAAATAACGCGATTGTAAGCACTATCTAGTGTCTCTCCCCTGTTCTGGCCAACTGGCGTGATAGTCGGAGTTGTATTTCGCTGATTGAGAACGCCTCAATCTACGGAGGCCGTAATCGGGTGGATGTGAGAAGTCTGGATGGCGCTGAACAACTAGGAGAGATTAAGCAGTAACGTAATAAGCTATTTGCTGGAGAAAACCCGTCGGCTAACGGCAAAAGTCCACCGGGTTTTCTCAAGAGCGAAAATCGCTAGTGACGCCGCCGCGACTCAAAACCGCGGTTGCCTCATTGTGGGGCTAGCACACGCTGGACACGCTAATTTACATTGGCCCCAGGGCCGAGTGCTGTATCTATAGATAGTAGTGTTACGTGCTGCAGCTGGCACCTGCACCGCTGCCCCGCGTCGTACTCGGAGACCCACCTCGCCCTCTCCTCGTCCTGGAACGATGCGCTCGCAGCCTCCTGACTCATACCCCCCTCCCCCCACCGCTATTCTTGGAATCCCGTGAATGCCGACAGCGGCGAGACTTGGCGTCACAGACCTCCTCTCGCCTGTCAGAGTTTCCGATACGTTTAGCGACGACGCAAGAATGTTCTGGTGAGACTGGCTGGCGCCTCAGCGAGTTGGGGAAGATTCTAGGTGGCGCCCTAAGACACCATATATACTGCCGCAACCCAGCGGCCGGTAGTCTTTGACGGGGGCCGCCTGGCCGAGTGTGCGCGAGCAAAGTGAGGTTTGGGCGACGACTGGAGATTGCGGGACGACGGCGAGTGGGGTGTTCGTGGCTTGAATGGATGAGAGGGCGCGAAACCGACGAGTGAAGCCTACTGTGCGCGAGGGCTTGGAGGGCTGTAGAAGATTGCGACTGGCGGGACGTGGACTGAACTGAGGTGGGACGAATGGAAGTGTAATACGGATTTCATTGTAAATATTCGAACCGTCAAATATGGACGCATAAATTATAAAATAATTGAATAGGTTGATACACTCTCTATTGGGGACTGATCTTTAATTATTTAATTTCATTGATTTATTTGTCGTAAATATAAATGTTATTAATTGGTGTCAATTGTGAACAGTAAACGATTTCAATTTATCATGAGAATTTGAGTTCAGAGAATTTAGCTGTAGTTATTATAAATAAAATAAGGAAATTATAATTAATTCTTTAATTTGATTAAAACCTCCATTCCTTAACGAACTTGGTATAGCCTACTTAATTTCTAGAGAGAGAAATTTCAACAGTACAAAACAGTCGCCCAGGTGCGTGTGTTTGTGTATTCCGATATGACTGTTTAACTACTTAATGAATTTTGATGCGGTTTTCAACGTCATTTAGAGAATTTATAAAGGATGTTTTAAGTACATAATGCATTAGTATTTAATGTATGGATACTAGGGAAATGTCGAAGTTATCTAATCAAGTCGGGAAAAGCCGCTTTTCGGGTGCTTACATGGCTTACGCTAACTAAACCATAATAGATACGCCAAATTAATGTACTACAGAGTTGTAGATCTCGAAAAGGTCTACTAAAAAGTCCGCGACAGCATATGTTTATATTTTAAGGATAACCCACGGTAAACAGTTTGTATTTTAAATTTCACTTACGAAAACTTTACGATCAACACAGTATTACTCCTATGTTAGTTACCTTAATAATTTAGTGTATATACTTGCTGTAAACCTAAAGAACGCCATATTTGTAAGTCGCGCCCGAGCGAGGCCGGGGCGTGTCGCTAGTTAGCATATATAAAGGAATTACGGTCGCTAGTTAGCATGTATAAAGGAATTAATTTTGCTGTGACTAGAGCCCTTACGATGGTGACAGTAAAATTAATTACTTTATATCCGCACGAAATGTTGTTCAAGTTGTAGATGTTACTTAAGAGTAACATTTCCTCGCATAAAAGAAATTAAACATTTTTTCTACACAACGGCGTGGCAAACTCGCAGTATCTATATTTTTTAGGACGTGCAAGCAATAAAAACTCGCCGAAACGAGGTAATTCACGTTGAAATGAGATACAGTTACTTGCTTCAGAGAATATTCAACTTAACGATGTCAAACGTTTCCACAATTTTTTAAAATTACTTCAAATACGGAAATATTTGCATTTTTTACTTGTAGCAGTCGTATTATTTTTTGTAAAATATGTTTTGCTAAGCATACTTTAAAATAAATTAAGACATGACTTTCAGTCGCACTTGTAAAATTTTGTGTTAATTATCATGTTTATTTTATTTTTATGTCCCAAAACACTAGAATTATGTTTCTGTCATGACAAGATGCAAAAACTATGCGATACAAAGATGTGTTAAGGGAAGAAATACTACTTATAAACAATGTCTAAAAGTTGAACTGTTTTTCGTACGAGTATAATCTGTTTGCGGTTTCTTCACACTTTTAAAATCAAACCTTTGAAAAATCACCCCATGTATTACGTGTTTAGTTGTTTCTTTACTATGCCATTTATCACAAGCGTTTTATACTTGTGTTCATAAAACCCCCTATTTTTTGGTTAAATTGGAATGTTGTTTGTATTTTATTTATACATTACGATGCTTTATTTACAAATAATGTGTATCAAAATAGTGAGAAAACATGTACGTTGGTAACGCCTAGTGAGAAATAGTTCCTGTGCAACATATTATTACGACTGAGTGCGCACAAATGCGGTCTATTCCCCTCTGATGTAATTTTTCAGACTTAGTTGAGCTTAGTTTGCACGAGGCGGAGGAATATCCTTGAAGTAGGGCTTTAGTAGCAGGGGTGACTATGAATGGATTATATAACATATTTCAGTTACCCATAATCGTTTGGCGCTGAAATCTCTTGCGCCAATGATGACATGAGACGATAAGATTAGTGACGCATGTGTGGGACCCTTCTTCCTTTCAGTGCAACCTCGCTAGCCAAGCTGACAATGTCGTTACATTTGACTGTGACATTCTGAAATCAAATCCAGAGTAGACTATCAATAAGTACTGTGTCTTTATTAGATAAAAGGCACATTCTGTGTTTTTCTATTGTGTGTAAAATCTCCCTCCCGATTTTTGTCTCTTTGTGAAAACAGAGGATTTAAAAGATGAATTTATAAATAGTTTCAGGATAATATGAAGATCTTTCCTTGTAATTTAAGGGAATACTATGTTAGATGACATGTCTAGTTAAATAAGGGGTGGCCACTGCCTGAGTTGGCTGCAAAATAAGACAAATAACTGTGGGGAAAAATAAAACCAAAATTACGAAGGAAAGAAAAAGGAGCAAATTTACAGAAACGAAATATTTACTTGCGAACAGGTGTTACGGAGAAAATACCCGAGTGTGAGCTATCCAGGTGGCAAAGATGAACACTAGTAAGTAATAGATACGATCGGGAGGAAGCAAAAATTTCTAGGTTGCAGCACTAACATTACCAATATACGCGATATCGCTACCAACACTAAGTGTAAAGCCAAGGGATCTAGCAGTAACTATAAAAACAAAAGGGCTGAAAAATGTGTATTATTCGCTGATGTAACAAAACGTCAAATGTACTGTCAGTCGGTTGCAAAAAAAAAGCAGTAAAAACACACAAAAGACTTCTTTTTAATTTGTCGGAACATAAGAGGGGGACAACCCAGCCTACTCCTCGAAGGTCAAGTCGTGCATGAAGTAATGATTCATTCTTGAACATTGCTAATCGTCCTGTAGGCGCAAAGTTCTTTGTCACGCCTGGTGTAAATTATCTCATGCCCACCGGCACATTTTTCTGTTAGTTTGGTTAGCTCACTCGTCGGCGTGTCGTGTGAAAATTTACTGTGAGTGCACTCAATAATCCACAATGACGTCACTGACAAAAGAGCTTGCGAGTCTTGCCAATGTATGACACATATATACACTTGCTCCAAAAAGTATTGGCATACCCCATGTTGTAATATTGGGCTCATTTGCAAGACATGCAAAATATACATGTATAATCCATTCACGGTTACTTCACACTTTTTTGAAGCCCTGCTAAAGTTATACTTCCAGAATATTTCTCCACCCTGTGCTAACCAAGCTTAACCAAGTCAAGAAAATTACACTAGAGGACAACGCACCGAATTCGTATGTACTCAGTTGTAATAACATTTTGCACAATAACCATTTCTTACTAGGCGCTACCAACACACATGTTTTGTCACAACAATTTATTTATATTTACTATTAATGAAAAATTATAATGTATAAATAAAACACAAGTGAAACTTCAATTCAACGAAAAAATAAGATACTTTTGTGTTAATAAAGGCATACAACGCTTGTGACACATGACATATTTAGGAAAGAACTACACACGTCATACATGAGGTGATTTTCCAAATGTTTGATTCAAAAAGTGCGAAGAAACCGCGAATATACTATAGACAAGAGATATGGTAGGTACAGTGTTGCGTACGACAGTGTGCAAGGACACGATAAACGAGCTGTTTAGAAATGAAAATATGCGGTAATAGACTCGCAAAATAAGTATTGGCACAGTGGAGCCCTCGTTCGGTCGTGTAAACAGCATGCAACACAAGGTAATGTACGTACAGTATCTGTATCGTTACTAAAGCTTGTAATACCGGTCAGTCTGAAGGTAGACGTGGTGGTGCTCAGTATTGTCAACATAGAACTAATGCAAGGAGAAGATTCATCCTCCGTTGAAGAGAACGTAATTTTACTGCACTCGCAACGCAGAAGTTACAGAATCATTGGTAGAATTCTGTTTATCAGCTTGTACACTGTTACGATCTATAACACTCAAATATAAGGAGCAAGGATCTACACGAAACAAACCCAGATCATGGTGCCCACGAACACTCGCACATCGAGAGAGAGACGCCGTAATCATACGTTTGGTCCAAAATGAATCTACAAGAAGTGCTGGCTCGTTAGCTGCGGACGTCTAACTAGATGGTAAGTGCGCCAGACAGTACGGAATGTCTTGAACAGTAGCAATATTCATGGCAGATCCCCCTGAAAGAAGCCGTAAATATATTTCTGTGGTGAAGAGGATGAAACGCCTTGCGTTTTCCAAGGAATATAGTGGAAAACGACTGGAATTCGGGGACACTTGTCATGTTCTCAGACAAGTCAAAGTTCAACGTGTTTGTTTCCGACAGACGAAATAAAGTGTGGCGAAAACCGAACACCGAATTACACCAACACACATTGCTAACACACACTGCCAACAGTAAACATGTTTGTGGACATGTTATGTTGAGTGGTGGGTGGGGAGAGGGAGTGAATGGCATGCTCGATAAATGAAATCTGGCCTTTATTGAAGGAAATATGGATCGAAACAGATACATTGGCGTGTTGCGGGATAGTTTTTTCAACAGTGTACACAAGCTTAGTCTGGACGGGGTCTTTAAGTTTCCAACAGGATAACGACCAAAGAGACGCTGCTTTAAAAACTTGCGAGTGGCTACTATAGGCCTGTATACATACAATGCCCCCAGGCGACTTTTCCACCAACTTGGTATTTGAGTTGCGTATTTTTACCTTATCTCAAGTACTTAATATAATAAGCATTGGGTTCGTCAGTTCCGTAAGTAAAGTTAGCGCGTAGAAACTAATTTAATCACTAGCTCATGGTCGTATTACTCTCCTAAAGAATTTTAATTCGATTGACTTCGATTTTTTTTACATCGTTTAAAACTATATTTTCAGTAGTACCGTATACGCATTATGGTATATTCGCAAAAACAACCACAAGTTACGGATTTCGTATAATTATTCGAGTAATTAGAGTTTTTATATTAATATAAGTTATATAGAACAACACACAAACAGGCATATTGCGGACTGAAGCGATATACAAAATTCTTAAGAATAATTAATAAACTGGGATGTTTTCATAAGTATATAAAAAACCACAGAAATGAATTCGAAAATATGAGCGAGCTAAAGCACGATTCCGGATCCTTTGGTCACCTCCATTTAATCACAGGCACGAACGTCTTATCATATTCAGAAACCCAACTGATGAACAAGGATGCAACACGGACTTCAGGGAAAAACGATCAACTTGAATGACGACTAACACGAAGGCTGAGTGCCAGTCAAAACAAAAACTCGGTGATGAAAGTTTCTAATGTAATAGAAATTTCACACAAGTGCGACGTACGCGAAATAATCAGTTAAAGCACAATTGAAATTTGGGGTCTGCGCTTGGCAGTGCTAAACCATCTTTACGATTGGCCTCTGAGCCATTAAAGGTCGGCAATCATAGAAGGTCTAAAATACTTCGGTGCAGCTGGGGTTGGACAGTAAAAAGAGCGAACCGTCCTGTATTATCAAAAGGAATTAATACCGAGTGTTGAGGTGCGAGGAATTTGGGCGGCGTTTGACAGCTTAACTCTTCAGTTGAGAAGGCTTGGTGGAGGGGGGGGGGGGAGGAGAAGCCCCAACGGCCAACGGCAGTGTTCGTGGAAATGCCAGTTTGAAGTCGTCGGGAATGGAGCCCGGTTTGCCGTAGTTCGAGGAGAGTTGTCTGACTCTACACTACCGCAGAAGAAAGTTACTGTGTTAGCTGCTTCACGACTAACACACAAGTTACGTTTTCTTCTTTCAGTAGATTATTTATCATTTACTCCGTCCGTAAAAAAAATCGCATTACCAATGGCTTATAACTAGTATAAGCACGTCGTTGGAGTAACTGTTAAAAATGGCTGGAAACACAATTATGTTTCCACCTCAACGAAGAGGAACTGATCTAAACCGCCGTATTTAGTAAGACGTTACTATATATAACTTATGTTCGTTATTTGCTGCCAACATCATTGTAAGCACGTACGTTGGCGTCTTAACGCAAAAGAATATATATACTACTTAGAGGTTGGTATCAAAAGTGCGAGTTAACGGTGAATTTCTGTCTTAAAAGAAACTCATTTTAGAGACGACAAAGGCGTTGGAATGTTGTGCGAAAGCACATTTACAACTATAAAATTACCGTAAAGTTTTGAGTATTACATTCCGTCGTTATCGGCTTTCGACAGCCTGCGCTTGCAGGAAGTACAGTGCGGTTTGTCGCCATGCTTCTTCTCTGTTCGTGGGGAGATAGCTTATCAGTCGTTGATAAAACTTTTTTCCCCGTGCGCAAATAGTCTCTGTTTTGCACTGCTGCTTCGCTAAAAGGTAAAGGGGTGACTCACTAAGACACTATTTGTGCACTGGGGTATACCTTACTGATCGAACAGCCTAAAATAAAATCTAGCTGCGACATGAAATCGGACTGGCATTTTACATAGATTTCCATTGCAGGTAGCTGTTTATTTACACCCACAACAACAAAATAACTCCAGTCAGTTAGTACTCATTGTTAGTAACCTCCAGAGGCGCATTTTCGTGAATAACTATTCAACAAAACTTCTAAAGTGCGAATATGAATTTGTATAAGCACTGTAATACAACTCCTCTGTGAAAATTGTAGTTTAGAAGTAAACGAAGGTGGAAGAAAAATAATAGAAGCCGGGTACTCTGCCAGTATTTGTAAACTATTTGTTAACGGACAGCTCTCATTCCGTCGATGTGTTCGTATCCCGCTCCCAACTTGAATATCACATTGACATAATCAGAATAACTGTATACAGTTGCGATATCGGAAGAAGACTTTACAAACCCCCACTAGAGCCCCGTAAATACAACACGCTGACATGTATTCTTTCGTTAGTCATTTCTTTACAAGTGCTCATATTTAACCGATTTTCATTTGATTGACGTTATAATGCTAAAGTATCTATATCCATATATTATAATTTTTATACGTTAAGTTTTTCAAAGTAAAGTAAGATGTATTTTTGCCTGATTTCATTTTTATTTATAACTTACTTCAGTTTACAAATGTAATACTTAATCTATTAGTTATTGTTAGCGTCAAGTGTTAAAGTATTTGTATCCTAGTTTGTTGGCGTCTGTTTTTGATGTCCATATTATGTTTTCGGTATTGACGCGCAAAAAAACATATAAAATACTAAATCTATATTGAGAGACAGCTTGGGACATAAGTTCAAAGTTGGCGAATGCTTGTCGCAGTAGACAGCTCGTCTTAAAGGCAAGGGGGCGTAGGATAGTACAGTGACGTCAGAGGATCACGTGCACCAATCAGCGCGTCCTTTCCCAAGGAGACAGCTTGGGTTAGCCCAATTAGAGACGGGCCCAGACAGTTGTACTACAAAGCGGCTGTTGTGTTCAAGTGGCCATCGCACCGGCATCTCACCAAGGTGATCCGAGGTTGAATTCAAGAAATGAAATGATAGGGTCACAGCTTGAAGTCCCATTGGAACATGCAGAGGGGCGAGAACATTGCAGCGCGCCAGTTCAGAGCCTTGCGCTTAGTTGCGACGGAGCACTTAATGAGCGCGGCAGTATCGTCATTATTGCTTCCGCGCTGCTGAACCACAAACGCGAAGTTAGCTCAATTTTACCTCCTTAAAGGCCGTGACACGAGTGTCAGATTCGCAATTTGCAATGGTATTTCGGCGTTGCGGGTTATCAGGGTTAAAAGCTGTTCATGGTAAAGTGAGCACTTTCGAAATCAACCTTAGAAAAATGACACTGCCTCTGCCTGCATATATTTTAACGGGCGCCCTAAGTGGCATGTGCCCAGTCAAGTTGGTAGCGATGGATGGGAAAATAGTCCCGTATCTTCGAATAAAAAGTGTTAGGAGGCCATTTCTGATAACTTAAATCATTTCTTTCGCATTCTGTTTATTTTATGCATCGTAGTGTAAAAATGAGCAGATTTGCTAAATATTTACTTTTCTAATAATTCCATAGTTTGACTTGACCGACGCATGAATAAAGTGATGAAGCCCATGACAACGTTAATCTTTCTTAAGGCGAAAGAACACACAACGTGCATACAAGTAGATCTCGAGCAGGGCTTTCAAAAATGCTCACTTCACCGTGAATACCCTATATCGTGCGGTAAACTCCCCTTCCGTTTTGTTGTCAATATTACCTCTAGGGCTATAGAGGAAAGAGAACGCCAATGTTGGTAGGATAAGTGAAAGCCCATCCTGAAATATGGATTATTGGCGCCGAGGAGTATAAGGCAGGAGACGCTGCATATTCTAATGAAGTGATGAGAGGTTTTCGGGAGAAAGAAGAGGAGGAGCCACAAATGTCGCGTGAGAGGAAGCAGTAGTCGCTAAGTCGAAATATTGCTGCGGTCAACGGCACTTTTGACACTCGTTTGTTACGGCCTCCAAAGTCATAATCACTCTCGGCTGAGGCGAGATGGTCGATATTGACAGCACTGTGCCACAAGCAGACTGCAGGCGGAAACCTCGGAGCCGTTGAACTCGTAAGGCCGCAGAGAACACCTGCCCTCTTATCCAGCGGCTTCTCGCTGTTAAGCCCGCACTATCTGCACCGTCCAGTTCAAGGACGTGAGATTCACGACAGGCAATCGCTTATCTGCTATGGTGCCATATCGATATAATCGAGCCTTGAAGCGACGGATTGAGTACGCGGATGTGTGCGGTTGCCATCGCAAGCCCGGCTTATTAGGTCGCTCTCCGCGACGCGAACTGTGGCAGCGGATAGAAAGAGTAAAATACCGACCGTGCTATGCAGCAGGTGAGTGGGCGAACAGTTCCCGTATTTGTTATCGATACACTGCATGCCCTCGTCGTTCAAAAGTACCATTCCAGTTTGTAGAATCGGGGGGAGAGGGGAGGGGGTTAAAGGCTGTTCAGGATAAAATGAGCACTTTTTAAATCAACCTTAGAAAAAAAGTCACTGTTCCTACCTGCACATATTTTAACGGGCATAATGACTGGCATGCACACAGTAAAGTTGGTAACTATGAAGGAAAAGTAGCTCCACATCTTAAACATTGAATTGTAAGTGTAAGCAAGCAATTGTAAAAACTTACATTATTTCATGGTCTTTCTGTTTTTGTATGCTTGTGAGTGTAAACATGAGCAAATTTTAAAACATATTTTCTAATGATTTTGCAACATTGATCGACGCACGGCTAAAGTGATCAAGGAACTTAAATTTTACATAATAAAGAATACACATTGTGTGTACAAGAATATCTTAAGCAGGGCTTTAAAAAGTGCTCAGATCAGCGCGAACACCCCTTAATATAAATACAGGCATTTTCATCTGAAGTTATTTGAAAATGCAGTGTATTAAGTGACTGTTTCCGAAGGAAAACTGTCATTATTTAATCCTAATTTTGTTCAGCATAAACTCATCTCATTACTTCCGTTCTGCTTAACTTGCCATAAGCCTCAATTATATTTGTTCGAAATCCCGCTATCTAGTTTGCAGTCGTCTAAAATGATTCATCCTGAAATCGTCCGAGGTTAGTTTGACGAACTTTTTTCTGGTGAGCGATATTGTAGTCTCTCAAATGTCTGAATATGCCCGTAAGCCCTTGCGCTTAGTTTCGTAACATACAGACGCGCCTTACTTGCGGCGGACGCATACACTCGGTACATGGCACAGCATTACATTTTTCAAACATCCCGGTAATTTTACGCCGCCTACATATACCGTATGCGGTGCTTCTAAAACTGTCTTTCTATCTTGAGCTATCCCCCCCCCCCCCCATCATGAGTTTGGCTATTTTTGTTTTGATGCATATCTCTTAACGGGATTTAGTTACATTGCACGTCCTTATGTGCAATATACGTAAGAAAATTTTTTCAAATCTAAGTAAATTAAACAGTTTTATTCCAATAATTCTTCACATATGCACTTGTGCTTTCTTCCCTAGACCGTAGTGAAACGCACGCTGAGAAACTACTTCATTCTAATTTAAACAAACATGGAAGTCAAGTTTCCGATGAGTAAACTTTTATTTTATAGTTTGCGAGCAATGGTTTGTAAATCTGCATTTTTTAAATAAAAGAAACCGCACATTAACATTATTTAAAAAATATAATTTTATGAAAACAGAACATTAAAAAAAACACGAAATGTTAATTAATTTTGCGGTAATTTTTCCCCATTTGATTCGGCAACATTATATCAGTAAGATTCCAGTAATAAGGTGCAGTTTGGTGGCGGGAGATTGTATTACAAGGAGTAGACACAGGCACAGGTTCTACATACGTAAATGACATGTGGATGATGTGCGATCGGAATATTGTTAGACGTAGGGAGCGGACATCCCGTAGAACAGGGTTTTTCACATTTTCCAATTGCTAAACGCAAAATATAACTTTGCAGAGTAAATATTTTTCACCTAATTTTACTACTACTGACTGACTGTTTGTAAAAATAAGTTAGTATTGATTTAAAAATATGTCTCTTGTGATAAGATGTATGAAAATTCACTAACTGTAGAATCACATTTTTGAGAATTAAAATGGCGTGGCGTGTGCTGCGTGGGGTGGCATGGTTTCTTGTCCAATAAATAATTCGCTTTATCTCCACATTTATGTACATTTGCTGTTAAATAGCACCGAATACATCGTTTTTTTTTTTTTTTTTTGTTCTATAGTGTTGCAGCGAAGCATGAAGGGATTTTAGACAGCTTTCCACATGGCACCGTGAATATAGCTTAGACGTTCACGGCTATTGACGTACGAATCTCACTGTCGATCAAGCTTTAGGCAATGCTGTTTTTCTCGTTTATGTCCACGACGTTGTTAAAATAAGTGTTTTTGCTGAGATTTGATATGGTATACGTAATTATGCAGTTTTTTTAACAAACTCGTGCCACGCTAATTAAATGCACAAGAGCGCGCGTCTTGTGTTAAAAACCAATTATAGACGGTAACAAGGTTTACAACATGGATAACTGTTCTAAAAGCAGTTTTTTTTTAAGTTGCAGAGAATTCTTTTTCAGGTTAAGTTTGAGTTTTCTTTCAACAGTTGGGATTTAATAAACCTGAACATTTAATATCATTGAGTAGCTTCTCTGTACTAACACTTGATTTATTCTGTGGTTACACGGTTGTTGAGTGTGGTTACACGGTTGTTGAGTGTGGTTACATGGTTGTTGAGTGTGGTGACAGATGATGGTCGAACTGATGTGGGGTACGAACGTGAATTTTTGCTCTTGGCCAAAAAGTACAAAATCCTATAAAATCTAAAACACGTAACCTTTATTCGCTTGTTACAAGCGTTGAAAAACTAGACAAATACGACACACAAAGTTCAGCAAAAAGAAAAAGTAGGCAACACGCTTTGCCTATACACGTTTTTCTCCCTAGAAAAAATTGAGAGAGTAAAAACTATTTTTTGTAATTAGTAACAACAAAATTCGTTTCCACAGTTAAATACTTATATCATTATTGCAAATAGTATACAAAACTTTCACTTAAATAATATTTTGAAAGTTTTTACTAATTGTTGCCAACACAACACTTCAATGTTTTTAATTCATATTGTGTACAAAATAAATAATGTAATTTATATATAAATTACAATTAATGTTATTTAACTGTATTAAATACGCGTGGTATGTCTTATTAATGAAAGGAAACATAGAAATATGTTACACATAAGGTGATTTTTGAAAAACTGGTTTCAAAAAGTATGAATATATCGTGAGTATATTATAGTTGCAGAACGCTGAGGTGCTATGGGATTTACTTTGATGTTACTGAACAGTAAACGCATGTTTGACCTTTTCTCTGGTTTTCATCGCTCCATTTACAATCAAATACAAATGAACTCAGTACAGCTTGAAAGCTAATAGTTTAAATGCAACCCCCCTCCCCTCGTTTTTTCTCTTACCACTCCTAAAAAACAAACACGAAATCACCAAACGTCAGGAACCGCGGTAACGCCTGCCACATATGCAACCAAATGCCTCTTATATAACAGTGGTAGCCTATTAGCAGGCGCTTCACGCCTCATTTGTGACCAATTCTTTGACGGACATTGCTTGCTTTTCCAGATATGAATTAAATAGTCTTATCTTAGTATTTACTACATCTCTGGGTTTTCCCACTAAATTTGGAAACATTGTGTAAACTGTTTTGCTGTAATTGAACTGGCGATTAGCCAAGTGTATGGATATATGTGTGGAACATTTTTGGGGCAACATGGTCTGATTTACTCATTATTACGCATCCCCTTCTACTTTTAATACGTGCCGTGTACAACTTGCAATATTGTTGGTGGAGAAAAATCAAACGCTGTTACATGTATCATCCGTATTGAAATCTAATGCTGAAAATTATCATTGGCATTAGTCTTTAATTTGTTTACTAATATTTAATTTATATACAGATAAGCATAGTCGTGATACTAACATAAGTTTGTTTGTAAATATTGTACAGAAACAGTCAGAGGTCATTTCTTTCACTCCTCCACCCCTCCCCCCCCCCACAAAAAAAAATTTCTGGGGACATTCTGGGCGATGTCAGGGTGGTGATTATTTCAAATGTACTTTTCTGATGTATAGGCTTGTTTTACGTTTATTTACGTTGAGTAAGTATCTAGTAAGGTACTGACGATAAATTAACTCACATTTATCGTATGCATTAGGTCCCCAACAATGATAATATTCACGTGTCGCGGAAAGATACACAGTCGGCAGAAATAAACTAAGCAGCTTTCAAAAGTGTAGTAACCGGTATGAGATCAGCATTTGGACAGTTCAATCTCATCCATTTCCACCAGAAATAAACCACGTGTAAAATTATGTGACGACAGATTCGTTTGGTAATGATGAATACATTATGACAGTGCGCGACTTCGGCGTCATAAATGCCAACAAATCCTTAAAACAAAAACAAAGTTACCGAAAATAAAAATCTCTGAATAGATAATGTAACAAACGAAAATATCAATCGAGCAAATGAAGAAGCAGTAGGAGAAAAAACAAAGCAAAAAATCATACATTAGAGTAAAAAATTCAAATGAGAGTAAAATGACGTACAAAACCGAAGTCAACACGCTGAAAAGATTCACTCTCAGTAGACAATAGGAGTGTGCTATTCGTAAACATACTCCCACCACAGACAATTTTTTGCAACTCATGAGGTGGCTTTCAGGTGCTGGTGGCTAGCAGTAATTTTCATTTTCTGCTCTTACCAAACGTTGACTTACCCACCGCCAACAGAACTGTCAGATTCACATCGTTAACAGTGATGAACGTGCTTGTTTGATTTAAGTTTTTTTTTTTTGTACAGAACCACTATTTTGTATATAAAATGTATTTTTTATTTATTGAATGCGTGAAGAGATTTGGGCAGCTCTTAATAGCGAGGTCGTGATTAAAGTGATTATGGAGCAGAGCCAGAATGAAAGGGCGGAGAGAAACGGGAGATCCCCGAGAAAACCCGCCGACCAGCGTCATCGTCCGGCACGATTCCCATATGCGAAAATCCGAGTGTGATCCGGCCGGGGATTGAACCCGGTTCGCTTTGGTGAGAGGCAAGCAGGCTAACGGCTCGGCCACTGCGGCCCTTGTGGATAATATGGTAGACTATATTCTAGTTTAATTAAAACAAGATCGGAAGAAATGTAAAAACCGTCTCGAAAAACTAGCTGCATGAACGGTGTCCTAACGCCAGCTCGCCCCACGTATGTTTAGACGGAGATGCTGGCAAGAAATAAGTTGAAACGTGGAGGGTTTGTTACTGCACAGCTGGTGTACACACACTACGGGTAGAAAGCGGGAGTGCCTCAAGGAAAAACCCGTCCACCACGCTGCCCACATGAGAATTCTTGTCCGGGGAATTCCTACCTCATGGTGACCACAGTACTGAGATTACTGGTATCTGAAAGACCGTCGATGAACTGTGAACTTCATAATTTGACGTAAAGTTTTGATGTTTTGCTTATCAACGGACTGTTCATTATGCAGCAAGGCACAATGCAACTGCCGGAGTTAGTCGTACACTCCCGACTTAACGATTTCATAAAGTTGAATTTTGGTCGAGCAACTATTGCGCTGAGAATCAGTCTTAGGTTAGATGGAAGTAATATGTGTTTTACTGCGAGGCGATTTTATTTACACACATCGAGTCAAGATCGGGGTGTCGTGTCAAAATAACGGAAAAGACAAACACGATGCTATTACAAAAAGTACATGGGACAATCACAAATCGATGGCTTAGGATGAAAACTTCGTCTCTCATATTTTCGACAAGAATTTCATTCTAAGCCATCAAAATGTAATAAAGTTTTTAATTGTTTGAGATATAATTTTCATTTTTTTTTTTAAGATTAGGATTAAGGAATATCTATGTAAAAATGAAGTGACTAACTGACCGACCGATAGACATCACACACAGCCCAAACTGCTGAATGAAAAAGCATGGATTGTTAGGCCCCCGTTTTTAAGTTACGCTTGTACTGTGTAACAATGATTTCGCCAAAGGAACAGAAACGTAAAATAAAATGTTTCAACTGTGTAAAGGCCTCCCCCTCCCCCTTACTTCCTCTCACATAATCTCTCTCACATACACACACACACACACACGCGCGTGTATCTAACTGCGGTGTAGTAAATGTGCTCAAAGGCTGTTCACGGTAAAATTAACTTATGAAAGCCTTACTTAAGATCTACTTGTATGCACGTTGGGTATTATTCCGTCTTATATAAAATTAACACTGTCATGGGCCTCATAACTTTATTCGCGCGTCGGTCAAATTAAAGTTTGAAATTATTAGAATTAGAAACGCAAATATTTCACAAATATGCTCATTTCTACACTTCAATATATTTATTTTAAAAAAGTACAAAGCAAAATAAATAGTTCAGGTCGTTACAAATGGTTACCTGTTTGTCGTTAAGATGTGGAACTACTTTCCATCCATGTTACCATCTTTGCTGGACGCATGTCACTCAGTGCGCCCGTTAAAATATATGCAGGCAGGGGCAGTGGATTTTATCTGAGATTGATTTCAAAAATGCTCACTTTATCGTGAACAACCTTTAGTAAGATATGGTAGTAATGACTGCACGCCTAACGACTCGCGACGAGGTGGCGAGGCAACAGCTACAGGCAGACCTTGACCTGTGTGTACGTCCGGCTGAGGAGGCCAGTAGTGCACGGTGGCATTGCTTTCATAAGTGTGTGTGTTTTTTCTATGTCTTGGGGATTTTTTTTACTGTTTCTCAATATAATATCAGAATTAATTTAATGAAAATGCCAAATTAATAAAAAAATATGACGTTAATATAATTTTACTAACACAATTATAATTTTTGTAAACATTAAATTTTTAGTTAAAATAAAAACAATTTGGTTTTAGTTGATCTATTTCTGTTAGTTCCTGGAGTGCTACAGTGCATATTCTTTGGAATTCAATACTTAGCAGGCCTGCGTTTAGGGACTGTCTTTTTGGTATTTTTTTGTGTGGAATTTAAAATAAAAATACAGAATTTAATTTCCAAGAAATTGCTTTGTACTAATCCGGCGACCTCAAACTTTATTTTGAACTGCAGCCACACACATTATCTACTATTTTATAAACTGTCTGCCACATATATATAAAATATTTCGTAATTTAAATTGTATTTATGTTTAATATTATCCTTTTGTATGCACTCTTTATTAGAGTACTTCTTGATATCGCAAGACAGTAATAGTGCTTAAAGTATAGAGAATTATTTTGGACACGATAAGTCTTAATATGTAAAACTTGTTAGGGGCGCGGTGGCTGAGAGGTTAGAGACTGCTCGCCTCCCAACAAAACAAATCGGGTTCAATCCCCGGCGGGGTCACTACCGGATTTTCGCAAGTGAGAATCATGCTGGACGATGCCGCCGGTCGACGGGTTTTCTCGGAGATCTCCCGTTCTCCCCCGACTTTGCATTCCGGTGCTGCTCTATTATTATCTCATTTCACCCTCGTCAACTCTCAGGACCTCGTTATTATGAGTCGACTAAATCTCTCAACTCCACTCAACTGCACAACTAGTTCGCGGTTAGCACTTGAGATTTTTTTTCTGGCAACTGTGTAGCCTTCCGCCTCGTGTAGAAATTAAGAATGCTATAAACATGCTAATAATTAGTATTTGTGCCTCGGTCTAGTGCCACTACTAAAACAGTTAAAATTATGTATAAAAACATACTCTGAAAGCAACTTAAGCTGCCATAGTATCAAAGAACATGTTTCACTAGACTTCTAATGCGCTGTCAATCATACTGGTAAGTACTAACAACTTTTGACATAGGAGTTGCAACACTAAAACAGCTTTGCGTATTATAAACGCGTTCAGCCCATATCTGGCTCTCATTCGACAGGTTTGTGGGTTCGATCCCATCAGAATGTACCGGGGATACTTTTCTCGTATGATTTTTGGCGTCTCTTTACTCAGGAATGCTGGCGTCGTTTTTTAAACCGGTATAACTGTTATTATATTGAACTTATAAGTTTTCCGGTAGAGATTTCTTTAAATTTTATATTCTTATTTTTGGTACATTTAACCACAGAAAATTGGCCAAGGACTTTCATAGGTTGTTATGACGTGATATTCCTGTTTTAGGCGTATTTTTGGGATGATGTACAATCGTGACGATAATAGCAGGAACCAACCGTTGCGTACAAAAATAACTCAAGGTTAACTTCAGGTAAAATATAATTATTCAAAATAGAAATCCAAGCTGGCATTACACCTGCCTCCTTGAAGTGTTGCGAATTAAGGGAAGACCAATATTAACATTTAATGTGTAAAAATATGATTTCAAAATGCATTGTATCTGAATAGCGTACTGCGCTGATATAGGCTATTCACGGTAAAGTGAGCACTTTTGAGTCCCTAGTTACTTTCACATATTTCACATCCTTTACCCACCTTTTTAAATAAATATTGCTATATAAGTAATAAACACACAGTGTGAATTATATTCCACATCACTCGAAAGTTAACATCAAAGGCTAAAATAAAATACATTTATTGACTATTATTCCAAATAAGACGACTTTCAAAAGTGCTAATTTTACCGTGAATACCCTATATCGAGAAATCGAGCTTATATAGTTATGCGCTATAATGTCTGAATCGTTTTATGTATTTCGTGGGTTTGATCCCGGCCAGTTGAAATGGGAGCGGCTTTCCACTCATTCCAGACCAAACACATGCGATGGTTTTTTGGGTGATGGTCCTTAGTTCCCACCCCCCAAAAACGGCGATATATTTAATCAACTATAGAAATGTCTGTTCTGTTGATTATACCTCGGCTACTTCGTTGTCAAATTAGCAGGGGGCAGGTCCAGTAAAGATGTACCATTTTTATATCGGGTGCGCCTGTTCGTCGAAGTGCGTGTGCTTCGAAACGGCCGTGCTTGAAGAAACTCCCTCACTTCTCAGACAAGCAAGTGTTTCGCACGCGAAGTGCTCTCATCCCGCCGAAAAAGAGAGCATCTACTATACCTACCTTTTTGAGCAAAAAAGTCTACTCACCCCTCCACCCCGGACTGTGCGAAACTCCCCTCCAATTACAACGTAACTGTTCCTGTAGCCCATTAAGGACTTCTTCGGATGCTTTAACACAAACCTTTGAAAAATCACCCCATAGTTCTCCAGCAAAATAATATTACAACTGAGTGCGCGGGAATGCAGTGCGTTGTCCTCTTCCAGAGTTAGTTAAGCTTAGTTTACACGAGGCGGAGAAATATTGTATCAGGGCTTCAGAAAAGTGTGAAGTAACCGTGAATGGATAATACATTCTAGGACTGATGGTGTTTCTTAGGTTCTGCGATTTATTTCAGAACTCCCTCCCTCCTTGGCGGATGGCCGGGAGCAAAAAGAGGAGGTATGGAGGGGGTAGGATCTTCCCTTGCTGCCTGGACCACATGGGCCAGGAGTAACTGCCCGCTCTCTTCGTAGTACATACTGCTAGATATTTAACCGAAAATCCTATATTTAACACACTTAATGTTGAAAACAATATCTGATTACGAGAGCTGACGAGATGACGGTAAGAAAGATGCCAAACAAGTACTCTAACTATAAATATTACAAATTAGCTCGCCAGCTGCCACAGATTGAATATGTTCCTTAACATGCCCCCCAACTCCCTTTTGCTCCTTAATCATGACATTACGACCTCCATTAACCACGTTGCATAAAAATATGCGGTTAAGGTTATGTTGAATGCCATGCGGCTAAAGCTGGATTCATAAAAGTCCGTAGGATCCGTCAGTCATCCGTCCGTCCGTCCGTCCGTCCGGCATTCATCCGTCTATCGTTTTCGTCCAGCAGTTGAAAGAGATTCACAACAATTCGTCGTCTGTCAATCCTTATGTACGGATAAATTTCAGTGTAACAACTTACCATCGCGAACTTTTATAGTTGAAGGTATATTTTTGTTGGAAAAACATTTCCAAACATAAATATTTTGGGAAACTAATCCCCCCCCCCCTCCCCGCACATTTTAAATTCCTGAATTTGCCACCTAAGATAGATACACACATATCCACAGCCATTTTATTTCAAAATGCGTGTTCACATCTAAGGAATGTCATCAGAAGGCGATGGCCCGTCCGTCGGAAGTTAACGTATAGTAAATATTTGACGGCTGGACGGATAGAAAAAATGTTGCCCTGCGATGGGTTGAAAATTATGAAACCGCCGGACGGACGACTGACGGATGCGACGGACTATTGCGTTGATGGTCGTGGCAGATTCCGTAGTAAATTATTTCTTACTCGCAGTACCTCATCACTTGTAGTGACCCAATGATTTTTTCGTCTATTTTTAAAAAGGCAAATCCATATAAAAATGTATTTTGTTTAAAGTCGCTAGTTGTCTGACCCCGACACGAAACAGCTCTGTGGTCATTGCCGTTGTACGGGAAGACAAGCAATTACGCAAGCCAAGAAAAAAGTGTAATTCACGAGGGATGGTGTTAGTAAAGTGTAGAGTGGAAAGGTGTGGGCGGTTGGTAACGAGAGAGGTCTTGAGAGCCGATGAGGCTGAAGCGAGGTGAGAATAAGTCATTGCCGGAATGCAAGGGCGGGGGTAAACTGAGATCCCCTATAAAACTCGCCTACTAGTCGCATCGTCCGTCACGATTCCCAAGTGCGAAAGTTCAGCAGCGACACCGCCTGGAATCGAACCCGGTTCGTTTTTGTGTGAAGCCCTAGCCGTTGCGTTACCGCTATCCGTGGGATCTGCCAGGGTGCAGAAGGGACAGTGTTTTTTGCCTCGCGATGTCAACTTGTGCATGGCCTCACAACGGCCCCACGAGCATACGGAGGCCAGTAAATAGCGTACGAAAACATGGATAACATTTTCACTCTGTTTTGCTTCTCCGTAAAAGTTCTCTTTATATGCAACATTTGTAGAGAACTGGCCGCATTATTCGCGCTGCATGAGCGGCCGAGGTCGTGTGAGCGGGTGGCCTCGCCCTGGATACCTCGGATTAACCTCGCACAGGAGCCGTTCCACACGCCCCCGCAACACAGGTGCGCTCAGCTTTCTGGACCCGATACTTACAATTGCTTCACCCATCCTTCAACACTTACCACAGTCCTGATCAAACCTTTCGGTCACTCATTTAATTTTGAGTTCAAATTTTATCATCGTAGACTAACTACGAGGTAGACCGATATAGCTGGCTGCGCAAAACCAATCTCCATGTCTCAACATTGAACTTGCTTTTTTGTCATCACTGCAAGCAAAAACGGCGGGGATTGGATTTGAGGTTAGAGCACTTTGAGTGCACTTAGACCTTTCTGTTAAGAGCCGGCCAAATCTCTTCACTCACTCCGTCCCATCTCCTTGAGGAAGGTCAAGACCCGCAACCGAATTCTTACCAGATATTTTATTGACATTGCTAAGCTATAGCTGTATTCTGTACTAATGTTAGTTATGATTACAGTGTAAAGTTTCTATTGTACTGTGTCTAACTAGAGTTAATTTGTATTACTGAAACTGTGGCCTATATAGTTATTGTATATATAATTTAACTGTGTAGGATTTGTATAAGTTGTTCATGGTAAAAATGTACGCTTTTGAAAGCCCTGTTATGATCTACATGCTTGCACGTTGTGTATTCTTCCATCTTTTGTAATAAAAATAAAATAAAATAACATTGCCATGGCCCTCATCACTTTATTCATGCGCCGGTCAAGTGAAACTGTGTAATTATTAGAAATATATATATTTTACAAATCTCTTCATTTCTACTCTTCGATGCATTTAAAAAAATCAGATAGTTAAAGACATTTAAGTTATCACAAATGGTTACCTAACACTTATCATTCGACGTTAAGATATGGAACTATTTTCCATCCATCGTTACCAACTTTACAGGGCAAATGTCACTCAGTGCACCCGTTGAAATATATGCAGACAGAGGTAGTGACTCTTTTCTAAGGTTGATTTCAGAAGTGCTCACTTTATCGTGAACAGCCTTTACCAGTGTATACACTTAGCGAGAAAGCGGGAGTAGTAATTTTTTGCCTTATAGATACAGTCCGTGTAACGTTCCGACATTTTCTCAGGAAACGGCCAAATGCGTAAGGAATATGCAGCTTGAGGTATGGTATTATTTCCATACAGTGTATAGGTAAAAAAACATCCAATACAGTTTAGCAAGTTTACCAGACTTTTTTATAGTGTAGACGCTTATTTGCTCGTACAACGTGACCATGTATGTCTATTCGGAAGCGATCACAGGGCTACGCGGTTTTTGGATCAGGAAACTAACTTAGTTTTAAAAAGCACTGATTTTTTTTTGCAGTGGTTTTATCACTTCTATAGCGTTGTTTATAAAAACGACACGCTGAGATAGACGACACAACGAGTGATTTTTAAAACAGCTTGGATTTTATTCTGTGCTTTGCTCGTGAGGTCATTTTTCTTAGTTTTCGGGCCAGCCAATATTTTATTAAACACAATGTTTGAAGTTCTCTACTGCTTTAAATTCGACAGCCGTGAGAAACGACTGCTTTTATTTATTGATACGAATTGCGCAATAGTGGCTCTGATAACTACATCGCACCGAATCATCGTTTCCACTTATTATTACTAATGTTATTCAATGAAATCCACACCTGAAGTATTTAAGAGAGTCTGATAACAACTTCGCTCATTTGTAAGTGGGAAGATAACTAAAGTAAAGAACATATGTCGTTCTGGGAATTGTTCCTACGTCGATACGATACGAATTATTGGAAGACACGTTTGACAAATGATGAAGAATGATTAGTTGTCTGGGTAATGTATTTACGCACCAGCAGAATATCATCAAAGTTGGCGGCTAATATGGCTTTCAGCATAGAGTAGCTACCATTCAGGTGAAAACTGCATGTCACTTTCCCGCTAAATTAAACGTGTGACCTGTAATGGTGAAGGCATACGTAGCTCTTCACATAGTCAGCTGCTCTGTTTATGCTACGAAAGCGCAAAGAATAAAGTCGTTAGTTAATGGTGTAATCCGTACGAGGATGGAAATACACGTTCTCTTAAACTTAAAAAAAAAAAAATTGAAACTTGTTTAAAAACTTGACAGAAAATGTGTGTCATACTCATTGCGTTAGTTGCCAATAAGCGATAATATCCACAAGCACCCACTTTGAGGTTGCCAGATCTTCCGTATTTGCTAAGTTCTCTCTTTTGCCGAATTTTCTCCTTTCTGCCGTCTCGCTTAGTTGATGTTTCTCCGCAATTCGTTGGTCATTTTTTTTTAGTGTGTTAATTATATGTATTTATTCATTTTCATTTTACCTCTAGAATGTTTTTAAGTCTACAGATCTCGTATCACCATCGACATTTTCAGTTTATTTTCTTTGAATTTTATCTTTCTTTCTTTTTTGTGTTGGCAAGCTTGAAGCTTCCGTGACGAAATTTCATTTCCGAATAGATGGTCCTGAATGTTGAACCGCTTGCCGGTATTCTATATATGTTTTATCTTGTTTTCCCTTTCTATAACGAGCAGACGCCTACCTCAGTTATGTGTGCAATTCCTACTGTATATACTATATTAACTCAACTACGGATAGGGAGAACGACGACGAAGAACACGCGAAAGACTGCGTCAAAGGACAAAGACATATGCATGCGTATATCTTTCCCGATTTTTTTTTGGTGTTGAACGATATTGGAGGGGGGGGGGGAGGAGGATGACCTTTTTACTATTGGACCTGTAACTAATAGGTAAATAAGCAAGTGACATGTATTGAAAACGGCCCGAGATTTTCATTACTTGTAATGAAGTAATGGGACAATTTAGGCGATCATTTCCAAAACCTCCCAGTTAGTTTGAAAACTTTGCAACCTTACTGTACCCAATCGCATCGGCAATTATAAATTTGTTTTTTGAATCTATAACTGAGAAAATATTTTCTCATTTTATGTTTTAATTATAACTAAAAATAAACTTAAATTTTAAGATATTCTTTTTTGTTTTTGATATCGGACAATAAATTACTGCTGTCCGCAAGGTGTTCGTTTAAAAGACTGATCTTAAGAGTGGTGTTTTTTTTTCTAAATATAATTTCTTATGTTATTTGTTTTGACCGAACCAACAGCTGGCATAGTAGTTAGTCGCCAGTCTTTCTATACCTGAGGTTCACAGTTCGATCCGGAGCCTCAACGGATAGAAATTTTTTTCTGATGGGTATTCTCGTATTTGGGTTTTCTTGGGATTCTCCCGTTCCCTCCCTTGTCTTCATTCCACATTTTCTCCGCCCTTATCCATTATTCAAGCTAACCGGAATGACATGTGTCGCTCGGGGTAGCATAGCCGGCTCCTATAAGTGCCAGGCTTCAGTCATTCTGGTCGACCCTGCCTGAGGGTAAGTTTTTAAATTCACTCTTTAGTGCACGTGTCTGTGGTCACGATTTCTCGTGTGGGCGAGGCAGCCGTGCCAATGACGATTTAAGCTCGTCCCCGCCCCTCAATTCCCTCTCACGTAACAATACATGAAATTTCATCATAGAATACCAAGTAGGTACGAAAATTGAGTCCAATACCACGGCATCCAGACTGCGAACGCTGCCACATCATTCAAGGCGTTCAGTTGATAATTTGTTTTATTTTTCAGAATATTTTATAATTTTTTTAGTTGGTATCAGTAAACATTCACTTAAAAATGCCAATACAATAAAAAATAAACTTCTGCTACATTTTTTCAAGGTAATTATAGAATTTTCGTTTTATATCTTGTATCAAATAAATTTAAAAATTATAATTTACCACAGACTTCAGTTTTTAGCTCGAATTTTTCGTGGGATAACAGTGCCATGAAGCTATTTCTTCGGAATACGACAGTTGGACTAGCCGTGATAGGGATTAACTTGTTTTGAATAGAACTTTTTCGTAAAACTTGAAATGACACCATAGGCGAACGACATTATGAATTTCCAAGAATGATATTTACCGTATTCTCGTGACTATATATTGAGCTGATGCCAACATACTTCTTGTTACGTTTAAAAAATTGGTTAGCAGAGTAAATAAAATTAAAATTCTCACAATACCGCTCTTTTTTGTAATTAGTTTCAGAATATTTTGCATCTTTATTGTTGTGGAATTTGCTACCTTATCACAATAGTAAGCCTATATAAAATCCCAGAAGTTTTTCTGATATATTCAGGCCTTTGAACACTCCGTGGCCACCGGAGTCTGCCAGGGGGCGTTTCTGATCTTCCAAAGCCTCTCACACTGTCAAATTTTTTTCCTTCAACTATATTTGACAATAAAATTTGAGGACAGAACATGGCCATCTAATTTTTCCTTCCAGCAAATTTTATCAAATAATCTTGTATGTGTTTGAAAATGTGTCGCGCTGTCAATTTTTTTTTATTGGGACAATCTAATTTGACATATTATTTAAAAATTATTTTCATAGTGAGATATTGCTTTTGTTTTTCCATGCGGTCCATTACAGGAAGAAATATCAGTAATATTGTAATTTATTTTAGTTTCTTTACTGAATTAAAATTTTGTTTATAATAAATGTTTCCTACGCAATGAAATTAGTCTTGAGTTCGTAATATTATGTACAATATTCACTTAAAATAGCATTCATGCCCAAACAGTTTCTACATAAATTATCTACATAACTTACTTCGCTTCCAGCAATTGTTAGTTATTTTAAAGTTTCTTGACGCCCAGTTTTGTCGTGCATGATTCTGATTGACTGAGACCGTCAAACATCAAACAAATTTTAGAACCGTTCCAATTTTCAAATGTTTGATGGAAACTGAAGACATACAACTTTTTTTGACAAAAATGGCGGCGTTTATGAAGTTTCAATGACATCATAACTGTACAACTTTATTTGACCAAACTTATTGGAAGCAGTTTGACGGAATAAATTTGACAGTGACAGGGTTTTTCTTTTGTTTTTATAAAAGCGTTTGGTTGGTAAGTCTACACACAGAGAGACAAACAGGCTTCAGTTACGTCCATAGAGTAAATTATGTAAGGTTACGACACGACTTTGTGAGAGGCAAGAGTGTTGGGAGAGGAGAGAGGGCAGACTTCGTCGGTTTGGGCGCTGACGAAGGTCAAGAACAGTTGACGGGCGCCGTCGTGTTGGGCTGGGCCTTGTGTGCGTAACACCTCCGCGCGTTGTTCAAGGCTGCTCCCCTCTACATCCCGTTTAACTTCTTGAACCTTTCACTTGCCCCCCCCCCCTTTTTTCAATCCTCTTGCGCGTGCGCAGGCATCAACGCTAAACGCGTCTATTGAAGTATACAGATTGGTGGTAGTCATTACAGAAAAAACTTGGAAAGGGCAGTGGTAGGTAACGGTTTTTGCCAACTTCGTGAGCGGATATTCTGACAAAATGGTGTCTTTCTGTTGAGCTTTAAACGTGTATAACATTACGGTAATGGGGTGTATAGGAGTAAAAGCGTGAACAAACAAAATTGTGTTTATTTACAGTCGTCAAGGTTGCCCATGGCTAAAATACGCTAAAAGCGTTCCCGTTAGCAACAGTTTACACGACTACACTAATATGTCCCGTGATATCTTAAAAGTGTTCGAAATTAGCAAAAAATGCCCCCTAGTTGCAACTCCCTACGGCCCACAGTTTTCGTGTGAATTGCAAACGAAGGGTACAGTGGTAGCAAGGCAATCACCTGGTGAGTAGGCAACACGTACTGCACCAGACTTCAACACGTGTTGGTGGTATGATGCACGATGTTACAAGTCACAGCCAGTTCCCTTTCCCCCTCCTAATAAGTGTAGTTTACCGTCACGTTTACCCCATCCTTTCATTCCGACAATGCTCCACACTCACCTCAATCACCCTAATCGGCTCTCAAGACCTCGCTGTTACGAGCCGCCAAAATCTCTTCACTCATTCGGCGGAGAACCCCCGCTGAATTCCTCCGGGTGTAGGAAGGATTGCCTAATTACTAGGCCATGATATTGCTATCATTGTACCCTTTGTTTGCGATTCACACGGAAACAGTGGGTACTAGAGTTTGCAACTAGGGGGCCTTTTTTGCTAATTACGATATCCTGCTTCATCCGATTGTATCCATAATTACTTTAGCCTCACGGTGTAAATGTTACCTGCAGTAAAAAGGTGCCAACCCCTATTATTTACATGATTGGGGATGTGTACGACTTACCATACCTTCCTTTTACCCAATATATTGGTTTAATTAATCCGTATACCAATTTGTGTTCCTCTAACGTAAGTACTTTGCTATCCCACATAATATGCTCGCCGCCCTCCGGCTTTAGGGGCTGCTGCAGCCCTTATTATTTGAGATGGACCATGGGTGTCCTATATCAATCTTCCTCTTTTCCGGTCACGAATCATGTGCCCGACTTTATACACGTTTCCTAAACACGCTGTATAAAACGTTTTACGAATAAAATATTCAATGTTATACCCTAACATATCCATGAAATCACGAAGAAGGTTACTTTGCATTTTGTAACTTTTGAATATATGTAAAATTTTCTGCATAATTTTTGCAGTGCTGAAGCCTTTATATGCAAAAATTTCTTAAAATTGAGAAAATGCACGTTGCATTCGCTTGTAACTTTTGAACACATTTTAAAACACATTTAGTGTTTTCAAGGAGAGTAAAATTTGATTTCGGTATGTAACTATGCAAGAACAAAGAAACTTGATTTTTTTTTTCTGAACATGCAAAATAGTATAATCTGAGACGGTGACGTCTCGTACATGGAAAAATACCAGCCTGCCTACACGTTCCTAGTTGACTGCCTTTGCCTGGACATCGCCCTGTTGCGTCAGCCCGTCGGCTTGCTAAAGTGCACGACGCAAAATCATCGTTTCAAGGCGAAATTATTAAAAGAATTGCATATGAAAGATTTAAAAAACTAACTGTTACTTACTACACGATCTAGCAGTGTGAGATCGACGCACGGTAACGAATACGTGAAGTTCGCTTGCAGATCCCGGCATGGACATCAGACTGGGAAACATGGCAGCCTTCCATAGTTCGTCATGCTCGCACCTAGAGCGCTAGCGTCGCCGAGCTTGCAGGGAGTGTGCACCGTAATTCTAAATAAAATAGATGGTGCTTGACTCGCAAATTCTGAGAATTACATGACTTCTGGGACCTGCAACTCATTCTGATTGGCTAGGGTAAAACTGTAACCCCTTCTCATGGCTCACCCCTAGTTTTGATTTAGTATTTAAGTCCCCGCAGCAGCTTGTGCTGGCAGAGACTAGTGGCTACTGCGGACGATATCATACTTGGGATAAGTAGTCGCAAATTAAAAATGTAGGTCTCATAAAGCCAGTAATGTAGAATTGGACAATTGCTGTCCAAAATTACTTGTAGAAGTAATTTTTGTCTGTACACTTGTATTTTGAAGCTAAATAATATAAGAAAACGAAATTGTTAAAATGTTGAATCTTTCAGCTTCTCATAACATAAATAACAAAAGAAGTTTGCAATGACAAGAGCATTCACAAATTATGTAGAATGGTGTGTAATGAGAGAAATAAAACACCCTTAAATGAGAACTAAAATTAAGGCTGTAGTAGAGTTTCCGTGGTTTCACAGCCTGTAACTTTATTTGAAAACGTAAATTTATATGCGTCATTTAGAGAAATGGTTTGTCAAAAAAAAAAATAAATAAAAACACGTAAACACAATTTTAATGTATTTTATAAAGTCAAGGCAAATTCTCTTTAAAATATTGAGAATTTTGATTCCTAGAATGGTTAGAGGCATGATAGTTTTGAAAATGCTCAGAATTTTAAGGCTGTTCCGCTCAGAATTGTATTTTTTTTATATCAGCATTTTAAAAGAACTCCCAAAGAATGCAAGAATTGTCATTTTAGATATTGTATTTAAATTAAATTGCAAAGTATAATGTATCCTTTTGGGCATGAGAACAGTATTTCTACTTGAAAAAAAGTGTACTTATGAAAATGAAATGTAGTGTATGTAGTATTTCAGCATTCGTGTTGTATTTTTGGTTTGAGCCATAATGATTGTAGCTTTGATCCAAAATATAGTGAACATTTTCAAAGATCTTGTGTGTGTGTATTTTGTGGTTTTGTAACCTATTTCTGCTTCAATATGGAGGGGTTTTGATGTACGACAGTGTGGTCGTAGTTAGTTTTGAAAAGAGACCTTGCGTCAACCTACAGTGCAGGTCGAGGGAAGGGCCTCAAATTATTTTTGTCAACCATCTGCAATTGTTCATTTGTCCATTCACTAATTCTTCCTTCAATTCAGTTGTTTGCTTGTGTTCAAGCAGCCGTATACGCGGCATCTTCACGCCACAGGTCAACCCTCGTAGCGTTATTTGAATTTACACTAAGCCCCAAGTCTCGAGCTCTCTGTGGGTGCAGGGCAGGATTTTCAAGTGGCGCTGTTACGTTCGAATCTGGGCGTCACGTCTCTTCCACTGCGCTTGCGCGAGACTTGCTTTATCCGGGAAGATTGCTCTCATTCGTGGCAATGAATTTTAAATAGGCTCTGGTGTTCTCGTGAACAGAGCTATGTAAATTGCCCTCGCAGAGTTGGCACGCACAGCAGAAGTCAAGTTTTCGCTGAGGTTGCTTTGACAGCTCCAAAAATAAACTGCTAAATGAATAATGTGATTAGATTAAAGGAGCATAGTAATATGTAACTAAACTGGCTAGTATTAATAGGTATAGGCTGTTCACAATAAACTGAGTACTTTTAAATGACGTGCTTAAGATCAACGTGCGAGCTTATTATATATACTTCCACCGCATGAAAATTTGACATTGCCATGGGCGTAATTATTTTATTTATGCTTGGGTCAAGTAAGACTGTTAAATTATTGGAAAGTAAATGTTTTACAAATGTGCTTGATTCTTACACTTAAATAGGGTGATTCGCAAGGAATTACCGCCACTCACATGGCCTATTCCTTCTATAATTTGGAGCAAAATATCTTTAGTAAATGTGGGCTTTACTCCCAATATTTGAGGAGCAAACTTTCAAAACCAGACATGTCCATAAAAATCCGAAAATGAGTTAAACATTGTTTCTATATAAACTTGGTGAGATACACACGAATGTGTGTTCAGATTCAGTCAAAGAAAGATATATCCCATTCAGAAAGGAGGCGAAAGTTCGTGTTTTCATTCAAACCAGGACATGTCCACTCCACTGTGACATTGGAATCATAACTAGACTGTCTACTGCCCTGTGTTGAATATTTAGTTCAACCGGTCACCCCCAGACAGCAGAGGTATCTTGGGGCGGTCATGCTTAGTCGTCAGATACGGCCTTGTGTAGTTCTACACCCCCCCCCCCCCACTAGATAGCAGCTGTTGTGCTCTTTCATCGAGACATAGCAACCAAGATGTTTCATTGAAAGCTAGTAAACCAATGTTGTTTATCATGATCACATATCTAAGAAATGTATGCATGTTAGTGTTTTATGATTTGTTTGTAAACATGTGGAACAATATTACAACTGTTTGGAAAACAGTCCTTTATGCAGTAAATTTAGTTTCTTTATCATTATACCCTGCAAATATTCTGCGCTTCACATATTGTACTGTGGCTGCCTAATGTTATAGCAGATGGCTATGACACCCCACTTTTTGCGACTACTATTCTGTTGGGTGCCTAATGTTTATACAACTGAGTCAAAGAGGAATTAAAGTGATCGGTTTGGTATTCTGATAACAATGCACGCTGAAGTGTTTTGTACTGTATTGATGAGAACCATCTTATTACTGGTGTGGGTTTCGTGAACCCTGGACGTGATTGATGGATGCCTTAGTAGCAGACACATCATGTGGTGCACGGAAGAAAGGGAAAAGAAAGCTGAAGCTTACTAAGCGTGGATCTGAGAAAATTGAAAGGTATGAACGCTTACACTTTACAATGTGACCTAACTTGGCATAAGAACCTGCTTGATTTCTATGCGCATATCCAGTATGACTAACCTAACTTGTACTTGCATATTGTTGCACGTGATTAATAATACATAACAGTTTCATGAGCATTAGTAGTTTCAAATTATCAATATTGAAACAAATCACGGCATTAGCAATACAAAATACTATAATGGAAAGCAACACACCTATAGTCTAAGAGAAGTGTACTTGCTAACCAAATTAATATTTATAAATTTTTGAGGACATTATCAGTGATATTTTCTTTCAGATATAAAGACAAGGATCCGAACACGAAAACATTCAAGAGACCATGCGAACATAACAAGTAGTTTTCATGCAAAAGAGTGACAATGTTTGATATTGTAAAAGCACGGTCACAACTGTGTCAAACTCCCAACAAAGCGGTACAGGACCAGAGCTTTTGCCATTTTGTCAGTCGGGTAACTGGAAAGGAGGTGTCCCCTCACAGGTAATCCCACTGAGAAAGCCAAGCCTCTAAGTATTCATGTAACATACTTCATGAAAACAGTGAAAAGGCCTGTACAGGTATGCCAAAATATTATTACTTCTACATTGGAGGTTAACAAAAACAGGCTAAATACTGTAGCAAAAATTCTGGATAAGGGTGATATACCAAGGGAACGCAGGGGAGGGGACAGAAAATCAGCTACGAAGAAACGTCACGTGAAAACCTTCATTGGCAGTCTGAAAGGATGTGAAAGTCACTAAAATAGGTCTAAATCTAAACGCATTTATCTAGGAAGCGATTTAAACATTTCTAGATTGCACAAAATGTACAATAGAAGTGTTAAGCATGGTACGTCATTGAGAGTTGCTTTTTCTATATTCAGGCGGATTTTTGTGCACGATTTTAATGTAGGATTCAGATCACCTTCCTCAGATTTCTGCAAAATATGTATTCGTTTACAATGTCAAATTCACTCTGCAAAATACAACAAAAGTAAAATAAATTTACTCGTGCAACTTAGAGTGCACAAGCTTAGGGTAAATGCATTTTATGATCTTGCAAAGCAGTCACCACCCAGTACATATTCTATGTGTTTTGATCTTCAACAAGTTCAGCCGCTTCCCCGGACGCCTATCCAGGAGGTATTTTACAGCAGAAAAATAGGTTTTTATTCATTGTGCTGTGTGCCATTGAATAGTAAAAACGCAGACGCCATGTTTGGACAGAAGATAAAGCACGAAGGGGTTTGACTGAAGTGTCTTCTGCATTACTACACTATCTCAGCCACCGTTTACCTAACAACATATACAGCATCCACTTGTTTTGTGATGGCTGTGGAGACCAAAACAAAAATAATCATGTTGTGCATGCATCGACACATTGGCTTCGACAGCCTGCGTCCGAGAGTATAAGAATATTCTTATTGGTTTCTCAATTAGACGTCATAGTTGTTACCTGCTGACGGTGTATTTGGTAGAGTGGAGAAGCTATTAAGGAAACGACCACTTATAACAACTAAAAGAGATTACGAAACAATCTATTTACAAGTAGGAAATGTGCATGCATTAGGTAAAGACTGGAAACTGCATGATGTAAAATCATCATCAAATGTTTTCCAAAATGTTCGTGGTATCAGTGAATGTAACCGGATTATTATTGAAAAACATGAAACCAAACGATCCAGTGTAGTAATGCGTGTCCTAGCATAGCGCATTACAGATTTGATCCTGACACAGTCTGCCATGTCCATTTTAAAGAGCAGAAAAGTTATTCCAGATGCGATACCAGAAATTTACACAGTGCATAACATATCCGAACAAAAGAAACACGATGTGCAGTCATTACTTTGTAAACAGTTTGGTGAACATTGGCGTGACGAAGAGGATTTGCACCGGTACAAAGGAATCTCGGATTCAGAAGGTGAAACAACTGACGAAAATAATGTTCTCGATGACAAGCGGTTGTGTAACTGTGTAGGAGAAGACGAACCACAAGTACGTGTATAAAATGTAATAAAGTGTTTATTTATCACAAATATTATGAATGTTAACCACTGTTTTGAAAATTCTTTGTTAATCATTATCGAAACAAGTCATATACCATTATTTGAGCCACCCATCTGTGGTATTAAGTAAAGCACTCCTTGTGTATTTTCCTAATGAAATTTTATTACCAAGTTTACATTTGGTCAAACAAAAGCAGACTTGTCCCATAAGTGTGCCTTCAAAACCAGACATGTCCGTGCTAGTCATTCAAACGTAGACATGTCCATTTGTTTTTGTTTAGTAACGATGTAAATATAACATTTATAAATTATATTCATAACACTAATTTGAGTACTGTAGTAACATACAGTAATAAATCAACCATAAATAATTTGCATTAGTACCACAAAATATCAGATTTTTCGCTTACCTGTAAAATTTGATAAGGTGGACATGCCTGGTTTTAAAAGTTTGCTCCTCATTTACGAAGTAATTCGAAACATGTGAAGAAAGACGTATAAACTAATAACCCTTTCAGAAGTAAATACAGTGATGTATTGTCAGACCGTAATGTTTACAGTTGAGCATCGCAATAGTGTCTAACAAGCTTACAAATGATGTTCAAAAATATTTCCGTCTACTTCCATACACTTGGCTGCACGCTTATGAACCGCGCGTAATAGTTCCCCACGTGTTTGTGCAGTCCTTTGGTAAACAATATAATTCGATCTTGCGATCAGGTTGGCCAGGGTTGAAACCCGCCTCGTCCTTGTCCATCTCTCAGGGAAATACATATTTAAGTGTTCAACAACAGCACGGTGGGAGTGAGGAGGTACACCATCATGCTGGGAGATCATACGATATCTCACTGCTAACTGAATATCCTCAAGTAAAAGCGGCAGTTCTTCTTGCAAAAAGTGCTAATACACCACACCTGTTAAACGTCCTGGGAAAAAAAATGGCCCAATCAGCTGCTCGTGTAGGACACTACACCACACACTGATGCCGAAACAATGTTGAAGCCTCCTTTCCACTGTAGAGTGGGTATGCTGATTGTAGAGTTCCTCTGTAAATATTGGGAATAGGATCACCATTTATATGTGGCATTTTTCTCCAATTGATGTATGTAATAAGCCCTGTGAGTGGCTGTAACTCCTCGTGAATCATCCTGTATGGATTATAAAATACAGAAAGCAATATAAATCTATTTGGTTTTCCGAAATGTTTACCTGACAGTTTCAAACTCAACCTCGAAACATGGAACTACTTTCCCTCCATCGTTACCAACTTGACAGTGAACTTGTGAGTCAGTGTGCACGTTAAAATATATGTCGTAGGGGTAGTGACGTTTTCCATAGGTTGATTTCAAGCATGCTCAATTACTGTGAACATCGTACAATGAGCTAATGCAAAAGCTTGTGGAAATATTCGTTGTATTTATTCCTGTTTCTACGTTTCGAATTGGCCAGGTGACATTACAAAGAAACGTCAATGAATTTCGTTACAAACTCTCATTTATTTTCTAAGACTGCCAGAAGATTGGTGGTGATATTTTTCAGTGCAGAAAAGAAATTTATATCTAAGACATCAAGCCTGACTTGGAAAATGATTAAACCCTCGCACATTGTAATCAGCCTAAAGGTAAATAAAAACAATTGAAATGTTTAAGTTAGAACATTTTTTGGAAAATCCCATAAATGAATCTGCATAAAATATATAGCATCTGAAACCGTAAAGGATAAATGAAGAGGTAGAGTTCTATGCTTGTAACTGCAGATTTTTTTATATTCTACCGAAACTGGTATACAGCTGTCTAGAGCTCAACACGGAATTGTTTCATTGGTCACCTAAATTCTTGTGCGTAAAGAGCGCCTCCTGTCTGAAGTCAGGTATTCTCGTATTAAAAAAGATGTCAAATACCTATTGATGTAAGTCTACGTTTCAAGTATGTTTATATATTTATTTACTGAACTGTTGACTTAAACAGAATTAACTGTAACTTTTTCCTTGGAAATAATTTTTATTCTTCCCCATGTTGTTTACTATAGGTAACACAGCATTAATAGTAGTTTATTTTGTGCAATATGTACGATCCATAATAAACATTACCATACCCACTACTGCCTTCGAGTTTAAAGAGTTTATTAAAGTAAAGCCACTTTTGCTGTAACCAAAAAAGCAAGCAGGATTATAGTTACTTTGTGGTAATTTCAGTCATCTCTAAGGGCTGCGAGCGTCAATTCATATCCTCTGGTGCAAACAACATTTTGAATCCGATTGTTCAGAAATTGTCTTGTGTATTTAAGGCGCCGCCTACCTGCAGCTGTTCAGCATGTTTGGGAATCGGAAACGCAGGAGCGATAAGGGCGATACTGGCACACGTGCCTAGTGCCCCATCACCCTTACGTGCAAGGCGCTGAACTGGCCGTGCAATGTTTCCGTCGTCCTACCGTAATTCTGGGGTGACCCTGTCATATTGCAGGTTCCTATAATAGTTCGAATGTTTCACACTAGTACGTTATGAAATGCAGAGGTGCGAAAAGCCAGTTTTGACGTGAAATTCGATTGAACGTCTTTCACAGTCGGTCACTAGGCATGAGGGGGGTGGGGGGGGGGGTCTGCACTCCAAAGTGATACATGTGCGGTTCGAGGGCTTAAGGTTGCGCAAAGCATCTGCACTGTTATAAGTTTCCGTATATTTACGTAATGTTTTACGGAAATCTACAGTGTATATACGGAAAGGCAATCCGTAATGACGAAAAATGGAGTTAAGTATGTAAATACAAAATACGGAAAGTCTCCGTATTCCCTTTGTCTTCGAGTTAAGGGGACGAACAATGCCGATTCTACACGAAGCTTTCTTCTCCATTGTAACAAGAAAATAATCGTTTCTGCGGCAGTTAAGGTTATTCACGCGACTATGACCTATTCTTCCAAGCATTAAAAAATAGCATCAGGCGTCTATAACATATGGCAACACTAAAAATACACTAAATTTAATAGAAACTGAATTTCTGCTTTTGTCTTTTCATTAAAAATATAAAAGTTATACCACGACTTTCAAGTGAAAGTTGTTGGTGATTGTTTAGAGTTTTGGACTGGTAATTTTTTACTCTGGTTCAAACCTCGCTTAGGTACAAAATATTCTAACTTTTGTAATATAATTTTTTATACATGGTAGGACACCCACGTAACGAAAATTAAAGATATTTTCATTGTCTCTTTTTATTTTAAACGGAAAGTACAGAAAACTAACTTGGAAATTAACGGGAAGGTTTAATTAAATTTACGGAAAGTCGGTTTCTGAAAATCAATGTCAGTAATTTTACGGGGAGTTTACGGACACTTCTGGATCAATTTTTACCAGCACTTTTCCGTAAAATTAAGGAAATTTTTTTATTAACAGTGTGGTGACTAAACCATTCGGATCTATAAATAACACTTCCTGTGGCGATTAATAAAAATTAGTGATCAAAATCGCGACATTGTGTCGGACCACAGGATCAGAAAATTGAATAACCTCTTTTGTGTTGCTAATCTGGGGGAAACAATGATACTATCGTGTAGCCCGATAAGTTCTCTATCGCAGAGTACTTGGTTCATAACATCTGTTAAAAAAAACCTGGAAGCAGCAGCGCCGAGAAGTTAAAAATTGTCACCATTCCGAGACCAACACACAGAATTCCATCAAGGAAGCCAAAACGCGAGCGAGTCCAACCAGTCAGCAGCAAGTAGAGGAGCTGCCTGCATATATTGAGGTAGAAGCCCGGCCCGGCCCGGCCCGGCCCGGCCCTAGTGGGCCCGTAACAAGCGGCCTACCAAAGCGTCAGGCAAGTCCGACGGCAAGGTATGGGCTATTCATGATACAAATAAGCACATTTAGAAGCCCTGCTAAAGATCTACTTGTATTCATGTCGGGTATTCTTCTGCCTTATATGAAATTAACATTGCCTTGGACCTCTTCCCTTTATTCATGCGTAGGTCAAGTGGAAGTGTGAAATTATTAGAAAGTAAATATTCTTCAAATATGCTCATTTTTACACTTTCGGTGCATTAAAAAAAAACAGAAAACGAAAGAAATAATTCAATTCGTCACAAATGGTTAGCATGCACTTTTCATTCTAAGTTAAGATATGGAGCTACTCATCCATCGTTACCAACTTTACAGGGCGCATGTCACTCAGTGCGCCCGTTAAAATATATGCATGTAGGGGTAGTGACTTTTTCTAAGGCTGATTATAAGAGTGCTCACTTTATCGTGAACAGCCTTTAGTCTCAGCAGACCCAGCTGGTCGACTCAAGTTCTCGCCGACTAGTGTCTCATTTCCGACCTCGATGCACATCGAATTTCACGGAATATCTAGCGGTAGTAGTCACAACTCTACCCACCATTTTTTAGCTATGTTGGAAGGCTCTGAAATAGCATTTATAGCGTGCGCGATGTAATGAGATTATGATTCGTCTCTTGGTTTCGTAAAAATTAAATGTGTGTTCGAACATACTGCAGCGCATTTCAAGTACCCGGTAGGCAACGCCGTTAACAAGTTAATTATTTAAAATCTCCTTTAGTCACATTTATCGAGCAGGATTTTGAAGATTTGTAAAACAATTAAATTGCCATGAACACGCTAGGCTGTATTACAAGAAGTGCGTTCAGGTAAGTCCTAAGAGAGAGAACAATTTCTTATGTTTTTTATATTGGAAACTTGAACAATGGAAGGTTATCAGAGTTGTTTGTATACTTGAAAAACTGGCATAACCAGATGAACGCCCTTCTACAAATGGAAAGCAGACACACTGTAAGATGCAGACCCGCTTGAAGTATTTATGAAGCGTGAATATTATCTTCAGCAAGCTGTTTTATCGTATGCATCCGGTTTATTCATGGTTGGACTAACTTAGCTTTCCCAAAGAAGCCCTGATAAAGTTCAATCTTTAGTATATTCCCCCGCAAAATGCAAACAAAGCTTAACCAAATCTAGAAAATTGCACTAAATGGACAACGTGCCGAATTCGTGCGCGCTCTGTTTCGTAATATTTTGCATGAGAAGTATTTCTTACTAGGCGCTACCAACACATATATTTTTTCTTAGTTTTGGTTTTTATTCATATTAATTATAAATAATACATAACTTATGTAGTAAAAGTTCAATTTTACCAGAAATGAGGCTTTTTTGTGATGACGCAAGTTAAATTTTTTAGGAAACAATCAAACAAGTAAAAAAGCACATGTAATTTATTTCCCAAAGGTCTCATTCAGATGTATGAAAACACCGCGAATAGGCTGTAGGAGTGATGCAATTGCCACCACGCCATGTTTTTTATTCGCAGTCAGTTCCTTATAAATTGCTAGTGAAAATAATTAGGTTTAACTGCATCTCCACCGACTGTCTACAGCTGGTCGCCAGTGATGTAGTGCTTACTTTTAAAGTAATTCGTCGAGGATATGAGTTCGACCTCGTGTAGAGGGGCAAGTAAAATTATATAATCCATTCATGGTTACTTCAGACTTTTCTGAAGCCCTGCTAAAGTTCTACTTCCAGGATATTCCTCCGCCTCGTGCAAATTAAGCTTAACTGAGTCTGAAAAATCACACAAAAGGACAACGCACTGCATTCGTGCGCAATCAGTGTAACGGTAATTTGTATAAGAACTATTTCTCACTAGGCGCTACCAACATAAGTGTTTTCTCACTTTTTTTTTATTCAAATTATGTATAAACGAAGCATTATAATTGGTAAATAACATATGAATACCATTTCAATTTAACATAAAAGAAGTAACTTTTATGAACCTACGTATAAAACTCCTGTGATATATGGCATATGTTGGAAATAACTAAACACGTCATACATAGGGAGATTTTTCAAAGGTTTGATTCAAAAAGGGTGAGGAAACCGCGAAAATCGCGCCATTCTAAAAAAAACCTGCCTAACCAGAAATGTATGTGTATGGTAAAAGATAACTAAAGTTTGTTTGCTATATGTAACTGAACTGGTGACCTCAGTAGCATTATGCAGAGGACGTAGATAGTTATAGTAATACTAATACTAACAACAGTCGCTCACAGGCTGTCTTCAGTGTACTAGACTCAGCGGAGCTTGTAATCCGTCATTACAGCAATCTGATGATGAGAGCCGTTGTTAAGATGCTCACCCACCAGGAGCGCTAAGCTGCATTGTAGTCCACGGTTTACAACGGTACTACTCAACGTCTACCAAATATCTTCTGCCACGAAAAGAAAAACTAACTTCAGACGATTGAGAAACCGCAGTTCGAAGACATTGCGTATTTTGTAACAATTATTTCGGAGTCCTATACAACTTAGCCAAAATGGCTCTTCGAGACTGCAAAAATCAGGTACTGCATAACAAGACACGTTAAAAACAACGTTAGAAAAACTGCGCTTCACTTTCCTACAGACTTGCGAGCAATGAAACGTCAAGGTCTCCGCTTGGAAGTCTCGCAGTCGCAAATATTACGCACCAGTTCATTGACTTGCTCGTAGAGACGATACTACTTTGGATGCGCTAGCCAACTTCACCCTCAGTGCTTCTTCAGTTTTGTTCCCTGCTCACACAAGCCAACCTCCCATTAGCGGAAGCCCTTAGGCCGGGTGCACACTTGCGGACTATGTCCGCGTGGCGCCTCTGCGGCGCCGCAGAAGCGTTCCACGAGGGCTTGGCTTATATGTACCAGTGCACACGTAGCTGCTGCACCGCCGCGGTCAATGTCCGCACGTGTGCACACGGCCTTAATGAGTGATACCTAATTCGGCCCTCACGAGCAACGGAATGTGATAGGTTCGGTCAGAGCAGAACTCGTTAAACTGACCCGCCAGTTGACCGGACAAGGTCCCAACCTGGTACAGGCGTATGTATGCCTTCAGCGATATGCCACATCGTTCTGAGGCCTTCAACTGGAGGGTTCAATGCACGGTTAAACTAATTCCAAGAAAATTATTTAAAAAAAGAAACCGTGAGCATTAAATGAATTATGCATAAACGTATTCAAGGGAAGTGTGTAAAATTGAGTCTATATGTTAAGAAACATTTTGTACATCAGTTTAAAGTACTTATAATAAACAAATTTCTGTCTTAATTATTTAAGAGTAAATTTTCCCGGTAATAAGTGAACCTTTCCTCTGAACCCTCCAACTCTCGGAGCATTAGTCTTATGGCCGGAGTGTTTCCCTCGCCCTCTACTGTCTTAAGCTGGGTTCACAATCAAAATACTTAAACACAGAGTATAGAACGTAACAGTAGAACATCCATACGATTAGCATTCTTGTGTGAAATGATTCACGGTTGCATAATGTATAATTTTTTGCTAATAAAATTGCGAGACTAATTTGACGTAACTTGGCAGTGTTGGTAAATACGTAAAAGAATTTGATATTTAAAATATTTAGCACTTTCGTTTTTGTATAAAACGTTTGCTCTTGCTATAGTAAACATGTGGATAACCTCTAGAACATTCCTGCTATGTCACAGCTCGCTGCACCGACCCATCAATGAAAGGGATTTTTCCTCTCAGTTTGCCCTCCGGCGTACGGAGTTGAAGCCTCTGCAACCACAAGTTCATCTCCTCCATTAGATCGATCGTCGGAGAGAAATTCTGGCTGGACCGACCCATCGTCCAAGCCACTAGTGGGTTTTGTAGCTGACTACTGTCCTTACCATGACTTTAGAGTTTCTTCCTTAGACTTAAGATGAGGTAGGCCGATCTATCTGGCTGCCCACAACCAGTCTCCGTGTCCCACCATTGAACTGCTTTTCTGCCAACACGTCTAGCGAAAACGGCATGGTTTGTATTTTATATTGGAAAACTGATTTGTAACAAATGATTTGAGATGTTTGTATACTTTCTCTGACCAGCTTGTAATGCATTTTGATTTAATTCAAATTGGTAAAGCTATTTAATTCATATAACGTTATCAACGAACACTTTCATCAGTGTTGACTCTGTGACTTGTGTTCCTTTGTGGTAGGGCAATGTTGGGTACATGCGCAGAAGACGAATAAGCGGTCTACCTCATCCTTAGCATATGGTTTCTTCGTCTTGAAATACTTGCTACAGGCTTCGGTTATCGAACGACCCGACTGCACGGTTGCCCAACATCCTGACAGAGGGAGAAAGGAAGTCAACTCCGCACGTCTATGGGCTGTCAAGCAACATAATCTAGTGTTTTAAATTCTGTTCTTACTGCGAGTTATTTCAGAAACATTGTGTGTCTGAATTTGAAACAGCCGATTATCAACATTGACTGATCTGGAGCATCTTACTCCACCCACTAATATCAAGAAACAAAATATTTTTTTCCATATTTTGTTATATAGCTCGATCAAAAACAAACGTCTCGAACAGACCTTCAACGGTATAACGCGCTAAACTACTTTTAACGGATGGTACTAAATATTGATTTATTTTTCAGTAATAACTTAATAAACATGACAATCCACTCTACAATATTCTAAGAACGCCAAACATCAAATAGGCTGTTCATGGAAAGTGAGCACTTTTGAGGCCCTAGTTAATTTTCTCTTTTCAGCCATTTTTATTATTCTTTAACCGCCTTTTTTTAAAAAGAAATATTGCCATATAAGTAATAAACACAGTGTGTGTATTCCAATTAACCTCTAAGGCCAAAATAAAATAAATTTATTTACTATTATTCCAAACGAGAGGGTTTTCAAAAGTGCTCACTTTACCATTAATTTAGCCTATACATCCCTATACCAGACATTGCTTATTCATGAAAGAGAATACATGAGATATTTTTTTCATTAGTAGCACATTCTCGAATAGGTCGTTTGAAAACAAGGATGGATTTCTGTTTTTTCACTGTACTTAATCATAAATTTATCTGATGTACTTCTAATTATATGGCGAAGACATTATAAAAATTTTCTTAAGTCATTTTGCAGTGAACGCAAATGTAAAAAATAACCGCAGTTTCACAAAAGTGTCTCCGAAGATTCGCTGTTGCAAAGTGGTTTTCGTTATTTCAACAAGTGTTCTAATTTTCGTACCCCCAAAGTATCTGATATAGTCCATTCACGGTTTATTCGGACGTTATAAACAAACCTTTGAAAAATCACCCCATGTATTACGTATGTAGTCATTCTCTAAATATGCCATGTATCGAGCGTTTTTTACCTCTGTAAACACAGACGTATCTTATTTCTTAAATGAATTGAAGTCTTACCTATATTTTATGTATATATTATAATATTTATTTTATAATAAATACGAATAAAAACAGTGAGAAAAATCTGTGTTGGTAGAGCCTAGAAATAAATAAATGGTTCTCATGCAAAATAATATTACAACTGAGTGCGCAGAAATGCAGTGTAATTTTCCAGTCGTAGTTATGCTTAGCTTGCACGAGATGGAGGAATGTCCTGGAAGTATAACTTTAGCAGGGCTACAGACAAGTGTGAAGTAACCGTGAATGGATTATAACACGATTGAAAAGATGTTTTCTTTGCGCATGGAAGTCTTGCAGAGGTGCGGCGTCGGCTTCACGCGCTTGTTTGTGAAGAGGAGGGGGGGGGGGGGGGCTATACGCCTCCGGTTCGCGGCCGACGTCTAAAGAGGCGCTAATGCCAGCGAAGGTTCTAGCCCCCCGTCGAGGCGGGCCGCCAGTCTTCCTGTCGCAGCGTCGCGTCGCGGGCCTGCGAGTTGGCAGCACCGAGCACGTCGTCCGCGGAGCTCCGTTCCGCGTCGCCTCTACCTTTGCACCGGTGCAGTCGCCCGCGCCTTCTCTACGACCAGCGCTGGCCACACCTTGTCCGCCGCTCTGCCACTCGCCGTAAAGGATGCTGTAGGGTAAATAACGTAGCCACAAGTAAGGATTAAGGGGTTTACACAATAAAAAAAACTCCGGCAGTAATCATTAAGCTCCCGAAATTCATCAGCTTAAGAGGCCCGCCTACCTGGAGCTATTTTCCGCGACCGAGGCCGAGTAGCGTGACAGCGATGAAGGCCACACTGTCACACGCATCAGGTGCACCATCGCTTCTAACCGCAAGGATCCGAACTGGCGTGCAGTGCTCTCTTTGTGTTACGTGTACCTATGTGACTTTCAGCGGTGACCTTGTAATTTTATTGGTGGAAAGTCTGCAATAAGGTTAATTGCAGATCCCTTCAGTATTTTTGTGTGTGTCTGGCGCCTATGTTTTGGGAATATGACACTTTGAAAAGAAAAAAAAAAGTTTTTAGCTATGTCGCGAGTAAGACATCTCACCTAGGAAGAGATATCGTGTGAAGCTATTCAAAGGTGTTTAATTTTTAGGTCTCATCGCTACGCACAGAATAGTTTTAAAAATCTCATCTGTACGAGCGTCCGTAGTGAACAGACGGTGCCTGCTCCCGCAAATTTGAACGTCTCACGTCTCGGGTTGGTTTCAAATAGTTGCAACTTCCAAGACAGGCTTCAAGTGAGTGAATGAAGAGATTTGGACGGCTTTTGACAGCGAGGAATTGATAGCCGATGAGGGTGATCGAGATGAATATGGAGCAGCGCCGGAATGAAAGGGCGGGGTAAACAGGAGATCCCCGGCATCGCATGTTTGAATCGTGTCGAGCGAAGATACGGGATTGACCCGACCGGGGATTGAACCCGCTTCGCAATGTCGGGAGGTGAGCAGGCTAACCGCTCAGCCACCGCGGCCTCCGACAGGCTTCGACCCGTATCAAGAAACGGCCCCGGCATTCGCCTGGAGGGATTCCAGAAAACTATATGAAACAGAAATCGGGATGGCCGTATCGGGAACCGAATTAGTCCTACTGAATTTAAGGCCAGTGTGCTATAAATATGCAACCTTGCTGGATATAGGCTGTTCACGGTAAAGTGAGCATTTTTAAGGCCTTTATAAATTTTTCCTTTCGTCTAATTTCTAACTTTCTGTTGCTTTTTAGTATAAACATTGAAATGTGACCAATAAACACAGTGTATATATTTCACTACACAAAATGTAATGCCTGAAGCTGCAATAATATATATTTATTAGTGGTTAATGACTGTTGTAAGGGTCTTAAAAAGTGCTCACTTCGCGAACAGCCTATAAAAATGCATTATGGTGCCACGCGAACCTAATTTGTACTTTGCTTGCCTGTAATTAAAAAAAAATCACAATCACTGCTTGTTGGCAGGAATTCATAGCCACGTCGCTGTTACTACTTCTTCACAGAACGAGGTGGGCACATTGGACTCGCATTTAGGGATGAGCGAAAGCGTTATTTTTGTGTAACAGGTTCCAACGTTCCAGTTCCGAGTAGATAACATGTTCCGGTAACACGTTATTTTTGTAGCAGGTTACCCTTATACCGTTTCGTGAAACTGTCGCAGTGCAGCGTAAGCATGTGCAGTGCTAGGAGTCGGGAGGGGAACAGGCAGTTTTTTTTTTTAATTTGTAAAGGTAGATTTATAACACATTTGACCAGCAACATCACATCGTACATACTTTTTTACATCATCTGTCACAAAGAATTATCTTTACAGATAACTTGTTTTCTGTCTTTTGTTCACTGCAACACCGACATCCGCGCAATTAACTACAAAAAACCTAACAATAATTTATACTTTTATCGCGAATAAGTACAGCACATTGTAATTGATCTTATAACAGGGAAACTGAATAACACAGCAGTGCCGACTACAAGAAACTAGTTACCAACAAAACTGTTTGTTGCAGTTTCGAGCGCAAACAAAATCGAAAACCAGTAACGGTACGCGATGGAACAACGAAACTGTTCGTTTGTGTTATGAGCGCAACAGGAACACAACTGGCTGTGCTGGAACAACTACACTGCCGCCGCGTCATGCTTATAGGCAGTACATCCAGGAAGATATTTTTTCGCTGACTTAATACATTTTCACTACTTCTGTTACAGAATATTTCTGCCTTAGAACCAGACATGCACTGTAAAAAAATTTCTTGGTGAATTTGATAACAACACATCAATCTGCAGGTATGGGAATGTTTAGCGTCTCTACTATACAAAGTTGGGAACTTCCCTATGCATTTGTCTGTTTCCTGAGCAAATATAGGAACGAATGAATGTAAAGGGGAAAAAGTTATCATTCCCGCTTTCTCACTAAGCGCATACACTGGTATGGCGAATTTCCGAACATTTTCTTATGAGAGTGCATATGAAAATGTTCGTGTTATCCCGACCCGTTATTTATTTAACATGGTTCGCTGTGGTACGTGTTCCTAATGTAACGGTATGGGAACAGTATTATTTTATCGGCTACATTATATACCGCTCATCCCTACTCTCATTCGGGAGGATTCTGGTTCTATTTCTAACGACCGTCCGAAATTAATTCGGTTTTCTGTGGTTTACCAAATTTATGGCGGATGTTGCAATGGTTCCTTTATAAATCCCACTATTGCTTGTCCGAGAAACTTATTCCGTCTCTATTGACTCCGCTATCGTCGAGAAGTACAGGTGGTTGCCTGCCTGTAGGAGCTACTTTGGCATTGGAGAGAGAGAACCGCTTCAGCGATAAGGGCTACATTGACACGCACACCTAAGTGCATATCGCCTCTACGCGCAAAGTTTTGAACTGGCATGCAGTTTTTTCGTAGTGTTGAAAGAGTCTCTGATAATTTGAGCGGTGATCCTATAATTTTATTAGTGGAAAGTTGTAGCGTTGCAGTATATAATAATTAATATTTTCGGGAAATATTTATTTCTTCTGTATTTCTGTAAAGTATTTAGTATATCGTGGCAATAATAAATTGTTTGTATTTTATATATTTTCGTTTTCCCAAATTTATTATTTTATTAGCCATTCCACAGTAGCAGCAAACGTCATACGATGACTTTTTCACTGGGTTAGCAAGCTTGACACGCATCCATCGTATTGCGCTACATGATGAAATATGGAAAGCACAAGAGGTCACATTTGGCTGACGTGACCCGCGACATGAAAGTAATACCTAATAGTTTTCCAGAACCACGTCTGCGTTTGAGTGCTATTTTTAGTTATTACCGCAACATGCGATGCCACGATTGGGCAGTGTTCAGATAATGAAACTTTCAATCGATATATAGAGTAAGCTCGACCTTTCTCATGCAACAGTCGAACAGTCGAACAGTAATCCAGTAATCGCAGTCTAGAGGCGTTAGTGTAGAGTAGTTAGTGACCAATGCATCTCACACCGGAAGCGCCCGCGACCTTAACCTTCTTTGGCAATTTTCGATTAACTTAAATCTAGTAAATTTATTTTTTGCCGGTCCATACACTGTACAACGGGCTGTAGTGAATAAACTAAGAGTTTGCGGACATATGTTCACATAACATTTTTTCATCCTCCAGATGTGAGGAATGTTAGCCCGAATTTTTGAAATGCAATTTTGCAACATTATGTATACAAGCAGAAGACAATAATTGGCGTACCTCATCTGTAGTCTATGGCCGCGCCTGCAGTCATCAGCTGTGATGGGAAGGGGAGGCGACGGTAGCGCCTGTGTCATGGACAATTAACGCGCGTGATTACCTCCATTAAAACTGGCCTGCGAGCCTTTGTCAACAGCCGGCTGACCGTCGTATCCCGAGTCCGCACGACCACGCTATAGTCTGTTCACAGTAAAATGAGCACTTTAAAAAACCCTGCTTAGAATCTACTCGTATGTGCGTTGTGTATTTTTTCCGCCTTATGTAAATTTAACATTGCCATGGGCCTCATTACTTTATTCATGCTTCGGCCAATTGAAACCGTGAAATTATTGGAAATGAAAATATTTCACAAATCTGCTCATTTTTACACTTCGGTGCATTAAAAAATCAGAAAGCGGAAGGAATAATTTATCACATATGGTTACTCAACATGTTTTATTCGGAGTTAAGATATGGAACTACTTTCCGTCCATGCGTTACCAACTTCACTGGGCACATGTCACCAAGTGTGTCCGTTAAAATATATGAAGTTAAGTGCAGTGACTTTTTTCTAGGGTTAGTTTGAGAAGTGCTCACTTTATCGTGAACAGCCTTTACCTCTCCCGCACGCAACAAGTTTCTCATACTTCCACGACTGCAGTTATTTTTGTATAGGTTATTCACGGTGAAGTGAGCACTTATGAAAACCCTCTCATTTGGAATAGTATAAAATAAAGTAACCCGACCGCGTGTGTCTGTGTATTCGGATAAGGCTTCTAAACTACTTGGTGGATTTTGATGCGGTTTCCGCTGTCGTTTAGAGAATTTCTTTAGGAAGGTTTAGGTATATAAGACATTAATATTTAATGTAAGGACAGTAGAGAAATGTTGAATTTTTATAATCAAGTCGTGAAAAGCCGCTTTTCGGGCCTTTTGCACGGCCCACGCTGACTAAACCATAAAATATACACCTAATTAATGTACTACAGAATTGTAGATCTCAGAAAGGTCTACAAAGAAGTTCGCGACAGCATATGTTAATCTTTTAAAGTAGACCCACAGTAACCATTTTTGTATTTTTAAAAATATAGGAGATTCATTTACGAAGACTTTTTGAACAACACAGTATTAATCCTATGTTAGTTACCTTAAGCATTTAGTATATATACTAGCTGTAAACCTAAACAACGCCATATTTGTAAAGCGCACCCTAGCGAGGCTGGGGTGGGTAGCTAGTACTCAATAAATATATTTTATTTTAGCCGTGAAATATACACACCATGTTTACTTACATGGACTGGAATTTGTAAAGGGGCTTATTAACGTCCCCCGGTGCTATGCCTAAATGCTTATCAGGGGACGGCTTACATACTAACTTATGACCTAACTTAAAGCTAACACCATGCCTTACCTGCGATTCGAACCCAGGACCTCTGGCACCCCAAACCAGCGCGGCGGCGTACGACGGGAGGTCACCACACATGGCATAATCGATACAAAAAGTAGTTAAAGTGTAAAAAATGGCCAAATTAAATAATTATCTAGGGCCTCAAAATTTCGCACTTTACCGCGAACAGCCTATAGTGGTACAGATCGGTCTGAGCAAATTTTACACCTTGTTTTGTAATAAAATATAATGTGCTCTTAAAAACAAATGTACACTTCTAGTTTATAATAAATATGGTATTCATAGTTAAAAGTCTGTTATTGCTATAAAACAGTTTTCGTAAACATACTTTACTTATAGAGTTACAAAAACTGGGAAATATTTTGAAATACTTTTTGTTTATTAAAGCTCTACTCGTCGTTTTAGAAGCTTATTAAACGTTACAGTTGGTTGAAAATCGATCAATTACTACTAACGAGTTGTATACTAGCCGCTGATTGCGTACGCAGCATTGCTTTTTTTGTATTTATGATTCACAGATAAAATCATTTTTTAATCCAGTCAATAAACACTCTAGATAAGCACGCGTCCTTTATATTTGATAGGCAATCACGTAACCTCGCGAAACACAACAGTTAGTCACTTCGTTCCTCAAGGTTGATATTTCTGGTAGACATACAGTACTTTTTATTGTGGACTAAATTCACAAATATAATCATAAATATACTCTTACATAGTGTCGATTTTACTGTAAAGTCTCAAGTTCAAACAACATTTTTCACTTACAGTTGGCCTTGTATTTTTCACGACAGCATGAAACTATTGTATATTGGCAGTTTCTTCACACTTAATTTTTTGAACCCAAATGGGAGCCGATATTGTAAAATCCTCTTACAATTTCGTTACAAATTGTTTTTATTGTGTAGGGTAATTCTTTCATCACACAAAGATTGTGTACTTTTATTCAATAAATTAACTAACGAAGATTTCGTTTATTTCGTAATTAGTTAAAATTATACCGTTTTTGTGTTGGAAAAATTAAGAGTACATAATAAAAACAATTTGTAACAAAATTGCAAGAGGATTTTACCATATCGGCGCCAGTTTGGGTACAAAAAATTCACTGTCGCAAAATCTGCAGAAATGAAGGATCGTGGCCTTAGGCAAGGCTTTCCAAAGTTGTCATTTTTGAAAGTATTCGTGAAGGTCTCCGTGGAGCGGGAGACTTATGCGGTCATAGACGCTCGTCGGAGACTAGCAGGAACTGCAGTACCAGGCAGCGTGGGCGGGATTATCAACGTGGAAGGTTGGCAGCCGCTTCCGGGGCCCATTCTGTCTTCAAGGTCCGTCGAGTCGACACTGGCACGCCTTAGGGCGGGATTCAGATGACTTCACATTGCAATCAAGGACGTCGCCCACTTCTTCATGTTTAATGCGTTTGAGGCAGGGAAGCGCGGGAGCGATAAAGACGACACTGACACGCGCGGCTGATGCCCCTTCGCTCTTATGGCCATATTACACGGTACCAGATTTCGTAAAAGCTTGTGCAAGGTCTGCCATAGCTGTCGTTACACCGGCCTGTACGGCACCCGTCATGGCATTTTTCGCCTGGCACTGCCAGATTCCATCACAGGTTTGGTGATTGGACCTGATATTTTCCGTGGCAGGGTCCATACCGGCTTTCGTACATGGCCATTCACATAGCAGTTTCAGAGCGTAGGGAGCTCCCCGTGGCTACTATTTGGAACGAGTTGATGAAGAAACTGAAAAGGACGCCTCAATCTTGAATTTACATCCTTTAGGTTGAAACTCTTTCAGATAGATTTAAAATACGACTACGACGAATAATATTGGCGATGACAACTTTTAATTACTGTTTAAAACCGTTCTAAATACTTAAAGCATTACCTACTGCATGAAAAACTTAATTTACAATATGTATGTTATCTACAGTATATAAACTCAATGATTAGTGTGCGAGCTGGTGGTACAGTTGCGGCGTCCGGGAATAGCGTGTAACTTTCGGGCATGAGTTCGACACTCCGTCTGACCCAATTTTTTTTTACCATTAAATTCTGCATGCAGATAATATCTCGGTACATATAGGAAAAACTATATTTTACACCGGTCAGTAATTTTCGTAAAAATTAAAAGAAGACTCGGGATTAGTATTTATAATGTACATGACGTATTGAAGGTATTATAAGTACCTCGTCTGAAGTGTGTTTGGTTTCTTAGATTGGTATCATGAGGATACGTTTACAGGTTTTAATAAAAAAAAAACCCTGGATTCCAAACACATTGCAACGCAATTCAAACGCGAGTGGGCGGCGCACTTAAGAGAGTCGCCTGAAGAGAAGTAATTAGGCGTGAGCGAGACGAAGAAACGCGGGAACGTTGAAACTGTTCAACAACCACAATTTAAGAGGACATTTAAAGAGTTCGATGTAATGACATCGATTATAACTTAATTAAAATATCAAATAATTTGAAGAAAACCCCCCCCCCCCCCCCTTTTTTTTTTTTTTTTTTTTTTTTTTTTTCCAAAAGTTGAAACTGAAATATGAGTGAGCCTCTTAACAAAATTGACAAGCAATATTCTTAATGGCTTTCTTTATAAACATGAACCATTATTTTGGCCTGTAGCCTAACTTTCCAATGTTGTTGCAATTTGATACTTCAAAGGGGGAAAAAAAAATACATTTAGAATTCATGCAACTCGTTTGTTTTCGTTTCTGAATAGCAATTATCCTCCATTGTAATTTTTCGCAGACTGTAATGTTATATAGAAACGAAGAAGTATATAACATGATACAGGCTGTTCACGGTAAAATAGGCACTTTTGAGAGCCCTGCTTAAGATCTACTTGTATGTACGTTGTGTATTCTTTCACGTCATGTAAAATTAACATTGCCACGGACCTCGTCACTTTTTTCATGCGTCTGTCAAGTGAAACTTTGAAATTATTAGAAAAGTATACATTTTATAAATCTGATATATTTCACGCACTGAGGCATTGAAAAAACAAAAGCGTAAGAAACAATTGAAATCATCACAAAAAGTTATCTAACAATTCTTATGCGACGTCAATATATGTAACTACTTTCCATCCATCGTTACCAACTTTACCGGGCGCATGCCACTCAGTGCGCCCGTCAAATATATCCAGGCAGCGGCAGTGGCAGTTTTCTAAGGTTGATTTCAAAAGTGTTCACTTTACCGTGAACAGCCTTTAAAAATTAAGATAATTTTAGCCTCTTAAGGCGAGCATCACATGTCTCATAGCTTCCACGCGTAAGACACTGGACCGATGAGCAGTATCTTTTGGAGGCAGTGCCGTGATCCTAATGTTGTTTAGCGTAGTTATAAACGAAAAGTGACACTTACTCGTCCTTGAAGATTGATATAGGCTATTCACGGGGTAAAGTGGGCACTTTTTAAGGCCCTTCCAGAATTATCCTTTTAGCCAATTTTTTTCGTTCCACCACTTTTTAACATCAACATTGCCACGTGATCCATAAATATGGTGTATACTTTTACCACTCTCAAAAGTTAATGCAGAAGTCTGCAATGAAACATACTTATTAGTTGGCAATGCCTGGCGGGAGGGCGTTAAAAAGTGCTCACTTTACAGTGAATAGCTTATAGCTGCAGTGGTGTAGTGGTCTGACAAGTACTGTAACCTCCCGCAATCACGACTAACCAGGGATCAGACTTGAATCTTTGCATGTAGGAACGTGGCGGACGGTGCCCTAGATCGGTGAGATTTGATCAAGGTTCTCCCATTTCTGCAGAGATAATTCCTACAAGTTGAACAATGAGCGGCTCAAATATAAAACAACATTTTTCCGTGGTCAACGTCAGTGAGTGTGTTTTTTTTTTTAAGTTGGGCGTGAAATAGATTTGCGCATCGCTTAAGAGTGGGATGGACACCCGTATTTTCCGTGAAATAGTTGTTTCCACGAATACGCGTATCTCGGTAAATAATATTCTGCAAATACGACTTCTTGTCATAAAAGATTAAAAAAACAATTATCTATGCCTCTTTTTTTTGTCATATTAAATAAAATTTTGGAAGAAGAAATTCGTGAAAATGGTTAAATCTCGTATTTTTTAAAGTTTGCGTATGCAGTTTTCTTAAGCGGCAAGAGAAAAGTACAAACATACGGGCGTAGTTTTATCTGTGCTCTTTCATCGCGTATAATAAAACCCCACTATTAGTCCCCGTCACACTGGCAAATTTTCACCTTCAACTATATTTGACAATAAAATTTGAGGACAAAATACGGTCATCAAATTTTTCCTTCCAACAAATTTTATCAAACAATCTTTAATGTGTTTGAAAGTGTGTCACACTGTCCATTTTTTTTATCGGGAGAATCTAATTTTAAATACTATTTAAAAATATTTTCATACCTAGATATTGTTTTTTTTTTTCATGCGATCTATTACAAGAAGAAATGTAAGTAATATTACACTTTATTTTCGTTTCTTTACTAAATGAAAGTTTTATTTATAAGATATGATTCCTGCACTTTGAAATTTAGTGCCTCCGAATTCGTAATATTATGTACAAAATTCACTTAAAATAACATTAATGCCCAAACAGCGTCTACCTAAATTCATTTTCTTCATAACTTACTTTTCTATTCCAGCAATTGTTCGTTATTTTAAAGATTCTTGGCGTCCTTTGTTTCCGTGCACGATTATGATTGGCTGAGACCGTCAAACATCAAATTTTAGAACCGTTCCAATTTTCAAATGTTTGATGAAAATTAAAGCCATCCAATTTTTCAGACAAATATGGCGGCGTTAATGACGTTTCAATGACGTCATTACTGTCCAACTTTATTTGACCAAACTTATTGGAAGCAGTTTGACGGAAAAATTTGACAGCGACAGGGGCTTTACAGATCTAATTTGCACAGTACAGCGTTACGACGGAAACGCTGCACGTATCTTGCGCTTAGGAGCGATGAGGCGCTAGGCGTGCGTGTTAGTGTCGCCCGTATCGCTCCCTCGCTTCTTGACCTTGGACGCGCGGCTCCATACCACTCTTAAGGTCCCCGCCTAAATGGCGTTTGAAATGCGTTGCAGTGTGTTAGTAATAATCGTTATTTTTTTTTTTACGAAACTATTAAATGTGCGTCAAATGTCCTGATAAACGAAAATAACACACATATAGCAGTCGAATGCTTTCAAGATGCCCCGCATATTAGAAACACCATATCAAAATACTCAAAAAATTGCTAACAACGGCTTTTTCAAAGTGCTTTAACCCAAAACATACGCTTTAGATACATACAAGACTACTCAAGGGCCCTGAATTGCACCTACCTACAGACTTCCCACCAAAAAATTGATAGTGTCGCCGCTGAAAGTCCCACATGTATAGGATGTTCACGGTAAAATGAGCAGTTTTGAAATCCCTGCTTAAGATCTACTTGTTTGCTAGTTGTGTATTATTCCGCCTTATGTAAAAATTAACATTGTCACAGGCCTCAGCAATTTATTCTTGCGTCGGTCAAGTGAAACTGTGAAATTATTAGGAAAGTAAATATTTAAAAAATCTACTCATATTTACACGTCTATGCATTAAGGAAAGCCGAAAGGGAAATAAATAATTTAAGTTATTGCAAATGGTTACCGAAAACTTTTTATTCGATGTTAAGATATGGAATTAGTTTCTATCCTTCGTTAACAACTTTACCGAGCGCATGTCACGCAGTACACCCCTTAAAATATATGCAGGCGGGGCCAGTGACTTTTTTCTAAGGTTGGTTTCAAAAGCGCTTACTATATCGTGAACAGGCTTTACACGCAGCGTGATGAGAACACTGCACGCCAGTTGAGAGCCTTGCGCTTAGCGGCGATGGGGCACTTGATGTGCGTGGCAGTGTCGCCCTTATCGGTCCCGCACTTCTCGTCCGTCAAACACGGAAGAAAGCGCTGGGGTAGGCGGGAGCCGTAACATGCGGACAACGCAAAGTTCACACAAAGAGTTCTTGTGTTATAACTGCAGCGTGACTCAGCCTTTAGCTTCACGTACACACTGGACTGTGCTCACGTGTCCCGGAGCGTTGGCGGGGCTGACGTAATGCCGCTCAAGCTTGCCGTCGATATTTCAACACTCGTCACGTTCGTCGAATGCGAAGTACAGAGTGGTCCGCATGTTATTTCACCCCCTTCAAAATGTCTTGTCAACCACACATACCCAGTGAAAACGCAATATAATCCAATACATCATAGGTAGAGCCGCGATTATTTCGCGGATTGAGTTGGCAGCAAGCTAGGTGGGACAGCCCTCTATACACTCGAGACCTTATCGTTTGCTTATTGGTTGCCGTTATAAAGTGAGACCTCTGTACAGCCTGTTAAACACTCACTCACACTACTGTTTCCTGCTTATTAAGGGCTCGCAGTTAAACGGGATGTGTCTAAAGAACTGTTGTCCAATCCAATCGCAGCATTAGGAGAAAGGAATAACTGTTTGGAGTATACCTCGCCTCTGAATGAATTCGCGAAATACTCGTGGATCTAATCATAAGGTATTCCAATAATCAGACTCTCTGTGTCGCAGAGTCGAAAACACCTCGCTTAGCTCATTTACAGCTGTCCGCCTAAAGGATTTCAATCCAAGATACTTTTTCATGTGTGAGGGGCCACGGTGGCCGAGCGGTTAGCCCGCTCGCCTCCTACCGAGGCTATCCTGGTTCCATCCCCGGCCAGCTCATTCCGGATTTTCGCATGTGGGAATCGTGCCGGACGATGCCGTTGGTCAGCGGATTTTCTCTAGGATTTCCCGTTACCCCCGCCCTTTCATTCCTGCGCTGCTCCATACCCACTTCAATCACCCGCATCGGCTCTCAAGACCTCAGTGTAGAGAGCTGTACATATCTCTTCATTCACTCACTTTTTCATGTAGCTTAATTAACATAGTGGTTTTTGGGATTGCAAGCTCGGGTGCTCATTTCCGCTGCGACTTCTTGGGTGATCGGAGCACAGATGCCTCCACCGCCGCACATGTGACCTGTCTTCTGTTTGTCTTTAATTGATCCCGTCGGAAATAGCTTGTGTTCCCAACGCAGTATTGACCTTTTAGGAAGTCCCTATTTGTAGAATCGTCTTTTGAAGTGTCGTCGCACATCTCCTATGTTCTTTTCAGTGTGTGGACGTTCATATTCCCAAATACTAGCAACAAGCCGCTCTTCAGCACTGTAGGAACTCGTGTCGGCCATCTGACATAGAGAATGAAATGTCATGTACAACCTCAAGGAAAATATTAAAGGGTTACAAGACATTTGCACCACTCTGTACAGTGTACGTATCGTAGTTAGGAAAAGAAGCAACTTTTCTGTAACATTCGGGAGTGATAGTGCAAAATCCGATGTATTAACTGTCAGGTGTTCATTTATCATCATCAGATTGCCTATTTATTAATTATTTTCTTCATCTTTTGTTTTGGGGACATGGTAATTCGCGTCGTCTAGCCGCCGTAAGATTTAATTATAGACAGTGGAGTTGATGGCGGGGGTTTTGCAGTATTCTAATGTTTTAGAGGTATCGACATGTTACATGCACATACATGTATACCGTAAATTCCTCAACACTGCTATTAATATATAAAGTTTCTATCTAGTGTTAAACATGTAGTTTACATATGATGTATTTTAAGAAGAAAAAAAAAGGAGTGGGAGGGGGAAATTCCAATTACTAGCTCTTAGGTTGTGTGAGGAGAATGGACGGAATAAACGGATGCGGCAAAATTCACGTAGCCTCTTAGCACCAAAAATATAAATCCGCCTTTGACTGTAGGGAAAATCTGTGGGGCAGTCGCGCAGGAGAAAAGAATATTCCTTTATTGGATTGAGGGCGGGATAAAGTATGGTATTTGTTAGTTCGCAAAGATAGACTTTGTGAGGATAACGAGTGATGTTATGAAATGTCTAGCCGCTGCTGGAATGTGACAGTCGTACTGCAGTAGCACGGCCCTTCTGGCGGGGGACAGAACTGCGCCACCTGCCCGCAAATGCAATCTCTCTCTCTCTCTCTCTCTCTCTCTCTCTCTCTCTCTCTCTCTCTCTCTCTCTCTCTCTCTCTCTCTCTCTCTCTCTCTCTCTCTCTCTCTCTCTCTCTCTCTCTCTCTCTCTCTCTCTCTCTCTCTCTCTCTCTCTCTCCTCTCTCTCTCTCTCTCTCTCTCTCTCTCATGCAAAAGAAGAAACTAAACCATTATCTATAAAATCCTTTTCCTCACTTTCGTTTACTGATTAGTTTCCCAAGCCGCCGCCAGATAGTTCTGTTATCGCTTCCTTACGCTCTTGACGCCGTTTAATGAAGGCGACAAATACCTACGCAAGATAATTCTTCTCTTTTTGAGAGAGTTAAACGTGTGGTATGCTATAGCGGAAGGGCATTGTTTGGTTTTTTGTCCTGTACACACGAGTCAAAGTTCTCTCTTTAAGGCGGTTGCATACCCGTCGCTTGAAATCCATCACAACGTGTTTGAAATATGCATTTTTGACGGAACTGTTGAACTTTCCTCCAATGTGCTTACCTGCGTAAATAAATCACATTCCAGACGATCACAGAACGGTACTTTCAAGACATCATGCCTCGTTGAAAGCATTATTTTCATGACCTCCAACATGGCCGAAAACTTATTTTTCAGACTGCTATATCTCAAAATATACGAACCGGATGAATGCAAAACTAGAAGTCATGCACTGGACTTTATTGCAGAGTCGCGTTCAATACAATTGAAAGGTTACCGCATAAATTCCAGAAGTTCTACAATCAGGACGAAACCAGTGCGCGCTAGTTCAGTGGCTTGCGCGTAGAGGCGATACTGTTTTAGAGTCTATTCGCGGTTTCTTCGCACTTGTTTAATCAAACCTTTGAAAAATCACCCCATGTCTGCCGTGATTAGTTATTTCCTAAATATGGCATGTATCATAAACGTTTTATAGGCCTACATCTGTTAACATGAAAGTATCTTATTTTTCGTTAAAATAGAAGTTTCATCTGTACTTCATTTATAAATTATAATAATTCATTTATAATAAATACGAGTAAAAACAGTGAAAAAAGATAGGTGTTGGTAGCGCCTAGTAATAAATAGCTCCATGCACAATATCATTACAACCGAGGGCGCACGAATTCTTTAGCAGAACGGCAGAAAAGTATGACGTAACCGTGAATTGATTATATAAGCTGGTCGGCGTCGCCCTTATGACTACATCGATTTTTACCTCACTCACACAAACATGGGGTATGTTTATGTGAACGTAAATATAGTTATTCACATATTTCATGTCAAACTTGTCACGACTTTCCGACATACTTGCGACGAAAATCTTATTTGAATGCGAGCTGCGATAACAGGACTGTGTTACTTTTTACAAGGGGTATCGGGCGATGACTTAAAAATATTAATTTTCATACGGATTCACCAACCGGACCGAAAAATTATGTGGGTTTTTATTGTAAAGGAGAATTTTTGTAACAACTCCGCCCTTTACATAGCAATGATATATTTATTGTAACCACCCAGGACATGGCTTAAAACTAAAGCATCAGAGCCACCATCGTAAGAAGTAGGTCCCAGCATCTTCACACACGTGCGGCGTACATCCCAGTGCAATGCGGATGACTTTGGCTGATTCCTACTCCTGTTTGTCGGCGCTTGGAGCTGTCTTCCTATTACGTCGTGTAGTACTGCCCTTTGGCAATGATGGCAGAAAGCGATATTATCAGCTGTCCCATACTTGGAGCAATTACACGCTGTAAAAGAATGAGGGGAAAAAATGCCAGTATCGCAACATTCAGTTCAATTATATAAGTAAATGATTTCCTCGAAAGACGTTATCTTTTAAATATAAGGTCAGGGAACGAAAACCTTTCGTTTCCTTTCCTCGTGGCAAACCTCGTACGCCGACCTCCATTATGGAAACAGTTGTTCATTTATTCGTATTTTTGTTTCTGGAAGTTGTTTTTTTTTTTTGTTTCAAGGAGATCGGTATAAATTAATAGCACAGTGCATAATTTGAAATCGGTGTTTTCAAGCAGGTTTCTTTTTTATGTATACTTTTAGATGACTGAATAAACTTCAAGACTTCCAAAATATTTCCACTACAAAAAGCAGTCGCAAATCTATTGTAGTGTTCTAGGTTCGAGCCAGTGCGTTAAAAAAATTTCTGCTGCGTACTTACTGTGTACAACCCTTCACACGTTACGTGCAGTGGAGCAATTTTAAATTCGTCTCTTCTCTGATAGATAAATGGCACAAACACAACTTATTTAGTTCAGATTAGTTTCCGAGGCGCACACGCTAACATTACTGATCCGAATGCTTGACAAAATAATATAGCTGAGTGCAAGGGTTGGAGATTTAAGTTTGCTGCAGAAAGGTGAGCGGAGCTATAATCAGTAAAACGGTTTTATCTAAAAACTGCTTAAGAAGCGTGTGTGATGCGTGCCAACGAATGTCATTCAAGAAACTCGTATCTATATCCCTTGCATTATTTCATATTTAACGTGTATTTTCTGGAAGTGAAAATGGGTACAGCGGTGATTTTACGGCCATGTTTAGGCATAGGAACTCCGGTACAAGATATTAAAAAGTATAGGTTGTTCAAGGTAAACTGATCAATTTTAAAAGCCCTGCTAATGATCTACTTGTATGCACGTTGTGTATTTTCTCACCTTATGTAAAATTAACATTGCCGTGGACCTCATCACTTCATTCATACGTCGGTCAGGTAAAACTGTTGTGGAATTTTTTATAAAAGTAAACATTTGACAAATCTGCTTACTTTTACACTTTGATGCATTAAAAGAAACATAAAGTGACAAGAAATAATTTGAGTTATCACAAATAGTTACCTAACACTTTTTTATTCGACGTTAATATATAAATCTACATTCCCCTCCATCGTTACCAACATCACTGAGCGCTTTTCACCCAGTGCGCCCATATAAATGTATGCAGGTAGGAGCAGAGGCTTTTTTCTAGGGTTGATTTCAAAAGTACTCACTTTATTGGTAACAGCCTTCAGTCACTTGGCGCTGATGTGCGTCTAGGTCTGGAACACTTAAACTACGTAGTGGTAGGCGGCCCTTTAGTAGGGTAATATGCCCAAAACGCTAAATGGCGTGCATAGTTTCAATCGTGTAGCGGTTATTTAATAACTATTCAATTTTCGTAGGTCTTGTCTGGTTGCTATTAAAATTACAGAATATATACGCACAGGCTCTAAGTTTCCGTTTTGTGTTTGCGTTTGTAATGCTAATTTTTTAAGTGAAAATGTCTGAAACAGCCCTTTTTTCCAGTCATTTCGGGTGACAGATTTCTTGCATAGTGTACGCGCAGCACACTTAACTGAAAAAAAAAAACAATACTTTGTGACTGATACAAAATGTTTTGTTGGTATACATACACACACACAGCCAAATAACTTTGTGGTGAGCACAAAATATTTTGTAGCTACCTTAAAATAAATTTCGAGAAGCAACACGTGTTTCATGGTCACAACTTCAAAATGTCGTGTTCACCGCAAAATAATTTGGCTGTGTGTGTAACAAAAAAAAATCATTTTGTAGCACCCATAAAGTATTTTTTTCAGTGTTCATCCTACTCATCCGGAATCAAAATTTTGTATTGGCAGATTGAAAGCGAATGAAGTTTAATTAGGCCTACGGGATTTCTCTGCTCGGAATTCCAATCTTTGTTTTTGGTACATTGAAAATAAAAGTTTCCCACCTCCTGCATCTACGCGTATACATACATTGTGTTGTTGACATCAAATTTCGTAGGGCGCAAAGAGTTGCTCCTGAACCAATCAAGCGCTGCTCGTGAACCAATCAAGCGTTTCTCTTCAAAAGGCGTTGTGATCCTGGGCGATTATTCCAAAGTTAATATATCGAAACCTACAATCTTCACCAATCAGATGTTTTCCCACTGCCTAGTTGGGAGAAGCAGGCCTACAACTTGTAAAAATTCGGTTATAGAACACGTGTTCTTTGAATTTATATTATCAGTACCCCAATTTTCTTCACACTGGCTTGTCAGTAACGATCTCACTGCCCTTGTTTTCAAACGTTCCACAGTACGCTAACCAAGACGTCAACCAGTGGTTCGGAGTCCACTTTAATTTTATGCTATTTTAGGTACCCTTTCTGCGCATAACCGTGAGATTTTCAACCGAAACTTTGATTTATTTTTTCGTCCGTCCAGCTTGATATTTTCTTGATAATATTTTGATATTCATTTAAGTTATTTTGAAATGTGAGATTTCAGTTTTACGGCTGACGATGTAAGATTTGCGCCAATTTCAATGAAACTGGCAAGGGGACAAGAGTATAGAAGATTTTCGTTTTATGGAAACTTATTTAATGCATTTTCGTGCTGAGTATAATTGCCTGTGGTATTCCTAACTCGTGGTTGCATAATATAACAAATACAAAATAACCGGTTTGTGAGGGGACGTTAAAAGTAGTAATTGTACGGTCACAACATGTTTCTGGAAATAACTTTATTTGAATGCTTTCTTCGTGGTACAGTTGGTAACAACTAATCGCTTCGGGGTACGTCATTTTAAGTCTGTAACTCAATAAGTTCTTGTATAATGGATCTATATTTGGGTCAGATATATTCATGGTTTTACATCCTGCCTGCGTCATAATATATAGTTTCCGAATTAAACCTTGAAATCACATAGAGCGCTGGGTATTTGTGAAAAGCCTAGGCAGACAGTGACAATCCGTTTTATAATGTACTATACGGGAATATTTATCCATTGTACGATCACGATTGTGACTGTGTTTGATTTGTGGCTGGCTGTTAAGAAAAAAACAATTAAAACTAATGAAATAACAACCCACCATTAAGGAACAGATTTTTTAAAAACTCGCCCTTCAAGGGTCACCAGTTTAACTACGCATGGCCTGCTAATTCTCAAGATTTTAGAATTTTTGATGCTCTTGAAATTTTACATTTCTGAGTAACGAACTGCTTTCTAGACTAGTTTTTATCTCCATCATTAATCAGTGTAATTCAAAACTGAACATTTATAGCACATTCATTCGCATATCCTTGCAACATATTAATGAAAATATAAGAGGAATGTAAATTTATAAAAGTGAATTATAATGTTCATGTTTTTTTTTTTTTTTTTTCAGTTGGCGGTCATTTAATTTTTCTCTGAGGTTTGAAAACGAAGTTTAAGAAATTTTTTTCCCACCAACATTGTTGAGACGGGAATATTGTCATTGGAACGGCTTACAACTGACATAATCTATCGTAATATGAGAGATTTTTGTGATGTAGTGCCAGGTAATACTCACAAATACAAATAAATATAACGAGAAATATGGTTTATTTTACTGGCGTGTATCTCATTTCGCATTTATCGACGTGTTGAAAGAGAAAATAAGTTTGTGCATTTAGCGAGAGTCGAAAACAATTCGGATTCAGAAGTCATGGCAACTACGGTTTATCTCCCGAAAATGATAAAATACAGAAAATGTACTACGTGCATTTGAAAGTGTACAAGTGCATTTTAAAGGTGACACCGCATGGGATATGTATGCAGGAATGTCCGGCAAGGAACTAATACATAAAACATGGCTGCTTGAAATCACCGTTTAGTTGATTTATTCTCGTACATTCTGTATACACTCACTTGAACGGGTATGTATTGTACGTGTACGAGCTGTTCAAAATCCTTCAAAGTAGTCTCCGAGGCTGTCAAAGGTTCGTTGCCAGCGATAAGGCAGACGGGAAATAGTGAGTGAGTGAAGAGATTTGGGCGGCTCTTAACAGCGAGGTCTTGAGAGCCGATGAGGGTGATTGAGGTGAGTATGGAGCAGCGCCGGAATGAATGGGTGGGGGAAACGGGGGAACCCCGAAAACCCGCTGACCAACGGCACACTTTCCGGCACGATTCCCACATGCGAAAATCCGGTGATCCGGCCGGGGATTGAGCCCGGTTCGCCTTGAAGGGACGCGAGTGTGCTAAGGGCTCAGCCACCGCGGCCCCCAGACGGGAATTACCATCGGCTGCAGGAGATCCGTCAGCAACGTGTAACGCTACCTGCTGTACGAGGTCCAGCGTTGCCATGTAAGACTATAGCATTGCCCAGCAGGTCAGGACGTTTCTTTCGAACTTCACGACGAAGATGGTACCGTATAAATGATGGATAGTACTGTGTATTTAGTCTACAGTACAGTCCTCACGAACTGGATGACACTGAAACACCTCGACTGTCATATGCCAAAATGTATATCAGTTTTATGGGTGACTGGTTTTGTCGTACCTTGTGTCTCCATGGTGATCCAGGATGACGCCATTAATTGGACTGTCGTTTCTATTCGGGTTAGTATGCTCGTGTCCATGTTACATAAATTGCAATGATGCGGTTCAGCATGCCATTACCTTCACGGTGAAAGCGTTCCAGATTGATCCGATATGTCTCATATCGGGTCCACTTCTCTACCCCAGTTAAGGATGTTTCTGAATTCTCGGTGTATACTTGTTAAGTATATGCATTTGCGTACTAGCAGTGATGTGTACTTGACGTGTACGTATACTTGTTAAAACTATTCGGACACGAAGTCGCCTCGTCATGTTCGATATTTCCGCCAGAATGCGCAACCAGTCTAACACTATGTGAAGACAGAAAATTTGATGCATGGTGTTATAAATACATTACGACATCTTCTGTGGTGTTTGATAAAGTAAACAAATAACCACTAGGGCAAGCGCGGAAACATGGCTTTATGAACAAATAAATTTTCACACCTGAAGTACAATATGGCGACTGTCGTAAGTACGCAAGTATACCCAACAAGTATAAAATTTCAAATACTTAACCAAGTATAGATCCTGTGTGCACTATAGTGGGAATTTGATCAGCGCTAGTATACACATGGTGATGTCACTTCCGGAGACAAGTAGGCACAAGTATGCAGTTTGAGAATTCAGAAACATCCTAAGTTGGCACAAATCTTCCGTGCACTTAAGTCCCGCCGTAGAATTTGGCACAATGACGCAGGAATACCTGTATGTTGGGCTAATTCCGTAATAGTCCAGCGAGTGTCGTCCATTAGGCACTGATCGACCACAGCCACTCGTACATCGTGGTCAGCTGACACAGCACGTCCACTGCGAGGTAGGTCGGCTGTTGACTCTCTTGCGTGTTTGAAGGTCTCTACCTACATTGCCACTGTATAATAGGGTATAGCACGGTTACCCAATGCTTCCCAATAGCTCTGCATGACATTTGCGTGCATTGCGGCCGCGGCGAACGGCTATATTGATGTACGCACGCTGTTCGACTTTGGTTACGTCCGTTTCGCACCGCTGTCATCAGACAATTGACATAGGGAACGTGCTGCCGGCCGGACCGATGCACTCATATCTCATCTGACGGCAACAGCAGTTCGATGTGGGGTAGCACACATTGAGGAACCGTGGACAACGTCGGAGACTACTTTGAAGAATGTTAAATAGCTTGTGCACGTACGGTACGTACCTGTTTAAATGAGTGGATATAGGATTTACGAGGATAAATCATTAAACGGTGATTTCGAGCAGCCATGCTTGTTTTTGTTCCTTGCCGGACATCCCTGCATCCGTACCCCATGTGGTAACACCTGCGTACTTGTACACTTTCAACTCTACATTCTACATTTCCTGTGTTGGATCATTTTCGGGAGATAAACAGTAGTTGCCACGACTTCTGAATCGGCCCTCGTGATTTCCTGCTCTTAGTAAACTTGACGCTGTTGTATATTTTCACTTGTATAACGATGAAGTTGGTAGCGCTAGGGTCAACAGAGATCCCAGACGGTGATGGAAACAGCTGTGATTGATAAATTTATTCATTGCAGTTGGACCAATTACAGTTACAATGGAACAAATAACAATGTGTTGGGAAAATAAAATTTGCAACGGCCAGGTGGGGTGGTATACCGTTAACTTCCTATTTATGGATGCGAGACAGGCTCGCCAATCATTTGAAATATTGTAAGTGTCAGCACCGGGAACAGAGCCCGGATCCTTCCTTTGAGGTGAAACAAGGTAACTCGCTACACCACAGAAGTGGTCACTTAAAGCATTTTCTCGCCGCAGAGACGTTTGAATGACTCCAGATACAGTCTATTCACGATTTCTTCACACTTTCTGAATTAAAACTTTGAAAAATTACCCCATGTATGACTTGTTCAGTTATTTCGTAAATGTGTCATTTGTCGCAAGCGTTTAATACTTCTTTTGTCATAAGTGTTTTACTTTTTATTAAATAGGGACTTGTATTCGTATTTTATATACCTAAAATTTAATTTGTAAATAATGTTAATAAAAACTTGTAGAAAATGCGTGTGTTGGTAATGCTTAGCAAGAAATAGTTCTAATTCAAAACACCATGTGGTGCGTTGACCTTTTGTTGTAGGCCTAATTACCTAGACTAGGTTAAGCTTAGCATGAGGCGGATGAACATCCTGAAAGTTTAACTTGAGCATAACGTCAGAAAAGTTAGAAGTATTAGTGAGTGCACTATGTATCTTGCTTGAGAAAGACTGTGATGGCGGGTTCGGCGCGGTTGTGACGGGTGTTATGCGGCCTTGCAGTAGGGTTGGCTGTCACGCCGTCGTCCCGGCCACGGTAAACAGATGCGGACGCTGATTGGCGGAGTTGCGCGGGTCGGTGGCAAGCGAGTGGACTGGTTCCGCCAAGGACGGCGGTTCAAACAATGTGACCTGTAGTTGATAGCGCGGAGGGAGCCAACGAGAGATCGTCTTGGGCCGGCGCGCCTGCGTGCCTACAGGCCGTGCGATGCGGCGCGGATCATGAGCGCCTCCAAGGACGTCAAGTTCGGCAGGAAGCTGAAAAGGTAATTGTTGAGCGTCGAGGGTTATTTGTGCTAACTGTCTCCCATCCCTCATTACGACTGTGCCACCATCCTCTTCTTAACGCATTACTAGAGACCTAAAAAATTCGCGAATTCAATTACCTGCAGGCTAAACTTTTCAGTCGTTCAGTACACACATCATTGGATAAACTGCGCATTGGTTGCCTGCTGTCGCAGTAGAAGGCGACGATTGGATCAGCGTTCTCCAGAAGGTGTCAAACACCGTGTGGATCAGTGGCTAAAGTTATATAAACACACGTGTTTTGCATTCTAGCTTGTTCCAAAATTATTCCGCGAATTTTTCAGGTCTCTACCCATTACTCGCATCTCCGGGATTCATTCCCTCTGGTAACACCCACGTGAGAAATGTGAACCCTATCGTTGTCGGCGGGCCTGTTTCCTCTGGGTGTTTCCAGTGCACACATCATTGCAGCCCGTCAATCCCTCATCATAATCTCATCTCACAACCATTGGTACAAAAGACGTCGGCTGTTAGGCGTCGCCCATAACTCTTCTTCCACACCAGTTACTCACGACTTTCCCTGACATTCTCTTAGAATATAATAAAGTCCAGGCTCTTTGCTTTAACTGAACACTTTTTGTAATCAACCTTTAAATAACAATAGGGATATGGCTGTGTCGGTGACATGGCTAATGTTTTCTTATAGTATGCGAATAAAATATCTTACGGCTTTAGTCGATAGATCTAAACGTGATATTTCGCTTGGCACCAAAATCAGCGTGCTAGTACAGTACATTGGAGTGGTGAAAATTATCGCTCCCACTCAAAATTGGCGCGGGCCTTCGCCCACGCTTTGAGGAACTGCATTAAAGGGAGTTTGACGTTTACATAATTGCTTTGTCGCATCTTGTGAGGAGCTCCCTTGGTAATCTCTCGTATTTGATGCCGGATGACGTCACAATTTGGAGCCAGTTAGTGGAAACTGGCTCGAAATATAAAAAAAAAAAATCAAAGCCAGGGCCCGCAGATTATGTACTACAATTTTATTTATTTATTTCTGTTATAGTCACTTTGCATAATACGTGTAAAACACAATTTACCGAGTTTAGAAGTGACTTTTTAAATTTTGTTTTTCTGATAATTTCAGCGTGTCAGTTTTTTGATTCATGGATAAGTTACTGGTTACATAGCATGCAGATTTTTACATGTCAACCCAGTAATCTGAAAAAAATTCACTAAAGAAAGAGTTTGCAGAAGTGTTCATTTAAGTGCGAAGGACCTGTACGCCAATTGCGCCCCTACAATCTTATGTGCTGATTTATGATTGTAGCCTGGTATGAAATAAGGTTACTCTAGACGTAGCGTGTTAATTTGACGAGGCTATTCTTCATGAGAAAGTAAGTGTAACATTAATTTTAGTTTTATCCCTGAAGTTAGTATAGTTGGAATTATGCACTCCTGAAGATCGTCTTCCACATACACTTCTTCAAAAAATATTACTAACTATTTGAGGTTGAGCAATAAATCTCATCATTTTAGAGAAATAAATATTTTTATTTTGTGAGATTTTGGTTGGTGATGTGATTTCCCTTCGCAAAAATAAATTATAGTTGATGCCTTCTTTTAGCGGTTAATTTTGAAACAATGATCACAGTTATGACACCAGTTCTTGGGCGGGCGTCGTAGGCGACATGTTAATTGACCCACACAATCTTCCCGGGCTTCTCAATGAAGGCACTTAATCGGACCTTCTTAGAGGAGACTTTCCAGAGTTACTGGAAGATGAACCACTGCACATGCGTCGTGAAATGTGGTGACATCTAAAGGCTGTTCACGGTAAATGAGCACTCTTGAAAGCCCTGCTTACGATCTACTTGTACGAACGTTGTGTATTCTTCCGCCTCGTTTAAAATTAACATTGCCATGGCCTCGTCACTTTATTCATACGTTGGTAAAGTTAAACTGAGAAATTATTTGAAAAGTAAATATTTTACAAATTTGCAAATTTTTACAATTCCATGCATTAAAAAAAAACAAATAGAAAGGGAAAGAAATAATTTAAATTATCACAAATGGTTACCTAACAATTTTTAGCTGACGTTAAGATATGGAACTAATTTCTCTCCACTTTACTGGGCGAAAGTCACTCGGTGCGCCCGCTAAAATATGTGCAGGCAGGGCAGTGACTTTTTCACAGGTTCATTTTAAAAGTGCTCACTTTATTGTGAACAGCCTTTAACAAAAGCGCATTAGCATGCGTCAGGATTACAGTCAAACAGAGCCTGAATGCAATGTACCCATAGCGCAGGATACAACAACATAAACTGGTTATTCAGATTAAGGTACAACCCACGCTTGGCGACAAGGTCATCCAAGACGAGAAGATTCACTGCATACCTATATTACACGTTAATACGCGCCTTTCAAATAAAATATAATAAACTACACAACTTTTTTTTACGCGCTGATTAACTTATCGTAGGGAAAACACGAATCACAGAACAATATTTCGAAACTAAATAAAAAAAAAAAAAAACTTTCTCAACCCCCATATTTAGAGGCAGCTTTACTATTTACTTAAGTGACAAATCCAAAATACATTTTCGACTTACGTTTTCATGAGGAATATTGCCATACTAATTTAACTTGCTACGTCTAGGTTAAATATTATAATGAATGTATACATAGGCTGTTCGCGGTAAAGTGAGCACTTTTGAAGCCCTAGTTACCTTTTTATTTCAGTAGATTTTTATCCTTTAACCACCTTTGTAGTCAAATATTACCATGTAAGTAATGAACACAGAGTTAACTTCTGAGTGCGGTGGAATATACACACTAAGGTTAAAATAAAATATATTTATTGAATATTATTCCAAATGAGAAGGCTTTAAAAAGTACTCATTGTACTGTGAATAGCCTTTATATATAAGTGATTTAAGAGGTAGTTTTCTTATTGTCCTAGAATAACTAAACATAAACTCTCGACACATCTTCAAAGTATCTTCACAATAATATTAAGAGAGCAGAAAATATCCACTATAGTGAATGATATTTTCCCCTCAAAGGAACAGAGTGGCGCGGTACGAATGTGCTTGTGAGGATAGCATACAATTGCAGTCATCCGGCAGTTCTTGTGAAAGTACTAGGGTTCTCGTGTACGCCGTCGAAGACACTCTTTTTAGCATTGTATCTCGTCGCAAGATGCCCGCTCCGCGCCACTCAAACCAAATATACTAGACACAAATACCGGACAGCTATATACAAATAGTATATGCTTGGGTGCGAAAAATTAACCTAGTGGCAAGAGGTGTTACTATTACTATATTTCTGGAAAGATTTCAAAAATTATTTATTATTATCATTTGTCAGTAAATATTTTCCACTTATGAAACATTTGACCCATTGGGAATTAAGTTTTCGTCGTATAAGTTTTAGATATTATTGAATGAACTTTCCATATAGGAAAGAAAGCTTCGTGTTTATATCAAAAGAATGTAGTTTTAAACACAGGTGCTGCTGTCTTCTGGCTGGAGGTGACAACATCGCAGGATTTTCTAGCAGAAATCTTCAAGCTGTCCGGTATTGGTTTCTAGCGTATTAGTTGAAACGTCCACCAGACGGTCCACGTGGAGTGCACACATACGAGTTAATCAGGCAGATTACATTAATGATACGTAAAAATTTCTCGTCTCAAAATTTGGCTTTAAATTAATTGTTTTCCACTAATACATATCAATCAGTACCATTCGTAAAGGCTGTTCACGATAAAGTGAGCACTTTTGAAATAAACCTTTTAAAAAAACCACTGTCAATGCCTGCATATACTTCAACGGGCGCACTGGGTGACATTCGCCCGGTAAATATGGCAACGATAGATGGAATGTAGTTCCATATCTTAACATCGAATAAAAAGTGATAGGTAACAATTTGTGATCATTCAAATTATTTATTTCGCTTTCTGTTTTATTTAATGCACCAGTGTGTAAAAATTAGCATATTTACAAAATGTTTACTTTCCTAATAATTTCACCGTTTCACTTGATCGACGCATGAATAAAGTAATGAGGCCCATGGCAATGTTAATTTTATATAAGGCGGAAGAATACACAACGTGCATACAAGTAGATCTTAAGTAGGGCTTTTAATAAAATTACTCATTTTAACGTGAACAGCCTATACCAATTAATCTTTTTGTTGTTCGTGTTACGTGGTTCTGAGTTAGTGTCGGGTAATTTATAGACGTTTAGCGTTTTACCCTTATTCTTAAGAGTTAGTTATAGCTGCGCGTCCAAGGTCAAGAAGCGAGGGACACTAACACGCACGCCTAGTGTCTCATCGCTCCTACGCGCAAGGCATGCAGTTATTTCCGTCGTGACGCTGTACTGTGCTAATTAGATCTGAAACAGTGGGGTTTCATTACACGCGATGAAAGCCCACAGATTAAACTACGCCCGTATCTTTGTACTTTTCTCTTGCCGCTTAAGGAAACTGCATACACGAGCTTTAAATGTGCGATATTTGACCATTTTCACGAATTGTTTTCTCCAAGAATACACTTACTTAATATGACAAAAGTAAAATAATAGGGACATAGATAATTTTTTTTTTGTTTTTTTTTTCCCCCCTGAGGAAAATGATTTTCACAACATTTATTTGTCGGGATACTCGTATTCGTGCAAAGAACTACTTCACAAAAAAAAACTGCGTGTATATACAACTCTAAAGGCCGTTTTAGAATTCGCTGGGTTTGCTAACAAATTGGTCACGTGATCCAACTTTTTCTTTTGGGTAAATGATGAAATATTTCGTATTATTTGTCTGACAGATTTGATAAATGAATCTGCCAAATAGGCCTAATGAATTGCCCAAGTTATCGCCATGTGCATTTTAACTTTTACGTAGGAATGCATTATTAACTTATTTAGAACTAAATTAGTGTATTTGAATATGTCAATTATGTTTTAAATCGCAAATAGTAGTTGAAATTTTATTTCGTCTGATCGTGAAAGTTATTTTCTTGTTGAACATTAGCCCAATTATTAATAAAAATATTTCTTGCCTTCTTATCTCGGATGCGCTTCGAATGATACCTTCACGAAAGAAACACATTATCCAGTGTTGCCCCGCTAGTTGCAGAGAAATTAGATAATATTCGAGCCTTGAGGAATTGCAATGAAGAGGTTCAAGCGTTTACAGTGTTGCTTTGTCACATCTTGTGAGGCGCTCCCGTGGTAAGCTCTCGTATTTGATTCCGAATAACGTCGCTCGGTAGTATGTTTTACACGTATTAAACAAAGTGACTATAGGAGAAACAAACAATAAGATAGCAGTATATAATTCGCGGGTCCTGTCTCAGATTTTTTTCTAAAATATTTCGAGCCATTTTCCGCGAATTGGCTATATATATTATATATTTTTCAAATTTTAAGCCTTTTTCCGTTGGATTTTTTATTTCACCCAACCACTTTTGGCTGATATAGAGTGACTTATTGCAAGTCGGCAACAATTTTAATTGAAAATCGGTCTTGGAAGAAGTACTAGGGCGCAAATTAAAAACCTCTATCTCATCGATCTCGATTTCATATTGCACAGTACCCCAGTACAGTTTCGCCCACAAAAAAGCTCTCACATTCAGTTGGATATGCCTCTCTCTTACAGTGTCCTCGTGGATTCAAGTTAGAGTGGATGAATTTTATACCAGGTTGGTATTTATACGGATTGCGAAGAAAGGAAAGTAGTTGGAAATAAATTTGTTCGTCGAATCGGCTATCTATAAAGGAAATAAAAATTAAAATGAACGTTTTTAAGTTTATAGGCAAAAATATTTAAACGATGATTAAATTTAAGTTTTTTTTTTTTTTATTTAAATTTTTTGCGTATACGTAAAATGTTCATGGTAAAGTTCCATAAGTGTCTCTTACCTACTTTTTATAGCATCAGTGCCATCAACAAGAAAATAACTTGACAATGTTGGACTATAACCTATCACACGTCCTGGAAAAAGCAATGCACTACTTGATTTGAATCGTGAGAAGTCAGACTCGTAGTTCTAGAGAACAAATTTTTCCTCTGGTAAAACCGGAATCTAATATACCAAACCCGAGGTGCGGCCCTCGGCCAAAAATATGAAGTGGTTACGCGCCGTGAGGTCTTTCATGGTGCAAGTTTCTATCGGAGAAGCAGAGAAAGGACAGCTTTCCCAACACAAGTTACTTCTTCAGGCCCGCCCTACAGTATCGCGTAGTTATTCACAAAGATCGGACTGCCTGAGATTCTATACCGTCTGTTCTGTGTGAAAATAACGTTGTAGAAGCAAAATTTTTCCCCTGTTATCGTTAATGTGAATTCCTCGAGTGGTAATCCATCTGGACCGTCTGAGTTGAGCGCTATGTCAAAACTCCGAAAATACATGTAGCGACATGAACATGAAAGCAAGTTTTCCTCTTTTTCAATTATTATTTTTAATGTTAACTTTTAGAAGATTTCGCTCGATGCACCATTATTTCGTCTTGGGAAGAAGTATATTTAAGCTGTCCTGATTTTAAGTCAGAATGTATAGTTACAAGGTGTATAAACATAACTGTGTTAACTAAACTGTACATGCCGCAAAATCTTGTACTATTTTACTAAAATATCTGGTCGTAAATACAAAATATGGTAACAAGTGTATTAACTGAAATGTGTTAGCCATTTGTATAATCTCTTTACCTTTAAATTGCTGGTTAATTCACTTCCTTCTTTTAAAGTGTTAACAGAGTACACGAATTTGTAGTAGGGCCTGCTACATTTAATACGTGACTGAATGGGCTGTTGCAGTAATTTGTTCTTGAAGTTTGTAATACGATGGGTTCGTTCTATAATCACAAAGTTAGATAGATTGAAATCCAAACATTTTCAACGTTGGAAAATAAGTGTAAAAATTGAATGTGTTTGTGTGTATGTATGTATATGAATATTATATATATATATATATATATATATATATATATATATATATATATATATATATATATATATATATATATATATATATATATATATATTATATAATATATATATTATATATATATATAATATATATATTATATATATATATATATATATATATAATAACATACTCACAAAAACGTGCAGCAATTGACATTGATTCGTCAGTCAAAATACTCATCTTACTTTCTTTTTAAAGAAAATATTATCACGCAAGACAACGGAACACATCGCAGCTGACGCCAATAGCATACTTTAATAACTTATGCACAAATTTGTTCGAACATTTAATTCGTTCTACGTTTTTCCCCGACATAATGCCTTCCGCCACAATGAAGTACACAATTTTTCGCTGGGAAAGAACTGATCACCTTGGCCGAAAAGCTGCGAAAAAAATTTACAAAGCCATTACCAAGCACACTTAGTTGGTTTTTGTACACTGGCTCCCCAAAAACTGTAAATTTAACAATGTGCCCTACACATTCTAAAGCGGTGACCACGTAATTTCATTGGTGGATAGCCCTGACTGTAGGCAACATCAGTGTATTAATGTAGAAGTTCTGTTCTAATGAAGGTGGTAATATTGTAGAACTTCATTCTAAATATTATTGAACTTCTATTTCCTATGGTGCCAACGTAGTCACTATAGGCAATGTAAGTCCAGTAAAAATCTAGAATGAAGTTCTATACCACACCATAGTCATTAACTTCAAGAACAAAATGAATGTAGATTCAGCAGTATAGATTTGCTTATTCTGTGGGTTAATTTTAAATCGCCAAAATATCTCTTCAAACATGTAAGGTGACTATTTATTTTGTGAACATGTTTAAACACGTAGTGCACGCATCTGGTAGTGTTTCCCGACCGGTAGCAGGGTCTTCCAACGCCTCCGCTCCTCCTGTACTACAGCTCGCACAGGACTATGCAGTAACATTGGTTTGTTATTTCTTAAGAGTCCTATTTCCTACGGCGCTTTATGCCTTTCGCATGAGCATCGTCGGCCACCGTGGAGATGTCACGAGAACTTTCGTACTTTCCCTTCCGCGGTACTAGTAACTTGCCCTTTACTTTCTACTATATACTTTCTGTTTTGATTACTCGCATACAAACAACTATTTTTCTGTGTTTATCGTCTTTGACCCGTTAACGGCACTTAGGGAGTGACATTGGGTTGCCCGCGGTTGCCTGCAGTCAGCCATTCTAACTCTGCTCTGTGGTGACTTGTACTTGGGAACTCTTCTTCTACTAGCTTCGACTTTCATGAGTGGTAATGCCCGTATAATTTATTTTTAATTTATAACCACTTCAGTGTGCAAAATCCTTTCTTTGTATTGTAGTTCAAATTTGTCACTATTATAAATGTGTCTTCGCACATTTCTCGGTCTTTGAGCGACCCCCCCCCCCCCCACACACACACATACATACACACGCGCACACACACACGCACGGCTCTTTCTGCAGGAGAATGGTAAACCCCCGGGGACAAAAGTCTAGCCTCGGTGACGTCTTCGTCTGTGTTGGGAAATTGTAGCGCTACGCACTTCACTGTTAGTCATGTCCAATTTATATGTACACTCCGTGACGGCGTACACTTGGTCCTTGCATTTGTGATGCTGGACAACCCCGAGGGTGAAACCACCCTATTTTATTTTAACCTCGAAAAACAGTCTTGCACTCGTATTTCGCTTTGTGCCGGCAGTCGTGGGGGCGGTACTCCAGTCTTGTGCCTTCCAGTAGCAACATCCGCGCGACGCGACCGCTCCTGTCGCAATGTCAGCCATGTATGGGAGGAAGCTATCGTCTAGTGAAGTTGGCTGCCCTGCCCAACGGGCACGTGTCCTTTCCAGCCAGCGCGAGCGTAGTGGATGTGTGGGCTGAGACGACGTGTCGGAAAAGCTCCACGCGTGAAAACTCTGAGTTGAGATCTGCCGTAAACCGAAGGATGTCCGTGACAGAAGCCCCGCGTGATAACTGGGCGGACACAGATACAGACGCATCTCTGTCGCGAGCAAAAACTTCGCACCTGTCAACTCTTTGATGATCGAAGCCGAACGCCTTGCTAACCTATCTTCCGGTGTGATTACACTTAATAAAAAAAATTTCAACTCGTAGATGACATGCAAGGATAACTGATTTGTTGAGAATGTGCCTTTTTTTTGCGTAGCTTTTTCACCTCTGGTTAACGCCTTAATCTTGTTTAGAAAGTACAATTGTGGTCATTAAATTCATCGTACAATATGAACGCTAGATACACCCCCCCCCCAGAACGAAGCCATAATTGGGAGTAAAAATAAGTTTTTGCATAAACTTTGTGTTAATAATTTACAAATTTTATACGAGTGTCAATAAGAGACCTCTATCATTGTTAGAGGGTTTCAAATGGAGTAATTTTCATTTCTACACCTTAGTACTTTCTGGTCTGCTGTACCCTACAGAAAAACATTCAGGAAAGCTTAGCAACAGGCAGTGTTGAAGAACATCACTATGAGTTAGTTTGGAAACAAATTTGTTCCTACACATTTTTTTTAGCAAAACTTTTTGTGTGGCAATGAAATGTACGCATCATATTAACATACAATTTTGTCAAATCCATGTATGGTGCTTCTCTTTTTTTTTCTCCTACAAATCTTCGAAACGAGTTTAGCATAAAGTTCCACGCGATTTCGAGACTAGAATCGCTCTTGACTTTAATAGACGTAGAACCACCTGGTCGAATATCCGCTGTTGAGGAATTGATGAGTCGTGCTGGGAACTGGGCACGAACCGTCACCGTTTCAGGCCTCCTCGTCGCAAGAGCAGGGCGCATTAGCTGTCGTGGCCACCGAAGATCCGTAGGGTACGAAAGGAAGCTGGGTACAGCGGTTGTATAAACCTGACATCAAGTACCATAGCTGTGGTTGTAGGACCAACATCAGCATGGATCGTCCTAGCATGTGAAATGATACAGTCTGTGTGCATGAATCGCCTCGTGGTGGCACGATTTTCGCACGATGATTGTGTTCTGTGTGGCTTTATTGCATGAGCTTGGAACGCGTTTGAAGTCGTAGTTAAGCCGACTCTCATTTGAAAGGCCGTGGCTTCGATCCCGACCGACTACCTTAAGGATGGATTTTCCTTGACAGGTCTTCATATCCATTCCAGTTCAGTCACGATCGAGTTCAACACGAATCTCCCGGATCCGTTGCCCGTTGGAATAAGAACTTCATCTCGGAAGGAATGGGTGGAGAGAGGAGTGGGATGGGATGGAGTGGTTTGGTTGGCTCTTTAACAAAGAGGTCTCGAGAGCAGATGATGGTGAAGTGAGATGGGTATGGAGCAGCGCCGGAATGCAAAGGCGGGAGAAACGGGACCTCGAAAAAACGCGCCGACCAGTGGCATAATTCGGCACGATTCCCACGCGTGAAACGCTTCGCTTTGTGGGAGTCGAGCGCTGTAGCCACTGCATCACCGTGGCACCCCGAAAGAAATGGCATAGCGCGATCTTTATTTCTCCTTTCAAATCGGTGGTTTTCGTCTAGGTGTATTGCCGTCTGCGTAATAGGCAGATGCTAAAATGCCCACATTGTTTAGTATTTCAAAATGTTACATTACTCTAAGTATTTTATTTCATATGTATTTTTTCGTTGATTTATAGGAACAAGTTTGTAATAAGCAGAGCATATTTCTTTCATAAATGATGGCAAGTGTTTTGTGCTAAATAAATTCTATTTCTTTATGGTCCCTCAAATAGATTACATTGCCCCTGTGTAATGCAACCATATGAACAGCAGGATGACTGGTTGCATTTTAACATCACGCAGGAGCACGGGCATTGAACTGACCTAAACACTGCTGCAGGATACACAGTTGAAATGGCATCACAGATGGTAAAATAGACGTAATCATCTATCCAAGAGACGTGAGATCACCGTGCATGACTTCTATTCCATGAAATATAGCATGGCTCAAGTGGTCAAGGGGCTGAGTAGGTCCAATAAGCGCAGTACATTTCCAGTATAATCTGTTCAGTGCACATCAGTATCGTTTCATGAAGTTATACTAGTCAAATATAACATTCGCAAGTAAAATTTCTTTCTCATCGTAGCCCTATCAAATTAGTGTTACAACAGCGACTATATGGTGGGACTGATTTGTAGCTAGTTATAACGATAGGTTCTCTAACATAACGCCAGGCATTATGAAAACTAAGTTACCTTCTAGCCTCTTATGGATTTACGTAGTTTTTCAATATCAACAATAAGGAACAAATATTAACGGTTTGCAAATATATCTCATCATCATAACTTTCAGCACTAAGAACAGCAAATGTTTATATCGCCGCTTTTGGTTGTAACTGGCGTAAGTAATTAAGCGTTGATTATCTAATGCCACGCGCACACAACTGCGTGAAATACTTACTAAGCACTGTTTAAAATATTCTGAATTGCGCGTTGGAACTACTTAAAACAAAAGTAGGCCTAATCAACCCTGGCTACAAAATTATCATATTTTATCAATCTCGTATGAAATTATTTTGCAACAAGCTTTCAGGGTGCATTGAGCGAAATCATTAGTAGAAAAATTGTTAAACACTATTGATACTACTGGACTAGCGCTAAGACCACCCGTGAAGCTATATTTTGTCATATTTTGTTACCAAGTATACTGTTAAATCGGTCCTGTAAGTTAAACGTACGGTTCTGAAACATGTATAGATATTAAGGAATGTTGATTTCTATCTTGTTTTGAAACGAAACGTCAAAACCTTGTGTGTTCTGGTAGAACAGGTTTTTGACTCATATGTTACTATTATCAACCCGCATGGATATCCAACCAGCTTACTTCATGGCTCATGTCCACCTGTGCGATGAACCAGTGTTGCCAAATTACTTTCGGGTATTCCCTCTAGGTAGCGGTCGGAAACGTGGGAATAATTCCAAATCCTTTTTTAATCTGAAATAACTAAAATGTTGGGACCTCTTAATGAAAATTCATTTTTTCTTCTATGGCTTACCGAGGAAAATATTTCCCGGTCTTTATTTTACAAGAAAATATACAAATGAAACAGTGAAAGTCACTCGTTACCAACACAAGTTTGCACCGGTGAGAAACCTAGGAGACGCACACATTCAGAGGAAGTTCAGGAGTGTTACAATTTTGAAATCAAAATTTGTAGTTTTATGTCAACCGCTTGATTTTGTTTCATAAGTAAATTCCAGCCAAATTCTTGGTAAGCGAAAGTAAACCGAGACACATCTGGCGGGAAAACTTAAAACTTGGCAACACTGCGGTCGTATCATTGCACGTTGACAAATCTTGGGGTGTGTGGTGTTGGCGCAGAGTACGGGATTACGAACGTCCCACCTCTGCCATCTGTCGACCACGTCCAATATCAGTTCGAGGCAGCGGCAGCAGACCCAGCTCGTGGATCAAGGTGAGTGCACAAACAAGGATCTAGCTCCACTGTGATCAGGTTGCCTTGTAGACTGTAAGTAGAGCTTTTGTATGAAATGAGTGAGAGACATATATGAATATTCCACAAACGAAATGAAGTGATTGTAAAATTTCCCCGCGTTTTTCTGAGTTACTGCTGAATAAACTGCTGTTGATAACTCATTTTTAAGAATGATGTTTAAGTTTCTGTACTTGCGTGGTTTTTAAATATTGAAAATGAATAGTTTCTTAATGTATCCAGCAAGTTAGTTTTATGTCTAAAGTAATCAAAATATTAAATAACGAGTTTGGTTACGCCGTATGAATTGTGCCATATGTCGTGCTCCTTCATCCCGGAAGCAATGTACGTAATCACATAAACAGAACAATATTTACATATTTCTGAAACCATCTTTGCACTTCATCTAATGTATATCGTCTGCTAGTCCGTCTCACGCTTATATTGCAGCTCAGGGCTTATGGCGCTCACTGTTGCCAGATTGCGTTAGCTTTGTGACGTAACTGGCAAGCTCAGAAACAAATGGGCGGTGAAGGAAACGACCTGATTAAGAGAATTTTTATCTGTTTGCCTCCCTGTCAACTCGTAAATGAGTCCAATCCTGCGACGCAAAGCTACGAGGCTCCTTTGAAACTGAAGCCTGTGAGATACCCTATCATTGTGATCGGAAGGCTCGTACGCAACGTAGATAAGTTATTTTTTTTGCAACTACCAAAAAGAAAACTATCAGGCAACAGCGCACGCAGGAACAAGGACAGCGTTTACGACAGAAATCGTGCATTGGAAAGAGAGAGCGAATGGGGTTACACCGCACACTGCAATCTAAGAGTGAGACGCTCTAGCAGCAGACAAGTACGACGAGTGCTTTTTCCGCTGCAATCACTGTCCGATCGCTGAAGCGAAGAGACTGATGACATAAGGCGTAAATAGCTGTTGCAGCGATTTACCCAGTGAACGCGGCTAGTCACCAACGTTTCTGTATCTCGTCGCACCTTCGTGCGGCGAAAGGAATGACATACCGTACCACCCCTTCTCTAAGAGATAGAAACTGTCACTGGTAGTTAGGTAGGTATACGCTGTTCACGGCAAAGTGAGCACTTTTGAAAGCCATCCCGTTTGGAATAATAGTCAATAACTATATTTTGTTGTAGTCTTAGACGTTAATTTCCGAGTGCTGTGGAATATCCACACTGTGTTTATTTCTTACATTGCAATATTTATTTTAAAAATTTGGTTAAAAAGATAAAATATAGCTGAAAGGAAAAAGTAACTAGGGCCTCAAATGTGCCCACTTTACCGTGAACAGGTTATAGGTAGGCAGGTAAAGACTCTTCACGGTAAAGCGAGCGCGTTTGGCGCCCTAGTTACTTTTTTTCTTTCGGCCATTTTTATCCTTCTAACCACATCTGTAAATAAATATTACCATGTACGTAATAAACACAGTGTGTAAATTACACCGCACTCGGAAGTTAACGTCTAGAGCTAAAATACAATATATTTATCGACTATTTTTCCAAATGAGGGCTTTCAAAAGCACGCTTTACCGTGAATAGCCTATAGTTGGGCTTAACGTCTCATCAGCGAGGTAATTAGAGACGGAGCAAATTGCTCAGGGAATAGGGATTGGGGAAGGAATCGGCCATGGTTTTTGTAAAGGACCCATCCCAGCATTCTCCTGGAGCGATTTCGAGAAACTATAGAAAGCCTAGGGGTTGGTTCATATTTAAAAAACATAGATGAAGTGCATGCGATACATAACAGCAGAACACACAAACGACCAGAATTCTTGTGAGAAATTGATTCACAACGAAATACATGTGCATTTTTAGTCAATTAAATGTTGTGGCTAGTTTGGCGTCAGTTGGCAGTGTTCGAAAATAATGCATTTTCGTAACAGTTTGATTGTAATTTTGAATATCTAGCATTTTCGCTTCCCTTTTGTTTCTGCGATCGTAAAAATGTGATTAATTTCTTTCCAAATTTCTGCTATGGTCTATTCGCGGTTTTTCCACACTTTTTGAATCAAACCTAAGAAAAATCACCCCATGTATGACATGTTCGCTTATTTCCTAATTACGCCACATTTCTGAAGTGTTTTATACTTCTCGTAACATAAAATATATATATTTTATTTAAATTAACTTTTACTATGGCTTATGTATCTATAAATTATAGTATTTCATTTATAATTGGTATGACGTAAAACAAGGAGATAATAGCTAGGTTAATAACGACTAGTAATAAAAAGTTTTTATCCAAAACAATATTACACTGAGTGCGCTCGAATGCGGTACGCTGTCCTTTTGGTGTAATTTTGTAGACTAATTTGACTTTTTTATGGGGCAGGGGAACCGCAAATGGACTATAGTAAACAGTTGCCAGTTATTTTATCTAAATTTTTATCATGTGATATTTCTATATTTCTGCAGCATAACTATTCCCCTATTTTGAATAAACATCTTCGAAAAAAACTTTTACTCTGTTCTGATTGGCTGTTGCCCTATGCACATGCACAAGAAACTAAATATAACCATTTCCTTTGTTCGCTATGTCAGGAACTCTCATGTATACGATAGTTTTGAATCAATAGGTTCGAGAACATTGTGGCTAATTCTTGTGCACACGGCTTGTGTTTTGTGGTTACTGTAATGCTTTCGATTGTGAACCAAGCTTAAATCAGCTTGGATGGGCCAGGATTCGAACTCGGGTACTCCGGAACGCGATTCCAAAAGTTGAACCTCTTCGCCACCTCGCTTGGTGCCAAAAGGTAACAGGTGGGTGTTGTAAAAAAACACAGGTTTGTTAAGATGGCAGTGCACGTCGTCGGCGGGCGCACTTGACCTTGCCTGTGTGCGAGGATCTTCCAGCTTTCCCGTCACGCAGAGGTCGTTACACAGGACTTGACTTAGGCGAGGGTGTCGCACGCGACTAGAAACTAGAAACCAGAGAACTGAGGAACTACCAGCTGACTCGCTTCGTCAGGCACGCCCGCTCGTCTCCTTGTTCACGTGGGCGAAGGCATTTTATGTATTTTTAGCACACTTTATACCAGTGGCGTGTGGTGAATTGTTGCAAGGTAAGCTGGTGCTTGCTCTCTTCTATACATTCTCGGTGCACGCAGCAGGAGCCAGTAGCCACCGTGCTGCCTAGGGAACCTGGGATGGTTTCCGACAACTCACAAGCTGGTAGCGAGGGACCCATTACTAGTGACCTGAAGAATTCGCGAATTTATTTTGGGACAAGCTAAATTTCAAAACACGTGTGTGTATATAACTTTAACCATTGGTCTACACTGTGTTTTGACACCTCCTGGAGAACGGTGGACAAATTGCCGCCTTCCACTGTGACAGCAAGCAACCAATGCACAATTAACTTCCGCATATTTATGCATAAGACTGTAATGTCTATCGTGCAGGTCACCGAACTCGCCAATTTTTCAGGTATCTACCCATTACACGCGCCCTGTGGCGTCACCTGCCGAACTATGTTTTAGTGGCGGAAGTGTAAAATAGCAAGCAAATACAGCACAGAGCTAACGCCAGCTTACCTTGAACAGTTCACAACGCGCCATTGCTTTACACCCCTGTCGCATGATATCTGATCGTAGCCCGACAAAAAGTGTAAAAAAAAAAGGGGGGGAGGGCGGGTTGCCTGAGCCCGACCCTGACCCTGATAGTCCATTCCTCTGTCACCGTTACACTACGGGAACATATATATGGGTTGTTCACGGTTACTTCAGACTTTTCTGAAGCCCTGCTGAAGGTCTACTTCCAAGTTATTCCTCCGCCTCGTGCAAACTAAGCTTAACTAAGTATAGAAAATTACACCGAAGAGACTCCGCACCGAATTCGTGCGCACGCGGTGCATTACCATCACAACTTTTTTATTCCTGTATTTATTCGCATTAATTTCGTAATAAAATATTATAGTTTATATCCATAATATAAGTAAAAGTTCAATTAAACGAGTAAGGTACTTATATTCACACTTCTATAAAACGCTTGTAATACGTGACATTTTTAGGAAACCACCAAAGACGTCATGCAGAGGATGATTTTTCAAGGGATTGATTAAAAAATCAGTGAAGAAGCCACGAATAGACTATATCAACAACTACACAGCAGAAAATGCGTGTTCCTCCTTGCGGTAGGTATTATTTTATAAATGGAGACTTTCGTAAGTTTAAATGCGAATCCTGTAATTAATTCAATTACAGATGTATCATTTCTGTGGACGACATAAATTTGAATTGTTAATCACTATGTAGCTAGGGGAGGAGGAGACTGTAGTAGCCAGACTACTCGCCTGCCACCAAGGCGGATCGGCTTCGATTCCCGGAGTCTCCCAGATCTTTGCATGTGGGGTGCTCCAGTTTCCCCGCCTTTGCATTCCGCCGTTGCTCTGTCATCACCTCTATTTACCCTCGTATCTAGGCAAGTAACTGTTTTCGGAATACCCACGACTTTCCACACTAAAAGAAAAAAACTACAGCTGCCACCTTTTACTTTTTATCCTGTTAAATATATCCAAAAATAAAGAAATACCTGATATGATTAAAAACGGCTGTTTTAAGGCTAAGACTTTCCTATGCAGTATCCTGAAAGAAAAGAAGAAAAGCAAATTGCCATCTGTAATTTAATCCGTTGGATTTCATCGAGTGTAATAATATCCTACTGTTAAAATTCTAATTTACGAGAAATCGAGCTATAGGACGTTCACGGTAAAGTGAACACTTTTGAAGCCGTAGTTGCATTTACTTTTAGCCCGTTTTTATCCTTTAACCACTTTTTAAAATAAATATTGCCATGTAACAAACGCAGCGTGTATATTCCACCGCACTCGGAAGTTAACGTCTAGGCTAAAATACTATATATTTATTGACTATTTTTTCAAATGAGAGGGCTTTAAAAAGTGCTCACTTTACCGTGAATAGCGTATACCCGTGAACGTTCGTCGCAGTGTTGGGAATCTCATTGGTACCTTACAACAAAGCGTGACCTTAGAGGCGGTATTTTTACACTTTATGAATCAAACCTTAAGAAAATCTCCCCATGTATGACGTGTACTTGCTTGTTTCCTACTAATGCCATGTTTCAAAAACATTTTATAGGTGTGTTAACGCAACCTTTTCTTTTTTGTTAAATTGAGCATTAACGCATATTTTATTTATAAAGGGTAATATTGCGTGTACAATTAATATAAATAAACAGGGGGGAGAAAGGTGTATTGGTAATGCCTACTAAGAAATAGTTCTTACGCAAAATATTATTACACTGAGTGCGCATGAATTCAGTGCATTGTTCCTTGGTGTAATTTCCTAGATCTAAGCTTGGTTTGCATGTCGTGGAGGAATATCATGAAAGTTAAACTTCAGCAGAGTTTCTGAATATTTGGAAGTAACTACAAGTGGATTACAGTAGTCGTTCACCTTAAGCGGTGTCCTAAAACATATGCCCATTTTTGGTTATTTCCAACTAGTCTGAAACCCTGCTGAAGTTTTACTTGTATGATATTCCTCAGTAATAAAACCTCTCTAGAGAAAATCATTTCTGGGAATTCCACTAATTTCGAAAGTCTTCCGAAATATGACTTGCTTTATTTTAGTAATTAATAAGAGTTCCCGAAGAATGATGTTAGCTGCTGTGGTAGTAAAATTATATCTGCCAGGAAATTGCTTGGAAGTTAATGATGCTTAGTACAAAATACTCACATAAATTATTTTTATTGTAACACTCAAACATTATTCTTAACACGCATAATAGTTTGCAGAACTTCTAGCACATTTTGTGTGTGCACTGAAACGTGTGAAAATTGAAAGTGTGAGCATGGACAGATCCCACCAACAAAACTTTCGGGTTGTTCATGAACTCGTCATTATTTGCTCATCGGGTACCTCATATCGCTTATCACTGGCTGCACGTCACTCAGTACAACCACAATCTTAAGTGCGGTATCTTTGTGGAAACCTAAAGAGATTATCTATTATAGTGAAGTCGACACCGTAGGTAACAATTCACGTGAATGTAGACTGTTACATACAGACGCCTGAGGGGCGTATCTGAGTTCGTGAGGGATGAAGGTTTTAATAAAAATAAAATAACTAAATTTGTTTTCAAATTTGTTCACACAGCTATTATTTACAGCACTAAATTGCCTGTCTTCTCTAACTCTTTTTATTTAACAGTGAGCGCAATATTTAATGTCTATTTCAACTCTAATTAACGACCTTCTTAATGGTCTCAGTATAGTTACAGTCAAATAAATCCTTCTTTATTAACGTGTGTTCAGTATATGTGTGGCCACCATTTGTAATGCCGTTCACTTACTCATCTAGTCCAATAGTCCAGCCTACCAGTCGCACTCTTCATTGCTTGATACTCGCAGTCACAGATTTCCCTTTCGCTGGTCACTTCTCGCTGCTCGTCTTCTATCACTCGGAACTCCGCTGCTCATTCACTCATAAACTACTCTGCTGGGGGGGGGGGGCTATCACACATATAAAGCATTCGCCCTTACAATCTGGAAGGTTCAACGCACCCCGAGTCACGTTGAGAGAACGAGGTCAGTAATCCTGATAATTATTCAGATGAATGCAGATTTCAATACAACCAGGACCAGCAGCGTTGCGCCGCACAAGGGATTATCGTTCCGGCTCGTTTTTTGTAACAGATACGTGGTTCGCTCACCTGACATTCAAAACATTACACTTACGTGCTGCCGCTATCATATAACTGCTGTCCTCACTTATCTCGCTTGCGTGGAATGCGAAGCACCGAGCGTGTAACAGTATACATTCCCAGCAACGTAAATAGAGTAAATAGAGTACGAATATTGTCAAAAAAATTTGGCTTTTGACACTTAAATAAGTAAACAGCAGCTCATTAATGTTGAGCCATATAGCAACTGAACTCAGGTAGATTTTCCCCTTTGCTTTTTATATTTCTTGGTCGCGTTGATATAAAATTAATGTTTTTAGTGTGAAATAATAAATGTTGAAAATATTGGGCATGTGAGCAAAAACACGGTCACATTCGTAAGAGAATCTGTCTAAATAGCCATGACCTTGGCGATGCTGTACGTGGATGTCTAGTCATAGTTTACAGGAAAATAATTCTACCGGTAAGAGACGCTGTACCAATAACACACAGTTTGTTTGAAATGTGAAATATTGAAATTTAAACGCTCATTTTAGAGTCCATACGTGAGGAGTGAGCAGTGGTGGAGACAGCGCATTCTAGAAGAAATAGCATGAAATTACGAAGCTGCCATGTCAAAATGACAATACTGAGTTGGTCCTGGAGCCAGAAACTTGAATGAGATGCCCACGGGAAGTTGTTGTAATCACGTGTATTAAGGAGTTTATTTATGAATTAATTCCATAGTTGAAACGGTAATTAAAGAATGGGCTCAATGAAATGAACTTAAAGTTTATAAAATAAGAAAACGCGCTTATTTTCAAACCACTGACGCATTAGTTTAATGTTACAGCTTTACTGCATTCTATTGAAGGAATGTATGCTAAAAATTGCTGAGAATATTCATAATATGGGATACACAGTAGTATAAATACATCTGAAATCTCGGAATTGAGCCCTTTCAAAAACGACAATGTTGAAAGTGGAGATAACATATCACTTTAACGTTCAACGTTAGTTACAAAACCAATATATCAAATCAGATATTATTATACAATACACGACTCAGCATATGAAACACATCCATAGTTATAACAGACAGTGTCTATTCGTCCACATCATTAGCATCTGCACGTGTTGGCCAGGTCATAATTTCTTCATAAAAGTCCTTGTGTTCCTCTGGAATTTAATACAAGAGTTTTTTTTTTTTTTCAGACCTTCCATCTTCTTGTGTACTCTTTCACAGGATATACCCTATCGTGCTTACAGACGAAACTTTTAATCAGGCCAAAATCTCTGTCGCAAGAATTGAACGATTGGCCTCCCAAAGGGGAATGATGATGTATAGTTTCAAACCTACCTGTTTAAACTAGAGCAACACAAACTCTTATTAGGGAACGATTTCCTATTCTGTCACGCATTCATCGGAATACAAGTGAAGTTCTTTGACGTTATCTACTACACGGTTTGTAATGTAATCTAAAAGGAAAAAAAAAAAAAACACATCATTGGAACCCTTCCTTGCCGTGCCCTCGTGGTACACGTACATAACAGACTCGCCAATACCAAGATTGTGAGTACTGAAAACGTGCATCCACAGCTGTCTCAAATGAAATACATGTTGTACTGGTGTCCATGAAACAGGTAGATTTAGCATGAAGTCGAAGCACAGCAGAGTCTGTTTTCGTCTTTTTGGCTCTTCGCTTTGCTCTGCTGCATGCTGGTAAAAAAATTGCTGGATCTGCCCTTATTAACCATTAATTTGGCAGCAGCCACATTTTTAGCGTTTTCAATTTAATATTGGACTTGCCAACTTGACAAGGACCAGAGCTGTTCACAGGTTACACATGTGCCAATTTGAGGTAGTCCAAAAGCTAAAGCAAAATTAAAGTTAAAATTGCTCAGGTTGTATTTGTATTATTACATTTGAGGATGCGTGAGGGTTGGAGGTCTTAATAAAACAAATAAATAAAAGAAACTAAGTTTGATTTCTAATTTATTCACTCTGCTACTATGTACAACATTAAATTGTGTCTTCACTTTTCTTTCATTTTTTATTTAACAGTGAGCGCAATGTTTAATGTCTTTCAACTCGAATTAATATCATTCTTTTAATGTGTCTCTTGATTATAGTCAATTAACTCATACTCATTATCAACACATGTTCAGTCTGTGTTGCCATAAATTAAAATTTGTTTCACTCGCGCATCTATTCCAATAGTCTAGCCTGCCAGCCGCACACTCCACTGCTTGCTTGATACTTGGTGTTGCAGACTCTCCTTCCGCTGGTCACTGGTCGCCTTCTATCGCTCGGAACTCTGCCTCTCATTCATCCACTCTCAATCAACTTCTGACCAGGAGGCCTGCTGCAGTATTTATAGTTTCCCCCTGACAATCTTGAAGGTTCAACGCACCCCGAGTTAAGTTGAGAGAACGAGGTCATTAATCCAGAGCAATCTTCAGATATACGCAGTTGCCAACACAACCAGGGTTAGCAGAATGAGCTGCTAAAGATATTGTCGTGTCACCTAGTTGTCTGTAATTGATAAGTTGTCAGCTCGCCTACCACTATCACATATTTCTGTCCTCTTCGCTCTCGCGTGATGCGAAGCCAACGTCAGCGGTGCCGACCAGCAACACATAACAGTATTTAACCTTTTCTGTGGGATTCTTCTCTTTAACCATATCATACATAACCTTAACAATCAGTCGAGGAGAAATACCGGCTACATTTAACAGGATAAGGAGTAATTAGGTCATGAATGAGCTTTATGTCGGTTTCAAGTTTGTGTTTACTCTGACGACGACACCGATTTTATCGTTACTTATAAGCACACTAAAGCCGATATTACACGATACCTGCAGCCGTACTTGGTTCTTGTACAAGCCCTGGTGCATGAGCTGGCATACCAGCCGCTATATGAGCCGCCATGGAAGATTCATATTACATGACAGCAGTTTGCTTACTAGCATTTGAAACCCTCGGTGGGTGCGCAGGATCTGGTTTGTAGTAAATATGAACCCCATTCGTAGGACTGCTACCAATTAGTAGCTTGAGTAAGCCTATGAGAAAACTAGCTAGCACATCTTAATATTGTTATATTACAGTTCGCCTTTTACATAAATTGATTGCTTATTATAGTATAGTTTCACTCATTTTCTTGAAAAAGATAGTCACTAGAGTACTAGTGTGTTATTTTTAATCTTGACGGGAATTACCAACCGGTAGCAAAATGTAGTTTTTTCTTAACGTATTACCCACATGTAAAATTTAATGATAAAAAAATTTGGGTCCGACGGAGTTTTGAACTCGCCCAAAAGATACATTGTAGTAGCAGTTCACACATATAACTTAGGATTGTATATGTTATATAAAATAAATAGTTCAAATTCTTATTTTCATAGAGTAGGTAATTTTTTTTTAAAGTATTTAGAACGGTTTTAAACAGTAATTAAATCTTGTCGTAGTCAATATTATTCGTCGTTGTCGTATTTTAAATTTGTTTGAAGGAGTTTCAACATCACGGATGTATAATCAAGATGGAGGCGTCCTTTTCGGTTTCTTCGTCAACTCGTTGCAAGTAGTAGCCACGGGGAGCGCCTTACGCTCTGAAACTGCGACGTGATTGGCCAGGTACGAAAGCTGACGTGGAACCTGCCACGAAAAACAGAATGTATCCAATTACTAAACCTGGCACGAAATCTGTCCGTAGAGGACGGAAAATGACATGGCGTGTACTACACCATAGTCCATCTCACGCTTAGATTGCAGTACAGGACTTATGGCGCTCACTGTTGCCAGATTGCTTCAGCTTTGTGACGCAACTGGCAAGCTGAGAAACAAATGGGCGGTGAAGGAAATGGTCTAAGATAATTTTTATCTGTTTACCTCCCTGCCAACTCGTAAAGGAATCCAATCCTGCGACGCAAAGCTAAGAGGCTGCTTTGAAACTGAAGCCTGTGAGAAACCCTATCATTGTGGTTGCATGGAGCGCACGCGACGAAAATGGCCAACGAAAATGTAATTTTTTTAAGGCTGGATAAAGATAACACATCAGGCAACAGTGCACGCACGAACAAGGACAGAGTTAACAACAGAAAACATTTATTGGAAAGAGAGAGTTACACGGCACACTGCAATCTAATAGTGATACGCTCTATAGCCCATATACCCGCCGCTATAGCGGACCTTGCACAAGCTTTTACGGAATCTGTCTGGTATCGTGTAATATCGCTTTATGGCATTATCCTCTCGCCGCAATCTCCTCACTTGAAGTGCGAATACAAAATAAAAAAGAGCAAAAAAAAGGTCAAAGATAGCAAGGTCACCCGAAGTTTTTCCCGGTCATTCTTCTGCTGATCGTTCGCAGGAAAGTCGAAACAAGTATCAAATGGCGCACGCGGAACTGAGAAACACAGCTCGCTCACAATCACTCTTCAAATGTGTGAAAGCACTTGTTCAAATGCGCCAGTCGGCAAACATCACAGACCATCTGCGACACGTTCACCCGCGGCAATTAGCATGAAGAGCATTGCTGGCTACGTTCATGCCAGAAAATCAGATCGTTTCTAAAGATTGCGGCCAACTGCTCAACTAAAGAGTGTATTTTCTTCCCGTGTCAACAGATGCTGACAAAAGAATTACCTGAAATTAAAGCTACGCCATCCAATTTTTATCTTACGTTGTACATCCAAATAAAAAAAATTATAAATACATCGCCGTAGCAAATTTTCCCGTCCTGCAGCATTTTGTCTTCACAAATTAATTAATAACAATTAAAGAAAACTATTTTACCACTTTTTTTTAAATTACAATAATTTATTACAGCATTTACTTCCAGGGGAACACGAATTACCACATCTTTACTCCTATCTATTCACAAGAAAATCTTAATCTTTCTGCAGGTATTATCTCTCTTTCCAATCATTTCAACTTCAACTTAACTTTTTTTTTATAAATAGTGCATTCAAGCAAAAATTTGTTACATTTTTTAAAATTATTATTTTACATGGAAGAACTAAAAACATAATTTACAACGGCTAATTTAGTTCTTGTGGACAAATAACAGATGCTGATATTTTTTTAGGGGGTGTGAAAGTGTGTTTTCTTAATAAATGGAAAAGTCGTAGCTTCAATGGAGAACACTGGTGAGACTCGAGTGTGGAAGCTCTGAAGCGCGCTGAGATTGTGGAGGCAGCGCCACTCACAAGCTGACAATTTTGGTCAACGATTCACATTTCGATGCCCCCAGAGCAATATTCGCTTATCCCAGCTGTCAACAATCGAGTCACGCCAGGACAACCATCATCCATGCTCCAGTTTACCTACAGCATAATTAGGCAGCATCAACGAGACATACAGGCACATCAACAATACACAGGTCGTACACCTAGATGGCACAAAAAATTACTTTTGCTTCAGCTTTGTGACGTAACTGGTAAGTTGAGAAACAAATGGGCGGTGAAGGAAACTGCCTGATTAAGATATTTTTTTTTTATCTCTTTACCTCCCTGCCAACTCGTCAAGGAATCCAATCCTGCGACGCAAAGCTAAGCGGCTCCTTTGAAACTGAAGCCTGTGAGAAATCCTATCATTGTGATTGCATGGCGCGCACGCAACGAAAATGGCATTTTTTAAAGGCTGAATAAAGATAACACATCAGGCAGCCGTGCACGTAGTAACAAGGAGAGCGTTAACGACTGAAATCGTGCATTGGAAAGAGAGAGTGAATGTAAATTACACCGCACACTGCAATCTAGAGTGAGACGCTCTATATGACCAAACACACATTGAGGAGGACTTAAATTAGAGTTGAGGTAGACATTGAATATTGGACTCATAAATAAATAAAAAAGGGTAGTAGTGTAGATAGGTAGATTAATGATGTAAATAATAGCTGTGTGAATAAATTAAGTCAAATTTAGTTACTTTATTTTTATTAAAACCTCCATCGCTCATGAACTCTGATACGCCTCTCTGGTGTCTTGTAACAGTATGAATTTCGGCACGAGTGGTCTTACCAGAATTTTCCGTTTTCAAGCTAAAATAGTGAGCAAGCACTAGCTCCCGAGTCGTGTGGGTCTCATGGTTAGCAGTCGTGTTTATTCTAATTAAAAAAAAAAAAGAAATACTTGAATGTAATCTGTTTTCAGGACAGGAATGAAAGCCGATATTTCGCCGCCCATTCATAAATTTGGTGTGTTGAAACTTAAATGTGGCTTTAGGAAAGTGACAGTCGGCAAAAATAACGATAACACTCTATACGAGGCTTATTCCTCTGTAAAACAGTCTTTTAAAATACAGAATGTTGCAAAATTGCATGACAATTCTTCGGGAAAACATTCCTCACATCTGGAGGATTAAAAAGTGTTAAATGAATATAGGTCCGCAAACGCTTCGTTTCTTTACTACAGCTCGTAATACATATCGCACAGTGTATGGTCCGCGGGCTGAATCATGTTGCTGTTGGAATGCCATCACAGCGTTCGTTCGCGTGATACACGACGCCTCACACTATGACACTACACGTAAAAGAGTAGGAACTGCACAGGAATTAGTTATACACATGTGATAGCTTATCGTCGGCACTAAACGAAATATTCAAAATGCCCTCCATTAGCACGAACACATGCATCAACCCGCTGTTGTATGGACACCCTGATGCATTGATGAATCCTTGGAAAATTCCTCATTGTTTCGCAACCCGCCACAATACGGTTACGGAGGGTGCACACATCGTCCACTAGGGTTGCATATACACGTGTGCTTAAATATCCCCACAAATAAAAAATATAGTGGATTCAAATCAGGGCTCCTCGGGGGCTGGTATAGGGCTCCCAATTACACCTGCGATATTACAGAAACTAAGGGTTTGCGGACCTATGTCCATATAACATTTTTTCATCCTCCAGATGTGAGGAATGTTTCCCCGAAGTATTGTCATGCATTTTTGCAACATTCTATATATCGACAATACTGTATCTTTTCTGAACAGATTGCTGTAGTAAAACCCTGTATTCACCGTTTAAAATTCTGAGGAAATAGAGCGCACGCACGAAACTTTTTTTTTTCTCCATCGACGTCGCAGTACTTCCTTAAGGCCGGACATGTGACCTTGAGGCGCATAAATATTTGACTAGGCAGGCCTCTTAAGTGGGAGATGACGCAATGTTTCCAATAACAGCACGAAGTGACTGCGGAAATGTCGTCATTCTTGAAAGATGACTCGCGTTTGGTGGGTGTGGCGGGTGGGGATTTTGGGAGGCGATAAGATTAGATGCATTCTTTGAAATGCCGCCATAGGTTCACAATCAATTAAGGATATACGAGCGTTCACGTTTTATGTGATGGCCTACATGAAGACTGTAAAACATTTTTTTGCGTTGTCATTGACAAGCTGGCAGTGTACGCATAAATATGCAAAATTTTTAACGTTATGTAAGCAAATGTTAATGGTTAACTTTCTTATGTTAGATGCTGGGCGCTACTATGACACTTTCTTTGGCAATCGAAAGCTTCTCTTTCTCTGGCAACTAACATGAGATAAAACACCCTTCCTTTACTTCATCACAAACCATGCTTTCGTTCTATGAGAGTTCTCTGTCGACTTCAGTGTTTCAAATTCCAAATTTTTTTTGTCTTCTCTATTAGCTCCTATTCTCTGATTTTATGAATTGCCATCTCATACGTCGCCTCCAAATTCTTGATATTACTCAGCACATACACAGGCTATGCCTGACGTCATACTGAAGTTGTTAAATTATTGTCACATTAAGATTATTTGTTTTTAATTTTTTTGTGCGATAGGCTATAGTGAATGCCTAAAATATGTCAATGCCAAAATGTGTTTTCTAAAGTTGTGTTTGGACGAAAATTATCGCTTCCCACTTCTGACTGAAGGGAATACATTATTATAGTAAAGAACAATTTTAATTAGTTTTCGTATGTGGTGATAACAGCAGTTAATATTCACATCGGTTAGTTTAGAAGTGCACTGCATCTTGTGGTGTCTAAAATTTTAAAACGTGAAAATATTCTTTTAAATATCTTATCATTTTCCGTACGTTTGAGCATAGACTAAAGATGATGTAGACCGATCTCGCTGGCTGCGCACAACCAATCTCCGTGTCCAAACACTGAACTGCTTTTCTGCCTACATGCCTAGAAAAAAATGGTGGTGTGGATTGGGTTTGAGGTTAGAACACTGTTTAGTAAACAAGTGCTGTTGAGATGTTTTTATACTTCCTCTAATCAATTTTAATGCTTTTTGATTACATTCAAACTAGTAAAAGTATTTTATTAACATAATAGTGATTGTCATTTAAAAATTAAGATGTAAACAAACACGTTCATCACTGTGGACCATTTGGTTTTGACAGTTGTGTAGGATTGGGGTAGGTCAAATGTTGGGTATATGCACAGAAGACTAATAAGTGCTCTAAATCGTATTTAGTGTATATATTTGAGAGCAGGAACAAATGACTCGTGTGAAAATTTGGACGTTATTTAAAATAGGCATTTGTTGTTAGCTCCGTAGTCCTTAAGTAACATTTTGCTTATTTACTTATCTATATATATACACTGGGAAATCTCATTATGAATTAACAGGGTTCGTAATTGCTACCATTCAAAAATTTTAAGCTAAATCATATCTACTTTCATAACCAAACGACGTTTCAAATATTTATGTTTTGTTCTAAATCAAAATTTTCTCTCTATCATAATGATTTATATAAAAAATTGTTTTCGATATTTTCGCAAGCTCCCTCCACTCGCTTTTTTTTATAAGGGAAATTCGTTTACTGTGGTGGATGCGTGCAGGCCAGATATTTTACTTTCCACATTGCAGTATTTTAAATATATAGTTCTATATATACTTCCCGCTTATTTTTTAATGTACAGTAGTTAAATTAAGCTAAGTTTCCTTCAGTTTTAAATAAGACTAGTTGTCTTCAATTTAAACACATTTCAGCTACCCGCGATGTACAATAAATGTTGCCTGAGAAACCTCCCTAAATTTTAGAGTCGGCACAGTTTAAAATTTTTTGTGTTTGTATCTTAGGCCTGTGTCGTGTTAAAAATTATGATGTGTTCACTGAACGGTTGCTTATTTCATAGTTTTCCTTTAGTAAGGATAAATTAGGGTCACAAGGTTCGCTTCTTTTATATTATTTGCATCTTACCCCCCGTTAAAACGTAAATAATCTAAAAAAAATTTAACTTTGTCTTTGATACTGACGCTTATTACTCTGTGTTACAGACCATTTTGAATATTGATACATGAAGGGGAAGCGGCCGAATGGGACCGAATGATTGTGCAGATCAACTGTGATTAACGCAGCACTCGTTCAAAGTTTCGAAATATTAATAATAAATCCACAAAGGAGGGTGGGAGTAGCTAACTACCTGTAGAAATAAGATGTTTGGTTCATGGCTCATTTTAATAACACATTAAAGAAATGACAATAAAGATCCAGTTTGTTTACAATTCTGAACGTCTCGGTATAACTTTTTATTGGCATATCAAAATTATGAAAAGAAGGAAGATAGTCACAGCCGAGGATAAAACAAAAATAAACTCAAACTAGAATTAACCGACAAGCTGCCTCGCAGTATCTAAACATATTTAAAAACAAGTATTTGGGATCATTACTGAGAGATTAATTCAAACTAGCAAAGAGTGCCCATTTAATCAATGTCCGGGTCCGAACTTAATTATTTAGTTGCTACACATAAACAAGTAAGGGTCACGACTCAATTTGAAGTTATAATTATATAACTACAGACTGTTCATAGTAAAGTGAGCACTTTTGAGGCCCTAGTATATTTTTCCTTTCAGCCTTTTTTTATTCTTTAACCACCTTTTTAAGTAAATATTGATGTGTAAGTAATAAACATATTGTGTATATTTCACTGCACTCGGAAGTTAACGGTAAAGCTAAAATAAATTATATTGAATGAGTATAATTCCAAATAAGAGGACTTACAAAAGTTCTCACTTTACCGTGAATAATCTATACTGATTGTGCTGGCCCCAGATCATCTACCAATTTACTCTATCTACATAACATGATTGTAAAAGTTATTTATCTACATGGCGATATGCATCTTTCCGCCGTCTACCTGGACCGAACTCTTCCTTTCACCGCCATCTTCTCCGTAGAAGCATAACGACAAGAGAGATCAAAGATAGCAATAGAACCCGAAGTTAAGTATTTATAAAAGTTCGCACGCGCCTGTCACGGGAATGGAAAGAGATTTCACAATGTTTTCCCCGGCCATTCTTCTTCAGATCGTCCGCAGAAAAGTCTAAACAAATATCAAGACAGCGCGCGCGGGAGTGAGGCGGTAAACTCGTTCAGTCACGCCGCACACGCGCGCGCGCGCTCAATTGCGCCCATCAGCAAATATCACTGGCCATAAGGGGCGCCTTTCTACCCGTGGCAAAGACCCTACCCGCAATCAGCGTGAAGAGTAGTGCTGTTTACATTCGCAAGAAGAAAAGCAAGTCGTTTCTAAAGATCGCGGCCAGCAGCTGAACTAAAGAGTGCATTCTCTTCCTGTGTCAACAGATCCTGACAAAAGAATTACCTTACATTAAGGCTGCACCAGCCAAGTTAAATTTAAGTAGTGGATCCGAATTAAAATATATGTATATATATATATAATATTCTAAAAATCGCCGTAACAGTATTAGTTCGACAGAAGGAAATTCTTTCTAGTTGTTGTGTAATAACGCCCCCTCCCAGTTTGAAGTGGAACACTTTTCGCATAAGCAACCAGGCGCAAAAATACCCAGTGTGTTCTCGGAATACAAGCCCGGAATATGTAGTCCGAAAATTGCGAAAGAAGGAAACGAATGTAACCGAAATATCTTTCCGTCCGTCCCTCTCGATTTCTAATTCAATATTCGTAATTTAGCATTAAACAATATGTAAAGCCTTTGTGTGAAACGCTACAAATTTGTGTACTGACCTAAGTTATTACATTTACGTACATATTTTTCAGCTATCATTTAGTTATTGAATGTTGCTCTATTGAGGACGAAAAGTTGGTCCAGCCCTTCAAAGAAAACTTTTGTCATATTTTGAAGTTATGGAACTACTTCCCATACATAGTTACCAACTTAACTTGGCGCATGTCACTCAGGGCAGCGTTGAAATATATGCAGGTAGGGGCAGTGACTGTTTTTCTAAGTTTTATTTCGAAAGTGCTCACTTTATCATGATCGCGAACAATCTTAAGCACCAGGGACTTTTTTCAAAGGTTAAATTAAAAGAATTGTCAGTTTATCGTGAACCAAACGCAGTAAAGAATCAAGGTTACGAAGACGTACAAAATATCTTCTGTGGCTTTTTTTTCTTTATTCGTATCGCTCTTGCGCAGGCCACACACACCATGACCATAAAGAATCAAGTGAGAAATTTGCGCCTGACAGGAACTTATTTTGTATGTGAGCTCTCAGTTGACCGTAAATACGTACAACGATCCAACACTTGACCTGTGTTAGGATCTGCTGCATCTGTCGAGACTGTTATTGACGTGAAGATATAGCGCAGCCAACTCTGTGGCTCGCGCGCAATTGCGTTGTTACACATCACGAATATGGCAGGAGTTACAATAGCACGTAGCGTTCGTCCGTCCGTCCGTCATACATTCGTCCGTCTCCCAGCCGAGCGATTTACAACCAAACTTCGTACGTCTGTCGTTAGTTCATTGCTGTAGACTAATTAAAACAAAACTCTTTACAAACAAAATTCTCCATAAAAAGTGAACATTTTTAGGCGGTATTGTGTTCCTAAGTACCAAAACGCACTACGCGTACGTAACAGAAAATAGTCGACGTAAAAAAATTAAATAGTATATAAATCATGATTTTATTACTTTTAAAATTGTACAAAGGGAGCTCGTGTTTCCAAACGTAATTATCAATTAATCTTCAGGAAAAATGTAACTTCAGTTCATTTTACAGTTACATAAACAAACATGTGAAAACAAAACACAGATAAAAAAAATAACTGCACGCACTACACAGCCTTGTAAAGAACTCGGGATGAACGAGTAACAAAACGTGCAAGTTTAGAAGGCTCTAATCTCATCCGTTCTTCTGTCAAAAGTTAAAGCTTGTCAAGGTTTTGACGGACGGACGTATAAAATTAATGACCACCTATGATAGGCTGTTGTTCACGTGATTGACGAACGGATGACGGACGGATGCTACGTGTTGTAATTCCTGACTATTGATACTGACATATCCAGGCATCTACTCGAAAATTTCGGTATATCGATGATATAGATAACATTAAAATTCCGATATTAATATAAATACTGATTTTCAGTTGTCCTGAATACTGAAAATATTGAAATTAAGGCATCAATAATATCGAAAATAACAGTACTAATTAAACACGATTTTGGTGCCACATATTAGTAAACAAAACTGTTATCGACATTCTCGCTTTTGAATTTGAGGTTCATCAATAATATCTGCCGTAACATCATAAGCTACGTTGTCGCCAATGAAACAGATGACATAGACAGTGTCAAAGAGTTTATTATACATGATTGTGCTAAACATTTGTCTTGCCTTGTTCTGTTAACATGTTATTAGTCACGACGTAATATAAACTTGAAAATAAATTTGCAATCTGTCTATTCGAAACGTTCAGGATAAGGTAAACAGGAAAATGATTATTACTGCATTATCAAAGTTTTTCTTCTAGAAAAAAAGCAATAAATCGGAAAATTCAGTATGAATAAAACCAGGTATTAAGGGGGCATTATAACCGGGGGGATTTTTTTCCCTAGACTTATAAATCCAAAGAAGTTATAATGTAGCACCCATGTTTCGCCACCTTGGTCTCTGGATGCCGTTAGGTCTTTGTAAAATTTTTGCGGGAGGAGATTTTTTCACAGATTTGCTTTGCTGTAACAGCTATTAGGCTACGTAAATACTAGTTTAATGATGAAACAAACTTCCCAGTCAGCTGTATTTACGGCAATGGACTAATTATTGCTTACTAGTACAGGTGTTGAAGTTTTGTAATTTTACGCAATATTGTACAACTAGTGTGCCCCCACGCAGCACTTGGCACCTGCTTGCGTGGAGATGTTTGAAATTTTTGAAGCGACACTGCACGAAATGGATATCGCCTTTGCGCGCGAATCATTAAAATGTAGTCGCGTATTGTGAAACAATGGTGGTTATTGCACACAGATATCTGTGTTCGTTAAGACTCGTTTCTTTTCGGTGCTTGAGCAACAAGAAGTAGAATACTGCAACTAAGCACGCTGCAGGAAGAAAACTTTGGAAGCAACTTCAGTTCCGGCCAGGTAAGGATTTCGTGAGAATTACAATCACTTGTTTATAATTAAAAAAAAAAAAAAGGCTTTGTGTGAGAGATTTCTTAGACGATCAAAAATGAGTATTTCCCGTATCCCTTCTCCCCCCCCCCCCAATGCCCCCCCTCCCAACAGCAAATCATACTATTTTATGTATTGTTACGCGCTCCTGTGTATCGCTCGGGCGATCGAGGACCGAGTGGTGATGTGAGCGAGTGGCGTGTTACGGACTGTTTGAATGACAGGCGAACGATACCAGGGGTTTCAGTTATAAAGGCGTGGCGCCGCGCATTCTTCCGTATGGCGCCGTGAAAAAACTTTTTTTTTTCTCGCACGCTCCTGATCTTCGGCGGATACAATTTCTACGTTTATCTGAAGAATTTTCTGGTTTACTGCCCCTATTTTCTCTCAGCGTGACTCGGGGTACGTTGAACCTTCCAGATCGGGCGACTGAAACAATATAAGCGCGACGAACCTCCGAGCCGGGAGTTTGGGCGATTGTGCGGGCGCGATAGACGAGTTAGAAGAGCAACGAGTGGCGAAGGAAAATTTGCGACTGCGAGCATCGGTGCAGTGAAGGGTGAGACTGGCAGGCTGGACTATTGGTCTGGATGCGTGAGTGAAAAAAATTTCAAATGGTGGCAACAGACTGACTGAACATGTCAATGTTGGGTGTGTGTTAATTGACTTTATCCAGATATACAGAAAATGACTTTAATTACAGTTGAGATAGACATTAAATACGGCGCTCATTTAGAAATAAAAATAGTAATAGAATAGATAAATCAATGCTGTAAATAATAGCTGTGTGAATAAATTAAAATAAAATGTAGTTCTTTTATTTTTATTAAGACCTCCATCCCTCAAGAACTCTGATATGCCCCTCTGGCGTTTTTTAACAATATTATACTAAACAGTATCAGTACAAAGCAATTATCAAATCCATAAACGACAAAAAAACACTAAAGAATTTATCTGAAAACTATTTTAAACACTTCCAAGTAGTCTATAATTACGCTTTAAGAAATGAAGAAACACTAAATACCTAGCTAGCTTGGAAAAAGTGCGAGAGGAACTGAACTATTTTATCCAAAAAAATTAATCCGTAAGAATATTTAATTAAAATCGTATTTAGCAAAATTGAAACAATTAATTAAAAGGAATAAACTGTTTGGCTGAAATAATTACTTTCCTGATTTGTCATTGGGCATATAAATTTATTTTTTGTTTCTTCTTGTTTAGTGTGTGCTAAGACTAGCCTATTAGCTAACTTAAGTCTCTCGAAACTGTAATTGGTTCCACCAAATAGGCTGCTTAAGAATGAACAGTAGTTTTGGGGATTCCACTTTCTGCACTGAGGCCCCGTTCAAAATCGACGGGTTCATATTACATGCATAGCATAAAGAAGTAAACACCTGTGTTTGAAATTGGCCAAAAGTAATTTTTCTGCGCGTCTTATTTTGCGTAACTTGCTTGGCCTGGCATTAAATCGATCATCTGCGAGTATGTTACACCAAGTTTTTAACGCCGGCGAATGAGAATGCGGAACGTCATGAAACTGTCGTAATCAAGATAGCCAACTTAAGCGTGTAAAGATTCCTTTGCCAACATAAATTATTTCGTACTTTTTCCTCTTTACTAATTTGTGAGACAAGTTTTTCTTCTTTTACGTGACGCTTATTGTGGACGGACGATTTCGCTTCTAATACTATGCAAGTAATGTTATTAAAGCATAGTCGATTGTAGATGGGGCCTTATTCCTGGCTACATTGTACTATGGTCCATACAGTTGCGGTATTAATCCGGTTTATAATAGAACATTTAAAAAAAACTTCAGCTCATGATAGTAACACACAATTTCTCGAGGCATTAATGATTTACGCTCGTTACATCACGCCCGTAACACTTTCGTGTTGCAAAATTCCGGAAGCCACTCGTAGTGAATGTCAGTGTATCGGCGTTCTTACGAATATGTGTAAAGAGAGTCGGCTATCATCTACGTCCTGTGCGAGGTTGGTGGACGTGAGTGCTGTATTCCGAAACTTAAGGGAAATGGTGCACGTAAACCGTATATTTATATAATTTTTGTCATAACTGGTTTTACAGCGGTTTTTTGAAGATTTTTGACTCGACAAGACGTAAAAAAACGCTTCTGAGCACCTTCTTACATTGTTATAAATTCACTGTGTTCATTATTCTCGGAGCACTGATGGAAGAAAACAAAAAATTCTTTCTTTTCTTCCATCAGTGCTCTGAGAATGACGGAAGTGAATATCGAAACACGTAAAAAAGACGTTGAAAATGATTATTTGCGTCTTGTCGAGCCAAACATTTCGACAGACCCTTTGGAAAACGACTCGTGTCGAAAATCGGATAAATATACTGCTTCCATGCACCATTACCCTTAAACAGTAAGTAGCAGTGGGCTGATACTTGAGACACTCGAGCCATATAGGATGTGGCGGTGACAAGGCTCCTTCAGCACTTCTGGAACCTCCTATGACGCAGGTAAGAGCGGAGGCGATGACGCGAGCGTGCTATAGGAAATCCAGCAGCGGAAGGCTTGTCCAACCACGAACGGTGATTAAGCAAGTCAGAGTTGCTGTACTCCACATTCAGTAGTTTCTGTTTACAGAAAGTAACGTAGATGGCTTCGGAAACCATTCCTTTTTGGTGTGAACAGCGAAGCGGGATCTCCCTAAATAGTCCAGGAATATTAGGGGTTTCACCTCGGAATGAGAGATAGTCAGCTATAAACTTGTATAAACCTTTATTTTGACACCCTAAAACTTGTCTCAAAACCTACCTATCGTAGGGTGTCCGCGACCTCAGATAAAAAATGCAAATTATTTAGAATTATATATTTATAAATTATTTATCAACTTTATACGGCGTGTTTTTAATCGGGACTGCAGGTTGACCTCGAATGATACTCTAAATAGTTAAACACTGCGCGCGCTCTGCCCTCTATCTCGAAAATGGTTCAAGATATTTTAAAAAATGTTTAAACAAAAGTTGTAGAGAATTTAATCCTCTACAATATTTATAATAAATACAAATAGCATAAAACCCATAGGAAACGAGATATTTGCAATAAATGTGTAAAAAAAAAAAAAAAAAAAAAAATCGATTTTTTGACCTTTGACCTTGAAATATCTGTGGTCGCGGACACCCTACGATAGGTAGGTTTTGAGACAAGTTTTAGGGTGTCAAAATAAAGGTTTATACAAGTTTATAGCTGACTATCTCTCATTCAGAGATTCTTGCCCTCATTTGACTAATATTCCTGGACTAAAAGCAGTATTCACAATACAGCGACGCGATGAGCTATTAGCCAATAATACCGCTATCGCCGGCCACGAGCGACATGCACGTTCGAGTCAACGTAGACGTTGATTTTGTAGGCGTCGGGCGTCGACAGAGAAGAAGGAAGGTTTTGTAAACTCTGAAGATTCCATCTTCCCGCGCTAAAGTAGTGAATGATTATGAAGTAGATAGTGTTAACGATGAAAGTCCTGAAATCAATATCGTATGAATCTGACGCTGTGATATTTCCATCGGCGTTCGTCATCGGCCGCGTCGCATCGCTCCGAGTGACGCAACTCGCACACGTGATTGGTATAGACCATTCATGATAAAGTGAGCACTGTTGGAAGCCCTCTCATTTGGAATAATTGTCAATAAATATATTTTATTTTAGCCGCAGACGTTTAACTTCCCGAGTGCTATGGATCATACACACTGTACTTACTACATACAAGGCAATATATATTTTAAAAGTTTGCTAAAGGATAAAAATGGCCAAAAGGAAAAAAAGTAACTAGGTCCTTAAAAGTGTTCACTTTACCCTGAACAGCCTATAATTTAGCGTGCACAAGTCATTAAAAAATGAATGTATATTTAGTCCCATTTTTCAGGGCCTATATCAAGATATAACAAAAATACATGTAGGGCTCCGTTTTAGCTTACGGGTTTCATTATAAAATTGAGAAGCGCTGTAACTTGTGTGGTTGCTGACTATCTGACAGGACATGATATTCCTTGCAGAAGACAATAACTGCGCGATCGTGGCGGAACAACCCACGATCCTGCCTTTTGCGAATTCTCGTCTTCGCAAAAATGTGAATTTAAGTATTATGTTACTACCGTATATAATAAAGATAATGAGCAGTTAATGAATTGCCTTTAACAATAATATATTTACAAGTTTGTGATAAATTTGATTGCTGTCACCTACGTTTTTATTTGATTTCACTTAAGACTCACACCTGTTTAAAAAATTCCGTTTTTGGCAGTCGAATAACTCCAGAATGAGGCATAGAATACATCATCTTATTAAACGCTGATTTTACGTGTATGATTTTTTTTAACGTGTACGTTCTTTTCGCATAAAATTAGATTACAAACACGTTCAACAGTTTCGTGTAGAATTATTTATTTAAAATACGCAGCAAAGATGTGAGATAAGAAACTGAACCGGTATTTTGTTCTTGCAAAGGGGATGGAAAAATACTTGGCAACTTGCTGCCGTTATTACGTTTCGGGGTCATAGTACGAAACTTGCGTATCTTATTGCAAGACTATCATCTAATCCTTTGAAATTGTTTATTAATCCTTCTTTGAATTTACAGCACACTTTGAGCAGCAGTCAGCGTGTTTGTGCTTGTTGCCAGCTAAAATGAATGTAGGAGATTCTAACCACTGTCTGATTTCAAGGACGCTTCTCTTCTCGGGGGCGTACTGTGCGTGGTTGCCTATACACTCAGCCCACGTACTTGATGTCTATGGTAATTTATATAAAACCTTGGAACTAATGTTTTTACCCTTCACTACTTTGCCTGTTGACATTAATTTTATGTAAGCTGTGCATTAAAATATTGTACTACAAATAAATAACGTTAATCACACAGCAAATTTATTTTCGATGAAAAATAATTGATTTTTTGAAACGTGGTTCACGCCATGGGATCGTCCTGCAGGGGGAAAAAAACTCATCCATTCTCACTAAACAGTGTTACATACTCAAACTTTCTTGCTATTTAGATTTTCTGGCGATTCTGCGATTTTGAACGTATTTCCGAGGGCAGTTGTGATAGTTACGAACATACGGATTTTGATTTGTATACGGGTTATTAACGTGCCCCGGTTTTATGTTTGAAGGCTTGGCAGGGGACGGCTTAAGGACTAACTTAAGTTAACGCCCATGTCTTGCTTGGGATTCGAACCCAGAGTCTCCCGCACCCCAGATCGGTGGCGCACGAACCGACTGGGCCACGGGAGGTCGGCACGAATATATGGAGTTTCGGTATCAAATTATATTGGAATCTGCAAACCAGTAAGCATGTTCGCAAGTTTTTAAAAGAACAGCATATCTCTACATTTACAAAACCGCGGCAAATAGCGAAAACTAACTTTGTTTGTCGAAGACGAAGTTTTTAGTTTTTTTATTACAAGGTCTTGTGCTACCTATTCAGGGAAAAACCCAACCGATTTGAAAATCTGAATGTTTCCTAAACAAACATTTTCTTATTTCTCGTTTTGCCTTTTTCAGCTTTCTCCGCCTTACACCATTAAAGCACTGACAAACTGCGGCTTTCTTACTAATACTCACGGTAGTTCGAATTATTTTAACGAGAAATATTTTTGCGTAACTTTTAACAATGATTTCGATAGTTGAAGCAATACTAAGAATTTAAATCCCCCTCCCCTTTCACGGATTATCGAACTCTTTCCAAAGCCCTGCTTGTTCTAAACAATCTGGTGTTACTACTAAGCTGATTGGTACATAAATTGTTTATAAGGGAAATAAATCAAATCCTATATTCAGCCCTTTAAACATTTCATTTCTATTAAACTTTAATAGATGCAATTACTTTTCGCGATTTACTTCCAGCGTAACTGTCGACATGCCGACTAGTTTATTTAACCGAAGGCGCGAAAAAAAAAAAAAAAAAAAAAATGTTTTAACCATAAACAAATAATTCTCTTACTTAAAAAAAGTGTAAAAACAAATTTACTATCACGGTCTATATAGAAAATATAGAATGTAAAATAGCAATTATTGCAATTTCATAAACTTAATACATAACACATGTATTTTTCGAGAAATAGGGTAGTCTAGTTATTACAGTGTTTTACTGGGGGTGCTATATGCGCTTGGAGCAGGTATATTGATCAAACATCGTTTTCAAAACTGCGCCAGTTTACCAGGAACCGCTATTGGCTCCAGTGGCCAGTCACTAGCCTCGGGGATTTTCTGATGTCGCACTCACGTGAGGAGATTATAGGACAGTGTGATGTACGGGTTTTATTCCTGGGTGTTCCCATTTCCCCGCCTTTGCTCCATCCATAGTTCATCCATTCACCTTATCGATTCTTCGTCCTGGTAGGAATGGCAGGTGTATGCCTCAGGTTGGGAGACGACTCTAGTTAGAACTAATGTTAACCATGACTGGGATCCTATAATACTAACACAGTCGAATACGTTCGTGAACTTACTGGTGCTCATAGAGTATAGACAGCCACGCATCACGGCGTTTATGAAGTTGTAGACTGGACTACGTATTCTAGTACATTAAATATCATGCATATGATGGCCGTTTCGTGCACCAGTGTATCGTTGATAAAGGCTGTTCATGGTAAACTGAGCACTTTTGAAAGCCCTTAGGATCAATTTATATGTGCATCTTGTACCCATCCGCTTTTGGTATAATTTAAATTGCTTGGAGTCTGATCACTTTATTCATGCGCCGGTCAAGTGAAACTCTGAAAATATTGGAAATGTAAATATTGAACAAATTTAATAATACTTACGCTTATATGCATAAAATACAGAAAGCCAAAGAAATAATTACAGATATTCACAAATGCTTCCCTAACACTTAGTCCAACATTAAAACAAGGGACTACTTCCCCTCTGTCGTTACCAACTGTACTGGGTACATACCAGTCAGTTTTCCCGTTAAAATATACGCAAAGCAGGAGCAGTGATATTTTCCAAGTGTTGATTTCAAAAGTGTTCATTTTACCGTGAACAACCTATAGTAAAGGAATATTGGTTCCAAAACAGGTTAACATAGGAAACGTTATTAAACAAGCTGAACATGTGTTGTGCATAAGGGGATTATACCTTCCTCAACAAGCTGAAAGTCTCAAACAATCTTAGGAGCCGTGGTGGCTTAGTGGCTAGAGTACTAACCTCCCACCAAGGCGAATCTGGTTCAATTCCTGGCGGGGTCGCCCCGGATTTTCCCATGTGGGAATTGTGCCGAACGATGCCGCTGGTCGGCGGGTTTTCTCGGAAATCTCCCTTTTCCCCTGCCCTTGCATTCCGGTGACACTCCATACTCACTTCGTCCACATTGGTCCTCAAGACCTCGATGTTAAGAGCCGTCCAAATCTCTTCGCTTCTTCACTCAAACGAAGGAAACCCTTACAATTGTGTAAATTGGGGCAGGACTGTCCAATAAAGATAAATTTTGCTAGAATGCAGGTTGTGAGCAATCGCTAAGTCCTAAAGACTAGATTCCGACGAACGTTAGGTATCTACAATAGTAAAGTGAAAGACAGAAATGATGCTGTGATAATATTATAAGGTATAGTCCGGTGGAAAAAATAAATACCACCTAAAGCAAAGCGGGTTTTGAAAATTTGCATGAATTTTAGACCGAGCAATCGCTTAGAATCTGCGTTGTGCCAAATTTATTAGATAGTTCTACCCGCAATTTACACGATTTTAAGAAATTTCTCCAACTGTAAGAGTTTGGGAGATCAAAATTTCCTTAATAACATACTGAAAGTCCCAGAGTGCCAACTGACAGTTTGTTTACAAATTTTTCCTAAGTTGGCACAAATATGACTATAAAGGTCAAAGTACACGCTGTTAAAATACGCCAGGGAAGAAACCAGCAGCACCCCATTTTTTTCAAGGATAGTGGAGTGTAATGCAAACAGACGATATCTCGATGGCTGACGTTCGACCTCCCTTGTAGAGTGGGTTGTGTGTACGCATGTTAGTTACACAGCCGCTTACGAGCTGAACTGTGTAGCGTTATCTGCCGGTCGATAGCTTCGATTTTCAGGGGTGTCCACGGAATTTTCTCCTTTGTCTCTCCTGGACAGTTTGGGGCAAAGGACGTTCATTAATATTTGTCGTGTTCTTCGTTTGCAGCAGCGTCTTCTTGCTACGATCTATTTGCCTGTATAGCCATTCCTCATGCTCTTAAATTTTATTTTCCCGTCGTGCTTGCGGATTATACTTTCAGCTCCTTTTAAATCCTTCATTCATATGAAAATTAACGTCTTTTTGGACCGAATCACTTTATTCGTGCGTAGATTAAGTGTGAATGTGAAATGTTCGGGAATCTAAATGCTGTCAACGTCTCCATTATTGTGGTTATGTTCATGAAACAGAAAATGAGTAAAACAAATTCACTATACATAAATTTTAAGATCGTACTTCTAATACGACATTAAGATGAACTTTTATTCCCTACGTCGCTGTAAACTTAAGTGTGGCCATGCTAATAAATTTGTTAGTGACATTTTCTTGATCTTCTCGGAAATAGATACAACGTTATTCAGAAAGTCACCTTGCGGAAAAAAAATCAGTTCGGCATAGGATACCCATGGTAGGTTATGGTCTGTATTGTAATATAATGTAAAGAGCTATTTAACGTCCCCCGTTTTTATGTTTGAAAGCTTATCACGGGACGGCTTACAGACTAACTTATAACCTAACTTAAATTAACACCCATACCTTACCCGGGATTCGAACCCAAAGCCTTCCGCATTCCAGATCGGTGAGGCACAAGCCAACTGCGCCACGGGAGGTCGGCAACATGGTCTGTAGAACCTCTGAAAAGTTGAGGGCAAAAAGTATATTGTGCGTAATGTGAAAAATACGGGAGTTAGAACAACAAACACTTGTATACTAATTACACAAGCCAAGACCTTCGATAAGATGAGGGTATCGTACACAGTACCTACCTTCATCGTGTAAGAAATAGGGGTGGGTATCCTTTTTAGATAAATAAATGTGCCACACAAAGTTTCATCATTGTTTGATGGCAGAATATGACAAACAGGATACACATGAACAATAAAGTTGCTGTGGTGCAACTCGTAATTTTAATATGTGCTGTTTTCGAAGTAACCGCACATTTGTTGCGGTCAATTTTTGTGTGTGCTTTGGTTTAGACTCTGGAATCGCGTCAATAAGTATGAATTCCAGACGATGGTGTATGTAGTTAAATGGAGTTTGCAATCCTGTTTGTATAATAACAGATCTACCCGGCGTTTCCCGGGTATAATAGGGCATTGAGAAATACCCCTATTTAAGAGTTTCAGGCCATTTTGGCCGACACAAGTATTTTAAGTTGGGTACTGCCGAATTTTGTTCTTATCTATGTAAAGGATGTTCACCATAAAGCGAGCACCTTTGAAAGCAACCTTAGAGGAAAAAAACCTCACTGCTCCTAAATGCATATATTTTAACGGGCGCACTAAGTGCAGTGCGCCCAGTAAAATTGGTGACGATGGAGGGAAAGTAGTTCCCTGCCTTAACGTCGAATTAAAAATGTTAGGTTAACATTTGTGATAACTTAAGTGATTTATTTCGCAGCTTTCCTTTTTACTAATGCGTCTAAGTGTGATAATTAGAAAATTAGGAAATATTAAATTATTTATATCATATTTTTACTATACCAACGCATGAATAAAATGATGAGGCTCATGGAACTGTTCATATTACATAGCTGATGCGGACGAATACATGACTTCCATACAAGTAGATCTTTAGGCTTTCAAAAGTGCTCTGCTCACCGTGAACAGCATACAACGGTGTATGATTATAGTATATAGAGTACATGCGCGCATACTTTGGCTTTTATAAACGAGGTATAGGCTGTTCACGGTAAAATGAGCACTTTTGAAAAGCCCTGATTCCCTTATTAAGATCTACCTGTATGCACGTTGTGTATTCTTCCACCTTACGTAAAATTTCATTGCAATGGGCTTCATCACTTTATTCATGCGTCGGTCAACTGAAACTGTAAAATTATCATAAAAGTAAATGTTTTACAAATCTGGTCATTTTCCCACTGCATTCATAAAAAAAAAAAAAAAAAGAAAGCAAAAGAAATAATTCAAGTTATCACAAAAGGTTAAACAAAACTTTTTACTCTACGTTGAGACAAGAAACTACTTTTCATCCATCGTTAGCAACATAACTGGGAGCGTGTCCCTCAGCACGTCCGTTAAAATATATGCAGGCAGGGGCAGTGACTTTTTTCTAAGGTTGGTCTGAAAAGTACTCACTTTATCGTGAACAGCCTTTATGATTACGGGGTATGCCGAGGCCACGCCCTAATGACCACCAATTTTCTTAGTTAAAAATTGTGGTCTTTAAGAATGATGTATTATTCTGGGATCTACGCAAGCCTAAGATACAAGGGCATGCTGGTCTGCAAGTGCTTAGACGTATGCCCGGTCGAAACCCTCCAGGATTTTCGTTGTAACGATTTCATTCACGGAGCGAGTTGGTAAATAAAATTTTTTTAGAAAATGATTGCAAAATGCGGCCTTCTTATAATACCTTATTCGGCACAAATTTTGCGTACAGTAACTGTAATAGTTAAAATCGAACATTTCCCTGAGGAAAACATCCGGACCCCCCGCCACTTCACGTGTGGTCATACGTGATTCTCTAACTGGAATACCCTAATGATGAAAGCTGCGCATGCAGCGAGAGGCGAGAAGGAAAAAAGGATATTATGGGCAGGGATATATATATTTTTTTAGGTTGGCTTCAGAAGTGCAGTCTTAATTATTAACTGCTGACAAGCTGTAATTACCCAGCACACTTTTCTCAAAATTCTTATTTGCGAGGGCCGCGGTGGTCGCGTGGGTAGAGCGCCGTTCTCTCACCAAGGTTATTCAAATTTATTTTCCTGCTGGGTTTTAGATTTCCGTGTATGAGAAACGCAGCGCGACCTTGCCGTTAGCTGGCGTGTTTTCTCAGAGTAATCCCATTTTCCTCACTCTTGCGTTCAGCCGCTGCTCCATCGCCATCACACTTCATCCATATGAATGCATTATATCTAGATTTATTTTAGCATCCGCAACTTGAAACTCCGAGCCTCTTAGCAAAACGACCGCTCGGCTTACTGGTGTATTTTCTTCAAGACCACATGTGACTATTTATTAGCACCATCGGCCATTGATATACACATAATTGAATATTAAAAATAATATATGATAAAGTGAGCACTTTTCAAATGAACCTTAGAAAAAAAGTCACACACATATATATATATATATATATATATATATATATATATATATATATATATATATATATATATATATATATATAGAGAGAGAGAGAGAGAGAGAGAGCTCTGTCAACACAAATAACACAACTCTTACAAAAGGCTTTAGTCTAAGCAGGGGAGTTAGTAAATGGAATCAACTATATAATAATTATCAGCCACGATAATCAATATCTAAAGTGTGTGTGCAGAATCCTACGGAACAATATCACCTGGTGATTGATGCCGAAGACTGCCGCCCTCGGGTGGTGGCAGCTGTCTGGCAGTAGGTCAGCGAAAGGCCCTGCTTCAGTCCGCGCGCTAAATACTTGCGCCGCGGTATGTTACAATTATCTGTTTTCATAACAACTCGCTGCACGCGGCCTCGCCCTGGATTGTGTCGTTGGGATGGTTTACAGCCGAGCGCAGGTAACCGCTTGGCCGCCCGCTACAATTTATTTTAACGGGTGCTCTGAGTGACTTGCGCCCAGTAAAGTTGGCAACGAATGGAGTGAAGTAGTTTCATATAATTAATGTCGAATTAAAAGTGCTAGGTAGTTATTTGTGACAACTTAAATTATTTCTTTCGTTTTTCGGTTCTTCCTATGCAGCTAAGTGTAGAAATTAGCAAATTTGGAAGATATGTATTTTCTAACCAGTTCACAGTTTCACTGGACATACAGTAGTGTTAATTTTACATAGCGCGGAATAATACACACCTTTACATACAAGTAGATCTTGAGCAGGGCTTTCAAAAGTGCTCAGTTTACGGTGGACAGCCTACAGTGAACATTTATTCTGTACAATGTAAAGTGAATGGGTGTGAACGTTTGAGTAGCGCAGTAGAAGCTTAGCAATTTTTAACTCGAACGAAATGTTTTTAGGTTTATTTCAAAATTTTACTGTCGTAATTTGTTGCCAAAATTAGGTAAAATATGACGACTGTAGTACTATGGTTATCCACAATTGATGACGAAATACTGCGTAAGAAAGGGATTATTCTGCATCAACACACCTTATTCCTGCAAAGTATTTTATATTTAAAGTTTTTAAAAATAATTAGCATTAATATTTTGGTATGAAAATTATTGTAAGACTATACATTCGTTCCTGAAAATTCAGTTTCCTTTTATAAATTCAACTATCAGAAATGTTTAAATATTTGTTCTGGCGCAATTATAATGCAGTGCGTGTGTGTTTGTGTGCGCGCGCTATTATGCAGTTTGCACCACGCTGCGCCAAGAGTGCAAAATATCAGAAGTCAAAAACGAGACCCATTTATGGCATGCTGTTAAGTCCGTCGTTCAAAAACTACAGCAGAAGGAGGGTCCCTATCGTGAGTGCAATTTCCTGAAAAATTTTTAGAGGAAACGAAAGTGTTGCAAACGATGAAATTATGAACCCAGAATAGATGTACAGACTTGCTGACTCCACTGAAGTTCGTATTGAACTTGGTTGGAACGTCAGAACAGGCTTCACGGCTCTCAACCCACGAAGGCTGATTAAAAGTAAAGTAGACAATTTATCGTATAACGCACAGTTAAATAAACTATTTCAGACATAACTACCATAAGCTTTCAGTTTTTTAAAGTCCATCTAAAATCCACACACATTTTTAATTTTCACCTTTAATGAATTTTCATTTACTATTTATCTATTACGTTGTAGATATTTACCTGTTTACTTTGATATTTTAAACAATATTTATAAACATTGTTTTTCTTAAATATGTGAAGTTTAAATGTAATCTAATTGGAGGGATTATGCGGAAGATAAAGCGCCATGCCTTAAAATTAACGCGAAATTTGTAAAGAATTTATCTAATCTTATCTGACAGACAGAATTGCGAACCACACATCCTCATTTTATGCTCTTACGAAAACCTTTCAGGTAGACGAAGTTGAAACAAAACTTCTGCTTGTATTATTTTGTCCACTATTTCGGGAGTATTGAAGAAAGTATTCAGTTCCTTTCCTATTCCAACAAAAATTCAGCATACGCATAGTAAGAAGGATAGTAACATAATTTGATTTTTAATGTTAGATAATGATTTCGCTGACCTCCCGTGACGCAGTTGGTTGGTGCGCCACCGATCTGGGGTGTGGGAGGCTCTGGGTTCGAATCCCGGGTAAGGCATGGGTGTTAATTTAAGTTAGGTTATAAGTTAGTCGCTATGCTTTCAAACATAAAACCGGGGGACGTTAAATAGCTCTTTACAAAACAAAACAAGGTAATAATTGACAAAATTGTGCCCTTATAAAACTTGTAGGTTGCGCTTAAATCTATACGACCATTTAACAGCTTTAAAGAGAACTTGGAGCATACTGTCGCTAACTGAAAAATTTAGTAACGTCGTACATTTGCCATCCTGGGAAAACTTGCAACAACCTAACAAAAATGCAATTTAACTGATTCCCTCTATATTTAATACACATTGTGATTTTGAAGATACCTGTAATTTCGAAGAATTCTGACATATTACACTTGTTTTGGAAATGTGGACGTTTAGGTATTTTAGGACAAATTGCTGATATTTATATAGAGATTAATACGATTTAAAGCAAATTAAGTGACGATGGGTTAACAAGCCCGAGTATTAAATTCATTCGATAATTTTTGTTTATATTCGGCAATTAAAAAAAAATCACTAAAAAATCAGTAATATTTCATTTCACGAACTATGAAACAGATTTCTAACGTTTCTTTAGCAAAAATTGCGTTTCTAAAAGCAGAAATTTCTGATGAAAGTTCAAAACCTGGCACTTTTTTTTTTTTTTTTTTTTAACAATTTAACCCATTTAACTGAAATTTCTTGTAGTGGTAAGCTTTCACTAAAGAATAAAACATTTTAAGTGATTATCATACTTTTACAATTATTTTTTAACAAAATATATCATCAAGATAGAAAACTAGACATTCGCACAATGTTTCACAACTATCCAACCGATCACAGTTAACACAAAATTTGCCTCCTATCATAAAAGCGATGGCTGTAATAAGCCAAAGCAAATATAAAATGTTTGTCTACTGACGTTTTACCATTCATGTCTTGTGTTAAAATAGTGCTTGACTCCCCTATTAGAAACGTCATTAATTGTATATTTTAATAATTTAATTTTATAAAAAAAATTTGTATTAAAGGTAATTGTTGTACACACATTTTGTGCCACTGCTGTTTTATTCACACAAAAGTGCTTGATGATTAAGATCCTATACCACTTATTTACTTCCAACTTGCCTGCTTGGTTTTAATTGAGTAGAAGTTATTATCCAATATTACGAACTGCTTTCAACTGTTCATTGTTTATGTTGGTTCATGCACCATGAATAACTAACTAATGCATGAACGATAAATTGTTTGAACCGAAAGGTAGGTGTAACAAAATAGATCGCACTGTTTTCTCTCAGGAAACGTGTAGCTTTATATAAACTTGTTCAACTAAGCCATTTGCCGAAAATTCGTCTGGCATGCCGTTCAAGGATTGTCAAGAGAGCCAGCTCGGCGGCAGAATGACCAACCTCGCCAAAGAAGTCTTGCGATGTGATTTTAAGTATATTCTAGAAGAAAATCATTGAATAAAGATGAGGTAGACAGATGATAGTGTTCTGCGCTTGTACGCAACATCAAACGCGATAACTGTTCAATTTACTGGCACGGTAAGCGTTTAGCTTATGTTTATTTTATTTTTATTACATTTTGAATGTTTGCCTTTGTGGGCAAACAATTTATTTTAGCAAAGCCTGTTTCTTGATTTGCCATTTCAATCAATTATCCCCTTTTGGTACTCTAGTAACTGTTATTCAAATTATGTTTGCATCATTAAATTTATTATGTATAGTAAATGGTATTAATGAAAGAAAAGTATTAATATCTGCAAATATTCAAATTTTATTGCCACTAATTTATGTTAATGTATATAAGGAATATTTTCGCTAAACTTGTATTTCTGCTGTTCATTTCGTTATAGGTGGCACCACTTTCAAGTAGTCATTTTAAATATAATTGGATTCATCTTTAAGGTTATAGAGGACAGCACTTTCGGTAAATCACTTTATTTCTGTATTAAACATGTTATTATTAATGTCAATATTTGCTGCAGTAAAATTTACTGACTTAATTATTTAGAAACTTTGTTTTGAATAATTAATTTTTTGAGCATATCTGTTTCTGAAAGCAATTATATCCGTAGAAATATCGATACTGCTATCGATATGTATCATGTAAAGGAGTGCTGACGCGATGTTCTTTCTTCTACTTCTAGACATCTTGAAAATGTGATACGTTTTTTGGTGACTACTGATATTATCCTGTAATATCATCTTTCCCACCGCATTCGATAAGTTTAAAGTGTTACTTACTTTCCCGACGATGTTTTGATGTAATTTTTAGGCCCGCGGAATTATTATTTTGTCTTTAAAACTTTGTTTGGTACGGTCGCAGTTTGCTGTGCCTCAATGTAGTTTCGACCATATTTACCTTGTGAACGAGGCGATGCGTCCCTGTTATTCGTAATTGTGTGAACCACCTACAGGAGAAGGTAAAATAATGAATAATAAATCAAGAAAGAAAAACTTTTTTTTATTCTACTATATATATATATATATATATATATATATATATATATATATATATAGTAGAATAAAAAAAAGTTATATATATATATATATATATATATATATATATATATATATATATATATATATATCTCTGCAAGCATGAAGTAAATTGTGCGGGTGTGGTTATCCGCCCACTATAATTCTCAAGCATGCACATTCTTCTTCCTAATTAAAATCAAGAATAAAAACAACACTTTATAGTACTCCCATCAAAACATGATGTTATTCTTAAAATTAATGCATTTGCTCGTTTTGCGAGGTGCACCTCTATTGCAATAAGTTTACCCCACTTTTAATCAATTTTACCTGTTATCATGTATATTCAATTAAGCCTACCTTTATGTTTGTTGCCATCATGTTAATTAAAATAACCTTCCAAGGTTGAGTTTTTTGTGCTGAAACTATATGCATTCTGATATTATGAAAGGGAAAAGCTAATACTCAAATATGTAACAAAAGAATTAAGTTATTTATTTACATGAAATATATTTTATAACGAAGTCATCATTAAATATATTTATGGATCGCAGAATATGTCCACAGTGTTGTTATTTCATAATATAATTTCCCCTTATTCAGTTTTTTTTAATATAAAGTTTTTTGCAATTATATCAATGTTACTTTACTGTTTTTTATGTATATGATTGATTGCATGGTAATGATAGGCCGAGTCTTAAATAAATTTCTAAGTCGCTTTCAACTTCTCTTCACAAAACACAGGTAAGAGCAACCGGATCTACCCTTTTGTATTTACCATCTTCGGTCTTTTAGTTTGTGTTGTCGAGGTCTACTGCACCATCCTACATATAACTTGTATAACCCGAGATGGGGGATCAGAACGTTTGTTCATATCATTATTTTCAAAATACAACTTATTTTAAATGAATGAAATACTTTTATCAATTTGAATGTTATCTAATTGCATTATAAATTGGTCAGAGGAAGTATACAAACATCTGAAAGTCCCTGTTTACATGAGCAGTGTCATAACATCACATCCGCGGCTTCTATTGGGCCTATAGGCGTATTGGCAGATATACTGTTCAGTGTTGGGATATGGAAACCGGTCTTACGCAGCTAGCGTTGTAACTCTACGGAGAAGAAAATGTAACATGAATTTTTAGGTCCCTATTTCTGTGAACTTATTAGATTTACTCCTTAAAGCTGCTATAATTTGACTGTTCACTGTCGTGCAAAGCAAATGATAAGCACGTATACACGCCATTAGTGGAAAATTGAAACACTATTGGAAGCTCTGCTTAGGATATAGGGTACAGTTCTTTTAGAACCATTTTATATATTTCCGCCACATGCAAAATTAAAGTTGTCATGTACCATAACTCTATACTCATGCGTCGATCAAATGTAATTGTGAAATTGAAATGTATGCAAATATCTCACTATTGTCCATTTCATGTAAGTGGGGTGAATTTGGACAGTTCTAGAAAAGTAGCACGGCCACAATGTATCCTTCCAACGTAGCTGTTTTGTCACTGAAGAAAAAGACGTTTGTAAACAAATGTTTTGAGTCCAATGCACACTTACGTTTTCCTCCTGCCTCGTCTTCCCTGTCATGGCAGGCACTGAAAGGCTAATGTTAGCTAACTTCCGTCCATAAATCAGTGTAAGACATTATAGCTAGGTTCGCATTCCAACCTGTTTTATTTTTTAATTGCAGAGTTAAATTTGTTGGGGTTCTGATTATTTTATTTCGAGGGAAAAAGGAAAAGTATAAAAATGGGGAGTATTTAGATTAACGCATTTCCTGAGACGGGATTATTTTGACGTTCTTACGAGTGTGTGGCATATTGTGTTTCGTATTTTTTTGATGGAGCAGTGGAAAATTTTGCTCGTATGGAAATAACATTTCAATTATTTAACTTCGAAAATTATAACTTTAATGAAAACACAAAAGGCGATACATACGTCGCTGTTCGTATTAGTACAGATGCAGCAATATACACGCACACACATTGACCGAAGTTAAACTTACACTCGAATTTACGATGTAAACAAACAAATATTATTCACTCACTACAAAAGTGTGGAAAGTGCGGCTTTTTTCAGGCCACGCGCATTTCAATAATTATATCAACGGTTTACAAATACATTAACAAAACACGCAAACTTACTGTTTGTAATATTTTCAACCTCTCGAACACTTTATTTTCTATGACAATCCGTGGCGAGTTTACTTCACTAAAATTACGTTTGTTCGTCACTAGCATTAAATAATTTATTTGCAAAATCATTCAGTAAAATCAACACTGAGCATGGTTTCTGATACAAACAAACTTGAACTTATATACGTAAATTATATTCGTGTCACTTCATTGTGGAAGGCGGCAAGGAAAATGGCAGAACGAGCAGTTTTAAACGACGTGCCGATTAATATTACATTTCACTCAAGAAAACGCACTACAACGGTACAACCAACTATGTTTGAAAAAAGTAAATAGAATATTTAATCGGTAGTTAATTATTTTTTAACAACACCAATATAATTCTGACTGCACCAAAAGCACAGTGTTGCAGCCTTTCTGATCTTGCTGCGTCCTAAACCAAGGGTGTGGCAAGACAGGTTTTGTATCAACCCTAGCAAAAACCAATCAGAACACTAAGAATGGCAAAAGCCATTTTTCTGTACAGTTATATGTTTGCAACAATCTGCAATAGAAACAAAAATGTGTGGTCATGTTTATTTTAATTTTAAATATTTCTTAAAAAATTTTTTTCATTTACATTTCTTGCGCAAAATATTTTACATAATAAACTTCTTTGGTTAGATTCCTTAAATTTCAGATTAACATTCTTTTCCTTTCTCATATAGGACAATTTTATATTTAAAATACATTTACTTATAACCCCGGTTGCCACAATATAGAATAAAATGCAACCAAATCCAGACACCAATACTTTTGCTGGGTTTCAGCTAATACTCCTTACTGGCCATATTAAAAGGTAAAGACAAACTGCAAAAGGCCATCATACAAACTGCAAAAGGCCATCACAAAAATATATTGAGCTGGTGACTTCCATTAGCCCTACTTACAAATGGCTGCTATATTCCTGTCGCACCTACATTTGCCATTGAAGTTATTAAATCATACACTAGGAATTAAAAACCACATTTTGGGTAACACGTTGCTGGTCATCAAACAATATTTAAGTTTTAATTTACTCGCAATCCCAAGTGGATATGAGCAACTGCTAAGCAACGCCAACCTTAACTCCTCGAGTAAATTGAATTTTTGGATAAGCCCTAAACTTGGTAAAGTTTCTACTTTAAGGTCATAAAAACAAGGAGTTTCGCATAGCTCCTGTTTAATACCAGAGGCTGAGGCCATAATCAACGATTATTGACAAGCGTTTACAAAATATTACAACTGTTTCCCTAGGTTTGCAATAGTTTACAAATGTTTACCAGTGGTTTCTAGTAGTTACCACCACGTTACGTCTTGGTGACGACATAGTCACGAAACTTGGTTACAAAAAGTAACAGTTGGATTTTGGGCTAAAAGGCCAACATTTCGCAAATTTTTAAAACTTTAAATTATTTTACGGCCATCATGGCCCCTGCCTACCGTCAAAGTGACGTAAGTGACCTGTTAGCTTTAGTAGCCTACATTGGTAATTTCAAATAAAGATTGCTTATCTCATGGTAGAAGCTTGTCCCCTCGAGGTCGCTGAACTGACCCTGAGAGCAGCGCCAGCCGGCATTAAATACTCCGCACCGCCCTCTTGCGCTACCAATCAATTTAATTGTCCCCTTCAAAAGCCATTTTTCCAAGAAATCGAAGGGTTTTAAATTACTCCTAAAAAGGGGGGGGGGGGGGTTACAAGCAATGCGCAGTCAATGTCAGAAAATATTACCATTTATTGTGACCGACGCAGCGGACACCAATTTCCCTTAGGGGGTATAACACGATGAAATTCAAAACATCCAATCAGGTTACAATTATGCCCTCAACTTCCGTCCTCTTGACCAAGATGCCGGAAGTAACGTAACGAAACGTCAACGTTTTTGTCGGCGCACGCATCGTCCCAAGCTGTTTACCAAGGTGGTCACCGACTGTGCTGCGCTCCCACGACGAATCACTGTAACATTAGTCCGGTGCACACCCTATGGCCTGGCCTCGGCGTTGCTGCACGTGAAAATTAGGCATGGACATATTCAGTTATTTTCCGGTGCCTCAGATATTTTTAACATATTTTGTAATGACGTTGAACTGGCAAGAACGCTACAGTTATATTTTATTAGTGTTTTAAACTACGTCAAAAAGTTTTAAACCTCAAAACAACTTGAGTGAAAGTTCGTGCGTACCGGGTCATAAGCTGCACAATTCAACAGGTTACCAGGCAGAAACAGTAAGTACTTTCCGAGCGAAATAGCTACGTGGTCCGACCCACTAATTAATTTTAAGCCTTTTTTATTTATTGGCAAGGTGTAAATTATTCACAGACGTGCAGTGACGGGATTTCCGTCTCATCATATTCGTATTATAAACACGACGAAGAAAAAAGCACACGCACAACGGCCTTCACCGGGCTGGAAACACAAACATGGCTAGCCATAGCCATTGGCTGGAAACGTTTACTGTTTGTATGTGTCGACATACTCTGTCATAAATGCTAAATATATTTTTAAAGTCCAGTTACTAATAGCCAAGAAAATTAAATATTGCTTTAAAAACATATTTTAAACGATAAATATTGTAAGTATAATTAAGATTCTAAATGAGAGCTTTCAGTTCCGAGTACGGTTTTCTTCCAAAGCCATCATTATAATAGTCAACCTAACAACACTGATCCCGCAGCAGTTCATCAGCTGATACAATACTGCACGAGCGAGAACATTTACTGTTCGCATATTTTGCAGGTTGGTCATATTGTCTGTCAGATTTTACCCCACTTATATGAAATGGACAACAACATGCTAAATGTAATTATCTCAACATAAATAACTACTGTCCTCGCGACGCTGCCAGTTTTACTGAGAGTATGTGAGTCGTCAGTGTGTTCGTTAAACCATATACACGCAGAGGCAGAAATTTTAACTTCAAAGGGAGATTTAGAGAGTTCGCGAACGAGTGGTCCAACAATTATTGCGAAAGTGAAACAACGCTGCAGCCAGTAATGTAGATGCACACCACCCCGTCCTTGAATGGTTGGACCAATCAACGTAATCATTTTACTATCCGGGTCGAAAACCAACTAATTGGGGTACGACAATGCACAGTGAAATGCCGTGTCGAAGTGTGATTGACAGAACAACCACGAGTCCGAAGCAAAAGGAACGGTCTCCAGCTGCGCGGCCGGAGATCAAGCGGCTACGCGCTGTGTTTGTCCAGTTGATGTACGTCATAGAGATTCAAAGAGACTGGAACTGCAGAGAATGGCAGTACATCGTTCGGGTGAGTGAAGAGATTTGGGCGGCTCACAGTGGGGTCTTGAGAGCCGATGAAGGTGATTGAAGTGAATATGGAGCGGCGCCGGAATGAAGGGGCGGGGGAAACGGGAGATCCCCGAAAAAACCCTCCGTCCAACGGCATCGTCCGGCACGATTCCCACTTGCGAAAATCCGGTGGCCCAGCTGGGGATTGAGCCCGGTTCGTCTTGGTGGCAGGTGAGCGTGCTAATCGCTCAGCCACCGTGGCCCCTATATCATTCGGCAAGTCGCGAAAACCACCATCTGTAAGTGACCGTCCTCCTTAGCTGTTGACATTGCAACAAGGTCGGACGAAAATGTCGGTGTCCAAACAATAAGGAATATATTATATTCCACTGGCAACCACAGCAGAAGCGCCAGAAAGAAACCGCTTATTACCGAAAGAAATCGGCAAAAGTGCTCAGAGTTTGCCAAAACCTGTCTTCAAAAACCTCCGGAATTGTGGAACGCCGTAATCTTTTCAGATGAATGAATGTGCAATTCTGTAATATATTTGGCCACGATGGTAAAACGTACGTGTGGCGCAAGCAAAACGCAGAATTTCGAAGACAAAATGTGAGTAGATGTAAATAGACGGGCTGGGGGCTGCGGACGCGCCGGCTTTCACCTTGGATTTCCCTTTTTTTCCCCTCAAAACTTCAAATTTCCCCTTAAAAAAAACGTCTAAAATCGCCAGAATTTCCCTCGAAATTTCCCGAATTTCCCTCAAAACCAGTAAAATTTCCCGCAAGAAATGTATTTTGCATAATGTGGCTGGCACTTGCACAATGCGGCGGGATCCGGCGGAAATCGAGCAAATGCCAGCCGGATTGTGCAATCATTTACAAGCACTTCACGCTCTGTTATTACATCCCAGCAACATCCAAATGTTCTGAAGATGTTAGAGTTCATTGCCCCATCATGCAACGTCATGCACTATCTTGTTACAAGCATACATTCTAATTGTACATATACTAATCGCACTTAAGCCGTGCGAATGTCAATCATCTCGCCATCTTGCCTCCATCCCTCGCCATCTTGGATTCCCGCCAAGGCCTCCTCTATCCCAGTCTATGCCAGTCCTCTGCTGTAGGCGACCATCTTTAAATCTCGCGCCCACCACCAGTGTGTGCTAAGTTATACTGTTCGCAGCTAGGAGCTCTGCTATCGATGCGGTTATTTTGTGTGTTAGCAATCACGTCGCCTGCAGGAGCGCGCTAGCATCGGGGAGCTTAGTTCAATTAGTGGTCGCTAGGGGTGCTGGAATTTTTTTTGAGTTGGTGGTTTTTTCGGAACTCAAGAAATGCCGGAGGCATGCGAGATCTTTCCGGCACCCTGTGGGTCGGCAGTGGAGCATCTTGACCACAAAACCACTGCGCGACATATAGGAAAGAAGGATGTTTAATGTCGAATACATATATACTTATCACCATTCCGGTGTAACACTTCAATATTTATGACTTTATTTTCATTATCCTATGTCTTTAAATTTGATGTAAATGCCAAACTTTAATGCAATGTATAAGATGTTTAACGTATGTTCAATGTGATATGCGTAAACTTATTTATTTTGACAGTTGTGTTATATAAGCTCTGCAAGTCTAATGATTATCTATGGTTTCCGTGCATGAGTATTTCTCCTTGTAACAAGCACTACGTTTTGTTTTCTCAAAAGAATCAGGCCGCACCAGCCGGCCTATCACATTTTTTTTTCTCGAACAATAGTCTGATGGAACAAAAAACTTATTCATTCAAATTTGGAATGAGTGAGAGGCCAGCTAGAAAAGAAGTTAGTCCTGAGTATGAAAGATAATCTATAATATTTGATTCGCAAAGTTTGATATTTACGACGGAGATACGTAATTATTCACGCACCACTGAAATACTGATCTTATATATGTTTAAAAGAAAAAGTAATTCGACATAAGATGTACGATGAGCTTAGAAGGAAGGACGACCCAGTAAAGGAGGACTTCGGGGGTTTCGACTTCGCACCAAGGACGACGCGGTGTCTGGTTTTCGGAGAGCCAATTCTGCGAGAGGAGTGCTACTGGCTGCGGATTCTGGCGAGGTTATGGGTCTGCACCCACCTACGCCGTTCCCGTCCGCAGAGGACGAGTTCGCTAAGCACCACCCGGAGATGTGCTGTCAGTGGTGAGCGGAGAGCTGTTCCTGGGATCTACACCAGTGAAGGATAACTCCATGACGTCGGCATAGTTGCTGTTATTTTCCGCTATCGACACAGCTAAGTCGTATTTTTCCTCAAGCAAATGTAAATGTATTTATGACACCAGAACTAGTAAAGTCAAATGTTGGTAAATCGGTTGATGTGCAATATGCAGGCTGGTGTTGCTTGTAATTTTGATAATTAGTACAGTATAATATTTCGTAACTAAAGTTCTGCAAATGTACCATGTAATTTGAAATTGGTTTAGTTCATCAGTATTAAAATCAAAGTAATTTCATTCGTTTCTATTTATTTACTTGAATTAAGACTTCTCTGTTTGTTTATTATAATTAATGATCCAATTGTTTCAAACTACAGAGGTAATGGAAATCTGGATGACTTCACAGATTTTTTTTAGCGTTGCAGCATAGAGTTAAGCGGAGGTATATCATTAATATAACCTATGAGACTCTCACATATACGATATTTTATCATTACATTACACATTCATATCTTATATTAGATATCTGAGAAATAATATTTTATAGCCAATGAGATTGGCCGTAATATTGTAACACATATCAGAGGTCTTACAGTATTAATTTGAATGCCCAAACGCGTGGATATAAACTCTCTACACATTGCGTCTATTTAACACATGACACCGGCATTAGGATAAAATAATATGGGCAAGTCCCGACTTTATATAAAAATTACCATTGCAGTGCTAGGAGAAGAAATAAAGTAAATACTTGCATCGGCCTACGCACTCCCTATATAATAAACTTGTCATCGTGAAAAAAAAAAAGAATGTTTAATGTCGAATACAAATAGAAAAAAACTGCAGGCACCACGCACATGCACGTGCACACACACACATACAGCTGTATGTGTGTAAAAGTTATATATTATATTAATAACACTTGTACCACGCCTATTCCACCTCCATGAGAACTGGAAACCAATTAAAGCTGCATTCGCATGTAACATAGACGACGAATAAAACCACAGGTCCAAGTACATCTTAATCCCTCTTATAAGCGTAGTTGGCTGTAATTTCCTGAACGGTTTAAGATACAGCCACCAAATTCCTATCATAGGCATCACCTTTGATGACGAACAGGGCCACAAGCGTAAGAATACCATAAACTCACTTCTAAGCATAGTTGTCTGCCATTTCCCACCCATCGAAGCTACTGCCAACAAATTCATATCATAGGCATCACTCCCGACATAGAACAGAACAGTGAGGTCAATTATACCTCGAACATTCCTATAAGCATAGAGGTCTTCCAAATCGTATCTGCTAAAGAAACAGTCGTCACATTCATATCACAGGTATCACTTCCCACTAGAATCAAATATATAAAAATAGTAGGCCTTAAAACCCATTACAAGCATAGTTGGACAGCATTTCCGAATCATTGAAGTTCGGGAACATGTAACAGCTGCCCATACACACAAAAAAAGTGAAGGTATACATACAAGTGCATCGCCAAGTTACCGATGCATGTAGGTGTGTAGAGTCTGAAATAGCACACATACGCATCAGTCTGCATGTACTCGACAAGCGCCTACCACCGCCCCAGTCTGCTACCACAGGTGTCTACCAACTCGGATACCATGAGCGACAGCTAGCCTCCCTTCGCCCACTGACATCCAGGTTGTCTATATAAATGCAAAAATATATACTTGAATAAACATTAGCATGGGTAACATACAATAAACAACTATATGCGACACAATCAAGGCATATACAAGTGTGCTGCGAGCATGATGTACACCATCAGTCCAACACGAGGGCCAGCGGTCCGAGTCATCGTTAGAATGGGTAACCCTTAACAGCCAGCCTCTGAAAGCCGCAAGGGAGATATAAACGTTACCAGTGCACCAAGAACTTTAGGTAAAAAGCTGGAATGCTCGAGGACATGAAAAGAGCATATGTTCACAAGGAACAATAAAAAAAAAATACAATGTGCCAAGTGCAATACACATTACGCGACTTGTAAAGACTGTGTTCATTTGCTTGCTACGAAACAACATACATTGAAACCATTAGTCACGCAAGAGAGACGACACTGGTACGTGCTGATGCGAACAGTTATAACTATTTTCTTTTAAAATTAATATTTATAAGCATCACCAAACCAATGAATATTGCTCGAGCATCGAGCACTGTACGTTATGTCAGGCGAAAAAAAATTTCGATTGTGAAGTGCGGGAGGCACAGGAGAGATAAGGACAACACTGCCACACACTAATGCATAAAGATATAAAAATAAAATGTAAAGGAGAATAGTTATAAGAACTTACTAACCAGCGCGATCACATATTACACAATCGTTAAACGATGCTAGACAAGCCCAGGCCGTCCTGGTTAGTATACCAGAATAGTAAACAACTTCCCTACGAACCGATTGAAACGAAACCGTCAAATTCAGAGTACAGCCAACACTCGCATCACTAGCAGCAGAACGCGTCCGACCCGACCGTCGTTGTGCGATCAACTAACATCTTGAGAATCTGTAAGGCAGCGCAGGTGATGGGACGGCGCGAGCACCGTGCAGGTCTGGCCAAGTCAGAGGGATGGCACATAATGCTAGCCGAGAGACGCGTCAGGCTCCAGGGTGGCAGATCAGCCGAGTCACACATGCTTCTTCCTTTACGAGAGGAATTCTTCAGTTATACAGTACAAGGTAACAATTTATTTCGTTTTAAATAATATATACATGTACAAATTTGAATCCATATTGTCCATATCATATAAGTGGGGTAAAATCTGACCGACAATGAGACCAACCTACACTCTATGTAAACGGTAAATGCTCTCGTTCGTATTGTATTGTATCGGCTGATGATCTACTGCAGGATCCGTGTTATTAAGTTGGATATTCTGATGACGGCTTTGAAAGAAAATAGTACTCAGAACTACAAGTTGTAATTTAAAATCTTAATTATACTTACAACACTTACGGTTTAAATTATGTTTTTAAAGCAATATTATATTTTCTTGGCTATACGTGACTGTACTTTAAAAACATGTTTAGCATTTATGACTGAGTATGTCGACACATACGAACAGTAAACGTTTCCAGTCAATGGCTAGCCATGTCTACGTTTCCAGCGCGGTGAACGGCCGTTATGCGTGTGCTTTTTTCTCATCGTGTTTATTATACGAATATCTTGTTGGTGTTCTAGGGATACTTAATCGGTAGTAAATTATTTTTATATGCTTTTTTCAAGCATAGTTGGTTGTAGGAACCGTTGTAGTGCGTTTTCTTGAGTGAAATGTAATATAATCAGCACGTGTTAACCGCTTCGTTAAAACTTCTCGTTCCGTCATTTTCCTTACCGCCTTCCACAATGAAATGACGCGAATATAATTTACGTATATAAGTTTAGGTTTGTTTGTATCAGGAAATGTGCGTAGTGCTGAGTTTAATGAATGATCGTACAAATAAATTATATAATGCTAGTGACGAAGAAACGTGGTTTTAGTGACGTAAACTCGCAAGGATTGCCATAGAAAAACACGTTTTAGAGATTGCAAATTTTGCAAACAATAAGTTTGCGTATTTTGTAAATGTATTTGTAAACCGGTAATATAAATATTGAAATGCACGTGGCCTGAAAAAGCAGCACTTTCCACACTTTTGTAGTGAGTGAATATATTAGTTTATTTGTCTATATTGTAAATTCAACGAGTGTACTTAAGGTTAACTTCGGTCAAAGAGTGTGCGTGTATATATTACTGCATCTGTATGAATACGAACAGCGACGTATGTATCGCGTTTTGTTTTTTAAAGTTGAAATTTTCTAAGTTAAATCATTTAAATGTTATTTCCATACAAGAAAAATTTTCCACTGCTCCATCGAAAAAATATGCAACTCAAAATGCCACACACTCGTAATAACATTAAAATAATGCCGTCACACGAAAGACGATTTTACTAAAGACCCCCGCACTGTTTCCTTTTTCCCTCGTAATAAAATAAACAGATTTAACTCTGTAATTAAAAAATAAAACAGGTTGGAATGCCAGCATAGTTATAATATCCTACATTAATTACTGAACGGAAATTAGCTATCAATGCTTGCCATGACAGGGAACACGAGAGATGAAAATGCAAATTTGCTAAGGACTAGAAACATTTGTTTACAAATGTATATTTCTTCAGCGACAAAACAGCTGCGGTGGAAGAATACGTTGTGGCTGTACTACTTTCATAGAACTGTCCAAATTTACCCCACTTACATGAAATGGACAATACCATTTATAGTGCTAGAACTCGGAACATTCTTCAGGTAAGATGGATGGTGCTGGCATGGAATGACAGAGCGTGAAGTGCTTGTAAGTGATTACACAATCCGGCTGGAATTTGCTTAATTTCTGCCGGATCCCGCCACATTGTACAAGTGCCAGCCGCATATTGCAAAACACATTTTTTGTGGGAAATTTTGCTGGTTTTGAGGGAAATTAGGGAGATATTTTTTGGGAAATTCATAAGTTGTTGAGCGTTTTTTTTGGGGGAAGGAAAGTGTTGAGGGGGAAAAGGGAAGAACGGGAAAAAAGGGACATCCAAGATGGCCGCCAACTCGTCCACAGCCCCCAGCCCATCGCGTGAACTGTCTGTTTCCAACTACCAATGTGAAACATACGGTGAAACACGACGGTGGTTATGTAATGGTTGGGGAAACATGGCCTACACAGGCGTAGGAAATATGGCGTGCATCGATGGTTCTCTGAACACTCTGATATACATTGATGCATTGCGCCATAATTTATCGGACAGTGCCTATAAGTTACGTCTCGGAGGGTACCTCCCCCCCCCCCCCCCAAATCAAGACCACGACCCCAAACACGGCGTTTTGAAAACGAGGGAGTGGTTGTTTTACAACAAAGCCCGAAGACTGAACACACCACCACAGTCACCTGATCTCAACCCAATTGAGAATTTGTGGCATATGGTGAATTTGACCGCGCGAAAAAGGGCCATATCATTCAAAGAACTGCTTAAAGTGTTCTCTTCAGAGACTGGGATAAAAATAACTCCAGAAGTAACGCGATGGTTGGTACAGCCAATGCCAAGGCGGTTGCAAGCCGTTACTGATGTTAATGTAATGAATATCAAGTATTGATATCTCAGTTTTTGTACATTACAGTGAATTTCTTTTTGGTACTCGTATTGTGCAACTATTTTTGGCGGAGGAATATATGTATTTCTTTTGTGTTAGGTGATTGGTGATGCACACTGACAAATTGCCTCTAGTGCTTTGTCCATTATTTTGATCTGTTATGGAACAAACTGTTTTTGTTACGACTTTCGTACATATTTCAGAACATTCTTCCCAAACATGGGTGTGCGAATACGTTTTGGAGCCACTGTACGTTAAGTTGAACTGAATTGGAAGGTAATAAAGGCGCTTAAGACGACTTTATGTAAAAATTTCAAACCCCACCAAGTTCAGACGCCAGCCTGTAGGCAGCGGTATGGAACTCCCTTCAAAGGCTTAGACACGTGTAAATTAGTTCCTCAGAAAATTCGATCTGCAAAAGTGAAAATTAGAACACGCATACTCTGCTGCAGATGTCGTGTATTTCTCTTCTTCCTCTTCAGGAAACTGTGCTACCTAGCTCTAAATATAAGATTCTTTTTCCAGAAAGTCATTTACACTAGTTTTTATTTTTATAGTTTATATTATAGGTCAAAAATACAAGGTGGCGACCTACGTGAGTTATATTTCCTTTCTTGAAAAAATCTCATCTTACCAGAATACGTGCGAAAAGTTATTTTACATAAAGTATTTATCCGGAAAGTTTCGTTAAGAACTGGGGCCATGGTGGCTGAGCGGTTAGTCCGCTCGCCCCCCTCCCCCCACTCAAGGCGATCCGGGCTCAATCTCGGGCCGGGTCACTCCGGATTTTCGCATGTGGGAATCGTGCCGGACGATGCCGTTAGTCGGAGGGTTTTCTCGGGGATCTCCCGTTTCCCCCGCCATTTCATTCCGGCGCTGCTCAATACTCACCTCATAGGCTCTCAAGACTTCGATGTTAATAGCCATCCAAATCTCTTCACTCAACAATTTGGTCTACAGCAGCCAAGGAAGTGAAGTTATATGGAGACTAAAAAGACAAAAAAAAAGGGGGGGGGGAAGGAAATCCTCAAAGTAGACCTGCCAACCAATGGTAAAGCCCATCACGTTTATTACGTACTAAAAGTCCGGGATTGATCCCGGCTCGGTGCCACGGCCGCTTCTTCTGTGTCTGCAATATAGCACGATGATTAAAAGTTCCACAAAAACCCAGTGTTATTTCAAAACAAAATTCGTAATTCCTTTACAGCATCACCACTCGCAAGTTTATGAATATATATATCACACATACAAACTTTCATGTCAAATACACGAGGAATTGCAAAAAATTGTAAGTTTGCGTGAAATTAGGCACATTTCACGATTTTAACATCTGGGTGGGTTTATGGCCCCCTACTAAGAGTTGCCAACTTAGTGATTTGCTCACCACATCTGGCGATTTATGATGTTCTGCTGGCCATATTTAACATTCGCGAAAGGTCGAAAGCTATTTCTGCATAAATTTGGCGGCAGATCTGGTGATTTGATTGACGACTTGAAGATAATTTTTTTCTTTTGTCAGTTTACCTTACTTTTGTGTCTGGCGGAAAGTTAATTTCCATGGAATATATGTACACCTGAAGATAGCACGGGAATATATTGAGATGCATATTGCATATGATTATCTATTTACAGTTCGTGTGGGCTTTCTCTCGCCGGAATAACGAACGGTTTAGGTTTGTGCGTGAAGTTTTAGGAACCTCTACTCTGGAACCTGAACTTAGGCGCCGAATGTTGGATGGCGCGGAAGTAGGGGAGAGTGGGGTGTTCGCCTCTCCACTTTCCAGCCAATAACCCCCCCCCCCCCCCCTTCTTTGTTTGATAAACAGTGGTTGGTCACTACTTCAATATGTAATAAGTATTTATAACCTATTATGGATCACTGCTTACCTCAATCGTTAAAAAATATATCTAGTTCATATGTCGTTACATAAAAAAACTAGTAGAAATTATTTAGTTTTTAATGTTTAAAACATTGGTTTGCGTGAAATAAATGTTACGTATGTGCATAACCGCATGCACAAACATACAAGGTACAGTTTGGCAGAGAGTACATCGGATGGTGGTTGAGTGAAAAAAAAAGGGGGGGGGGGGCGTGGACAGTATTCAAATGACAAATGAACAGTTTTACTGTCACAGAAAATTTGATACTTGCCCACTTTCAGGGAACAAGAAATGGACAACCTATGACTTGGTCCATTTACGCAGCTTGAGAGTACTGTTACGTTCGCAGGGATGTCTAGGCAATGCGTAATTGAATTATTTTAGATGGGATTATCTTTACACTTTTAAATTTTAATTGTTTCAATTTCTGACAACTGTGTGTGCTGTGTGTGTGTGCCTGTGTGAGTTTGGTCACGTGGTAGCGAGTCTGACTCGCATTCGGTAGGCCTTAGGCTCGATCTCGGCCGGCTGTATTGAGGACAGGAAGCGTGGAGGGGGTGGAAGAGGTGAAGTGAAGAGATTTGGGTAGCTCTTAACATCGAGTTCTTGAGAGCCGATGATTGTGAAGCGAGGTGAGAATGGTGCAGCGCCGTAATGCAAGGGCGGGAGATCGGTTCGCCTTGGAGGGAGGTGAGGAGTCTAACCACTACACCACTGTGGCCTCCTGGAGGGGGTTGGTGGGTATTTTTCCCCCTAAAGTGGTGCAGTTCCTGCATGTACATTGTACACCCTTAAAATTCTCTACCCTGTGCTGTCCCGTAAGGAGACGTAGCTATTGGCGTGTACGCAGTAACCAATAAAATTAATAAATTTATATACATGGTGGTACAGGTTGTTCACTGTAAAATGAGCACTTTTGAAAGCCCAGCTTAAGATCTACTTTTATACACGTTGTGTATTCCTCCGCCCTATTTAAAATTAACATTGCTATGGGGCTCGTCACTTTATTCTTGCGTCGGTCAAATGAAACTGTGAAATTATTAATAAAGTAAATACTTTACATATCTGCTCCTTTTTACACTTCGGTGCATACAAAAAATGAAAGGGGAAGAAATTATTTAAATTATCACACATTGTTTCCTAACAATTTTTATTCAATGTTAAGATATGGAACTACTTTCTAGACATTGTTACCAACTTTACTGGACGAACGTCTCTCAGTACACCAATTAAAATACATGGATGCAGGGCCAGTGACTTTTTTCTAAGGTACATTAATAAATAATAATCCCAGCGACGAAAACAAATACTTTATACAATTCCTTTTATTTTAAAATCTACTAAGGTTGCATAGTCTTGGCTAATTTTGTATAGTGGTGTAGAAACTCTCTCTCTCGAAAAAGTTGGCAACTTTTCGCCATTGGCGGGAGGCCGGTGCGCTAGCCACGCGACCACGACGACGATGCATTTCGCAGAAGGGAGTTCGGTGTGCGTCGTCGGTCTCGCGATCTGGGCCTTCACACATGTACCGCGTCGTCAGCGTGGTTTAATCTAATCGACGTTTATTATCTGCGGCGGACGTGATAAGAGCAGGCAGACGGGCTCAACACCTTCCCATCAACCCGCGAGTCAGCGACAGGTCGACGAGGCAGTCACTCCGCGCACGTCCATCGTGTGTCATGGTCCAGAGAAGCTGATAATCTCTGTCCCGAGCATGGTGAGTCTCTCTCCCCCTTCCCCTTCCACCAGCACTCTACTTCCATGCCCCTTCCACCACCCAGGGGGATGCGTGTCGCGACTTGAGTTTCCGGGGAGACGTCTCCAACAACCACAACACGGTGCGTCGTGGAAGTGCGTGACCGCGAGCATTCCAGCGAACAGTTTCCACATCTAGAAGTTCCTCCACTAGTGCGTCTGTTTCCTCCATCCTTCCTCTGCTCCGACAAGTGTCATGTCCGGAACAACATCCCACCTCCCATCCTAAACTTCAAGGACCTCTGGAGAAATATTTTCTGTGGAATCAGTATGAGCTTGTGAAAACTTGTACGTCGGTAAATAAATCTATACCTAAGAGGTTAGGCGTTGTAACTCCAGTGTAAATAGAGTTAAGACACTTCACCTCGGAAGTGCAGAAATCGACTCGAAAAAGTGTTTTTCAGAGGGAAGATTAAAGTAATGTACCTAATTTTCGTCTCATCTAAAGTTCAAAAATAAACTTACTCGTGAAAACGGCTAAAATCAGTAAATCCATCTGCGCGTTGTCTTCACAAATTGCACTAATGACGAGAATTTTTTTAAGGGGAAGGGGGGGGGGGAGGCATAGAGTTTAAAGAACTTCCAACCCATATTTTCTCATTTTTAAAAAGGAACTTGTTCCTAATCCGTGAATATGTGTACGCACCATCTTAGCTTTGCTGCAGGACATGATGATTAACATTACATCGCAGCTTAAGTGGTCGATTACGTATGGAATTTGGGGTAACGTGTGCCTTGCTAAGACGTAATTCCCTAACCTGCAAGAAGCACTGCAGGCAGTCGCGACATGTTATCATCGATTATAGCAAAGGTAACCAGCAGCTGAGATAAAAACGTACATACGTTCCATATGGAGAATGTTCCGGGGAACGAAGTAATGTGAGTAGCTGATATATTTCTGTTTTTGAGATGTTTCGTTATTTTTTCTTTCGTCAGTAGTTAGAATTCCATACAAACGTTAATATAGCAAGAGAAATGAGAATTTTCCAATTTATTAAACACTGACGAGTCATATTCACCACGCACACAATTCCTGAATTGCTGAATTTCACTACTTTATCACACACGTGCTATATTTATAAGCATACAGATAGTTAATATAGCCTCAGAACTCTATTTTAATGTATGTAAATAATATTTGTACCAGTGTAACTAATTGTAATTTAGTATCATATGCGGATGACACAAATATTATTGTAAGTAATGCAGATAGAAAAGTCCTGTAAATTAACATCAACCAAACTATAGCTGAACTAAATTATTGGTTTTTATCGCACAAATTATTTTTTAATGCTGAAAAAACTAATTTTATTCAGTCCTCCCTTAAAACTCGTACAGATCCTTTGAATATACATATTGCCCAAAACACAATAAAGATGGTACAAAATGTACGCGTCTATGTGTCGTAATTGATGACAAACTTAGCTTTTTAGTTAAATGTTTAACGTGATGATTCCAACTAAGTGTAGCATGCTATTTATTCATTACGTATTTTATCTAGCAGATGTAGTCTAATGTGTCTTAAGACAGCTTATTTTGTTTTTATGAACTTACTACACTAATAAAATACGGCATAATATTATGGAGAATTAAAAAACATAATTTAGATAACATATTTTTAATGCGAACAATCGTAATGCAAATAATTCTATTAAAATCACCAAATATAAATTGTAAACCTTTGTTTAAATTCTTGGAATGCTCTCCACACAATATGTATTATGTATGTGTGTGTGTTTATATATATATATATATATATATATATATATATATATATATATATATATATATATATATATATATATATATATATATATATATATATATATAAATTATACACACAATTCTCCTCATTTGAAAATCTATTGATAGTAAATGTAAATTTAACACTCAAACTCATTGTTATAACACAAGAAATAAAGACAATAATTATCCAAATTATTGCAATAAAAGTAGCACTATGAAAATTGTCCAAAACAATGGTAAAAGGCTCTATAGTAATTTGCCGGTTAAACTCAAAAGAATTTGCGAATTATCAATATTCCGTAAAGAAATTGTTTTATTTCTTACTTGACCACTGCTTTTACATCGTGGATGAATTTTTAAATAAATGAACTTAATACTTTAGATTGATACCTGAATGAATATTTTGCGGAGTAATGTTTTAATATGTTATAATATGTTATAATTTTACTATTGATTTTGTTGTACTTTGTACAGGGTTAATAAGTACGGTATTATATTATTTTTATTAATGGATTGTGTATTTGACATGCTCTGTATCACCGAATGGAGATCTACAGAACATAAATTAATGAAATTAAATTAAATTCAGTAAAATATAGCATAGCCGAGTATCGTCGCATACACAGTGAGCAATTCGCGAGAGTTGCTCCGTTCCGTATGTTCAGGCTCATTGGTGTACATCCTAAGTCATTCTACTTCCGACCAAACTTGCGCATGTATTGCCTGAGTCTGACGTCACGTCGGCACGCTTTATTGACACATTAAAAGAACGAAATTTTACGGAAGAGTAAGGCACATAATAACTCTAAAATATGTATTTTGTGTCGCTTGCATTATAATTAATAGTAATGAAACGACAGCAACACAAAGTTCTTGGAGATAGGTTGCGTCAAGTCTGTTTACATGCTGCGCAGTGTCGATCTTTGTCTTTAACCAAGATGACAAAAACAAGTGCGTGCGTGCGTGCGTGCTTGCGTGCGTGCGTGGGTGCGGTACCGTTCCCGGTGCAATAATGTTTTACCTTGAGTAAAGGCAATCCAGACCAAACAAAAACTTACATGGCATGTCAATGCTACACTGCGCTTCGACTGGACACTTTACAGTAATATTGTCAGGGGATGACTCGTATGTTTAATTAGCAGATAAATATAAAACTATCGGCTTGACATGATCACCTGACCAACCAAACTCATAAGTGTTGCAGTATTCCAATTTTTTAACGAATTGTCGCTGTTAAAATTAAATGGAGGAGGATGAGGGAGGAGGAGGAGGAAGAACTTGGTTTGACACAGAACAGAACATTAAATTACATCTGTACCCGGCTATTCGCCATTATTGATCTTAGTTATGTATATTTAAACAAATAAAAATAAAACTAACTTTACTACTTAATGAGATTGATCAAATGGATTTAAAATTCAGATCAAAATGATCTCTTGTTTCTTTGGGCCTGGCTTGACACAGGAATGTATAGACTGTTCACGGTAAAATGATCACTTTAAAAGCCCTGTGTATTTTTCCGCCTTATGGAAAATTAACATTGCCAGTGACCTCAACACCTTAGTCACGCGTCCGTCAAGTGGAATTATGAAACTATTAGAAAAGAAAATATTTTAATAATCTGATGATTCTTACACTTCGATGCATTAAAAACACAGAAAGCGCAAGGATTAATTTCTGTTATCACAAATGATTGTCTAACACTATTTATTCGACGTTAAGTTATGGAACTATCCTTTCCATCGAACGTTACCAACTTTATTGACCGCATTCCACTCGGCGCGCCCGTTACATTATATGCAGCGTGTTAGACAGATCACTGGCAACAAAAAGTGTCATGTACACATGTAGGCTATGTAGCCCCATTTAAGAGCTACAGGGACGTAAATGCAGTAAAAACATAAATTACAAATTGTAATAATTACTGAATATCTTTAATGTACTCGACTACAGTCATGTTGCAAGTCCCACACAATCTGTTCAAAATGTGCCCAATCTGACCGTAAGCAGACACTGCTAGTATGGCTGGTGTGGCCAGTCTTTGTTAGTGTGTCGAAGCGAGTGGCTGTGCAGTAATGCCAGGAATGTTTACACGTGCAGAGTACGCAGACATGGTGTTTGTTTACGGATACTGTCACGGAAATGGGCGAGGTGCAGCAGCTGAGTGTCCGCGCAGGTGGAATGGAAGAGTTGGGCCAGTCCCATGGCCGGCGCGCTCTCCAGACCTCTCCCCGTTTGACTTTTTCTTCTGAGACTGCCTGACGGCGATCAGACACACGAGACCAGTTGCCACATGTGATAATCGACGCCACTAATTGACTCAGAAATGAACTTGCAGGCAAGCAGTGGCAACACGCCATAATAGGCTACAACGTATCGCAGCCTGTTTCCGGTAGTATGTTGCACATTTTGAACAGCTCGTGTGAGACACTCAACACGAATGTAGTCAGTTGCGTTAAAGACATTCAGTAATTCCAATTTGTGTTTTTATTGCATTTACATCCCTATCGCTCTGAAAAGAGGGCTTTATAGCCTACTTGTGTATATGACAGTTTTTGTTGCCAATGATCTGTATAACACGCTGCCGAAGTGTCGGTTGAGTCACGGAACATCGTGTTTAGTATTATTGAAGTTGTTATTATCTATTGTGATAATTAGCATATCAGTAACATATATTAATGCCTAACAATTTCCTAGTTTCACTTGAGCGATGCATGAATATTTAGATCGGGTCATTTACAGTTTTTGGCTATCGATCAAATGATAAAAGTGGGGAAAGAAAGTCGAGCCTGACCAGGACTTTGGAAAGTACTCAACCGCAAAAAAAAAGTATTTTACTGTTTTCTTAATATTTTTTCCGTGTATATATTTTTAATTTATGTAATGCACAGCTTCGAAACAATTTTTAAACAATTAATGTAAACTATCGGAATAAAATGATCAGCCCACCACCTTGGATTTTTAATGATGATATCGTGTTGGTACCGTGTTGGGGGGGGGGGGGGGGTGAAAACATCCAACATGATATCGAGCCCTGTCTGTGACGCCTACCAATATGGCGGACGGCACCGACCAACATGACCGCCGCGCCGGCCGCGTCTACCACGATGGCGGACGGATCCTATACCTGAACCCGAAGGAAAACCATCACATTACTCTTGCGTGCCATTTAAAGTTGCCCTAATTGTTGATTAGTAAGGTACGGTAATGTTGACAGATCCAGTAATACCGAGATTATCTCGATTTCCTCGGTAAATAATTTTTTCTTTGTGAGGAGATAACGTTTTATCAGTTCACTGTTTACTAGCGCTCTTCTCTAAGCCGAAAATTAGCAGTTTTCTTTTAAGACGCGTTTTTAAATAATTAGTAAGATAAGGGGAAAGAGAGAAAATTTCAACGGCTCTCCAATCCGCACATGTGAAAACTATTTTGAAGAAAAGAATTAATATGCGTGGATGTAAGTTATTTTTCACATTGCCAATAGATTTGTTACTAAACTTAGAAGGCATCATACGTGTAGTATATGCTTCAATAACACAGAAATTTCCTAGAACCGCGCTAAGGTATAGGAACAGCAGTCGTGCTTGAAATTATGTAGCTATCTAAGACTTCATATTTTGTATCAGGAATAATACATGAGGGTGTGGTTGTGTTCGTAGCGTCTAGTAAGAAATTGTTTTCATGCAAAATATTATTACAACTGAGTGCGCACGAATTCGGTGCGTTGTCCTTAGATGTATTTTACAGACTTATTTTAGCTTAGTTTGAATGAGGCTGAGGAATAATCTGGAAGTAGAACTTAAGCAGGGCTACAGAAAAGTGTGAAGTAACAGTGAATGGACTTTATATAGCCTGTTCACTGTAAAATTAGCACTTTTGAAAGCCCTGCTTAAGATCTACTTGTATGCACGTTGTTTATTCTTCGGCTTTTTGCAAAATTCTCCTTGCCATGGGCCTCTTCAATTTATTAATGCGTCGGACAAGTGGAACTGTGGAATTATTAGAAACATTAATATTACACAAATCTTCTCGTGTATTACAATTCTATGCATTAAAAAAAAAAACAGAAAACGGAAGAAATAATTTAAGTTATCACAAGTGGTTATATAATAAGTTTTATTTAACGTTAAGATATGGAACTACTTCCCCTCCATCGTTACCAACTTTACTGGGTGTGTGTCACTCAGTACGCCCGTTAATATACATGCAGGTCGGATCAGTGTCATTTTTCTAATGTTGATTTTAATTAAAAGTGCTCACTTTACCGTGAACAGCCTTTTGTAATAAACGTTCGTCTTATAATTCTATCATGAAAACAAACCCCTTATTAGAATCGTTCTGAACATTTTCCCCCATGAACCTTCGTCATGTGGACATTGCCACGACGAAAATGCTCTCTCACTGTATGGTAGTTTTCCCCATCGTCCGTTGTTTTTCCCTCAGCTCGACACTAACAGGCCGTTGTTTTGAGTGGAAGTGAAGTGCACGTAAGGTTCTGGGCAACGCGCTTCCTGATCACTCATCCTCCTTTTCCTTTTTACAAAGTCTGTTTCTACGTTCCATCATGTATTTCCGACGGCTGACCAACTTTAATAAGTACGTACACATGCGGTAATTAAAATAAAAACAGTGTTTACGTTTCGACTTTGAAAGACGGCGACCACTGAGAACGTACACAAATAAAAGGCAGTGGACACGCATTCCTGTTGGTGGCGGTTTAAACTATATTCTGATTACTCCGCTGGTAAATGTGATGAATAAAAATAAGCAGAACAATTATTTGTCCCGAGCATGCGCCATGGTAAAGGCGCCCAGTAAAGTTGGTAACTGTGGAGGGAAAGTAGTTCCATATCTTAACGTCTAATTAAAAGTGTTAGTTAACCACTTGTGAAAACTTAAATTATTTCTTTCGCTTTCTGAATTTTTAATGCATCTAAGTGTTAAATTAATGATCAGATTTGTAAGATATTTACTTTTTCAATAATTTCACAGTTTCACTTGACCGACGCGTGAATAAAATGACCGGGCCCATAGTAGTGCTAATTTTACCAAACGCGGAAGAATACACAGTGTGCATATAAGTAGATCTTAAGTAGGGCTTTCAGAAGTGCTCAGTTTACCGTGAACAGCTATAAACGGATTAAACACAGGAATATGCTATTCACGGTAAAATGAGCACTTTTGAAAGCTCTCTCATTTGGAATAACAGTCAATAAATATATTTTATTTTTGCTATGTGCGGTGGAATATATACACTGTGTTTATTACTTACGTGACAATATTTATTTAAAAATTAGCTTTTACCCGCTGCTTCGCTCGCGTGTTTATAGGGACAAAAATAATGAAGTTTTGTGACACCAAGCCTCGTCGCGTTACATAATCGCGGTGCATCTAAATTTCGCATAAGCATGGCCGGAACGCTTAATTTCAATTGGAGTTTATGTGAGGGCACACCTGACAACTCTAGAGAATTCAGGAACTCTACAGTATATGTAGTGCTCTGTTCTGTCTCCATGACTGTGTCTACTGATAAATACTCCGTTATTTCTCCCTGTACATTTTTCAAAATGTCGGAATTAATTTTGTTAATGATATTATTTTTGGTCCAAGAATCGCTCTTTGACATAGCCATTGATCGTCATTTATAACTTTGTATACATGGGTAAACGCTAACAATCAGTTCCGTATCACACTGCACCAAATTACAAAAATCTCCTGTTAGTGACACACAACCGTTGGTATCAGTTTCCAACTGCCCATCTCCAATTTTTAATAGTTTATGCATAATGTCCCGTATCAACGTCATTGTATATGTGCACTCTCATGTTTGTTGTCAAGCTGAATTTATTGACATTTGCCCATAAGCTTGACGATTTGAGACAGGCTTTGATTTCATCTGCAGATGAAAAAGTAAACAAAAAAATACCAAATCAGCAAATTCAATCCAAAGAGAAATGTAGAGCTTTACTTATTTGTCTAGCTTAGGTCAGTGTACTGTTACATCTGTGTACTCTACATTTTCCCGAAGGAATGAGATATTTTTACGGGATAAAAAGTAGCATATGTCACTCTTCGACCCTCCAGCTATATCTGTGCAAAAAAACACGTCGATCCGTTGCTCCATTTTAACGTGAAAGAAAGACAAACATACACTCACACTTTCGCATTTATATATTAGTAACGAGTAAGGATGGTGGATGAAGGATAAAAAATGGCTGTAAGGAAAAAGTAACTAGGGATTCAAAAGTGCTCGCTTTACCGTGAACAGCCTATAAAGTAGTTTTTAATAATGGTATAACATAATTAATTTGCAATGTTACCTGAGAAGCGTTATTTAAAACTATTTGAGATATTTACTTGATTTCTAAATATATTGGCACGGCAGTAATTATAAAAACTTTTCACTCTTTCTTATTCGAATCGCAAATTTAAAAATCTGAACGTTTTTAGTTACTGTCTATCTTGAATGAGGCTCTTAACGAGACAAATCATGACCGAATTTCGGGAACGATGCCATCAGAGTAAGTAATCGAATACGGGGATCTCTTAGTTGTCAGATGAGTTATTTATGGTTTAGCACATGCACACATGGTATTTCGTCCTTGAAATGAAGTAAACAATATGCTGCGAAACTTTGGCGTACCATAATAAATTTTCATTTTTTATTTTCCTCTCAAAACCTTTAACATCTTGTTATAAAGCTGATTTGCGGTCGACCTTATGCTTGTCGCAATCGCTGTCCTGGATTCTACTGCAATTTAAGCGGGCCTGTTCAGGCGACGATGTAAATTGCAGGCGCCTTCTCGTCAACGTATTGTCCATTTCATGTAAGTCGAGAAAATTTTTACAGTTATAGTTTTGAGTCCAATGCACACTTGCATTTTCCTCCTGCCTTGTGTTCCATGTAATGGCAGGCACTGAAAATCTAACTGTAGCTAACTTCCGACCAGTAATTAATGAAGGATATTATAGCTAGGTTGGCATTCTAACTTGTTTTATTTTTGTAGTTGCAGATTTAAATTTTCTGGGGCTCTGTTTATTTCGAGGGGAAAAGGGGAAACAATTAGTTGTTGGGGAGGTTTTGGTTTTACGTATTTCGTGAGACGGCATTATTTTTATCTTCTTACGAGAGTGTGGTATTTTGAGTTGCATATTGTTTGGATGGAGCAATGGAAAATTTTCCTCGTATGGAAATAACATTTAAATTCTTTAACTTCGAAAATTATAACTTTAATGAAAAAACAAAACGCGATGCATCGCTGTTCGTATTCGTTCAGATGCGGCAATATATACACGCACACACTTTGGCCGAAGTTAATCTTACACTCGTTGAATTTACGATAAAACAAATACTATTCACTCCCTACAAAAGTGTGGAAAGTGCGACTTTTTTCAGACCATGTGCAATTCAATAATTGTATTAACAGTTTACAAGTACATTTTAAAAACACTCAAACTTACTGTTTGCAACCTCTTGAACACGTGTTTTTTTTTTATGGCCATCCTTGCCAAGTTTACTTCACTAAAATCGCGTTTGTTCGTCACTAGCATTAAATAATTTATTTTCAGAATCATTCAGAAAAATCAACACTGCGCACTTTTCCTGATACAGGCAAACTTGTACTTAGATGCGCAAATTATATTCGTGGCACTTGATTGTGGAAGGCGGTACATAAGGAAAATGGCGGAAGGGACGCGGTAAACACGTGCCGATAATATTGCGTTGCACTCAAGAAAACTGGTGGAAACGTAAACATGGCTAGCCATTGGCTGGAAACGTTTACTGTTCGTATGTGTCGACGTACTCTGTCAAAAATGCTGAACAGGTTTATAAAGTCCAGTCACTAATAGCAAAGAAAATGTAATATTGCTTTAAAAACATTATTTAAACCATAAATGTTGTAAGTTTAATTAAGATTTTAAATTACAACATTTAGTTCAGAGTACTATTTTCTTCCAAAGCCATCATAAAAGTAGCCAACTTAACAACACGGATCCCGCAGCAGTTCATCAGCTGATAGGATACTGTACGAATGAGAACATTCTCTGTTTATATAGAGTGTAGGTTGGTCACATTGCCAGATTTTACCCCACTTATATGAAATGGACAATAACAGTCTGTAGTTGACCACCCAGTTAAGCCGTCTGCTAAAATAAATTAACGAACAATGCTTTCCTATACTGCCTAATTATTATTATTATTTATTATTATTATCATCATTATTTGTGGTTCACTGTTCCGTATAACTGCATGGTGTCACCTGCGTCCGTGGCACGATGTCCGCCTGGGGACTCCCACCTATTTCTTCTTCTCTTCTCTCTTCCTTCCATTTTTGTTTATGTATTTGTGCTGTAGAACTAGCGACACGGAAAACTGTATGCTCATAGTTCGGCACCCCTCCACTAGACGTGGTACCACCAAACCTCCTGATTAAAAAAAAAATGCTAGCGTGACCAAAATAAGGCAATTGCTTCCCCACCCTCTTTTTTTTTCTTTCAACATTCTCGTTTAGTTTTTGATGACTCCTTTTTTAATACAATTCTATCATTTAACATCCCATGGTATTGAAGAAATCTGGTTTCTCTTCAACAAATGGCATATATGTAAAGGGAAATGTGCCAAAAATGACATAACATTTATATTTTTCGATATTTCTCTTAAACCACTATCTTAACATTGCAAATCTGTAACTGTTATTTAGTACAACATCCAAACAACACACTAACTGCACAAAATAATCGATACGATATATTATTTTCAGAAAATAAAACAAATTTAAAACTGGTCTATTATGTCATTTTATCCTTACTGTGTGGGTAAAATGACACATGATACTAATTAGCAGGTTATATTAAGTCCTGATTTTCAGAGTTATGAGGTCTACTTCACAGAAAATAAGATGTTCTATGTAAAGTACGCGTGTCAAGTGATACTAGACAATTGAATACACTGTATAGCCTACCTGCATTATTAGCAATTAACTTATGGTTTGCAAATGTCACACACACAATTTCTAGCTCTCGTACAAAGACCTGGGCACTCAGTATGTGCCCACATTTTGTACGCTGTACTCTGCAGCCACAATTCTCCCGGCCTTTGAACGTGAAAATATGTCATGTAGTCAACAGTCATCTTCGTCACGGCCCTCACAAGGGTCTGAATCATATGCTTCTCCACTCTCAAATTCAACTTTTCTCCGAGCCTGTCTTGCAGATAGGTGCATTTCAACCATCTTCCTCTCTTGCTGTTTTTCCTCGAGCTACTTCATCATTGGGCTGCTGTTCAGGAGACCTGATGAATTCTGAGGAGTTTTTCGCCTTTTTGAAGAGATGGATGCCGAAGGGATTGGAGAAATAGTTGACACTGGAACTGGAAGTGTGTTGTGTGCCTGGGAGGGCACTGAAGCATGCTTGCCGTCGTTTGTGTCTGGAGTTCTAACTGGGACTGGGACTGACATCATTACAATTTGCCTGAAAAATAGGCCTATCTGCTTCAGCTATACCTCTGTCAGGCCTATTTTGACTGAATTCTTGGAGCATTTGTGTCTCTGTTGCCCCTGAAGATCAATATGTTTGCTCCAGCAAACCTATGTGGATTTAATGGCCACATATCTGTTTTGCTAAAACCATTTTTGGCAATTGCTACACTTGCTGCTTTCCCATATGCATTTGCAAATAGTTCGCTAATTTGGTACTGAGTGACTGCCCAACCTGGATGTGTTTTCAACCACTTTGCAACCTCTTGATTGTAGTAAGTTTTCATCGGACCATAAAATACGACGTCCAATTGTTGTAACCTGTGGGTGCAGTGAGGTAGTAGACAAAGTAAAAGTATTCCATTTTCTTTGGCACATTTAAGAACATCTAGATGTTTGTGACTTGCGTGACCATCAACAATTAATAACACTCGGTAATTTTCACTTGGTTTCACAAACTTAATAAAGTGTTCTAACCACTTCACAAATAGTTCTCCAGTCATCCAGCCACTCTCGTGTGCAATGCCAAGAGTTCCCAATGGTGCTCCATCTATCAGTTCATTCTTCCAATTTTTCCTGGGAAAGATGAAGGCAGGGGGAACGAAGTTCCCCGTGGTATTCATGCAAACAACCATCGTAACATGCATACCCCTCTCTGCACTTGTTGTTTTCCAGTTGTCGCAAAAACCTTCTGGGGATTCTGCACAGTAAATAAGGAAGACTCATCCACATCGTAGCTTCGAGTGAGAGATATTTCTTCTAAAAGTACAATGTCCTCATAAACTTTGAAAAAGTTTGCCACCTGGGGTTTATTAAAACCCATTGCCCGAGCTGCAGATATAGGTTCTGGTTTCCTTGGTGCAATCTCTGGATAGCGCATGCGAAATCCCTTAAGCCAATCCCAGCCAGCCCTTTTTTTTTCTCATGGCTAAACCTGTGAGGTATGTTATTTTGTTCTGCTATTTGGTAAGCGAGTTGCATCACATCTATGCAGGTCACGCCAAACAAACGAGAGTCCATTTGCTGTAAGTGGCTAAACCAATTCACGTTCTATTTCCGTGACAAATGTTGACTGGAACCTACCTAAACCTTTCTCAACACCTTTAATCTGCTTGTTTTTAGCCCGTCGTCTTAAAGTTGCTTGTGGTACACGAAAGGTTTTAGCTGCTCGCAGCCAACCCAATTGTCCACTGTTGACAGTATCGATTGCCCGTTGCATGGAAACTTCATCCAACGACTACCTTGTGGTTTTTCTGATGTACTTCCCAACCATCTACACAAAAATATTTTCAAACTACTGTATTTAACTGTGTACATTTGCTTTTCAAAATCCTACTTGTAGACCTAGTAGTATTATAATACATAATACAGACAAATAATTGGCCATATAATGAAATATAAACATTGGGTACTTTGTGTAGGATAAAATGACAGTGTAATTTTAAACTTAACACTAGTATGCCATTTTACCCTAGTTTGTAGCCATTAACACGAAGCTGGTTATGCCGTGAACAACACAATATCAGTGACTGTTATAAAACCTTAAATGCATACAACCGTACAAAATCAGACACTTGTAAAGTTAAAATTGAATTACTAACCGTTTAATATGTTCTATGAATACAAATCCAGTCACAAATGTTTGAATAGTCTTCATTTACGAAAACTGTTGTTGCTCGAAATATATGGCGTGTTTACTTCCGTGACTTACAAGCTGACAGTGTCGCTATATTTCAAAATACCTAGGGCAGACAACCCTAGCGGCAATCATGAGAAACAAGCACTGTGTCATTTTATCTGAGTATGTCGTTTTAGGCACAATACCCCACGTTGTGTAATTATTTACATTAGAGTGTTTTTCACGATGTTTATCACACCCACTTTCTTTTTATAGCCTAGGTTAGCCAGTAAGCATGGGAGGCAACCATGATCTCGATCACGGACATGCGATGCACGTGTCGTTCAGTTGTAGGCTGTTCTCGGTAAAATGAACACCTTTCGAGAGCCTTGCATAATATACATTTGTACGCACGTTGTGTATTCTTCCGCCTTATGTAAAATTAACATTGTCACGGGCGTCATCGCTTTATGCATGCGTCGGTCAAGTGAAACTGTGAAATTATTTAAAAAGTTAGTATTTTACAAATATGCTCATTTTTACACTTCGATGCATCAAAAAACACAGAAAGCGAAATAAACAATTTAAGTTTTCACAAATAGTTACCTAACACTTTTTATTCGACGTTAAGATATGGAACTACTTTCCCTCCATAGTTACAACTTTACTGGGCGCATGTCACTCAGTGCGCCCATTAAAATATGTGCAAGTAGAAGCAGTGACTTTTTCCTAAGATTGGTTTCAAATTTGCTCACTTTATCGTGGACAGCCTGTACTTGTGTACATACTAACGTTTGCCCTGACTGTCAAGCACCAAGTAAAGGTGGTAACAACGAATGAGAAAATAGTTCCACGACTTAACGTTAAAATAAGTGTTGAGTAAACATTAATGAATTATGAAATTATTTATTTTTATTTCTCTTTTTTAATGCATTTAAAGGTAAGAATGGGATAGTTTGTAAACTATTTGTTTTTCAAATAATTTCACATTTTCAACTTGACCGGCGCACGAATAAAGTGATCAGGCTGATGGCAATGTTAATTGTACATTTGGTAGAAAAATACACAGTGTGCATACAAGTATAGATCTTAAGCAGGACATTCATAAATGCTCAGTTTACCGTGAGCAGCCTTTGATATGTTTCCTGAATACCCAGGGGTGGTGAGCTTGCTCCGAGATGCATTTAGGTCCCATCCCTAACTTGTACCCCTGACTATCCTGTAAACCTCGCTTCACGATCAATTTCGTGTACATAAGAGACACCTACATTGAACGTGTGTAGTTCATAGTGAATATACTCGTATGTTCAACCAATCATGCAAGAATTTATTTTTGCGAGTTAGTAATTTCTTAGCAAGTAGCATAATTTAGATGTATTATTTTTAAATAATACAAAGAAATTTTGTGGAGACAAAAATGTATTCAAATAAATGCAACGGATTGTATTTATCCTTCTTTTCTCCGGCAATTCTATTAGCTAAAGACCCTACGTACACGACACGAAATAAAATATCGTTATTTCGTACACGTTTACACTTCGACGATGTTCCTACACGACATGAACCATTTCGCAAGAATAACTTCCTTCTTTTTTGATATGCACACGCTCATTACCTACTTAACACCTTTTCCATCGTGAACCGACCTTAATTAAGCTTTAGGGTAGGTTAGAGAAAATTAAAGTCACCGAATACTGAAGAATACAGAAGCGAAACAGTTGCTTGTACCGCGCAAACTCCAGCTGCACACGGCGACAAAATGGCGTTATCAGCCAGAAGTATATCGGAACACTGTTCCCCAACTTAAGAGCGCGATCGACCCGAGCGTTTTTTTTGTGGAATAGTTTGCGCGAATACGCGTATCTCGGAAAATAAATGTTCTGCATATAGGATGTTTTGCCAGAAAAAATAAAAAACCGTTATCTATGCCCCTATTTTTATACTTTTGTCATACTAAGTGTATTCTTGGAGAAAAAAAATCGTAAAAACTGTAAAATATAGTATTTTTAAAGCTTACCTGTTCGGTTTCCTTAAGCGGTAAGAGAAAAGTACAGATATACGTGCATAGTTTAATCAGTGGGCTTTCATGGCGTGTAATAAAACCCCCACTGTTACAGATCTAATTAGCACAGTACTGCGTCACGACGGAAACACTGCACGCCTTCCGCGGAGGAGCGATGAGGCACTAGGCGTGCGTGTTAGTGTCACCCGTATCGCTCCCTCGCTTCTTGACCTTGGACGCGGGGGTCCATCCCACTCTTAACTTGCCAGTCGGCAGCCTCAGCCAATGGGGAATGTTTCGCAGCACGCAGCAGTCTCCATTCAGACCCAAAAAGGCCTTTCCTGGTGCAGCTACTCAGCGAATGAGCACGTTCACAAATAAATAACTGCCACGCCGTCTCGCTTTTGTATAGTACTTGTTTATCTTTCTATTATGGCGTGGTTTTTAGTCTATTCGCGATTGTCATACTTTTTTAATTAAACATTTGAAAAATCAACCCATATATTGTGTGTTTGGTTGCTTCCTTACCAAGGCTGTTTCTGAATTCTCAGTGTATACTTGTCAAGTATATACATTTGCGTACTAGTGATGTGCACTAGTCGTGTACTTGTTGATACCATTCGGACAATCAATCGTCTCGTCATGTTAGACTGGTCGCGCATACTGGCGGAAATATCAGACATTATGTGACAACAGAAAATTTGATGCATGGTGTTATGAATACATGTGACATCTTCAATGGTTTTTGATAAATAAAACAAATAACCACTAGAGGCCAGCGTGGAAACATGGTTTTAAATAAACCAATATTAAGGGGAATAGTGTGCGCGTATCATTTACATGTCACCAATGATGAAGTTATGTTTCATTTGTTTGTTTGTAACTGTGTATCACAAAATCACTCCAGCCCCACACTGCCATGCATGTGAAGCTGGATTATGGAACATTTGTCATGTTTGTACTGCAGGTGTGTTATTGACACACACATTATTACTTTTCTCCATTCAAGCGACATATTTAGGCTTTGCTCTCATGTTATAGAACAAATCCTGTAGCTAGTATATCTAGCATATAAGCAGTCCGTTGCTAATGAAATGAACACCTTGGCAGTAACACTTTTAAGTGATAAACATTTCAATTATGGGCTCCTAGAAATAAATGTATTATTGTTTCATGTACACAACAAAGAAAACTTCGAGTCCCACATTAATATTCATACCTAAAACTTGAATGCTATTACTTCACCAGCGTACTGCTACAGGTATCGGGTTTACTATATTGTTTTGTTTTATTTCTCCATAATAATGATAGTGCAATGTTTATATTGTGCAAACATACTTTTAGGTGCCAATTAAGAAATCCACAAATTAATATATGTACTAGTGGAATGTTTTGTGGAATGTTTTGTAATGGCTTGTTTATATTCTAACATCTCACCCAAGAAATATAATTATAGTGTACTGCTATCCTGTTAGCATGACTGTATTACTTATATGACTGTCAAGTTGCCAGTTTGGTATCACACAAATGAGCCCTAATGAAAGTGTGTTGCTAAGTTGTCAAAGAGGTACCAGGATCTCGTCCTTCAGGAACTAATACTTTTAGCTCTCAAAACGTCACACAAAACACTTCGGCAGTTTTCTGGATGCCCACTTATATATATATATATATATATATATATATATATATATATATATATATATATATATATATTACAGTGCTTGTTTCAGGTTAATGTCAAATAAAATTCTGTGTATCATTGCATGTGCACCAAACTCTCTAATTGTTCATATTCAGAATGTTTACTGCCACAATGGGAAAAGAGAGATTATAAACACATTTTTTTCAGAGTTTTGCTTTAATCTACAATGCCATGTCTCAAGCATTTTACTACGTGTCATCACGATGCCATGCTGTTTAATGGTTTGAAAACCATGAATATGTTACTGTACACATAACATTTCTCTAATTTAACAATGTTCTGCAGTTCACATACAAAATGGTAAAACACTTTACGTAATATAGCTAATCTGTGGCAAAATGCAATTGTGGATTACAATAATAATGATCTAATTTTGTTCCCAACTTAGGCAGGGTCAATGGATGCGATAAGGAGAGGGGGGGATAGTGCCAAGTGGACCACCCTGCCCTACGGGAGGGCCAAACTTGTCATTGTCAGCCAGTCTTAAGGAATGGAAGGGCAAAGACAATGGGAGCACCCTGCGAAAACCCACCAAAAGCATTGCCATGTTTTGCGGATTTGCATGATGAAAAAATATGAAGCAATGAGTTACACCTATTTCACTGTGCATTTGTATGTATGTGAAAGTATTGCAGGGTGTCCACTGAATTTCCATTTTGGAATTCCCTTACTTTTCCTAATTTATCAGGCAATATCTTACCATTTTCCCTGAAATATATTTTCTGGAATACTGAAACACGTTATGTACTGTATTTTTTCATCGTTGACAGAACAAAATGCCATCAGTGAAGTTACATTAAATTACACTGCAACAGACCAAGCAAGCAGGACTTACATTTGATTCAGCTCATCGATATTTCTTCCAATACACGCTATCGACATCACATGAGTGCCCGTTACAATAAATAACACAAATACATGACTGCGTGTATATATATTATATATATATAATATATAATGTATGTAAACTGATGCTATGTGATGGCTCGGTTTGGGGGTGCAAGATGTTTTGAGAAGCGGTAAGGTTAAGGTTGGGAAGTATTGTAGAAGTATTTGTTTCCTGACTAAGGAGCCTGACACCACACGTGGCAGTGCCGAGGTTGTTAGAGAGCTGGAGACTCTTGACGTTCTCAGGAACAGCGGGCCGATCACCCATCACATTTATTATCTGCAGTGTTTACTAAACGGTGGGCCTATTAAAGGCTGACCCACACATCTGGTACTGAACTGCTGATTTATTGCATGATTGAAAGAATTACTCTCATAACACACTGTTCAAAGGTAAGGTGATTTCGGCGAGCTTTGTAGGGTCCCATTCCCTGATGTGCCCGAATGTTTGGTGAAGGGAAAACACATGGCAAATAGGGTGTATGCATTACTGGCTGATCATACGCCGGAAAATTGTAATCTTCATTGTTTATGCTCATAATTACACTATCGTGTATTCATAAAACTAACACGTTTTGCAGAGTAGCAACTATTTAAATTTTCCTTGATCCAAGTGACAATTCCCCGATACATCCCTAACTTTTCCCTGTTTTCTCTGAGGGTGGACATTTTGTATAGTTACAATCATAGCGTATATCAATGCTCTATTGAACTAAATTCAACACGAAATATACACAGTTTATTTGAACACTGCACTCACGAATGCTGGTAATTACGAATTACTTTTTTATTCTACATACGGTTACCACAATTTTATTCTAACTTTTAGTGCAAATGTACCATCTGTTATGTGAAATATGGAACCACCTAGGGCCAAGAGAGACTGCAAGGGATCACCTAAGAGTGAAAATAAACAATCTGGCAGCATTAAGATTGTAAACAAATTATAGCAGTTATCATAGGATTTTTTACATTTATTTATCGTATGTAAAGGGGCATCACAGACACTGGCATCCTTTACTCTTCCCCCGATACCTAACGTATCATATGTTTGATACCAAAATAAAGATAAATACAATTCAATGAGGTTAGTGCCTACTAAATTGGAAATACAGAAAGCAATTTTAATATTATTTGTATGCAAACACGCCGGAAATATGATGCAAAAATCTACAAAACTCTCAGAATGTTATCCATATTTCTATACACATTTATTAATCTGACAATTATTTACACAACCCATTCACGACAATATAAACACTGATAACAAAAGAAAGATAAATACAACTCAGTTGAGTTTGTAATATCTTGGAAATGCTGATTGAAATTGTAATATTATTTGTATAAGCATACACCTGGGAAATATGCTGCAGACGTTTAAACAACACTCAGAATTGTATTCATAATTGAAAGCACGTTTATTAAGCCGACAATTATTTACACATACAACAGAACGACATTTTGTAAATACCACTTAATAATTTTTAAAACTTGCGAGATTTATAACCACAAAACTTACACGTTAATTTTTACCCCTGTAATACAATATGGCGACTGTCGTAAGTACGTAGTATGCCCTACAAGTATACAATTTCAAATATATACCAAGTATACTTCCTGTGTGTATTATACAGGGAATTTGAACAGTGCTAGTATACACATGATGATGTCACTTCCGGCGACAAGTACGCGTAATTTTGCAATTTTTGAGAATTCGGAAACTGCCTAAATTATGTACCACAAGCGTTTTATACTTGACTTTAAAAATAAAGCCTTTTTATGTTTTGTTAAGTTAAGATTTTTGTTTATTTATCCAAAAAATTTTATAATAACATATACTTATACTTAATATGAACAAACGTGAGAGAATAGGTGTGTTGGTAATGGCCTGTAAGAAATCATTGTTATGCAACATTTTATTGCTCAGAGTACGCTCGATTGTGGTGCGTTGTTTTCTTTTAGTGCAATTCTCTCGGCTTTGTTTGCACGAGGCGGAGAGAAATATCCTGGAAGTAGAACTTTATGATAAGTACGGGGGGTAAACGACGTAGCTTGTTTACAAGTGTCCGATATCGCTGCGTTCACGACTGTACCGTGAACAGCCTATATAGCTAGCAGTTTAAAGTGAAACCCACCTTTGAATAAAAATTCACTCCCTGTAAATTGCATAGATTTTTACCACACGCGCTGGCATTCAGACTCCCATGTTCACTCGGCAGCGAATTAAGAAAAATGGTTTCAAGGTTCGACAATGTAAAGGATGTACCATGTTGAAATTTACGGCAACTGAAGTTACAGATCAGATTACGAATTGGAACATTAGTACCATATTTAGGTTCCTAACAATTTTATATTTTTGCTTGATTCACGCCTGTATGTCATTAGGTTCCATGCATATGTATGGCGGAAGGATATAAATTATGGACGAAAGATCAAGGGCTTTCAAAAGTGCTCAATTAAAAGTGAACAGTATATTATAGCTGCTGTGTGCAAATATAACTTCTTTTTTGTCGCACAGGTAACCATTTCTCATCATAAAGATATCATAACAGTTATTTGTTACAATTGTGTCGCATCTTAAACGTAGATGTTGCTATCGGCAGCCATTTCTCTGTCGGCAGGTAAACCGGGTGTCCGCAGTAGGCGACACCCGTACAGTGAGGGTGGGAGTCGGCGAACCCGAAAACCCGGCCGTGAAGTTCCCACGAAACAGGATCATCACCAGCAAGGTACGTAGCTACTATACTGTCTTAACACAGATGGTTTTATTTATTTATTTATTCATTTATTTATTCATTCATGTTCGTGGTACACACCACACATAATAATCTAATCAATTCCGTCTAATCAAACTTGTACAAATGCAATTGGACCACGTGTGCTGCAGCAACAATGCTAAGAGCATTAAAGAAATCCAAGGTTGTTTTGAACAGAGATAAGTATATTTATGCATATTTCACTGTTACAATCAGTATTTCTTTACTTACGTGGGGGAGTCCTTAATTTATATTATGATTACTGTACTGACTAATGTCGAGCCACGATAGGTCCCGCTTTAATTCGAAGCTGGAGACTGATTAGAACCTGAGGATAGGGCAGTCCACACGTCAGTTTCCATGGCGGTTCCAACCAGCAGGCTCGGGTAATAGCATCCCAGGATTTTCTGCCTGCTGGCCTGATCACACTTCTGTGCGAGATGGGGCTTTCGGTCAGGCTGTCCAATTAACCTTGACCACGCCACCATTATAGCATTAGCTGCATGCCCAAAGTGCAGCTCACAGAAAAAAAGTCTAATGTTGTTGCAACAAAAAAAAAGTAGCTCTTTAGCCATTTCTTTGAACGTTTTGTGTAGTCAAGTTAATAATGTTGTGAAAAAGTTAATAATGTTTACAATTCACAGTCTTATATTACCATTCTGAAATGTTTTAAAGCAACGAAAATGCAGGACAATTTTTAACACAGGTGTTAACATAAAATTCAACACAAAAATAGTTTTGCCACAAAAACACCACTTTAATCTTGAAAGTACAGTTGTAATATGTGATAGCTACCACTCGGGCTAGCCAATGTGAAATATTAAGCCACCATATTAAGTGCGCCACTCTGAAACAGTGTCTGTAATAGTGCGGGTGTAAATCTTTTTGGTGTGAGTTGGGAGAAAGAATAATTATAATGATCTAATAGATTTTTGGGCCCCTTATTATTCGTGATGTGACCTTGGTCTTACCACACTGGAATCAGATGATCTCCGGCGAGTCTGTAAACCTCATGCAATAGAAAACTCATTCCAACCTTCACAGTAATTAATTTAAATCAAACATGTGTAACCTTTATAATTAATTAATTAATAAAAAAAGGAGATAAATAAACTCAGACCCAAACATGTGAATAATTCAACAAAGTGCAAAACGAAATGTGTGTGTGTGTGACAGAAATATTTTTATTCAAAAATGAAATTATACTGTATAATAATCCACATAAATGACGCACCACCATCCAAGTAAGAATAGGGATAAATCAGAATTCAAAATTAAAATAAAATAAAAGATTGAAAAATGCTGTGAAACTTTAGAGCTGCTACATAAAAAAATTAATAAATAATTTAGTTGAGATTTCAGTTCAAAATATTAATCAGCTTCCACCGGAAGTAGCCTCCTCTGTAGTTAAGTCTCCAGAAAGTTTGGTAAGCTCTTACTTAAATTTCTTGGATCACATTCACTGATAATTCATTAAATGTCAAGTCAGTTCATCACTTAACTATCTCAAATCTGATACTTCACCAAATAAAATTACTCTGGATTTATATTGAAAGTTCAAAATAAATCATTAACTCCTCATTCCATATTGCTCGGCTATACTATCTCATATGCGAAAGTTCGGGACTACTGGTTAAACATACTCATGGAACTCAGTCAAATCGGTGAAAAATCAAAATACTAACTTTAGTCAAATAAGTTCAGGTTCCTTAAAGTTCAATACTAGATAAACAGTTATTGTACTTAAGTTTTCCTTGCGTTAAATTGCCTTGGCGTCACCTGAGGTCCTCTGGCGCTATCCCGTAGCATGGCGCCGGAGTCGTAGTCTCGGCGTCCTTTTCGCCTCGTCAATTTAACACTCAAAATGTATATCTACGACTTACCCTACAGCCTCTTCTTCAGTATTGCTGGGGCGACTACCAAAAACTTAACTTCCAAGAGCATAATTTCTAAAATAAATTTCTGATGGCGTTGGAATTTCAAAAGTAAAATTCCAACGAAAATTTAGACACCTTACATGTTCAATGTCTTTCCCAGAAACCCCTTCTTCCGGCTTCCGACCAACTAACATCCAATCACAGCTCGTTTCCGGCTTTACCTTCACTAAATATAATTAAGGCCTAAAATATTATGTCTTTAAATCCCAAAACAAATAAATGATTTAGCCTTAAAAATTATGAAACAATTACTGAAAAAGAAATTAAACATATTAATACAATAATAAAAATAGTGACATAACTATATGTAGAATTCAGAACAACGTGTGAAAATTATCAGAGTAGTGGATTGGCGATTCACATATATCGAAAAATTAAGGAAATGAAATGTTAATACAAAATATAATAAACATGCGAAAATAATTAAATTAACTTTCAAATAATATGTGAAATCAATCAAATGTTACTGTCCAAAACATATGTGTAGCTCAAATGGATATAATAAATATAACCTCGTGGTTCCATTCCAGTCGATCTGCGACTTGGTTTGGGGGGAGGGGGGTGCAAAACATGTGTTTTGTCCTTCCACTTTTTGTGTACACAAGTTTCGAAAAATTAACTCTGTAACATTCCTTCGATTCTACGCCTTCATTACATCATAAAACACCAAGTAGCCATGCAAGTTTTTATTTTAGCATGTTGGCCCTCACAACAATGTGCGCTGCCGATAGAATAGTCCAGACGTCTAATGCGAGGAAGGGAGCGAGATGACGGTTTACTCGACACGTCACGATCAGTGCTGTGACTATTCCCCTCCCCTTTTGCACGCTGTCACATTGGCGTCTGCGCATATCGCGTGCTTCGTAACTCCTCTCCTGTGTAGAAATACTACTCTTTCAGCAGGTGTGAACAGTAACTCGTTTATCTGTGTCCGCCCGGCCTTCACTCCTCATCAGTTTGTAGTCTATGCAGACGTACAGTGCAGTGTAAGTATACAATGATTATTATATAGTACAGAACGAGAGTGCGATCACTTTTATTTTATTACTGTCCAGTTTCTAACCTCCGCCGTTTTAATACTTATCTGTGGGCTACTATGAAGCAGAAACGTCTAACGCATGTGATGCTACTTCATCTCGACAGAGAGAGAACTAATGTACTAAATCTTAATGATATGAGATAATTTATTTCCCTCAAGGACGAAAGAAGGGCCTTATTTGGGAAGGTAGTGGAGTAATTATTCAGTGAATTTATTGAACACTTGTCATATGTCTTTTGGTTGAAGCCATGTGATGTTTTAAGTGAACATGTCACTGTTCTATGTAATAATGCTTCAAACAGATATATATATATATAATATAGATAGTCGTTCAAAAAAAATGTATTAGTTTATTGGGTTTGACACCCCCCCCCCCTCCGACCCAACCCCTACAATCAAAAGTTTGCTCTGGTGCGCCTGGTTCTACGTGACTCGCCGGTGCGGCATGCCAGCCAGCACGTAACGTACGCCACAGCAGTAATAATCGAATGTACGGAGGAGCAGGTCGTGCTATGTGTGTATCGTGTACCCGCGCCCAAGCAGCACATCAACTTTTGAACCAACCATTTGACATGCAATAACTTGGTAATCTGGAACCGTTTTTCGTTTAGCCGCTCGGGACACCTTACCTCCATTTCCCCAGTGCTTGCATCACCTGGGGAAGCTTTAATGTACACGTAAGTTTTAATGGCCACATGCCTCGCTTCTGTATAGCCTAACCGGCAAGCCTAAGCCGGGTAAGTTTTCGTAAGTGACCTTCCGAAGGGTTATGTAAACGTAATCTTAATATATACTACGTTAAAGGAATATCCGTGTTTTATTGAGGTTGGTCTTCAGAATTTTCAGACTGCGGGCCCTCTCCTTCCCACCAAGTGTAATCATTGCTCGTCAAGCGTAAATTGTGTTTACTTTCAAGTGTTTTGATTCGTCGTATTGTTTTTCACGTGCATTTGGAGTGTGTGGCTAGCCCAAATAGGCCACTGTGCAGTACACAAACTTAAATCATCATCATCATCATCATCATCAAAGGAGCATCAGCATGTGGGAGGATTTCACCATGGCCGGCAGCCGAACGACCTCAAGACAACCAGAGTCTGCTCTACCAGAATATGGCATCACAGTGATGCTTGGCACCATGGTAATATTATCCAAAAATTCCTAAGTTTTTTCTTTATACCTTATTTCACCACAACTAAAATAGATCCTCTACCCACTGCCACAACACCAGTTCAAATGTCGTCCAACTTAGTGGCAGATGTATGACTTTGTTAATTAATTGTATCGGTGTAGACCAAAACAGCCTCCGCAGGAGTGAGTAAGCATTTGGGGAGTCTTACAGCCCCCACTAGCCTAGGCAATTGGATTGCAAGTCGGAAAACAGCACACTATCCCAGGCCATATATCATTGATTTATTTTGGGTGCCACTATCATACAACTTGTGAGCAGCACAGATTAATGGCAGATTCATGGAGGAAGCCACATAAGGGTGGTCGACTACACAACCAAACTTTATTCCTGCTCACAAAATCTGAGCACTGGCGTCCATTCTGGTAATAATTTCCTGAACCAACTTTTCTGCTTGCGTAATCCTAATTTCTCAAGAATACAAATTCTCATAGCCGTCAATTGGCGAGCTGGAAAAGCACAGTGCCTAGCCCATTTCAATTGTGTCTGTCTGTATGTATAAGTGGCATGTTGGGCCAAGCCTTGCTAAGAAATAACATGTGCTTCAGTTCTTCAAAGCTGTTCTGCTGTGTAGTGGTCCACTTAAAACGTACATTCGAAGACATTAGTTCTGTGAGTGGTGCAAGGATGATGGCAAATTCTGGAATATATTCTCTCGGCCAGTTCACCAAGCCGAAAAATTTTCTAATTTGCCTGCGAGTGGTGGGGATGGAGTGGTCTTCTATGAGGCTCAACTTTTCTTCCGTCGGATGGCTGCCATGTTCAATCACGACGCGTCCCAGGAACTTAATATTCGCCTTCCCTATGTGGCGTTTGCAGTTTGCATAGGTTAACCCTTTTATTGCGAGGCGTTCCAACACAAGCGATAAATGAGGAATATGGTCTTCCCACGACTCGGACCAGATGATCATATCGTCAAGGTAGGCAAGGGCGAATTCACCAATTAGCCTGTAAAGCACTCTTGCCATTTGACTGCAAGGTTGATGGAGCACATTTTATGTGGACTGGCATTGCGCAGAACTGGAAACGTCTGCCGTCATGTACTATGAAAGCAGTGTTGTGTCGATTTTCTGGGTGAACCGACACCTGCCAATATCTACTGTGGAGATCAATGGTTGTCATAACTTCAGCAAGCCTTAACATATTTAGTGCCTCCTTCACGTGATTGTAGGGTGGTGGTGCACTTTTTTGTAACCAAATTCAATCGGTGGAAATCGATGCAAAAATTCCATCCTTTCTTGGTGCCAAGGTGATGGCCGAGTTGAATTCGATTTCTGTCGGTTCGATGATGCCTTCCTGTAACATTTCTGATATCTGCTCTTTGATGATGCAGCACTGATGTGGGCAATACTGGTGTGAGCTGTCATATACTGGTGTCTGTGGTGAGTGGAATCATGTACTTGGCCACAGTAGTGCGTTGTAGCAGGTCGGCTGCTGTAAAAAGATCTTTGCGCTCATTTAGGAGGTACTGCATGGGGTCTCGGAATTCCGGCGACACAGAATGCTCCAGTTCATCCAGCTTCACTTCCGGCGCAGCCTCAGCTGGTCTGGGGTTAAGGATGTACACTGTTCGATGCTCTTTCTGACTGAAGTGAATACATCGCGCTGCTGGTTCGACCACAGTGTTCTTTTCTGTTCTGTGAGCCACGGCACTCCCAATATGTCATCTTTCTTGATGTCGTCTGACACACACACAGCAGTACAGTCTCAATGTCCCATATGCACACAGTTATTTTGACTTCACCTGCTATCTCGCCGGTGTGTTGATGGGCACTGACATTGTTCGGACAGATTTAATTAAAGTCGTGGGATGCTGTGGTGTCGATGAGAGCTCTGCATGAATGGTTGTTGATGCGAATGGAGATGCGAATGAAGCTGTTAGATCGGCCGATGATCTGTGATAAGAGAATGTGTTGGAATGTCAGATCAGCCATTGTTGACCTGGGGCAGGCGACGTCAGGCCACTCTACCCCGATTGATCCTTTCCCGATGGTGTTTTGTTTCTATTTTCAGTGGCTGTTGAACTTTCCCTTGTGGAACACTCGTTATTCCAGTGTTTCCCACCACACCAGCGACATGGGTGTAAGGGTTCTCTGCTGCTGGATGTCAGGCATGAAGTAATAAAGTTGACAGCTGGTTGTTCAGATGATATTTTGGTTTTACCATTACTTGTTAACATTTTAATAGTGGTCCCTTTTTGCACTTTTTCACTCGCTGTATTGTCCTGACTTTTGAGCTGCCCACTTTCCCGTCACGGATGCACTGTGTCATGATCACGGAGTGGCTAGGCTTGGAATATTGGTGTCAAGCAACATACCCGTTTGAATGAAGTCTCGTTCATTGGCATGGATGATAGGTGCTTATGCAGCACTGTGTTCTGCTTGTGCAGTACTTGCAACCACCTCGAAAATGTCTTTCAATGATAACTCTGGATGATATATCCTGATGAGGCTGATTTTATATGTCACAAAATTATACAAAGACATTTTTTCTTGTTCTTCCAAAATCACACGACTGTGTGCATAGCTATGTAAATGTGCCAGCAAAACGGCATGTGAATGCACTGTAGTACTCCGCCCAGGTAATGCAGTAGTGGGCTGATAATCTCCACCACAACCAGGCGTCACCACCTAGGCATTCACCTATGCTGCTGGGCCAATCATGATGACCGAGTCGATTTTCACAATCATTTAGGAATGCGATTGGATCCTCACTTGCCATACCTGAAACTGTCGGAGTGACTGAAATCGCACTGGTGTTGTTGAGGAGATGTTAGTAGTCCTGCGTGTGTCTAGAATATGCGGCTTGATGGCCATAATTGTCTCATTGCCTGCCGGAACCCTTGATGCTTGAAGTAATGGTGTGGAGTGGGCAGGCGGTGTGGCGAATGCTGTTCTCCCAGTGCATGCGGCTACAGGTGGGTGTGTGGCAATAACAGCTACAGTGCGCCCTGCGTTTGCCGATGCTGAACAAAAGCATCTTTGGATGTGGTAAAAATAATTAATCAAAATTATGCCGGAGGGGCTGTGTGTGTGTTCCAGAGAGAGGCATGCTCGGAGGTGCACTATAAGAGTTGATAAAATGGTCCAGAATAATTACAAGTCTACTGTAGCTAAGTAACCATTACAAAAGACGCTTGTGATTCAAAGACTGAGGAGGATGGCGTGGTGTCGGCGATGCCAAGTGTCCTGCAACCACCAGAACAAAAATGTCCGATAAAAATTAGAATTATTGATGAGAAACATAGATTTCTGTTACATACACTCCAACGTGATTGCCATGCATGGTGATTTGTTCACACATCAACAAGGTTAATAAAAATTACATACTTATTAATTTTTATTAGTTTTGGAAATCAGTTATGAACTAGCTAAAACAAGATACCGAAGGACAGAGGCAGATAGATAAAAAGTATGCACGTTGCGATGTGGCCAGTCACTGGAGGGAATGATAGCCGAAGTGGGGAAAGCTGCAGGGAGCGACGAACGACGGATTATCTGAGCATGCGCAGTGGCGCACTATGGCGCACCTGTCATAGTTACTGGTACTGAGAGAATTACTGACCGATATCACAAGAGGCTAGTTATTTTACGTCGTGGTCAACTATGCACCTAGTTCTTTTTCAAGACCAGTTCAAAATGAACTGGTAGTTCGTGAACTATCCATCACTAATGGACAATACATTATTCAAAATTGTTGTAATTTTACAGTGCAGTGCTACTTTGATTGGTAATAGTATAGTTAACTCGTACTAAGGAAGTCCAGCAAGGGTAACAACAATAAAATAAAACAAAGAATTTAATATTTGCATATTTACTTTGTAATAAACTTAACGGGTTTACAATGGTAAGTAAATATGCCAACTTTTTGTTTTTACATCCTAGTAACGTGTAAAATATACAAGTAAATTATTTTCAGAAATTTTCGTCGTACACGAGATATTTTTCAGTGATAAGTACTGGCGTTACTGAAGGGGAAGACCCATTGTATACGTATTTCACTTCTTTTTTATACCCTTTGGATTTTCAATGCAAGACCTTACAGGTCTGTAATTAGTACAGTAGATCATTCTGATCTCATTTTAACACCCCCAACAATTTCCAGTTGTATTTCTTTCATTGCTACATTTTGGACGTGAAGATATCAGTAAAACAATTTAGGCTAAAATGTTCCTACTGTAATTTGAACTGCGTTGACGTGTAACAATCACACAAGGAAACACCAGATTTATCTTACCACAGTGTGTATCTTACCAAAAATATTTGTAGCTCATGAACACGTACAACAGCTAATCTCCATAGGCTACCAACAACATAAAAGAGGTGCCAGGAAGACACAAATCAAAAACTACCACTAAGAATACTCGCAGAGGCTTGATGAAAATAGATGTGGTTTAATTGAAAAATAAATATATTGGTTGAAAGATACTGAATTAAATGAAAATCTGAGCAAAAACTACGTATTATGTAGCAGCTCTTTTTTTCTCCAAAATTTACTCTGCTTTGTGTGGCCGTAGCAGCATTTATCTTATTTGCAATCCAAAACATAACCACGCCTCTTCAATTTCATTAAATTATATTTCAAAAGATGTAAATTAAATTGATAAATAATTTCCTCACACCAACTCAGTTGGAAGAATATTAGACCTCAGTTCAGGGCTCCATAGACATATAGATTGTAGCATTGGAGCTAAATATATATAATTAGTATATTCGGAAGTATTTCAATTGTCTATCTTTCAGTTAAGGATAGTAATTCGTGTAATATTTGAAAGGTCTTGGCAATGGTAACTTGTTTGTATTTCATATACTTTCGTTTTTCCAAATTTATTTTTCTTTCCTCATTTCATCAGTAGTAACAGACGTCATAGGACGATAGCGCATCTTTTCCTTTCCACAAGGTAAGTGAACTAAAAATATCGCCACCGCAAAGGCACAACATGGTGAAACGAGGAAAATAACAAAGGTCACCTTTAGCTGACGTGACCGACTGCTGGAAAACAATATGTTTTCAATGAGGAAACTTTCTACCAATATATAAGGAAGTGCGACCGTTCTCGGGTATCACAACAGTTCATCACAGAACGATCGTTTGTCCACTGTCGGTCGGACAGACTGCGAGTGATCACGTGACTCGCACCGACCAGCGTCCGGGACTTTAACCTTCTTTTGCATTTCTGACATTTCAATTCAAATATCTATTCAATTTATTTTCCATTGGTGCGAGAAGTCAATAGGGCTCCGGGAGAGAAAAGTAACGGTTCTCTCTCGTCTTCATAACTTTCGAAGTGAGAAGTTTTGTTTTTGAAGACTGCCATTCTGTCGTATTTTTTTTGTTTGTTCATCAGCTGCGAGTGTTAATAGTTTTGATTTGTTTTGCTGAGGCGACAATAAATCTCCAATAAACATTTAACTTCTTTTATTTATTGAGAATCCTGGTATCAACAAACTTACATTATTACGTAGTCAAATTCTCTCACTCACGCTGTACTAGTTCGTTGGTGTTTACTGAGAACTAAAACGAGAAAACAGGATAAGGACAGCAATCTGTTACAAGGTGTAAGCAACTTACAAAAACGATTATCCAAGATGGCATAAAATAAGCCAAATTAGTTCCTAAAAAAGAATTAATTATTTTAAGGTCGTAGTTTGTGCCGAAAATTCAGCATACTTAGCTTAAAATATGTCTTGATCGCTAACCATTCTTGATATCTTCTGTAGTTTGTTTCGCTGGTTTTGGGCCTTAGTTTTCCATCACCAGGCTATCGAGTCTTAGGTATGTCACTAAGTCCTTACCGCCGTACCACACGCAATCACGGTAGCACAAACTTGACTTTAAATATAATCTGCGTAGGTAGCGCTATCTGTCTTAATTATTCCTCTTCAGGTGCAGCACATCTTCGCCCTATTGACAGTGTGCATTTCTGTACAGGATTTGGAAATTTAACCAGCAAAATAAAGTATCTCTCAGGGTGACGACCCAATAAGTCATCACCTGCCTGATGGAAAAACCAAGATGGCTATAAGTTTTGAAAAATGCATACTTAAACTATGCCTTTAAACATTGCGCCAATCACGAGATGGCTACATCATATTTTACACATACGTCTTGCATTACCATGGCAACCAAATCAACAAATTCCTCTGCAAAGCAGTAGCGGATTTAAGCATTCATCTTAGGGATGGGAAGGGAGGGGGGGGGCGGTTGTCTTGTGATGCACTAAACTTTGGAGGTAATCATCCTAATTACATTTCATCCAGTCGTAGATAAATTGCATTTCTCCGGTTACTTCTGTGGTTATCGGCAAATACTCATTTATTATATAAGGAAAAAAGTTTCTGAAATAAAGAAAACTTTAAGATGGAGTGTAACTGCCAACATTTTTAACGATTTTTTCTCATTCCATGTAGTCATTAAAATGTTGTTGTTAATAACTTCAATTGCAGTTCCAATCACAAATCACAGCACAATACAATTCAAAGAAAAGAGGGATCAAAACATAGAAACTGAATATACTCTGCTGTGATTTTATTATGAACACTCATAAAATTTCTCAATGCACAGTATTCTAATCAACTGTATTGTAGAAACTATAAACACAAATATAAGGAAGAAAAATAAGTTTTATTTTAACTTACTTTGCTAACATTTGATCTCATTAATAATGTTGACCATTCTGATTACAAATACCTTATATACAGAAATGGTTGAATGCTATGTGCATTAGCATTTGCAATATAAATATTGAGCACAAATACTATCACTTACAATTTATACAGATAAACTACAAAAAAAAAACTTATAAATAGGGATGACCTTAAGACACATACAAACATTTCATACATCTTACTTTGTACAGTTATGTACTAACACAGCACATTCCAAGGACTTTAAAAATATTATATTCGAACATCTTATGTTGTCACACGAGTTTTGTCTGGTGTTCATGTTATGCTGACAGCACACAAAAGTTATTTTGAAGTAATTCTGTAGCTGGATATACATTCTTTGCCCTATTAGTAACAATTATCACATTAAAAAAAATTGGGTTTCATTATGCTATAGGAAGTAACATATTTTTTGTAAACTAAAAATATGTCTCTAACAATAGAGATGGGGAGGGAATACATTAAGCGACAATTATTGAAATGCAGTATGGATATGCTTTTATTGTGAACAGAAATAAGGATAATGAAGCTTAAAATACCCGTGACTTTCTCTTACTAAATAGTAAAATGAAGAAATTAACATAGTTATCAAATAAATGGTCAGTATTAAGACATCTCTAAAAATAAGTGTATTTTAGCAGAAAATTTATTTTCCTGCACAGTCACCTCTATTATTTCATTTTACTTATACATATCATGAGACCAAACAATATCGAATTTTGCAATGTGTAAACAACACAAAAACTTGAAATTTTTGTGCCTTCTGTTAATATCAATAACATACTTTTATTTAAATTGGTAACATTTAGAACCCAGAGAAGCGGGCAGATCATCCATCCTTATTTGCTATCGTTTCACAATGTAACTTTCTAAATTTTTCTTTCTCACATAAAAGGAGATGTTTTTTGCTCAAGGTGTTTTGAGTGAACTGAATTTTGAGTTATTATCTAAACCAAATAAAGTAAACACTTAAATTAATCCACAGTGAATTTTCACCAATGTGAATGTGACAGAGATATGCGTTAGTAATTTATGATTATGTCTGTAACACAGGATATGGTAAACAGCAAAATGTTCTAAGAACTTGAAGTTTACTTCTTACATGCTAAGTCAGCAATAAATCAATGAATACAACAAAGGAAGGTAGTCTCAGCTGTAAGTAGTTAATATCAATTTCAATATAATTGAAATATTTAAATCTGGGATATGTAGGGTGGTGCTATCTGCTGTGTTAAAAAAATTTAGAGTGACTTTTTCATGCATGCATTCACACACACACAGAATCATGCCCACACATATTTCTAGGAGTTTCTGTACCTTAATGTTGATATTTTAACAAAGCATTTCTATTCAGAACTTCCAGACATTTATGTTGACGCCAAATAATGAATATAGAACTAAATATGTGATTGTATGTATAAGTTTGTGTATTAAACATGTTTATATGTATCACACTTTGTGTGCGCGTGTGTGTGTGCATGCATGTGTGTGTGTGTGCACGCATGTGTGATGTTTTAATTTTGTACATTTTCCTTATTAAATGCACTAATGAAACTCATCCTTACAGGTTCTTAAGGGGGGCGGATGCCCCTCCTCTTAAAACCGCCACTGATGCAAAGCGGCCCACACAAAGTAACTGTGCGACTGAAAACAGAAACACAAACATAATTAGGCCTACATGTAAATACAACATCTGATGTTAAAACCACTTGCAATTAATAATATGAATTAGAGTTGGAGTAAATAAAATATATCTGCCACAAATAAATAATGAATAAAATAAATAAATATACGTTAGCATGCGTATTGCAAAAATAAACTGAGATAACTGTGACAGGAATAAATAGTGATTATTTGAGGTGTTACAGTGTTAAAGGTTTTCAGGAAATATATTTACAGTGACTACTGTCATGAAACTGGAAATACAAATTGCAGTAAAATAATAAAAAAAATATTGCCAAAAACATTTGGCAGTAAACACTATTTTAGCAATTCCTGTCACAAACATGCCTTTGTTTGAAATGGTTTTCCTTTAAAGATAACTACTATGAGACCTTGGTTTATAGGCCTAATAAATAAGTACATAATATAAGTAATGCAAATTGGCTTCACCATATGCAAAATCAAAAAACGTGATTGTAGAAATATGTTGTGATTTAAGTAAAAAATTCAAGTGTATGTAATTTTTTTTAGAACTAATAAAAAACTAAATACAATGGATAACGGATTTATAGTAACTATACAACACATCCCAAGTGATTATTATATTTGTTGTGTGTTACAGTATACTCTGTGGAACTTCGTGCCCAAGAATCTCTTTGAACAATTTCGGAGAATTGCCAACTTCTATTTCCTCTGCATGACCATCATTACAGTGAGTTTCCTTTTTTTGTTTTAGTTGTATTTCATACTACTACTCATTCAGGGATTTGATAACAGGGATTTTAAGTTGGTTTTTTTTAATTACTCAATTTGCGATACTAATAGCAATGTAGTCTTGCAGCCATCAGCTATACACTGTCATTCACCAAGACAATGTGACAAACAAGAATTTTCTCTTTACGAAGCATCAGTGGCAGCTCTTCTGGCATATTGTGCATTCTTGTACATCAGGTTAATTACAAAACTCTGGACAGCTATCATGATAATTTCCCACTTTAATCTGAAGTGAGGAACTGTATGAAGAGTTAGATGTAATGTGTGCTGGATGCGCAGTTTATAGTGTCGGCAAGGTTAGTCCACTCGGTGTAGGTAACTGACACGTTGCTGTAGATTCCAGAGTTCTAGCCTAGTCACTTGTAAAATCAAGATTTTCTAATGTATTTTCTAGACTTAGATGACAACATGGCCTTTTCAGCCTCCTTTAAAAATTTGTGTTTGCAAGTCATTGTGGTTTCACACGGGCATAAATTTTGCCAATCAGAAAGAGCAGATGACACTAAAGGTCAAGAGTGCTTGAAGCCACTAATACACTACCCATGTTATCTACAATAAAGTATTAGACAATTTAATTTTGTTCAGAAATTGTGCGAGGGGGGTGGGGGGGAGGAGTCAAAGTTGCCTGAAATGGCTCCCATCAAAGATTGTTTTGAGGTTTATAAATTGAGGGATAGATGCATCATAAAAACCAAGAGAACTAAAATATTATTGTGAACTCTCAACATCCTCACGGAATAAATTGTAGATATTTTGGTACAGTGCTACTTGCTGCCATTGAAATACAGTCAGCACCTTCTGTGTGGGTGGTGTGATCTGTGAATGTGTGAATCCACCTTTATCCTGGGAGTCCTCTGACTTGAGTGTCTAGCAGCCATAAACTTAGTTGGGACTTTGACTGTCCTTTCGTTAAAAATTCTATGTATCACTATATTAGTTACGAAAAATTTGTCGTATTATTTCTCTCTCTTGGTTTCTAGTTCAAGTTAATTCTGGCCACAGAATATCAAAAGGGTGTCAAAGTGCATTATACTCGAGGCACACACTTCTGACAAAGGCTATCGAGTGTCATGCACATGTGAAACACCATTTCATAGCACTCCAACACAGCTAAAAATGGCTTTCTCAAAGAGCTGTGTCTCAAGATGTACACCTCGGATACATACAAAACTACTCAAGGGCCCTGCATTGAACCTTTCTGCAGACTTCCCAACAGAAGTTGTAATAACTGCTGAAAGTCCCATTGGTATGTGTAGCATGACGAGAACACTGCACATCAGTTGAGAGCCGTGCACTTCGTGGCGATGGCGCAATTGATGCATGTGGCAGTCTCGCCCTTATTGCACCCGTCCTCTGCTTCAGATGGGGGGAAAGCTGTAGATAGGCAGGGGCCTGGATATTGTTAGTGTTTCATCCATTTGAGATTTGCCTCATGTGTGTAATATTTTTAAAGAGATATGTATGAAGAGTGCTTAATTGGGTATTTAGCACCTATGTAACATTAATGAAATGCACTAACAGAAAAAATGGGAGAACTTCGAGAAGACCCATTAGCCAATGGGAATGTCCACCATGTTTCCCACATACTTAAATTAGGTTTGACCCTACAAGGAATAAAACCCAGATTGCATTGGTGGGAAGCCATTGTGATATGCAACCCCTTACAAAAAGGTGCTCATATTTAAAACCTTTGTTTAAATATGTAAGTATAAATATTTTAATATTAAAATTAGCTGTCTTCTGAGCACTGGAAATCGGAAATAAGTTTAAGGAGCCTTTTGCAGTACAGTAAAATAACAATTTGGCAATAACAGAAACAAACTTTGCAAGAAATATTAATGAGAGCCTTGGCAGGACATTAGTCTTAAGAAGGTGTGATGCTCCAAAAAAAATTTTTAATTATCTATGATAAGTATTCATGATGAATCAAAATATAAGTTAACAATCTGTCCCATTGCTAAATCATGCCGGATGATTCAGTTGATTTGTGGGTTTTCTTGAACTTCCTCCCCCTATCATCCAAGTGCTGCTTCATATCCACCTCATTTCACCTTCATTGGCTCTTTGAGACCTTGCTGAGAGCTGCCCAGGTCTGTCCACTCCTCCCATTGCCAAATATAGGTCCCAGTTATCAGGTAATGTGAGCTATTGTAAAACATTGCAAGGTTTTTCTACTTGCAAAGAGCTTTGTAGTACTTCCTATGTATTACTGTTGTATCTGAAATTGTGTAGCTGTGGCAGAACAACACACCACTTACAAATCAGTTAAAAGTATTTCAGAAGCGGTATAATAATGTTGTATTCAGAGTTGGTCTAAAAGACCAGAAACCTTGCATTGCTGGTCTCGCAATTTTAGATTTGACATAGACTTGTCTCAACACATCAGCATGTATTCAGTTTAATAGGTCACCCTTAAATGCATAAATTGTCTATAGTCTTGTATATAGTATATATATTGACGTTATTGTTCTTGTGTCAAAACACTAGTACATCTGTACTATTTGCAGTATTTTTATCCATTTTGCTGTTTTTTTTATTGTTAGTCTTCGTTGGTCATATTTTGTAGCCTGTGTAGGCAGTGGAGTTTGATGTGTTAAACTTTGAATGTAATTTAGTTATATAGTTACCATGAAGATTAACAAAGAAATTTTAGCATAGTTAACTCTCTCTCCTAAAACGTCAGGTCGGTTCTATGCTATCAGGAGGATTTACAGGGAAGTTAGTCAGCTTAGTACAATATACCAACTACAGCAGCGAAGCATGGCCATGTTGCATGGGAAGTAGTGTTTCCCAACTGTAAGTTTTAAACATGTTATATCTGTATAGTTCTGCCAGGCGCAACTAGCGACTGTGTCATGGTGTCAAAAGCAGTATCCCTAGTATCTTCCATCTACTGGGAGAGCATCTGGTAAAACACAGCCATTAGCAGTCTTACTGGGCTGATGAAACACTTATAGCTGTGTACAGTCACAATCAATTATTGCTTTCTTTTAAGCACATCCACACGTCACCACTGACTGACTGAAGACATGCAGTGTTTTGTCCCAGTTGTTCATAGATAGCCCGGTGAGTGCTTGGACGAGCATCACGCCGTTGGCCTTTGTGATCTTCGTGACCGCTATGAAGCAGGCCTATGAAGACTGGCTGAGGCATGGTGCAGACAAAGGTGTCAACAGCACACTCATCTCAGTCGTCCGAAATGGCATTGTGCAGGTTAGTGTACAGTACTAAGGCATTGCTAGGTATTTATATGAGATGCGCAAAAAATTGTAGCAACACCTTATGGGAGATGGGTCTGTGGAAACAGGAAATATTTGTACAAGGAACCCATTATTGTAAGAGCTCCATTACACAAAAAATACAAATTGTAATGCACAAGTGTGATTAAGGAAACTGTGATTCGAATCAGACACTTTGTATCCTTATAGCCTTAATTTGCTAGCAGCTGTGTTATTGGCCTGCAAATATCCTGCTTGTCTTGGTGCTAAATACCTCCATCTTCTACACGAGTGCCTCACCCTACCCCTCATCCGATTCTTCTTTCGGGGATGTATCAAATTGCATGTGTGCACAATTCTCATTGACACCAGTATTGAGCTTTGATAAATTCAAGTGATGTTTTTATTAGCACAGTGGTCATTTTCCAAAATGTTAGGTGCAACATATTTGTATCGGTGTGCAAGTTTTGCATACTTAAATTACATTACTGAATGTTTTTTTGTATTCATTCAGCAAAGTTAGGGTAAAAATTCGTTATTAACAGCTCCCAGTGCATTGAGTTTTGTTTGCTTGTTGCTTTAATGTGCTATGTTACAAATGGGCCAATATTTCTCTGTCTCTGTAATAGTACAATCTTTGCTGTTTATATTGTCACACACTTTGCTAATAAATAGCTTTTAGTGCCTCCATTGCAAACACTATGACAGCAGCTAGACGAGTGACAGCATTGATGTGTGTCGTAATCAGCAAGCAGCAGTACAGCAGTGCTGCAGCCCCACATTAGCAGTGCATCCGCAGTATTGCCATGTTTGAAAGTTTTCATTTGATTCATCCCCGGCCGGGTCACTCTGGATTTTTACATGTGGGAATTGTGCTGGATGATGCAGTTGGTCAGCAAGTTTTCTCGGGGATCTCCACCCCCCCACCCCTCTAATTTCATTGCAGCGCTGCTCCATACTATTTGTTAGACTTAAAATTTGTTGTAAAATGTAGTCTTATATTCAGGTAAATGGATATCTGTTCTTAAGTTCTGTATTACGCTTGTAAATTTCCTGTCCCTTCCTTCCTGCTGGGTAGCCACAGAGACAGTAAAATATCAAATTGGGATGGATTGTGTTACAGGAGATAAAGTCACAGGATGTGTGTGTGGGCGATCTAATAAGGGTGACCTGCGACTCTGACGTGCCGTGTGACCTGGTGCTGCTTGCGTCCAGCGAGGACGGCAAGTGCTACATCACCACAACCAACTTGGACGGCGAGACTAACCTCAAGGTAGGATGTCTACCTCAGTTGCTGATAGGTGTTTTTTGTGAAAACCAGTAACTTCATAATCCTTGGCTGTTTCGTATTTTCAGCTCTTGGCCAGGTCAGCTTGGTAAAATATCTTCCTCTGTTTCGCTACTATTCAACTTCAACATAAATATATCTTGGTCAAGTAAAAATAATATTATTCCAAATCCTATTAAAGTTTGAGACACTTGCACTAAACAGTGATGCACTCTTTAAGACATGTAGAATGCCATGTTTTAGCTTGTATAGGCTGTGTGTGTGTGTATAGGCTGCACCAGTAGTTTTTGATGAAAAATTAGATATAATTAATATTTCAAGTATAGGCCACATTGAATTTTTGTATTCCTGTAAATATTGGTACGTCACGATTTCGTACCAACATAATAAATTCAAACTTAATTTCTCCCTACAAAACAGTTATGACGGAAAATTTGTGTTGCAATGATTATGAATATACATTGTGCAATTACTATTCCACAGATGGAAACATGGCTTGAGAAAACAAAACCACTGCAACATGTTACACAAAGTGGTGTCTTATCAATGTGCTCTTGTAGTGCCGTGGCGGGCGTGTGAACTACGTAAGGTATCTTTCTCTTGTACAGCAAATATATTATTTTCTCATGTACGGCATCTATGGCTGGACTCCAACGTGTTTACATATTACATTTGTGGAATGAAGGTTAATTTGTTCATGAGCGCGAATGAACAAGTAATTGCAGGAGTGGAACTGTTTTTTTCTTCTTCCCTTCCTTCCTTACTCTAAGTTGAAACATTAAAATGTACTGTATGTTGACAAATTTCTAAACATGTTTTGGAGAAAAAAAATTTTTTAATGCAAATATCTCGTATATAAGCTGCACCCCACTTTTTGAAGTCATTTTTTTTGTAAAAATGTGCAGCCTATACACGCCGAAATACTATTTCTAAAATTTTACTTCAGTTTTGAAAAAGTGAGATTGCTGTTTATATGTATGAGTGAAGTGTGAACTGGATGAAAAGTAGTTATGTGTAGCTAGTTGAAACCATTCCCCTGATTTTTTGTTCACACCATGTAAGGAGCTGTGAAAATCTTATGGTGTGGCTAATGCTTGCTATACCCTATTCTTATTTACAGACACTCCACTGCCCTCGCTTGCTGAAAAATTTCTCCATCCCTGAACAACTGCCAAAGTTGCGGGCTCAGATAGAATGTGAGCAGCCGACAGCGGACCTGTACAAATTCTATGGCAAGCTGGAAATTCTGATGGAGAGGCGAACAAGTGCGAGTCAGTCCTCCCTCGCGGGAACTCTGCGGCGGCATTGGAACTCGTTCCGCAGCAGCTTTTCGGGGGGCAGCAGGCCCCAGAGAGCAGCCGCTGCCTTCCACAGCAGCAGGACAACCCTGCCCTTTGTTAATGCGAAGACTGACTTAGAAGGTCGTACCAATGGGGGTGTACTCTGCAGTCAGGCGAGTATCCTCGGCGATAGTGGAGATGGTGTGATGCACATGGTCTGCAGGCCAGTGTCGAGCCTTGATGGCGTGGAGCTGAGGACCAAGGACGTGGTGGAGCGGGAAAGTGACTTGACACTTGGCAGTGACGGCCTCTACAAGATGAGCATTGTGTCTAGTTTGAACAGTGTAGCGACTGACGTAGAGGCAGGGAAACCTAGCAGTGTGTACGTGCAGCCCAGGGACAGCAAGCTCTCTTCCAATGGCATGTCTGTGCTCAGCCCTCCAGAAATGTCTGCACCGCTTGGCACTGAAAACCTTCTCTTGCGAGGGGCTAGACTCAAGAACACAGAGTACATTTATGGTGAGAAAATATACATACTACACCTAGTTCATGAATAAATTTAATAATAATACTTGAATAAAAACTCTACCAAAAACTGCATATAATTAATATAAACACTCGTGCATCTTCAGTGACCTATGCAGAAAATTACGAAAAGTTGTTCAGTGTCTTAAAATGTGGTGCTTTCATACCCTTTAGACCAAGAATTGGCATATTAACAACACATTTTTGTCATAATTTTGTAGTCCAACTGGATACACACACAAATACATATACAGAAAAACCCCTCTATTACGACCCAGTTCCGTGAAACCGTGAAAAGTTCAGGTCCAAAAGTCGAAAATTTGAGGCACGTCTAAAAATAGAAAGCGTTAATCCCTCTCCAACCGCGGTATCTTGAACTGCAGTTTCAGTTATGCGCGGAATTATTTTTTTATACCTTTTCTCCAACCGCAGTACTAGTTTATATTATCCACGGTTTTCAGTCTATGGAAAACTAGCCCTTACTTATGTTAGTTGCGCATTTCTCAAGCTACCGTCATAGACTTGACATTTGCATGCCTGTGCCGTACCCTCCCTGTCTTTTTTGTTTCCGTTATCCCTCCTCTTTTGCTGTATAGACAGCAGCACATTACACAGACTAGTTTCTTAATCAGTGTATGTATTATAACTTCAAATTTAATTTAATGCTCTTTTTGCTAATTATTATTTTAAAGTTTGTGTTCCTCCACGTCTATGTAATATGCTAATCTTTTATGGTGGACAATAGTCTTGTTTCTTGTGAAGTAAAGTGAATAAAGATAAGTGTGTGCAAATAAAATGTGTTCTTATGTTACCGGTGCCATATTATGCCGAGTGAGTATTATGGCGAGTGAGGTCATGTGCGTGTATAGGCAACGTCAAAAGTTTGTGATGAAAAATTCTGGGTAATTACTATTTCAAGTAGACCGCACTAAATATTTATATTCCCTTAAACATTGCAGGACTTCAACGTGCCAGCGCAGAGGCCAACATGCCGCCTACATTTAGTTTAAATTTAACACATTGACTTGAATCATATCCATCAGCATGTTTTCCCAATGCTGGGCCGCTGTTACGAAGTGAACTGGCCCTGTAACAACGGCAGTGGTGGCAGGCGGGCGTCACCTGCTAGAACAATCTTGTAGCGACCGACTGACAGCTGCCAAACCTGAGGATCTAGGGCCGAGCTTCAGCAGCAAACCGTCATGCTCGCGTCCGGCCGCTAGGCGATCTAGGCACTCGCTCAGCTATGTATATGGCCAGACCAAAGCGAGAGCATGGCGCCTGCACACGTATTGTGCAACGCAACCTAAACTTTTTGATCCCTATGTGCCTCAGCAATGCATGACATACGAGACCTGCATTATAGATCTTTAATAATAACTTTATATTTTAATAATACATAGTCTAATCTTTTCACATACTTTCAATGGTCGTGTCGTACTGTGTTTAGGCCTTCTTGGGTATCAAATTTATCAGTAGACATCCAGCTATTAAAATATACATATTTATATTTAATTTAAAAAGTGATTTTTTTATGCGCTAGAGAAGATTGAACATGAACTTCATGCAAAAAATGGCAAGTTTGGTGCTATAGGGGTTAGGGGTGGGTCAAAATCGGCCCAAAATTTTCGAAATTTTTATACGACCTCCCTCCCTCCCTCCCTCCCTTCCTCCCTCCCTCCCTTCCTCCCTCCCTCCCTTCCTCCCTCCCTCCCTTCCTCCCTCCCTCCCTCCCTCCCTCCCTCCCTCCCTCCCTCCCTCCCTCCCTCCCTCCCTCCCTCCCTCCCTCCTCTCCCTCCCTCCCCTCTCTTACGACCCTATTCTCGGGAACCATGAGGGGTCATAATAGAGATGTTCTACTGTAATTAGTTGCATAGTAGTGTTAATGCTTATGTGTGACTTTGCAGTGATATTCAATGATGCAAAAAGAAGAAACTAACTTTGTTTTTGTAATAATGTAGTATTTTGATGTGTATAAGCCGCACATTTTTACAAAAAATACTTCAAATAGTAGGGTGCGGCTTATTTAAAAGATATTGGCATAAAAAATTTTTTTCCCCTAAAACATGTTCAGAAATTTGTCAACATACAGTACATTTTAATGTTTTAATTTAGTTTTTAAGTAAAAAAAAAAAAAAAAAAAAAAAGAATACATTAGCGTATCACGCTTGTTGAAATGTTAAAGGGTCAGTGCTTATGAGCCATTCTGTGGAGGTCGAGCTGGATCACTCTCTTTTTTTTCTTCTATATCTTCCTCCGTGTCCCTCTTTCCACCTCCCCCCAGCTCTTCGCAGCTTATTTGCTCCCATTATTTTCTTTCTCTTCGCTTGTCCCTCCCTTCCACTACCTCACCTCCTCTTCCATGACTGATTTCTTTGCCACTCCCTTCTGCTGCCCCCTTCCACACCTAGGTGTCCCTTCCCTTCTGCACTCTCACCGTTGCCACAGAGCTTCTTGGATATTTCTTTAATGCTCCTATCACCATCTCTTGTTTCTCAAGCTCTGGCTCCCCCTCTGGCCGGATGAGAGTGCCTGCAGCAGTTGGGGGTGTCCTTGCCACAGGCATCATCTCTCACACACACATCAAACTAATTAGTTTGACTTTGCCGTAGTTTTCTGTTCCTGACAAAAATTCAGTGAGGCCTACACTTGAAATATTAAACATCCTTAATTTTTCATCAAAAACTTCTGGTGCAGCCTATACATGCACGCCAAAATATGGTATTCATTTAACTATAAGCAAACTTTGTTTATGTATTTCGAATTATGTCTTCACTTTGGGTTACTGCATTTAAGGGAACTGTCTAGTGTGGGGCCTTATGGCAGATTCAGAATTGAGTTATTATTTGCATATGATGCTCTTCGGAATGCTGATGTAATTCTACTACACTGGTTAGCACTAGCTTTGACCAGGGCTGGCAACAGTCCAGGTACAAAGGTTACCGGTAAAGTGTACTACAGTCGACTTTCGATCTATCGTTATTCAGGGGACTGCCAAAAAATGTTCATACATGTGGGATTTCAGTAGATGCCATTTCTGACATGTATATCAATAAAATACTACTTCTAACGTTATAAAACTTAATGTTGAGTATAGTAAGAGCTTTACATTATCTGTAAATAATGTTTAGTTAATAACTACCATAAAAAAAAGGGAAATTAAAAAAAGATTATTATAGTAAATAATACATTAAAAACCATTTCACCTGAAGTCACTTAAATAATGAAAATAGTCCCAAAATACTGTGTGTAGCTGATTGTAATCTGACACCAAATGCAAGCTGACCTAAAACTTTCAAACCCTCTGAAAATGAAAATGACGCAGAATGCAAGTCAAATTTTGAGTGTCCCACACACACTCGTTCAACTAAGACTGCACAGAGAAGTTATCGATAGGGCAGTGTGTTCACGGCAGCGGCTAGAGGAGGGGTGGTGGCGAGAGGATTACCCCTCCACGCTGTTGCATGTTGGCGCCCGTGGCAAATGTCTGTTTTTTAAAGTAATTACAAATTTTCTTTGCAGTAAAATATAATTTTAAGACACAAATGAACAAGGTGATAATAATTTATTGGTGGGTTTTCTTAGGGATCTCCCATTTCCCCCGCTCTTGCATTCTAGCAGTGCACACACGCATGCATGCACAGCCCCCCCCCCCCCCCCCCCCCCCCATTTTACCTTCGTCTGTTCTCAAGACCCTGTGTTAAGAGCTGCCCAAATCTCTTCACTCACATTATTATTATTATTATTATTATTATTATTATTATTATTATTATTATAGTGCAGCTATAAGTCAATAAGACTCTTTGTATTTCGTTTTCAAGAATATATATAGAATTAGTTTTCTAATTCTATATGCTAGAAATACCACATGGATAAGGAGTTCAAAAGAACAGACTATGTAAGGGACCTAGGGATATTATTAGATGCAAAACTTAATTTTCATATGTATACTTAATAAGTAAAATTAGTCTTACTCTTAGGCCTTATAAATTCATCATATTTTCAGCCACCTCTACTGATTCTCTATTATGTCTTTATAATGCTTTAATTAGATCTATATTAGAATATTGTACTATGATCTGGAATTATGTAACAGAAACTGATTAGATTAGATTAGAAAATATACAAAAGAATGTATTTAAATTAATATTTAATAGATTCTCATTAGGTGTAGATGTTGATTGTAATATAGAACTACATAGTTAGATTCAAAACTTTGTCCTTAAAAACTAGACATGAAATTTTAGATGCTTTATTTTTAATTAATTCATTTGTAAATTATACATCTTATATTATAGTTAGTAAAAAAGTACGTTTAAAAGTTCCTTATTACACGCATAGAACACTTCATACTTTTTCAGTATTAAAATGTCAGAAAAATTTAGTCACTATATGTGTTGGTAATTACAATAAATATTTTTATAACTTTGAACCTTTTATAGGGAAAAAGATTTTATTTAGTGACTTGTTCAAACATTACAGTAGTTTATAATATTAAATATTAATTTATCTTTGCATAGTTAAAATTTTTTTTCGTACTTGATAAATTCAATTTTGTTTTCGTAGTAGTTAGTAATTTTCACATGTTGTGTGCCCTGTATGTCTTCGTTTCTTTTAATTGTTTCTGTGTATGTATATTATTTTATATTTATGTTATGTGTTGTGTGCTGTATGTTCAGGTCCTCCTTGTAATTGGTCTTGCACTGTTGGGTGGCACATTAAGCTTTGCATTAAATAAAATAAAAACATCATCATCATCATCATCATCTCCATCATCATCATCATCATCATCATCATCATCATCACCACCACCACCACCACCATCATCATCAGTGTAAACCTTTCCTATGATGGTATGAGGCTGATTACAAGGGCAACTCTCATCCAAGCAGTCAATGCAGTTTATTAAAGCTGCTGTTCTTTTTTTACCAGGTTGTGCTGTATATACTGGTCAGGAGACTAAGTTAGCTCTCAACTCCAGGCTAACAAGCAATAAGTTCTCAACAGTAGAAAAGTGAGTGCATTTCATTTAGAAAACAAGGATGTGGGATGACAACCCTGTATACCATTTTAATATGCTGGTACTGTAGCATTAGTTATATGAGTACTTAGTGTCAGTATATTTTTAATAATTTACTTACTATAAATAACAGTTCAAAAAATAACTTTCTTACATGTACTTTAAATTTTACTATTATAATTAAGATCAAGCTGTGTCTCCATTACATGAAAATGTAAAATAATAATTGCATTGCTCAGATGTAATTCATTTACCTGAATGTAGGTTGATCTTGTTAAAATAAGACACTCTTCTTGTGAATTTTCACTGCAGCCATAAAGAATTATTTTTTTCCCATAAATTGTACATGGTTTTGTGTTTACACAGTATATACTTTTATCTGGATACTATTACAGTTTTTACAGCTTATTTCTTCTAAAAATATTTGCTGCAAGAAATTCTCTTGGGTATTTTTGAGCACATATCATATTGGTTAACTGGGGCAGCGGTGACTAGGGCGCTCGGCTCTCATCACTGCGATCCGGGTTCGATTCCCAGCAGGTTCACTCCTCGATTTTTGCATGTGGGAATTGTGCTGGACAATGCAGTTTGCCGGCGGGTTTTCTCGGGGTACTCCAGTTTCTGCCGTCCTTGCATTCCAGCACCGCTCCATCTTAGTGTCTCATTTCATGTCATGTCCGGGGATGACTGGCATCTACGGGTCCCAGCTGGAAAGCTCGTCACTCGGAGAGTGTTGCCTCGCCCTGGGTTCGCTTCCCACTAGTTTTTTTGTATTGGTTAACTACAATTTAAATGACACGTTTCTGTTCTCTAACCATTGTTCTTTCTGTTTAATTTTCTGCTCTTGACATGACAGGGCAAAAGTGGTTACTGACAATGATTGGTACAAGATGATCAGTATAACATGGCAAATTTCATTGGTACAAATTGATCAGTATTACATGCCAGATTACTTTACTTAAGGAAAATTAAATCACTTTTTCATTTAATATTATAGAAGTTTCACAGTTGTGTAATATGTAGATGAAAACGCTTCTAAATTTATATTTATCATTTATTGTATTGATGATCAATTATATTGTGCATTAATTTAATGAAAAAAATCAATGATTCTTAGTAGAATATTAATACAGCTGCACAAAAAAGGATAATTTCAATAATATTTCATTAAAAAATATTAAAAGTAGTGTTAGTGGTTTAGGGACTTGCAATGAGCGAGAAATTAAGTACTGTAGAACTAGGTTTGTTTTAAGCAGTAAGTACTCTGTAGGCCCAGGCTGGTCAAGTTACTCACTCATGTCTGTTTTCATGGCAGGTAATTGGAGTTTTGTCTCCCTACGATGCCTATGTGGTAGTGTCAAAACTTCACCAATTATGATGTTACGTACATAGTTAGGAATACCATTTGGTTTGGTTTATTACCTAAAATGGCTGTAAAGTGACCAATAATCAATCACGTGTATTATGGAAGCTGCGTGTACACTTTGTACAAAATTTATATGAGCAAGGCATGGGAGACCTACAATTAGTGATGCTGACACAACTTGAGGTCTTAATAGAAGTTACTAATACAAAATTACACTGCTGGGTTGCAATGCATTAGAGGTAACTGGGCTCCTTGGGCCTTGCATAAAACAAAGAGGTTCCAAATTCAATTAGTTTGTTGCAGTAAACATGGTTTTTAAACAGAAATTGCAGTGCCCCGAATCATTTAATGCTTGCTGGCTAGTGCATTCACAGGTAGCTGGCTGACCTCACAATAGCTGTCGAGTTAGCTGGTTGTCTCATGCCAAAATCCATAGGAATATTAATAGGTAATTTTTTTCAAAGAATATTTAATGAGATTAGCATTACACACACTCTAAATTCAATTTATCCACTTTTTGTCATATTTATATCAAGTTCTAGTTTCTGATGTTTTGATACATATTTGTTCACTTAGCAGTAAGAACTTTGGATGCATTTACACTTGTGAACATGCAGCATCATTAAATTGGCATGAAAGAAAAATATGGACTACTTCAAATGAATCCCTCTACGAAGCTCAACGTAATTTTCTACTGGGAATGTTAGTCTATGGGGAGTTTTGGGGTATATGAATGAAGTCATTTACTTATTACACGAGTCTTGGTATGTGTCCTATTAAGATTTTAATAGTATTGAATTAACACCACGTGAATACAATTGAACAAGAGTTAATAAGTAACTATCTAATTTACATGCCACTTCACTCAGTAGTTTTATGAAACAGTTTTTTAAAAACTAAATGATTATTATAGTCTAAGAGGGCAGATAACAAATGTGATGAAAGTGCTAGAAGTATTTTATATGTACTACTGTTCATGTAAGTATTGTCTTAGCTACTATAGGTGCAATAGTTTATCTCAGTGGTGTGGAAGTCCTCCTTAATAATCCCTTCAATGATTTAAAAGTCATGAATGTAATCTTGCCACAATCATTAAAAAGAAGAAGACATAGCAAAGAAGTGAAAAAATAATACTGAAAGTTGATGGGATGCAGTTGACAGGTCAGTCAGGTGTCTGACTCAAAACAAAGCATTATTTCTCCTATCAAAAGTTGTTAAAAAAACTTATGTTTAACAATTTGTTAGTTTATTAGAGTTTTTTGAGCTTTTGATGGATACAGTGATAATAAATAAAATTATACTTCTTAATATCAAGGCTTAATCTCTAACTTTTCCATTTCTCAATTTTAACAACGTATAGTTTCCCAAATATTATTTGTGTCATTATGTTGTTGTGAAATGTCGTGTAATAAGATCTAATCAAGAAGTGAAAAAAATATGTAAAGTATTATAATGATTTAGGCAAATGAATTGACACGTGCCATCTTTCATAATACAGTATTAAACTACTGCTACTCATCAGTGCAACTGCATCCCTGGCAGTTTGTCTACAGAGTTGAGTTACCGCCACCGCCATCTGCAAGATTGTTGTATCTACCGGGCTGGGACCGACGTCCCAATAATAATGTTAATTTTCACCCAGTGAGCCACTGGGATCATGCAAGAGGCCTGTGGCGAGTACAGCAGTGTGCCGCAGGTTGCCGCCATAAGTAAAAAGCCTAGATCCCACTGCTCTCCACTATGCCACTCGCACCAAGGATCTATGCACTGGGCTTGCAACTGCTAACCCCCTTTCCGGACGCCCTATGCCAGTGAAGGAAGGAATGGACGAGAAGTATAAAAAGAGGTGTGTCCCGGTCTCCGGATTGTCTGTTCTGCCTTAGTTCTCAATATAGTCTACTGACTCCTCTCCTGAGCCCTCATTGCTCCAGCTATTGGTGCTGAGGCTCACATGTCTCCAAAAACTTAGTTACTCTCATGGGGCCGAAGATCCTCTCCTACGCTACTTAAGGAAGAACCAGCGGCATCACCAGCTTCACACTGAGATACGTTTGGTCTCTTACGGACACACAGAGAGTAGAGCTTGCCCCGAGGAATTATTGCATGCAACAAGCACTAACTACTGCGTCTACCTATAGCTTTGCACAGGGCGCCTTCCCCTGTTTACGCTAGGTTGTTTACCTTCTGCCTAGCCTGTGTGGACTTAGGAAATAGTGCTTCCACCATCTGTTTTTTTTCCATACGGTCAATAAACACTGATCTTGCCAGATCTCTTGACTTTCACTCGAGTGTTCCTTCCTTGTGTCATTATCAGAGCTAATGGAGACAGCAGGAGACCGGGTTTGCACATACCAAACTTACATGCACCACACAACAGAACATCCTTGGAAGGCCACCCATTCTCTGCTCCGTTCAGTGAATGGTAGAGCCACGACATTAGGATTCCGTCTCTTGGAAGTTGGCTTGCCTGCTTGAAGTCGTCTCTCACCTCACCGCTCCTTTCGTGATGCCGAAGAGGGGAACGTCTTTGAGTCTGAGGAGACCAGTGACCACTGGACACTCACCTTACCAGTATTGGAAGGCCACCCGTTCCTTGCACCCAGGTGGAAGGAACGGTAGAGTCACAACACAAGGTACTCCTGGTGGTATCGGCTTGCCAGGTAGGGTGCACAACTCGTACCACTCACTTTGTGGTGCCGAGATGGCTGCGCTCTGGTGTAGGGAAACCAACCCCATTGGGACAACACCATGCGGTTCCTGCAACCAACACTTTGCAGCTCGAACCTTCTCCACTGCGATAAAGGAGTCAAAAGTGAGGTGTGATATTGGCGGCAGTAATTGGCACCCACACTTGGACACGCATACAACAACTGCCTACTTCCTGCAGCCCTAACTTTTGTGCCTAATGCCTTACACCCATAGGGGTGGGGTTGAGAGATGGGCCAAGAAGGTGAGGGCTATCTTTAAGAATGCACTATTTGTCCTAGCGGGTTCAGACTGCTGAGGCCACGCGAACAAGCTGCACTGCTGAGATGACTCACCGTACCCGTGCCTACCGTCACGCCAGTTCGAGCCACCCACCAGAGTTGCAGGATACTACCTCATAATACAGGAGGCACTGTTTGGCGAAAGGTCCACCAGTACATCAGAACCGAAACCTATCACCTCACACGTAACCTCCACAACCTCCACCCCTCAGCCGAGTACCACCCAGGTAGTGGGAACAGGGGCAGTACAGCCACCCACTGAGCAGACATGTCGTCCCACTGCACCCCCACCTAAACCCACTCCACGCATTGTGAAACTTGCCAAACCCAACTTTGTACCAAGTCGACGACCTACCAGGCCAGCGCTGTACTCCGGACGGGCTCCAGTGCCTCGGGACGAATAGCTACCCTGAGACGTGACTCATCTAGCTTCGAGTAAGTAATCCATGACAGGAACAGTCAACCAGCCGGGACTGTCATGCATCAGAATGATGATAAGAGGTAAATTACTTGTTGGTTGTGCTTTTTAATTACCAACAAGAAATCATGTGTTTTTGCACTTTTGTGTAACTGTGCCCTGTATTTTTGCACAGAATATTTGTTGAGATACAACTGGTAAGAGCTGAAACTGTTTCGATTTACAGATCCATCAATGGTTTTCTAGTCTTCTTTATGGGTGTACTGCTGATCGAGACATTGCTGTGCCTGGGCCTCAAATACTACACAGAATTCCTCACAAGTTTTGGTGAGTGTAGTTACATATTCTTAAAATGCAAAAAAGAACAACTATACATATGAATGGTAACATAAAATATTAAAGTTGCTCCTTGCTTACCTATGCTGCTAAATAGTGAGTGGAGATTTAGTGAAAAAAAATTGTGGATTGATGTATTATTAAGTCATTTGTACCAGTGTAGGGAGCAAATCGTGCTCTTTTTAAATGCTTTAGATTTTAATGTAACAAATAACGAACGTGTACAATAGCTACAGAACGAGAATCTTGGCTTCACTCATGCTATGTTGAAGTTAAAATTACTAAACCTTCACTGTGCAAGCATGTAAATAAACTTGAGAAAGAATGCAAATGACTACCTTTAGTTTTAAGATGATAATACATTTATGTTGAGTTTATAGCATAAGCAGAGGTGATAGTTTTTATATTAGTAAAATGATGAGGATGCATAGTTCAACACAACTTTACATATTACAGGACAGCAACTTCATGTAGCTGCCATAATGGTTGTACACATTTGCTGCTAAACCGTATGCCAAGCGTCTCACATGCTGCCAACACAACATATTTACAAACATACAACAATTTTGTACTCTCATCTGCAGAAATGAATGACTTTGAAAATATGACGTGAGTTATGAATTGTAAAGTGTTCACCTTGGTCAATGTTTTCTATTATTCTTTACATAATGTGGCAGGCTATAATCCACTTGGTTGACCCCACACCTCTTGTACTTTTCCTAATGGATTGAAAGGATTGTCAATGAAAGCCCTCCTTGTGAAGTTGCTTGAGCTTACAGGTATCTGGCGAGCAGTATTGTGCTCTTGTAAGCCTTGGTCACTCAAGGTAGGTTCTGGTAGATGGTACCTTTTACTACTGAAATTTAAGGGATTGTAGATAATTGTTTTTGATGTTGTGTTTACAGCAAATGTTACATATCTCGGGCCATTTCCAACCATCTCATCAAGGAACGTAATTCAAGATCTCCTGTCGTTGTTAGTTTTGTTCAACTACATCATACCTATCTCTCTGTATGTCACTATAGGTGAGTTTGATAGCTGTAAAACAAAGACATTGTAAAAAAAAAAAATAACCTGTAATTTTTGTGAACTTTGTATAGTTTGTAGAGATAGGCAGTATGAGTGGCAATCACTTTGCAGTTTATTTAATAATACTAATCATGAACATATCCAAGTAACTGTACTCAAACTGAAGTTCAGTCCAAATCTGACTTAAAAATTAATGGTAACTTCTATATTGTCAGAATGCTGTTAATGAATTTTCTTTGTCAGCCACAGTCTTAGATGTATTAAGAGTAGTGTTTTGTAGCTGGTTGTGTATAAATCAAGTTTTGAAGAGAGGAAAAAATATTAGAGGTAGGACCACGGTGGTGCAGCGGCTACGGCACTTTCTTCCCACAAAGGTGAACCGGCTACAATTCCTAGTAGGGTCGCTCCTATATTTTTGCACGTGGGAATCAAGCCGGATCATGCTGTTGGTTTTGTCGGGGGTCCCCAGTTTTACCACGCCCTTGAATTCAAGTGCTGCTCAATACTCACCTCGCTGTCCCTCCTCAACTGCCAAGACCCAGATGTTAAATGTCTCCTAACCCTCTACAATGCATTAATATTGTGTGGGTTGTCAATATGGGTGTGGTCACCATTGCAGAGTAAGTTGTAATATTCAATGGAAAGATACTCTTGGCGTGTGACGCCTCGGGCTCACTGGATGTTCACTCCGTCAAGAAGAGCTGGTTTTGTGGGGCGCTAGGTCAGGCGCACCCTCTGGCGGGGTTTACGGGTTTCCTACTTAGTCCCTATATGGTACTGGTGCACGTCCAGCGTAGAGAAATGGCCTGGTACCTTTGCGGTAGGGCACAAAGTCAGGTTCGGCTAGTGTGATCTTTTGCTTCAGACTGTTAACTTTTGGCAGGATGCCTGGACAACGTGTAACCTTGGACGATGGCTTCACCTCAGTTGTCTCTGTTGGGCGTATGGTTGCTACAGGTGCGTTGGCTGTCCGGTACTCTCAGCTTGTTTGAGCTGTCGGAGTTGGAGTGGCTGAAATAAGTCTGAAGTTGGAGGTCGCGACCTTCGGCGAGAGCTGATTGAGCGCTGCGATGAGGGAGAGGGTAAGGTCTGCTGTCGTCCGGAGGTAGTTAGCACCTGTTTTCCCTCTCACGGATACGACTCCAGTGGGAGAAAGGTAACTTGATAAGAACGCAAACTCTTACATATGTGAAGTGGTCACAGGTGTAAAACCACATGGAACGTCTGCTAACTCGACGGACACCTTATCGCAGTGCTCGGCATGTAAACACAGTGAGATCTGGGAGTCAGGCCTCGTGATTGATAGTCCTGGCATGTAGGTGTGGGCTCAAAAGCGCACAATTCTTCCCAACTCGGGGAACAACCCCTCCGGCACCTAAACGTGGTGGAGAGGGGAGCACCAAGCCAACAAGCTGGACTAGAGAGGCAGAATACCTAGATATGGCTTATACTGTTCTGCCTATCATGGTATACAGAATGGTTGGCTAGCACTTAGTGCGTGTGGATTTTTGGCAGCGCATGGCTCGTATGAGTAAATTTCCTGGGGTCACCTGTGATCCCTTGCTTGGTGTGAGGTACGCTAGGAGAGGTTCTAAGTCTACAGGAAAGGATACCATTGAGTCAGAAAAACTATTGTTTATTCCGTTTGATGGGAAATAAACAAGTGGTGTCGCACTACCTCCTAACGTTGGTAAGAGCTTAAGGAAGCGTAAACATACGTTATCCATGTAGAGGTGACCTTGTCCTGAGCTAACATTGGTGGGGTAGACAAGCGCTATTAAAATAATATTTAAACTTTTACTACTGCCTATGCATGTGTTGCCCAGAAAAGGCCCAGTGTGTCAGTGTGTATACGTGTGGCATAGAATCTTCAGCAGGTATGCGGTGAAGACTAAGCAGGTGGAGAAGGATGGCTCCAGCGACGAGGCGCGGTGGAGACCAAGGAGAGAGGTGTCCTTCAGTATGAATGCGGTGAAGGAAGGAAGGTAGAGCTAGGATCAAAGTGAGCAGAATAGCTGGATGCGGACCATGAGGGCCGAAGCAGGCTGGTCAGTTCTCCATCAGCGAGTGCGGTGGAGAAATGAAGACTGGTCACGAGTAGGTTTGTGAATCGCTATTTATACCTTTTTAGGTCTTTCCCCTTCAGTCAGCTGGATAGGTTGGCACTGAAGAGGGGGTGGAGATAGCATAGCTTCTTCAAGGCTGATGTCACTGGCCGGCTTAGAAGTGAGGCGGCCAAGCATACTGGTGTAGCCATCTAGCGGCGTTCAGTGGAACTTGGTGCCTTTGATGCATAATCTCGGTGGGCCGGTCAATAATACAAGTTCCAATTGCAACGTCCATTCTTGCCAGCGTAGACAGTAAAAGTTCATTGTGTTTTGCTGTGGGATCAACAATAAAACTACTTTGAAATCAGATGCAGGCTTGCTGTCTGATTAGCTGATGTAATTTATTCCATTGTTGAAAAGACCTTGTGCATCAGTCTGTTAGCAGAAATGAGTAATTATGCAAGACTTTCTCAAGTGTTCAATTTATGATGAGTGAACAATGAATTACCACATTTGTTTTGAGACTTTTGTATGTACTGATGTGCGTGCTTCCTCTTCGTAGTAGGGGAATAGAGGTTAGAGCGCTGACCAAAGTCTCTGACATGTCTGAGAAGAGGGGAGTCAAACCTCAGAGTGAGGTGGAACAACATAGTTTCCCGCCCAGGGAGTTCTATCCGCCTAACTACTACGGTTGCCAAAAGTCGAGATGCCAGTTGTCTGGGGTGAAATGCGGTGAACACTGATTAAGCGATGGTGGGGGTGGATGTGGATGACTTGGCTAGAGAAACTGGATTGATACACATTGGCCTGGTTGGATGGCGTGTGGGGACATAATCTGAGGGCGATGCCACGATGCGGGTTTTAGGGGCTATGTGTGGTGGGAGTCGAACCCGTACTGTCTTTTCTGAGGCCAGTTTAATAGTGCAGAAATTGGGAAGAGCTATCTCCAGCGGGTGTCAAACTTTGATAAGCTTACCTGATGCCAAATTTACTATGCTAGAATGAACAGGGATCTTGTCGGGGACTACCTGAGTGGGGGTCACATAGGCTACTCGGGATGACGGCCTACCCTGGCGTTGCTGATCTCCCTCAGGGTCATATTCTGGCCAGCATGTTCCTAACAGGTGATTGTACCATGACTCCTGCGTGGGCTAAAGTAATGGTGGGTCAGATTGTGGAGGAGCAGCACTTTCCATCAACTGTGGTTCTACTGTACTAGGTAGTGTGTTTGTGACGTTAGCATTGAATGCTCTTTCTAGCACACAATGCTCTCAGCGTTGTTGATGACTCTGTAAACCACATTTTTTAATTGTACATTTTCCTTGTCCCTTGATCCGTTCTGCATATTTACAGTCCTGGGGGCGTGGCTTCTGCAGACATACCCAAGGACCTGATGTGCAAACAGCAGTTCGGTGTTGTACTTCGCTTGAGGCAGATGCGGAAACATTGGAAACCCAGGAACTTCGGCGTGTCGTTTTCAGACTAATGCTTTCTTCAAGCTCACATCTCCTGTGGAGTTCGGTACGACACATAGCTTAATTCCAGTGGGATTTAATTCCAGATCTTACTAAGCACTGCGTAAAATACCAGAGAACAAGTTATTAAAAGTGACACAGGAACTACAGCAAAAATAACAGTAAACTGAGATGTAAGGTTCATATAATTTTTATTACACTAGAAGGAAGAAAGCGGAAAGTCCTGGCTAAATAAATAACAAAATAATCTAAAATTAGCTAGGTAAAAAATAATGATATTTAAAATCTTCGTACAGAGAAAATCAAGTGAAGGCAAGCCTGGGAAAAATATTAATTAAATAATTAATATGCAAAATTCTACAGTTCGCAATTTACAGCGTAACGGGGATTTTTCCAGTAGGGCTAGAATCGCGACGACCTGCTACCACGGGAGTCAAGGGAAGTTAACTGAGGTAAAGGATTGGGGATGCAGGAAGTGGATTACCTGTGGAGAAAGATACTGCCCTCACGGTCAACTGGGGCAGTAGTGGATGAGCCTTGTCCAAGCTGCTGGGAAGTTGCAGTCTTCACAGTCTGCGGATGCGAGCAGAAGACTTGTGGAGACTTCTGGAGGCTGAGCTATGTTCCAAATTCAGGGTTGAGGCGTGTTGCAGGCTGGGAGAGGAGAGAGTCTTCTTCAGATCAGGGAGAGCTCTCGAACCTCTTCGACCAGCGAGCCCGGCATCTCTGCAGGACCATGCTGCTGGACTTCCTTATATACTGAAAATCTTTTGATCAGCAGTTCTTCGGGGTGCGGGGGTGGGTTAGTGTAGCCTTCCAACACAGGTGTACATTATCAGCATAGCGGGAGCGCCACTCACTTCTTATCTCCACGTTTGGAGGCGATGACAAATTAAAACACCTCGTCCTTAGGCTGGCGGGCTGTGACGTCACAAGGCCACAGGGGTGCTGCCATCTCAGGGGTTTGTTGGAACTTCTTCCGTGGCTAAGTGAATGGTAGTGGATTATCAAAAATATTAAATTTATTCACGGGGTGCTGCTTGCATGCGGGATTCCGGGTGGGTAAGTATATTGTATTTAATTGTGTTAAGTACAGGTACATATTCTTCTGTCCAGCTTGTGGAGTCTCCTTGCTCGATACATTTAAAGTATTTTTGCCACTGTTATGACTTGCCCCGAGCTCTGGCTGCTCTTGAATGGGGCGAAGTCACCTGTAAAGTGCACATCTGCACTGCGCAGCATGTTGGCATGCGTCAGTACTTTGACAGTTTTTCACTCTTCTCGTCTTGCCTTGTCTGTTTTTTTTAGAATTCAGTGAATGAATGGTTGTAAAGATGCAGAATAAAAGAAAATGTGCAGTAAAAATGAGATAGTAGAGAGTAGGCCTATTTGTGTCATTGTGTCCTCTGTTGTAGAAATGCAAAAGTTCCTGGGCACTTTGTTCTTCGAGTGGGACTCTGAGCTCTTCTGCAAGCAGACTGGGCAATCAGCTATATGTAATACATCTGACCTCAATGAGGAGCTGGGGCAAGTAAGTCCTTTAACAATTTTGCCTGGCAAAATTAGTGTACACAGGTTACCCATTGAAGAAGGAGATCTTGTTAGAAAATATGACAATCTGAGCTCTTTAATGCATTACGTTAAAAATAATTTAAAGATTGAAATTTACGGCATCTTGCTAAAGTTTGTAGCCTCCACCTTAGTTGTGCCCTCCCAAGCAAGAATAGTTACACCATTGCATGCCAATTTTATTAATGTCACAAAAGTAGCTTGCTCGCTCACCAACCTTGCAACAGCTGCCTGTATCCAGACCACCTCCCATATTGCTGGAGGCCCACCTAGCATACTACATCTTTCTCTCATTGTTGCATCTCGACTGTGCCTACTCTAATTACACGCCCACTCAAACTTCCTCATCTACTATCACCATAATGCCGTATCACTAGGCTGAGTCGCGGATGGCAGCCAAACTTGCTGTTGCCCAGGCCAGGTGCACTGCTGGGTTAGAGCAGTTAAAAGACTTTGCCCTTGTTAGAGCCGCCACCAAACTAATCTTGGTGCCAGCTCCACTGAAAGCATCCTGACAGGTAAGACTTGGCAGACTGCTCAAGTAGATGGAACCAACTAACGTCGCAGAAAAACCCCATCGCCAGTGCTCAGGCTTCCTAGCTGTAAGAAGAGGGATAATCTCATCACTCACATCCCGTAGATCTCTGCTAGGTGAAACTTTGTAGCAATGGCTAAGTGCACAGTAAGGCATCTGCTTTGTTACTGGATTGTATGAGTCAACAGTCATTGATAAAATATTATTAAGTGTCTGTCCAGTTCCCTAAATGGTCTCTCAGAGGTGACACTACAAGGTTTCTTTGGTAGAAATTAAAATCTAACCTTGTTAGGAGAAAATGGATGAAAATATCTATTCTCCAGTTTCTTAAAAAATTTATTAGGTCTCTTTGTACTCAGAGAGATAGTTACAAAAACATGGAATAAATATTAAGTTTCACTTGCACTTGGTCAATGCTGTGTGTGGGATTGTATGATCAGGGCCATTGACAGAAATTTTGGGGCCCGGTGCAAATTAATATTTTGAGGCCCGGTGCAAATTAATATTTTGAGGCCCTCTTTACAGGTGTCCATTTTTATCTGTAACTGCAAGTGTCTGGGGCCCCACTGAGCCTCGGGGCCCAGTACAATGTAACATTTGTCTTGTATCCAAATCTGCCCCACCCCTTAATCAATGTCTGTGTGTATGATATTTTGCTAATATAACCTTTCAAAAACAAAAATTTAGAAAATGCTACTACAGTCCTTAAGTACATATTTACGTACGTACTTTACAGTACAGATATAATATCCTATACATAGTATTAATGTAAAATTATATTGAATTTAACATAATATGAAATTTAAAATTAATTGTATCTCTCGGCGAAACCTCTTAAAACTTTTTCAGAAATCAGAAAATATGTTTTTAAATTCAGTTGATTAGAATAAAGCTCTCTAGGTAGCAAATAGGACAGAAAAAAATCTGTTGTGAAATGTTAGGAAGTGCAAAATAATGAGTTTGGTAAAAGGGGTTTTACTACAAGTTACAGTAATTCTAACATAAACAGGTGTACATCAACAAATTCATGTTAGGTTGATATTGAATGAATGACAGTGTAAATAACTAGGGGACTATAGTGGCACTTTAAAGACTTGGTTTTCATAAAAGCTTAAAATGGCACAAATTGTATAATGTAGTGTGGAGAGAAAGCATTTTATGCTTGTTTGTTGTCCAGATTGGTAGTTAATACTTTATTCTGGTGTACGCAGGTGCAGTACCTGTTTACAGACAAGACGGGCACCCTGACGGAGAACAACATGTGTTTCCGGAGATGCTCTGTGGCAGGCCTGCCCTACTTGGAGGTGAACGGGAAGCTGTTTAAACTACCTGCCAGTGGGGAGGACATCAGGGGTACGCTCGTAGAGACCATGACGGTAAGATTAATACAATGAGTGCATCTCAGATAACACAACCCATTTTTTGTATAGAGCCTTCTACATCTTATCTAAATTAACCAGTAAGAAACTTACTGTAGGTACTAATGTTACTGTGTTACTTTTAGGAACGCTCTCCATACCAATAAATAGGTGCCATAATGGTGTGTTCATTTGCACCATTCATTATATAGACTCATTACACTTTTCCATAAATTTTGGGGAAATTAAAAACTAGGGATGGACAGATATCGATACATCGGCAGATTATCACAAAATCTGCATCGTTTACAATTGGCAGTGGTCCAACCAATGCATTTCATCAACGCAAATGATTTAATCATAATGGAAATTGTGGGGCATGTTTTCACAAAAAAATATAATTTATATTTGCAACCAAAAAAAGATTTTAGAAATTTTATTTTTATCTTATAGTAACAGTGATTCAATATTGAACTGAAACTGATATGGCTGGCTTTGGTGTTGCTTCATAGTTAACTCCATATAAGCCATACCTGGTGAAATTCGTAAAATGAAACCTATTTAATACTGATATTTGCTTTTCAGGTAGTTAAAATTAATTTGTAAAAAAAAAAAATGTTTTACCGCTATAATATTCATTGTTGTACATTTTCATTCACTTAAACCATCAACTGTATATTGATCTATTGCTTCTACATCATATATCAATATTTCATTAGCACTATGACACAATTCATAAATCAATTAGAAGGAAGGTCGAATGTCAATATAACAGCTGAATCGCTATGGCTGTGGTGCTCATTCAGTGGCAGAATTATAACTATATATATATATATATATATATATATATATATATATAATACACACGCACGCACGCACGGCCCTGAAGAAGGCGGTGGAGGAGCAGAGACTGACGAACGCTAGCTATGCCAGCCCTTTTATACTAACTCCAGATAAGAACTCAGGGGTGTGGGGTGCTGGGATGTTGGCCTTGTTCACAGGGGTTGAGAATTTCAGGATGCTGGAGCAGCACTTAGTTCCCTTTTCTCCTTTGCGGGTGCTGGTAAAATAGGTGCTGCTCTCCAGTGGTGTACTCTGGCACTAGCGTGATGTTCACTGGAAGGAGCAGGAAGCTCTGTCAACAGTACAATCTTGTGGAAATCTTGTGTTGGTGTGACGTTTCTGGGCGAGTATGGGTGAACAGTACAAGTTAGGATCATGTGTCTGTAGTAACTCTTGACTGCGCCAATGTACCCTGTAGCCTTGTGTCCGCGTATTTATTGCTGTTTGGGGTTAATGACCTGCTCCATTCTGAATGGCGTGCTCCAAGATGGGGCGAAGTTGTAGAGTGCACATCCTAGATGCGCAGGAATGTGTCTTGCATCAATTTTAAAATGATTGAACACAAGTTTATAGAAAAATGAAACACATTTACCTGTGTACTACTGGTTCCAACATAAGACTTGCATCTAACATTTTAAATATAACTGGGAAAAAAATATTTTAAATTATTCAGTTAAAAATTTGCGTTTTTGTGTACATCTGTGTTGCACAAGCTATATGTTTGTTAAAAAACTATACATGGCATGACCTATACCACATTTAATCAAAATAAACATCCTCATTTTTTGAAAAAAATATCCTCTCTGAAATAGGGTGGGCATTTTATTGTGATTTAGGATGTTTTACCACCCAGCAATGTGCTCTGCTGCCTGCCAGTGTGCTGGGCTAACACTCCTTGAGATGTAGAATCCAGAAGAGAAAAGTTAATTTTATCCAATTTCCCTCACTTTGGTTTCAATCATACTCTATTGTCACCAAAGCTGGTGGGCTGTCGGGCATCCAGGCAGTGAATACCAGACCCACCTTGACAAAGGAGGGAGGGTAAGTGGGTACACTTTATCCTGGGTGCCATTTGGTTAAGGGCCGTACCAGGTGACAATAAAATAAAGTATACTGTGACATTTGTGGTTAAAGTAAATTTACCTACAAATCTTCTACTTATTGTAAATATATATTATATAATTCCTAAATGCTTTCCACATCTTTGTGACTTTCTTACATTTTACTGTCTCCATTATTTGTCAAGACACCTGTAATAGCTGTACATTTGCAGTTATAAATTATGATATTGTGTTTCACACAGTTATTATATATATAGTTGATAGAAAGTTGTTGAATAAGGATGGGGAGGTCCACTGACTGCAGATGACAGTGCCATGTGGTCCAGGGTCAGTTAAGTATGAACGAGATGCTAGATTGCTACCTTATTTAACTTCCCAGAATTACAAAATAATTTGTTAAAATTAAACCTTCTCTAGTAAGTTCAGAAACAAGTTTTTCTTGATTTTTATACCTTTTTGTAGCAAAGAAATTAATTGGTCTTGGTTCTTTGTTTAGGCAGACATGGAGAACTTTTTGCTAGCTCTTGCCCTGTGCCACACTATTCAACTGAGTGAGTCGTCGCGACGTCTGAGTGCCAACAACAATTTTATTGAGTCCTGGAATCTGGATTATCAGGGGTCCAGCCCAGACGAGAAGGCCCTTGTGGAAGCAGCGGCCAGGTAAGCATATGCATAACAGTGCTATTGAAGACCTGTAAGATCCGTTTCAGAGTAAGTGGCAGTTTCTGGGCAACTATCATTGGACAATAGTTGCCTTGTCTAGTTTTAGTGATTGGATACTTATGTGAACTAGAGTTTTCACACAGAGTAGCTATGGTCGTTGGCTGACAACAGTCACAGTGCAGTTGACCACTACTGATGACTGATGGGTCGAAGAGACCAGGAAATATCTCAAATTCATTTGAGGACAAGTTAAACTTAAACCACAGGTACATTTAAGATGCTGTCTCTATTGTAACTACAGTTTCTTAGAAACAACCTGGGTAACATTTGGCCTGTAACAAACCTGCAAGGAAACAGACTTAATTGTGTGCTACCTGGTCAGGGGTTGAAATGAAGCAAGAGAATAACTGACTGAGGTTTGAGTTCACAAAAATCTAACTTGTTGAATGGTTCTGTAGAATTTGTCTCTCTACCAGTGGGTGATGGCAATATCAGGTGGGGTGATTGTTGATCGTTATTAAACTAGATAACCAATTGCACTATTTTTTGCAAAACATCTATTGTTGGCCAAAATAATTTTTGAAAGAGTATTATTAAGCATAAATGTCTAAACCTAACTTTGCATTTCTTGTATACACTCTTTAAAACAATTTTGGAATGTTTTATATATAGTACACAAAAGTTTCTTTCTAGTGGTTATGCTTTAAATGTCCTATGTGACACACTAGTCATTATTAAACGACTGCTGTAGTTTAGCATTGTGTGTTGTGTTTGTAGACATGTACCAAGTTTTAGTTCAAATTTTTTTGTATTTCCGGAGTCCAATGCTGAAACCTGTACATTACTGACTGTGGTGCTGCGATCAGCAGTTGCCATTTAAAGACTGTGTGTGAACTATCAATGGGTGTGCAGCCGCCACAAACTTAGTTGAATATTGTTCGGGTAATTTTCTGTTCAATTAAACATTTGGTCCTCCATACATAGGATCGTAAAAGTGACCAAGGAAGTTAATTACAGTAGTTTCATTCCGTGTTCAGTTTTCGGTTGGCGAAAAGTGATTTTGTGCTGATGCATTTCATGCTTCCGCATGGTGTGTTGCAGTATAAACTCCACAATTCATGTTATAAAAACCCACACTACTCACATTGCTTTGAGTTAGTGTGAAATTCAAAAATGTTTTTTTTTTTTTTTTTTTGTATTTGAGAAAGTGAGCGGCTGGAACAGCAAATGTGTGAAAACGAAATATGTTTGTCTTCCAAATGGATGCCATAGTTATGTGAATAATGCAAACTATAGTCAGTGCCAATAATTATGTAGCCTACATGAATACGTGAACATATAACAAGTGTTGGGTGACATTTTTTGTTGATACTTGTGTGTGATGAGGTTCAATGACACTTGGGCATTGTCATTCATGTGCGTTTTGAGGTTAATTGCAATGCACAGTTGTGAAAATGGCTTCCAAAATAGTTGCAGTTCATCTATGGTTAGATTGTGCCGAAAACCATATGCAAAGAGCTTTGCCTGGCAAAAAGGCACTAACAGACTCTTCGCAAATACAGTTATTCCAGGCCACATGTCGGGATCTGGAAAACATACGCAAAAGTTTTGATGATCATTTAACCATTTTAGCAGTTTTAGGAGAAATGGACATCCTTGATGCAGACGTTCATCATAAACTTCTGGATGATTTTGTACAATTTGTATTATTCAAACACAATCGCAACTTTTTCCCCTGAAAATATATTTCCAACCACAATATTGTTACCAAGTTGGGGGATGAGAAAAGGGATGTGGAGGGGTGGGGGGTGAGGTGAGAGGAAGAGTTATTACTCGGGGGGAAAAGTTGAAAGGATAATAATTTAATTTAGTCTTAAAAACTACGCTGAATGTTAAAAACTACCTCCACTACCAGGCTGTTAGTAACATCCAACACAAAGTACAAAGAATAGTGGAGGGGTTGCCTGGATACCCTTGGTTTCGAAAAATGATCCTAAATCTCGTGTTCAATTCATTTCACAGTCTCTCTTAGTGCCAATATATTGCACAAAAGAGATAATCAATAAAGGGAGAGTGTGGGGGGGGGGGGGGGTTAAGGTAAGGGTTAAGGGATGGAAATGGGTGGTGGGGATGGAAATAGCTCAGAGGGGCACAAGTAAAGGCACTAGAAATCCACTCTTATAAAAAAGTCCCAAAAACAAATAATAACTAAGTAGTTAGTAAAGACCAAAATGTTTCGAGGTTAAATTTTTCCAGTCTGTCAGAGAGAGAGATAGAGAGGACTATTCCATGAATGAAAAGAAAAAAAACTTCTTGCTTCAGTATGTAAAAATAATGGCTCAAAAGTATTTACTTAATTTTAAACTTCTGATAATAGCTCATAATATTTCAAGTAGACCGCACTGAATTTTTGTATTCCCATAAACATTGCTGGGCCTCATCATGCCAGTGCAGAGGCCAACATGCTGCCTGTGCAGAGGCCAACATGCTGCCTAAATTTCATAGAAATAAAACACATTGACATCAATCGCATCAATCAGCATGTTTTCCCAATACCAGGCCGCTATCATGAATTGAATGAGCCCTGTAGCAACGGCAATGGCGGCGGCCGTCTGGCCACCACCCGCCAGAATATTCTTGTGCCCCGACGATCTAGGCACGAGTGACAACATCATGCCGCCGCGTCAATCTCCTACGGGATATAGCTCTATGCAATCATTATAATTATGATGTAGACACTTTGATTATAATGCATATATACCGGCTATAAAGTATGTGTTCCTATTTTTGGAAAAAAAAATTCCGAAATTTGAGGTGCGCCTCAAAAATCCTGCTTCGATGTCATTTACAGGTCTATAATTTATTTCTTATGGCGTATATAGCCTTACGTAATCATTATAATTATGATGTAGACGCTTAAATTATAATGTATATATACCGGCTATGTGGAGCGTGTTCCTATTTTAAAAAAATCCTAAATTTGAGGTGCGCCTCAAAATTCATGCTTTGAAGTCATTTACAGGCCTATAATTAATCTCCTATGGGGTATAGCTCTACATAATCATTATAATTGTGATGTAGACACTTTGTAATGTATATATACCAGCTGTAAGGTATGTGTTCAGATTAAAAAAAAAGCTGCCTTTCTTGACATGCCACAAATAATTAGCTTTTTTTGTTTTAGTTTTCCTTTGTAAAATGCAAATCAGACGAGCAAACGACATGTTTCACAACACGTGAGGCAATGATAGATTCCATTTGCAGTGCAAGCATGCATTCGACCTTTGGACGTGAACTTCCTTTCTCATTCTTCTCACTTCCTCCCATACTGGCCCAGTAAATTATCTTCCGAGCTAAGAGTAGTCAAAACAATACCAGCTATATTGCTTACTTATTTTACATTGACAAAAAAATAATAATGGATAGATTCTGAATAGTTCAAGTCTAAAAAATATGGAGAACGGGTTTTTTTTTAAATTTAAATTTTAACCAGATTTGAAATGCTACTTTCTCTCAGTAGGTATTCAACTCTTAGATAAACTTCAAATAATCACGAGAGCGATTAAAAGTAAACTTTAGCTCTCTTAAGGTCTTGTTCACTTTAAGTGTTTATAAAATAACCTATAAGGACCACCAAAACCAGATAAGTTTTCTTACCAATAAAGAAAGAAGCTAGTGAAAAGTATTAAGATTTATCATTCAACTTAATGACAATAGCAGGATATTATCTTGCTATACAATCACAATACAAAAAGGTCAAAAGCCGAAAAATGTCAAAACATTAATTTTATTTAAAAAGGCCCCTTTGTGTACAGCTACAATAATTTTAGGTTAGTTACTGTTTAACACCACTAGAACAAACGTTAGTTAAAACACCACTAGAACAAACGTTAGTTAAAACATACAGCCCAGATATAGACCTTGGTGATGTCCAGTCAAAAAAAAATCAATTATCAAAAATTGACAAATTATTAATTAAATAGTATTTATTAATAAATATCTGTAAAAACCACAGACAAATGAGACAACTAAATATTATGTGTTTCAATTGGTGCCGTCAGGTGAGACACGAGACAAACGATGACACACATACTTACTGGTAATTTGGGCGCCAGCAGTGCTTCCCAATCACCACACTATTGAGACTCAGGGTTCTCGGGGTTGCTGTGGGTTCTGTGTATTGGTCTCACCCCAGCGTATTTACGATGCACATTGGCAATACTAAACATTTTACTAGACATCACTTGAAATAAACACTTAATACAATATATGTGGCTAGGACAATGTCACTACTGAATAAAAAATAAGTTCACTGTAGACTTGCTTTTATTGTCATTATGCGTACACATCAATGTGCCAATGAAATGATTATCTCGGTCATGACTAACCAATTCTGCTTGGGTGCTCCCCAGCCCGCAATTACTCTAGCGCACGCCTAGATGGATGATCTCACCAAGGTGCGTGAAAGCACAGCCTTCACAAGGGAAGAGGGCCGACAGCTACTAGGGTGGACTGATGGTTTTTCCCTGAAGACAGGACACAGTGAATTACAAATGAAACCCTTAATACATATTAACGCTTGTGATTACTCAGCATCACTAAAGCAAACTCGTTGGGGCTCGCCCTTCAACACGTGGGTAGTGTGGTGACAGCCTATACGCAGAGCCGGCTAGGACGGGAATAATTGCACCATACACTAATTACAAAATTACATACACCTTTGAATGATACATGAACAAGATGGGACACAAGATGAATATTCACAATAAACATACACATGTGTGAAAACAAGCTTATATGGCATGGATGCTGCTGGATGAAGTTCGTAGCGGACCATGTGGTGCAGGTGAAATTGCAATATTTCTGTGTGGAAACGGCAAACTAAATTCAGACAAAAGGTCTTTACGATTGCAGTGGTTACAGGCATGTAACATGCCTGATGGTGGTAAATTCAAACATTGACATGACCGTGTGGTCAAGTACAAAAACCCTCAATTTACGTGAAAAATACATTGAACCATGAATAAAATGACATAGAACCCTGAGATGAATATTGGACATATGATGTTACATAAATAAGCTCTAAAAACGCAATAATGGCGTATACAAAGATTTGGCGTCGGTCAGCCACATTGTTATACACAATGTCTCCTCAAATACATAAATAAAAACAAAGCCCTTAAAATTGCGTGTAGCAATAATGCAGGTGTTACAATGAAATGCCATAAACATAGACGGATGTCGCCTGATTTAAGTTATGTGGGTTGCGTGACCTTTCAGACATCCTTCTCCTCCTCCTTGATTACATTAAAAATGCCACAAGGGCGCAAGTAATTAATAAAGTGGAATCATAATGCTGGGGAAAATATCTGACAAAACGTACGCAAGCAAAGGTTAACCGTAAACAAAAATTAACTATGGAAACCTAAATCAGTGAACAAAAGTTGTAGTGCATACGTGACAGTGTCTTACCTCGCCAGCTCTCTTCGACAAACTGTCCAGAGACAAGTGTCACACAGACCTATCATGGCTTCCTATGGGGTTTACGTAATCGGAAGTGCTATGCACGCTGAGTAAAATATTTTATTATTGAAAATTGGCACAAATTAAATTAAATATTGTTTTACATTTCTATAATTTTCTTATGAATTTCAATATTATTTTAGTGTGTCTTTATAACTGCGTTCATGCCAAAATATTAAGCGTTCTTAATCTCGGTGCCACGGGCACTTTGAATTTTATAACCAAACAATTCAAATTAGTACAAACACTTTAAAACATTTTAAGAAATATTAAACACTGCTAAGACAATATAACACATTTGACACTGAAAATAACATTTATACAAAAGTTCAAAATTATTGGCCTCTTTGCGCACATGCGGGACACGGGACACGTGCATGGTGAACGCAGTCATGAGCTCTAGCACAGCTGGATGTTAGCTGGCGTCACAATATAAGAGAGAAAAATTATATAATCTGAACCTTACTCGCACTTACTAACACCAATACTCATAACCAAATTTAACATCCAGCTTAAAGGTTTGGCCAACAAACGATAACAATCGGATTCTCAACCTAGATCATACTGTTGTAGGTTAGAATACTCTATGGATAAAAAGACAAAATGATTATTACTGGGTTGACCCACAACAACAACAACTGAAACAAAAAAAAACTTGTATCAAATAGTAACACCAACCTGCAAGACCTAACTTTACTCCCACGAGATACTTTAGCGGCTAGGTCAGGGATTTTGTACCACACACACGCATAAAGCAAAAAATATATATTTATCAATAACGACTAAATCATAAAAGAGACAGTCATACCTCAGGACTTTAATGAAAATTCTCCTTCTTTATCTTTCACGGGCACTTGTCATGCACAACCAACCTGACTGACAGGCAGTGAACTCGCTAACTAACTTAACTCAACTTAAGGCCTAAATTAACTACTATTTATAGGTTGACCGGGGCTATTTTTCCAGAAACTTCAGAAGAAATGCCCCGATCAATCAAAAGACACTACACAAAATACGTAGCTTATATTCTGGTGATTTCCAGGCTCTCCTCCAAGGCTGCGGAACTGCTGCTTCACTCCATAATGCCATCTTCTACACGACTTCCACACGAGAACAATCCCCCACTCCCCACTCTCGCTCCTCTTTTGTTGTCCTGGCGCTTCCTTGGCCTCAGCTAATCAGCATGTGCAGAGAGTCCACCTGACGATCACGTGCTACCAGAGACCTACTACTGTGCTTCCTCCTTTCCCTTTGGTTGCCCAAAGGTCCCAGCTGACAAAATCAGCAGGTCGCCTACCGCGTTCCCCTCTCACAGCCTTGAAACTTCGCAGCTCCTTGTTTAATGACAAAGCTTCGCCCGTGTTAGCTCAGGGCTTGGCCTCGAAAACTTCAGGACATGCCCCAAATGAACAAGTATTTCTGAACAGGAATTTGCTTTGTTTACTCGCACTACGAATTCTTTCAGGCTGTCTGGAAGCCTCTACAAAAAAAAAAACTTGCAGCTACCAATACACACTGTCTGGAGCTTCCTCTAAACTGCTAAAGGACCAAACCAAAATAAAGAAGACCGCCTTAGTTCCATTATCCTAACTTGCTTTTAAATGAAAATAAACAAAACAAAACTAACATAATATAAAAAATGTATCTGAAACACAACCGAACCTTAAATTTGCTAATAAAAAAAGGAAAAATGAAGGGGGGGGGGGGGGGAATTAGTATAAAAGTAATGTATCTTAACAAAAAATACTTAAGAAAAAAGAAAAAAAAAATTTCTTATTATTTTCACCAAAGGGGAATTTTTCAAATGCTACAATATAACTCCAACAAAAAAAAATGAAGATGTTGTTTTGTCACGTTGAAATTTTGCCGTACAGAAGGATTAACGTAGGATGGATTGTTGAGAGTTGCTTTCAACTGATAGATGAAAAATGGACGAGTGACGGATGGTTGTGAGCCTAGCTTTATCGACTTGACTTGTGTTTTGGCTGACCACTGGTGCGTACACATTTTCACTGAGTTTATTTAAAAATATTAAAAAGAAAACAATGTATTGCAATGTCTATGGATTTATTTCTGTTGATAAAGGACAAATATGTTTTTACGTGGTATTTGAGTGAAATTTATTTACATATGTGCAAAATTTACCTCTCTCTAAAAATGTATACTATGTAGGTGCATCGGTTTTTAATATAAATATTTTAACCAAGTTTAAGGAAAATGATCCATTTTAGATACATAATTTAAAATACTTGTTGGGAAAAATTTATTTATTTCTTTTCTTATGCTCGTGAACCAACAACTGGTAGGCCTAAATGTTTGATTGTGCGGTTTTGCAGCACTCCTATATTTCTGCGGAAAATTTCACGATCGCAGAATCACAGAATACGCACAACCTAGTTATGTCCATGTGTATTTTTGTTGAAGTTGAATCTGAAAGGTTCAGCCCTTCAAACACTCATTGCTTACAGCATGTAATCCATAGCCTCACAGTATTAAAAAGAGGACTTGAAAAGAAATATTAGATTAAATTTGTATTATGTCTATGTAGTGAACAGTATTTTTATTTCAGGTGTGGAGTGGTGTATCTTGGGGAGAGAGGAGACAACTTGTATGTCAGAATCAGCAACAAGGTGTGCTGTTACACAAGACTAGCTGTACTAGAGTTCACATCAGGTAAAATTAGCAATTTTTACACATTTCAGGGTTGACACTGACGAAGCTCAAAGGAACTTGTTTTGGACATTTGCCATTGCAGAGCTTTGTTGTAATTACACCAGCAGAACTGTGTCGGAATGTGTGTTCATTGTGTATATTGCAGCCTGTTACATTAATTTTAAATGCTGTTACATTAGTTTTATAAAATATATTCTTCCAGAATGAAGCAATACACAATAAAATTGAATGGGAACTGGAGAGGGGGGGGGGGGGGTGTATTAGACAGACCAGTAACCAGATTTTTCATGTGTGGAGAAATGTTATTTTGATGCTGCCATTGGTTTTGGCATGTTTCTTTGGGCTACACCGGTTTCCTCTACTATCTTCCATCAGTGTTCAATTGTTATACTACATAAAACACTCCATCACACACACACACACACACACACACACATATGCACACACTCATGCATACAAGCGCACGTGCACACCCACCCACTAACACACACACAGTTTATTACCTCTTGCTCTGTCTTTTGCACACATACTTTCCCCCTCCATCTTTTGTTTGTGGGCACTCCCCCTCTGTATTTTGTTTTTTCTCACCGTATTGTCTTTTGTGTGCATGCTCTCTGTCTATTTTACGCATGCACATGCTCTCCCCCTATATCTTTTGCACATGCATGCTCACTCTCTCTATATTTCATGCATGTACACTCCATCTTTTGCACGTGCACAGTCTCCGTCTTTTACGCATGCACACTCTCCATCTTTTGCGCGTGCACACTCCATCTTTTGCACGTGCACACTCTCCATCTTTTGCACGTGCACACTCCATCTTTTGCACATGCACACACTCCATTTTTTTGCACATGCACACACTCCATTTTTTTGCGCATGCACTCGCTCCGTCTTTTGCACGTGCACTCACTCCGTATTTTGCACGTTCACTCTCCGTATTTTGCACGTGCACTCTCTGTATTTTGCACATGCACTCTCTGTATTTTGCACATGCACTCTCTGTATTTTGCACATGCACTCTCTGTATTTTGCACGTGCACTCTCCGTATTTTGCACGTGCACTTTCTCTCCATCTTTTGCACGTGCGCTTTCTCTCTGCCTTTCGCACGTGCGCTCTGTCTCTGCCTTTCGCACGTGCGCTCTCTCTCTGTCTTTTGCATGTGCCTCTCCGTATTTTGTGCATGCACTCTCTCTCCCCCATCTTTTGCGCGTGTGCATGCTCCCCCCATCTTCTGCACACGTGCACTCGCTCCCCCCCATCTTTAGCACATGCTCTCTCTCTCTATCTCTTTTGCGTGCTCTCTCTCTTCCGTGTTCTCTGTCTCTTGCATGTTTTTTCTCTCTCTGTACCTTGCCTGCTCTCTCTGTCTTTGGTGCTCTCCCTCCCTCCCTCCCTCCCTCCTCCCCCACTCTTCTTAAGCCTTCGCTCTATGTAATTAATGAATACAGGTGACTATTAAAATGTGTTTTGTGGAGCAAACTCTTATTTTTATACTTTTTTTACATGGATGCACACTTTCTAGTTAAGCATTGGTTACATTCTCACAAATAGAGGGTGGTTCTGCTGGCCTAGCATATTTACAGCATGTGTGTAGTATTTGGTGATGGTCTTTAAAACAAGTGGGGATAAAGGTCTGATATTCACCAGTTACACATTTTGTTGACTGGTTTCGTAGCTATTTACCTAGTAAAAGTATATTATTAAAAAAATAATGAATAATTTCTTATGTCCCAGACCGGAAGAGAATGTCCATAGTCGTGCAGGATGACCAGGGTGACATTTGGTTGTACTGCAAAGGAGCAGAAGCTGCCATCATACCTCTTACGGAAGCTGGTCCTACAGATAAGACACTGCATCATGTTGGAGAATTTGCTCTGGTAATCATTGGGCTCCCTTCAGTGACATAAAGCATTGTTAAATAACTATAATATTAGAATTTCTGTGAAATGCTATATGCAGTGCCTTTTTTATTCATGGTACATTCAGAATGCCCTCTGGTGTTCTGAACGAAGCATTGCAAAAATGTTCTTGTCATAAGAAGTGATATTACATTGAAATGCTGACTCTTATCTCTGAACTTGACGTATGACAGGCCCGGCTGACTGGCTGCCCTTGTCTCTGGGTTGCTTATTTGACACTAGGCGAGTCGCGTCTCTGGGTGGTTTCTCGTCTCGGGGGCACTGGTGCCCAACCGGAGTTCAGTACCAGTCTAGTAGGCCATCAGCTTGGCACAAAGTCTGGCTTGGATAGTTTCACCCTGCGTGGTGCAGGCTTAAGTGGTGATACAACGGGATGGCGTGTGTGTCCTGCGGGTAGTTTTAATGCCCCTGTTCCCATGACCCTGGCGGCACTTAACAGGGGGGTCGGGTTTGCGTGCGAGGTGCTTGTTTCTGGCCTGGAGATACTAATGGCGGTTGGTGTGCTGGTGGACCCTTCGCTCAACAGTACTTCCTGCACTATCAGGTGATACCCTTCTACAATACGATTGGTGGCTCAAACAAGTTGACAGGCGTGATGGTGGGTACTGGTGCGGTGAGCCGTCGTAGCAATGCAGCCTGTTCATTTCGGACTCAGTAGCCCGAACCCACTGGGAAGGATGCGAAGTCCCTGTGGATTCTTTGAGATAGCCCTCACCTTCTTAACCTTCCTCTCAACACAACCTCTATGGGTGTATGGCACCAGGCTCTAATCCTAAGATCGGGTCTGCAGGAGGTAGGCAGTCGACGTGTCAGAGTTCAAGTGTTGGTGCCATTTGCTACTGCCAACACCGCACCTCCCCTGGACTCCCCTGCACCAGAGTGTAATACCCTCTTGGCCCCATGAAGTGAGCAGTGAGAGTACTCCATCTCAGCTGGCAAACCGATCCCACCAGGAATATACATAGTGTCGTGGCTCTACCGTTCCTCCCACATGGGTGCAAGGAATGGGTGGCCTTCCAATACTGGTGAAGTGAGAGTCCCGGATCGCTGGTCTTCCCAGGTTCAAAGAAGTTCGCCTCCTCTGAACCACGAAGTGAGCAGTGAGATGAGGGCGACTTCAAACTACCAAGCCACCTTCCAAGGGACGGTATCCTAATGTTGTGGCTCTACCATTCACTGCACGGGGCAGAGAATGGTGGCCTTCCAAGGCTGTTCTGGTGTGTTGTAAGTGTAGGTTCCGTATGAGTAAACCTGGTCTCCTGCTGGCTCCGTCAGCTTCAATGATAAGAGGAAGGAGGTCGGAGTCATACTCAAATGGTCAGGTAAGATCACTATTTTTAATGAGGGAATAAACAATGATGGTGGAAGTACTACCTCCTAATCCACATGGGCTTGGTGAAAGATAAACACCTTAACGTTAACAAGAGAAGGTGCCCTGTGAAAAGCTATGGGAGTGGTGGTGCGTGTAACATATTAGTTCCTTGGGCGAGCTCTACTCTCTGTTGCCCATAAGTGACTGAATGTGTCTCAATCTACTGCTGTTGATACCGCTGGTTCTTTAGGTGCGAGTAGGAGAGGATCTTTGGCCCTACGAGGAAGCAGTGAAGTATACTGGAAAGGTGCTGCACCAATTGCTTGCATGATGAGAGCCCCGGAGAGGAGTCTGAAGACTTGATCGAGAACTGAAGCAGAACTAATGATCCGGAAGCCAGAACGCATCTCCTTTTATACTCCTTGGCCATCCCTTCCTTCACTGGCATAGGGCGTCTGGAGAGGGGTTAACAGGTTCAAGCCCAGTGCCTAGATCTTTGGTGTGAGCCACACAGTGAAGAGCGGTGGGACCTAGGCATCTTACGTGTGGCAGCATCCTGCAGCACACTGCTGTACTCACCAAGGGCCTCTTGCATGGTCCTGGTGGCTCATCAGGCGAAAATAAATTTATTATTGGGACTTCAGCCCCGGTCTAGTAGATACAACAATCTTGTAGGCGGCGGTGGCTATAACTCAGCTCAGTAGGAAACTGCCAGGGATGCAGTTGCACTGATGGGTAGCAGTTGTTTATTAATATTTATGAAATACGTCATGCGTCAAGCTCATACAAAGGAATTGATAATACAAGGGAAGAGATCACATCTGAATTTCATTTATAGTGATTAAATGTTTCTTATAGAAACCATGTAAATTTAATTAATTGTAACAACTTGGTGGCACTCTTTGAATCTAAATAGGTATATAATTCAGAAATTTTATTTACTAAAGTTTTATTTTCCAATTCGTAAAAGTATCTCTGCTGTTGTCTCGTTTTAAGACCAGTAAGTTAAACCTCTTCACCCTATGCTTTGGTGCAGTGTTTTCTAATTCTATTTATGTAGATTTTCAAAGAAGTCTGGTTCTGCAAGTATTCCTATGACTAAACTCAGAACTGAACTTTGGAAGTTCCTCCTGGCAAAAGAGAAATGAGTTTATTCCCATGTAGAACAGATTTTCCAGTACATCTACAATAAAGCACCTCAAACCTGTAATTTATTACAGTACATCCCCTTTTCTTTTTACACACTTTCCTGTATTTTACACTAATTTTATACTCCCCTGAATCCACATACAGCAGAAATTTGCAAATTGGCCTTTATGGTGCAGACAATAATAAATGACATATTAAGAAAATTAATTTTTAAAATGTTTTGTTTATGAGGAAATATTCTATTTTGACATGTATAGGCCTCACATTTTTACAAAAACAACTACAAAAAGTGGGGTGTAGCTTATTTAAGAGATATAGGCATTAAAAAAAATTTTCCACCTCAAAAACATGTTAAGAAATTTGTCAATATACAGTACATTTTAATGTTTTAACTTAGTTTCTAAGGAAGTTAAAAAAATAACAAATTAATATCTTTTCACTCGTGCAATTATTTTGTTCACTCAAGTCACATTCTTAAACAAAATAACCTTCATCCCGCATGCTTAAAATTTAAACATGTTGTAGCTGTGCCATAGATGCTGTACATGAGAAAATAATTTTGATGCTGTAAAAGAGAAAGATAACATACGTAGTTTGCATGCCCGCCACTGTGCCACATGTACACATTAATAGATGCCATTTTGTGTAACATGTTGCCATAGTGTGCTTTCTCAAGTCATATTACATTCTGTGGAATAGTAATCGCACTATGTATATTTGTAAACATTGTAACTAATGCCTGGTTCAAATTTAGGCAGATCATGCCAAACACACAGAGCAAACTGATGGTGGTTCACATGTAAGCAAATTTTCGGCATAGCCCTTTTGGTGTCGAATTTGTGATTTTTAACGCCAAGATTCTAAATCAAATTTTAGATACCAAACTAGAAGCTACCATCATAGACTTTGACATTTGTTGCCCCAAGCAGTGTGAAGCAATAAATTACTTAACGCGAGAAGGGGACACTAGTGTATTATCCGAGAGGAAGCATGTGGTGGGTGGGGAGGGTTGTGGTTTGCAGGCCTCGTCAATAAGGATTCTTTGTCCTAGTAACATGCCTTCCTATGATAACTTCAAATTTAATTCAATGCCCTTTTGGTTAATGAATATTTTTAAGTTTATGTGCATCCCACGCCTATGTGATGTGCTAATTTTTTATGTTGGGCAATTGTTTCTTTTCTTGTGAAGTCAATTTTATGTGTAAAGTGAATAAAGATAAGTTTGTGCAAATAAAATGTGTTCTTATGTTACCATATTTTGGGGAGCAAGGCCATGTGTGTGTGTTAGGTCATGTCAGAAGTTTTTGATGAAAAATTTGGGATAGTTGATATTTCAAGTAGACCACACTAAATATTTATATTCCTGTAAACATTGCCGAGCCTTATCGTGCCAGTGCAGAGGCCAACACGCCGCTTACATTTAGTATAAATTCAACACATTGACGTGAATCGCATTTATCAGCATGTTTTATCAACACCGGGCCGCTGTTATGAAGCAAACTGGCCCTGTAACGACGGTACTGGTGGCAGCCAGCTGGCCCCCGCCCGCCAGTATAATCTTGTAGCGGGCTGCAGCTGGCTGGGCGTCGCTCGCCAGCTTGTAGAATCCGACCGATAACTGCCCAGCCCCAAGGATCTAGGACCGATCGACAGATGCGAGTCGCCGCACCTGGCCGTGCTGCAGAGGATCTAGGGCTCACCCAGCTACGTGTGCCCGGAAATCAGTCGGACGACACTCTTAGGACTTAAGGGGGGACCTTCTTTTCTGTTTCATTCAATGTCCGTAGCTAAATTGCAGCAGCACTGTCACATGTACCCGACATCCTCCTGTCCTTGTTTATAGAAAATTATTTTAAATGGCGGCAAGGGTTGTTGTGGATTTGTATTCTTACATTTAATCATTTTGATTTATAGCCTACCTTAATTGTAACAAAATTTCCATGTGTATTTATTGACTTAAGCACATTCAGAATATTTTACGGAATTAATTTTCGAATGTCTTTAGAAATGCACCATAAGAGCTTTCAGGTTTTGCATTGACTTTGTAGGTTACATGTTTTACCCTGCAGCTTGCAAAGCAACATCCAGAGAACAGCTGGAATAAAGAAGTGATATACTACAGTATAGTTGAGTTTATTTACTTTTTAAAAGTATTTGTAACTTCCCAAAGTTGCAGTGCCCGTATTATTTTCCATTCAATTAAACAAAACAATGCATACGTCACGGCGGAAGAGTAAAAAAACTGTGCGTGCACAGTGCTTGATTCTGTTTCTACTGTCCGCTGTTGTTAGAATGCAGCGCCATTGGGCAGAGACAAATGAGAATCTTTCAGGGCCTGATTTATAACATTGAATGTCCTTTCTTTCTGTCGGTATAATGCTTGTTGACTGCAATGTATTCGCTGCTAGCCCCAGCACATGAGTGATCCAATGTATCTTCATATGTATTATCAATAAATAAAGTTCTGTGTTTTGCTTCAAACATAAGGCATCTCCAACAGTGTTCAGTTATATTATAATACATAGTCTAATCTTTTCACACACTTTCAATGGTCATGTCATACTGTGTTTAGGGCTTCTTTTTTATGACAAGGGGTGGTCCAACATGCCTGTCTTGGGTATCAAATTAATCAGGAGACATCCAGCTATTAAAATATACATATTTTTTATTTAATTTAAAAAGTGCTTTTTATGCGCTAGAGATGATTGAACATGAACTTCTGCAAAAAATGGCAAGTTTGGCGGCATAGGGGTTAGGGGTGGGTCAAAATCGGCCCAAAAGTGTTTCCAAATTTTTTATTACAACCCCCTTTCTACTATGACCCTATTCTCGGGAACCGTAAGGGGTCGTAATAGAGAGGTTCTACTGTAATGTTAAAATTATCCACTTTTATAGTTAATTGATAGAGCCAAGATTATATGGTGAATAGCAATAAAACTGAAGTAACCGAAATGCAAGTTAATACACCACCTCACAACGAAATTTAAGTCAAAATACAAAATAAAACAAAATTGATCAAAAATTGTCCATTTTATCTGCAGAACCTTGGCCAATAATGAAAGTTTTCAGATTATGGGAAGAAAAAAAATTTTATCTTAGGTTATCATTTAGACTGAGTGAATAATAGCAGTAAGTATCAAATACCACGTAGGTAAGACTAAAATAATTATTTATTTAGAAAGCCAAAATTGTAAAAACAAAATTAAAAGTAATGTAGTTTAATTTCCAGGATAAACATTTTTTTTCTCTATTTAAACATATCTAAGCCATTGGTGTAATATTTGGACAAAAATCCACAGTCTAGGAACCTTGAAATGAATTGGAAAGGAACCCTAAAACAGGATTTCTTAATCTATGGTAATGCTCTGTGTTATCTTAGTTGAAATAAAATTCTTACTCTTGACATGCGGTGGGGATGGTGCATATACCCTTGTCACCGAGGTGATAACTACCTCCTCCTATGAATGGGGAATTAACTCTTGTCAGCTAAACGTGGGTTAAGCCTCCATTTAAATAACAGTCGCCAAAATTAATGAGAGAGATTAAAACTGCCGTCCAGGTCGGGAGATTTTACCACGTTGGAGAAACATTAATTTTTGGCTCTCTTAGGTTTAGTGACTAGGAGGGGAGTTAGACCCCAGGATAAACTTGATCTGGTAAGTTTATCTATAGGAGGCTTTGGTGTTGCTTTCCGTAAGGGCCATCAAATAATTTGATACCAGCTTCACAGTTATTGTAGGTGTAATGAGACTAGAGGGGGTCTATAATGTCCTGTGATGCCTGACCCCCTGTAAAGGGTCAGCCTGGTCAGCTGACTAGTAGGGACGAAGTTGGGAGTCACAGAGACAATCTATTTACGCTTAATTACCTGCTGTTTTAGTCTGATGTTCACAATCTTTCCAGCCGCCGTGGTCACTCGGCATGTGGGTTGGGATGTGGCGGCTTTCAGAGCAGTGCGTGGAGAGACTGGTTTCACTGACGTGGAAACAACAGGAATAGGGGTTCCAGCAAGTTGAACCTGTGCCACTGCCATTCTAATCCTAATATTGATTCTCTTCTCTGTCGTATTGCCTCTATTCCTGGTTGTTCACAGGGGGCGACTTATTGGGCCGAACAGAGGTACAGTATCGGTACTGGGGGTTGTAATATTACAACCAGTAGAAGGGGGTTCCACTGACCCTAATGCTATGAGCTCTCTGATGGTAGTCTGTAGGGCTTTTCTGCATAGTGTACTAAGACTGCTAATTTTATTGTGACATTTAATTGCTTGTGACTAAAATGAGGACAGTGCTACAAATTACTTGAACAAACTGTAATAAAAAATTGTAATTGTAGTGGTTAATTTTTAATTAAAACAGTGATTATGTTGCTTATCATCTTCATGAAATTCTAATTATACATAACTTAATTTTATTAATAATTTTAGAGATAATAGTTGTGAAATGGATGATACTGTGTGCCCATTCTGACAGAAAATATTTTCTCTTGAAATACTTATTCTTGTAAATACTTCAGTCTGGTTCAGAGTATCCTCATTTCAGTGAAATAAGAATGTAATGTATTGATGCTCTATCAACCTAGAAGGGCTTGAAGATATTTGAAATTTACTTTGTTAATCGAACGTGAAAGAAGTAAACTGATATTTTATTAATTTTGTAACCAAAGGACTTGCACTATTTTCATTAATTTACATTCTAAATGTTTCTTTAACAAATGGTTACCATAATGATTCTAGATTATTAACTGGTCAGAATCAGTCTGTATACCATTGACATGTTTCCAGAGAGGACTGCGTACAATGATGGTGGCTTGCCGCAGAATGAGCCACCATGACTTTGCAACACACATGAACAACATAAACGTGGCAAGGCAGACCCTGTCGTCGAGGAGGGAATCCGTGGTGGCAAACAGCTACGCAAAGATTGAGTCTAGTCTGACACTGCTGGGGGCAACAGGTGTGGAGGACAAGCTGCAGGAAGGAGTTCAAGAGACTCTGGAAAGTCTTCGTGCTGCTGGCATTAAGGTTGGTAATTTTAAGCAATGGCATAGCCAGAAATTTTTCTAACAGGAAGTTACAGAGACTTAAAGGGAAGGAAGCAAGGTTAACCTGGTTTTAGCATAGCTGACACACGTGCCAGTTAGGACACATACGTGGGAAAAAATTATTTAACACTATAATAAAATGCACCACTACATATTTTTATCTATACTAACATTAAAAAGAGGTAATGAGAGTTTGTTTTTTTGTTTATACCACTTGGGAAATCTCGGAAACTACACGACCAATTCTTATAATTCTTTCACTATTAGAAAGCTATGTTCTTCCAGATGGTCATATGCTATGTTAAATTCAAAAAGAAAAAAAGTCCTTGAGAAATTTCGAAATTTATAAACAGAGTCGGAGAAAAATGAGCTACTTGACTGCTTTATAAGCATGCTCTACCAAAACTACAGGGCCGATTCTTATCATTCTTTCCCTGTTAGAAAGCCACATTCTTCCAGATGGACATAGGCATATATCAAATGGGGCCACAGTGGCTAGAGCAATCCCAAATGGGTATGCAGTGGCCCAGTGTCTGCAGTGGCTCAGTGTATCTTAATATTATCTTAATGTTATAAATTCGCAATTAGTCGCAAGTTGTTGCAGGTGGTTGCAAGTAGCCACGGGTAGTCGCAAGTAGTCATGGGTAGTCACAAGCAGTTGCAATTAGTCTCGGGTAATTGCAGGTAGTCGCAAGTGATCTCGGGTAGTCGCAAGTGGTCGAAGGTAGTCATGAGTAGTCTCACGGGTAGTCGCAAATATGTAAGTGTATATTTTAATAACGCCATAAAATTTAAGTGAAGCAATGCTGGGTTGCTAGTCACAAATAAAGGGAGATGTATTCTGTTAGTAATTTTATAATTAATTTTTCGCAGACAAATTTTTATAAAGCCTTACTTTTGGGTGATATGAAAAGAAAGGCTGAATATGCTCTTGAGTAAAACCCTTAATGTTACCATGAAGTTACTGTAGAATACAATAGATAGCTATAAATGGATGATAATGTGGTGCTGCATGGCGTATTTTGCTCTTAGAGGAAGTGCAAACCAGATGCATGGCTTCACCCCCATCTGAATATGGCAAGCCACATGGGCAAGTCTCCCGACAGTAATGAAGGCAGGACATGCATGAGGAACTCCCAGAAGATGACAGAGCCTCAACACGCCTTTAACCCCATGCTCCTAGTTGACACTGTACACCAGAACCGACAGAAAGTAGTCACATTAACGACCTCCCCAAAGAGTCATTGCCTACTTGAGTGCCCCGAGTTCAGAGATTTTTCACACCAGGCGCTGAGCGATGGGCGAGATAAGTTCTTTATAAAAGGTGGAACAGACCAAGCCTTCCGAGTTGTTCGGGGTGGCTCGCCGGAGACACTCATCCTCTCCTAGGCTTTGAAGGCCAGAGTCGACACCCGCGGTGGTGATAATGTTGCTACACCATCTAGGCTATGAAGACCGAGGGTATCCTGACTAAGGGCAGGACGTTCTGCACCCGCGCCGGTAGTTTCCAGTAAACAACACGACGCCATCTCCTCCGGAGGTCGCCATTGCAAGAAGGACGTCACTTCTGCAGCACCTCCAGTCGTCTCCTTAAACCAGCACCACATCACATCGTCCTTTAAACCATCCTCACCCCGTACCTTTCCAGATAACTTAAGGTCACTGTGATGTAGTCTCCTCACGACATGACTTAAGGCCCTAGCCCAGCCACCACTACCAGTCGAGTGGAAAACCTACTGTGTTGAACTACGAGGTCCCTTATGGACACCCTCCTCAGAATAAGTTAGGACTCTTTGCGCTAACAGTACAATTTAAATAATTTATTTAAATTCACCAACATACCTAAAAACCAAATAATGTAACCTAAACAGGTAGCCTTCACCTGAATTACTTAAGATTCTTTTATAATTTACTTCCGCAGTTAATTGTATTATACCTTTGAAGTGTTTCATGTTAACGTCCATTAACGTAACTATTTTAATCTCACTTGTACTGGAATATATGCAAAATTGAGTGCATTAAAATGATTTCCAATCCATTAAATTATGTCTTTTTAATTCTAGCTTTTATTAAACTTGTGTCCCGTTGTGATTTGAAAGACAAGCCAAAAATTAAACTCTTAACTTTTCTGTGTGTACGTGAAGTAACGCCGATTAAGCGAGAACTGCCAAACGGCCTGTAAAAGTAACACCGAGCAGTATTCCAAGTTTGGCCATTGCAATGCTCAGGGTATTGCACTGATTAATCTTCGGGGGAGCCCTTCACTAGGAACTCAAAACACCTTGGTCCTGCAGCTGCTCACTTCTGATATTACTTCATTGTGACACGTCCGTATTCGGCATAGAACCTTCGGTACTAACCCCTATACACTGCCATACCCATACACCCTTCCTACACTTCATCAAGCAGCATGACCATCACCACGCCGCAACCAGAGTCGGCTACTATTCCTCAGCCAGCTGTCCCAGCACCGCCAATAAAACAGTGGAGAGCTTCGCTGCCTGTGAGACCACAGTTAATGCGTTGGTGTGGAGTATTGCCCAGTGTTTCTGATTTTATTCCGTCATGAAAATCTACTCATCCCACAAAATATACTGGCTCCTTGTCCAAGAGGGAATAGTCTCCCCAGGGCATGATTTATGCTACGCTTGTATCCAGTAGTTGAAGGCCACCCACCATTCTCGTACACTGTGTATGAGCATACATTCAAGTTCAAATTGTTTATCGGGGTTACTATCCCTAAGTCACGTACACTGAACTTGCCACAAGACATCTCATCTCGCATTCTCCCCATTCAACGTGGGAAGAACCCACCGCATTGCTAGTCTGGGACTCATGTATGACCCCTCAGGTGACTCCGTAGATGAGCGATTTGATACGGGTGTATGGCCCTCGTGATATTCACATGTTGGAAAATGAGGTTTTAACCCTCATGTCACCGACCCTAACTGGTATGCAGCTCCGCCAACACTATACGTACAAGGAGAGGTCTCCCCTTGTACTGGGTGGCTTAAAAGATGGAATTCTTAAATCGCAGTGAGCTGCAGTGGTAACACATTATACTGCATTTGGGAAAACCCAGGTATGATTCCGACTTAGCTGTTATGATTTATCTTGGTTGTGATGCAATAGAGTAATAAAAGTTGTCATGTGTACATGTGCAGGTGTGGATCCTGACGGGAGACAAAGTGGAAACTGCTGTTAACATATCGTACTCGTGCGGACATTTCAAGGCAGGCACGCAACAGCTATTTCTGACCGACCATACGTCCGACAGGACGTGCCTCGCTACACTGGAGTCTCACAGGTAACAGCTCTGAGAGGAGCAGTAGCTGTGAAATAAACTCATTAGTTTTTTATTATTCAAGATGATATAGCTCAGTAGCAACTTGCAGTATAGTGGCAAATGTAACACCATGCAGTAAGATCAAATGTACAGTGAATCATAGTAATAGTGGGAATACCGCCCGTGTGTTTTATATTCTTAATTTCATGATCAGGATCACACTAGCCCCATACTTTTTATTTTGTGCAACTAACATGGTGAAATAATCAAAAAGACAGAAAAATCTGTGCAGAGCAAGCTTACAAGGTTGGAGAACTTAGTAAGAAATTGTTTGACAAAAGGAGAAACTGCAGTGTATGCATATGTGAAAATTTGGGCGTTGTCCCATTAGGAATCTAACATGGTACGTCATGATGGGAGGCCAGTGATCGTAATTCTAAATCATTGGGCCCCCCAACAGTTGTAGTTACACTTTTAAAAGTGTGATTGAGGAATAAAGTAGAGAATTATGGCTCATGTATACTGGGCATCACAAAGAAACATTGTATGTCGCAGGAACACGGTGCAGCAGGAGCCACTGAGGCAGCATGGCCTGGTGGTGGACGGACAGTCTCTGAAGCTTGTACTCAAGTATGATGCCTCTATGTTTCGCGAGGTGTGCATGGCCTGCACTGCTGTCATCTGCTGCCGCATGTCGCCCATGCAGAAGTGCGAGGTGCGTAACCACCCACTCGTGTTAAGGGCTCTGCCTGGCTGGTGCATGAAGTGCATCACAGATGTTTGGTAGAAAACAAAAGTGGCTGTTAATTTTTTAGTAATGTCTGAACATTAAAATCACTTAAGAAATGTTTCATGCCCAAAGACGAGTTTTAAGTTCTCATGTCAACTAGGAGGATTATTTTTTTAGGCATAGAAAAGGGCTCAAATTGGCGTTTTCTGATTCAGTTTGGCTGCTAGATTTTCCATACAAGAACCTCAGAGTTTTAAATGTATGGTCACTAGTTAGTCATTTTCAGGTGAGTTGCCAGCAGATAAACTGCATGCTAGTTAAGTGCCTAGCGTGTAGAAGCAATCGGTGAATGAACAATAGTTAGCTGTAGAGCTTGCATGTTACAAGGTCTCAATTGTATAGAATACCATGCAGGCAGAATCCTTACCATCCCTTCATTGTGTCTGGTCACACCAACAATTTTCCTGGTTGGAAATTGAGGGAACTGAGTTCCAAACCTAACCTGTGATCCATCATGGTTTCATTGTAAATATGTTTGATCGACTACTACCTTACATTCCAATACAAGACACCCGGACATATACTGGAAATCACTTTTATAAGTAAATCTACCAGAACTAGTTTGAACGTGCATCTATTATGAACCAAGTAAGGTGGTGCAATAATAAAATAGCTGAACTCACATTCAGGAGAACCTGGGTTTGATTTCATGTCTGAGTTTGGTTTTCCAGGTTTTTCTGAAATCACTCCAGATAAATGCTGGGATGGTTCCTATTACAGGTCCTGGTCGATTCCTTCCTATTTCTTGATTGTCTTGGTGTACCTCTACTAAGGCCTCGTCATCGTTCAGGGGTATTCAAAACACCTATAGTTAAAAAATTATTGTGTGACAATGAAGAAATTTTAAGAAAATCACTATTGAGAACTATGTACTAAAGGATCAGGGGAATATGCCATAGAAAACAGTTATGTGAATTCCCAGAATGTCAGCAAACAAATAATTGGAGCTAGTGCCATTGAAGATAGTTTCTAAGCTCCACGATGTTGAATAGACAGCATCCAGTGTTGTGATATAAGGTATTTGGCTGCACCAGCAGAACTGTACTATTTTTGAGATGTAATTAATTGATAGTACCGTAGAGCTTCGCTATAACAAACCTCAAGGGACCAAAAATATGGCTAGTTTGTTATAGTGAAGTTCTTTATAGTGAAGCACACGAAAATCTCTTGAGGTAAAATTAGATGCGGCAAAATGTTACTGAAGTGAAATTACCTTTGAATCTTTATTGCCAACCTCGGCCCAAAAAAGTAACTGTGACTCACTTCAGGATAACAGGTCGCGCTCAGCGGAAGAACCGCACATATGCATAGCACACGGTTGCATCAGGAATGCTCACAGGGGTGCTCGAAAGTAGCATGTCCAGAAGTTAAAAATGAAAACTAAACAGAATAAGTTAATAAAACATTACATGTAGGTCACAAGTGCCTTTAGTGTCAAGATATGCAGAAAAGTCTGGGTTCTGAGATTTAATTTTTATGCTGCGAGCCTTTGAATTTTGCAATTTGAACACACACCTTGAACAAAGTGCCAAGTTGAGAGGCGAATATTTATAAATCAAGCTACTTAAGGTAATACAAACAATAAACACGTTGCTTTCACATGTCTATAGTATAAAGATATGCAGATAAGTCCGGGTTCCGAACTTCCCATTTTTCTACTATGAGCTCTTGAATTTCGCACTTTGTTCGAGGTGTGTGTTCAAATTGTGAAATTCAAAGGCTCGCAGCATAAAAATGAAATCTCGGAACCCGAACTTTTCTGCATATATTGTTACTAAAGGCACTTGTGAGCAACATGCATATGGTATGTTTTACCTACAGTGGCAGGATTTTTAAATATTTGCTTATGAACTTGTCACTTCGTTTGAGGGGTGTCACGTTTTCTGTTGGGTGATAAAAAATTGATTTTCTCTATTTCAGAACGTTGACCTATTATCGTTGACAATGTAGATTTCACTATGCCGAATTCCGTGGCGATTTCTTTTTTTTTCCCCCTTCCATTATTTACAGCTATAATAATAGCAAATAATCAAGAACGAACTTGTTAAAAGATGGTAAAATTTATTTGAAATTCAGTGAAAATACGTTTAAGGTAACCTCATTTGCAATTCACGATAAAATACACCGATGTGAGAACAGACCAGAGATATAGTGACAGCATTGTGTTGTACGTAAAACTTCGGCGAAGTCAGAGGCTTCTTATCTGTGTCTACACAATGATGTAGCACATTAGTTGCAGCGCTAAACACTAGTAGTGCTGCGCTTTAAGATTTTTGTCTCGTATTCCCACATCAATGTATTGTATCATCTATGACTGAGTTATCTACCGAGAAAAAAAAACAGTTGCGGTTTGTTTGTTTATGTTTTTAACCTAGAAAAATTAAAAAATTAATGTAATTTTGCCATTTTTTACATTTTATTTCGATTACCAAGTGTTCGTTAACGTGAATACTGGATAAACCTCCCGTAAATTTTTACCGAAAATTTCGTATAACTGAAAGTTATTTGTATATAAATGTATGGTGTTTTGGCGGGACCAAATAATAAGTTCGTTATGGTGAAGTGTTCGTTAACTTGAAGTTCGTTAAAATGGTGCTCTACTGTAATTCTAATTACAGTAAAAGTAGTAGGAAAATGGGATTTGACTTGCAAGGGATTGTGGAGTGTGAGCGCAGAAGCTGCCTGGCTGCCATGTTGTTACGTTACCATCCGCCATATTTTTTCCCTCAAAATTGACCAAAATACCCAAAAAAATTTCCCTTCTTCCCTTAAAAAAAAAATATCCCTTTTTTTCTTCTAAAATCCCTAAAAAAAAAAATTCAAATTTTTTTCGGAGCATGGGAGAAGGATTAGCGACCCAGGGTCAGACAGGAGACCGAGATCAGTGACCCAGGGGTCAGGGGAGCAGGACTATTACCTTTGACCTTGACCTTTGACTAAAAAAATCCAAGACATTCAAAAAGTTCACAAAAAATCACATAAAATGTATTATTATAAATTATTTTAAAAAATATAAAAAATGTATTATTAAAATGTATTTATAAAATATTTAAATTTACCAGAGGTCATCCCTAGCCCATACTCATTATACCATCATCGTAGGCGACCACCATCTTGTTAGGCATCACCTATTTGCCATATTAGATGCAGACTAACTCAACCTTGACTCCATGACGTTGTAAGACCTTGGAAATGAAAAACTTGAGATAAAGTACATAAAAGTCAACAAGCATAATACATTACATACTACCACCACCATATTAGATGTAGACTACCTTGACCCCATTACCATGAATGACATTGAAAACAAAAAATTCCAAAAAAAAATTAAATTACCAAAAAATTGATCAAAGATTATAAAAATTTATTTTTAAAATGATTAAAAACTGATTAAAAAAAACTTGCATTCCCAGAGGTTCCCACAGCTCCACAATTAGTCACATTCGTTCCATCCCCAGCAGTTGACTGTTGCCAGTTGCTATTAACTGTTTAGTTGACAGGCCTTCGTCCCTTTACCCGCACCAATTATTCACATTTGTTCGAACCCCCTTAATCTATACTCATTCCGCCATGTTTGTTTTTTGTTCGTAATTTGTTTATATGTTACTCTCTCTCTCTAACCTTTGTTCGACTGCTATATTTTTTAGTTTTGGTTCGTCATTTGTTTATACACGTTACTGGAGGCTGCTCTTTTGGTAGGCGCCATTTGTTTATATATTTGACTGGAGGCTATCATGTTGGGAGGCAACCATCTTGCTAGGTGCAGTCTTCCCTGTTGGCAAGCATAATTTGTTTTAGAGTTTGTTTCTCACGTTCGTTTGACTAACTTATTAGATTTCATATGTTTTCATCACCTGTGTACCACTAGCCGACAGCTATTGTTAAAACATAGGTTGCACTGATTACCCCCAATAATGTTTTTCATTGGCTAATTACTCTTTAGTTGGTGCACCTCCATCCCGTCAAGTGGCTTCCCAACTGTTGACAATCCTCCACCACCTTTGTTCCATCAATTAATCACTTTAATTTGGCTCCCTTCATACTGGTTTATATTTCTAAACACATTGATTTACTTTGAATAGATACTTTTAACTTCCGCAAGTTAATTTGTATTATTGACGTAGTATTGAAGTAAATTTACACTGTAGAAACCATTACTTTTGATATTGTATTATTATTCTTGCTTTACTGTAATATTTTGAGTGGATGTAATAAATCTATGTGCCCATCGACTTGGAGTGCTTTGGAAATGTCTGAAATACCGGACGGGTATTGTGTCTGCCCGAAAATTCTGGGTGAACATTTCTTCCAATATTCATCCATAGACACACCTGTTTTCCGTGGCTTGCGAAATCCCAAAATATGTGCGAAATACACAGTTTCTCACTAAAAACTACATACCTTGCAAGGGGGGGGGGGGGGGGGGGGGGAAATTGCGAAAAAATACATTTCTGTTGTGAATCCTCATATTTACTATGCTAATTCAATAAATTGTTTCAATATATACTTTGGATCGGAAAGTCAACACAATCAATGTATCAAATTTACACTGCCCAAGGGATATTACAAACGAGCATCTACTCCTATGGAATACCACTATGTTTTGGAAATAAACTGATCTCGGTAACTTTGTAAAATAAAATAATTTTGTTTGCCTTTTGTCCTTTTTCACTTTTCGTTGCATAATTAATGTAATTTTGTTGCTAGTATACAAAATGACAGAAAACTTATCTCAAAAATGGTAACAAAATTATCCGTTCCCACTACGTGCTGGCCATACGTTTATTCGGCGAAGTACACTTCATAGATTGATATATTTATAGTTTACCAAATTTTTTTTGGTTATGTTTTATGTAAACATGTTTTAAAGATTATCAAGGTTATGAGAGGACGACTTGTATCTGGTGCAGTTTTATTTTTCTTTTGACCAATTATTATTTAGTTAACATTCTGTTTATTTTATTGGTGGGGCAAGGAACTACAGTTTATCATATTTGTCTTTCGCGAGACAAGGTTGTTTTGCGCCACTTCTTTAGTTTGTTCCACAATAGTGTGATGTGTTGCGTTGCGATGAACGGTAGCAAATCAGGATGAAGCAGATTGTCACAGCGTGTCGGCGTCGAGTGTGTTGCGCGAAATTCTTGAGTTGCCATTGTTGGCCTGCGATGGAGAAGAAGAAGAAGTGTTTGTTTACAAGGAGAATAAAAATATATATATTTATTTACAATTTGAAAATGATGATCGTGTTTACACTGACCTTTTTTGTAATTGTGTTTTTATTATTGCTGCGTGGATGTGCAAAATAGAACACAAGGCTTCTTATAGATATGGACAATGTTATAAAATTTGTTCATTAACATCAAAATAATTATCCTTCATCTTAATATGTCCCATTCCCGCTAGTTTTCGGCACATATCGCGTTCATATTACCCTGTTTTAATCTTTTACCACTTAAAACATATAGTTTCAACTTTTTACGCCTGTCTTTTGTTACATTCGTGAGGTCTGATAACATAATTTCCACTGTTAAACTAGATAGCAGCATCATCAGCGACTGTCTCCGTCGCTGACAGAGCGTCGCTATTTTGAAACAGCTAGTATAGCTTGTTGCACAGCTCAACACATCGCAACGCAATGCATCGCAATATTGTGGATCCAGCTTTATGAGAAAGTAGCAATTACAAATGCTCATTGTTTTGATAATGCAGTGGAAAATTTTGCTCGTACGGAAATAACATTCAAATTACTATAATTCAAAAGTTGTAATGTCACTGTAAGAACAAAATGCGATAAATGTGACATTATTTGTACTGATGCGAGAATCACACAATAATCATTTTCAGTAAAGTTGAAGTTGAAAATCATTGGGGTTTTTTTATGAACTACACTAAAATCAGTGAAATCAGTATGAATTTCAGTCAGTGGACTATTGTAAACACTGAAAAGAGTTTTTCAATGTCGGGAATATAATGACTGACAAAAGAACAAACCAAAAGCCAAGTAACATAGTAGTAAATAATGACAGTTGTTTGTATTTTCAGATTAAGTGTATGGCACTTAATTTTTGTGCCATTATTAAAGAAACCAAAGTTTGTTGCAACACCATTTAGTTATTACTTATATGTAGGACCAATATTTTGTGGTGTTATTTAAATGAAAATTTAGTCATTAAAATTGTAAATTTCGTCTTTATCGTCATAAAATGATTGACTATGTGTGCATCAATACATACATGCCAAATTCAGTTGCGATGACTTCGGGTTAGTACAATAAGTGATTATCAAAAAAAATATTTTAGCTCAGATTGATTTAAAAGATTTAGTATTTCAGTGTAATTGTTTTTATTTCTATGTATTCTGAGTATAATTAAGAGTGGGATGGACCCGCGCATCCTAGGTCAAGAAGCTAGGAAGCGATACGGGCAACACTAACACCCACACTTAGTGCCTCATTGCTCCTACGCGCAAGGCATGCAGTGTTTCCATTGTACCGCTGTACTGTGCATATTAGATCCGTAACAGTGGGGTTTTATTACACGGGATGAAAGATCACAGATTAAACTACACCCATATATTTGTACTTTTCTCTTGCCATTCAAAAAACACTGCATACGCAAGCTTCAAAAATGTGATGTTTGACCATTTTCACAAAGTTTTTTCTCCAAGAATACACTTAATGTGACAAAAGTAAAAACATAGGGGCTATAGATAATGGTTCTTTATCTTTTATGACAAAAAGTTGTATTTGCAGAACCTTTATTTACCAAGATACGCGTATTTGCGCAAACAACTATTTCACAAAAAAGGCGGGGTATATCCCAACAATAGTGTAACTTTCACACATGTTCAAGTAAACACTTTTAATACTTTCAAGAGTGAACATCTCTGTATTTTAACTAAAGGAAAAAAATCACATTTTATGGTTTATTTTTTTATGGCACAGATGTTGAATTTTCCAGAGAATGTGGATTTTCATTTGGTTACCATGCAAAACAATTTTGCATATTAACAGAAAAAAATCTTTCATTGAAACCACATTATTGTTGCAAGTTCTTTACTTTTTCAATTTTGCCAGCCTTGTGTAGTAGAATATCATTTCAGCCACACTACATAGCATGTTATTCAATCATCCTACATGTTAAACCCCCCCAAATATATGTAGACACACACACTTTCTTTCGCCATCCTCCAATGTTTAAAAAATCTTTGAGTTAAAAATTTACATTATTTTGGTTGGTAGGTACATAGTTCATAAATGTAGTGTGAAATTGTTAAAATTGTGTTTTAAGATAAATATTTTTTCTGACTATATTTAATTTTTTTTTTTTAACTCTAATTTCAGTGTTTTGTGGTGTATTAATTTGAATTTCGGTGTTGGCGGTGTAATAACTCTTGAGTTTCGGTGTTATTTTGTTTATATTCACCATATAACCTTGCCTCTATGTTATGTGATTATTGGAAACTAACTGTGAATCTTTTATACTAATTTGATGTAGGCCTGAATTAATATTTACCAAAAATGGATTATCAGTAGTATTGTTTTTGAACACTATGATCAAGCAAGTAGTTCATTCCACAGCAGTAAAAAAAAAAAAGACCATGAAACTTCAGGTAGTAACAAATATTAGTTTCAAACAACTGTGGAAGTTTTTCGATCGTATAGACAAACAAAACGCTAAATGTAATTTTATACTCACATTTATTTTTTAGTTTTTACTTGAATGAAAACTTCTTTGCAAGCATATTGCAGACTATTTCTTAAACAAATGTTTTATACTTTAATCAATGGAAATTATGTGAGAAAATATTTTGTGTTCAAAATTCATCCACTTATTTGGTTTTAATGCCCGACCAAAATGTCCGAGCCCATCCAAAATAAAATTTCTCTACCCGACCACTCCTAGACCCACAAGTAATTTCTCAATTGAATTAAATATTTGTTTCTTAATTTGACGTACATGAAGTAATGCTGGCATTGTGTATAGCCTGACAGCAAATAAAAGGAACACCGAGCTGTATTCAGAGTTTGGCCAAGTAATACTCAAGAGTATTGCAGTGGCTAATCTTCGGGGGAGCCCTTCACTAGGAACTCAATACTCACTACTTAGACTGCTCACGTATTGTTGTTTCCTTGTTGCAATACAAATGTATTTTGCCTGTAACACATTTATTTACATCTTATGGCAAGCTTCCATTTTTATGACTGGATATTATCAGGTTGGCGGCCCTACGACCACCAATGTAGCAAGTTAATAATTCAATATACCACACTCCTCCCTACTATTTAGGAGTATCTCAAAGACAGAATACATAAGAACACAGTTATAAATCAAATACTTTTTTGGGGGTCCTTTTACATTTGGTATATTTTGGCTCGTTTTTATTTCGGCTCTCAAGACCTCTGTTAAGAGCCGCCGAAATCTCTTCACACTCGTTTTTATCCCCTGCCACTGAGTCGTATACAGAACCACGTATACCCTCTTCCGGACTTGCCTCCTCACACGCTAAATCTCTGAAACTTTCTTCTGGCTCTTCACTTAGTGTGTGTGTCCTGAGTGTTGTCGTTGTGTAGTCCTCTGCATAGTCCTCTGCATCCTCTTCCACCCCTGATGTGCTGTCCTCTGTCCCAGTGTTTCGTAGATGCTGACTCGCTTTTCCCTTGTTGACCTGGGTACTGCTAGCTTTTACTGCATTGCCAAATTCAAACTAGTGCGCTCTTCTACTGGCGAGCGCGCTGAAGTTAACTTCAGTATGAGCAGGGCAGTTACGTGATAGTTTCCTGCTGCTGCAATGTGGCAGTACAAGCTAGGAGCACGGGGTTGAAGTGTGTTGAGACTGTCAACGTCCAGGAGATTCCCAGTGTCCTAGCTCCAGTTCTTGGATTAGATTTGCCCTTAAAATCAACCATCTCAGATGGGGCGATGTCATGATTCTGCAGAGCGCTCTCTCTAGCACTAATTTCGTTGTGTGCGTGTGTGCGTGCATGTGCGCATGCGTGTGTGTGTATATATATATGTATATATATATATATATATATAAAATTCAAGTACTCCACACACACCAAGGATGGCACATTTTTCACAAGGTTGCATGATTACGAAGTTTCGCTTCCTAGGCCAGCTTCATCAGGCAACGAGTTGTAGTACAACTTGCCACCGGATGAAGCTGGCCTAACCAGTGAAATGTTGCGATTGCGCAACCATGTGAAAAATGTGTCTTCCTTCTTGGTGTGTGTGCCTGTTGACAAATACTAGACTGTGAGTACTTTCATTTCTGTCCTTATTTTTGGTAGCCTAGTGGCCTACTTGTAACCTTAACTCATATGACTAATTTTATTAGCACCCTATATGATGCCCACACAAATTACGTAATAAATCATTTATTTCATTATTTTTTTGCATAGATAGTAACAGAAAGAGCCACAAGTGATAAAATAATGTGTATGGTAGTAAATATAGGTAGCTGTTAACACTATTTCCGTAGCAATAAAAAGTGGTAATTTTATTTTTATATGAGTTTTGATTTTGAAGTGTACTAAATGGTAAATAGTCACGTAACAATAAAATGCTGAATGTAGGTTACAAAATAATTACGAACTGTGTATTATTATAAACATAGTATTTTTGTTGTAATGTCTTGTTTATTGCTTTATATACCTGAGACATATTTCATTTTAGGTTGTACAACTGGTCAAAATGGCTGTTAACAAGCCAATCACTGCAGCCATTGGAGACGGTGCCAATGATGTTTCCATGATTCAGGAAGCTCATGTTGGCTTGGGTAAGTCCACTTTGTATGCAGGGGGATAATAGAGAAATTACTATAATATTTAGTTACAAGTGCTTATATTTTCCTTTTGTAATAATATCAAGCATTTTGTGAAAATTTTCAATGGGCCTAAACTAGATATAGGTTGTGTTCACGGTAAAGTGAGCATTTGTGAGGCCCTAGTTACTTTTCCCTTTCAGCCATTTTTTTTTATTGTTTAACTAGTTTTTAAAATAAATATTGCTATGTAAGTAATAAACACCACACTCGGAATTTTACGTCCAACGCTAAAATATAATATATTTACTAGCTATTATTCCAAATGAGAGGGCTTTCAAAAGTGCCTACTGTACCAAAAATAGCCTATACATGTCTTGTAATGTGGTTCATTATACGGAAGTTTATTGCTGGTATAACGATTAAACATTTTCATTTCACAGGAATGAACATGATTGTATGGATATACTTATACAGAATGTTCAGAAATTTAATGCCTAAACTGTTGAAAATATATGGGACACCATATAGGCTACCTAAACAGAATATTAAAAGAGATGTATATGAGCTTGTAAAAAATTGGGTTTTGAAAACATATTTTCACTGAATGCCTTGTACTTTCTGCCAGTGGAAGGGATGGCTGAGATTTATCCACAGTACAGTAAAACTCCTCTATTAGGATCCAATTTATTATGACCACCCCTATTAACAACCCAGTCCCGAGGTACCATGAAAAGTTTGGGTCGAAAAAGTAGAAAATTTGTGGTGCGTCTAAAAATAGATACAGTAATCCCTTGCCAACCACAACCTTACCTTTTCTCCAATCACGGTACTAGTTTCTATTATTGGAAAACTAGCCCTTACTGATGTTAGTGGGCACATTTCTCAAGCTACCATCATAGACTTTGACATTTGTTGTCCCAAGCAGCGTGAAGCAATAAATTACTTAATACCAGAAGGGGACACTGGTGTATTGTGGAATCAGGAGGGGGGTGGGAGAGTTGCAGGCTGGGTCAGTAAGGATTCTTTGTCCTAGTGGAATGCCACCGCCTCTGCCTTACCCTCCCTGTCTTTTTTTGCTTCCATTATCCCTCCTCTTTTGATGTAAAAACAGGGGCACATTACACAGACTAGTTTCTTAATCAGTGTATGTATGATAACTTCAAATTTAATTCAAAGCCCTTTTTTTTAATGATTATTTTAAAGTTTATGTGCGCCCACGCCTATGTAGTATGCTAGTTTTTTATGGTGGGCAATTGATTTTTTTTTGTGAAATCAATTTTATGTGTAAAGTGAATAAAGATAAATGTGTGCAAATAAAATGTGTTCTTATGTTACCGGTACCATATTATGGCGAGTGAGGCAGTGTGTGTGGATAGGCAACGTCAAAAGTTTTTTTATGAAAAATTAGGGATAGTTAATATTTCAAGTAGACAGCACTAAATATTTATATTCCTGTAAACATTGCAAGGCCTCATTGTGCCATTGAACAGGCCAACATGCAGCCTACATTTTGTATAAATTCAACACATTGATGTGAATCGCATCTGTCAGCATGTTTTCCAAATGCCGGGCTGCTGCTACGAAGTGAACTGGCCCTGTAACGACGGTGGTGGCGGCGGGTGGGCAGCTGCTGCCCATTAATTAATCTTGTAGCGACCGACTGACAGCTGCCCATCCTGAGGATCTAGGGCTGAGCTTCAGCAGCAAACCGTCAGGCCTGCGCCCGGCTGTGCTACAGAGGATCTAGGCGCTCGCCCAGCTACATACACGGCCAGACAAAGCTACGCCACCTAAACTTTTTGATTGCTACTTGCGTCATGACCCACGAGACATGCGTAATAGATCTTTAGTAATGACCTTATATTTTAATAATACATAGTCTAATTTTTCCACACACTTTCAATGACCATGTCATATTATGTTTAGGCCTTCTTTTTTACGACGATGTGTGGTCCAATATGTCTTTCTTGGGTGTCAAATAAATCAGGAGACGTCCAGCTATTAAAATATACATATTTATATTTAATTTAAAAAGTAGTTTGTTTTTAATGCTCTAGAGATGATTGAACATGAATTTCATGCAAAAAATGCAAGTTTGGGGGCATAGGGGTTAGGGGTGGGTCAAAATTTCAAAATTGGCCCAAAATTTCCCAAATTTTTTATTTTTCGTACTAACCCCCCCCCCCCCCCCCCCCCCCTATTTCGACCCTATTCTCGGGAATTGTGAGAGGTCATAATAAAGAGGTTCTACTGTAGGTCCCACACAGTTGACTGGGACATGCCCATTAGGCGCGCTATAGTGTGTGTACTAGTGGAGAGCACGTCATTGATGTGCTGACGTATCACTTCCTCATGTGAAACAGTGCGCACATACCGAGGATGGCCAGCATTGTGCAATTGTGTCTTCAACATGGGAAGCATGTCACCTTTTTGCTGTGGACTTTTTAGGCCTTGTACAACACATTCTGCAAAAATACGTTTTCAAATGCCAATTTTCATAGGCTCATATCTCCTTTAATATTCAGTATAGGTATATGGTATACTGTATAATTTCGACTTTATTTTTCATAAGGAATCTCCTCTTGCAGTTTGGGCATTTAATATCCAAACATTCTATATATGACTGTCAGCATAATGTATTGTACCATACAAAATATCAACTACTTGGACAGTTATGGATAATAACTACTCTCCTTGGAATCAGAATAATTTACGTAATTTACTAGGATTTATTTACAAAAAGTCAAAGCTTGGATTATTTAGCCTTATTTTTAAACTCATTCATATACAGTATTTGCTCCAATCTGGTACTCTTTGTTTCAAATGGAATAGAATTGTTTCAAAATTCACAAAATTTGAAAATTATATTTAATAAATATACTTTTAGATCTACTGTACCTCCAAGATTGTCAAGTACTGTAATACAACATATCACAGTATCATGTATTGTTGCAGTAGTTCCTTTGCCCTTTACTTGAAATTCAATTTCAATTAGCATATTGTGCCCTTCTGAAATTCTATTTTAATTGGTATGCAATGCTCTTCGCCTGAAATTAAATTTTAATTGGTATGCACTGTCCATCTGAAATTCAGTTTTACTTAGTATGCAAGGTAAACCTTTAAAAATGACCATCCCAGACAGTAACGTAAAATAATTGATCAACTATGAAAATATACATTTTTTATTTGAAGATTTTAAGTTAAATCAGTAGAACCTTTGTACGTCTAACAAAATTGAAGAGACTGAATTTTTGTGCCCTTTTTATAGAGGGAATTCTTTATAGAGAGATACATATTATGTTCTTATTTTTCTTGTACAGTGAATTTTGAATCTCACTGCTGTTAAAATTGATTTTTTGTTTACGATTAGTGATTGTCAGAAATTTATATTGAAAATTAATTTTCTTTTGAACACATACCTATTTACTCCTGTATAGCACACCCTTTTTTGCCAAAATAAAGGAAAAAATTTCTGGGCTGCACATACAAGGGGAAAAAAAATAGGAAGGGGGAGTGGTAGCCATAAATTGTCTGCGGGGAGAGAGGGGGGTGGTTGAGGAAAGTGGCAGGACTGTCTGTTGCCTCATCTCTCCCTCTTAAATATACATATATATATAATATATATATCGTTATGTGTAGGTCAAAACCCCCCTCCCCCATCTAATGGCATCCTGTCTCGCCACAAAACCAGAGCTGCCACCTGTTTACGCCTGCCTCCCCCAGCCCCCTTGTAATAACACCCAGATGTTTGCAGGTCTATAAGTCTGCCATCGCTCTTTGTTTCCTTGGTGGGAGAGGGGGGGGGGGGGGGGGGGGTAAAGGGGCAAAGGGAAGAGGAGGCCCTTTTTTTTGTGATAAGGGTAAGAGTACTGTGACATTCTAGCACGGCAAGCAAAAACGGAGAGCCTGGCTATGCTAAAAGGAGAAAGGAGAAAAATGAAAACCGAAGCTGGCAACGTTTAGTAGGAGCAAGACTGTTCCGGAATTATTTTTATTTTGGCTTTTTGCACCCAAGTTATTTAATTTAAGTATTTTAAAAACATATCACAATAACTACATATCAATGTAAAAAAGAATAATTTGTTCCATGCTTTCTAATATGGCACCACAAATTTCTGGTGCAATTTTATTAAAAACATTTTTTTCCCTGGAACTTGTTGCAAAAATCATGGTGCACATTATACATGAGTAAATATGGTATGTACTGTGAACCCTTGTGGCCACTATTAGAGAAAATCATGATTTTCGAAGGAAAAATAAACTGCTAATTTTGATTGGAGCAACTACAAATAAACAATTTGCAAGACTTACAAATTGAATTCATCAATCTCAGTAAATTATTAAAAACTTGCATGATCAGCAAAGATACTTGGTACATAGGATGCGACTGCTTCCGTGGCACTTAACAGTGTGGCTCTTGTATAGTATTGTCATTTTTGTTTTATAAAATAAAGTAAAACCTCATTGGAATGACCCCTTACTGTTTTCATAAATAAGGCCGTTAAGACAGGTCAATCGCTATAGATATTTAGGGAAATTTCGGACCAATACACACTTCCAATCCCTGTACATAGAAATTTGCAATTTTTTGATAGTCCGTGTTCCACTGCCTCTAGCGTGAAGTTGACACATTTGTGGAATTAAGTATAAATTAATTTTAATATGCAGAAGTCTTTTAAATAGATGATGTCCTAGAGGTGTATATTTAGCCTCCCCTTGTCTCCCAAAATGTTAAAAACATTCAGAGGTGCTAGGTTTTATGGATCATTTAGTCCATGTTCAATCATCTCTGGTGTAAAATCAACATTATTTTGCATGGAATAATAATTTGAGTAGTTAGACATCTTAAGAATACAATGGACACCCCATCTCGCACATGTACTTGACCTACCCTTGTCATAAATGTTTCAATATTGCATGGCAACCAAGTGCAAAGTCAGTTTTTCTATGGCTTCTTGCAAGAAAATTGAAGGATTTGTTACCGAAAATAAATTAATTTCAATAGACATGCATCTTCTGAATAAAATGATATCCTGGAAGGTCATATACAAAACCTCTTTGTAGCCAAATAATGTGCAAGCACCGAACACCCATGATTCACTGCAAATGCAAAGTTTGAGTTTAATCTTCGCCGGGTTGTCAACAATTTTTCAAAGCATCAAGCCAAAAACTTTACCAAATTGGAATTCAAAAAGAAATAAGCATAATAAGTCGTTAACAAATGGTAATAAAACACGAAGAGAAATCAAAGTTGCACTAACACAAGCAAAGTGCGAAGGCAAACCAGCAAGAACACAATGGCAGGATAAACATGTGACTGTAGTTGGGCACCTGAGGGGTGAGGGGCAGGCAGAGAGAATGGGTATTGGCTAGCTCTGGCAGCCTGGGGAAAGGGGTGGTATCAGCTTTTAGATATGCTTCACATCCAGTACAGTGCTCACCAAGAGAAATGCAATGTGTAGCAACCATAAATAAAGCAACATATTTATTTTTCGTCCAATTTCTCTGAATTTTTTTTTTTTTTTCACCCATTTTTCTCAAGTTTCCTTAAAAACATCACTATAGAAAGATGGGCACAATAAATAGGGTCAATATAGAGAAGTTCTACTGTATTGGACTAGAGGATTGTTTAAAGTTTAAAATACAGTAATGTAAAAAGTGAGAAATATAAAGGGAAATGAAACATTGAGTATTTTCTGAAGAGAACAGTTTGTTATAAAGAGTAGAAAGTGCATTGTATCATATACAGTTTTCACCAGACAAAACAAAGATTTGTCGAGATTATTTTGTTATGGTCTATTTGCAGTTTTGTCACACCTTTGAATTGCAAAATGACCTCATGTTTGACATGCTTGGTTGTTTACTAAATATGTTATGTTTCTCGAGCGTTTTATACTTGTGTTAACATGAAAGTGCTTTATTTTTGGTTAAATTTAATTTTTACATATATTTTATTTATAAATTATAATATTTAATTTATAATTAATATAAATGAAAATGGGGAGAAAATAAGTGTATTGGTAATGCCTAGTAAGAAATAGTATACGGAAAATTTTATTACACTGATGTGTGACGCATTTCCGTATCTTGGATGAGCACTCTACAAAACTACTTCACCCCATCTGAGCGCAAGGTACAAAACCGGAGCAGGACAATTAACCCCAACAGTACTGAAGAGGCGGGACATGTGCCTACAGGGTTTGGTGGCATAATGTCATGAGAGACTACATACATGTGATCCTAACGTGTTCTGTTCACCCAGATTTGCCAAGAAGCCATTACACCAACACCCCCCAACGAAAATTGTACTGCTTGAGTGAGCCACCGCTCCCTCATGTGAAAGTCAACACTAGTGTCAGGGCACGCCACTGGAGGGCAGCACGTATTTTACCAGCACCTGCGGTTGTAATGAGGGATGATAGCGTCTCATCAGCACTGCAGAATTCTCTATCTCTGCGGCCGAGGCTATCCCCCGCACCCCTCATCTCCAAGCACTTATGTGAGATAAGTATAAAAGGTCTGGCATGACCAGAAACCTTCAGTCTCTGCTCCTCCACCGCTCGCAAGGGCCAGAGGTAGCCATCAGGGTGCGTGACTGCTGGTGTGTCTGCAGATTCCGCCGCCTGCAAGGGCCGGAATCTATCAACAGAAGAATCGCTGACCATAAGCCAACCACCGCTGTAGCCACCGCAGATTCCTCTTCTTCTGGGAGATTGGACCACCTCCAGAGGCTCCTGAAGACGTCGCTCTCTCCCTGCCTCCCCTGGTGTTGAACCAGAACTCCGATAGCAGGTCACGTTGTCGTCCTATCAGGACCTCCCTTCGCCCACCAGAGTGTATGGCAATGCCTACACTACCCTTCTGGTAGCCTTCCCTTCTTGGTGTTCGCTCAGAACATCCCCTGTTAGACGTTGTTGAATATGTTAAATTAATAAGTAAACAAGTACATATTTTAGCCAGATGTAATCAGCTTTACATTTATTAGCTTTTTGTCCAGGTTGCCTTCACCTGGCTATTCACATTAGGTTTAACTTCTGTCGCAAATTGTATTAGCTTAGGAGGTAGTGCAGAGCCATCATGTTACTATTACTTTTCTAATATTAGAACAGACAGAGTATTCCATATTCTGCCACCGCTTCTATTGGGGCCAGAAAGGAGCTAGAATCACCTTAGGCTGATCGATCCCCTGTGGATACCACACCTCTGTATTCTGGTCAGGAAGTATAAGTTGCTTGTTCCGTGTTCTTTCCATGTTCTTTCTAGCGCTCGCAAGGGCCAGACAAAAGGAACACAGGGTGCCATCTCTCGTTACAAGAATGGGTATCCAGAAGTACATATTAGGGAAGTAAGGCACCGGCTTATCTACCATAGGCTGTTTAAAACACAGGTAAAGGGTCAGTCAGTGCAAAGGGTCGTGACAGTGGCTGTAGATTTTGTGCTGACAAGACAGGCCGCAAGACACGTCTTGTACGCTGGCCGGACACCCCAGAAACATTAAGACCCCCATCTCGCGTGTTTCTCACGATACTGGCATCGCTGTATTAATTAAAACGTACTTTGCCAAGTTTGGTGTAGTACTTAACCTCCCTAGTCGTTGGTCCAAGACTGATGCAAATTTCCCCAACAAGTAGAACTCCCATCCCAGCTGGGTATGCGTCAACACTGAATGTTCACGAATGTGATGTGCTGTCCTATTAGTGTAATTTGATAGAATTGGTTAAGCTTAGTTTGCATGGGGCATAGAAGTATCCTGGAAGTAGAACTTAAGCAGAGCTTCTGAAAAGTGTGAAGTAACTGTGAATGACCTATATAAAGAGGTTCACTGTATACAGGTTTTACTGTAGTGTAGCAGTCTGTCAAACTGAACTAAGTATGCACGTGTAAGCAGCTGAAGACTGCATGTTTTCCATGGCTTTTCTTTGTAGGAATCATGGGTAAAGAAGGAAGGCAGGCGGTGAGCTGCTCAGACTTTGCATTTGCCCAGTTTCGGTTTCTGCGACGAGTGCTGCTTGTGCATGGGCATTGGTACTATCATCGGATATCAACCTTAGTACTGTACTTTTTCTACAAGAACATTGTGTTCATTACTCCACAGTTTTTTTATAGTTTCATCAATCACTTTTCCACACAGGTATGTATACTTGATACATCATCCATACTAGTGAATGAAGTGTTTTATTGGCATGCATAAGAGGTGCTATGACATCCTCAAAAGTTTCTGGCCTTAAAAAATTTTATCTTCTACAAAAAGCTCTCTTAGGTTCTCCCGTGATTCTTGTTAGATATTAGCCCTTGTTTCAGAAGTGTTAGTTAAGGCTAAGTGTCAAGAGTTGATTTGAGAGATTTAAGCAGCTCTTAATGATGAGGTCTTGATGAGGGTGGGATGAGATAAGAATGGAGCAGCACCAGAATGAAAGGGCAGGGAAATGGGCGATCCCAGAGAAAATCCTCCAACCAGCAGCACCATCCTGCACGATTCCCATTTATGAAAATCCGTGAGTCCACTGTACATTGTTGACTGACCCAGTGTTTTATAGTGGATACTTATGTTCAGATGGTAGTGTTTTCCAACTTATAGTATTACCATTAAAAAAATTAAGTCTAATTTTATTGATGAAATATAAATTAATGTGCAGTTACTTGAACTAAAAATATCATAATTAATTTTAAAAATATTAAAAAATCTTTGTTACCATTAGTTTTTATGAATTCACTTAGTTTATATAATTTCCATCTGAAATAGTTAATGTTAATTGAGTTTTGAGTATCAGAATTTTTACAGTGTAAAACTTATTTTGCATGTGCAATATAAGCAAATTTTCTAAAATTGTTCTGTTGAAAGGCTGTTCACGATAAAGTGAGCACTTTAGAAATGAACCGTAGAAAAAGTTCACTGCCCCTGCCTGCATATATTTTAATGGGCGCACTGAGTGACATTCGGCCAGTAAAGTTGGTAACTATGGATGCAAAGTAGCTCCATATCATAACGTTGAATAAAAAGTGTTAGATAACCATTTGTGATAACTTAAAATTATTTCTTTTACTTTTTGTTTTCGTATTCATAGAAGAATAAAAATTGACAGATTTTGAAGCTGTTTTAGGTAGTAAGATACAGTATATTGTCTTCAGAAAAATTATTATTGGCTGTAAATACAGGTTGAGAATCACAGTACTAAGCTTTTAACATTTTTCTTGAGTTTTATAATAATATGTGTACAGCAAATTTCTTGACTGTTGTAACATTTAAACATTAGGATGCTACATTTGCTGCCTAAAACTTGTACACTTCCGTTGATGGTGTTTGACATGATTTGTGCTCACACGAGTCTTAATGGGGAGAGTTGGACACCAGCTTGGATTGGTGTATTTTTGCCATTACATATGTTTGCAATTAATGTTTGACATTGTTATGGCTTGGAAGAGTATTTAATAATATTTTAAAGACAATTATGATTTTACTTATTGTACTACCATCACTTATCATTCCCAGTAGGTAATTGATATTTAATTCCCATTTATTTGACATCTGTACTTAATTATTTCAGTTACATGCTTAGTTGTTGAGTGATGTACTATGCCTTTTAAAATAATATATTTCAATAATGAATGCTGAATACATTTTGTAACTCCAAAACTGGTAACACCACAATGTATTCTCTCCCTCCCCCTTAAAGCATAGTAGGTTTGAGAACTGGTGAGATAGAGTGAGAGTGATGATGTGTTGTCCGGCAGGCAATGTACGACAGTGTCTACCTCACCTTCTACAACGTGCTGTTCACGTCGCTGCCTGTGCTCGTCTATGGATTGTTTGAGCAGGACCACAGCGATGCCAAGCTCCTCAGGTTCCCGCACCTCTACTCCCAGATGGCCAACAACGTACTCATGTCCTGGTCCAGCTTCTTCAAGTGGATCCTCCTGGGTGTGTAGCTACTCTCACTAGTCACACAGTTAGGATTCTGCTTCTTAGATAAAACAGAAATATAGCAAAAGTTGCTGAATTTTTAGAAAAACAAAAATTTTCATTAATACTTATTTACTTGTTAATTAATATTTTATTACAAAATCATGAGAACACTTTTTCCTCCTAGAATATAAATAATGTCGATCTTTTTCCCCCATTTAAATACTGTGTTGCCATTCCGTTTCATTTTATTTTTATTGATAAAAAAAAAGAGACAGAGGGTGACTTGTCGTGAGATGGCATTGCTATGCAGTTCTTCTTAAAATTCATTTTCATTTTGAATTGCATATTGTTTTGATGGAAGATTTTGCTGGTATGGAAATAACTAGAGTTGTTCTGATACCAATACTAAGAATCTGTATCAGCCGATACTTTGCCTTTTCCCGGCGTATCTATATTGGGCCGATACATTAGTATCGGTTGTAGACAATTAAGTCAGGTTATTACTTTCTTTAGAGACAAAAATTACCATATTTCTGTGTGTATACAGTAAAATCTTGTTAATACTAAGTTGATTAATTCAAAATCATATATAATTCGAAGTGCATATTCGCCCCCAAATGGAAGAATAGGATTTTATATGATCGTGCCAGAGTTTTCACGTCTGTTAACTGGTTTTCGTTGCCTCTTCCACCCGGTGAAGAGGTGAAAAGGTGTGACAGTGCTAAACACTGCATGAAGTTATGGAGAGTAGGACAAAGAATATTCTGGGGTGCCTGTTGTGACAGTTGGAGGGAGGAAGGAAGCTTGGTGCAGTGTGGGGTCTTGATGGAGAGAGAAAAGGAAAGTAGCAGTTTGGGCATGGGCGTGGCTGGAGGATGGAAGGAGGAAGGAAGCGAAGCAGTGTGGGCTGAGTCGTATAATTGAGTAAGGATAGACTAGAGAGAACATCCCCAGGTAAAAATTCATTTTTTTTTTTCCTGGTAGAAATTTGTAGTAGGGCGGCTCACCGTGGTGCAGTGCTAGTGTCTCCCAGCCACTCAGTCTGCCATTCGCCGGTTCAAGAGGGTAACGTTGCCAAATGTTGAGTCTTCTCTCTTTCTCTGGTTTTCCTGTCTCACTCGCACAAGTCCTTGCCTATCCATCTGTGGGAATACCAGCATTCATTCAGTCTCCCAGGATACCGTTGATGGCTCCTGAGCTCAAGAGTGGTGGGGATAGAAAGGTTGGCATTTCTCACGGGATTAGAAGTCTACTATTGAAGAGGAGTCTACACACAAAATGTTTTGAATAATTTTGACAAGTTATGAGTAGGGTGTGTGTGGAATGGTTATTTTGTGTTTGGGAATTTTCGGGAGGAAAAAATTTTTTCCCTTCGGAAACAGGATGGGATCGGGAAATATATCATGTGTGTCAAAATGATAAATAGGTATGTTGACAATTCATAAAAATAATCTTTTCTTAATGCAGGATGTTGGTTCAAGTGTTTCAACAGCCCAGACGTGCTCCCATGCTCACATTTTAACATCTTCCTGCAAGATAACATCTAGCCAATGATCTACTCTTTGGCAGACACTCGTTGAATTTCCACATGCCTAATTATTTACTGTTTACCAACTTATCTGAGTTTTCCATTTGCCATTGACTACTACAATAACAACATAAAGAAAGTAAGTTCAAGTAAACAATATGCGAGAAAAAAAAAGTAAATAAATTTCTCGCCATAGATAAGTTATACAAGTACGCTTTGCTTGGAGACAAGTGAAAAAAGTTTGTGCCTCAAAGAGTAAGAATTTCTTTAATTTGTTCTATGGTTTTTCTGGATAACCATAGTTGAAAACTTATGTCATGGGATGCAACACTCAGTATGTCTAACATCTTTGACTAACCAAAACGTAAATATTGCATTAATGGCATTTATTTTAAGGTTGTATTCAATTTTGAGGAGAGCAAAACTGATTTATTTAGTATTGTGTTTAATAAATGTGTGTGTAATTGATTTGATAAAGTGGAGAATTACTCAGTGTTTTTTATCACTTATCATGCAACGGAAAATACTAATTAGAGTTTCGGAGAATACACACAAGAATTAGTTTAAGCTTGACAGGAAGCGAAATAGTGTTTTTTTCTGCTCATAGGAAACATCATTATTACGAATGTGCATTAAACACCATTTTCCCGAAAATTTCGTGTGTCAGCAAATTCTTGCCCGACATTTCGGGAAAGCCATTTTCTCTACTCCCCCCCCCCCCCCCTCAAAGGTTTGGGATCCCGCACATCCGTACTACTTACCAATGTAATTTATTTAAAGTTTTCGGATCCCCACCCCGAATTGTATGTGTTGTAGCTGTACGTAGAATAGGGTTTAAGACATACATCAGTTAATAAGTTGGTTCACATTTCAAGCCAAGTTCTTTTCCCCAGTTTACGAACAATTAATTTTATGAAATAATTTTAAGTTTTCAACGCATGGGTCTATAAAGTTATTGAGCTTTCAAAAGTGTTCTTTTTACAGTTAACAGCTTTTACCTTTCATGCTACAGGCTTAAAAGTTAGCAATTTTCTTAAGAATATCACCTGGTAAATTCGCTAAAAAGATATGAATTTTTGTGCACAGAAATTCAGTTGTAGGTCTATCAAAACTATTTTAGATGCTTGCATATTTGAAACTCAATATTTTTCCCTGTCCTTGTCAGTTTCATTTCTCCTCATACATATTCCAATTCTTTGTCCAACTTCTGATTGTAGCCAGTCAATAAAAAAATTTTACGTCTCCTGAAGACACACAGTCTGAGTTCTGCAATACGATAGATTTATGTCTAGCGTAATGGTGGATTTACATAGGCGAGACAGGCATGATGCGACAGGTGAAGCGTGACTGTATGTTGTGGCTGTAATGAAAACGCAGTGTCGCAACTGATGCAACACGATACCAAAAAACTATATTACGATAATTCATGGCTGCAAATAGGGAAGTGTGAACAGAAGAATTTCTGTGTTTACATGTATGAAAGAAAAATACAACTACTAACATAAACAAAAATGTTTGAATGTAGACATTGACCCAGAATGATCGTTATCATTCATCTGCAAAGGAATTATTTTTAGTTTACCTTCTAGATCAGAAAATTTTGCAAAATCAAAGAATTCATTGCAAATATTATCAAATGAACATTGCCACCACTGGTGCAGCAAGAAAATACAGTCAGTGATGAGACAGAATTAGATATTATTTCTATTCAGCAAGTCCATCGCGCCCAATATTTCTGTCGCATTGATGTTACAGAATACTAGTCTGTGATTGGGTGAAACATTATTTCCGTCGTGTCAAGCCAATGCAAATATCGCATAATACAATACACTAGAGATAGAAAATTTTGAAGTGACATGATGCAGAGGTAAAACATTGGACTCACATTCGAAAAGACCCTGGCTCGGGCATCTGACTTTTTCATGAACTGGGAAGGAAAACATAGAAACGGTATCCACACCATTGACTTGCGTATTTGTGCAGCTTATGTAACAACAACAATCACGCCCCATATGTGACATTTCACACACACAGAAAACACTTTGTGACTAGACTATAAATGCTTTGCGCCTGCCCACAAACTTGATGCAAATGTACAAACATCACAGATTTGTCTTTTCACAGAAACAAGGCCTTGGAAGTAGCGCGCGGAACAGCCTGTCATTTTACTGTCTACAGCATGGGTGTGGAGGTGGGTGAGTCATCACGTGCCAGTCCGGCCGTTTGGAGTGGGTGAGGGCAGGTAGCGGATACGATCTGACAACAGTGCTGAAGGCTGCGGGTAGAAAGTGTCATCTGCTCGCCCAGTGTCGTCTGCTAAACCTATTTGCGCACCGAGAAGCTGGCTGAATTTTTCCCTATACCATATTCCCTTTAGTCTATCCTTACTCAATGGCGGCGTGGTTAAGGGTAGGGATGACGGACAGTCCATGGAGGGTAGACTCTAATAGGTTTGTGTGGGGGGGGGGGGGGGGCAAAGAAGAAGGGAGGGAGTGAGCAACCTTTTCAGAGGCCAGACCCAGCGTAGCGAGGGGCTGCTTGACACAAAAACCGCACAGCACTTGACTCCAGCACCTGGCTGGCCGGCCAGGAGCGTGGGATTGAGACAGCATTCGCCGGAAGTGCATTCGTAGTAGAGGGAGTGGGAGGATTATGGCTATCATGGCTGCAGTTTTTAACCAAACTTTACCCCCCCCCCCCCTTTTTTTTTTTAAAATTTTTTTTTTTTATATTTTGGCATAGCAATTAAAGGCAACAATTACAACACCTATATTTTACTGCACGGGAACATATAATTAGTAACCAAGATAAATGCAACAAACTTATTTTTTGGGTTATTTCCTTCAAATTTTTGCCTTTTTTAAACCAAAAATTTTATGGTTCCCCAAAACAGGATTGTAACTTCGAGAGGGTAGTTATTTCCGGGACTGTAGTTGTGTTTACTTTGGAAAGGGAAAATGTGCATTTCTTTAATACACATAAACAAACTTTTTTAAAAATTCAATAATTCAAAATTATGTAATTCAAAGTCGAAAAATTAGGTTCCGAGCACTTCGAATTAATGAGATTTTACTGTACGCTGCACATTACAAAAAAGAAAAAAAAGAAAAATAAGAACAAATAAATTGCATCCACCAACAATTTTTTGTGGTCCCGGCGAAAATCCTGTTTAAATGTTAACATAACCTTTTATCATTTATTGCATTTTGCACTGATCAAAGTATATTTCAGGTCCGTGACCTAAGATTTCCCGCAACTATAGTTTCTAAGCTGCTTGTTAATTAAAACAGCAACTGCATGTGAAATAAGTCACGCACGCTGCCGTTTATAACTGCTCTGTGGCGCACTGTCTGATGCCTTGTCTTCCCAATGTGTCTGTCGAGTCGACACTGGTTCATTTTCAGTAACTTCTTGTGGGGAAATCGGAGGATTTATATTCATTTATTTCAATAGACACGTGTTTTTGAATAAACTGATAATATGTAAGTGCCTATTTGACACCTTTTGCTGTCTAATAATGGGTAGGTACGCACCGAGCCAAGTGCAGTGTAACTCGCGACAGGAAAAATCATAGGACGTGGTTTAGAATCATTAATTTTTAAAGACAGTGGAGAAATCAATTACAATGGCCTTGTTTCTGTATCAAAATTACAAGTTTTCTTTGCAGTAAAATGTGATTAATTACTTTAAAAGACAGACATTTGCCATGCGTACAAGATGTCGCCAACAAGTAGCGGCTAGGAGAGGTAATCCTCCTGCCACACTCCTCTGCCAAACTAAGAGCCATCACATTGCCTAATCAATAACTTCTCCGTGCGCTCTTAGTTGATAGTGCGTGCGGGACATTTAAAATTTGGCTTTCATTTGGTGTCATGTTATTTTCATTTTCAGAGGATTTGAAAGTTTTAGGTCAGCTTGCATTTTGTGTCCAATTACAATATATTTTATATGGTATTTTAAGATGTTATTGTCTTTATTCAAACCAGTGTAGGAAAAATATTTTTTAATGTATTATTAACAGTAATACTTTTTCTAAAATTCAGTGCGAAGAGCATTGGTATCGACACTGGTATTGGTATAGGAAAACATGGTATCGGAACAACTCTAGAAATAATATTTGAATCTTTATAAGTTTTAACTTCAACTAAAGTTGAAAACACTGTAAATATTTTGCTGTTCATACCAATGAAAATAATACACGCACACACTGTAAACGTTTCAAATGAAGTTGTACATTTTATGGACAAGCTGTAAATTGTTATTAGCAAATAAAAATATTATACTTTTCTTTATAGTTTGGTTTTGAAGAGTTAAGGTTTCTCTACATGCAATGTAGGGTATTGTAAACACTTAGTGAAAGAGTTGCAGTGTTAATGACAAACATTTAACAAGTTTATCAAATTACTTAAACTTAAGTTATCATTTAGTCACATTCTTTTCAGATGGGTAATTAATTTTGTTCAATTTAACACTTAGAATAAAAAGGTCATCTGTTGAGTGTATGACAATGTGATTTGAATTTTGCATGATCAGTTGATAACCATTAAGTTTGAGTTATTTTGTGCATTTGAGGCCTCGAAACGCATGAACTCTAAGGTTGAATTTTACTTTCTCATTACTTATTCTCATAGACTCTACGTGTAAGGTGCTCAACTGGCATACAATCTTTCTGTTGGTGACTGTCCTGAATTCAACTTGAAAAGTGGTCATCCTATATTTTTATGGCATGCTAATAAGGTTCAACGCATTATGTGTTTCTAAAGACAACTCTTAAGTTTCTGCATAGAAATTAACAGCTAAATCTGATTCCGAAAATACCAGTTTTAGCCTTTCATGCCCAAAAAAATAATCCTTGGAATTGAAATGAGAATATGAAACTTGTCTTTGGGCATGAAACATTTTTTAAAATGCTTTTTTGTTTTTAGACACCACTACAAAACATCAACCATTTTTGAACCACAATTTTTATACCAAATTTCTGCAATGCACTTACTGTGCTACCCAGGCAGAGCCATTAAGAACTGTAAATAATGTCTTATAAACGAGACTATAGTGAAGTATGCAGCATAAGGTGTATGTGTTTACAGGATTATGGCATGCTGTGATGGTGTATTTTCTGCCTTTGGCGTTGCTACTCAACAATGATGTTATCCACCACAAAGACTCTGGAATAGGAATCTATATGTTTGGTAACGTTGTTTACCACTGCATCATCTGTGTTGTAAACCTCAAGGTATGTCACAAGAATTATTTATGTATTGCTTCATTAGTTCCTTTGGCTTAAAATTACTGTATTGCTTCATTAGTTCCTTTGGCGTAAAATTACTTTATTTTATAAAATTGTGAATTGGAGGCAAAACCTACTCAACGTTACTTTATTATTTAAGTTTATTTATTATTATTTATTGCCATCATTTTTGAGTCATAGCTTTTTGTACATGATGGTTTAAAGTAAAACTTAAGGACTTCTGAACTTGTTTTTTTTCCTTTTCCTGTCTGTCATGGATGGATATCATAGTGAAGATTATGATGTTGGTAAGATGGTGAGTACCAAGCAGTTGGAACACATACCTGCCTTCAGGGCCGGTCCTTGATGTAAGCGAAGTAAGCAGCTGCTTAGGACGTCAAGCAAACGAGGGCGCCTAAGCATCATGAAACTATTCCAATATAAAGGCGAACACATAAAGGAATATAGGAAAAAAAAATTACTGCAAACATTTTTTGAATGTAGACTATGAGGTGTAATTTCAAATAATATTAAAATGATAATTTTACAAAAAGTCATGTTTTATACCTACCATAATTTTAGTTTTAAAAAATTAGCAAAACCGGTTGTTATGTTGTGGAAAAGGAAAGGAGCATTGAAACAGTGAATCGGACCATCTCTTTCGCCTGCTGACGTTGTGAGAAGTATAAGACACCTGCCTCAGATTAATGGATTTGTCCAGAGGCAGATCCAAGGGAATTTTGGGGGAGGGGATGGGGGTAAGAGGGCTTGAGCCCCTACCTTACAGGTAATTTTACACAGGACAAAATTAAATTATTCTTGAAACTAAGTACATTGTTAATACACATTAATACTACAGCATTAATTATAAATTACTTAGCATAGTAACATGAAATTAAGAATTATTCTGATAGCACATTCACTAAATAGTAACATTTATATGTAGCATTAAAACTTAACACTGACACGTGCCGCTTATAGTACTAATTAATTACAATTACGACTCATCTCACTTCAACCCAGTATACCTACTGCTAACCATGTGAGAGTCAAACACTGCGTCAACTCGTACACAGAAGTCGTGGCCTGCCACAATCCTGGAGGGCATCCGAACACGTGGATACAAGGGGTCGTGCAAACCAGTGGCGTGTGTCACCCTCCCCCCTACCATGCTGAGAGCCTACAAGTCGTCAGCCACCTCAGGGCATGCTTGAATGCCACTGAAGATATGTGAAGGCCGAGAGATGACTAGAGGGTGCTACCCCCACTCCGGCCTTGCACCAGAGAGACGTCACACAGATCCCCCTGCACCTGCCGTAACACCTGTAACCCTGTACTATATAAGTTAGTGCGCGGTGGACCTCGCCAGTTGTTCCTTCCAGTCTTCGAGCTCGCTCCACCACTTCCAGTGCTGGGGTCCTCTGACTACTGTTTGATCTTCAGCAGCCCTCCAGAGGCTGCCACCAACTCAATAGTCTTCAGCAGCCACCAGAGGCTGCCATCCTTGACATCACCGTTAGAGCTCTGCGGTACCCACGACCAGATGCTCCAGTGACGCCAATCGTCAAGATACCAGAAACTCTTCATTGCTAACTATTCATACCATAGCCATACTTCCCCGTCTCTTATAGACACTTCATTCATAGTTAGTTTGTTTCCGCCTTGATTAATCTTCAACCAACAGTTTTTCGTAATTTTTCCAATTAGCCTAGTACCAGGTCACCTACACCTGGCTAGTGTTGGTTACTTCCAGCCACCCATCTGCTTGGCAGGAGAGCACAAGTCACTGTGTTACTTAAGTGATTAATAAACACAGCTTTGTTTCTTTCAACTGCGAGTCTCATTCCTAGAGTACTTCCAAAGTCACCTGCTAGGAGAACATAGTCGTGCACTACCGACCAGGGAGAACATAGTCGTGCACTACCGACCAGGGATGCTGTATTTTAACATGAACTAGCTACAGCCGGCCAGCTATCGTATTCCTACCGAGCACCCAGGTGCTGGAAGAATATCATAGAAGAGCCCCTACCACTAGGAATACCTTTTCAGCCTGGGAGAGACAGTACACCGGAGTTGTATCTCCACAGAGCACCTAGGTGCTGGCACGAATATTTGCTTAGGTGCTACGGCCTGGCCTTGGCTGGAAACGCACACACATTGGAGCAGTGGTGGCCCCCACGGCTCCAATGCCTCTGATCTGACCGCTAGAGTGGGGGATCTTCTGAGGCACTGGGGCTCGTGCTACCAAGCCGTTACTGGGCTGAAACTATTCTAAGGTATCTCTTTGTGGTGCTCGACCTACCGTTCTCAGCAGTCCTCTCTACTCCACGCCATATAAAGTGAGACACTGTGCACGGAGGGAGGAGCAAAGGATTGCGCATCTTGCTGCCAAGCAGCAGACTGATCTAGCTCCTCCTACAGCAGAACGCCACACGGAACGAGACCGTACCGCTGCACTCCGCTTATTAGAGAGATCTCCTGCTCCAGTGTTTGTGAATGCGCTTGTCTCTCCCTCTGCCCGTACACACCCTGATTATCATCTCGTCTTGAGTTATGTTGTGAACGAGACCGAGGCACGCCTGGGAATCGCCAACGCCACCTTTTGGAGTTTAACTGCAGCAAGGTGGAATTGTAAGTTTTGTGTGGTCGATCCCAGCTTCCACGCTGCCGTCCAGGCTGACTACATCCGCATCAACCGTCTGCAGCCAGCCACCGCTAGTCCTCAAGAGGTCAGTAAGTCTAACACCGTTAGCATCTCCCGCCAGGTGCCAATAGTAACCAAATGCATTACCAGTACTAGAGTAGGCCAACATAAGGGGCTAGTCAAACGGAATATTGATAACTTTGTTCCCCTGTGTAAGGCCACGTGCCTTGTGGCCATATCCAGCCGGAAGCGGCCTTTGCCGAAAACCCTACACACACCTTTGACCTAGAGTGCAACTAAAGCCACGACAACCATGATCCAGCCTTAGCTAATCGCCATCAGACACGTACTGGTAAGCATGTGATTTGAACTTAAACGTAAAGTGCAATGCCCCCCCCCCCCCCCCATACCTTTTAGATCCAACAATGGACTTGTTCGTTTCGCGCATAATGCCGCTACGATCGGCATACCCCTAGCTGCAGTTGTCAACATCGCAAAATGCTGTGCCGTCCATGTGACATGGAATTATATATGCAGTGTATTGTTATGTAATTATCGATTTCCATGCTTGGCCCATATTGTTTCATTTATAATAAACGAGGTTTCTGATGTACAAATAAAAACTCGTTACTGTACGCAATTACTGAACCCGTTCTAATTTCTGCAAAGTTAGAACTACAACTATGTAAAAGTTTGATAGTATTTTTATTTTGTTGAGGGTAGGGGACGCAAAATATTGTTCGTTTGCACTTGAAAAAGGTCAAGGACCGGCCCTGCCTGCCTCTTTCATTTTGTGACTATCTTCAAATTTAGTAGCTCTGTAAATTAATCTTTTACTTCTGAGGTATTGTTGAGAACATACTGTATAGGATGTTTATGGTAAAGTGAGCAGTCATCCCTACCTTGCTATTGACACCTTCAGTTAAGTGATTAGGTCTTACGGCAACTTTCCACTAGCCAAGTCACTTGTTGGAGGCCAGTAGCAAGGCCTACCTACCACACCCATCTACCTACACCTTCTCTCTGACAATTTCCGCCCCGATGGATCATCCATTGTCTTCTTCTCTATGCTATCTAGCATCTTATGTGTCACCAGAGGGCTGGACGGGATAAAATTACCAAACAGGTCTGTAGAGAATGGACTGGCTGCCAAACAGGTGTATTCCTGGAAGAGAGAGGAAGCAGAGTGGCAGAGGGTACATCGACCCGTTTGACCAGTGGAAGCAGAAATCTACACTAAGAGCTACTTTTGCATGTCTCCCGTGACATCATGCCACTATCTCCTATGCCACCAACGAAACCAGTCACTTATAACTGATCCCTAGCCATAGACAATGTGGTCAGATGCCTTGAACTCCCAGCAAGTTACACACCATCCCGAGTTCAAACCTGGTCAGCCCCAAATAGCACTCCTCCACGTGCCCAGGAAACCATAATAGACTTGCTTGAGGCATCCCATTACACTCCCAGAAACCACCCGATCAAGTGGTTCACGCCTGCTTCCCAGTTGTCTGAAGAAGGGAGGGAGAGCCATCCAAAGCCAGAAACACCCTTTAGGTGGGGCGACAACCTAGATATTTGCACACATTGAGCATGGCAGATGTTGCCATTGTCCAGCTGGTTTTTCTGGTTACTTCCATTTCCTCCTCCTTCATATTCTGCCACTATTCCCTCTTCACCACCACAGATGTTCAAGAATTTGCTGTTAAGTGCTGATCAGACCTTTCTACTCAATCACACACGTGCTACAGCCCTGGTTAATCTGAAATGAGCTCTACTTTTGCCAGAGCTAGGACATGTACCATAGCAGGTTATAACAAAGTTGTGTGTGTGCTGGATACTGTCATATTCAGAATGCTTCAAGAAATGCTGCTATCCATTAACTCCAAAAAGTAAGTTCTCTCGAACTTTGTGCCATACAGCTAATCAGTTTATCCAACAGTGAGTGTGCATAAGGCTACACAGCCCTCAGGTTCTCAGTGAGCAGTGGTTGGTAGTGGCATGTTTAAAGGTTAAAACCAACAGTTGGTACAAAATGTGTTATGTGGCTCAAGGAAAGGGGCATCAGTAGTTCAGTCTTGGGGGTACTGACCCAGAAGTGTCCACAGCATGACTTCTGGTCATGGGTTATGGTCACTGCCAGGGGAAGAAATATCTGCTAAGAAAGGAGTTCATACCCTGAATTTGGCTTGGATGTTGGTGCATCAGACAGTGAGCATATTGGAGTTTCCCATCTAACCTTCTCTCACCTGAACCTGCTTTACCCTTTTCATCAACATTGTGTTTATCCTCTAAATGTCAAATTTCCTCTGACAAGGCTATCTATGCACCAGGTATCCTTACACCAAATGAAGATGGTTGAGACACCATGCAGCACATGTAGCAGATGTATTATAAACCACTATTTATAATGCTCATGTTTCAATTGTAGTATTGCCAGATAGTGTATACATATATACTGTACTCTAATTTTTGCTATTTGTCCCAACTCATTCATAAAATTCAAGCTCGTTTCAATGCTGTATTAACTTATGTCACTGAACATAGTTATATATCTTATGTTTCTTAAAGAATTACATTGAAATTATTAACACTGTACACCACTTACTGGTGTAAAATTGCAAGTAAAAACAGAAAGACATTGAATCTGTATGTTTTACAGGGTTCTTCTCTGTGCTATCTGGAAGGATGGTTGTCTGAAGTTCTGGCAATATTGCAAGTACAGTATGAAATAGATGGAAAGAGACACTGTTCAACTCCATGGAAAAGTCAGGCTATGTCCTACTCAGTTCAGGATTTCAGGCTTAAACTGTCCAACTTGTTGGTGGAGAAGTATAGTGCTCGTTTCTTAAAATAAAAATTCTGCCCATTCATGCCATTCATGTACCTGTGTCCGTATAACTCTGAATAATCCTCTTGTGCATTACCAAGTTTCAGTAGGATTCAGGAGGATGCTCAGCTGAAGTGAGAACTGTATTCCCAGTCCTGTCATCCTGTCTCTGTACTTATGTCAATGAAAAGTTCAACTACCCAAACCAACTCCTCAGAGACTGCTTCCAAATGTTATTTCTTTGTATTGCTAACCAGGAGGTTCTGCCTGTTCATGAACTGTTCATGAATGTTCGTAAAACTAAAATATAATGCTCACAAGGCCTTGGGCACATACCATAATAGAAGGATGCTGAATGTTGGCTGATGAGTACTGCTAGTATCCACACATGAATCAACTGGTCCAGTTAATAAAATATCCCAGTTGTGCATCTGCACGTGAAAATGTTTCACCACTCATTTGAGTGCATTTCTAACCACAATGTCAACATCAAAGTACCTGCACTAACTTTTTTCTCTCTCTCTTAATATTGTTATTAATGAGAAATTGTTTTTCTTTTGTTTATAGTTATGGCTACATAGTCACTGTTGGACAGTGCTTCTTATTGGGTCTGTGATAATTTCCATTGTTGGATTCATCAGTTTTGCAGCCATTTATTCTCTGTTGGGGTAAGCAGATTTCATTATTGTTGAAGAACTATACTTTTGAGTTGATAATACCGTATTTACTGGCATAATTCTCGCCCTGGCACAATTCATGCACCCAAATTTTATGGTGCCGAATTAGGGAAAAAAAATTTTCCTTTCATATTTCACGCAACATGTTTCTCTCAATGAGGCATGTAATGATAATGGGCCCGCATGGCACAAACTTTGTTTGTTCAACCACTCCAGGTCGCTGACACTTTAAGGTCACTGGTTCCATTATCGATTTCTGGCAGCTGCATCCATGCTGTAAACATGTAAACAAATTCAGTCACCGAGTTCTTTTTTAATGCGAAGGGAATAGTTTACATTTATATTAATTTTTGTTTAGTACAAATGCATAATGGGTAGATATACCAGTCAAACTGCTGCATTTAAACTTCAGGTAATTGCGTATGCAGAGGAACACTGCAATAGAGAAGCAGGACGAAAATTCACTGTTTCTGAGTTTAACGTGCATGTCATGTTTTCCCAATACTGGGTCGCTGTTACGAAGGGACCTATAACGATGGCAGCGGCAGGAGGCGACTGGCCGCCGCCCATCAGAGTAATATTGTAGCGACCAACCGACCGACAGCTGCCCCACCTGAGGATCTAGGAGGCTCGCCCAGCCACGCTGCAGAGGATCTAGGCGCTAGCCCAGCAATGTGCACACTGCAGTTTTTGCTGCTAGTCCCAGTATACGAGTGATTTAATTTTTATAATGTTTTTTCATATCTATTATCAATAAATAAAGTGCTGTGTTTTTAAAAAACTTATCCCCTTTGGTTAGCAAGGGATTACTTACAGTAGACCACATTTATATGTTAACCTGTACGTGTCTTGTTCATTCCTTGCATAATTCACGCACCCTAATTTTTTTGCACTAAAATGCTGTAAAGAAAGTGTGAGAATTATGCCAGTAAATACGGTATATAATATTTTAGGTGCTGTGAATTGACTAGTGTCAAGTATATCATGCATGCAAAATTCTTGTAGCTTTATTCAGTCGAGAATCACTGTGCCAGCTTTTCTCTTAAAGAGGTGCCTTTTGCAATTCCCTATTACTGTATTTGTTTGATACAGTTGAATTTTAGGTTATAGTAATTACATATTACCGAATAACGTTTATCAGGTATCTTTCAGGTTCCAACTACTCCATGCTTGATCTTCTGCATTCAGTTATCACACAGTTGCCATCTTACTACTGCCTTGTAGACATTAAAAAACACTCTGTATAAACCAACTGTCATGGCTGCCAACTTTCAACATTCTCCACCAAGACCCAATACCCTAAGACATAACAGTATTGATGCCACAGGCATTCCAAATATTTTTGTTTGTAGACCTATAGATTTGTTACTGTGTGGTTAAAATAGTTTTCTTTTAAATAAATTTTAAAAGGTTAGTGTTGTCATTTGAAAGTAGCATAGCAAAACCAAAAAGACTGTAACATTAAGTGTACATGAATGTCACCAATAATTTTTACCATGGTGTGTGGCACTGATGCAAAATGTAAGATTAGTTATATCCTCAATATACAGCATATGTAAATGTATTTCGATCATAATTTGCAGTTTGAAACTTATCAGAAAATATACCTATTGTTTACTCAATGCTGCTTTTTAAATCTGTACTTTAAGGACATGGATTTAACATTTATAAATTGAAATTTATAGATGCTAAATTAAAGAATTGATGAAAAGTTTCCAATTTGTGCTGTATTTTGGCATGTACAATCTGTATGGTTCTTATTCTCTTAAAAATTACAAAATGTAAAAATTTCTTGTATACAGGGGTTGTGTGAGCTTTTTTAAAGCCTGAGGTTCGCCTAACATTCAACGTTTGGCAAACAAGTGCTCGCACAGTGGGTTTGCAGCCATCAATGTTACCATACCACACTGTTTACTACTACTACTGCGACTAAGACAACTACTAACACCACCACTACTACTATCACCACCACCACTAATACTACCACCACTATTACCACCACCACTACTACTGCTACAACCACCACTACTACTACTATGAGGTAATTACAAGATTTATTAAACCATTTCTTTCCACATTTGCTTTTATTCATTCAGCTGGACTCTTTTAATACAACATACATTATATTGCAATTCAAGAACTTTAACAATATTAAAATGACACATTAAAAATAGCATCCCAGGTGCTCAATATATAGCTAATCAAAGCTGGGTGCATAATAAAAATTAAAAGACTGATATTTCTCAAAACAAGCATACATTCTCTCCAATAGCTGAAGCCTGCAAAAACCATTACGAGCCCTTATAAGGCTATTACTTTACTGTAATTCACAAACATTGAAAAGGCTTAGTTAAAAATCAGATAATCGGTTGGATTAAAGAAGATTAAAATATTACAACTCAAAACAGTGGTTGGAGCACCATAAGGGCTATATAAATTTAAAACTCGAACTAAAACTCCACATGAGTGCTTTTAAATTACAAGAGGCTAACAAGAAATAAATGGACTAGAATTAAATAAGGTGGGTTACCATGTTGCAGACAAAGAACACGAGTTGATGCGGGCTCTTCGACTGGCCATCACTTTTCCAGGCAACTTTCATTCAAATAAAAACTACCTTTAATCAGCAATGTATACTTCCACAAACCATCAGCTAGAATTATGTTATAGGGCTCCATAGCTAGAAAGTTACACCAAAAGGAATTTTACTGATACAAGTACCACAATTACAGCCAAACCAAAATTTAGAATACTCAACCATGAAATCTCTACACAAAATCTACCAGCACTCCACACTTTAAAATACATCTCATGAAAGACAAACCCACCTTAAAACACAACAGCTCTGCTGCACTCATAACCTTCAGCTCAACATGCTGAATTAAAATGTCAGAGTCCTGAGGGGACCTCAAAGCAGCAGAATACCGGAAGGATATTCTCAACCAGGCAACCAGATTAGAAGAAGTGACAGTCTCTCGTACTGATGCTAAGGCTATTCTGTTCAGTTTACATATTGACCAATAAGGATTCAGAAGGCCGCGCATGCACAGGAGGGTGGGGAAATTCCAAAGGGTTGGGTAGAAAAAGGAAAGAGAGCTAAACCAAAGCACTCAGGAGGCGAGGTGGCAGTTTACACACACTTTAAATTACACAACGCCATCTATTAATTTTGGGGCAGTTCATCGGAACTGTGCACTACTACTACGACTGATACCACCGCCGCCCCCGACGATGACAACGGCAGCGACGGACAAGGACCACCACCCGTTAGTACTTTTAGCATTAAAATGCTACTTTTTGAAGCAAGAAAAATTGTGACTAGAAACATAAATTAAAACAAGTTATGGGTGTTTTGAGCATTTCATAAAAAGGTAGGACTTGGACATTGGACAAACATCTATTGCTCAGAAATTTCTGTGCCATACAAAGAAAAATAATGAATTTTCAGAAGTTCATTGTAAAACACAAGAAGTTAGCACAGTTACTTTCTCAGTCAGGTTGGTAATGCTGCCCACACACTTGTACATTTTGATTTGCTGGAGTCGACAACTATTGATTATGCAGAATCTTACTCCGTTGCTGTTTAAACAACTGTACAAGCAGAGATGTACTGTCATACTCAGAATTACAGCAGATGAGTGAAAATTACTACCACATGTTATGTTGAAGTAGAAAAGTGTTGCAGGAGGGAAGTTTCTGCCTGGTATAATAAATACTGTATTTAGTCAATTAGAAGCTACTGTACTATGGTGTGTGGCATGGTTGTTAATAAAAGGTATCTTTCAGAAATATACTATAATCAAAGCTTGAGAACTATTCAGCATATTATTTTCAGTAATAAATAACGATTAGCCATGCTCAATGTGGCAGAAATTACCTACGTGATGTCTGATAAATATAACAATAGAATACAATGCCCATTAAATATATAATGACATCAAAAATTACTTGAACAACAACACTATGCTGTGGACACTAGCATAAAAACTTAACATTCTTCTGCTACCATAATCCCAAACACTATTAGGCTGCTTGATATAATAAATAAATAATTTACTTATTTGGAAGCTCGACATGGCAAAGGACACCTCATACTTATTACCTAGAAAGTGATTGTAGTAATAATTGAGTTATTATTTTATTATTCAATGCCCAGAGGTAGACATAAATCTAATAAATGAAAAGAGTATAAAATTTCCGTTTCAAAATAAATCTTTTAATTAACCAAATAGAATTTGTAGACAAAAATAATCGGCACACGAGTTAAAGGTCCCAGGAATAATTGCAGTATAAAAAAATTAATTTGTGAACTGCTTACAGCCCTGGAAGCTATGAAAACCCTGGAGTGCATCCCGTACTATCTATCTATCTATCTATCTATCTTTAATCTGCAATACAAAAGTGTATTTGATTTAAATTGGAAAATGATTCACATTTCAAAATTCATAGATGACAGATAAATATTTCATTTATATTTTACGTCAAAAATGTTATAAAAAATGAGTTCATAAGTAATTATGCAATGACATAATCACTTAGTGATGTGATAATGTGGTCAAAATGATATCAAGATTAACAAAAATATTTGACGTAGCCAACACTTAGCTGAAACATCTCTGGGCGAAGTCATGAAGCTGGAGATGAAACCTTGCTCCGGACGGTAAGTAAAGAAAAGCCGGGCAAGTAGTTCTCAAACAAAAGAAATACTTGAAAACTTGCATAGTTGAATACTAGAAATAAAACTTAGAATAATACTTTGTGTGAAAGTTCATCCCCCTGAAACAAAGGAACAAAAAAAATCTGGAAAATTAATTACTTATATTCCAAAATAAATAAAATATGGCACGTACTACCGCAGAAAGACTGCTGCTGTGTACTCACCCATCTTGGAGGGAAGAGATGAAACTGCACGAGATCATCAAAGATAAATCACAAAATTAAATCTCCTACATTTTAAACTGCTATCTCTGCACTATTCTACATGGTGCTTCTAAAACTAAATAAAAGGCCACAGGTGAATCATCCACCTGCAGCAATCCCCCGCACCCCCCTCGAATACGGGAGCACACGACGAACACGATATGTCGCGAGCGGGGCTGTGCAGAAAGTCCTGGCAAAAATGATTAGCGATAGCAAATGGATACAAAATTGCTTCGCTGCGCGTGAGCACAAAGGTGACAAAATTTGGTTTGCAAGCCATTCCTAGAGAGCACTGGGGATAACAAAAACAGTCCACAACTACACACAACTGTTCTGCAGCTAGAAAACATGTGTTGCACCTCTAGCAAGTTACGCGGACAAGGTACATCAAGAAGCGTCCCACATTTTGTGGCATCTAATATCCTGTTGCAAGCTGAGCTGTCCGCAGCAAGCGACCAGCTTCTGCCAGGCCTGGAAGTGAAGTTAACTCTGTACTAACTCCAATGCATGAATACTTGACTGGAATAAAAATTTCTGAAGTAGCACAATCATCCTCAAATTGGAATAAAACACAATTTGCTGCCTAAACTTTACCAGCGTACTAACACAATTGAGACAAAAATATCAAAATACATGATAGTAGGTCAAATCTGTAAAATATTGTGCTGCAAAATTTTAGAAAAATTTTACAATGGCACACTGCACGCAAATTTTTGTGGAAAATCCTGGTAAATAATTTAATTTCTGTAGAAAGTTTAACTTTCCCTTCATTCTCTCGCTCTCTTTTTTAATTTTTTTTTAAAATGGTAAACCTGGAGAAAAGGAGAAGGGGGTGGGTTTCTTTCCTAACTTGTAAATCGGAAATCCTGATTCCACTCCTGTTGTTGAAGTCAATGAGTCTCACCAAAGGTGTAGAGAGGGTGTGTAATGGGTTTGCATGGCTGGGTCTTTGATTTTCCCACGCTAGAAGATTTGTGCTTACACCCTTCCGACCGAGAGATACTAGTAGGATGGGGGGGGGGGGGGATCAATCCCCAGGGTAAGTTAGATCAAATGAGTCTCCCTTCCAGGGAGTTTGATCCTACTAACTGTGAAGGATGTCAAGAAACGCGACACCAGCTATCGTGGGTTAACTAATTAAGGGAGAGGGTGCAACTCTGGGCCTAGACTTATTCTGTGGAGTCTTTGGTTCCATTTCCTTCTATATGGTTCTGGCCTAGTTGGCTAAGAGGTTGGGACAAAATCGTGGGATACAAATACTACCTTATGAGGGTTTTCTACCTTGGATGGTAGGAAAATATTTATGACCTTTCCAGCGGCCGTGCAAATCTGGCACATAGTGATGGGGTCTCGCACTGTAAAGCTGAGCTAGAAGCAGTAGCTTGTTCGAGTGCAGAAAAAGATGGAGCTGGGGTGTTGATGTAGTTAATTGTGTGCCAAGGCCAATCTAGGTCAAGTAAAGAATCTCCACCTTGTTTTATGGCTTCGAACTGGGGAGAAATCTCGTTCGTCAGCTTTATCCCTGAATTAAATTATGTTTCAATGATAATGCAAGTGGTTGGGTGTCGCTAGTACTCGGCAGCATTACTGATTGAATTTGAGTGTCGAGTTCTCTTTGTAATGCCCGCTGGGCTAATCTACATATTTGGCTAGTTTGTCCTTAAGTAGAATAAGGCATCTCAATAAAATTTTATGGCGAAAGGAGCACACCCCCAGTACACCAGGTGGTATCAAAGTTCTCCTGGGTCCAGTCTTTACTGCAGACTTGGACTGAGATAATGGATAATTTAATAGTCTAGGGACCTGGGTTTGATTCCCGCTGGAAGTAAAAATGGTCTGGACTGTACCTCGGATATCCTGGCCTTTGTAGGCTGGAGATAATTCAAGGACACCCGACCCAATTGTACCTGGCAGTTGGAATGCTCTTACTTTAATTTGTACTCTGAACCATGGCTCGGCATTGACCAGTCTTTACTGCAGACTGGGAATGAGAGAGTGGATAATAGGAAGCTGTCTGTGATCCTGGGAGTGAGTCTCACTGGAGGTAAAAACGATCCGGACTGTACCTCTGATATCCCGGCCTTTGTAGGCTGGGAATAATTCAAGGACACCCGACCCAATTGTACCTGTCAATAGGAACTTGCTAAAATTTAATAGAGCCAATGAGATTCATACCACAGTTTCACTCAGTATGATTCCAGGTCAATAAAGTAAGTCTACAAGTGTTACCTTAATTCCACTTATTATTTATACGTTTTGAGAAAAGCAGGAGGGTGTGTAGTTTATGTAAATAATAAAAGCTATAATGTTAGAGCAGGCAAAGGTGACCTGCATAAAAAAAATTTAAATATCTTGGATTTAAATAAGCCTTTAGAATTATATGATTCTAAATAAGAAAAAAAAAAGGGTGGGCAGTTCAGAAGGGACCTGCTACCATGGAGGTGACAGGAAAAGACTTTACATGTAAGGAACATGTGGGGACGTTGTGATACCTCTGGATGCTGCGGCGGTGTCTTCCAAGTGCTGCTGACGGTGTTGTGGCAGGCGTCTTTGGATACCGTCACACCTCTTGAATGGTTTAGCTGTTGAACTTCCTTTAGGATGACTAGTCTTTACAGGCTGGGAGAGGTGTATCCAATATGTTTTGTTACAAAATTACGTAGAAAAACCATATTTCATGTCCTACACATGATTCCATCTGTACAATAAGTAACATCTATGACACTTTATAGACCTTATTTACTTGAATCATTTTATTCCAGAACATGGAAATTTTTTTAAAAACTTATCTTCCATATTGAAACATTTGGAAAATTAATATTTTAATTTATCAAGATATATACTATAAATGGCACAATGCTAACAAAAAAATTTTTGAGAAAAAAAATTGATGGTACTTAATACTAAACCACGCCATTGTTTTTCAAATATATTTTCAGAAAAAAATGTGCTTCTTAGAATTGAGTAACTATGGTAGTTCATGCACAAGGAAATGGGTGAATGCTGAAGGAACTTGTCCTTGACGGGATTTATAGTGTGGTGTGAGTGATCTGGTGCATTCTTAAACCGGCAGTCATTGCTAATATTGTAACGTTTTTGCTGTCGTATCTCTGAGCATGTAAAAAGATACCTTCAGCAAGACACCATATATTGCTGTAATTCCAAATGGATTTACAGGAATTTTGCAACTGCTTCATGTTGGCCATTCAGAATGCATGTTTGGTATCTGTGTACAATGCTTTGATACACACAGAGACCATGAAAACTGTGTTTGAAAAAACGTCAACTGCAGAAATGTTTAACTGTATCGTAGGGACATTGTATGCCTTTTGTATGGAAATGGAAGTGGTTTTTTGCTAGGTGAAATTGAAATAATTTGGTCTATGTATTGACGCGTGCCACTTATACTACTATTAAATTCAATTAAGACTCATCTTTCATCACTTCAAGTATTTCTTCTTCAACCCACGTGAGAGTCTATCCGGCAAACCTATACAAGGATGTTGTGCGGCGCCTAAATCCTATTGGGCCGCCGAACACGTGGTTTCAAGGTTGCGTAACCAGCAAGCTTGCTGCCTCCCATGCCCCCTGCGCTGAGTGGCAACAAGCTGTTGGCCACCTCGGGACACGGCCGAGCACCACCGAAGATCCACGAAGCAGAGTGCTAACAAGAGGGTTCTCACCTCCCACACCAGCCTCACACCAGAAGGACGTCACACGCCCTCCCCGCAACCCGCCGCCGCACCCTACAGTTCTGACTATAAGTCCGTGCGTGGCTGGGCTCCGGAGTCATTTGTCTTACTATTTTCTCGAGTTCACCCCAAGTACTCTCCAATGCTGGGGCCTCCAGCGAACCACAAGTCTTCAGCAGCCCCCAGCGGCTGCTCCCTGCGATGACAACAGTCTTCGATAACTAACGCTTCATCTGCAACAGCAGTTTAACACGAACACACCTTACTACTACAGCAAAGGAACTTTAAATTCTTTTAGTCTTCTAGACACCTGTTAATTCGACAGTTTTAGTTCAGTATAATTTTTATTCAGTCTTCCAATTCAACCTTCCCTCTAGCCTAGGACTAGGTCACCTACACGTGGCTAACGTAGAGTAGGTTACTTTCAGTACTCCGTCTGCTTGGTAGGAGATAGCACAGGTCACTGTGTTTATTGAACCCTTCATAAATACAGCTTTGTTCTCTAGCCATACATTTTTATTTATAGAGTATTATCTACTCTGCCAGTTAGGAATAATTCGCAATGTGCACTACCAACAGAAACCGGGTACCTTTAAATCCAAACTAGAGTTGACTTAAGACCCCTTCTGGAGTCCTCCAGTCATGTAACACACCCATTAGATGGCAGCCTGTTGTTTCCTCACCCGAGGCACCTTAGGTGCTGGATAGAAAAAACAGAGGAGCCACAACCACTAGAAATACTTCGATCCAAGGAGAGACAGCAAGCCTAGATTGTATCCTCTACCAGAGCACCTAGGTGCTGGAAGGAGGGGAGGGGTGGTATCTGCTTGGGTGTTGCGGCCTGGCCTTGGCTGGATATCATATCCAGTAGAATCAGTGGTGGCCCACACAGCTCAACATCTCTGATCTGCCCGCTAAGGTGGGGGATCTTCTGAGGCACCAAGCTCGTGCTGCCAAGCAGCTACTGGACTACACTATTATAGGAAATAGACTACACTATTATAGGAAATAGTTTTCGTCCATGGTGCACAACGTGTATTGTTTAGTGGAGAACCATGCTCTATGCCTTATAAGATTAGGCACGGCCGACGGCATAGGGAGCAAAAGATAGCTTATCTTGCTGCCAAGCAGCGGTTGACCCTAGCTCCTCCTATGAAGTTGTTAAAACACGCACTTGGTCTAATGCATTAAACCATGACAATCGTGCTAAGCAGTCAGTAACTGGACACGCGTCAATATAGTAGTTTTGTTTTTGTATTGAGAGTTCTTTATTAGTGTATGTGGGTAGAACACTGAAAAGTTGCAAAACTGTAGGCAGAAGTTTACTGACAACTCAAGTTGCACAATTTTTCCCTAGCTGTCAGCTAGTTGTACACGATACTTAGAGATGGTGAAAAATAGTATTTATGCGTGACATTTATAGCTTTTCAATTTATTTGTATCATTTATATAGCATTTACTGTATTATAAATTTTTATATGCACTAATAATGATGATACGGAAAAAAATTGAACTTAACATCTAAAACATCCATTAGTTAGTTATAAAACTAACATTATTGACGTAGCAACAAAACTGATAAAGATTTTCCATTAGTTAGTTATGAAAAGGAACATTATTGGCACACAGCAACACAATTCCAAAAGTTTTATCCTTTACATTGAAAATTGCACGGCTCGCACATTAAAATATTTGTGTCACTTGCATAAAAATAATGGACTTACACTCCGTTGCTCGTGAGTGTACCGAAACCGACTTGGTCCATCCAATTTTCACGTAAACACAATGGAAATGGTTACTATAGCCATTCAAATACAACCACTTTGTCTAAGTTCAGCATATATGTTGATAAACAGAGCGTGAAAACTAAGCAAAGATGATGACCATACTGTATGTGTAGCAGATTGCACTATGAACGATCGACGATCAATATAGCAAACCATAGTAATGCACATCCTACCATGGGAGGTAGGATAAGTCCACTAATTATCCTCTCAGAACACTAGCTGAGCCTACCACGGTGATTGGTACTAACCTTATGCGCCCGGTGGAGCGTGAGCGGGGTAAAAACTGTAGTGGGCCACTTTGTGGTAGGGTTGCATTGGTTTCGAGAGGATTCAACCCCCAGTGTGAGGCGAATGGATGTAGCTTCCCGCTCAGGGAGCTCTGTTCTCCTCACTATTAGGGTAGCCAATATACGGGATACCAGGTGTCCCAGGAGTGGGAATGATAATGAATTAGTCAGTCATGGGGGTGGGGATGTGCAATCTGGCGGAAGAATGGGTTGTGTGCGATGTGTAGTTGATCAACGTAATCACCAGTTTGGTACCTGGGCCAACAGGCACCTAGAACATGGTTTAACAGGGAGGCGTACTCCAGGGGAATAAAAGGGGAGATGGGCCGAGGGATGGCATCGTGGCTCTGCGACCGGGGTGCGACCTCTGTCGTGGAACTGACCTCCGGGTTACCAGTCTCAGTTTGCACTAGAGCGCTGCATTCTTTACGTCTCTACCTTCTCTGAATTCCCCCTCTCTTATTATACATCTAGCCCACTGGTAAACACACAATACAAAACAATTATAAATGGGAACACTGGGTGACTAACTCTAAAAAGGATAGAACACAATGAATTAGTTTTACGTAATTAAAAATACAAATAGCAAAATGAAAGAGCTGTCTGGCTAAGTACTCTAGAAATTATAAATGTTACATTGACGTAAAATAAAGGCGAAGGCAAGCTTGGGAATAATATAAAGAAAATACCGTCTAGCAAAATCTTCCGTACGGCTATGTAATTTTACAGCGTGCTCTAAGCACTGGAAGTTAATCAGGTAGGTAAATTAAGACGTGCCAGCTTGTTACCGCGGAGTCAAAGGAAGTTGACTGGGGGTCAAGGACACTGGGGTCAAGGAGTAGGTTTATCTGACTTAGCTGTCCCTCAAGCTGCTGGAGGCTGCAGGTTGCAGCGTGGAGGATGCAGGTTGAGGAGACTGACGAGAGCCTTATTCCAAACTAAGGAGAAGTCTTGAGCGGATTTAGGTGAGGCAAGTCTTTAGCAGACTAAGGTAGGAGAGTCTTGGGCAGACTGAGATACCGGAAGTCTTTGCCAACTAGGGAAGGCTCGCGTCCTCTTCGGCCAACGAGCCCCTGCGTATCTGCCGGTGCTGGATGTTGGACTTCTATTTATATTGATTTTTCTCATATCAGCAGTTCTTCGGGGTGCGGGGGTGTAGCGTAGCCTTCCAACATGAGAGCATGTTATCGGGGGGGGGGGGGGGGGGGGGGTGCAGGAGCGCTGCTCATTTCTTATCGCCCTGTGTGGCGGTGATGACAAATTAAAACCTCTGTTCCTGAGGCGGCCCTGTCGTGACGTCACAAGGGCATGAGGGTGCTGCTATCTCTCGAGGTTGTAGGAACTTTTTCCAGGGCTAAGCGTCAAGCAGTAGAATTGTAATTTTTTTTTTGCGGGGGTGCCTTTTGTATGCATAAATCTGGACGGGCAAAGTAGATTGTAATAACGCACGTAATTTACAGTGATTAGAGGTCCGGAAAATTATCGTTTTGAAATGTGTATTTTAGCATTTTAAAATGTGTATTTTAGCATTTTGTAGCATTTTCAAATTAAAAAGTAGCAAATTATAGCATTGAGGAAAAAATAGGGTTTTCTAAAAAGTGGTTTGTTAAAAGCACAGGTTTTTCTAAAAACTGGTTTGTTAAAATCACACATCACATTTCAATAACAAAATTTTCACAGAAACAGTAGCCAGGTAATTACAGTATTATCATTAACATTAAATTGTTTATGAGTTATTAAAAGGCAATTAAAAGCATAAGTTTTCTTTTAGAAATTATATTTTTAAACAAAAAACTTAGGCAGTGTTCCATTCCCTGCACTGATGCGACCAGCTGCATAGCCACCAGTTATTGTTTTGTTACTCCATGCGTTTAATGCTGGGCTGGGGAATGGAACAACTTTCATGCTCTATTTTCGGAGCATAATTTGAGAGTTTTGTATGAATGGCAAGACATTTACATTTACGGTGATGGTAAATCCGTGATCCTGTCGTACAATTTGACGTATATCTTGTTTATAATAGTCATATAAGTAAACGGGGCATAATAAAATTAATTGAATATTAAATATTTAACAGCCACCACAAGTACATATTAACCTCAAAGTTGTAGACACAGCAGACTCACATGTCACAAGTTAGCATTCCAACCTGTTTTATTTTCGCATAGTTACGTTTACTTGGGTTCTGTTTGTTTTTCCTTTTTTTTTTTTTACATTGAAATAAAGTAGTGTTTATGTGGGGCGGGGGGGGGGGGGGCATTGTTTTGATGGAGCAGTGTAAATTTTGCTCATATGGAAATAACATTAAAATTATTTTAACTTCGAAAATTTTAATGTCAATGTGAAAAACAAAATGTGATAAGTCATCATTCCTATTCGTACAGATGCAGCAATATATATATGTATATATATACACACACACACACACACACACTCTCTCTCTCTCTCTTTCTCTCTCTCTCTCTCTCTCTCTCTCTCTGCCGAAGTTAACCTTACACTCGTATCCATGATATAGGCAAAGAAACAAATATTATTTACACACTATAAAAGTGTTGAAAGTGCAATTTTTTTTTTTTAGGCCACGTGCATTTCAATAATTATAGTAACAGTTTACAAATACAATATTTACAGAACATGCAAACTTCCTGTTAGTTAAATTCTCAACCTCTTAAAAAAGTGTTTTCGTATGGAAATCCTTATGCCGCCAATGGCAACCTCCAAATCACGCCATTGCCTACACGTCAAAACTATTCCTACATGACCGTTTTATAAGAATACCTTCCATTTTACTATGCCATGTACATTACGTACACTTTGTAATCGTAATGATAAAACATGCTGCCGCTGATTACAATAAAAATATACGTGTCACATGACATGGTTTAATAAATACACATTTTTCATTGTAATAACAAAATACGCGTGTCACATGAAATAGAAGACTGTAAGTGTGCCATTGATGTAAACTGTGTAGTGTTGTAGTCAAAAGCGACATTGCTAGCCCTAGGTTCATATTTATGTGGCAGCCATTTTGGATCGAGTGCTGCATGCGTGTCTCATATCTTTGACATCCAAAAAAAAGAAACTATTGTTTAAAATACGTTCCCCGTGAATACAAACACCGTCCACAAGTACTTTTACGTTCAAAAATAAGATAAATCTTTTATTTACATTGAAAACTAAGAAGTGAAGGGCATTTGAAAAGAATTTAGTGCATTTACATAAGTTTTTCTCATTTATCGCTAGATCATTCGTATTGTTTGTAGACATTGTTGGCACTGGTAAAAGCAGTGTTGGCTGCATGTCATTGTATGGATGATATAATGATTTAGTGCAATATTGCACAGTGTGGTGTTAATACGTGGTAAATTAAATTTGAGATATTTATGGTGCCAATTCGCTAGAAAATGGGATTTTCATGTTTCATAGCAGATAAATAACTTATTACATTTATTCGCGGCAATATCGTTCTTACGATTTCTCACCCTCTCTAGTAATAGTGTACAATAGCATGAACAAAATTTTCACTTTTCCACCAAGGGCTATTTCCTGTAATGGAAGGCTAGTGGTAATATAATATTGTGGCCTGAAATGTATATCCACTTTACCAGCCTCCCCCCCCCCCCCCCCCTTAAAGTTTTATGTAGTCTATAGATTGCACTCCGATTTTAAATTACTGTTGAGTAGAAAATATGATGTACATACAAGCTAAAATACTGGGATTTTCCAAAATTCAATACAGCAACAACAGGACAACAATTTTGCTAATTCATATTAGTCGTTAATCAGTAGGGCCCCACTTTTACGGTAAATAAAATGAATTGATTTAGTCGTTTCATTCTAACCATTTGGTCAAAAAAAAATTTTTATTGCATCAAATAAATTTTATAACAAAAAATGTGATTATTATTATTATTATTCTTATGAACCATCTGTTGTTTCAGCACCTGGGAAATTCAAAAGATTTTGGCACTTTCACTTAGAGGCAATGTTACTAGTTTATACAAAATTAATATAATATCCATAAAATGTATAATTAGGAATAAATAGTACATCTAATGGTTATACATAGTACCCTTCTAAGTAAATAAAATGCAAATATTGAATTTCTTTAAAACACAGGGTGCAATGATTTAACTAGGACAGCAGAATGAGTGAAAGTGATATTGAACCAGTTTCCAGTAGCATTCCTAACTTGTGTGAAATATGTAACTTGTAATGAAAATTAAATGCAATGCATTACATACATTCATTCATTACTTATTTGTTAACTTGCATGTAGACAACTTGTTTGTTTACTTGTATGATGTAATGCTGAGTTTTTCAAAAGTGAAATTGTCTATAGTTACCACAGTCATCCCAGAAACAAATTAAAAGATTCCATATTTCCACATACATTCCAATTTCTGAAAGTTATAAAAGTTACAGGAGCTACAATTTTTACTGGAGGTCAACTAAGACTGGCTGAGCAAGGTCGCACTGTGGTAACTTACAGGACTTAATTTGTGAAGTTCAGAGTTCTCCTGGTCTAGTCATCTTGATTTCAGTTTTCCATTGTTTCCATGTCTGAAATCATTCCAGCAAAATGTCGGAATGACTTCTTGACACTATTCATGGCTATTCCCTTCCACACGCTTAATAATCTGAGCAAATGGCTCTGTTTCCAACACCACTGTCAACAAGGCATAATATATTGAAAACTTAACTGAGACAACACTTGCTAATGTAGAGTTAAATTTGATGCAGTTATGAAGAAGTGCTTTTTCTTTTCCAAACATTTAAGGCAGGCACACATGTGTACAGTACTGACAAGTTAGGAAGTTGGAAACAGTGTTTGTGTAACAAAATCCATGGGGAGAAAATTGCAGACCAGTAACAGCTGTCGTCTTTGTTCTCAGTGGGACGATGCACTGGGTATACCTGAACCTGATGTCTTCCCTTACCTTCTGGCTACTCACCGTGGTTATCATCGTTGCATGCCTCGTGCCAGACACTGCATTCGGTGTGCTGCGGTTGTCAAGGAACCGCATGAGGCACGTAAATAGGAGGGTAAGTGTGCCACTGAAGTGCTGATGGACTTTTTAAGAAATTATTAACAATAACAAAATTGTAGCACTTTATCATCCACAAACATACTAGTCGAAAAAAATGTAAATTTCAGAATTTTTTTTATTATGGTTATGAATTATAAGAATGGTCCATTTTGGATTTCTCAAAGAACATATTTTCTAAGTAGTTAGTAACTACATAATTAATGTTATCAGTTTCAAAGTTGTTGAACTTGTACTTCTCTGAAAGTTAAATACTAAATACTTATGATAAATGTTAACTCTTTAAAAGGAATCTAATGTAAGCTTGTAAAAAAAAGTGCCCTTTTAATTTAAATACCAGTAATTTAATTTCATCTCCTATAAGCCATAGCATAGATTTCACTGTATAGTAAACAGGAATGTGCCTTTAACTCCAAACTTGTAACTTTTTAAAAATAATAATTACAGTGGATTGTCTCTATTGGACTTGTATGTATCAATTTATGTAATAATTGTGTACTGTCTGGGATCCCAGCGAAATTTATACATAATTATGGCTAAAAAATACAGCTAATATCAATTTTTTAATACTGTTTCCATCGTAGTATAAATTGTTTGCTCCCTTCACTAAAAATTACATTCAATAATCAGTTTTGACACTGAAGGAATTGAGAAAATATATCATCAAAAGCAAACAACACAAAATAAATCAATTATGGTATAATTAAGATGTAAAATTAAAAAAAAGTGTTAACAAAACAACAAATTTACTAACAACAAATCTTACAGACCCTGGGCGCTCAAGCAGGCCGTGACTCTTATGTGATTGGCCCTCTTTCTTCTGCGGCACCAATTTCAAATGGTGCACTGTTCATTTAGTGGGCACGGTGAAATAAAATATTGTTGCTTCAGGGAGGGCATTGACGTGATGGCTTTCTGTTGATTTTGGTGAACAGTAAAAGCTAGGAGTTAGAGGTTAAATGCTCTATTAATGTCTGGAAGTTCCCAGTGTCCTGCCTTCATTTCTGTTGGGAGACTTATCCATGTGGCTTGCCATATTCAGATGGGGCGAAGTCGTGCATCTGGAATTTGCTTCTTCTAAGCACAACTACATCATGCATCAATGTTTATTTCATTAAACTGTCAGCCTGTTACAGAGACCTGTGTGAGACATCCATTTCTGCCGTTGAAGCATGTCTGACTCGGACTCATCTCAGACCATGTCCGAAATGGCATATTTTGTTGACAAAATGATCACGTGACCTGATTTTGTACACAAAAATGGTGACATATTTGGTAATTTGGTATGTCGTATCTTCAATCTAGCAGCAGATGTTAGCAAAAATACAAAATGAACACATGCACAAATTTTTTCTAAAAAAAACGTAGAAATATTACGTCAGTTTTAAGCATTAAATTTAGATTAAAAATATTTTTCACTGTTAATGTAAAAATGTGTTGTCGTGAGTGCTAAACAAGTGACTGTCTACAACTTCCGAAGTGAAACTTACGAAATGACAAATTACAAAATAACGAATTTGCCATTTTGGTTTTGCACACGGCCTCTATTACCACCCCAATATCACATCTTGCAAGTTTATCGATCACTTGGACAGAGTTGTTATTCACAGTTTGTAGTGTCGTTTTCACAGCATGTCAACAAAGCATGGTGTATCCGGTGCCAAACAAAAGAAAATTGAAGACCTTTTCAATAAAGACACAGTTCAATTTTTCTTACATATTTCCATATCAAGTGTTTTAAACATTTCAGAATTTTTTAACTATTGTTAACGTTAGGTCCTGTATTTGTATTGTAAGGTCTATTTTTTTTAATGGGGATTGTACTGTAGTGTTTAAATGTCAGGTTGCCTCATTTAAAGTCCTGTTAGTGTCTTTATTACATTGAATTCTAAATTTTCAACTAACTCTGCCATCTAAAGGGTGAGTCAGAGTGATGCGCGTTGAGAAAGCGACACACACGCATTCTTTCTCACACATACACACATGCATGCACGCACGCATGCACTCACACGCACATGCACTCTCACAAGCACATGCACAAACACACAGCGTTCTAGCAAACCCACGAGATGGTAACACCCCTGCGACCTTGTGACGTCACATCCCGCCAGCCTCAGAAAGAGGTGTTTTAATTTATCTCCTCCACGCGGGGAGATAAGAAATGAGCTGCGCCGCCGTGACCCTGATAAACCTACCTCTGTGCTGGAAGGCTACTCTACCTCGCACCCCCGGAAGATCGCTGATCAAGGGATTTTTTTTCACATATAAGAAAGTGTTCAAGAGCATGCCCTGACAGACACACCGGGCTCACCGGCCGCGTAGGTCAGTGAGCACTCCCTGGTCTGTGAAGACCTCTCTCCTCTCCTCAGCCTGCGAACGGCTTTGAACTACTGCCCAGCAGCTTCTGAAGGCAGCACCCACACCAGCCCAGCAGCTCGAAGGTTTGTCCACACCAACTGACCGCAAGGGCATATATATATATATATATATATATATAATCTCTCTCTCTCTCTCCAGAGGTAATCAGACGTCCTGTACCCCGTAACCCTTTACCCCAGTCAACTTCCATGACTCCGTGGTAACAGGTCGTCGCGATGCTTTTGCCCTTCTGGACAACCCCCTTAATATTGGACACACTGTAAAGAGCATGGAAATAGCATAAATTTTAATTTTACCGCTTTTAGTCATATTCCAGACTCATATTTGTCTGCTTCCAATACATAACGTAATCATTTAATATTTTAGTTAGTTAACCAATCTTGGATAAGTCAGCCGGGACTTCCCCATTTTCCTTTACCGTAATAAATATTACGTGAATTGAATTTGTTTCCCCACCATAATTTTAGCATTATACCTATGATTGTTTATTTAGTTAACTGTGGTAGAATTGGAACTTGTGCAATAGAACACCCTGTTGAGGACTAACTGTGAGGCTTGCCGAACCCCACAGGAGACAGAGCTTAAAAATGTTTTGAGTCTGAATAAACATACTGCTGCTCCTGGGTTTCTGGTGTTCCCTTGACTACCCTCAACATAGTCCTAATACCGGACTGCACACCTGTACGTCAGGGCCTTGGGTGCGACTGCCAAAGTCACACCTCCAGGACAGTATGTCCGCAGAAAGGTAGACAGCTCAACGTGCAATGAACAAGGTGGTGTTAAGAGCCATATAAGGCATTGAGAACAGTGTACCTTACAACGTCAAGTTATTGTTGAAATTAATGTTGCAACCATGAACAAGTAAGAACCCCCCCCAATGGAACCTGAGTTCATACCCTGGCTAAATTTGCCCCTCCTACCATCCACACAAGAATCCCAGTTAGACTAATTATTAGGTGCTTGTTGGCCGGAATACAACCCAGAGGGGACACACCCTACCCAGTCTCAGACTTTACCACTAGTAGTAAGCATTTCCACAAGCATGGTTGTCCCAGGGAAGGCTATATAAAATTCTTGCTTAATAAAGTTGGCTTCGGGAAAAATTATCTGGGTTCGACTCCCACCGAAGGTCATTCCCAAACCTCGTGCAAACTCCTCCCCTTCCAACTAATCCCAGAACGCCAACCAAGCCCTCTGTGGATAGCCTCTATACCTCCGGCCAGATCACCTATCGTAACCATCACCCTCGTTTAAATACCCTTTTATTTTTTTTCCACTCGTACACCCCTGGACCACTTGCCTGTTGGCAACTCTGAGGTTTAACTCTCTCTCTTCCGACGAACCAGGGAGGATGGTCAACGTCTTAACCTCTATCACCCAGATAACACAAAGAGGAGTGTGCATCAACCTGTATGCTCAACATTAATTTTGAAGTCGTGCATTGTATTTTTTTTTTATCTACACGTCAATTCCACATCTATTACATATATATGCTCACACATATTGAATTTTTCTGCCAGTCCCTTGAAAAACTATAGAGAATCCACTGTAGTTATATTCTTGAACATCGTAGATTTGAAAAAGTCTGCTAATGTAATAATGTACTAACCACTATAAAAAAAAATTTACACTATAGGGAGCTAACGCATTTTTGGACTTATAAAATTCAATACATTTATTTTTAGCAGTCATTGAAAGCAGTTAGTATTTGTGTTATAAATATATATTAAATATTTGGAATACATGGGAAAATTCGGTGTTTCCTCAGTTCTTGGAAGTCCAGTGAATCCTACATTTTAAAATTGTAAACAGAATGAAGTGATGTAAGTGTATTGAAATAAATTACAATTTTCACTGTTATTTCTGTAGAGTTTGATACGCAGCAGACATGAAGACACACATCTGTGATGAAGCAGAAGGACGGTATCTGGAGGATTCCTTTAATTTTAACACCATCAGTACAAGCTCATGATGCTTGGAAGTGTCTGTGACATTGTTACATCAGAGCACAACCTACATATGTACAGCAGTGGTCGTGTTCTAGCGGTCATGCTGTACAACAGAAGATTAGCCAACTTTGCTAATATCTGGTTTGTGTTTTGCTGTTTGCCATTAAAGTTCTGTATTACACAAAGCACTTGACTAGAATTTTAAGCCAACTTCCCTGTTAGCCACCCGGAGAAACATTATGGCTGTGTTCCTTTGAATGGATATATTATTGTGAGACCCATTTTAACCAAACAACTGACATTTCCAAATGGAAGATACCTATTTTCAAAAAGTGATCTTTAGAGTGTACTTTATCTTGGTGAACAGTGACAATTTTAAATGAGAGAGGTGGCGGCAATAAATGTTCCTAAAACAATTGTGTTGGTTCATGTGAATGTTTGCATTTGAAGGAAGTGTTCACAAGACAAGAACTTATTACATGGTTGTGATAATAGGGACAAGCCATTTTTATATCAATAGTAATGAGGATAACTTTTATATGACATGCTTAGGATTAATTTTCCATTGTACTGTACTTAATGATAGTTTGTATTTGTAAATCAACAGGTGAAAAATGATGTAAAAAATTGACAATGCTACATAGTTTGGTTGAGAACTATTTAAGAAACTTGAACAACAGTGTTCAGCTTGATGGGAGTTGTACAATAGATGCCAAAGAGTGAATGAAGTGTTTGTGAGAGATTTAACATAGCCTACAACATAAGTTTCTGCTATATCATGTTCCTGAAAGTAAAACTCTCTGGCCAAAATACATAACATACGTTTCTTACATCTTCTTCATTGATATATTTTAGTAGATAATTGACTAAATATATGTCAAATATACTAATTGTTGAAAATAAATTAATGAAAAGGAAACATTGTGTTAAATATATCATTATAGATACTTCCTATAATGTATTTAATTAAAAACTACCCTGAAGCCTAGGTTTTGCATGGCTATATGTGGCTGAGAACAGTGTAATTTCGGTAGTAGACTTGCAACTTTGGTCACAAACATTTTTATAAATTAAGAATTTCTCTTTGTATGCTTTTTATTGTAACAGTGTTACTTGCAAAATAGTTAGGCCCATACATTTGGACGCCAAATCTTTGTGGACATCTTTTGCTGTACTGTGTAGTGTGTGGAGTTACAAATAATAAGATTTGCAATGCGAAAAGAAAGCAAATTTTAAATGAGTAATTATTTAGTGATATGTCGGGATGTGCATGTGATGCTCAGCAGAATTCATACTACACAGCTTACTTTCTCTTTGCTTGTGGCATCTAGTTGGACTGTAATGACACTAGGTGCATTTGCTTCCCTTTGTTAAAAAACACCAAAATTTTTTTTATGGATTGTATGATCAACACATTTGTGTTAAAACTAGTGATGAGACAATTAAAGGTTTTTGTTGATTCCGATTCTCGATTAGATTCCAAAATTATTGTTTTGATTATCAATTATGGTCTTGATTCGATTATCAACAAATGTTAAGTACATTGCAACATTTTGTATGCAGTTCTAAATTTCACACAACGTACAGCAGGGACTAATATAACGAGAGTGAGAGAAAATAATTTTTCTTAGTTGAATTGGTAAATTTAGTGGCATTAACTATTTCATCCAGTACTCTGTGGAAGAAATTTATAGTTTTGTCATTTAGAAATGGCCCTGCTAGCTAAAACGAATGTTTCAACATCATGTGATTTCAAGAATACTGCACATTTCCCAAAACAACATAATTTCAAGGATATATGGTAAACATTAATGCAAGTCATACATATGTATATTCTTTTCGTAAATTTTTCAGCATGACGTTAGTAACTTTTAATTTTGTTGCAGCTAGCTACACTTTGTAATATCGCTAAATATAAACAAAACAAATCAATTACCGTGCATTCAAGGTTATATGTACATTAGCAGGGACAAAATGTCCAAATGATAAACATTTTACGGTATTTTCATCGGTTGCAGCATCTTCCATAATTTATGAGACTAAATATTTTACAAAAACAGTCACTTTAATGTATCAATTTAGATATTGAACTTTCATTTCATGAAACTATCAATGCAAACAATCATTTGATTCAATGCTATGGCCATAGATTACTGCACACTTTCTAGTTGCGAGTGTTCACTTTGCACCAGTGTTACTAGTGCTTGGAGGAAGTTTGTTGTCAAACTACTGTAGTTTATTTCGAAGTGCATATTTTACTGCTTGTGTAATCTTTGGAGTATGTTTGTTTACATTTTGTTATGGAAGAGAAAAAAACTTAAAGTAATTACACGCGCGGGTTGCATGTAGAACTCACCATGATTTCAGAGATTTAAAAATTGTCTTGAGACGAAAATGAGAATTTTTTCATCTCAAGTATTTCTCAATAATGCCTAGAACTCCCACAACTTTAGGTTTTTGTTTATATAGAACCAAAGTAAATAAGTGTACAGGAAAAGAGTCCATTACTTGTGGAGAAAGCTAATTTCGTGAGATATTGCACGTTTGTCTGTATTTCGTGTTATTTCACATTTTAAATTTTATTTTGGTTTTCTTTAATTTTATTGTGATTTACCACAAAATCTTGCCTCTAATTATGCCTGATTAAATGGGACTGCAAGCACACACAAGCTATTTGCATTGCGTTTACAAGCACCATCAGGTTTGCAGATATGCTACCCAGTAAGAAAATTTTACAGAATCGAATCAAACTTTTAAATACAAAAAAAAATTGTAACTCATTTATTCTTCGATTCAGGCAAGAATCGGTGGAATTGATAATCAAATCATTCCATCACTAGTTAAAGCCTATAGAACCGTGTTTTTTTTTTTTCCCAGAAATAAGTCCTGCTTACAATACTGCAAGTAAACTGATGGGTGGTATACTTATATAAATTACATTATGCCCTCTTTAAAAATAGCTGTTAATAGTATTAAGTAGTTGCTACAGTGTATGAAAGACATAAATACTGGTATTATTATTGTAGCATATAAAGATTAATATTTATCAAAAAGGACACTTTAGGTTGATGAATTCTGGCTTTGTATAGTCGTGTAGATTTGTTCTTTCGCATCAATCTTGGAGATTAGTAGTTTCAACTTCTGTATTGTTTCGCTTATAGTGGCAAAGCATGGCATGTTTAATGGCAATGTGTATTTACTGTAATGTTAAAGTTTACTTTTACTGTTGCAGAAATAATTTGAAATCTATCTGTATACACTATAGCGTTGTAGAAAAGTACATTTTGAAATACTGTATTTGATCGCACATAAGTCGCACATTTTATTTAAGAATTTTTATTGAAAAGTAGGGGTGCTACCTACAAGTGAGAGAAATGATTAAGGCAAAGAAAAAAACAAGTCAAGTTTACATGTAGGTTGCAGCCCTATCCCAGGCAGTCACATACATCTGCAAAGCTTGCATCCTGTCTCTCCATAAAGCAGAGCTTCCACATGTTTATGTTACCCCTCTTTTTCCAGTCCATATGTTGCCTATCGATACATTTCTCCAAGCCTTCTTTGTTTGTGTAAAGCTGGATGCAAGAGATGTTTCATGCAAGATTTTGTACGAAAATTTTCCAACGAGAATGCCAACTAAATTACATTAGAAAAGAGTTCACACGCAGCTAAATAAAATAAATACTGTCTTGCATCTACATTAGTTAATTACTAAACAGCCATGATGTTATAATACAAAATATGAATATTTTTACTTCATCAAGGTATTTACTTCTAGCTATCCCGCCAAAAAAATATTTTTTTTTTTGTTTACTCTTAGCACACACTCTGAACTCCAATCCATATTTTTGAAAGATATTGCCCAGTAATGTTTTCTTTCCCTATACACCTCTTCACACACCTCAGTTTGATTTTCTTTTAACTCTATGACTCGTGTACATCATGTCACATGACCAGCATCAAGGATCCATAGGATCACAATTTGCATCGTCTTGCACGAAGAAAATAGGACATTTCTACCTTCTCATTTTGAGTAAGATGTGCCTTGCACATGATCTTGTGCAAGAAATTCTCGTGCAAGGTCAGCATCTCGCACAAGTTTGGCTGCGTTGTGTGAAACCTGCTTAAGGTAGAGAATACCCATCCATAACCAGGGAGAGAAGGGGAAGAGGACAACTATTTTTTTATTTGAGAGTGTGGTAGTGTCATATTCCAGCACTGCAAAAAAAAAAAAGACCAGCACATTACTGCATAAAAGAAGTAAAAAGAAATAGGAAGCCTGAGCCCACTCCAGTTGTTGACTTTCTTCTTTAAAGGACTGTAAAAGAAGCAAAAATAAAAAGGAACCCTACACTTTGCTTGCAAGGACACAGCTGCAACATGACCTATGTTAAAATTGCCTGCATGTCATCTGTGGCGGAGGCCATCTTGTATAGGATGTACAACCACAAAGATGAGCGCAACCTATAATAAAATAAATATTTTTTTTAACATCCCTTGAAAATATGGATGCGACCTATATGTGCAGGCGACTTATATGCGATAAAATATGGTAAATTGTTTTTAAAAGAGCTATTTTAACACTTTGTTAGCTACCTTAAACAAAATGTTGCTGAATGTTGTACAATTAAAAATTTACCAAAGTAGTTCAGAATAAATGCTTATCAAATTACCTATGTAAAAAGTTAAATTTGGAGTAAATAATTACAGTTTATATGAATGTATGCACAAATGACTGTTGTTACCAAGATGTAAAGTTAAAAATGTTCCTACTTAAGATTGTGATAGTATTGCTGAATAAATTACCTTTGTAAATGTTCTGCGATTCTGAAAATCATGTATTTTACATTAATTTCTTTGCAAAACTTGTAGCAATCTCAAATTACAAATTTTGTTAGTAAAATGTTTATAAATATGGCAATTGTCTTTTTTGTTTTGTGTAATCCTTTGCATCATGACTAACCTAATATGCCGCATCAAAGGACTAGTAGAACGGACATGTACTCCATTCTGTTGCCAGATTATGATTCAATGACTTGGAGCCCCAAATTTATTGTAAATAAAATGGGTTAATTGCAATGAATAGATTTTATAGTAAGAATGCATGCATTGTTACAAAAGTTTCAATCATATACATTATAAATCACTGTGCATACAACATGGCAGTATTTAAGCACAAGTCTTTTCCCGCCCACTCAATGTTTACATTGCAGTTTAGCACTTTGGTCAATTTATAAAGAAAACTTCACTTTGTCAAACTTCGGGGCATAATCTAAAACAGTACGTATTTTTGGCATTCTTTACTAGTTTTGTGATGTAAGCAGCTCGCTACAACCACCAACCCCACCCAATAGTTACAGTTACCATATTTGTAAAGAACCTAACCAGAAAACACAGATGATGAGTAAAGATGGCAGTGTTTATAAATACAGCGTGCAAATTACATTTATCTGCTTTATATATACATATTATTTTATTTCGGCATGGCACGAATATGTTTGGTTAGAAATGTTAGTTTATAAATAAAATAGACGTAGTTATGATTCTGCTCATGAAAGAGCACCACCGCCATAGTATTTCGCCTCAATATATACGGTATATCAAATTAAACCTGTACATGAAACGATAGACATTCAACCTTGTTACTAATTGATTTATGAATCATGTCGTGCTGCGAATGAAATATTGATATACGATGTGGGAGCGATAAATCAATATACAGTTGATGTTTAGGTGATACAAAATGTAAGACTAATATTATATTGTTAAAACTATTTTTTTTACAAATTAATTTTAATTACCTCAAAAGCAGACACCAGTGTTATAAGTTTAATTATATTTAATTTTACGAATTTCACCAGGTATGGCTCATAGAGTTGAAGTGTAGCAACACCAACGCCAGACATATCATTTTATGTTTAATTTCAAATCACCTATTGCTAAAAAGATAAAAATTAAATTAAGAAAAAAATTTTCGGTTCCAAAAATAAAGTTTTTGTTTATCTTGCAGGACACGTTTTCAGTAACAAAGTGTGGTAATTTCCATTTAAATCATTTGGGTTAATGAAATGATTTGGTTTGACCATGGCCAATTGTAACCAATACCAATTTTGGGTTTATCGGCCGATGTACCGGTATTTGTCCAGCCTTAATGATTTTAATTAGAACACTAAAACATTCTGCCCTTTTCAAACACTTGTATCCCACAGAATCACCACATTTTTGCCTTCGACACAGTCTTTCAATTTTTGATTGTACACATGCTGACAAAATGCATGTTCACTGTTCAATATTACTCCAACACAAATCCACAATATAACTGGACATTTCGTCCTACGTGCTGTGATAAAGTTTATTATCTATGGGTTGGCGAGTCTGGGTCAGTAAATTGCCTTCTTATTTACGTTAGGTTGAATCGCAGCAGTCATTTTGCGGGAGGTGTTTGAGGTACCTGGCTTACCAAGAAAATCTTCAGCCGACTGGAGGGTAGTGGTGGTCTGTTGGCTGGATGAGCTGGTGTAGTTGGGTGCAGTGGAGTTGAGGGCACCGTGTCTTCTAACACGGTACCGTAGATTCCTGTTGGCCGCCTCCTTACTCCAAAACATGGGGTTGGCGATTCTTAGGTGTCACTCGGTCCCGTGTACCCAACCATGCAAGATGGGGTGGTACTTTGGGTGCGTACGGGTTGGTCATGACGTGAACAGAAAATAGTTGCACACGGGAGAGGACAGTCTCTCCTGTTACCTAATTAAGGCGGCGTGGTCACGTTCCGCCTGCTATTCCGCTGTGGGTTGGACATTTACAACTCGCTGCTTGGTAGCGAGGTGGGCAATACTTTGCTCCTCCCTTCTCGAGCCGTACCTTACCTTAAACGGCATAGAGTGGTAATCGCTGCTGAAGAGAACGGGTCGAGCACTAGAGGAACGAAAGAACACCCTAGATTAGTGTACTCCCAGTATAGGCTGGTAGCATGAGCCTGGTGTCTCAGAAGATCCCCCACCTTAGACGTTGTAGCCATGTGGGCCACCATGGCTTTTACTGGGTGAGAGTTCCCAACCAAGGCCAGGCCGTATCACCCAAGCAAATACCCCTGCCAGCAACCAGGTGCTCTGGTAGGGATACAGCTCAGATGTACTGTCTCTCCAAGATTGGGAGTATTCCTAGTGGTTGTTGCTCCTCTGTTTTATCCATCCAGCACCTAGGTGCTTGGGTGAGGAATCAACAGGTGGCTGTCTAATGGGTGTGTTAAAAGACTGGAGCCTCCTGAAGGGGATTTCCAGTCATAGCTAATTCGTAGTAAAATCCCCGATCTTGGTCGGTAGTGCGCAACTCTTATCTTCATAGCACACATACTCAAGATAACTCTAGAATAAATCTCGTGGCTTGGAAGAAAAAAATGTGGGTTTTTTGAAGTCGTAATAAACATAAGTGACTTGTGCTAACTCCTACCAAGTAGTTGGGTTGCTGGAAGTAAACCTACGTAATCTAGGTGTAGGTGACCTGGTTCTATGTTAGTCGGGAACTTTATGTAAAGAGTGGTAAATTATAAAAAACAAATGGGCTATCTAGTAAACGGGTTACCTTTAGGAGGCGGCTAAGTTGAAGACCACTGCTCTAGTAGCAGATTATGTTTAATGTCTGTGTTACCAATAGAAGAGCTTCTGGTAGTGGTGGTTGCAGAAGCCTCTCGTGACTGCCATGGTAGCAGTCACTGGTAGCTGCTGAAGGTGGTAAACGACAATGGCTGCAGCCTGCTGCGGCTGTTGAAATCTCTGGTAAGCGATTGTTGAAGAGCTTGCAGATGTAGGCAGCCCCAGCACAGTGAATGATGGAGTGAGCGCTAAGAACTGGAAGAAGACACCCGCAAGCCCGGCCATGCATGGACTTATATAGTTAGAAGGCATGGTGTGGCAGCAGGACGCAGGGAGAAGTGTGTGAAATCCCTTGGTAGCGTGGCTTGAGTGGGAGTAAGAACGCTCTCATCTCTTTGGGAATTCTTGGCGGCGCTCGGCCGTGCCCCGAGGCGGCTGACTGTTTGCAGACACTCACCGCGGGGGAGGCGGCATGCCGGCTGGTTGCGTAACCTTGGGTCTCCGCGTGTTTGGCCGCACTGTAGGATTTAGGGGTCATGCAACTTCAGCGTACAGGTTTGCGGGATTGATTGTAGGAATACTTGATGTGACACGGTGACGAGTTGTAATTGTATTTAATACTAGTTTAAGCAGCACGTGTCAATTCCCCCCTCCCTCCGTTGCGATGAAGATTCATCGTGAAAAGGTGGTGGAGAAAGGCATAGGTCCCCTCGTCTGGGGAAGGTCTAGATAGGAGTAGCAAAGAAAGCAGAGAAGAAAAAAAAAAAAATCAGGTAGGTGGGACCCTTAATGTTGGGCTGCTTGACCGCTGTATTCGTATTCGCTCTGTTCTCTAGGGTCGGCTGGAGAATTCGCGGCGCCCTGGCGTGCCAAGACCGTAGTTCTGTCTCTCTCTTGGCGGATGTGCTTCCTCTCTGCCCCTCACCTAGGCAAAGCGGAGTGCTGACTCTTTGGTAATGCGGTCCCCCCCCCCCCCCCCCCCCCGTTGAGCAGATAAGTGTCAGGAGCAATGGGGCTTATCGGGTGTCCCACCGACCTACTTGATTTTTGCATGTCACTAACAAAAACTCAGTATAGCGCTGTGGGTATTTACAAGAGAACATAGAAACCAGCAATAAAAATGACGACGTGTGAAAGACAAAGGGGAATAAAAAGTATGTTCAAGCCTTATTGTGGAAGGTGGGGAAACACCACTAACTGTCCTGGAGTTTGCTGCAGTGATTTATGACAGAAAAGGAAAAATCTTTCTGGGGTAACCTGTGGGTCTTACAGCAAGCTAAACAGTTACGTGACAGGGTAGTTCGGTAACCTCAGGCCTTCCATCACCTGGGTTGACCGGCTAAACGAAACAATGTGAGTATACTGGAAACATGCACTAAAACGCAGACAATTGTCACATGTTGGTCGCTACAAATAAATGAACAAAATTCTTTATATTTTGAAAGTATAGGTCTACTGTGGAACCAAGCACAGCGCAATAATTAGTCTAAAAACCAAGTAAATGTCTCGCTTTCAAGCCACTTTTTCAAAATCTTCTGGAGACATCATCTATCTCTTCAATTTTATCATCAAAATCAAGGCCAAAATCAAGCTAAGTTGATCCAAATCTGCAATCTAAATCAAGCACACTTTTTTTTTTTTTATAAAACCCATTGATCAGGATCTTTTTCCAGGTAAAATAAGCCAAATTTACTCTAAATCTACAAGCCAAATCAATTGGTTAAAAAAATTCATTAATAAATAATCACAAAATTCTTCAGGGATAAATTTTCCATTTTTTCATTTCTTTTAAAAAGCCTGTGTATGCTATAAAAACTTCCTTCTCATTTGTTAGTTTCAAAGTATTTTTATCAAGTATCTTCACATATCGCTCTGGCAATGAAATTTTGTACTTGCCATCTAGAATACAATTAAGTTTTTTGCCAAAATTAGATTCATCAATTTCAAAATCCGTAGCAGTAAACCACTAATTTTTTTTTCTAGTTCTTGTAGTTTGGTGAATTAAAACGAATTGTTCAACTTATTGAGCTGATTTTCCATCTTTGATTTACAAAAAGAGAGATTTCTTAAGAGGAAGGAAAAAAAAATGGTGCTGAAATTTTATCAAAATATGATGATTTAGTTTAAATTTGTCTGGACAAAGACCCTGCTTAAGGAACCTGAGACAGATTAAAATTTGTTTGATTTTTGACCTCAAATTTGCTTGATTTTGAGCTGCAACTTTAAAGATTTTACAGGAAAAAAGTAGTTTACTGGATTTTGGCCTTAATTTCATTGAGTTTTATCTAACTTAGTGCATTGCGCTTGTATCCACAATAGACATCTACTTTTGAAGTTAAGATATCTTGCACCTGGTTTCACCATAGCGAGTTCATGGCAGCTCTGTGGCTCAGAGTTCTGGTTTTATTCTGCGTTGCTGCACAAGCTATTTAAAAAAGACAAGAACACTAAAAAAAATATGTAAGCAAACAAAAGTATAGCATAAAGCCACGTTCCTGCAAAACTGCATTCTTGTAGGTGATCTTCACATTTACACTGTAAAACTCAGTTATATTTAAAAGCATTACCTACACATCAAGTCATTTACAAAAACTAATTTCCTACTTTACCTTTCGGTTGTCCATCTAATCCTAACACGTTCAAGGTAGCACACAAGAAATACAAAACTTAACCATAGCAGAAAATACACTCCTACAAAATGGAACTCTTCTTGTAGGTGATCTTCACAAGGACGCTTGCTAAAACTCATGGTTATATTTATTGGTGTACCTAAAACATCAAATCATTTTTACAAAAAATTTAAATTAACTAATTCCTTTACAGAAGTCTTTCTTACTCTTAGGCTAAATCCAACATGTATTTCGATGAAGTCTCTGTCTTCAATTTGATGCTGGCTAGAGCCCATGACTGTGCTCACCATGCACATGCGCAAAGAGGCCAATAATTTTGAACTCCCATAAACACTATTTTTCAGTGTAAAATGTGTTTTGTCTTTGCATTTGCAGGGTTTAATATGTCTTAAAATGTTTTGAAGTGTTTGTAGTTGTTTAAAAATTGTTTGGTTATGAAATTCAAAGTGCCTGCGGCACCGAGATTAAGAACACTAATAATCCGGCGTGAACGCCGTCATAAAAAGACACATTTTATAATTTTCTTATGAATTTTTCATAATATTTCAAACAGTATTTAATTTAACTTGTGCCATTTTATTTCTATAATAAAATATTTTACTTGGCGTGCATAGCACTTCCGCTTATGTGAACCCCGTAGGCGACCATGGTAGGTACGTGCGACACTTGCCTCTGGACAGTCTGTCGAGGAGAGCTGGCGAGGTAAGACACGGTCACGTATGCACTACAACTTTTGTTCACTGATGTAGGTTTCAATAGTAAATTTAGTTTACCGGTCAATCTTTGCTTGCATACGTTTTGCCAGACATTTCCCCAGTATTATGCTTCTGCTTTACTAATTCATTTTGCCCTTGTGGCATTTTTAACTTAATCGAGAAGGAGGAGTAGAAAGATGTCGGAGAGGTCACACACAACTTAAAGCAGAAATTACAATGAAACACCACTAACATAGGCAGATGGAGCCTGATCATTGCTACGCGCAATTTTAAGGGCTTTGTTTTCATGAATGTAAAAAGGGTATTTTCCATGCTTGAATATTTTACGGCAATTTCATGTATAACAACAGGACTAACAGACTTCAAGCATTTGTATACGCCATCATTGCGTTTTAAGAGCTTATTTATGTAATATTGTATGTCCATTATTTTACTAAGGGTTCTATGTTAAATTTTGTCAGGGTTCCGTGTAACTTCACGTAAATTGATGCTTTTTGTACTTCATCACGCAGTCACTGTTAATGTTTGATTTTACCGCCATCAGGCATGCTACACGCCAGCAATCACTTAAATCGTAAAGAGAATAATTTTCTCGCGCAGAATAATATTTTGTCTGAATTTAATTTACCGTTTTCACAAAGAAATATTGTAATTTCACCTGCACCACACGGTCTGCTACGAACTTCATCCAGCGGCATCCGTGCCATATTAACTTGTTTTCACACGTGTGTGTTTATTGTGAATACGCATCTCGTGTCCCATCTTGTTTCATGTAACTTTTGAGGGTTTATGTAATTTTGTAATTTGTGTATGGTGCAATTACTCCCGTCCTAGCCGGCTCTGTGTATAGGCTGTCACCATACTACCCACGTGCTGGAGGGCAAGCCCCAACGAGTTTGCGTTAGTGATGCAGAGTTATCACACGTGTTAGTGTTTTCATCAAGGGTTTCATTTGTAATTCACCATGTCCTGCCTTAAGGGATAAACCGTTAGTCCACCCTAGCGGCTATCAGACCTCTTCCCTTGTGAAGAGTGTGCTTTCACGCATCTCGGTGAGATTATCCATCTAGGCGTGCGCTAGATTAATTGCGGGCTGGGGAGCACCCAAGCAGAATTGGCTAGTCGTGACCGAGATAATCATCATTTCATTGGCACGTTGATGTGTACGTATAGTAACAATAAAAAACAAGTGTACAGTGAACTTAACTTTTCTATTCAATAGTGACAGTGTCCTAGACACATATATTGTATTAAGTGATTACTTCAAAGTGATGTTTAGTAAAAAGTTTAGTATTGCCTACGTGTTTGTAAGGACACACAGAACTCACAGCATCCCCGAGAACCCTACCCTGAGTCTCAATAGTGCGGTGATTGGGAAGCACCGCTGGTGCCCATATTACCAGTAAGTATTTGTGTCGTCGTTTCTCTCGTCTCTCACCCGACGGCATCAAATTATCACTGGCACTGTGGTTAGTATCTATACGCGATACATTTGTAGTAATTACCGGCACTGTGGAGAGCGTCTCTAAGTAATACTATGTAGTTTAGGTGGACTGTTGGCCACCATATACAGAACCTTATCATCAGTGAGGTGTAAAACGTCTGTTTGCACTGGTTTAAATTATGTACAGTGCAATGACTGCTGTATTTAAGAGTTCAGTTTGTTATTTGCACTGACGGGTACTCTCCCGGGTGTGACTACCTTAGATGGTAGTGCGGTGACGTTGACTGTCCTACCACGCTGTGTTCAACTTACCACGGCGATTACTACCTGTCTTACTGAGCCGATGAGGCATAAGGGGGTTAGATACAGGATCAGGTAGCTTGGGGGGAGGTTTGCTACGGGCTGGAGGGGAGTCAAACCCCAGAGTGAGGCGAATGGAGGTGGCTGCCCGCCCGGGGAGCTCGATCCTCCTCACTGTCAGGGTCGTCAATATGCGGGATGCTAGCGATCCCTGGTGAATGGAATGCAATGATGATTAGTCTGATGTGGAGATGGGGTTGCTTCTTGTTTTGATGAATAGCAATACAACTTACAACTTTTCCAAAAACTCTCAACAATTAAATTAATTTTCCCCGACTGTAAAAAAATTTGCTTGAGCAAAGTTGGGCCAAATTCCCTGAAATGTATATGGAAATGCTTGTTACATAGTAAAGAAATATTATTTAGCAATAACAAGATAAAAAAAATTTACGCACGTTTACCATGCAATTTTTTCATGCTTTTTTTCGTCACACAGGACCCGAAATGGGCAACTTGCACGTTTTTCCTTGATGTCTGTTTTTCAACCATGTTACACCAATATTGTACCTACAAAGTGTTTTGCAGTCACATGATAATCGCCATGTAATTAGATACTTTTAATTGAAAATAACTTGCTGTACATGATTTTTATGCAAAAAATGATGCATGTATACTTTTATACATTCTTTAGAATGTGACCCTTCCTATATTAACCATATTTATTACACTGGCATGTTGCCCATTATATTTTTTAAATCTTCGATGATTTGGAAAAGGCGGGCATGAACTAACGTCCCTTTGAACCACATTTCAGTAGGCTAGCCACTACTTTAAAAACTTATTTTGTCCTCTCATTAAGTTATTTGTTGTGGATATATTTAATATCATGTGCATTGTGGAATGTTAAATTCAGACATCACGATGTTCACTTTCATGCCTTATCCAGGACTCGAACCAGAATTTGTAACTCAGGAAACTAAAACACCTGTGTTTATATAAATTATGAGTCATGTGGTTTTGTGATTAGCAACATCCCAAAAAATAAACTTTTGCTCTCTCGTGTAGTTGAGCCAGGTTAACATTCCGCAATACAATTTAATCTTTTGATTCACATGAACTGCTGGAATACTTTTAACGAACTTGACATCCTTCATAGAGTTTGCAATGACATTACAGGAGGACATGAATTGATTTGAATAAGTTTGAAATGCAAACACTGCAGAATAGGTCATTGAAGATGGTTAAAAATAACAGTAGGCCTATCGAGGAAAATAATCATTAGTTACAAAAATAATTTTATGAATCTGATACATAACTTATTTCAATCGTATTTAGTTATTAAAATTATTTAACGATTAAAGATGCTATAATATACACATTAAACTTACCCAACTGATAGGCATTTACCATAAGAATGGCTTATGAACTAATTTAGCCTAACCTTAAAACGCTCCAATGACATTTGGTATACGAGCTCACAAACTCATGGCTGCCAAGTATATAGACGTATAGACGCCCTACACAGTCGGGGACCAGATTGATACACAACTCATCTTAATAATTTTTTGTTAGATTATTTGTAGGATCATACTGATTTTTTAATTATGCCTACTGAAATAGAGTAATCACTAAGAGCAGAAAATATAAATTTACCAACGTATTGAAACTTTAATTATAAACATGTATTGTATACAGTTTTCGAGATCACATGAAGACTGGACTGCATGATTAACTGCTTAAAAAGTCATTTCATTTCAAAATTTCTTAAGCTAAATCAAACTGACTATATTTTATTCCTAATATGTATGTTTCATTTAAACTGATGGAAGGGAGGGGAGAAGTGGTGGCTAGTGTGCGTGCCTCTTACCAAGGCGATTAGGGTTTGATTCCCGGCCAGATCACTATAGGAGATTCGCACATGGGAATTGTGCCGGAACAATGCCGCAGGTAGGTGGGTTTTCTCAGAGGTCTCCCCGCCCTTGCATCCCGGCGCTGCTACATATTTACCTCACTTCATCCTCATTGGCTCTCAAGACCTGAGATGTTAAGAGCCGCTGATACCTCTCAACCTAAACTGAGGGTTATCAGTTAACATTTATGGTGGCAGTACTGAATTAAGAATGCTCAAAAATCCTTTTAACTGAGTCAAAGGAATCAAACGCTTCTTTAGTATCATTGTCTCCATCACAGCCTGTCCTGCACACTGCTTTTTTGGGCTGTTGTGATGAACTGCAGGAGTGTGTTGAGCGATTGAAGGAATAGTAGTAGCTGATGCTTCTCTTGAGTCATAATGGTATGCAGTGAAAATGAAATAATGTTATAAATTTTCTGCTTGAATACTAAAATTTTGCCATCAAAGAATGTACTTACACTTAACCACTCGCAACGCTTTCAATAAACTAATATCTCATTCTGTTCTAAAGTGCGACCCACAAAGTATCTTGGACGTTTGTAGGCCTACGATGCACCTCAGTTCATGACTGATGGGAGGATAGGAAGCTTCCTGCAAGGCGGTGACATCACAAGGCCAGATACACAGCAGAGAAGGGAGCATACGCTACTGTGCAAAGCGGAAACATTTACTCGCCTTATACACTATGATAATATTTCTCAGCACCAGGAAACATGAATTTTATAGACGAAAACCGGAATATGTATTTACTGTGCCCATTTGCTTATCGAAAATTCCTTATTTACTTTAAGAACGAGGTAATGCGCAGGCAAGAAATTGTCACAAAAAGTACTCAGCTTTGCAGTGAAGACACTGCATAGATGAAATACTCCACTTGCATCTTGATATTATAGTCAGTTTGAGCTGATGTAATGGAGGGGCAAAACCTATACTTTGCCCAGCCATGGAATTCATGGCAGGGAACTTGCCAGGCCCCCCCCCCCCCACCCCCAGTTCCTACGCGTCTGACTCTAATCAATCGTCCAGACTGTAATTTAACATTGCTCGTGGTTTTAGGGGTTTGCCTAGTGGGGGTGTCATGGGGAGTAGTCTCATTTTCCAGAGCGAGCAACTTGACCTGTTCCTCATATTCCGTAGTTGGGTATCCTGGCCACTGGCCACCGAGTAGATGATCTAATGACGTGGTAATGTCCAGGGGAGTAAATGGGGAAATGGGTCGTGGGGCTGGGTCATGGCTCACTAATTAAGATCCATCCTCAGACATGGAACTGATGGCAGCACATGCTAGGGCGCGATATTCACTACGTCATTGTTTACTCTGCATACCTCCCTTTCTACTGTACATCTCGGTTTGCTAGTGTTAGACAAATTTATCAAATACCACAGTATAGGGAAAAGGGATCGTTAATTACAATTAATGGTACACAAGAAGGTAAGTTTGACGTGGTGTTTTATCGAGGGGATTATTTCCTGGAGAGAACTGGAAAAATAAAACTAGTACAATTAAATTACCTTGGCAAAACACTGGGGGAAAATACAGTATGTACATTACGTGAGCAACGGGGTCAGGTGAAGGTGGGCCTGAGTGGGAGCAAGCTATAGCACGCAACTTTACAGCAGCTAGTAAAAGAAAATATAGCAACGCAACTTTAATGGTGGCTAAAATTTAAGTGGGAGCTAATCAGGTATGAAAGCCGAAACGCGATGGCTCGTTACTGCGGAGGCAAAGGAGCTTGAATGGGGTAAGGATTACTGGGGTTAAGGCGGGGTATACCTGTAGCTGAAGTAGGCATCTCATGTGCAGGTCTTAAGAGAAAGAGAGAGTCTTCACAGACTGACGAAGGCCTTAAGGTATAGGTTAAGGTAGGAGGTAGAGTGCCATTGGTCAGGTTGACAGGTAAGTCCTCTGCAAACTGGGTAAGTGGATAGTCCTGCAGACTAAGGAGGAGTGCAGAAGAGTACTCACAATCTCAAGTATAGGTAAGTCCCGGCGCATCTGCTGGGGCTGGCTGCTGGGGTTGTATTTATACTGAATTTCCACTTATCAGCAGTTCTTCGTGGTGCAGAGGGGTAGCATAGCCTTTCACCATGGGGGCATGTTTATCAGGGGTGCAGGAGCGCTGCGCTTTTCTTATCACCCCTCGTGGAGGCGACGACAAATTAAAACTCCTGTCTGTGAGGCGGTCTGGTCGTGACGTCACAAGGTCACAGAGGTGCTGCCATATCTCAAGATAGTAGGAACTTCTTCCGGAGCTAGTGAAGAGTAGTAGAATGCTCAACAATATTTATTCACTTTATGGGGGTGCCTTTTGCATGCATAAATCTGGGTGGGTAACGGAGATTGTAATTACGCATATATTCCACAATGATGTTGACGTGTGTACGATTAGACTGACTGGACCAAGTAGTTACAGATTTTACTCGCTACACCAAAAGCGACTTAGGTAGCGGGTATGAGGCGCGGAGTGTTGGCTAGTTCTGATACACTCTCACGTCTAGTTGAGATAAGTTTAGTCTTAAGCCGGGTGAATGCCTGAACGAATGTTACAAAGTCGTGCTTCTTTTGTCCAAAAGACCAAGTCGTCCCAACCTAGGCGAACTTCCACTCTGGTTAAGAAGCCGTAGAAACAGGGTGATACTTGTAGCTGATACGGAGACACAGTGGAAACTCAATATTACCGGTGCAGGCGCAACTGCTTGACGTCTGAGTTCGGTGGCACGGACCTGTTCCGCCTGTGGACTGAACAGGCACGTTGAGCCAGAGTCGCACAAAGCCTCTACTGTTTGTGCGTCCACCCAGAATACCCTGCAACACTGCAGGTCACCGTCACCATGCACTAATAGTGCACGTGGTGTGAAGCAACCCAAGTGTGTCGTGCCTCCTGGTGTGGTGTTACTAGTGGTTGGGGCGTTACTGTTTCTTCCCCACGAGCACTAATAGTGCTGTGTGTTTGATGGGATGAAGCAGGTAGCCGTCTAATGTGTATTTCGGTTTAATAACTTCCCGGATTCCATTGGCAGTGCACAGCGTAATCTTCCTTCAACTGTGAATACAGATATATACCCTGGAAATAAAAGCAGCAAAGTAGAAAGCAACATGTGTTTATTAAAAGTTCAATAGACACGTGACCTGTGCTACCTCCTACCAAGTTGAGGATAGCTGAAGGTAACTGCACTGTTCCAGGTGTAGGTGACCTGGTTCTAAATAAACAGGAAAGCTGATTCTAGACAAAAATAAGAGTTACAATTAAACTACTAATTAAAGGAGTCTAGACGAGACAAATTAAGTTAAAAGAAGAAAGTTTGTGTTGGTATGTTGCTAAGTTGACTGGTGATTGATGTACGTAGTTGGTTTCTGCGAAGGCGTACTTGTGGGCTTTGAACTTCTCTAGAGCTCCCGAGCACTAAGAGTGCTGTGGACGGTGCAAGGGATGCAAAAGAATGACTTCAGAGCTCGGCTACGGCCAGACTTACATAGTGGTAGCTTGCGAGGAGCGGGGGAGGTGTGACGTCCTCCAGCCCTGGGTGGCGTGAGAATTATCTCGTCAACGGTTCTGGTTTCGTGCCTCGTCTCGGGTCTGCTTGGCCGTGCCTGAGGTCTGGGCAGCTTGTGGACATCGGGAGCAGGGAAGAGGGGTGAGGGCGGTGTGACTGCTGAGTAGCATGCCTTCCAGGTGAGAAGGAAAAAAACAGAAGTTCCCGTTGCCTGTAGGGGTAGGCAACATGTTACTCACGTCTGTAGAGATCAAAGCAGTACTCCTATGCGATGAGTCCGAGTAGTATTATAATAGGTGTAGAAGCGGCACGCGTCAATGTAATCGGCTACCCAGGCTTGTGGGCTTTATTAGTGCAATACATTTATTCTGGTTTGCCGTTTATATAGTCCGCCCCTGAGCGCACATGGCTTTTATATGGGGTGAAGTCCGTAGAGCATGCATTCTTACTGCGCAGCATACTGGCATGCGTCGGCATGTAGTCCAACGTCTGAATAACTTCTATCACATTTACCTCACTGGTTCCTACACTTACTCCCCCACTTGATGACAGCTGGGTAGGCACTTAAACTGGATAATCTAGCCTAATTGTGAGTGTCTCTGCCTATTTCACTGTCTTTGACTGACTGCTAGATTAAATGTCACTGTTTGCAAATCTATAACGAGTCTTGTAAACAACGTAGTGGTTTACGATTACACGTTCTGTTTATATTAACGTCGATCACTGGACTTACTTGTGTTCGGCGTTCGGTTTTGCTGGCCTTCCCCTTGAACAGAGGGCAGCATGGTCAAGGTATGGCCATATGTACCTTGATGTGGGCCTCCATGGTGATTCGCAGTACCTGTTGGGTGTTGAATCGGACTTGACGGCATCAGGCATTGTGGCTTGGCACTTGGTGCAATGGCGTCTGCTTCTACAGCAACTGATGGTGAGGGCACAGTAACAAAGGACGTTAAGGCAGTGCAGGGGAGTAACACAGGGAGGTCCTGCAACCCGACTGCACAAGTTCAGTTCCTATCCGTAGGGCAGGATGTTTCTCTGATGGTGCAGGGAAAGGGCATTCTGGAAGACGACTGCTATCCATCTTGACTGTGGATGCATCCCATCGTAGGGCCGGGTCATTGGAAGCATTGACTGTCTCAACGTCCAGGTCCCGCGATGAAGCAGTGGGAGGGAGGTGGCTCTCGACCTCCACTGCGGGTGTTGCTCCAGCTGAGGTGTAGTGGGAGGTGTCAATGGTCTTGGCGCCTGCTGTGGCACCGCAAGAGAGCTGCGGATCACCACGCTTGACCTTGGCTACGGGTGGTGCGTCTCGTCGTAGGGCCAGGTAGTTGGAAGCGTCGATGGTCTCAATGTTCAGGTCCTGTGACGAGGCAATGCGAGGGAGAGGGGTCTCGACCTCGACTGCAGGAGTTGTACCAGGTGTTGGGTGGTAGTAGTAGGCATTGACGGTCTCGATGCCTACTGTATCGGCGGCCGATTAAGCGAGAGACAGAATGGACCTCTCGTCCTCAATGGTGCCAGTGGGTTGGTTGTCCTGCGTGGCAGGAGGTCGAGGCGGAGTGTCATTATTGACGGTGCTCGAAGCCACCTGAAGTGTGGTTTCTTTGCCGTCGGGAGCAGTGGTCGGCTTCGTGGAAGCTGGAACGACTTTGACCATTGCTCTTAGCGTTTCCTCCAATACGGCAGCGTGTTGTGGGCTCACTATGAGTTCGTCGTCTGGTGGTCCAGTGGCGGTGGTATTAGCTCCTCGTAGTCAGGAACCAGCTTCGTAGAAGCTTGCACGTCCTTGATTTCTGGCTCGGGAGTTGTACCAGGTAGAACGGAAGGTGCTAGGATTGCTTCCACTCCCTGCACCATTGGCGGTTCAGATCTCTTGTCTAATCCGACTTGATCTGCGGGGTGTCTGGCTGTCTCACCTGTCTCTGGAACTTCGTCAAGACACTTCGGTGCAGCTAAGGGTGGCTCGGTCAGGTCTGATGGTGACTCGTGGCCATAACCGGTCAGCATCGAGGGCAGGGATTTAATGGAAACTGCTCCTTGGCATTGTTGCATCTCTATTCTTTCAGATGGAGAATAGGATGGCTTCCTGTCGGATTCTGGGTTTCGGGCCTCTTTGTTGGCCTTGGCTCGACGTCGGGAGTTGCCCTTTTGGGTGTTGGGCCTCGTTTGAAGGTCAGGGGCCTCGAAAGTTCTTGGTCTGGGGACTCTTTGGGCTCTTAGGGCCTGACTTCTAGTCTTTGTCGGGTGACTTATGGCTGGCTGGATCGTTTCAATCAGCAACTGTGGAGGTGGATCAGGGTACAGGGAGGGGCAGCATTCAGCTGGCTACCTTCCCAGTTAACGAGGCTTCCTCCGTCTCTTTCCAGTTGAAGGCGGCGTTATCCATTAGCGAGGACGCACTGCTGCTGAAGTAGCCATGGTTGCCCCAAAATCGTGGATTCCCAGATATGTGGCATAGCTAAAAAATTAACATGGCAGGCTTTACGATGTATCCCGAGCGTTAACTTTATGCCCCCTTCAACCTGAAGGAAGTGATCTGGTTGCGTGAGCCTGACTGTACTTGTAATGTGGGTCATTTGGGCTCGGTGGGGCGTGAGTAGGTCGCTTCTTATAAAATTACCTTTGGCAGCAGAATCTAGCATCGCAACGGTATTTTCGTTACTAAGGTGGATCTCTACACAGGGCACTTCAGGGGAATCAAGCTCTTTGGTAAAATTCAGGAGCATGACTTTGGCTTCGTCTTCCCTTTGTTCAGGTTTTGGGTTCGCCCTCTTTTTCTTCATGGGGCAGTCTCTGTTGTAATGTCGGCCGGTGCAATACCGACACTTTGACGGCATCTGATAGCGGGGAGGAGAAGTCAATGTCGGGGTTTCAGGCACCGTAGGGGCGCGTGGCCTGTTAGTGTTCTCCCCTCCTTCCCCTTGTCTAACTGCCTACAGTCGAGCTCGGCCTGCTCTTCATAATTACGCTCAGTTTCCTGTGCGCGTTTCATCAGTTCTTCTATTGACTGTGGCTTCGGGGCTTGTAGAAAATTACGCAGCTTCGGTATTAGCATTCGAGATATGAGGCATACACAATTTTCTTCGCCTTGTACTGCCGGGAAAAGGCATTGGTAAATCCGCACCTTGTTTCTTATAAACAATTCAGCCTCTTTGTCCATGTCCTGGTTCTGGCTGTAGAACTGTGTAGTCAATCTCGCTAACACCTCCTGACCAGCGAATTCGGATGTAAGTCGGCTGCTAAATTGTTTCCTGTCTGTAAGAAACTCGCCATATCGTTCCCACCGCGTTAATGCCAATCCTTTCAGGTGTAACTAGGCCCTGTCTACTCATTGCTTCACAAGTAAATCAGTATCACGGAACTCCTTATCACATTCTTGCGTAAAGGCCACCGTGTCCTCATTAGATCAGCCTGCAAAATCAGTGACTTGGATATCGTCATCTCGTACGGTCGCTGGATGGCCGGGTGCCGTTCCAGGTTGTATAGAAATTCGGGATGGTTTCGACTGGCGGGATTTGGAGGTATGCTTTCTCCTGCACCTCTCACACTGGTATGGCATACCTGGCATATTGATGCACTCGTTGGGCCATCCTATGCACAGGTAATGGTATCATTTGTCACAGGATGTGCAATGTACTCAGTTGATGCCTCGGTTGGGACAAGTGATCTTGTTACAGAAGCTGGTCGGTTGTTGGCGGCAGGTTTCGCATCTGTACTCCAGGCCTTCTGTGTCACGGGTCTCGTCAGGCCAACCTAGGCATACGCGGTGTAACATCTTCGTGCAGTAGTTACACGCTATCCGGAGTGAGCCAATGGAGCAGTCGGAATGGCTACACTTCAGATCTTGCATGTATTGTTCTGAGTCACGGTCTACGCCCGAGGTAGCGTTGAGCTCGGAAGCTGACATTTCTATGGCTTTTGGGCGCCACCTGCTTGGTAGCGAGGTGGGCAATACTTTGCTCCTCCCTCCTCGAGCCGTACCTTACCTTAAACGGCATAGAGTGGTAATCGCTGCTGAAGAGAACGGGTCGAGCACTAGAGGAACGAAAGAACACCCTAGATTAGTGTACTCCCAATATAGGCTGGTAGCATGAGCCTGGTGTCTCAGAAGATCCCCCACCTTAGACGTTGTAGCCGTGTGGGCCACCATGGCTTTTACTGGGTGTGAGTTCCCAACCAAGGCCAGGCCGTATCACCCAAGCGCTCTGGTAGGGATACAGCTCAGATGTACTGTTTCTTCAAGATTGGGAGTATTCCTAGTGGTTGTGGCTCCTCTGTTTTATCCATCCAGCACTTAGGTGCTCGGGTGAGGAATCAACAAGTGGCCATCTAATGGGCGTGTTATCAGACTGAAGCCTCCGTAAGGGGGCCTCTAGTCGTAACTAATTCGCAGTAAAATCCCCGATCTCTCTCGGTAGTGCACAACTCGTATCTTCCTAGGAGGCGTACTCAAGATAACTCTAGAATAAGAATTGTGGCTTGAAAGAACAAATATGGGTTTATTGAAGTCGCAGTAAACATAAGTAACTCGTGCTAACTCCTACCAAGTAGCCTGGTTGCTGGAAGAAAACCTACGTAATCCAAGTGTAGGTGACCTGGTTCTAGGCTAGCCGGGAACTTTATGTAAAGACTGGCAAATTATAAAAACAAATGAGCTATCTAGTAAACTGGTTGCCTATAAGAGGCAGCTGAAGTCGAAGACCACTGCTCTAGTAGCAGGTTATGTTTAATGTCTGTGTTACCAATAGAAGACCTTCTGGTAGCGGTGGTTGCGGAAGCCTCTGGTGACTGCAATGGTAGCAGTCACTGGTGGCTGCTGAAGGTGGCAGGCGACAGTGGCTGCAGTCTTTGGAGGCTGCTGCAGCTGTTGAAGTGTCTGGTAAGCAGTTGTTGACGAGCTTGTGGACACAGGCGGTGCCAGCACTGAAGTGATAGAGCGAGCGCAAAGAGCTGGAAGAAGACACTTGCGAGCATGGCCGCACACTGACTTATATAGTCACAAGGCAGGGTGTAAAGGCGTGTTGCAGGGAGGGGTGCGTGAAGTCCCTTAGTAACGTGGCTGGAGTGAAAGGAAGGACCCTCTCGTCATCTCTTTATTTAGGGCATTTTCGGCGGCACTCGGCCGTCCCCCGAGGCGGCTGACAGCTTGGTGGCGCTCAGCGGGGGGAAGGGGGAAGCAGCGTGCCGGCTGGTTGCGTAACCTTGAATCTCCATGTGTTCAGCCACCCAGTAGGATTTAGGCAGCGCACAACTTCCGTGTACAGCTTTGCGGGATCCACTCTCACGTGGATTGAAGTAGGAATACGTGACGTGACATGGCGATGAGTCGTAATTGTATTTAATAGTAGTATGTGGCACGCATCAAGAATAACGACTTTGCTTCATCTACACGCCTCACTAAAAGCACATTGAATGGGTTTAGAATTGTATGATTTCTATCAGAATAGCTACAGGATATTCCCTTGTTACATGGTTTATTACAAACGTGACAGAGTCGTACGTTTTATCATCAATGGTCAGTAAGCAAGTCTTAGCCCAGTCTTCCCTTGAGAAGGCATCAAGAATCGATATGTCAGCGATCAAGCCATTGCTGCACTCTTGACCGAACAACAAGTTGAAGGGTGTGCAGAGAGAGAGCACCACCTACCAACACTGGCCATCAGTCAGCTACCCTTAGTTTCACCTACAGACAAGTGCGCGTCGCACTCTCCAGGTCCAGAGGAATGCATTGCCATGCACCAGCTGAAAATGCCAGTTGTCGTCTGGCTCTTGTTAGAGCCACTTCAGTCTTGGCAGTTTGCTTTACCGTATGGTGCCCTAGAGCTCTCTGACCAATCACCATTCAGTAGCTGTTCAGCATCACCTCCACCTACAGCCAGATCTTCCAAAAGCTCTCGCCTGCAAGACTTCCCTTCCACAAGACATGACATCTGCCACTCTGACCCTTCAGGACATGGGATACAGAATAGACAGAGAAATTTTAGTAGCTACCTTAGTCAAAACTGCCACCTTTTAGCTTAGGACCAGGCCCCCCTTCACCGGCATAGCATAGTTTTACTACTTCTGGTCAGCTCTAGATAGTCAGGAGATAGTACGGGCCACTGCGTTTTATTCTTCTTGGAATAAACATGTTCCAAACCTATCCTGTGTTCTCATTTCTTTGGGTATACCCAGAATCCATTTTAGACACCACGTCCCGTCAGAGTGGAGCACGAGACCGAGGTTTCAACAATACAGTTTACCACCTAGTGTAAGACTACGAGTTCCCTCTCAGGGACTCGTGCGTCAGTACACACACACCAGTCATACACCCCTAGAGAGGAGCTACCAATAAACCAGCTTGCACTCCATCCACCTCACCAGGTGAGTTGCTGGAGGGCGTACTTGGTTGGGCCTGTCCGCTTTACGACATCACCCGTCAAAGCTATTGGGACGCCTCCAAGAAAGCCTGCTCTCCAACCACTGCACCTTTTTTGTTGCCGGCTGAAGAAACGGTTAGGCTTGGCGGTAGCCTAATTAATCAAGATAGCAGAACACTACTAGAAAGGGAACTGCATGTCACCTGCTCTTATCTCCCGGGACAAGGTTTTAAATCTGATGCCCTTTACGAAGCGAGGTGGAAAAGTCCTGAAGGAGAGGAAGGCTACCTCTACCTACCAAGTTACCTGGATCTGCACTCAGAGCAATAAGGCACTTGGCCAAGAATCACCCCGGGAACGAGCTCGGGCCGCCTGCTTCCTCCCATTCTTTGTTTTTAGCTCCTCAGAAGGTTCCAGGGACTCCACACTCCGTCGTAGCTGCCATCGGTCAGGGAGAGAAAGTACCCATTCGATTGGCCTGCCCATGGTTTTCCATTCATCGCTGGGGCAGCCCGCAGAGAGCCGCCACCAGCAGCGGCAATGGTTCCAGCCACAGCAGCCCCGTGGGGACAGCAGAGAACATCCAACAGCCGCACCCCAGCCATTAAGCCCGCCACTCCACCCAGCCAACAAAGCACCATAGTAAGTACGCAACCGGCCCCAAAGCCAGCAGCCTGGCCAATAGCCAAACCAGTCATAGACTTTGTGCCTAGCTGACAGCTGACATGGCCCACACTATACACAGGTTGTGCTCCGGTACCAATGTAAGCAGTAACAAACCACCCTAAATGCCACTGGCCTGCACTAACAAAGTCGCTCCCTCTGATGTTAAGTCACATTGTCCTGAGCCAGATAGCGCCATGCATTAAGAAGTAGGTAGGAACTTTCTTGGTGCCCAATGTGGGGCATTAGCGTTTGGCAAAATGAGTAGCAAAAGCCGAACTAGGCCAGCATGACCAGAGAGCTGCAAAGCCAGCCAGACTGCCAGCTCTAATTGAACAATGGACTTCGGAGAGTCCTTAATCAGCTCATGGCACCCAACTACCAAAACAGCTATGTCGATTAGCGAAACCAGCCAACACAAAGAAACCCAAGAGGCCAAGATGGCCGAAATACAAGGCAACTGGTGTCGCGTAGCCACCTGCCCTAACATCGGGATCAATTCTATCACATGCACTCGCTGCCAGGAGGTATTTCACTATTGGTACCTAGGATGGGCCAATGAAGTACGCCATACGGACGGACTAGAATACTGGTGCCAAGAATACAAACACGTCAATCAGCATATTGAAGTTGGATTACTTGCCTAGGCCATGGTATTAATTTGGTCCACTGTATCATATGCGCTCAGGCATTCCATCACAACTGCATAGGCTGGCCGGAGAAACAGGTCACTCGTCCAGGTCTAGTCTATCGGTGCAAGGTGTGCCGACAAGCCAGAGAACACAGGCCTAATAATGCAGGATACAAAGTCAGTCCAGCTACGACACGTGGTATAGTTGATTCACGATAACTTTGGCCTTTTCTGAAGCACTGCCAAATTTCTACTTTTGGTTACTGGTTACGTATCCTTCCGCTACACGTAAACATAAACACTGTCATGTGACTTCTACTTTTATAACTGTCAAATGCATTGGTTGCTGTTTACAGCTGTTCAAAGAATTATGTCATATTGCAGAAACCATTTCCTACTAATGTTCACAATGTAGGCCTATAACAATATTTAGGTCAGCTTTAAAACTATTTGTTACAAACCATATAGCACGTTACACATAATACACATTAATATTTTGCCACAACAGTGTTTGTTACAACTGTGGCGTGAACAACAGTAGTATTTAACCTGTTGTTATTAATGTGTGTTTGGAATAATAATTAAAACGAAGGGACAACCAGTCCCTTTGCGCGGATATTTTTAACTGCAGAAATGAAATGTGTTTCCTTCAGTGCTACTTAACAATACAAATATATCAATTGGCAACGTTTAACTTACAAATAGTATACATAAAACAAGGTTAAAAAATATTGTAACTGGGAACTATTTCTTACCGGCCATTGCCAACACGTCGCTGTTCTTGCTGTTGTTAATTCATATTTAATACGATATAAATATTACAAGTTTTATAAGATACTAAAGTAAAGTTTCATTTATTCAATAATACAGTACTCTAAAGTTAATCACAGTGTTAAATATTTGTGGAATACAAGTTATTGGAAAAACAGGTTGGCATAATACGCCTAGGGTGATCTTTCAAAGGTTCGATTCCAAAAGGCAGAAGACAGCGTGAATGGACTATACCAGCGAGCCTCAGCTCCCAGAGTTTGCTGGCCACTCCCATGAAGACCGAGTCACATTTACAGAGGAGCATAAGAAGGAGTTTTCTGAACATGAAGTACCTTGTAAACAATGGGTAGCCCGAACAAGAAAACAGCTCCGAGGCCGTGCCTTAGGGCCATATGCAGAGAATAATATAGTCGCCACTAACACTAGAAACACAGGCAAATCGTCATTAGATAGCTTTTTCATATGCTCAGTCACATTAAGTATTAGTCATCCTTGTCTGTAAAGTGTCGAAAATGGCTGTATGCAGAGAAGTATCTAGTCGCCACCAGTACTAGAGCTGAAGCGAAACCAGAACTAGATTACTCGTTTTGTGTATGCTCAGTTACTTTAAGTAGTGGCCCTTACTTTTCAAGTGGAGAAATCTAGTCACCGAACAACCTCTCAAAATTATCATCTAGTAGCGATTTTCTGTAACATGGCAGTAACAAGAACCATATTTGACTATGATTTAAAGTGTTCAATGTGTACGGGGCTGCATATTCACACATTCCTATTAAGAGACTGTATTTATGGAACTGGAACACTGCATATACGAATATATTGTAATTTTTCGTACAGATTTATTTTGCAAAAATAAAGTGTATTTTGTATGTGACAGTAATAAATGTGTTGGAGTTGCTAGGTAGTGCTAAATTTAATTAATTTAATTTATTACTTTAGATTTTTAATTGTTTTCAAATATAAGTATAAGTTATTTAAATGTGCACACACTAATCCATAAATAATAGGAAGATTTACAGAATGTCTTTATTTAAAAAATAAAGTACATTTCTATAACATTAAGTACATTACACAAGTATATTAATGATTTTGCAAAGCATATTTAGAAAATCGTACATGTATCTGGCTTTTTTAAACTTCGTTGATTAGTTTAATTAGCAATAAAGTAATTTATGTTTGGTGTTGGAGGTGTGTGTGTGAAGTATTGCTAGTAATTAATTAATCCCTTTAAAAAATCTCTTAATTACATTATTTCATTAACTTTCGTGAACAAAATATTAGAAATGGCAACTCCACATATATTTATTAGTTGACTGGCAGTATTTACAATTCTACATGCGTTTTCTGTACATCCCTGTGTAAATGACATTTTTAAACAGTACAAGAATAATATGCGTATCTCAAGGAGCAAACCTCTCCATTTTATTTTGTACGAGAAGAAGCAGAAGGGATAATTTCTGCGACTTCCTATTGGCTGAGATCTACTGATGTCATTAATTTCAGTATCTTCGTATTTAGTAACCATCCATATAAAACTTCATAAAGCCGCACTAGGTTTAAACAAGAACAGACTGAGCATACAAAATCTAGTGACACTTGGAACCTCCACTACAGGAAGTGGTAGTGGTGCTTCATTTCTAGGCGAGTCTGTGCATATGGCCCTTAGAGTGGTGGGTAAAATACAGAGAATTCATGATGGAATGGAGTCAGCTGTGTGCTCGCCTCTCCACTCGATTCTCAGGCGAGGAAGTAGTGGCTCACCTAACCTCTGAATTATATGGGAAAACCCAGCACTCGGAAGCGGAGGCCGAGATATTTATCCAAAGGAAAGTACAGCAAGAGAGGTAAGATGCATTACGATTATTGCCATGATGCCTCCTGCCAAAGCTACGCAATTTTCTGTAAACTCCTAAACCCACCACAATAGAAGAGCTAGTTGAGAGGGCTCGTGAAAGCGAACGTAATTTTAAAGCCCAGGCATGCTCGACAAGCCACACATGAAAAGCCAGCGGAACCGGAGAAGCTGACAGATACAAAAGTAAAACACGCCAGTTCACTATGACCCCAGGAAAACATTGTAGGGATGGTACAGCAAGAGACGTTACCCGTATACGGCCGTACTATGTTAGATGTTCACGTACCAAAACACTCCAGCACAGTGAAGTTCATTGTCTCACTGGACCTCACCGAAGCAGTAATTTCAGGCCACCCGTGGCTCTGTCAGAAACAATGCGTGCTAGATTATGGCCAAGGAAGAGTCTACTTGGGAGACAAAAACTGGGTCACAGTAAATTGATAACACAGTCCTACTGTGGTGAGCCCACAGACTATCTATCCGAACAATGTAAACCATCAGTTAGAATGACCGAGTTCAACCAGCTGAAGCAAATTCTTGGTAAACACGCTGGAGCATTTCGACAGCCAAGATGATTGTGCCAGATCTGATTGATCCAACACATCTGGACAACAGATACCCCAATTTACAACCACCCATACAGAGTGTCAACCAGAAGACGTCATTTAAATATGACCAAAGTCGAGGAAAGGAAGAAGCAAGGAATAGTTGAGCCGTCAGATTGGCCTTATACTTCACTGGTTGTACTGATACCAAATAAAGGCAGCCAGCTGCGCTTCTGCATGAATGACAAGGACCTGAACAATATCATGCACCCCATAGCTCCGCCTGCCATCAACTTCACCCACATGCCGTGTTACATAGGGGAGGCTAAAGCAATGGACAAGCAATTGGAGTATTGACAGATTGCTGTCCACTCAGACAACAATAAATACACTACACTGTATTTACCATGCCAGAGGGGGAAATCTTACAGTTCAGAGTAGTGCAGTTCGGATTGAAGAACATGCCCACCACCTTCCAAAGGCTTAAGTCAGCAAGGTCCTGACTGGCTACATCAGCCAGTTTTACTTCACCTACTTAGATGTGATAATTTATTCCAAGACATGGGAACAGCACTGTGGGCACCTGCAATGTGTACTAGAGTGCTTGGAACTGCACGGATTAACTTGTGAGCTTTTAAAGAGTCATTTTGGCAAGACGTCGATAACCTATTTGGGCCATGTCGTCTACCCAGATGGAAATTACCTGCAAGCCTCATCAATAAGAGCCATAGAAGACGCAGAAGAAACATTTGTGCAATTTCTTGGGACTCTGTAACTGGCTCTGAGACTTTGTACCGGACATCGCCAGTAAGATGGCCCCCTTACACCCGTTGTTAGAAGCTCGGTGGAAGTGGGGACCTGAACATCACCAAGCATTTCAGACAATCAAAGAATGCTTCCGCCACATCCAGCTACTGCATCACCCTCAGGGAGACAGCCCCCTGATACTCCAAACGGATGCCTGCCTGAACAGCCTTGGGCTGGGACAGTTTTATATTGAGAATATGCAGACGGCCACACACAAGTGATTGCCTACGCCAGTACCTGCCTGAATGCCACCGAACGATGCCATATCAATGAGCAAGAGTGCCTCGTGGTGATATGGGCCATTTGTAAGTACCGTTACTATCTGGAGGGCAAGAAATCATTCTACAGACTGACAGTAAAGCACTGCAGTGGCTCCAGGAGTCAAAGGGATCGAAAACCAAGCTCAGCAGGTGGAAGATGTTTCTCACCGAGTTCGATTTCAAAGCCCAACAATACTCGGGGAAAACTAATGATTTGCCTGATGTTCTGTCACGCCAGCTGGACTTGGATGGCAAAAAGAAAGAGGGGGAGGAATGGGAGAGGAAAGGATGGTTCCTCCGCCAGCACCTGACAGCAGCCCCAAAGAATGCTGTTTTAGATACCTTTGTGGATTTGAGAATTTTTGGATTCCGAACCTACCAAGCATTTCTTTGGACGACGTAATTGTTGTCTTCTTGATTATAATTTTCAGAAATCGCTATCTGATTGGAATAGGTACACTACCTCGAGTTGAGGCAGCAGACCTTGACACTGTTTTTGCATTAGAACTCGAATCAACAGTTATAATTGTATTGTTGACAATGTTGTTTGTGCTACGTGTACTCTGGAGATTATGCAGTTTTCCAAAACAGGAAAGGAGGTACTCCTCCAGAGGAGGAGCCAAGTGGTTCCTCTATGGGACCCATAGTGGATCATATCAGGGCAAGTGGCAGAGTCAAGGCTACAATAAATGATGCAGAAGGTTGAAAGACGACCTTGTAGCTATCCACAGAGAAGCCTTGAGAGCTGTTTGTAAACCATAAGAATAGTAAGAAACTCTAGCGATAAGGTGTTTTGTAGTATCCACTGTTTGAGTTTTTTTTTTACGCCAAGTTGTAAAAATGTTGTGTTGAAAGGGACATCCTAGTGGAAAAGAGATCGAGTCAAAGTAGGTAATGCAAAGAGAAGATAGATGTCATAATTGTTGAGGAGATATAAGTGAAATCCTATCCTAAGAAAGAGGACTAAATATAAGAAGGAAAAGCTTAAAAGATACATAATATGAAAATAAGTAATATTTTGTTATGTTTTAGGTACCAGTAAAATAAGTATTGTAGAGAGTTATGTAGGATGGAAAAGATTCCTATTATCTTCCCTTTTAAGATGACAAGCCTAGAAGTAATAGGTTCTATAAATGTTAATGTTCATGTTTTAGTCAACGGGAAAATTTGGTGTGCCATTGACTTGTAAAAAGTATAAGAGTAGGTTTAGCTAATAATAACCAATTTAATTTTTTTTCTTTGCTGGGGTTAACTTTAAAGATAGATGGGTGGTCCAAATCAGGTGACAACTGGTCTTCACTTCGCTTTTATAGTTAATGGAAAAGAATGGAATTATGCAGTTACCCGCAGTTCAGTAGTGCTTGTGTGCATCGCTAAGACTGTGATTACAGTGAGAACCTTAACGACTCTCAGTACGATCAGTGATGGTTTCCAAAGAAGGACTTATTCTTCAGGGGACTCTGGTGAAGATCATCCTGTAACTAGTTGTGAGGGTGTTGAGAGCTATGGTCGCTCTGTCTTGCTATGGACAGTTACTCGCAGCTCCTCTATGTTGGCAAGAGTCTGAGGCACTGTGGTGTTGGCACATTTTTGGGAGGCGTTCCGGATGTTTCCATGGGTACTGGGGCCCCTGCTATGGTCGTTTGGCAGAAGACATCTCTGGTGGAGCAGATGTGTAACTATGACTTCTGACTAAGTCCTGGTGGGCTTGACATGTCTCAGCTCCATAATTGAACCGTGCCGAATCTGAAGAGGCGAGCTATGGGTGCTGATCTATGATGGAAGATGGTCTCATTACTGAGAGAGGGAGAGAGGGGGAGAGAGGGGGAGGGGGAGAGTGGGGGAGGGGGAGAGTGAGAGAGGGAAAGAGGGAGAGAGGGGGGGAGAGGAGAGGGGAGAGAGTGTGTATGAGTGCGCGCGCGAGCATGTAAAGACTTCTATAAACTGGATCTGTCCTAATGCCGACTGATAGATCGACAAGCCTAGAAGATTATTTTTTTCTGCGAGTATGTGTGTTACCTGAACTGTTGCATAGTTTTTTTTCCTTGCTTGAAGTTCTTGATAGGTTAGGTCAGAGAGTTGGGTGGGTTATTGTTAAGAATGTGGATTGCATGGAGACTTACCTTTGTTGTATAAGTAAAGTAACAGTCAGAACCTTGCTTCTCTCTTAGACTACTCGAAGTGGGTGTAAAAGATTATTGCTGTGGAAAGGAAAGAAAAACTAATTGGGTACCATTGATGGTATCATGTTGTGCCTGATGCTTGGCCCCTGTTTTCAGTTGTTGCGTGGGATGGTGAGACGTTCGTCATGCGGCAGCCGAGATGGTTTCTGCAGTCGTGGAGACCCTAAGAGCCTGTATGTATGCTGCCTATGAGTATGCAGGGATCTCCATGAAGCAACAGCATCCAGTTTGCCAGCGCGAGTGCGGTCAGGTTAAAGTTTGAGAGTTTTTTTTTTTAATTTTGTTATACAAGAATAGGAGTTTGAAGGGTCAACCAAAATAAGAGAAAATTTCTAATAGGTTTAGTCGATAGAGCTGAACTTAAGTTAGTGAAGAAAGATGTTACAAGGAAGCATTTAACTAACCTAGTACATGTTAGCAAAAAAGCCCACATTTTTATATATATTTTTTTAACTTGAGCAGTTAGTGAGAGGCCTGTTGACAAGAGGATTATGCAGATTTGTAGACTCTCTCAACTAATATGTAACACTGCATAGATATAAACATTCACTGTGACTGTTAACTCGAGGGTACTAGAAACTTTCACACATGTAATGTTACAATCTTTTCAATGAAAATTTTAAATTAATTAGTGGGGGTCCACAAATCATTACGCGTGGGGTAATGTGACAATAATGAGTAGCACAAAATTTTTTTTAGGGTATTTTTCCCATATTTGGATTTTTGTAAGAATCCTCCTTTTTTGTTAAGATTTAACCTTACTGTAGGACAATCTTCCTTCGGGTGGACCTAACCCTCTCTTTTTTTATTCGGAAGCTTTAATTTTCATGAGAACCCCTTTTACTTTTTGTTAGAATAGGTACATTTATTTTAGAATTTGCAGTTAATTTTGAGTTTTTAGGTTATGTGATTGTATGGTGAAGATAATAGTTTTTTTTTTTCTTGTGGATACAAATATCCCTTTGTAGTGTTTCGGTAAGGATTTGATTTTTATTATTCAGGTTATTGGTTATAACTTTAAGAAAAGCCATTTTTCTGTATATGCATTCAGATACTTATCCCTCCCCCACCGTTTAACCTCAACAAGGTTAACGCCGTCTGGTGAGACACGGAGACAAACAAATACACTGTTTACTTACTGGTAGATTAGCGCCAGCGGTGGTTCCTACGCACCACACTTTGAGACTAAGGGATGCTGTGGGTTCTGTTTGTTCATCTCATCCATGTGTACTCACAAAACACTTTCAATACTAAACATTTCACTTCCAAATACTGGGAGAAAGCTGGGCACTGACACTACAAGATAACTGTTCACTGGTAAGATTTTGTTTATTTAGACAAGTTACATCTCGTGCCAGAAATGAAGTTTTACGGGTAACTCGGACGTGACTAGCCAGTTCTGGTGGGTAAGTCCCCCGGCACATTACTCAACTTGCGCACTCCTAGATGGCTGATCCTCCGCAGTGTATTAGAACACAGCCTCCACAGGGCAAAGGGTCTACAGCCACTATGATGGACTATAGATTTTACGCGGAAACAGTACACGGAGTATGAACGCGAAACACTAACACGTGCGCTTATCTTCACCACAAACGCCTACTCATCGGGACATGTCCCCGAACCACGTGATGCGTGCCGCGACGGTCAATACACATAGCAGGTTAGGACGGGAAATAAATATGCCGTACAAAAATATATAAATATCACTTGATGAACGTAGGGCACAACATGAACAGGCAGAATAAACACGTATATGTGTGAAAGTAGCTTTATATGGCACAGATGCTGCTGGATGGAGTTCTTAGTGGACCACGTGTGCTGATGTAAAACGCATGATTTCATGCGAGAATTGGCGAATTGTTACCGACCAAAATTATGCTGGGATTCAGAATAACATTCCTGCCAATAAACAAGCATACAAAAGCTTGTAGCGCACCATTGGCGGGTAAAGACAAACATGTGAAATGACCGCATGGTCATACATAACAAGCATCAAACATCAAAAATACATGAACCCTGAGATCAACTAAGGCGCACAAAATGGCATAAGAATTAGCCCTCTAAACGTGGTGATGTTGCGGATACAGATTCGGTGGTAGCTAACCACGTGGATATGGGCGACGTGGCAGTAACACAATTAAACGTGATAAAACCCTTGAAAATCCATACATAGAAATATTACCCTTAAGATTGCTAGCTGCAATTAAGCAGAAATTATAATGAAAAACCCTTAACACGGGTGGATGGTGCCTGATATACAAGTTGCGCGGACCGCGTGGCCTCTCTGACATTATCTCTACTCATCTCATTTCAAATTAAAAAGCTGCAAGGGCTGCAAATTATTTAGTTAAGTGGATAGTATTATGCTGGGGATGTCTGGCAAAACGTACGCAAAGCTAATGTTAACCGGTAAACTAAAGTGAAACTATGGAAATCTAACTCAGTGCAAAAGTATGAAGTGCGTACGTGGCAACGTCTTACCTCGCCCGCTCTCCTAGGATGACTACCCACAGGCAGGGGTCGCGTGAATCTACCGTAGCTGCCTATGGGGTTCACACAAGCGGACGTGCTATGCACGCTGAGTAAAATTATTAATCTGATTTTAAAATGGCACACAAAGCATTTTTAATACAGAATTATAAAAGCAATTTAAATCTGGAAATTTTGTTGTTATTTAACTGTCTTTTGAAGGGGTATTTGCCTGAATCTCAGTGTCCTTTTCTTCGGCACAGCGTGCACTTTGAATTTGAAAAACAAACATGGCACAATATTTAGGAAATGAATATTTTACACTTTATAACACATTTTTACCCTGAAATGAAAAGACAAAACATACTGAAAACAAGTATCCCGTTTTGGGAAACTCAGTGCAGTGGTACTACACCACGTGCTTATTACCAAGTGCTATTGAGGGCGGCGAGTGCCGTCATGGTCTGCCTGCTGCTGGCTCTTAGCCGGCATCAAGGTAGTAATGTTTTGTTTGGATTTTTAACCTCTAGTAATTTTAAAAAAATTATCTTTTTGTATTATAGACTGATGCCTTAATCTTTTTATCTAGCAAGTCCTTTATTTATTAATTTATTCATTTTTTTGTATCAAGGTCTTTTTATAAAATTTCACTTTGTGCGGCTGATTTTAAAAATTAATTTTCTTTTTTGGTAGAGTATTAGGTTGTTCACTTCGATTTCATTTGAATACATTTTGAAAGTGTTTAAGAAATATCCCGAGTAGTTTGCTGGATATGTTTTGCAACTTCATGCTGAAATCAGCTTTTCAACTCTTCATGCTGGCCGCAGCTGGATTTGTTTTCCTTCATTACTGCGTCAGTAAAGTGCCATCACCGTTTGCCTATTATTGTGGTACACATGTGCCTATAGATTCGCAGAGTCAACATGACGAAGGACTTTATCGAGCAGACAGCTGTAAGCTTGAGGGCTGCAGCAGGGGACGGGAGAGAAATTTGTGCTGCGTTTAGCAGACAAAGTGTTGGCCCCCTCAGGGGAAGAGGGAGTGCACTTCAGAATAACCGCGTGTTTGTGAGCGATGGCCCGTGTGCATGGAGAACTGTGATTGGTCGAAGGCGAGGGGCCGTGAGCCAGCACATCAGGCGAGGCCAGGTGCGCCATGTTTGTAAGAGCTTAGCCGTCGGAGTGAAAGGACGTGTTTGTTGGGAGTCCAGTCCAGTCTGGGAGGAGACTGCCAGAAGTTTGCTTTGCTGGGTCGGAACATACTTCTCTGCTTCGCAGGAAAAGTGTTCCGGCCTAGCCATTAAATAGTAGTACTTTGTAAGAATACAAGATTAGAGTAGTTCAAGATTTGACATAGGTTGAGAGTCGTAAGTGAAAAGGGGATAGAATGTGAAACTATTAGTGACGTTAATAAGCCATAGCATCCTTTGATTAGATTTTTAACTCTGCGACCTAAGTAAGAAAAGACGTAATTTTAACTCCTGTATTTGAAGGTTTATAAAGTATTCAGATTTCAAGTGTCTTGTTGTTGACAACTATTTCGAGGTTGACACAAGTGATTAACATTTAAGATTTTGTTAATACTCTGTTTTCTTATCGCCAGTGACAAATGAATAACGACTGTAGCTTTTCAAAGCAGTAAGCTCTCCCGCTGTGTAAATGTTTATGTTTTAATGCTATGTATTTAATTTTAATATCACTGTCGTACTTTTCCTTGTTTGATAATAAAGCTTCAGGCCAATACCTAAAGGAATAAGTTGAAAACAAGTTGATAAGAGAAGTAAACAGATTTTATATGATTTATTGAACATTTTTTCCTGTGTATCGACAGTATGTGCCTTTGAGGTTAGAAACAAGTAGCAAACTCCAGAAAGATCCTAAGTATAAATAAATAAATAAAATTATTAATTAATAAAATAAATCTATTTAATTATAAAAATAAATTTATTCAATCAATTAAATGTATTTAATTATTTAAAATAAATTGAATTAATTAAAATAAATTAAATAAACGAAACATTGCAAACCGAAGCAAACATAACTTAACTGTGCATTGTAGGTTACTTACTGAGACCTACAGAGACTGCTGCTGTAACTCTTATTGTTATAAGAGGCCTACAAGCCAATGTTAAAGGAACTTTTATATATTATTTTGTAAGTATTATTGTGCTAAGAACTACTACTTTCCAAGAATATAAAAAAAAAAAAATTAATTGAACTTGGCAAACAGGCATTAATTTTGTAATACAAAGTTAATTTTTTATTCTTTGGCTCTGCTAATTTTAAGGCGATCAAACTCAAATATAAAATAAAATAGTTTTAGTTTATTTCATGTGTTACTTACCTAGTGCAGTAAATTATTTTCTGTATCAAGTCTAAATTTAAATTTAATCAGTGTTTTTATACTTGGGCTGCAAGAGCTATTTCTATGACACAATTCTTTTCTTTGTAACAGTTCCTAATTTTAATTATTATTTGTGTTGTTTCTATGTTGTTGCTTATACAGTACTTTCCCTTGTTATTATCTGAACAATCTTTTTAAAATGGCACAAACTTTATTTACTGTTAATGTTAATTAATTATTCTTATTTTTAATAAACATCTGTTGTTGAAATTTAACCTAACCTAGTGTTCTTTGTTATCTGACCCTCTCTCTCGCCAATATACAGAAGTAGTGATTTTATGAAGGATCTTAGAAATTTAAGTGTATTTACTAATAATTATTAAGGTAAGAGAAGTGTCAGTGACTTGGCACAAGTTGAACTCGGCTCTCTATGGAACCTGATACCACATTTCGATCCTGTTTCTTCCTTACCTCTAGAGTCTGGCGAGTAGATTTTGTTGCCGCTCCCTTCCCTCCCTTATAAACCCCCCCCTTTTTTTTGTGGTTTGGTTATGAACTTTGCTCAAAACTTTCAGAGAAAATAAGCAGTGCTATAAGAAAATGGAGAACTTTGAGATTCGACTATTTATTTTGTATTGAGCAACCAAAACTGGTGAATTAGTCCTGTTCCAGACAGGTGGTGGAGGCAATCCCCTCACTCTTGGTAGGGTGAACATGTGTGATGTTTTTGCAGTCAGCGGTATAGAGGAGTTATGAATTTACATCATTCATGGGCTCCAACTCTTTTCTCCTGTTTAAAGATTTAATTTTTAAACTTGGAGTAGCTCAGTAGTAGTTTTTGATAATAAAATTCATTTGAGAATCTCCCCACCCCACCCTCCCGCCAAACACCCTATCAGTTGTGCACTTTTTTTGTTTTAGACCTGGTTGATCTAAATCATTATTTGTTTTATTTTATAAGCCTCCCTCCAATCCTTTTTAGTGGAGGCCTTAACAATTGGTGTAGTTTTGTAACTACTTTAGTGCACACCCCTTCCTTCTCCCCAATCCTTCGTAACAATACATCCGGCTACTCCAACTACACTTAAGCAAGTACCGGATAGCGAAGCACCAACAAGAAAACCCAGATATCCACAGATTCCTGCAAGACCACCCTCAGTGCTTCAAGCTCCGCGATGATATAGCATGGTCCCGGACTGGACAGCCTGGCAAATCTTGATACCGAAAGGATTAAGGGCCGACCTACGCCACCACTACCACGATGACCCCCCAAGCCAGACGCCCAGGTATCAAAGAAACAGTGTATGATCTGGGGACACACTATATCTGGGACGGGATTAGCCGCAGCTTCCAGCAGTACGTCAACAGCTGCGAGACATGCTGCCGAGGCAAAGCCTACCCTGTACCCCCACCAGTCTCCAAGCCTCGTTGTCAGCATACCGTCTGGATACAGATGGCGGCCGACCTAATGGGGCCCTACCCCTGGAGTAGCCGGGGAAACTACTGCATACAAAATGTTACAATGTAGTTAACATTTGTTGATAATCAAATCGACAAAAACATTAAATCGTCCCATCACTTTATATATATATGTATGTGTACACACACATATATATACATATAACTTCATTATGCCTCTATAAAATGCCAAAATAATCTTATTTTGCGATGCCTGTGAACATACCATTGGATTTCACACTCTGAGTGTTAGTGAATCATATTGCAGAAAAAAAAAGTAATTTGTAATAATATTACTGTCAAATTACAAATAACTCTGTTGGATTCATGCAAAATAATATCATGTCCACAACAGTTTTCAAGAAGTTAACTAAAATCTAATATTACATTAGCAGCACTCATGTTAACACTGTTTTAATACAAAACTGACGCTGTAACCTTCACAGTGCTGTTTTTTTCTCAATGTCGATGCTTTAGGGGATTATAGCTTCGCTTTAATGCAGAAAATACTCTACAGGCAGTATCAGGTATGGTAACTTTGCGCTGTTGTGCTGTAAAAGTTTGCAGTGATTAGCATCACGAGGCTGCCTGCCGTTTGACATTCAGCTGGAACTGAGGAGGTTCCATGCTCAGGTAACTGAACTCTTGTACATATGACACAAAGAATGCTGCAAAAAGAACAGCCAGCAGCCACTCGCTGCATGTACTGAGGAGGTGGAGTTCCCAGCCGCCATCATCAGGGCCCCATTTGATGGTTGCATCACCTGCCGAGAAGCCATTCTGTTAACCAACGTTATTCACCACAAGTGTGCATGTATGTGCATACTTTACTTATTCCAAGCATGAGAATTCAGAGCAATGATACAAGTTTTATACATGTGTTCATTTTTTATCCTACTTATTAATATGTGAACAACAATGCTTTCAGGTACAAATGTAAGTTTTAGAAGGTGTTATTTAAGGAGAATCCGGTTACCAAAATTTTGTACAGCTGATAAAGAAATACCAGTGGCTGACACAAAAGGATGAAATTTGGATGTTCAAAGTACTGCTACATATTTTGTAGATTACTAGGTTATTTATTAGGAAGAAAAATATGTACCATGCACAAATAATATAGTACATCTGCACTATAAAGTCAGAAGTAAGTTGTGATGGTGTTTGGGTTATTTCAAATCAGTTCATTCTGTTTTTATTTTTGGGGGATTATAGGAAGGCCAATCATTCCTACCACCCTCCAATTAAATTTGTGTTCGACTTCTTTACGCACTTCAGTGAATCTAATTCTTTGGTATTTTACATAACATTTCTCTTCAACTGTGTTGCAGTCAAATAAAACTCTGCGAAATAAGAGTACCATGAACCGAAGTTCGGGGGAAATTTTCACCACTCACAATGTTTATTTTAGAGTGATTCTGCAAAGGAACAGGGAGATGTGGCTGGGTAATTTTAAATATGAATGAGATTTTCTAATCCTTCATTAAATGGAACGAAAACAAACATTTTGAGTGGTAGAAATTTATCTCCGCAGGTACAAAGCTACCTTGGCTTATGCAAATTATTTATGAATGTGCTACAGTGAGATATATTCAACAAAATGTATCCATGACTGGCAACACTGTGTGTTGAAACTTGGAACTGTTGAGTCTGTGAAACTCATTCATATACTCACTATGGTACTGGAACTGTGGCTGATAAAAACAATTTGAAAATTGCAGCCTTTGCCATTTACATGAATCTTCTCATAAAGTTTTCAAAACCTTAAATGTTTGGTGCTAGCGACTGCCACAAAACTCTATGATTGAGTGTTCTTTCATAGACAATGAATGTGAATGTATTTCAAGCATGAATGCACATCAACATCTGTGTTTTTTAATGTGTTATACAGTATCATGCAAGTGGTCTTTTAGGTTGTTAAGTATATAACAATAATAAAAAAAAAAGTCATACATTATAAAGAAAAAACAGGATAACAAAAAGAAATAATAATTTCTTGTATTTAAATCTGTAATAAAACTTATCTATTTGAAATACCAAATACCACACCAGTATCAAAAACATAATTTTACGTACCATGAAAATGGCTTTTGGCAACAAGACCAGATGCAATGGTGGTGGCAGCACACAGGATACACAGGCATGACATACAGCTCTGCAGGTAGAGAGTGAATTTACCTACCACAGCAGACCTCAGTTTGTACGACAGCCAAGTCTGTAATAGCACATGCACAACTATATAGGTTACTGCAAGACGAGAAAACTGGGTCAACATTCTGTAGCTGTAAGTATGATACACGGTGATTTGTCTAAGATCATATATAGCACTTTATATTTTAGAACATGTCAGATAAGATAAACGTTTCTGTTTAAAAATTTTATTTTGTCCACAATTTCAAGTGTAAAATTTATCATTAAAAAAAATCACTGAAATAATATAATTAATTTCATCAAATTAAATTTTTGTGATATCCTAAATTAATTATTCCTAATATTTGATTTGATGTTATTCTAACAAATCAAATATGTTTAAAAATTCTTACTTTACATCAGCACAGCAATTACGCCATGGTAATAATATATTTCTTTAATTTAAAAAATTCCAAATAAAAATATACATAATATAACAAAAAATTTAAGGTGTAAATTTGTAAAGGCTGTTTACGATAAAGTGAGCACTTTTGGAATCAACCTTAGAAAAAAAGGCACTGTCCCTGCCTGCATATATTTTAATGGGTGCACTGAGTGACATACACCCAGTAAAGTTGGTAATGATGGATGGGAAATATTGTAGTTCCATATCTTAACGTCGGAAAAAATACGTTAGGAAACCATTTCTGATAACTTTGATGCCGTCGGGTGAGACACAAGACGAACAATGACACAAATACTTACTGGCAATCTCGGCGCCAGCGGTGCTTCCCAATCACCGCAATATTGAGACTCAGGGTTCTCAGGGATGTTGTGGGTTCTGTGTGTCTATCTCACCCGTGCGTACTTACAAACATGTTGGCAATACTAGACTGTTAATAAAATCACTGAAATAAACAATAGATAAAACATCTATGGCTAGGACACTGTCACTACTGAATAAAAAATTGAGTTCACTATAGACTTGTTTTTATTGATATTGTTTATACACATCAACAAGCCAATGAAATGGTTATCTCGGTCATGACTAGCCAATTCCGTTTGTGTGCTCCTCAACCCGTAATTAATCTAGCGCACGCCTAGATGGATGATCTCATCGAGGTGCGTGAAAGCACAGCCTTCACAAGGGAAGAGGACCGAGAGCCACTAGGGTGGACTGACTGTTTTTTCCTGAAGACAGGACACGGTGAATTACAAATGAATACCCTTAATACACATTAACACGAGTGATTACTCGGCATCACTAACGCAAACTTGTTGGGGCTCGCTCTCCGGCTCGTGGTTAGTGTGGTGACGGCCTATACACAGAGCCGGCTAGGACGGGAGTAATTGCACAGTACACTAATTACACAATTACATAGACCCTTAAATGAGACATGAAATAAGATGGGACACGAGATGAATATTCACAATAAACACACACATGTGTGAAAACAAGCTTAGGTGGCGTGGATGCTGCTGGATAAAGTTCGTAGCAGACCACTTGGTGCAGGTGAAATTGAAATATTTCTGCGTGGAAACGGCAAACTAAATTCAGATAAAATATTATTTGTGTTTGGCAAATGGTTCTCTTTACGATTAGCGTTGTTACAGGCTTGTAACATGCCTGATGGCGGTATAATCAAACATTACTGTGACCGTGTGGTCAAGTACAAAAGCATCAATTTACATGAAAAATACATTAAACCCTGAACGAAAAATACATAGAAACCTGAAATAAATTATTGTACATACAATGTTATATAAATAAGCTCTTAAAACGCAATGATGGTGTATACAAAGACTTAGCTTCAGTCGGCCACTTGGTTATACGTGATGTTGCCGTAAAATATGCAAACACTAAAATTACCCTTAAATACATACATAAAAATAAAACTCTTAAAACTGCGTGTAGCAATTATGCAGAAGTTACAATGAAATGCCATAAACATAGGCAGATGGTGTCTGATTCAAAATGTGCGGGTCACGTGACCTCTCCAACATCTTTCTCCTCCTTCTCCTCGATTAAAGTAAAGTGGGAGCATAATGCTGGGGAAAATGTCTGGCAAAAACGTATGCAAGCATAGATTAACCGGTAAACTACATGGACTGTGGAAACCTACATCAGTGAACAAAAGTTGTAGTGCGCACGTGACAGTGTCTTACCTTGCCAGCTCTCCTCAACAGACTGTCCAGATACAAGCGTCGCACGGACCTATTATGGCCACCTACAGGGTTCACATAAGCGGAAGTGCTATGCACGCCGTGTGAAATATTTTATAGTGGAAATAAAATGGCACAAATTAAATTAGACATTTTTTCACATTTCTATAATTTTGTTACGAATTTCAATAATATTTTAATGTCTCTTTGTGATGGCGTTCAAGCCAGAATATTAAGTGTTCTTAATCTCGGCACTACAGGCACTTTGAATATTCATAACCAAACAATTAAAATTAGTACAAGCACTTTAAAACATTTTAAGACATATTAAACACTGTAAAGACAATATAACACATTTTACCCTGAAATTAACATTTATAGGAAAGTTCAAAATCGTCGGCCTCTTTACGCACGTGCGGTACACGTGACACGTGAGCGCAGTCATGGGCTCTAGCGTCGCTGGCTGTTAGCCGGCATCAACTTAAATTATTTATTTCGCTTTCTGCTTTTTTTTTAAAGCCTTGATGTGTAAAACTGAGCAGATTTGTAAAAATATTTGCTTTCTGAAAATTTCACAGTTTCACTTGCCCGACAGATGAATAAACTAATGAGGCCCATGACAATGTTAATATTACATAAGGCAAAAGAATACACAATGTGCATACCAGAAGGTCTTAAGCAGGGCTTTCAAAAGTGCTCACTTTATCATGAACAGCCTTCAAGGATATTTAATTATATGAAGTACCACTACCATAATATCTATAGCTGATTTGTACTTCACCGAGCACTACTGAAATACACATAAAAAAAAAAAAAAAATTCCCAGTTCATAACCCTACAAAATTCAAAGAAACGCTAACTATCTTACCCAGTAAAGTTATCACTAAATAATTAAGAGTGGTGTGTGGATGCATGAATAATATTATTTCAGTCCACAGCAAGGTTAGTTTTCAAACATTCAGGAAGGAAACAACTGGCTGAAAGAAGAAACTAATCACTACTTCCAAAAGTACACACACAAACAAAATAACTATATTTGAGTTAAGGTTACAAGTAGACCACTAGGCTACCAAAAATATATAAAAGGATAGGAATTCAAGAACTCACAGTCTAGTACTTGTTGACAGGCACAAAGGACAACACATTTTTCACATGGTTGCGCTATCTATATTATGATGTACTGTAGATTTTTATATAGTATAGTGGTTTGTAAAAAAAGCTCCCCCCTGAAGACCTTGCATTAATGAGGGCACCTTCAGAGTTGGGCGAAGTGGTTTTTGAGCTCCAAAAAGCTAAAGGTTATGGGCTCCCAAATTGGATGATTTTTGGAATGGGAGTCAGATAAAACTGTATTTACATACATACCTTATGCACTTTTTAATACAAATTTTTTTGACTTCAAAAGAAGGGGTGTGTCAAATATTCAGGGGAACGTGTTTCTGGGTTTCTACATATTTGTATAAACTGGTTACATCAATTTTGAAAGAGAGCAATCATCTGAGGGTGGAGAAAGAAAGAGTGATTCCCAGAACATGAGGTGAAGCACCAGGCTCCTTGTCTTCCATATAAAGACTGTTTCGCAATGGCGCTTGAAGAAAATAAAAAATGAACAGAGCTTTCAATGAACGACAATAGCAACTGTAAAAATGTGTTGCCACGCCATCCTCTTGCATGTGCATGTTGAAACTTCATATGAATAAAATACACAGTGAATTTTTTTTTCTTGAATTCGCAAATGAAAATACTTGATGTGCAACACACACAAAGATGTAATGTACTCAGGTAAATACTGTATGTCCCATCCAGAGTAGGGTACACTTATTTTTATGCTTGGTGTTATGATATGCTTCTCTAAAATAGAAAAGCTGGACAAATAAAAATATATTGACTTTGGCTGTATAAAAAAGCTCTAACTTGAAGAACATACATGTACATAAAAGGTACAAATGGAAATATGGAAGCAATAATCAAGAAAATAGTCGCTGGCAATGGACATTCTAGCACCAATGGAAACAAAAATTAAAGGTACAATAAAGGATTGATTGGAGCATTGTGCAAAAAACTAAGATTGCAAATTTGAAGTACCTATTCTTTTAAACATAAAACAGCCATTCTCAGGTAAAAAGAAACACAGATGACTAATGGCAACATGAATGATGGGGATTTGTGAACCAAAGAAGAAAGATTAAAAAGATTGATAGGAATGAAGTGAGAGAATACAAGGAAACTGCTGATGAGTGGAAAGGCTCTCTAAAAATTTTAGTAAAAGTGGTTGTAATAATAAAGTGGACACTTTTGTCAAGGACATGAACACAATCCAAACTTTTCCATAGTGCACATGTGCTGCAATGTAGTGAACTTACCTGAAGGCAAAAGTAAAGTGCACCACCAATGAAAGTTGCATCTGCTCCTACAGAATGCACCACACCCACATTAGACTCCTGGAAGTTGGCGACCAAGGACAGCCCCAGGCTGGCAACTGCCCCTAGCCACCCTGACACCACATTCACCTTGGATGCAGAAATTGGTGGCTCTTCACCAACCTTAATCAGCTCTGCCACTTGGCAGTAACGCAAGTATATGCACACGCCCACTGCCAAGTGCAGAAACGTTCATTATGCACACAGAAAAGTTACAAGCACAGATATGTTTCATAACAGGTAGAAAGTTAGATTCATAACAGGTCATTCTTTCAAAGAAACATATTTTCTCATTCACTTGTAAATGAAATATTTTTTATTAGTATGAGAACTAGGTATTAACATTTGACATAGAAACCATTATTGCACTAGGCCATTAATAAATTACAACGAACCATGAAATACTACAGAGTATGCAATTACTGACAAAATACCAGTACTTTATCCTGTGAGAGTTAAGCTTGGAATAAGTAACATAAACTGAAGATAAGGAACACAACTGCCCAAGATTTACAAATTTTCTGAAAAAGGATGTGTGCGTATTGCACTGGATAATCACATTATTTTAGTAATAACATTCTTAGGATCTACAGAATCTAATATTAACGACACACTATGGATCCGCAATCAAATTTATGTATCAAAACTCTTGATGGACCGTATATCACTAAAGTTTGTTGATTTGAAAATGGGCGTACCACAACTGACTGTCTTCATTTGCTACTTCCTAGAAACACCCCATGAGTGTACCACAGATGGCAATAGCAGGAAGTTCAAATATCTAAACAGTAATATTTACCAAGAAGTTTATACACACACAGAACCAAACATCACTGCCCAACCTTGAAATATTCATTTCAACTCTTAAAGGGCAGTGGGCAGAGTTTAATGGAAGGATGTTTAACAGTTCCATTCACAGTGTGGACAGTGGCTACTCTAGGTAATTTATCACAACCAGGGTGCCACTCAATGATGAGTCCTAAGCACCACTGCAGAGGTGGAAGCCTATCTTCTTTTACTAATGCAAGCTGCTGAGGATGGAGTGGTTGACTGTCTTCTTGTCACTTTGGGTGCTGCTGTTAAGGTGGGAAGATAATTCTGATGGCAAGATTTCCAGAAATCTTGCTGAAGCTCTTCTGCGAGCCGCCAGTGTTGTAAACAATTCAGCTGGACATCTTCCAGGTTAGGCTCTGGAACTGTGACAAGTGGCTCAAGGGTTAAAAATGGCCAGAAGTAAGTTTGTGCATGTCAGTTGGGTTTGAGCTCAGTGGACAAAGTAGCCTGGATTTCAGGATGACTTTGATCAACACAAGAACTGTATTCAGTTCCTTGTGAGGACTTGCTCTCCAATAACATGCCTTGTATGGGACTTGACCAACTTAACTCCGGCTTCCCACAATCAACTGAAATGAAGTGATGTAGGGGGACTAAAATAGGAAGTTACCAGAGGACAAGGAGCTTGCCATGGTATGTTAGTGATTGGGAGAAGCAAGTGGCTTTTGCAGATAAGTCAGAAGCTTATCCAACTGGCTGCACCTTCAAGCAAGGTCTCCAGACCAATTTTTCAAATGAGAGAGCTTTCTGTTCAGAAATTATGGAGTCAGCCTCCTCTGTGGACATATGGCAGGGTCAATCATCACTGATTTCCTCCAACAACCATGGTCCAGCCCACCACAAATGATGCTGCTGAAGCTGTGCTGGTGTCAAACCACATGAGGCACAGTCTGCAGGATTTTCCTATGACCGAACATGGTGCCACCACTCAGATGATGTGTAATCTTTAATTTCACTGACATGGTTGACCACAAAAGTCTTCCACAGGTGAAGTGACGACGTAATCCAAAATAAAACTACCCTAGAATCGGTCCAGGTGAAAGAGGCATTAGTGTTCCACTATTGTGGATGACAAAAGGGAGAAGCCTAGCTAGTAAAAGGGCTGCACAGAGTTGTAAGCAAGGTAGCGTTACCTTCTTCTCAGGCACAACCTTAGATTTAACCACCGACTGGTAAACTGTTAATGGACCCTGCAAAGGATTAACAGGAAGATACAACAACAGCAGCACATCCCAGTTGGAACTGTCAGCGAATCTATGAAGTTGATATGTGCACCCTTGTAGATTCGTTAATGGAGAGGCCACAGCAATGTAAGACAGTGTCAAAGTCACATGGCCAACACTCATGAATATGTTTGTTTATAGCTTAATTTTTAAATGACAAACACTTTTATACTAATAAAATACTCTAACCAATGTAAATTTAATCAACCTACATTACAAATTGCTTAGGGTAAGTATAAAAATATCTCTAATTACTTCTTCACTAAAGTGTTCTAACGTGAAATCCAATACATGCTGTTTTCGCTGGTCGTGTTGGCAGAAAAGCAGTTCAATGCTGGGACATGGAGACTGGTTGTGCAGCCAGCGAGATCAGTTTACCTTATCTTTAGCCAGTGTCTCAATTTAAAAAATACTTTCTCAAGAGAGCACTCTTTTTTTCTGCTCAACCTGGCAAGAGCACTGCTTTGAACTCTCTCGTGCTCTCGCTCTGGGAATTGAGACGAATCTCTCGTTTTTCTCCAACGGCAGGTGAACAGCTGATGCCAAAAGGCGGAAAATCATGTTAAGTTAAAATCGCAGTCATAGCTATTGTAAGTAATTAATGTGTGTTCAAAATAACTCACAAATAATTATAGCACTACCAGAATAAGCATTAGTGCATAAAATACTATTATTTTTTATTTATATTTTACTGTCATGTTACAGCAAAGTGACAAAAATTTTTTAAATTTATATTTTACCATCATGTTACAGCAAAGTGACAAAAATAAAACTAGACTTAGTCAGAAATCCGTATTTATATTTTTATAAATACATGTTGCATATGTTATTTCACTGTTCAAAACAGTTGAAATTATTCACCTATAGTTAAAATGCAACATGGTTTGGTCCAGAAAGCTACTACAAACTTATTCAAACACTGAAATAATGTAAACAAATGTGGTGCCTGCGAGAGAGCACCAGCAAGTACACAACTTCGTGCTCTTTCTGTGCTCTCACTCTTTTGCGCTCTCGCCGATGAATTGAGATGACCAGAGAGTGTTCTCTCTGTCATAATAATGTTGTCACAAGAGCGAGAGTATGAAAGAGCGCTCTCTGGGCCAATTGAGACACGGCCTTAGTCAAATCTCTACACAGTAATATTTACAAAGACCAAGCAAAATTGCAAAACTGTTAGGAATGTTCAAAAAGTCAACTCTTTACAGTATGACCCCAGGAATAACAACCGTTTTTTGGGAAACTGTAAAAACTTTGATAAAAAAAATTGAAAAATTTTAAGGGAATAGGCAGAAAAATCTTGTTGCATTTATTTGGTTGCTAACTAGTGTGATTATCTTCACCACTATTGTACAGCTCGTAAGTGGGAAAGATCTATAAATAGACACCAACCCACTAGCACTTGACTGAACTCTTAAAAGAGGGGATACAGAATATCTTTATTTTGACATGAACAAGAACAAATATATTAATTACGAGTTCATATCCAGGAACACTAAATTTTTGTGTGAAAAGTTATTAGGACAATAGGCAAGACAGAATCTTTGTGCTGTATTACAAATAAAACAATATAAACTAATTTGTTTGTTGAGCTTTTTTTTAAACAATGCAATACTAGGAAACCAATATTTTTTTGCTTGGATAGCCACAAATATACGACTAAATGTCTTTCATAGAAAATAAAACTTGAAAGCTAAAAAAATTCACATGATACAGCAAGGTGGGGAAGGGAAATTAGGATTATTTTCCTGCAGCTGGTAGGGGCAGAGAAAATAGATAATACAGTCCCGAGTGTAATTAATTGATGTCAGGACTCAATACAGAGCTGTGGAGGGGGTATTTCACATATTATAAAAATGGTTTTGTGTTTATAAGTGAAAGATGGACAGTCTACTGCATGCAATATGTATGTGTTTGGCAATTAATTGTGTTGAAAGCGAGAAAATTATTTTACGTCTGTGTGCTTACAAGCAGATGACTAAGATGACTAATTGTTAGATCTGTCACGTTAATGGTGGATAATGTAAGATTTTCTATTTAGGTACCTATTCTCGAAATTGCTATTGCTGTTTATGTACCAAACACTTAAACAATGATCTTTTATATCAAAAATATTTCCAGGTAATAATAATTGACATCAATCAGCACATATCAATTTAAGGCAAAATTACAAAAATTAAGATGATAAAATATTTTGTTTAAGTGTGAGATATTTAAAAACTGGTTTTTTATGCTCTCTATATGTTACACTGCCCGCCAGTCTACCAGACAAACAGTCTGTGCCCCATGGTTGTTAGCTACCAGGCCAGAAGTATCAACTAGGAGTATGCGTGTGCTGCTCTGCAGCTGGAGGGAGCGCAAGCCGGCAGACTTCCCCTCGCGTCACCTCTGTAAGGTTACTTGATTGCAATGCACATGGCTCCATTGTTGTCAACTTAGCAGACTTTCTGCTAAATTTGGCAGAATTTAGAAACATTTAGTGAAGAAATATTTATTTTATGGGCAAGCAAAATTTTTAGCACAGTACAGAATGGTTTAAGAAATAGGATTTTTACATGTCAAAGTTCAAAATCTGTAGGTAGTAAATTTGTTTCTAAAATAGAGTAATAAAGTATAAAATATGAAATTATCATGATAAAACTACTTTATTGCTTTAAATTTATCAATCATTAATGCATTTCTCTTTTAAATCATTTTTTTTTTAAACTTATCTGATTTTTTTGGCATTTTAAAAAAATATATGGTGGGAATTTCATGGATTTTATGTGAACATTCTGCATATTTTCAAAATTGGTATTGGCAACACTGCATGACTCATTCAGAGCTAAGGGAGCCATACTAATTGTAATGCATTAGGGGATCTAACTTTTACCACCCTTATGTTCTGAGTGTATAAAGCCTGCAAAGATAAGAGTAATGGACCGGTGATAAGAGGTTAACATTTAAATAATAAATCCTTTGATTTCCTTGCAAGAAGCCAGTGAAAATGTAGTTCACACTAGCTAAAAGTTGCATGGTGTAATGTGTTTACGATTTTTTTTTTGCAAACAACGGCAGCACCTATATGTCTATCTAGAGCTTAATTTCTTTTGGAAAATGTCAAAATACTAAAATTAATTAAAATTTTGTTAAAATGTGTTATTTTTAATCTACAAATAATTGAAAATTTGATAAAATTTGATCTTAAAAGCATGTACATCTTATAAGTTGATTTATGGGAACTATGAGGTCTTGTAAGATGAACATTTTACTGTATTTAACAAATATAATGTACGATTTTGCAGCAAAAGTCATGCAAAAATAGCCCAAGTAAAATTCAAATGCATTTCGTGCATGAAGGTATAGAGGGTGGGTCATGATTGGTCTGAATTCCAATAACAACCCCCTTAAAATAATTACCATTTTCCAGGAACCATGAAATTATATAGTTCTGAGAGATGACTGTTTGTTAAGAATATGCCAAATTTACCTTTTAACAAACAGAATGAACAGAAACTAAATGGAATAACTTCAGTGTTAAAAAAACTTAACATCACACTTTTAATATAACTCTACATTGCTGCCAACTTTACTGGCAGCATGCGAGTACGTCTGTTAATTAAAATGTTTGCAGTTACAGTAGTGGCAGGCAAAGGTTTACTTCAAAAGTGCTGTTAACCATGAACCAAATATAATCATGCCAATGTTAATCAAACTGTTACAGATATGTAGGTATACTTGCCACTTGGCGACTTTTATAAAAGCACCTGAAGACATTTCTAACATATATTGGGTAAATCTTAGGCTGTATTCTCTTTCCTCTGATTGAGAAAAATGTGCAAACAAGTTGTTCCATTGTCTATTTGGAAGCACATACTGTATGTATATATCGTACATCATTCTATTTCCGGCCAATCTCACACATCAACTGCTTGTGGGCTGGAGTGCAAATACTTTGTGCGCTGTAATCATATTGGCATGAATTGCTGGTAGGAACATGCAACAAATTAGGTTAAAAAGTTAAAATATATTGTTACGGTGCCATTAGTTAGTATGGGGATGTGTCTAGAAGATGTTTTTGTGTGTTTTTCACCATACTTTGCTATATTACTTGTACAATGTACATTCAAATATTTAAGTACACAAAGTAAGGTTAAGTTGAGCAGGGTTTGTTTACATGATGTGCAGTCTCCAACTTTATTTTCAACCAATGGCGAAATAGGCACGGAGTTGTTGTTCTGTTGCGTTATGTAGTCAAGAATGTATTTAATAATGGAATAACAATGCACAAGTTTCCTGGCAGCTGCATCGATGCAGGCAACAGAATAAATTCTTGCATAATTTTAAGGTCACAGGGACTTATACCAGGATTACGCTGACTTCACGTTACACGACAGGCAACTCGTTCACATAAGCCAGCTACATCTTGACTAATATGTTTCAAAGAAACCTATCATGATCTCTTCATGTAAAGTTCATGTCAATAGAAAAGCTTGTCAATGTATAGCTATTGCATGATATGTGATGTGTGTCACTGCACCATGTAATCTTGCGCATCAATCACAATAGGGACTATGTATTATCTTAGCTTTTCATGGGTTTGTTTTTATTATCGTTTTTATTAGCCCACACTGCTTGATGCTCATCTATGGTACAGTGATGTTACAACTATGCAGGTACCTACAGACATAGCCTTTTCTAAATTAGAGAGACATAGTTTTGTCTATAATGGAGCCTATCTTGCTGACTGGTAAGGCTGAAGGGCATCATGGTTGAAGACAACAGGTAATGAACATACTTTCTCAACAACTAAGCTTGTTGAAAACTTAGGAAAGATCTTACACATCATGTGAACTATGCACTAACCAGAATGGCTTAGGTCCTGTGGGAAAAGGGAACAGGGTTTGATTGGGTGGGATGGGGGGGGGGGGGGGGGAGAACTCGATGATTGAAGTCTGGTAACAAAATGATGGGGAATTTATCAGTTGGCCAGCATGACGTCAGGGTAGTATAGCGTTCCAAACAGATCACTGTGTGCTAAGTACCATCCTCAAGGCTAGGAAAGTAGTGGGGACATCAGTAGCTGCAACAGCAGGGGGTCCTAATGAAATTCTAACTGACCACAAGCTGGTAGAGGGATCACACTTATGGCCAGAATAAAAGCAGCATTATTTAACTCAACCAGGATCATAACCCTGATAGGAGAATGGGGGTTGTAATCCCCTACCTCCCTTTTACCCCCAAGTTTATCATCAATTATTACTTAAAAATATTAATAAATTTTTTATTCTGATAAAAATACATAGTTGCAGTAAACTATGATGCATGTTATTATACCGCAAAGTAATTTTTCTCCTAGTTGTCATAATAATCATGTGCCTCAGCACAGCTAATGCTGAGGTAACTTACCCCCCTTCCCTGCAGTTAGCATAACATTTGTAACAGGTTACTATTCTCTCCTCTTGTTCTCAGTAAACACCAACGGACTAGCTCAGTGTGAGTTGGAGACTTTTGACTATATAATAATGAAAGTTTGTTGATACCAGGAGATTGTCTGGAGATTTATTGTAGTCTCGGCAAAACAAACAATTGACACTCGCAGCTGACAAACAAAAAAAAAACTAAGACAGAATGGCAGCCTTCATAAAACCAAACTTCTCACTTCGAGAGTTACGAAGATGAGAGAGAATCGTTACTTTTCTCTACCGGCACCCTATTGACTTCTCGCACCAACGGAAAATAAATTTAATAGATATTTGAATTGAAATGTACTAAATACAAAAAAAGGTTAAAGTCGCGGATGCCGGTCGGTTAGAGTCACGTGATCACACGTTGCAGTCTGTCCGACTGACAGTGGACAAAGATCGTTCTGCGATGAACTGTTGTGATACCCGAGAACGGTCGCACTTCCTTATATATTGGTAGAAAGTTTCCTCATTGAAAACATATTGTTTTCAAGCAGTCGGTCACGTCAGCTAAAGGTGACCTTTGTTATTTTCCTTGTTTCACCATGTTGTGCCTTGTGGTGGTGATGTTTTTAGTTCACTTACCCTGTGAAAGGAAATGATGCGCTATCGTCCTATGATGTCTGTTGATGTTTGTTACTACTGATGAAACAAGGAAAGAAAAATAACAAGTTTGGAAAAACTAAAATATATGAAATACAAACAAGTTGTCATTGCCACGACCTTTCAAATATACTAATTCATATATATATCAGGTAGGGCAGGCAGCTCCAATTAGCTGCCTCCTCTCATTCATGTTGACTCATACTTAAGGGTACTGACTACAGCTATTTTCCGTGTTCAAGGTCTTGTAATGCATGAGCTGTAAGGCTGATTCTTGCTTACTCACCACTTGCCTCATCACCTCTACGTGCAAATCTCTTTTGCAATCTTTCTATTGGCAACTCCCCTGAACATTACTTTAAGCAGTAACCCTGTATTTTCATGACACACTAATGAAGATAAAAGCTTGATGTGTGCCAAAAGACAACTAAAATGTTTCTGTATAGAAAATTTTGTAGCTAAAGAAAATTCTGAAAACCCTTGTTCTAGCCATTTTCAGGGGCCACGGTGGCTGAGCGATTAGCACGCTCGCCTCCCACCAAGGCGAACTGGGTTCAATCCCCGGCCGGGTCACCAGATTTTTGCAAGTGGGAATAGTGCTGGATTATGCCATTGGTCTGCGGATTTTCTCGGGGATCTCCCATTCCCCCGCCCCTTCATTCTGGCGCTGCTCCATATTCACTTCAATCACCCTCATCGTCTCTCAAGACCTCGCTGTTCAGAGCTGCCCAAATCTCTTCACTCTAGCCATTTTAAGGGCCACAAAAATACTCCTTGCAGTTGAAATGAGTTGAGTGGAGAGATTTGGGTGGCTCTTAAAGACGTCTTGAGAGCTGATGAAGGTGAAATGAGGTGAGAATGGAGCAGCACCAAAATGCAAGGGTGAGGAAAACGGGAGATCCCCGAGAAAATGCACTGACCTTGCAAAACCCGGGAGTCACCCAGCCGAGGATTGAACCTGGTTCATCCTGGTGGGAGGTAAGCAGTCTAACCACTCAGCCACCGCAGCCCCATTGATATGAGAACTTGAAACTTGTTTTTGGGAATGAAATGTTTCTTAAATGATTTTTGTGTTTAGGCACCACTACAAAATATCCAACTGTTTTTGAATCACTGGCTTTGTACCAAAGCTCTGCAATGTCCTTAATGTGCCAGCTAGACAGAGCCCATAGGAACAATGCGTATATTTTTCATTTTAATTTCATGGTATATCTACAAAAAATTGTGATAAAATGTCTTAAGCAAGTTATTGTTTACTTACACAAGAGAGATACCATGTTGAGCAACTGAGAGAAGACACAGCTGACTGGAGGGTTGGTACCAGTGTCACTAATATACGGGAACCCTGGGACCACATCACCCAACAGCACTGACCAAATGTACCTACATGCATATGGACTTGTTACGATCAGAAAACACATTTTATTAATGAAGTGTACAGACATTAAGGCATGTGGTGGTGAGATAGTCAGACAACTGAACTACCACCATGGTAAACAGGTTCGATTTTTGGCCAGGTTGTCTTAGATTTTCACACATGTGAGAAATCTAATGGACAGTATCATTAGGTACTGGGTTTTTTCATGGTACTCCCATTTCCCTAGCCCTTGAATTCCATCACTGTTTCATCTCCACCTTACTTTACAATTGGTACACTTACGATGCACACACTACCACTGTTCACGTTGCAATGCACATGAATTAATACGCAAATTAATAGATTTACAGAGACAATATACAGTATTAAAACTCAGCTATAATGTAGCATACTGAAATTTTTGAGAATATAACCATATAATTTTCTTTCCACAAATATTTCTCAAGCATTGTATAATGTTTATCCTTCTATTTCCCACCTTATCAGACATCTTTAAGTTTAGCAACTATTCAGAGATACTTTCTGAATATAATACAAGCAGTTATTTACTTTTTTTTAATGATAATAAAATCAATTATAACTGGCTTCATTTAAGTTGCCAGCTCTTCTCATAAACCACCCCAACCTTTAGGATGAGGAAGAGGAGAATATACCTAACTTGAAAATTCAGACTGTTGGTGTACACGAACTATGGGATACATGATTATCCCAACACTGAAGGCAGATTTAAGGCAACCTCAAAAAACCATCCAAAATATTCGCTGCTGATGGCTTATAAGCGTCAGATAGTATGCTGGCGTTATTGCCTGAACCCACTACAGCTGATGCTTTTAAGCATTTTTGAATCTAGCACTCTCTAGTGTTCAGAGATTCTATTAGAACTACGAATGACCTTCACACTTCCTACCATTAACGCCTCAACATTGCCACCTTCATTTGCAGTGGAATCAGAAGACCAAAGTATTGTCTATAGTGATAAATGCACACTTTTCTTTGGGAATTGATGACCACCATGCAAATGTTTCAAGGACGGCAGGTGAGAGTGACAATCCCTGCCTCATTTTACAGTGGTATACTTCCCCTACTGATGTGTTACTGGTCTGGGTAGCAATTCCATGATTGTGACTTGCCATTATTAGTGATAGGTCACTGAATGCACAGTGGTATGTTCAAGTCATTCTAAGGCTCCATGAGTTACCTTTCCTGGCTGAATGCACAGTGGTATGTTCAAGTCATTCAAAGGCTCCATGAGTTACCTTTCCTGGCTGAATGCCAGGGAGACAGTTTCCAGCAAGATAATGCTTTCCCACATGAAGGTTTAGTTTCTGTCGTGCCTCTAAGTTAACTTTACAACAGGCATCACAACCACCAAACTTGTAAAACAGTAATCCTCTCACACACTACACAGTTATTCTCGTACTCTCTTAATCTAAAACTGTTTCCTCTCATCTACATGCATGACTACGTTTTGGTGCACGCGTATCAAAAAACTACAAATTACATAATCCCCAAAATGCACCATTAAACTTTTTAATATTTTTTGTAAAATAAAGTACGTTAGGTTTGTGGTGTGTGCCATATAATAATAAACGTAATAGGGTTTATCTTAGGATGCCTTCATAGTTGGTTTCTGGTCCCACAAAAAGAAGCAGGTCAAAGACTTGGACATATGACCCTAGCTTCTGCATTCAGCTTATGTTGTGGTCTCTTGCTTGCAGCTTACTAGCTGTATTTCCTGACCTGGTACTTGCATGATGTACTATCATCTGACATTACATAAGACCACTAAAGGACAAAATTTCTATCATGAACTAATCTAAAATTTTATAAACCAAAATTTTAAGTGCAAGACTATAATCATTATTGAATCAAGAATAGTTTGTCAATTAGATTTTCTTATCAAAATTGTATTTGCACATTATGACACACCACTTCTCGTAGCTTTCAAAAATAGATAGATTTAATTTCATGAACAATTTTTTCCCTAATCAGCACATGTTTCATTGACAGTATATATCTTGTCCCTCTTCTTCCTTCTACCCTCTCTTTTCCCCTTTGGCTTGTAGGAGTGAAACCGTACGTTTACGTACATGGGTTCCCATCCAAAATGTTCTCTACTTGGTCCCCCTACAAGATCTCAACATATGTAATAGGAATTTATATACACCTGATGCCAACTAAGAGCCAGCAACAGTAAGAATATGACGGCACTCGCTGCTCACAGTAACACGTGGGTAAGCACGTGGGTTCAGCCTGCTACGAACATGGACTTTCCCAAAATGGGACAATTGATCTCAGTGTCTTATGTCTTTCTTTTTCAGGGTAAAATTTGTTTGCAAAGTGTCATATGCTTATTATTTTAAGTCTCTCATGTCATGTTTACTATTTCAAATTCAAAGTGCGCACGATGCCGAAGAGAAAGACAATACTATTCAAGCTAAGAGGCCTTTCAAAGATATATTAATAACAAAACAAATTCAGAATTAACAGTCTTGTTTTACGGCCACGTGGTTAGCTACCAACAAGTGCACCTTAATGTGTCTCAGGGTAGTATATATTAAGTTCATTCAGCATTAGTGTATTTTTCATGTTTGATGCTTTTTGTTCATGACCACGCGCTCAATTCACATGTTTGTATTTTCCCACCATCCGGCGTACTACGAGCTTTTGCATGCTTGTTTATTGAAAGGAACATTTTATTAAATGCAATTACCCTTTTGGCCGGTCAATATTAGCCAAAGTTAACGTAAAATCATGTGTTCTACACCCACACATGTGGTCCGGTAAGAACTTCATCCAGCAGCATCCGCACCATCTAAAACTATTTTCACACATCTGTGTTTATTTTGCCTGTTCATAATGTGCCCCATGTTCATCAAGTGATATTTGTGTAATTTTGTATAGCGTCACTATTTTCTGTTGTAATCTGCTATGTGTATTGACAGTTGCCACACACCACGTAGTTCGGGGACGAATCCCGAGTAGACGTTAACTGCAAAGATAAGCGCACATGTTCGTGTTCGTGTTAACGTTCATACTCTGTATCCTGTCTCTGGGCGAAACCTATAGTCCATCGTAGCGGCTGTAGGCCCCTTGCTTTTTGGAGACTGTGTTATCAGACACCACGGAGAATCATCATTTAGAAGTGTGCAAGTTAAGTAATATGCTGGGTGAATCCCCCACTGGAGCTGGCTAGTCACGTCTGAGTAGTTAACCATATAATTAATTTTTCGCACTGTATAACTTGCATCAATAAACATATCTTCACAGTGTAAAAGTTTAAGTCCTTGTAGCATCAGTTACCTAGCTCCACCAAGTGTTTTGTTTGCAGTGTTTTTGGCATAAAGTTGTTTTGTAAGTACACACGGGTGATATGAATGCATAGAACCCACAGCATCCTTGAAATCCCAGAGTCTCAAAGTGCAGTGTGTAGGAACCACCGGAAGTGCCCATAACTAATTTACCTTTATCAAGTCATCAATATTTACAACAGACTTCATTGACACATTTAGGTCGTTAGCATAAATGTCTCAGGAGTCTGTTCCTTCTGTTTTTCATTTAAATCATTACAATATTTCTTTTTTCTCTGTTTATGGGTTTATCTGATTTTAAAACCTGCTTTTCTGAACTGCCACTTAAATTAACTCATATAAATGCACATTTTAATTCATGCTATAAGATTGTGGTCAGTAGCAGTTGTTTCTCTTCTAGGGGATCTGGTTTTGATTTCCTGCTCTGGCCCTTAGAATTTTGCAAGTGGTTGGTGGGTCTGCCTACATCCTTACTGTGGGAGGCAACAGCAAACCACCACAGAATCACTTTGCTTTATCACCTTGGGTACACCCAGACATGTGTAAGTCAGTTTTAAAAAATAACTTAAGTTAAGTTTAAGTGAGTGAAGAGATTTGAATGGCTCTTAACAGCAAGGTCTTGAGAGCGTATGAAGGTGAGTATGGAGCAGCGCTGGAATAAAAGGGCGGGGAAAACGGGAGATCCCCTAGAAAACCCGCCGACCAACGGCATCATCCGGCACAATTCCCACATGCGAAAATCCGGTGACCCGGCCGGGGGTTGTACCCGGTTTGCATTGGTGTGAGGCGAGTGGGCTGACTGCTCGGCCAACACGGCCCCCAAGTTAAGTTTAAGTTAGTGTGAAATAAATTTTACCAAGATAAGTTAAAAGTTAGTGTCTATAAGTTAAATGATTAAAAGACTGTGAGTAAAAAATAACCAAGTCAAGTCATAAGTTAGAGTCTGGAAAAAAATTACTGAGTAAAAGTTACTTTATGACTTCCTGTAAGTGTGACGCCATCGGGTGAGACACGAGACGAACAATGACACAAATTACTTACTGATGAGGGCGCCAGCGGTGTTTCCCAGTCACCGCACTATTGAGACTCAGGGTTCTCAGGGATGCTGTGGGTTCTGCGTGTCCGTCTCACCCGAGTGTACTTACAATACACTTTGCATTAATAAACATCATTAACAAACGTTTAGAAAACAATGGCAAGAGATAGTTTTCATTACAAAGAGAAAACACTTGATGCACTGTACTACTTCCTTTTATTACTAACCACTCGTACAAAGAAAACATGCCAGGAATTTATTTGTGAATTACTCTCAGTCGTGTCTAGCCAACTCCGATTGGGTGCTCCCAGCTCGCAATTACTCTAGCGCACTTCCTAGATGGATGACTTATCTGTGGTGTTTGAAAACACAATCTTCACAAGGGAAGGGGCTCGCCAGTCACTAGGGTGGACTGATGATTTTCCCTGAAGATAGGGCGCAGAGAATAATGAAATGAGACTAAGATGAACAAGTTACATGAACACGTGATTATTTGGCATCACTAACGCGGACTTGTCGGGGCTTGTCTTGCTGCACGTGGTTAGTGAGGTGACGGCCTATACACATTGCCGGCTAAATGTACAAAATTACATACAATCACATAAATACACTTGGAAAATGATGGGGCACGACATGAGTGATCACAATAAACACGTAAGCGCGTGAAAGTAGTATTAGATGATGCGGATGCCGCTGGATAAGTGTTGCAGTGGAGCATGTGGTCAGGCGAAAATGTTTTATTTCTCCACAAAAACTGCAAACTCTGGTCAAACAAAAAAGTATTCCGGTTGAGAAAATTATTCTGCTACAGATTGAATCAGTTTTGAGCTTCTAGCATGCCGGATGGCGAGAAAATCAGTCATTGAAAATGACAGCAACGCCAGACATACAACCCTGAATACAATTATGGCGCACATGATATTACACAAATAAACCTCAAACTGCACAAATGGCGCAGATATCGACTTGGCGGCTATGAACCACGTGGTCGCAAAAGATGTGGCCGTAAAATGATTAAACATGAAAAATACCCTTGAATACATACATGAGAACAAAGCCCTTAAAATTACACAGAAATTACAATGAAGCGCCTTTAGCATGATCTCTCTGACAGCTTTCCTCACTTTTTCCTCATTTAAGTTTAAAAAAACCGCAAGGGCACAAATTATTATTTAAGTGGAAGCATAATGCTGGGCAAGAACGTACGCGAGCAAAGGTTAACCGGTATACTAAGAAAGATCTACATCAGTGTAAAAAGTTTGAAGTGCGTAATGTGACAGCATCTTACCTCGCCAGACCTCCTACAACTGCACTGAGGCTAGCGTCGCACGGACCAACCATGGCTGCCTATGGGGTTCACATAAGCGGAAGTAAAACTATTATATATGAAAATTAAGTGGCACAAAATAATTTATATATTATTTTACATTTTAGATTTTTCTTAGTAATTTTCTGTATCAATTTAATGTCACTTTCTGACGGCGTTCAAGCCGGAATATAACTGTACTTATCCTTCGTGCAGCGTGCACTTTAAATTCATATCCAAACCTTTTGCAATATTGAGAAATATATATTTACAAACACTTTAAGATATTTTTGAACGTGAAAAATAACACGACACATTTTACAATACAAATAATATTCTGTTATAGGAAAGTTTAAATTGGAGCCTCTTTGCGCACGCCAATGCACACGTGTAACGCACGGAGTGGGTACCGCCATGGGCTTAGCGCCGCTGACTGTTAGCCGGCGTCAAGTCTTGTTACATATTAGCAAAATGAAATACAACTATTTTAGCAAAAAAAAAATATTAACACTATTTAACATGTTTGCACAGAGAAATAAACATGAGATCACCATTGTTGTGCTGATTTCACTCTTCTCCCCGGAGACAATCACTAGAGACAAGATTTTATGGTGTTATTTTAAGAGGGATTTTGTATTTAGAAATACCAGATTTCAGTGTTATTGGTTTTATTACAAAATACTTATAAATTGAAATTTACTACTAAAATTGTGCATTATTAGAGCCAAAATTGTACTGTCATTTTAATGCATATTTTATTATTGAAAATTGATGATCAGTTAACAATAATTTATCCTTATATGCATAATTGTAATTGCATTAATGTAAATGCATTAACAAGAGAAAGCATTTTATTTTAACCAAGATAACATGAAGCATTACCATAGGTGAAAAAAATCAGTTTTTAGGGTTTTAAATTTTTTCTAACTTATGATGAGGTAGACAGTGTGAATTTTTGTTGCAATTTTACAGGAATGTCTTCAATATGGTCTTGTTAAGAAGAAAACACTCCAATCTGGAAAATGAAATATTTTTATGTTTACTTTTACAGTTTTGCTATTCTCATTAAATAATAATTTCTATCTTATCCACATAGTACTGGCTGATTGGCTGTTATTCACTCAGCCAAAATGACAACCATTCAAGTTTTTTTTCTTCCCATCATCTGTAAACATAAATTATTCTTATCACTTGGTTTCTACATATATCGGTACAAACTGTTGGTGATAGTTTCACAGATAAAATTATATATTTTGGCTAAATTTTATTTTATTTTGTGTTTTAACTGAAACTTCGATGTAAGGTGGTGTATTGACTTGCATTTCAGTGTTTGGTGGTGTATTAACATGCATTTTGGTGTTATTTGGTTTTACTGCTATTCACCATACAATCTTGTCTCTAACAATCACTCATATAGAAGGAAACACCATAGATGTGGGATGCAAATAAAAATTGCTGATAATAAAGGTAGACTAATTTTTCAGTCATCCATTAAGTACATATTACAATGATGTGCATTTGAATGTGTTATGATTTCTTATATCCTTGACAAAACAACTTGAAATTTTAAGTGTGCATAAAATTAATATCTAAGTTCTTAACTCGAAATTGGTTACCTTTCTGCGAAAAACAACTAATTATTTTAAGTTACTACTGTAGTTACTTTAATGGAAAACTAATAACTTATGTTGGGAAATACTGCTAAGTACATTTTTATATCTTAAATTTCAACTTGTTAACAAGTTAGTGCCCATGTTTGGTATACAAAACCATCCATTACCACAACACTGCCTGGTGTTCCAACCAGCCTTTGCATTGACAACTCATGGTCATCATAAGCAATGTAAGTTACGTCTTACTTACGATATGATAAAAGTCACTGGCAGCAGGATAACCACGGCAAGGGGAAAGAAGTGCAGGTGACGGTACGCCATATCTGAAAAATAAATACATATATCAAATATTATATGTTACAAAGTAATGAACATTATACATCTTAACACTACATTAAGACAACATCATTTACTGCAAAATCAATCAAACCTTTAGTTAAAAGTACATCAATCATTCAGCACACATTTGGTGGTAAAATGTACTGTAGCTGTGGTATTCATGGAGCTCCAATCATTCACAATGCTTTATTCATCATATCACAATCAACACTTGCATTACTACCCACCTCTAAAAGGTAGAACAGTTAAGTGTAGCAGATAACCACTTATGATTGTGCATTTTTTATTTATATTTATTTAATGCCCACATTTTAAAAGGATTTGTTTTATCAATTTTTGATTAATTTGCAATTGTGCATGAACAGGACACATGTGCAATTTACTGTTACTTGCAGACAATTTTGCTCATTATGTTATTACTGTAACATTTGAGAGAAAAATATAAATAAACAGTTTATACTGCCATACTGATTTTTAAGGTGCCTGCCTATGTGACACTTCAACTGCTGTGTTGCACGATGTTTGAAACATATGTTTTACACAACTAAAAAAAAAAAATGCAATTATTGAAAAATCCAGAATAGTACTTTCAAGACGCGACATATACATTAGAAACATTATATCAAAGACTATCTCAAAATATACTAATAGGATACATGCAAAACGAAGGCATATCTGCATTGATACTTATTCTCCACCAATAAAATTATACGGTCACTGCTCAGAACGAGTACGACTACCGGTGAGGTCAATATTTTGTGGAAGGTGATAATGGGGTCTTTGATGCACAAGCCAGTGTTATCATTATCACTCCCTTGTTTCTGGGCCCCAAACATAGGTGCTTTAAATATACACACACAAATATGTTTTTGCAAGTATGATCACAACCCCTTGTTGCTGAACATTTCTATGCTCTGTAACATTACAGAGACCACTGCCAATGGTCAAATAGGCCCCACTTTAATCACAGGTCACACTCAAAAGTTTAAATAATGATCAGTGTTTTTTACAGTACTTTATTTCACTGTTAATTTTTTAAATAAATTTTATTTATATGAAACTTAAATTGACTATAAAAATATAATTCTATGATTAGCTGCTTCTGAATTACTTTCATCAATTTTAGTTGATAACTGGCAAAGTTTCTTCTCTATCAACTTCTGCTACAAAGTCACGAAAATTGTGTTTGAGAATAAGTGTCTGCTTTTTGACAATAGAATATGCATGCATATACCTAAATTTTTTTTGTTACTTGACCGAGCGAGGTAGTGCAGTGGTAAACCTTCAGACTCACATTCACGAGGACTTAGGTACAAATTCTGGTCTGGCCATCCTGATTTTGGTTTTTTCATAGTTTCCTCAAATCACTCCTGGCGTACGCTGGCCATGGCCGATTCTTTCCCCACTCCTGCTTCTCTGAACAACTTCTCAATTTATAATGACCTTGCTGTTGAGATATTAAATCCAACATACCAACCACCTACCCACCTTTTTCATTAATTACTTGTGGTTTGCATAGTAACTTAAAAAATAATGCAGTATATGTTAGTTAATACATGACAATACAACCCTTTTTATTGCACTCATGAATTACAAAGTGAACTTTGAACCACATATCTACGACAATAATTTCCGACTTATTTTTCCTTCCTTTAAGAAGTTTCTTCAATTTCGCTGATCAGTTGTACAGGTGGCTTGACTGCATTGATCACCTACCTCTCTCCTCTTGCAATTTTGAGATACACACATGGTTGAGTGCAGAATATTTACACTTGGCTGTAATCTGAAATTGGGTGATAAACACTTCTTATCAGTTACTATCAGCTCCTGTAAAAAAAACAGTGAGGCAGGAGAGCTCTCCCAGGGAGGAAGGTGTCCAAAAGTCAAGGGGTAGGTGACTTACTTTCAAGCAATGTGCCAAAGTTCAGCAAAACTTTTAACTTGGGTACTGTTAAGTGGTAATACTCTGGGTATATGCATGACAGACAGAGGTATATAATTTTTATGTTGTTGAAACTGTCCATGGAAATAATTAGGTACTGCTAGTGATTTTCCCCAATAAAAAATATTACTATGTATGTATTTTCATTTACAGTTTCGTGGCAGGAGGGGGGGGAGGGGGTTTATTCTGAATTCCATGCAAAAACTCTATGAGATGATTTCTTATGCAAAATTTAGACAGAAAACACAGCACATTGGTTGTTATGGAGGTAGTCATTCTTGAAAAGTGAGAATTTCAAATGACTTTATTTCAACATAATTAAAACGTGACAGTGGTGAAATGACAAATTCCTGACTGAAATAAAATTTCTCAAGTTAATATCTGACATTCGCAAGAATTTGGTAAAAAAAACTGACTGACAAACTGCATAGCTAGCATTCAAATAACTGCGTAATTTCAACATTCGTGGTTGTTTTCTTGAGAACTGTTTGCTGGAGAGTGTAACACCACGGCAAATTTATTTGCTAATTTAAAAATGATAATTAATTTTTACCATGAATACGTTTTATATCAGTCAAGGGTTCAAACTTTTGTACATGAATAACATCAGCACTACCCATTTTGTTAATGAAGTGGTGGTGATATTTTAATATTACCCACCAAAGTTTCACACATATCAGATCTCAGTTTAAAAAAACGATTATTCAGGAATTTGTAGTTTTATCTTCAGTAGTTACATATTTTTTTAAATAAAACCATTTTAAATATAAATATAAACTTCAGTGTGTTCATACTTTGCTCACTAAACACAGCAAGTTATAAGCTTGTAGCATTGCAGTTTATATAAATTTTAATTGGTTTTATAATTGTTTTTCATCTGACTTTTGGTTAAAATCCCCAGTTTAGTTTGTCAGTGAGTGTAATAGTCAAAATTTTTCCTTTCATGCCATGAGTAGAAGTAAGGGCTTTATCAGTTTTAATGCAGGGCTGTATTTCAATTTATTATCTGCATTACGGCACTTTCGAGTTCCCAGGGTCTGCGAGGATACATCACTTTTGTGATTACTTTTTTTCAGACTTCTTTTGATTTTCCCCTGCCCTCAGCAATATTTGTTTTGAAGTCCCCCCCACAGTGATGTAAGTTTCAGCCAATAGGAGGTTGCAAGCTCAACCAAAAGTTATTTTTTAATTTGTTTCAAGGAGTGGGGAGAGCTGTGTATGGCGAGCTGCAGGCTGCAACCCTGGACTTGTCCGCAAACTATTAACAACCTCTGAAGAGACGACTTCATGTGTATTGAGTAGTGACTTTTGTTGGCAAGTAACCAACAACCTGTGTAGAGGTAGGCAACATGGCTGCCGACGTGTTTGTTAAACGCTACTGTGAGAATGTGACTATTTAAAGTCATGAGGGAAGATTTATGTATTCGTGTCTGTGTGTGTGTGTAAGACTGTGTTTGAATTCCTAAAATAAAAATTCACAATATTCCAAAGTGGAAGTACATTCTTCTTATTTAGTCTAAAACCATGGTGCCAGAATTTTTGTAAGTGAACAGACTGAGCTAGTACCGGACTGTACTGTGGAAGGGTAGGAAACTTGACTTTTGCCACAGTACAACCTGTTCTGTTTTCTATCTAAGTGACACAGGTATCTCCACTTGATGGCAGACACTTAGGTCCTGCTTAACAACCTTATTAATAATTTTAGTCATTATATTGCACCTCCTATAATAATTTTTTACAGTGAGTAATCCATAGTTGTTTGGTACAGCATTCTTTTATCATACCAGTGATGCCATCGGGTGGGACATGAGTTGAACAAAGACACTAATTACTTACTGGTTGATGGGCGGCAGTGGTGTTTCCCAGAAACCACATTTTGAGACTCACGGTTCTCAGGGATGCTGTGGGTTCTGTGTATCCGTCTAACCCGAGTGTCTTTACAAACACTTTTACATTACTAAACATTTACGAAAAACACTGTATGAAGTAGGAGTTCGTTGGGTTTTGACGTTACAGAGAAACACATTTTGTAAACTGAGAGAATGACTTTTATTTTAACCACTTATTACACATTGTGCCAATAATGAGTTATGGTTAACCTCAAGCGTGACTAGTTAACTCCGGTGGGTAATTCCCCCAGCTCCTGATTTAACTAGCGCACTCCATGATTGATGATTTCTCCGTGGTGCATGAGAGCATAATCTCCACACAGAGTAAGGGGTCTACAGCCACTGTGATGGACTGCAGATTTCACCTGGAGATGGGAGACAAAGTCTGAACATGAACACTAACACGTGCAATTACCTATGTCACTAATGCATACTTGTCGGGACATGTCTCCTAATCGTGTGATGTGTGACGAAAATAATACAGCCGTAAAATTACATAAATATAAATTACAAAATATAGGACATGATATGAATAGGTACAATAAACACGCAGGTGCGTGAAAATATTCTTAGATGGTGTGGATGCCACTGGATAAAGTTCGTAGCGGATCACGTGGTGCAGATGGAATCGCAACAGTTTTCACGAAAAACGGCAAATCCTTACCGAACAGTGTGGTAGCAGTATTGGGAAAACTATTGCTCTTATGATTCAAGCATACGAAAGCTGGTAACGAGCCGGATGGAGGAAGAATCAAACATGTGCAAAGACAGTATGGTCATTTTCAAACAAAGCATCAATCATGGAAAAATTACAAGAACCCTTAAATGAAACAATACATATTACCCCGAGAAAATTATGGCGCACATAAAATTACAAGAAAGAACACTTTAAGTGCAAGGATGGTGCAGATACGAACTTGGCGGCTGTTAACCACGTGGTCGCACATGATGTGGCTGTAACACAATTCAACATGACAAAACCCTAAAAATACATACATATAATGATTACCTTAATATTGCATGCAGCAATTATGTAGAAATTACAATCAAACGCCTTTAAGATGGGCGGGTGGCACCTGATTCAGAAGTTGCACAGGCCCGCACGGCCTCTCTGACATCTTTCCTCCTTCCCTTGATTTAAGATGAAAAAGCCACAAGGGCCACAAAATATTAATTTAAGCAAAAGCATTATGCTGGGGATGTCTGGCAAAATGTACACAAAGCAAAGGTTAACCAGTAAACTAAAGTGAACTACAGAAATCTAACTCAGTGCAAAAATATGATGTGCGTACATGACAGCGTCTTACCTCGCCAGCTCTCCTAGGACGACTTCCCAGAGGCAGGCGTCGCGCGGACCTACCATGGCTGCCTACGGGGTTCACACAAGCGGAAGTGCTATGCATGCCGAGTAAAACTTTTATTATGGAAAATAAATGGCACACAAGAGATTAAAATAACAATTTAAATAGTTAAATATTGGTGTTCGATGACTATCCTTTATAGGCGTTTATGCAGGAATATTAATGTCCTTGTTCTTCGTGCAGCGCATATTTTGAATTTGAAATTAATATTGCACAATATTTTAAAGAAAGACATACCACACTTTTAGAAAACTTTTTGACCTAAAAATAAACATACATGGCACTGAAAATCACTTATCCCAAATTGGGAAGTCCATGGTTGTGGTGTCTGCGCGCACGTGCTTACCCACGTGTCACGTGAGCTGTGAGGGCCGTTACGGTCTGACTGCTGCTGGTTGTTAGCCGGCGTCACCAGTGTAATATGTACGTACCATTTAACTACCTAACTAAATACTACCAAGCAGGATTTGTAAAAATTTCAGCAGAAGCAATGTTTGCTTAGTTATGAAAACTATAAATTAAATTATGGAAAGTTAAAAATATACATAGTATTCTGGATTATTTCTTTATTTCTGGCAATTCACATTTTTACCATTCTTCTCTACAAAGTGTGCTTTATGTTGCAAGATATAATGACTACCATGAGTAATTTAACATGCCTGGAAACTCATCCACCAGATTTTGTTTTGTTCTTAAAAGAAAATGTGACTACATTCTACAACATTACAACAGGACCACAACTCTTGAACTTCAGGAACAGAACCACAACTCTTGAACTTTCAGAACCTACAAACATTTCACTGTACAATGTAAATTTTTTTTTACTACATAAATATTTAATTTTTCCCCCATTTTTTGTGGCACAAGAACCATACTGGAAATTTTGACGCCATTAACTATGCCAGCAGTAATCATAAAATTTTTCTTCAATTACTAATTACTACACGTTTATCTCAGTTTCACTCTTCTGCTCATCATACAATTTATTTTATACTCACATATTTTTCATGAAATTCCACAGAATACAAAAATTACTTCAAGCTACAGTATTGTTAGAATATGCATTTGGAATATTTTCAAATTTAGCTTAATACAAAGTAGGACTATTAGCAACACAAAAATTTATTTAATTGTTTAACACCCAAACAGTAGCTGCAAGGATTACAAAAATTATATAAATGACACTTCCAAAGTTTTAATGAATCTTCATCTTTAAGAAATCAGTTCTTGTGATGGTCGAGATAATGATGGAAACAAATTACAACCTCTCATGATGGTGTAATAGCTGGTGGTTACAGAGTCTGGGGATGCAAAACACTAACTCAGTATGTGTATATAATTAGGTTTTTATTTTGTGAATAAATTGTGAAAATATATACAGGATGGAACAAAAGGTTGATTACAACGTTTGGGGAATAGGTCAAGATGAACATTTCTTGTGTACCAAAAGTCATTTACCGCGACCATTTTGTTGCTACGGTGGATCACAGCTTTACGTACTGAGTACCATTTCCAAGAAAGGAGAGAGTTGACATGTTACCTTAAGGACGTTGCTGAAATTGCTCAGCAATAATTTCAACACAGAGGTGGCATCTGCATACCAGTGATTGTCTGGTTCGTTCAAATATTCCAGATGTTTCCGAGATGCATTGCAGCTGCAGCAACAGCGATATCTGCAGGGGTTGCGCAAACAAGATGGTTCATCTACCTCCCCCTACAGAAAAAAATTCATCGGAGTGAGATTGGCATATCGAGGTGGCTAAGGTACAGGCCCACCCCTGTCATTCCAATGATCGTGGAACCTTTGATTCAAGCAGTTTCTGAGATTGAGGCCATATTGTGGAGGAGCACCATCATGCTGACATCACTATTGTTGCCTCACTACCAGGGAACATTCTCCATGAGCTATGGTAAGACATCAAATAGAAACACATGGAAATTGCCATCATGTAGTCGGTCCAGTTAAAGTACGACCTAACCAGACGGTGAACTACAATGCCAACCCACATATTGACAACAAATCTGTGCTGATAATGGTGCACAACAGTATTCTTCAGATTATCCCAATCCCAAATATGCTAGTTATGGCTGTTGAAAATCCACTCCTTCGTGAACAGGGCCCCATTCATAAACAAAACATATGTTGGGAAGACATGATTAGCTAACGTTTGCAGACAAAACCATTGTGCGAACATAGGCGAAGGGGAAGTTACAAGAAAACAGGTCCTACATCTTCTGTAACTTGGAATGGGTGCATTCCCTCTTGATGCAGGACACACAGCAGAGTAGCATGTACAGTGTTGAGACCATGCAGTCGTTGGAAGAATAAGCGAGATGGCAACCAGCTAATCGGAAAGCAATTAGTGTACAGGTGCCTTGCAGCGTAGCTATTTCATTGAGTCTCCCCATACAACAGATGCATGTCCGCCATTCAAAACCTATTGGAAGTGGCAATATTATTGTATGTACTGTACAGTACAACATGAAGGCTTACCTTTCTGTGCTCACACACTTGGTTGCCAAATGCATGCTGTTGATCATCTTCAAACAGAAACAGACTGCCTTTCAACACATCAACAACGGTGACTGACCTAATACATAATGTCACAGAAGATGTGCACTCTTAGACCCGTAACCCATCCACCACATCTGTGCCTCTAGTGGCAAAATGGTTGAAGTATATGACTTTTGTTACATACAAATGTGACCTCCTCTATCATCCCACAAATGTTGTAAACAAACTTTTGTTCCACTCTGTTATGACTGTAACTGGTGTACCATTATTTGAACGTAAAAAATTTAATATATTTCATTTAATAGTTGAGCCGAGATGAACAATGAGGACAATTAAATGTGTAGGTTTATAGCAAGATGTGTTAATACTTCTCACACATAAAGCAAAACATAACATAATACTTGTAAAACCCAAAACAAGACACTTTCAAAAGGATAGAAAGTGCACTTACAAGAAAATTAAGAAAAATAAGTACAAAACCTAATCATGCAAATAGTTGTCATATTATTATTATTATTATTATTATTATTATTAATAATTAAATAATGTAATGCAAATTGTGTTGACGGTAAACTAAAAAACTGAATGAAAAGAATAAATTGAAACCTGAGTTTTAGTCTTCAAACACCACCCTCCTTACATTTAAATAATGGGGATGAAAAGAAAAAGAAAACTAAAAACCAAAATTTTTAAGCCGGAATATTACAGTAATTAATTTCAAGGTCACACGCTATAAATGTTTCCACAAATTAAACTGCTCTTTCTTAATCTCAACATTTAGATAATATTATTTTCTGAAGAATGTCCTTTCAAATTAAAATTACAGTTTTCTTCTAAAACTTAGAAGTTTTCAGTTAAATGCAATATTAATAATGTAAACTAGCTTCATTAAGTACAGCACATCACAAGACCACCATGTAATTGTGATAAGTTCATGAAAGTACAAGAAAATTTTGCAAATACAAGTAAAGTCACTTTTATAAAACAAAAACATTACTGGCACCAACGTCCAATTTGTTTAAATTGAATTTTTGTTTTAGGCACTTTTAATATGATATGCTGTTTATATAGTTGTAAATACTGATGAAATCGGATGCCAGCATTATTATAGTTTAAGTAAGCAATTTTGCATATGAGGCTGGTTGAAATATTTTAATTAACTGTATTTTCATTACAAATGTTTGTATTCAACTTTTTTAAACACCTATTTACACCATACACTACTTCAACACAGAATAAACAGGAAGGAAATTTATATGTATTTCAAACTGCATAGAATTCTCTCATTTCATTACTAACTGCTGTATTGTGTATGTTCATAGGTTTCTTTACTCAAACCCACAAAACAAGGCATTTCAGATACTCCTAATACAGTTGAGGTTAGACAAGCAGATTGGAAGGTATGTGTCAACACTGCTTGATAGCTAGGTCTACCAACTTTTGGAAGTCTCATTTTACACCAATATGACCTACGATAATGTGAAATTATAGCACATGTAAACTTCCAGTTGACTAGTAATTTACACTGTCCAACAATGAAAATAGTGCACCCCAAAGAAACCATGTGACAACCATGCAACAATGTAAATACATACTCAAAGTCACATTAACGTGAGAAAACACCAGACAATACCTAGCAAGTGTATAGTGTGACAATGAATGCCAGAAAGATGTCAAACACATCACTTCACACAATTGATAAGACTTCTAGAGAGGACTCATAATTGGGTTGAAGATCGCAGTGTTGTCATATAGCTGTATAGCTCACAATGTGAATTATTCGTACCATACAGTCAATCCAATGATGTTAGGAGGGACCCACACACAGAGGACCAGATCAAGACGGGTGAGGTCAACTAACAGTCGAGAGGATCGACGTATCATGCTCCAGATGCCCAGGGATCCCATGGTTACCCAGTCCATGACACTAGCCAGTGGTGAATCTCCTGTGTACCCATGAATCAATTCCCTATGCCTTGCAGAGGTGAATCTGCAATCCCAGCACTCATAGTGTGTGCTGCAACTATCTCTGTAAGAGTGGTGGCTCTGTTTGCAGTGGTGCCAAGACAAAGTAATGTGGAACGTCACAGACTGACGATGTGTGGTGTTCAGTGATGAGTGCTGCTTCATTATGGGGACTGCTGACCATTGCACCCGGGTGTAGTGGGCTCATGGTGAACGACATAATCTCAATCACCCATGGCAGGCATTTTGATGAGGAGAGCCATAGCCTACAATAGCTGATATGTTCTCGTTGTGTTACGTGGAATACTGAGAGCCTAGCAGTATTTGGATGAGATCCTATACACCTGTCTGCTCCCATTTCTGACCAGGATTCAAGGGGCAATATTCCAGCAGGGTAACATTCCAACACACATGGCCTGGGTCACCCAGGACAGCCTGCATCATGTCCAACCACTGCCATGGCCTGCCTGCTCCCCTAACATGCCTCCAATCCAGCATGTGTGGGAACAGTTTAAATGTGAGCTGCCGCCATGCCTCAGCATCTGGGATAGTTAACACACCCCCAATAATTTTGATCCGTCTGTTACCGGCAACATCCAGCGTCTGCTGGATTTTATGTCAGGCTGTCTTGCAGCTTGTACTGCAGTGCGAGGGGTGCAACGAACCATTGAAGATGACTAAACTACTGATGCCGTCCTCGCTCTGTGCTTCACTCGAGGGGCAGACCAATAGAGCTCGCTGCTGCATTAACTGCACTATGTGCACCAAAGTGTCTAATGTAGCATGTCATTCATGCACAAACCGGTCAGTGAACCGTTCAGTGTCCAAGAGACCCACTTACCAAGAGTAACCAGCGGCCTGCTTGTTTCCTTTTGTGTTTGAGTGTGACCCCTTAAAGCAGAGTCTAATGCATGCCAGAGGTAGTGTTATCTTATTCTTGTGTCCCTGCCTTAAAACGTATTTATTATTGAGTGCTCAACCACGTGGTTCACATGTGTTCACACACACACAATTTGGAATGCTAGTAAATCTTTTTATAACTTTCCAAGTGTTTTGTATTGCTTTGTTTTTAAAGCACAGATAAAGATTTCACATTTTTAACGAAATATACATTCAGACGCTAGCAGTTCCGGCAGCCACATTGCCAAGCTCACAGAGAAAATTCCCAACAGTTTGAATATTAAGCTTTACTTTATTTAATAATGCTGTTCCTAAAAGGTTTTATGTGTAATTTGTTTTCGTAATTTAATTTGAAGTGTATATGTGTCTTTTTGTTGCCTGACCCAGCATTTAATTTAGGAACGTATAATTATGAGATGCATAGCAACAGCTATAAAAGACTTTCCTTAAGAGTTTTAACAGCCTAGAAATACGTAAAATAATTTCCTGATTATTTTCCTGCCTGCAACTGATCTTGTTTGTAAAGTGTTTGCTTTTTGCATTCTGTGAACATTTCCCTCAAGATGCTGGCGGGAAGGTGTACATTGCTAATGGTACCTACATGCCACCATCTTTAGTCTGGTCTAGTGGGTCTTCGAGGGCAGATGTGTGCTGCTCTGCACGCCATGGGAGCTTCATCAAGTGTTTCTTATTATGTAGGGTGACAATAGATTAAACTTGTAATTTTACCAAAACCTTTTGTATCTCTTTTGCTCTCCTGTGTGCCGACCCTCCTCTCCGCCGACTTGCGACCTCAGAGAGTTTTATTACCGCCGTAAATTTCTTTGCGCTGTTAAACCATTTTGCCACATAGGCCCCTGGCAGGCCTCGTGTGCCAGGCCAGCTTCAGACACGGGAATTGTATGTTACCACGTGTATTCTTTCTGGAAATATATTTTGCTTCATTGGGACCCATGTCTTATTCAGTAATTTAATCAATTTCCACCTCAGGAACTGGCCCTATCCAGTGAGTGTACCACTTGGTCTCCGACCACGTGTTGGACTGTGTAAGATAAAACCATGGCTTTCTAACTGGTTCATAATAGACTTCCACTGCGAGTGGATGCACAAAAGGCTGTTGACCTGTAAACGACCCTGAGAACAAGATCTCGTGCTCCTCCGAGCCTGTAAAGGAACTGGCGCCCTGGGAATTTCAATATCCGTATCTGCATCTATCAACAATCTGGAAAGTCTGTAAGGTAATCTGGCATTGTTCCCCCTCGCAAGCCCCAAGCCACATCACATGGTGCTACAACTTAGTGACCAGACACGTGTTGTGAAAATATAGAGCACGTGGTGGAAATTTTTGTGTACCGGAAGTCTGCCATTGTTCACGGAAGCACATGGGACAGTGAGCTGGCTGCCATCTTGTACGAGTATCGAACTTCCTTGCGTCTTGTAGGGTGGAGATACCTGTGACGTCCTCACGTGCTGGGACTTTCCATTGAAGTCATCACGTGCGTGCATGGTACGGTCCGGCCGTGTACTGACCACCACACCCTAACAGGTCAGGTCTACCGGGAAAACCCTGAAGAAACCCTTTATGTGTGTGGGTTTACGTCCATCCGCCAGTGCGACAATGGAATCTCAAGTCAACATGTGGGACACGGGTGAGATATGTGCATCATGTGGAAGAACCGTTTCGCTGGATCCATATGCTAAATACGACCTGCATGTGAATATCTGCCACTGCAGACCCAAAAGACAGAGCGTATTGTTCACGCCCACAACAGCGTCAACAAGCAGTGCAGCATGCTGTACACATCCTGGCTGTGACGAACCTGGTAACAATACCATCTGCTGTGAGATATGCCACCTAGGAACACACTTTGCCTGCTTGTCTGCGGAGGAACAGCCTACCATACGCCACAATGTCTTCCAATGTCACGAGTGTACGAGCACCCCAGGTAATGAAACAGACAAGGGCGACCAGGCTGAATCTACACATCTAATTGCACCCAACGCTTTTCTACCACCTGTAGGAAGTCACGTACAAGAGTGCCAAGCTAGAAAGTGTAGAGGAACAGGCCATGCCATCGTTGTGTGTAACCTGTGCAGTAACCAATACCACCCTAAATGCGTGAGTGACAGTGACTGGAACAGCTTCCGTGAAGTGAACATTCGCTGTAAAGAATGTGTGCCGCTCAATGTTAACGACATGCTACCAGACGTAAACGATACCAACGGTGATATGCAACTGCCGCAAAGGGGAGAATGGCATGAGTCACGACCACGTGTCATGCTCACCCCAAAGCCCCAGCGAATACGTAGTCGAGAATGTGCACCAATGAGATGCCTGGAACAGCAGACAATCACGACGCCAACACGCTTCAAGACGCTCCCTATATTTTCCGGAAAGGAGACAAAGGATTCCAAGGCTTTCCTAGCGGAATGCACCAGCAGGCTACAGAGGTACAGAGTCAGCGTGGAAGAGTGGCCTAACGCCATCGGTGCACAGCTGTCAGGTGACGCGAGAGATTGGTGGCGATCCATCACTGAGTACAATATGTCCTGGGCTCAGTTTGCTACAAAGTTTACAGCCCACTACGTTAGCACCTACAACACGCTTAAACAACAGCTGACATTGTTTACGGAGGAAGAGAAACAAGGCGAGAATCTGGAGATGTTTGTGAGCACGAAATTCAGCCTCACCAATCGACACTACCAACATCTATAACCTGAGGACATGTTGGAGTCAATGGTTGAAACGATACTTCCGGTGTATAGCCTGGCGCTGCGCCCCATGTTGTACAGCAGTTTCCAGCAGTTTACTAGGGCTACAGTGTGTATTGTGTACTATTCTGAGCCAAGGCGCAGTTACTACACGGACTCACGGGACTTTAAAAGAGCCGGGAGGAACAGTGACAGTGCAGAGAACAAAGTACACATGCTGCGCCTGGATTTGAGTTGCCTGCGCAGCTCGCCCACACAAGTGACCGGGAGTGCACGAGCAGACAACACCACGACTGCTCCGAGGAATAGTAGCACAAGAGTCTCACCTTTTGAGTGCATAGCTCTAGACATGATGGGCCCTTACCCATGCTCAGCTAGAAGCCAACAGTTTGTGCTAGTGGTCACGGATTTGTTCACGCAGTGGTGTGAACTGTATACTTTGCCAAGCTCGTACATATGCCACATTGCTGCCACCCTAGAGAAGGAACTTTTCCCTCGTTGGGGATACACGAGGACAATATTAAACGACAATGTCATACAATTTTCTGGGCCACGTTGGAGGGATTTATGCATGAAATGGCATGTCGTTCAACACACTAATGACATCTACCATGCCCGCGCGAATCCAACCAAGAAGTGTAGAAACCAGGAGGTTAAGGCACAACTACGCCTCAGGGTAGGTGAGGACCACACCACTTGGTCGCAACACGTACTTGAAATTGCTTTCTACCTAAGCAACCAAACAAATGAAGCCACAGGTAAATCACCCGCTGAAATTTTGTATGGGACAGGCTTAGCAACACTGGGAGAGTTTGCGTGCCGCCCACCGGACTCGATCCCAGGAACCACCGATCCCGAAGCAGGAGACAGGGAAAGGATACGAAGAGGCTTGGCGAACCAAAAACAGAACTTGTAAAAGTGGTTACCAGAAACAAGGAGACTGCCTAAAACCCTGCAACCGGGTGACTACGTGTACGTACACGCGTACCATCAGTCGACTGTGAAGAAAAAATTTTGCACCGGATTCGCTCCTAAATGGTCAGGGCTGCATAGGATCATGGAGAAAATCAATATCACTTGCTATCTGGTACAGATGAGCGTCCGAAAGTGGTGCAAAATCCACTGAGATGACATACGAGTAGCCATGATCCCGGACGAAAAGAGAGAAAACTGGCAGACTGAAAGAGGAGACACGAACGGGCAAGACGTGCAACGCTTAGAAAGTGCCAAAGAGGGGAGAGTAAGTGACGTCACACCGTCCGAATTGAACCAAGGTCACAATCAAAGTGCAAACCCGCTGCAATCACGAGATCAATCACCAAACAATTTTTGTGGATTTCCAGACAACAACAGCCACAGCACATGAACCACCATACAGAAAAGTGTGATGGAGATCTTGAATGATGTCTAGGGAGGGGGAGAGTCTACCTCAGATTTCCATGGGTTTCAAAACGACACTCCACTTACTGCACCAGCAATAACAGCGATCGCAAGTCAGAAGCCGGCAAATAGTGAAATAAGTGACGTGTGGGAAACGACACGCTACCCCATGACTTTCATAGCTTTCCAGCTGCCAAGCAGCCGTCTGCCACCGCTGCAGATCAGCGGGCGGGAACGGTACTTCTGGATGACCTGTGGGGGGAAGTGCCCCACAGAAATGGCAGCTGCACGACGGGAGCCACTCTTCCGCAACTCAACTTGTTCATCTGTCTACCACCGTCCAGTACGCATACGCCAGCAACACAGCGAACTATCGTCCCGCCTCAGGCATCAATCCCACGCCAGCCAGGATGTAAGCATTTCATGCTACCTGTATGCGCTCCAGTGCAGCATTCTCGACACCCTCGACGCCCGCCCTAGACGTCTACCAAGGGATGGGATTGGCCATTCCTAGCCTACAGGTTAATGCAGTGCCCTTTGCACCCCGCCACATGCTGCACTTCAGCCTAGATGCTGCAGAATTGCTGCATCACTCTACCGGTCTCCCCGGAGGGGGGCATTTGACGTCATCCTTGCTCTGTGCTTTACTTGGGGGCAGACCGATAGTGCTTGCTGCTGCATTAACCACACTATGTGCACTAGTGTGTCTAATGTAGCATGCTGTTCATGCACAAATGGATAAGGGAACCATTTAGTGTCCAAGAGACCCACTTACCAAGAGTAACCAGCTGTCTGCTTGTTTCTTTTTGTGTTTAAGTGTGACCCCTTAAAGTAGAGTCTAATGCATGTTCGAGGTAGTATTATCCTAGCCTTGCATCCCTGCCTTAAAATGTAATTTATTATTGAGTGCTCACACACGTGTGTTCACACACACACAATTTGGAATGCTAGTAATTCTTTTTATAACTTTCCAAGTGTTTTGTTTTGTATTGTTTTGTTTTTAAAGCGCAGGTAAAGATTTCATGTTTTTAACAAAATATATATTCAAAGATGCTAGCAGTTCCGGCAGCCACATTGCCAAGCTCACAAAGCAAATTCCCAATAGTTTTAATATTAAGTTTTACTTTATTTAATAATGGTTTTCTGAAAGGGTTTTATGTGTAAGTTGTTTTTTGTAATTTAATTTGAAGTGTATTTGTGTTTTTGCTTGCCCGCCCGACATTTGATTGAGGAACGTATAATTACGAGATGCATAGCAACATGTGTTGGACTGTGTAAGATAAAGCCATGACTCTCTAGCTAGTTCATAATAGACATGTGCTGCGAGGGGATGCTGCCACAGGCTGTTGACCTGTAAACGACCCTGAGAACAAGATCTCGTGCTTCTCTGAGCCTGTAGATGAGCTGGAAACCTGGGAATTTCAACATCTGTATCTGCATTCATCAATGATCTGAAAAGTCTGTAAGGTAGTATGTCATTGTTCACCTCTCGAAAGCACCAAGATACACATGTAATTGTCCCGCTGCTGTTTTTGTGATTAAGTACATATATTACACATATGTATCACTACCTAAATACAGTTTCAGTACCACTCAACACATCCTTCTATGTGCACTATTTTTACTGCCTGGAAGCTTTTTTTTTTTTTTTTTTTTTTTTTCAACACTGAAGTAACTATTATATTATGTCTACAATTACATAAATTTAAATTACAGGGATTTTACTAAACAAATACTGTAAAGGTTTGTATCTCATGATCAACAAACCCATTATTTAAATGTACTCAACAGCAGATAAATCCAAAATTTACAATTTTCATCAGATATACTTAAAGTGTCAAATGTTCTTAGCTTGTATAATCAATTTTAAATTTTGTTACTACAGTTAATAAATAAGACCACACTGATTACATAGCTTACTTGTACATGCTCTCAGAGCTTGATGTGATGCCTTAAGGTAGAGTTATGTTGGAGTTCAACTTATATCTTCATATTCACCAAAAGGTTCTGCCAAGCAAAAAATGATCAAATTGAATAACTCAAGAAAAACAAACATTCACCTGTAAAATTAAAACGGAAAATGACTGGCATTATTGAGATTATTCTTTTCTGAGATAATGGAGATTCTAAGTTCCAGTTATAATGTTCCTACAGACTGAAAATTGTATTAACACTATAAACTTACACACTTGAGTTTATCTTCCATACTTCAGCCATGACCATATCTCAATACTGAAAGCTAACTTCACGTATGTTATCTTGCTTCAAGAACACAGTACATGGGCTGTGGCAGAACTCCACAGGCCTCCACATAGTACAATGTGCATTGCATTCCAAATTTTATCAGATCCTTGCTATCACACCTGTCACAATACCCAACATGAAGTTCTCCTTCTAAACTTAAATTCATTCCAACATACTTTGGCATTTACAACTCAGGGTTATGCAATAAAAAAGAACTACTAATACTTCTACGCAAAAAGGATGCAAACACAAATTTTAGTGCAAAAATTAACTAGCAGCAGAAAGGTGTTTTGGTATTTCAAACCTCTTAAAACTGCATTTGAGTTTGAGATATCCTAAACCAACTTGCTAAAAGCTGTGAGAGAATGAAAGGCGGAGGATGGCTTGTATACTAAAATATCCCACTTATTACCACAATACGATCACCACAATAAAAATAAGAACTTATTGTGACTAGGTTTTTGTTAGGAGTTGCGCAATTTTTTCGTGAAGGTTTTTCTCATGGTTCTTTTCTTCAAATGTTAGTTTTACCAGAAGTTGTCTAAGTTTTCAAAACTTATTTGTTTTTGTGATTCTTTATCAAAATCCAGGAGTATACTAGGCATTTCTTTTTAATTCTACTTTTGATTTAGGTTTTGAAGAATTTAATTAGTTTTATCAACGCAATGTTTGAATGTAGGTAATGTTTTAAAGTTTTGTTTACAATAATTTTTAGTTATTTCGAGCTGAGTCTATATCCCCATTGCTGAATTTTGGATTGTTTTTATTTTGCTAAGTCCTAGGAGTTGTGGATTTTGCTGTGCTAGTTCTCTTATCTGTGAGCCAAGAGGGTGGATGTATGGATGTGGTTGGCTGGATGTGCTGGGCTTGCATAAAGTAGCTGTAGCATGGTTATGTGCATGCTGACATTAGCTGACAGTATGCAGATCAATAGAGGGGAAGCCAGGGAAAGTGATTTCCCACCATGACAAGTAATAATAAAGCATAATGACTAATGAGACAAATAGTTCCCAGGTACAAATTATAGCAACATTGCCTACTTCAGAAAGTACTGGCTGGAAAACACATGAGGCCATTGACAACAAAGTTATGTGGCCTGTCAAAACCCAGGTTTCTGATGTCGCGCAAAATTTCATGTTGCTCTTGGTGTACTTAAATTTACACAAGGCACAGATTGGAGATATATCACCGCACATTGTTTACAACCTATTAACTAATACACATTTCTATTTCCACCCCCAGATAACCACCGTGCTGGAAAATACAAATCTCCAAAAGTAAAGAGTTCACTTAAAAAATGTTTCCCCCACTCAGAGAATAGTTTAATTCCCACCACGGGTTGTAGAAGTGGCACAATTGGGAATGTGCTAACTGCATAGCGTAGAGAAACTTGCTTGCATGTGCTGCATGGAGTTTTTCGGAGATACGCCAAGCCACAAAGCAGAGAAGAAACATTTTTTAAGAGCTTGTGTTTGAAAAGAGTGTAAAGCTGGAAGAGCCCTAGTACAAGTTTCATCATGTGATTGGCCTAAAGCTAAGTATTTTCTCCCAGTTTTAGTTTGGCCGATAGTCATTAAGGCAGAGCATCGTTAAATTTTAAGTTTAAGGTAAAGTTTCTGTAATGTCAGGTTAATGTAAGTTAAATCTCAAGATGTCAGTTGCCTAAGAGGTACAAAAAAATTTAGTGAGTCATACGTGAAATTAAATGCATTTTGACACAGAGAGTAAATGGGACCCGTGTTGATTTTAATGGATGTTCCTATAAATGTTTCATCTTGCTAATATATTAGTTGAGTACCACTGAAGATGTCTTGAGATCAGATGAACCTAAAGTAAAGATTTTTTCATAGTCAAAGAAAATAATTACTTGTAAGTTATTAAAGTAGATGCTTTAATTAAATTGATTCCTTAACTCTTTTGGATTAATTTTCATTAAATGATTATCCGTTAAAATGTAAGAGTAAGGAGTTTTGATAACTTATAATTTATACATAAAAAAAAAAAAAGTATTATGAAAAACTTCATGCAAGTGTTATTTCATAATGATACAGAAAGTACAGTTCCTTTGTTTACATATATATGAACTTAATTGTCTGACCACTTACAATCATCTGAAAATGTCTCATTAATTTTAAATGAAGTATTATTCTACACGTAATCTTCACCAGTAAAGTGAAGTGCTCTTCACTTAGATCTCTATCCTCTTAGAAGATTTTTCTCCTCTTGCTAATTTTTTATTTTAAGTTTGCGAGTGCTCTAGATGATGAAATGTTTTCTTCTAATAATCATTAAGAGTTTTTGAGCTGTCAGGTGCTTGTTAAAATAGCCTGATGGTGCACACCTCACTAGCCCTCTTCTTTTTCCCTTCCTTTTTGGTATTATTTTATTTCCTATCCCTTCCATTCCACCAATTTTCCCATAACAATATTATTGTTAACACTGTTGTATGAAAACCAGTTGCTACTACATCACACAATGACAAAAATTGGCTTTGTTCATGCAACAACTTCCGTGGTTGAGGTCCTGAAGGAAAACATCTAGACCATGACGTGTTGTGTTTGAATTCAAGGTAAGCCGTGTATGTGTATGCTGTTTTTAGACTAAGTTTAGATTCATTTAGTTCGTAAGCCATTCCCCAAGATAATAAGTCTCCATTGGTGTGACGTGTGCGCACAAAACCACCCATCAGGAAAGTGTTAAAATATATTAATAATATCCCAAGTGACTCACAACCCCAGAAAGTACAAGATAAATACACTGACACAGCATTTGAAAATGGGTGATAGTATTCTGGTAGGGACAAAGTGATATAAACTTTGCCTATAGTTTCACAGTGAAAATAATTTTCTAATATCGCCCAGTTACAAAGATATTCAAGGAGCGATCAAATATTGTTGCTTTTTTTCAGGATAATTGAAACTGGGGTAGGCACAGTTGGGCTAAAATTATTGAAATGTTGTTTGGCTTTGTTTTATTTCTTCCAACTTCATATGGAGGGGTTTAACCCCGAAAACCCCTCCCATGTGCAGGGCCCTGCATTGAGATACACAGCATTTTTCGTTTCATTTTGTTAGTTTCATTATATGTGCTAGAAGAAGATGGGCTTCATCGTCCTTGAAGAGAACATTGCAGATACATTCATGGTAACATTGACTATCCTGCATGCATGTTAAATTCAGGTGTTCACTCCTCAGTGTTTGGGTGGGACCACCCATCACCAGAACTCTGATCACACATGTATAAATTACTGCATATAAAATGTTTTAATTATGCAGCATCATATGTAATAGCACAACACAATGGAATTTTCATTTCAAATGACTATGAAGAGCTATCTTCCCTGTGTTTGTTTATCACTGTCAATACATAATCATTTTTTTATTGCCACATTGAAGGAGTGTAATGTGGTTTGTCATCTCGCCAAGCCAGTGTTTGCAAGGATGAAGTGTGTTCTACTCCATGTTATAATACACTTATGTTTATACGCAATTCTTGACATCTAGTTGTGGCTGTTGCCATGCATCCAGTTTTACTCTATGTTAATGTCTCTGTTCTGTGGTAGTTTGGCTGAATTTCCTCTTCCTAATTTTATTTAAATTGAAAATATAACCAACAAAATGTCACTGGCTGGCAAAACATGTGAGCTGAAGTTACAGAAAGTTTTTTTTTTTTTTTTTTTTTTTTTTTTTTCCACACCAGTGCTCAGTACTAGCTCCATTTACTGTTTTGGCCTCCTTCAAGCAAAATTTTCAGTGAGCTCTCATTACTTGTACAACCTGAACCAAATGCAAAATTATTTCCAACTAATACTAATAATTTGCAGTTATACAGTCTTGGCGACCAAATAAATTGCTATCAGTGGGTAGTGAAATTAAACAACTTTCTCAGCTGTTACACACACAATGAAGTAATGAAACACTAATTCTGGATGAATACAAGTCAGACTCTTTGGACTTACGGTTGGCTCAATTGTTTACAATCTAGCTTCCCACAGCTGGCATCCCAGACCTTAGAAGGTAGGAAATTTTTTGTACCAGGATTTTCATGTGGAGTGTAACTGACACTGCTACAGTGCTGTGGTTTTCTTAGAGTACTCACATTCCTTCAATCTTCCACTGTTCTATCCTCATCTCATCTAGCATTGTCTATTCTTCGGACTGGCCATAATTACATGTTATGTTCCTCAGGTAGGGCAGCAGACTCCAATAAATGACAGCCTCCTCTTATCCATTTTACCACCCTCATGCTTCTCCCTATTCCTACATCTAATAATTTCAGTTGGTAGTTCCCTGTGCCTCTTGCTACCCTCCTGTATTGTACTTGTTCATTTCTCCATTCATTCTCTCTGCTCATCTTCTGCTATCCTGCCAGCTTCTTCTCCATGTACTCCTACTTTGCATCATTTGACCTGTCAGAACCACTCCCGTAAGGACTGATTTTTCAGTTACATCTTTCATTTTACTGCTCCACCATGACATTTCCTTCACCTTCCTCTTGCTCCTTTTCTTCCACAAACTACTATTTTCTCTAGTAAAAATACTGCTTTGAACTGCTCCTACTCTTTCTCTCCTATTTTGCTCTCATCCTGTGACATATTTTCTCTTAATTTTCTTTGAAATTCCTTCATAATTCTCCTCTTTCAACTTTCACACCGTTATTTATTTATTTTGGTTTCACTGTCTCATATACTTACAGTAAGTTGGTGGTGCAATGGGAAATGGAGTTAATTGTTTCAACTGACGTGTACCACTTTCTACCATATAATAAACTACTATGACTCATCCAGCCATGTATTTTTACATCACCCAAGGAAGGGTCAAACTAGAAATGGTCATTCACGATTGCCTACAAGATCCCCCTTGTTGGAGGGTGATTACAGACACGTGAAATGTTACGTTGTGCAAGCGATCAGAGAACACACCAGCCTCCCCGAAGTACCTCGAAGCACCCCGAATATTGCCATTGCCAAGCGGCCACCTGTCATGAAGCATCCATAGTGCAGCCAAAGTAGCCCGAAGCAGAGGGCTGGGCACAGAGGGTGGCTACCCCTACCCAGTTTCACTCACGAGAGACATCATGAGTGTGACATCATACCTCCCCTTCCAGTCCAGGAGTGGACAGGCCCAATGCACTATAAATACCTGTGCGCCGGCCAAAAATGGCAGTTATCATCTCCAGTAGCTCACTCCATCACCTCGTGCACTTGGGCTTTCTACTGCTAGCCTGGTCCTCCTCACAATCCACTACAAGAACTTCGGTGTCTTCGACATCGTCTGCAGGACTTCCCAGAGGCTTCTACCACCAGCTACCAGATGCTCCAGAGATTTCTATCACTGGCTACCAGAAGCTCCAGAGGCTTCTACCATCAGCTACCAAAAGATTTCTAAAAGCTGTTCATGATAAAGTGAAAACTTTTGAAAGCAACCTTTGAAAAATGCCACTGCCCCTACCTGCATGCATTTTAACAGCCGCACTGAGTGTCATTCGCCCTGTAAAGTTGGTATAACAACGAAGAGAAATTAGTTCCACATCAAAAGACAGAATTATAAGTGTTAGTAAAACATTTCAGAATACTCAAATTATTTGTTTTACTTTCTGTATTTTTGATGAACTATCAAAATTGTAAAAATATTCACTTTTCTAATAATTTCACAGTTTTACTTGGTCGACACATGAATAAAGTGACCAGGTTCATGGCAATGTTAATCTTGTATATAGCGGAAGTATACGGAATGTGCATACAAGTAGATTTTTAGCAGGGCTTTTAAAAGTGCTCACTTTACCGTAAACAGCCTTTACCAGAAGCTTTCCATCCATAAGTTTGCAGAAGTCTGCACACCTTCTTCATCACCAACCCTTCTAGTTCGACGACCACCACTGCCCTTCTGGTAAACATACCCCACTGCCCTTCTGGTAAGTGGCCCCTGACATCCCTTCTGAACGCAAAGTTAGTGTTAGTTAGAGCGAGTTGTTTTCATAGCCCTCTAGCGATTTTCTAATTTGTGCAGTCTAGGAGCAGGTCACCTTCACCTGGAATATGTATTTACTTCTGTTCACTTTTTGCTTGGTTAAGTAGTATGGGTCACCACATTTATTCTTACCGGAATAAATACATTCCAAATGAAATCCGAGAGTAATCATTTCTGAAGAGTATTTGTACTGATTCATAGAGAATGCTACGCCATCAGAAGTAAGCAGGAGACGTGGACATATACTCAACCAATTGATTGCGAACCATAGAGTAAGACAGCGAGCTCTCCTACAGGGACGCCCATACATCAGCACACACCCATTAGAAAGGCCACCTGTTCTATGCACCCCGGTGTACAGAAGGGTAGAGCCCTAATCACTAGCAACACAATCCAAAGGTGGTTAGATAGTCAGTCCAAGTTGTACTCCGCCACCGCACTGAAATGTGCCAGAGGAAGTGCTCGCTCATTCCTGGAGGTCTGGCCTCTTTTGCGACCCACACCAATTAGTTGTTGGAAGGCGACCAAAGCAATTCATGCTTTAGGTTCACTGTGCTTCGGTGCCAAACTGTAGGAGCAAGGAGAGCCGCTGCAGTTTGTCCCAAATAACTACTGCTGAAAGTACATGCAAATAGGACTCTTGCTGCTGACTCCTACAAGACAGTGTTGAGAAACTCTAACTCTCTAGACATACACGCATAGGAGTGGGGCTCAAGAAGAGAAGGAGGCAGCTATTGCCGCTGCCAAGCAAGCGTGCAACCCTAAGCCAACTGCACTCTGCAGCGAAACCCCGCAGGAACAAGCTCAGAATGCCCAATGACTGGAGGGGCATCACCTCCCAGTCCCTTACCTTCCTTGTTTGTAGCTCCCACCAAACTGGCCTGCAGCCAGGATCCCGTCATCACCGCCTTCCTATCAGGCAAAGACACCAGGTATGGTATAGTCAGAGACATTGCCGACTTGGTAGTCTCTGAGAAATCAGACACACCCCAAGTTAATGAAGTGGAGGAACCACAAGAGCATCCACCTCAAACCACCACTCCAAAACCAACAGAGAACATCGAGACCCCAGCCAAAATGCCACCTTCGGACCAGGAGAAGGTACTCCAAAGAGCCACAGAAGTAGACAACGAAGAGAGACTACCTCTGATGGCCACCCCAGCCCGTGTCAAGCAACAGCCGCACCACCAATCAGGTGCATCACTCCAGATGGGAGGATGTGCCCAGCAGCGCTGATGACATCAAGGGATACAACATTGCCTCTCCCTTGGATGGCAACCATGGCCGTTTCCTACCAGGACGATGCGGCCATCCCACCAGCAGTGATGCCGGATGGCACCGTTGCCTCAGGTGCAGGTCCAACCGAACGGGAGGATATGCCCAGCAGTGCTGACGACGTTGAGGGACACACATTATCCCTCCCTTGGACGGCAACCATGGCCGCATCCTACCAGGACGATGCAGCCGTCCCAGTAACAGCGACGTCAGATGGCATGTCCCCTTGAACAGGAGGATGTGCCCAGCAGAGCCAATGAGGTTGAGGGACACGCGTTGTCCCTTTATCAGTCGGCCTCCCAGCAGACGTCCCTCCAGGAGAAGAGCCCGTACCCCGGTGCCTGATGGCACAGATGACCACTGCTGGGGACAATACCTCAGCGCCAGTCGACTATCCCAAGAGAGTGATGCCAGCCCATGCCTCCAAGGAGGACAATGTTTCACTTCACTTGGCCATACTCTTAATATGTGACCTTGAGGAAGCAGAGACGTCCGGCGAAGAAAATACCGCTGACCAAGCAAGTGCAAAGTACTCCGTCAAAAGAGACGTAAAAGGGACAGCCATAAAAAAGCTGCCAAACACCTGTTAAGACAGTGAGATGTGGCATTAAGATGCTGGTCATACAGCCCTGTAATGCAGTTTTGTAAAACAGCTACGATAATCTACTAGTGAAACCAACAAACAACAAAATTAACATAATGTTAAAATAATTCTAGATGCTCAGAAAGTGCTAGAATCATGTTAAAACCAACAGTGAACAACCATCATTAAAGTGTGTCAATTAAAAAAAATTAATTTACGTAAGTTAATCTTCACATTAAGTGACTTTAAATGGCAGACTGCTCACTTAATAACACTTACATAAAACTAAGGACACCCACCAAAGTGTTGGTGCTATGTAAAATCTATGACACTCACCAAAGTGCCAGTGCGACATACCAACAGGAAGAGAGACTTCAATGTTTTGTAAATGGAATAACAGTGTGAGTGTAAACCCAGGACTCCTGCCAAAGGAGCAAAGGAAAATAAGATAGATAGTTTTTCTTGATCCAATTTTAAATTATTATAGCATTAGTCAGGTTAATATGAAATTATTGTAATTATTTTTCCCAGTGTTTTGTTGTATATAGATGATCATAGCAAGAACCAAACCAAAGACTCTTGTCACATTGTCACAAGAGCTCCCAAGAAAATTTGTCAAGAAATTTTTTAAAATTACCAATGTACTGACGTGCGCCCTACCTCGATGGGTAAATGGTTAAGGTGTTGACTGCCCTCTCTATATCGTCAGGTAAGCCTACCGCTGCGTGTGGCTCGGTGGGTCACAGTGGTTTTAGATTCCGTGGGTTGCCGCTTAATGGAAGGGTACTGTTGGAAACAAGGGGAGTCAAACCCCAGAATGAGGTGGAATGAGTTAGTTTACCACACAGGAAGTTCTATCTTCCTCACTACTACGGTTGCCAATAGGCATGACGCCAGTTGTCCTGGGGTGTACGAGGTATGATGCAAAATAAGCGATCGTGGGGGTGGGGTGGATGGTCTGGCTGGAGAAATTGGGGTTATTTGTACGGGTAGAGTGGGTTAGCGTGCGGGAACATAATTTGTGTAAGATTATACTACCCGGGGTTTGGGGACGACCTTTGGCGGGAGTCAAACCCAGACCGTTTTCCCCTATGCAATTTTAATGAGGCGCCTGTTAGGTTCGTCCTTCAGAGGGAGTACTGTTGCTGTGGTAACGATGGCTACCGTGGGTGAGGGCTCCGACTGAGCAGGGTGATCTCCCTCCGGGTCATATTCCGGCCAATAAGCATCCAAATATTTGTATAAGGGTGTCCAGTGATCTAGGGGAATGAAAGATGATATCGGCCTAGGTGTTGCTTCAGTTCCTGAAGGCGGGGGTTCGACCTTACTCATGTTTTCGTTTGTGGGGTTGTCTTTGAGAGATCTTTCTAAGTCACAGCATTCTCTACATCATCGACGACACTGAACTTGGCCCTTCTTATTATGCATTTGTTCTGTCCCTGACCTTCCCGCAAACGTGCAGACCTGGGGGTGTGACTTATGCAGTCACACCAAGGCCCTGACATGTAGAAGTGCAGTCTGATATTGGGACATCACTGAAGGTAGGCGTGGGTACACCAAAAACCCAGGAGTTGCAGCATGTCTTGCGCAGACTAAGGCTTTCTGCAAGCTCTGTATCCTGTAGTGTTTGGTGCACTACACGGCTAGTCTCCAGCAGGATTTAGTTACTGAATCAGGTACCAAAATTTACTAACACACTTGAAACTAGAATTACTAATGACACAGGAACTAACGTAAAATGATGGTAAACGGACAAATTAAATTTCACATAAATTTTAATACGTTATTTATGAAAAGTGGAAAGTCCCAGCTAATCAATTACAAGAAATAACTAACTAGCTAAAATTTATACTAAAAATATTTTACACACTGAAACAAGTGAAGATGAGCCTGGTAAAATGATTAATAAATGGCAAGAATAAATTTACGGTAAATTACACCATTTTACAGCATATACTAATTTACAGGAATTTATCCAGAGGGGATATACTAAGGCGCGACGACCTGCTACCACAGATATGTGATATTACTTTGCCTCTGTTACAGACTTGTCCCAAGCTCTCATCGGCTCAAGATGGGGCAAAGTCACACGTAGAGTACGCATCTACGCTATGCAGCATGTTGGCATGCATCAGTACATATCTCAGGGTTCATGCAATGTTTGAGGGTTATGTAAGTTTTCTTTATTATTATTCTGTAGGTGACCACATACGCATGTATTTAGTATAAATCACTGAAATGTACTCATCTTTATGTTAGCTAGTCAGCTGGCCCAGGTGACAGAAGGCCCACGGTCGAAAAAACCCTTTCACAACCTATTACACGTAACTGTTGTTATCTGCTATGTGACACATAGGATGACCACAAGGTAGGGTCACTTTTCCTTCGTCTTCAGCGCCGCAGCAGATAAAATATAGTTATCTTCACATACCTCTGACGAATGAGGCATTGTAAATATTTTTCCCCCAGTGTCGTTTTAATCATTCAGTTTGTGTTTGTTATATTTTTTTACAGGTTAAAATATGTATAAATTTGGGTAATTAGTAACCACAGTCATCAACTGTTTATATGTTCAACGGCACATATAAGCAAAAAACTCACGAGTCACCAGACACTGGGCTCCTCATGACAGTAATACTTTTCACAGGGGGGGGGGGGGGGGGGGAACCCATTACTAGGTTACTCGCTCCGGCTTGCAGGGTGAATGGAAGATAGACAGAGCTATACCACCAAGAGACAGTGCTACATAGGCCGGACGGCAGTGCTAGAGCAAGACAGAGCTATGGTATGCATCTCACTTGGTACGCCAGGGCCAGAGACCCATCACAAGGAGCGATGAGCACCACAGAAGCCAAACTGAACTTTTTCTTGGGGAAACAAAAATACATATCGAAGAGAAATTTTTTTTTAAATAAATGAGACTTCGTCGCAACGGAGAGGGGAGCGATTGACATGTGCCACTTTCTACTATATAATAAACGACGACGACTCATCCAGCCATGTATTTTTACGTCACCCGAGGAAGAGTCAAACTAGGGATGGTCATTCACGAATGCCTAGAGGATTGCCATTGTTGTAGAGGATGATTACATTCATTAGGTCAACTGCTTCATCGGGAGTACCCTGCGAGACTTCGGAAGCCAACACTCCTAACCCCAGCGCTCTTACTGCGACGAAGAAAAAGATGCCCATCACCAGCACTTTGATCACGCCAGCAACGGTGCCTCCGGCACCCGAGACACCAGTCAGCATGCCCCGTCCTGAAAGCGTAACCAGCATGAGTGGCCCAGGGTGTCCTTCCCAGGAGATGACCCAGGAGACACTAGTCTATGTTGACCACTGACACGAGCGGAGCGACAGACGTCATCCCCAGGTGACACCAGTCCCCGGAATAGACACGAGAACGGCGGCCCTATCCAGTCCCCCATCTATGGACAGAGCGATGGGACTGTCAATCAACGACGGGACCTGCCAGTGCATGCCAAACATACGCAAACCTTACCTACCCAGTCGCTACCACAAGGCTCCTTAGTGGCCGACACCGAAGTTCAGGTGGCCTACTACAGCACCTTCACTCCCGACGAAGCGTGGGCACCCCGAGAAAGGACGCTGGACCAAGTGACACCACAGCCAGTAACCCAGACTCGAAGTGAGTACTACTAAACCAATATATATTCACACAAGGTTTATGTGAGTGTCCAGAGTGATATAACGTAAAGTAAATTTAACCCCCAAACTCAGCCTGTCAGAGCTGATTTAAACATAGCAGTGATATATCAACTCCAAAGGAAAAGAATGAGAATGCGAAAACTCATTCTTAGTGAGCACAAACGACCCCAAAGCAAAGTGCAAAATGTTGATGTATTCAAAACTCCAAGTGTAATGTTCAAACGAAACTGACGTTTGCAGTGTAACTTAGAGAGAAGATAGATTCTCATTAGAAACCTACTCAGGCTACGGCCATTATGAACAAAGTCAATTTAAAATCAATTGATTGTTACAGTCTGTAACTGCATCTAAAAATTTATCTGTTCCTTCTATTCATAATTTTAAATTGTGTAATCTTGCTTTAATACGTGTAACATAATCTAGTATACCAAAGCAGATAAAACGGTAGTAGTGTAAATAGTAGGTTAACTACGGTAGCCATATTTGCAGTCACTAGATCCAAGGGTCAAATCAATTGAAAGAAACAGTGTAAAATCTTGCCTCAGAAGTGGAATTGAAACAGACACATTGCCAAGAACCCGAGAATACAGACTAACGAGTGCCCTGTTAGCTGATTCTCCCACCTCTTGTCACATATTGCCTTGTATATAAATATTCATTTGTATTGCATTTGTTAGTATACGAGCACAGGAGGGTTTTAAAACTAGAGTCAACTCCCAAAGCTGGAAAATTGATGCTTTAATTGGTACCCTGCCCCCACATGTGCTCACCATAATTAATAAGTAAGTTAGTTATAAGAATATTAGCATAAAGTCAAGACAAGAAGTAAGCACTGTTAGAATGTGCTGGGATGCACGTTAACACAAGCTTTGAGAGGCCGAATACACTGAAATGCAAACCTCGAAACTCCTAACAATGCGTCACTGGGCGTAGGTTAGGACACTTAGTGGTTTGACTCGCAACTCTCCCAGTCCGCAAAAACCAAAGGCTATCTCAGAAGGAATCAACCACTAGGCCTTCCACGACGTGTTCTGGAATCACGGTTACCAAAGACGTTAGCACCTTCACCATCAGTAGCACCCCAAAGACGCTGCCACTGCTGACCTCCGACATTCAGAAGTATCCGACAACATCCCCCTGACTCCCACCTGGAATCAACTTCCAGTCAGCCCCATGGTAGCATATTGCGCCGACGTTCCTTCTGGACTGCTCCCCCTCCCCCCAACCTTTTGAATCTTGAAATTAATTTCTAAAGCACTCTAAATTGTGACATAATTGATTAATGTATGTATTTTTACCTAGAATTTGCATGTACCATTCTTATAATTTGTGATTACCTTGTTCCATTAATAATTATCTTAATTAACTTGGTGTTTGTGTAGAAGCTCTCAAATTCAATTAAGACTTGGCCATCAAAAGGTAAACCTGGTATACAAGAAAATACCGTAACAGTAGTGACCATACAAACTAACGAGGTCTGCTGCAGGGTAGATCGTCGGTGGACCCCAAAGCACTAGAAACTCAACACTCCCTAAGACACACAACCAGACCGAGTACTCGGTTCAAATCCCTGCTTGCATAAGGCCGGAGGGGAACCTGCAGTGCTCAGGCCTGATCCGCCTCTTGATGGTCACTCACTCTGTATTCAGTTATTTAACCTCCTACTCATCAGTTCCAGCCTGAAATAAGGCCGGACGGCAGGAACAAGGAGGAAACTAACTGAATTCAGGAAGTACACAAGTTAGGACCACACTATTCAAACACCAATTTTTCCTTCCACCGAACTAGCTACGAGGTACGAACTGGACGGATGTTTCAGATCTGCTTCCAGCTTTAAAAATGCTGGAGTAGACTGTGAACACTCTGGGTCATCAGACCTCTGGCGGGTCTCACTCTCAGGACACCAGGTTTTTATAAGACTATCCATGTCCCAGACCCAGCTTGAAGTAAGGCAGAACTAGGAGACACCGGATATCGCATAGTGTTCTGGAAGTACTTTCACGGCCAGAGTAACTTTTCTTAACAGCCTTCAGCTGCTATACCTGGGGTTTGACTCCACTCCTCTTGCATTAGCCTTTAAAACAAAAAGGCCCAAACCTAAATTTTCCAACTTTGGAATACCTCCGACCCAGCCGAGCCAATAAACTGTTAGTCTTTTTGATACAACTAGTGGCTAACCTACTGTATAATATTACTAAGGAGTCGAGTCAATAAGCCCTCGGGCTCACAAGAAAAGCGCGTCATTTGGTAACGAATATCGAACAGTGACCTGTAATTATTTGTGTGATAAAGCACTGGTGATCTCATAGCACTGTTTCCACTACAAACACAACTTGAAATGTTTAGAAGTTAAACTCAAGCCAGCCTGATTCACTGAACCACAGTTGATACTAAACAAGAAAAAAAAAAGGATCTTTAGCATTATGTAGGCAATACAGAAATACAAAATATATTTAATTCATTATCGAGCCATTACTTTAAGTATAAATTACATAAAGTAAGGAGAAAAGAAAACAATACTTACAATGGACATAAAATCTGTCATATTACAAGGAGTTTCCCAAATTTCATAAACTGCAATTTCACAACAAAATTTACAATAACATAACTGACCAGTTTTTAAAAACGAAGTGGCAATGATAAAAACAATATCACTTTTACTGATTTTACTGACTATTTTCCACCCTTTCAATCATCAAAAGTGTTCAAGATTGCTGAATCCAGTTTATACTGCAATGTTTTAAAAGTACAAATAAAAACAACTTTGTCAATATTTTTACCATATAAATATTAATTTAACTTTAACTTGAGAGTAATATTACAGGAAAAATAACACGTCACTAAGAGAACGAAAGATGGTCATTAAAAATTACAAACAGTATTTGTACAATATAAATTATTGCAATGCTTTCAAAAATGAAACTGAAGACAACTAACTCTAGATACCTAACATAATAAGCCGGAAGGAAAAGTTTTGACCCAAAGCGGTGAATCCAGCTAATATACTTAATATAAAGCTGTATCTGTAGTTTGTTTGTTGGTACCATAACTTCAAACTTCCATTGCTTCTCAGTTTTCTTGGTGCTTATCAAACACGTTTACAAATTGTTACAGTTGAGAATCACCATATGGTATCTGAAATGTTTCTTCGTTGGTGACATAAATACCTTCTCTGTCTAGGTGTACAACCAACTAGTATAGAAGTGATTTTTAATGTTTTCATATTGACATTATTTGTAACTTGTATTACTCTGTACAATTACAGTAGCTATATGTTCTCCAAGTTCCCTTGGTAACATAATAATAAAGGTCTTTCCAAATACAGTACCAATAGTAAAAATGAACACCCAAAATCAGTGTCTGTAGTTTTTTGGTAGTAAAATGATTGAGAAAACTTCCGTGTGCATTTGATGACAGTGATACTTTACCCTCTTATCACAACTAAATTGATTGAGCTGTCTTCCATAAATACGTGAGCAACATAAGTATACAAGCTGAATGTAAAATATTCTGTACAGTTGATACTGCCAATGTTAATCAACAGTGTGTACCTAATAATTTTAATGAGCTTCAGACTATTTAGACTGATTATCATATATACTTTCTACACATAAGCAACTAGCAGGGGACAAAGATGTTTGGAAACACCTGCAAAGTCATGAATCACTAAATCTGAAAATGCATGTTTTATTTGCTAAAATATCACTTCACAAAAAAAAAAAGAACAGATAGGAAACATTACATTCTCTTTGCAAACAAAAATCAAAATAAACATTTTTGTTATCGCATACACTTCAAAATTATAAAAATTACAATGTTTTTACAACTCCCACAACCACATCATCAATCTGAGAAACATATTCTTAAAATACTGAAAGTCAATACTGTAATGGAAAATATAAAAAAAAAAAGTGTATGTCTAGATAACCATCTCAAAACTGTGTCAAAAAGGGTTAGAGTATTTCATCGCATAATTGTTGCCATCACACAACAATCGTATCATAATTTTTAAGTGTTTAAACAGGTAAGAATGTTTTCATTGCCTAAAAGGTATGGTCCTACACAATCAAATTTGCGGGAAGAGTGATCTTTATCTGCCAACCCTTCACAAAGCATGAAGGAGATGAGTTGAAGCAGTTCAGGCCAGAATGAGCTGCAGCTGAAGGTAGGCAAGAATACCTAAAATGTTTCCCCCTTCCTCTAAATAGTGCAAATCTGACCCTAAATTGAAGCTACCCCCCTCCACCCTCTTCAACGCAGGCTGAGAGAGGGGTGAGTGCTATGCAACAGCTTCTCCTCACATCACGTGTGTGAGGTGAGGATGAGAGAACATCAGGCTAGTTCCTAGACAACCAGTTCTGCTACTATCAGGCTTATATTGGAAGGAAGTGATATTGTACCTGGCTGTGAAGAACAGTCGATTGTACATTAAGCCAGCTGTAGGTGAGAACACAGCACTTCCACCCAATTGGCAGGCGTGTAAGTGAAAGCACTGTAGCGCTGTAATCTGAATGGAAGGGGAGAGCACAATAGGTGCCACGTTTGTTGATAGGCAACACATTCTTCAATACTGGGATGTTTGCTTAAACAAGCAATTTAGGGGAAATCTTTGCTGTTTGCACAGAGTAGATGTCAAAGGTCAATTGGGAATATAACATTAGTTACAATGTAAACAGGTGTTGTTAATATTTTTTTGTCAAGTATCTTCACAATAATCCACATTAATAATGGCACCGAAAATTTTGGAAGAAATTTTTAGTATAAAATGTGTGACCATTATGCGATAAAATACGATATTCACAAAATAATCACATTCCAAATTTTCAAGGAAATCTTAATGCTAATATAGTGCCACTACAGATATACATGCACTCAAATGTACACATGCATACACACGTGCACATGCCTAACATTCTCATGAATTTCCCCTTTCAAACTGAAAATTATCTACTTTAGAAACATTTACCAATAAAATATAAATAAACACAATCACCAAATTAGTTTATGGTTTCTACCTTAACACACTACACAGGCAGGTAAACTTATATACTGAGCATGTGAAAATCATAGCAGAATATTTTCATACATCAGTCAACATTATAATTTCCTGTAAGTGTAGCTCCATATACTGTTCCTGCCTTCCGGTAGGGACAACATGAATAAGAAGAGGCTGACAGAGTCTGCAGCTTATGGCCCTTCCTAAAGAACACACCTGTTATTTCAACCACCTTAAAGACCCTATGAAGAAGGAGAGGGAAATGGGCATTCTGAAGAGAACCCCTAAACTATGGCAGAGTTTGTCACAATCCTCACATTAAGGTCTCCAATTAAAAAATCCCTAACCTCCTCCTTGGCCACTGCCTGTACCTGGTGTCAAAGCAGACTCCAGTGGTGGTGGACTCAGTGACTAACCCCTGAATCAGTTGAAGGTCGTGTGATTTCCTTCATACTGCACTAAACATAACATTATTATTTTTGTTCAGTGAAAGTCTCCCAAAAAAAACAATTGTTTTCTTATTAGATTTCACAGCACTCTGCAAGAATGTTTTCATTACTCTTTGAGAAAGCATAAAATGAATTTTTTTTTTTCTGCGTATGAAATATTTTCTAACAAACTATGGTTAAAATGACATGACAATTACTCTCAATATCACTAATGTCCAGGACACACTTATCGTAAATCTTTACTTAATTCTATAAACTTATAGACTGCATAACCAGTGACATTTTAATCCTGTATTGCAGCCTGTATTTAAATCCGTCTTTTTGGATAGAAATATTGCTTCAACATGAAATATGCAAAACTATATTATTGCAGAATTATATAAAAATCTTCAGGTTGTGTTTACCAGCATTATGTATATTGAGGAGGCTGCGCTGACGATACATCATGCCCAGCCCCAACACGACTGAAAAACCAGAGAGCTAAGTCCATACCTCAAGAGGTTCGGCACTTACTGTTGTCTGCTGCCAAGCAGCTCTGTCATCTTTAACCTCTGTACATGAATATGCAATGTAAAACTTTAAATCAGTCTGCCTTCACATTCTATTCTGTTTTGAGATGCGATGGTGATGCGATGGTCAGACCCCTCACCTTCCTCCACAGGACGCTAGTGTTTATTTAGGGTACTCCTGCTTCCTGCACAACTTCATTCCTTCACTATTCAATCATCTCATCACTTCACATCTACTGGCACTTGAAACTTCATCTGTCAACTTTTTAACTTTTCTGAAGCCCTGCTAAAATTCTGCTTCCAGGATATTCCTCCGCCTCATGCAAACAAAGCTGAAACGAGTCTTAGAAAATCACACCAAAGGGATGACGCACAACATCTCTACACTCTCTCAATGTAATAATACTTTGCATAAGAACTACTACTTACGTATAAAATGCTTGAGATACATAGCATATTTGGGAAACAGCCAAATATGTCATACATGGGGTGATTTTTCAAAGGTTTGATTCAAAAAGTGAGAAAAAACAAATAGACTACATATACCTATTCACTACCCTGTTGCCCTTGGTTTGCAACTGTCCTGTTGCCAGGCAGTGTCACATTTAAATTTACCATGAAGGGCGGACAAAAATATTGATTATATGAGCAGCCAGACGAGGGAGGGATGAAGGGATGGTGCCCAAGCAAAAGAGAGACAAAGATAGAGCAACAGAAAGAATGAGTGAATTTTATGCTTAGCATTTGCTTATCTGCTGACTACAGCCTTCAGCTTTTGACAATGTTTACACTACAAATGGGAACAAATAATGACTGCTGTTGTAGGGAATAAAAGTGTTTGTAACTATGTAGGGCAGATCAAATTTAAAGGATACATGATTCAAATCATTCAGAGAGCTGCAACGTGCAATGTTTATTTTCAGTTTTCCTTACCTGTACAGTATTTTCTATCTACTATTTTTCCTTGGAGTGTCAACTATTTCCATATGTCCATGATTTCAGTATATCAACAACTGGCATGTAAACAAATAAAATACTTCTTCCACCCTTCTTAAATTTCATGTTGAGTATAATGAGAGCTCTATATTATAAAGTTTACTAATAAACACAAAACTGGGAACGTTTTTAAAAAAAATTGGTGGTATTACTGTAAATAATACATTAAAAAACATTTTACATCAACATGATTAAATTGACGTGTGGCAAGTTCTGCGCTTGAACAGCGCAACTACCAATGGCTGAATGCATCCCATCTGAATGACAAACTAAGCCAGGGCAGACCATACCTCAAGAAACCAACAGTAATGGAGGCAGGACCTGTGACACCACTTACGTTAACAGAGATTCAACACACCTACTCATCACGTCCTCCATGCTTGTAGTGTTCTCCTAAACTAAGCTACAATACCCCTCCCCGAAGAAACCCGGAGAACCCCAAAGAAATTACCTGTTTCTACACCGCCGCTCCAACCTGAAAAGCCAGCAAGTTTTGAACTTTGTGCCGCTAAGAGATGCGGCCCACCCAGATGAAGGGTCATGCCCTCCATGAGTGCAATATCCAATATGGTCCAAGATGTCATCACCTCGTGCGAGCGTCACCAGAGATAAGGATCCAGAAAGCCCTAAGTGACGAAATAAGCTCCACCCCCTAGAGGCAAGGCTAGCTCCCCGGACCCCTCCAAGAGCCAGCAAGCTGCAAAAATTAGTATAAAAGTTATCGCAAAGCAGTCCTCAGGAATGACTTCGAAGGCACCTTCTGGCTGTGAAAGCTGGAGGTGTCTAGCACAGGACTGAGTCCCTCAGCTGCGCTGGTGACCATGGCTTACCAGTGACTGTCAACAACGCCATCCAGCTCCGGAGGACCACTGCCAACTAGAAGGCCCTTAATCTCTTCGGCTGCCTCCAGCATCCCATGGAGGACTGACATCAACCAGAGGCCTTCCACTTCTTCAGGCCTCCAGCAGCCACTGGCGGCATTGACAACCACCAGAGAACCCATCGACATTGTCCTACCAAATCCTCCCCTCCTTTCTAACCCTACCTAATACCAGGTATTTGAAGGTTGTGGTGACAATGTCCCTTCTGGAGCTCCTCTTCAGGCCCTAGCCCAGCCACCACTTCCCCACTCAGGTGAAGCACTCCCTAAATTATCATATTAGGTCCCTTCTGGACTACCCCTTTATTCAATTAGAGATACAGTAAGTAATAATTAATTCTGAACTTTGGTGATACATAATAAATAATGTTTGAATAATTTTTGTAAATAATTAACTGCTTGTATTTGATATCTACGTGCAAAGTAAAACATATTTTTATGAATTCACTATTTCCTTTTGAAGATTGAGAGCCCCTGGCTTTAAGTCTATAAGTTGCAATTGAATTAGTAATATTGATTAACTTCGGTGAATTATTTATACATGCAGGGTAACGCCGATATCGCGAACAACGCCCGATGGAAGTAAACAAATCACCCTTGCGGTAGCCCAAGTTTTACCACAGCAACAGCATTGCATTTTCATTTATTCCAATCATGTTGCAGTGGTAGATCTTCGGGGGGAGGCCTACACTACGTATGCTAACACCTAAGGACCACGACTGTCCGAGTGTGTATCCAAGCACTATAATTCATTCTTGGCTAGTGAATGGCTGGATTGTAATTGCATGGTGGGTGGCACTGGACAAGCCAGGGCCTTGGAAGTACATGCTAGGAAGGATCAATATTATACCCGGCTTTATTCTGCATACTTTTTTTTAAAAATAAATTTACTGTAGCTGATGCTGTGTTCATATCATTGTGGTAAAAGATACAGACACAAAAAGGTATTGAAGGAATTAGAAAGGCAGATACTCCAAACAACCAGAACCGAGACTACTGAGGTAAATCCCTTATTCAACCCCCAGTTTTGCTACCATGCTTATTCTTATACCAGTGTAAATAAAAAATAAATGATGTTTACTTATACAGCTAAGCCAACAATTGACAAAAATAACATGAATTTTTCTAGCACAGCAGAAAGTAGCCTATTAAACAAAAACTTTCTACTGTACCTCAGGAGGAAGGCATGAGGGGGAAGCAAAATGTATAAAATTTGTAATGCTGGAATGGTATGACAACAAATATTATCACAGGACAAATAATGATGGTGAATATGTATCAAGCAAAATTATGATTATGTCACAGAACCTAGTAAGAAGAGAAAGTAAAAATAATGTGAAGTATTCCGAAATACTATGTAGAGGCAGTACAAAATATCTACAACTACATCTTAGACAATGGCCATATTCACTAAAGCAATAGTGGAGATGGAGCCATCACATATTATGAATATGATGATGAAATGAGCATGTTGTCATGTTGTAATTTTGCTGAATATGTGGTGTGCTGTATCACTTACAACACTAATACATATTGTGTAAAAAAACAGTACCAGTTTCTCTGCCAGTGTGCCAACAATAAAGACCAGTCTGAAGTTTCTTAAACATGAGTCTTGGTAACCACAGAAAAATCTCAGGACAACACTGACTTGGTGACAAACTCTATTGCTCCAACTTTTTCATAAACACATAACCTTAGGTCTTGAGCAGCGAAGAACCTCTTTTGCAGTCTCCAGTGCTGGCTGGCATCAGTGAACTCGGGCATGGAGCCTTCCCACAGATTACATAGCAGACAGCAGGAAGGGCCTTGCCTTCTCAACAACATCAATAGTGGGGTCGAGTGAGCGACCTAACCCTTCCAGCACCACTATGGCAAGAATAACGGACGAGAAACTGCCATCCAGCTTCACCTTGTGTTTGATGATGGTCTGGAAAAGGGAGTTCAGCAGCCCCGCAACTTGCACCTGGGGAACACATGTAACTTCCTTGCTATCTATAAACGGTTCATGATAAATTTAGCACTTTTAAAATCAACATTTGAAAAAGTCACTGCTCCATGACTGCATGTATTTTAACATGAGAACTGGCTGAAAAACTCATGGAAAAGTTGGCAGCAGAATAGGCAAAGTAGTTCAGTGCACTGACGTTTCATTAACGGTGTGATGCTTAAATTTATGGGCTCTTGAACATAATTTTATTTGTTAAGTCAAAACTCTATGGTTTTATTTTTAGCGCAAGTTAGTTTAAAAAAATGTAAGGTTTTGGTTCTGTTTTTTATTTTTTTAATGCTCTACATAATTTAAAAAAAAAATGTATAGTTAAATATGTATTCACATAAAATTCATAATACAGTGTTAACCTCATTAATACAAACCTGAAGGGATCAACATCTGGCCACTTTGTAATAATGAGGTTTGTTCAGTCAAAACTACAGATTATTTTTATGTTGGTTCAAGCCCAAAAACCTAAAAATTTGGAATTTATATACAAAATTTAGCTTTGATAACAAAAGAAATCACTCTCATTTCAACTTCCTTTCCGACTGGCAAACTGAGTCCTGTTGTCCGCCAGAATCCTCTGTGGGTATCCCAGCGTTGGAAAATCTCATTGTTGAAATTCCCTAGGATATGGTGTGCCTCCTGGCTTGATGTAGGAAAGGCTATTACCCACTGCGAAAACAAGTCGGTCAGCACGAGCAGGTATCTATTCTCCTTAAGGCCGTAGTCCAGCCACCACTTCATCACTCAGGTGAAGCACTTCCTAAATTGCTATCACATTAGGTCCCTTCAGGACTTCCTCTTTATTCAATTAGGAATACAGTAAATGGGTTGCTAATATGTAAATTATGACAATTTCAATTTGAAATTAAACATATATTTTCTTAATTAAGTTACTACATCTTTTTTAAGGTTGCCTCCACCTGGCTTTAACGAATAGAAGCTTCCACATTTTCAATTAAATCATTACTTGATTATTTTCATTCACGAGTGTGAAACCATGTAATAACATATTGATATTATTAATTCTGAACTTTGCTGATATATAATAATTAATGTTTGAATTATTTTTGTAAATAATTAACTGCTTGTATTTGATATCTTACCTGTAAAGTAAAACATATTTTTACGAATTCACTATTTCCTTTTGAAAACTGAGACCCCTGGCTTTAAGTCTATAAGTTACAATTGAATTAGTAATATTGATTAACATCAGTGAATTATTAATACACGCAGGGTAACGTCGGTATCGCAAACTACGCCAGACGGAAGGAAAAAATACCAACCTAGCGGTAGCCCGAGTTTTACCAGGGCAACAGCATTGCATTTTCATTAATGCTAATCATGTTGTAGAGGTAGATCTTAGGGGGAAGCCTACAATAAGTATGCTAACACCTAAGGACCACGACTGTCTAAGTGTGTATCCAAGCTCTATAATTCTTTCTTAGCTAGTGAATGGCTGGATTGTAAATGTACGGTAGGTCACACTGGACAAGCTTAGAGTCACAGGCTAGGAAGGGCCGATATTAAACCCTGCTATATTCTGTGGCTTTTTTTATAAATTTATTGCAGCCGACCTTATGCCGAGTTCATATCGTTATGGTAAAAGATACAGACTGAAAAAGGAATTGAAGGAGTTAGAAAGGCAGATACTCCAAACAACCAGAACCGAGACTACTGAGGCAAATCCCTTATTCGAACTTCCAGTTTTGACCGCAATGAGAATCCCTTTAGAACACCTAGTGACTGTACTTTTTGATCTTAACATTGTGGGGATTGCCCCAGAATTTTTACCAGAATCCTAAACTTCTATACCCCCACACCTACCCCAAGAACGTGCTACCAACTGCAGCAACACTCCGCCGCAGTCAGCATCAGCTGCTGTTACACAGCCGGCTACTCCGCAGAACCTGCCAGAGAAGAGGAGAGTACCTCCACCTGCCAAACCACAGGTAAAGCGTCGGAAAGTGAACATCCCAACAGCTTCTGATTTAGTACCGACACAAAGACCTACATGTGCCACTCTGAATAAAGGTATTTTACAGACACTGGAGTAAGTTCTCCTTGGGGAATGTGTATCGCTTCAATGGTTTCGCACCTTTTCATCACTTTGACGGCCTCCACCAGTAGAAAGGCTCATTCCACGTATCTTAGAACTTTGAATAAAAAATTATTGTAGAGGTTGCAGTCCCCAAACTTCCGGCTAGCATGAGCCCTTGGGAGGATAAAATTTGCCACCCTGTTCCGCAACGTGGAGAACCCACTGATCTTGAGCTAGCTTGGGTTATTGAGAGTTCAGCTGACGTGCGAGTTTGAATTAGGTTTTTATTTGTAGGATCCTGTGACATCCCTCTCCAACTTGGGTACCAGGGTTTGACTCCCCTTCATATCCCTGTTGGGAAAGCAACGTGCTCTAGCCTCCTCGTGAGTTGTGTCCATACATTACCGCATGAGGTGGTTGGGTCTTTGCCATCTGTAGGTAGGTGTCTACATCAAAGTAATGAATATACCATATCAAAGTAATGTTTATCACAAGGAAATGGGTATATGTTTTTCAGGAGGAAAAAGTAAAAATCTTTTTGGGAATATTTTTTACTTTTACACATTTTCTGCTGTCATTATGTATTAAGGTTCGGGTACTGTGAAAACCTTGCAGAGCAAATACATATCACAGAAATGTGGCACCACTGCTCCCATCATTATACTTCCGAGTGCTGACGTTTGTGCTCGTGTTGGTATGAGCGGACGGTCAGAGATGAGACAACACATGCCTGTAGTAGTGGAGTCTAATTTGGGATGGATGTTATAGGGGAAATATCCTGAGCCCTGTACAGATACCGAGCAGGGACTGGTACCTATTTATGTTTGTCATTACTCCTTACCAAACACATAGTCTAAGGAGTGACCAGTACCATTACTCAATAGCCACAACTTGCATACCTATCATTATCTTTCCTGTAAAATATAACTGAATTTTTAAAATATGTTTGTAGACATACTCAATGAATAAATTTAATTGGTTGTAAAAAAATAGCAAAACTGGGCAACGTGGAACAACAGTAATACACTGAACTTACAGTGGGAGGAAATGGGTTTAATTCCCCGTCCAGTCCATCCTGATTTTCATTTCTGTAGTTTTTCAAAATGCCACGATAGTTTCTACATACAAGCCATGGCCAATTTCTGCACACTTCCTAACTGTCTGATAAAGTGGTTACCTGTCAAATAATCTAGCTCTGAATAAAACATAAAAATAAAAATAAAAAATAAAATAATAAAATTACAATTCTCTTGAGCATATGTACGTACTGTTTGTAATGTAACGTTTTTTGCCAATGCAGCAGTAACTATTTCACTCATTTCCTGCTTGAAGCTATCAGGATCACTGCAAAGATGCTTTGAATGCTCCAGGAACAACTCAGCTACACGAGCACCCTGGAACACCACACAACTGCAAAACTGCACACAATGCCTGATGAAAAAGTACTTAATTTAATAGCCATATAGGTATTCACATCCTCATACATATAGTAATTTACTGTGGTGACCTACGTGGAAAAGAGACTATTCTTCAGTTGGAAGTTTGGATTGATCCTGCATATTGACATGTAACAAAACTCATATTTGATATGATGTTTAAAATGTATTACAACTTAATTCATATAAACAAAAATTGCAGATACAGTATTTATAATTTATATCACACTACAATACAAAAACAGGTGTCGACTTAGATACTATATTTCAGCAATAATATTTGCACTGTGCTTATTTCTCATGAAATCCACAGACAAATTATTTTGTAAGATGCCAAAGTGTTAGGGAACCACTAAAATTTTTTAACAAATAAGACTTCAATGTATTTTAATGACACTTCTAAAGAATTTTAGCTAGAAAATAGTATATGTGTTAAAAACAACAGTTAAAAAGAGCATCATATATCACTTAAAACTAGCAATGAGCCAAGACAGAATTTTACAGATACTGGTATGAACCGATACTTCCTTGCTGACGCAGCCAACATTGAATACCAATACAATGGACCCTACAAAGTTGAAAGGGTAGAAATGAGTGCAAATCAATTTTGCAACCAGTGTTATTATTTCCTTAGGCTGTTTATGCAAAAGAAGTAGAAGAATGGGTTTGTTTAACATTTATGATATACTGTAACTTGATCACAACTTTCTGTTCTACTTGAAAGATTTAGTAATATATCTTTAATTTTACATCATGGCGTAATTAAACTTTGATCACATTCAGAAAATTAAAAATTACATTATTAATACTATTTTTTTTATATTTTCAATACACACTAACTTTACTGAGAGAAAAACGAATGCACTGCCACTTCCCAGGTTACAAGTGTCCAAGTTCACATTGCTTTCAAAAAGTTTTAAATACTGAAATGATACTGCGGTACTTAAGTGCGACACTTGCAAAGCTGATAATTCTGATTTCACCCACAGATGATTATATCTTATGAGAGGCCGCCACAGAAGAGACAGCAGCTTAAAGGTGGCATCTCACTCCCTCACTCTTCCCTAGATGATCATCTCACAGGAGGGTAGCATCTCTCTCTTCAGAGATTGACTGAGAGTGACGTGATTTTCTGTCATTTTCATACTTGGAATAAGAACTGCACCTACTGACTCAAAACAGCAGCAGCGTAGCCTATCGTGTTCCATCACCACTCTGCTATCCTCTAGTTTTATGATCACAAACGTAAATGAAGATATTGGTCTCAATATTGGCTAACAATAAAACTAGTTCATGCCGGTTTCAATTATGTAATATCGCTCAATATTGCTTAAATATTGGGTATCTGCTCAGCTCTTATGTAACCACACCTCAATGGCTTCTGTGATAACATTGACATGTTAAATATATCAAAATAAAATGCAGTTAATGTAAGAATTAAGAATATTCAGATGTTTTCACAAATATTCATGGAAATTACACTATTACAATTACATACATCAAAAAGGCACATAAAATGGCAGCTGCCAACTTACATCATTACTTGCTACTGCAGAGAAAACTGCCTTAAGTGCTTTCTCAGCACGGGCATCTAAGCTTGAAACTATGCCACAGTCAAGAACTATGAGACGGTATTTTGTTTGCTGGGGTGGCCGTGACCGCACTTGCAGTTTTGACCACCAGCTTTGCTTCTGTTCAGTCTTGCTTAACTCACGTTCCTGGACCAGCATATTTCCAGGGTGGAGGTCTCCATGAACAAAATTGTCTTCAAATACCTGGGCAGAATCACTGAATATACACTGTGCTATAGAAAGAGCTGAGATATTGCACATTTCCTCCCCATTTCTTTATGCAAGTTTCCTGGCCAAACAAGGCATCTATGAAGTGACCTCTGTACACATCATGGTATTGTGCAGGCATGCAAGTAACTACAACAAGATACTGCTTCAACTCATTTTAAAAGAGACAACTAATACACCACTGGGATCTGCCACAGAGAGAAAAATCACACCTCGTTATCTTACACAAAGAAGATGCAATGTAGCTGAAGCATGAAGTGCCACAGGTATGGTGCTACCCTCTTATAACCTCCACCACAGTTGCACTCCCATTGGAAAAAACTATTATGTCATACACACCATGTTTCCCCTTGTCGCAAGGGTAACCAACCTGCCACCTCCACTTGTATGTATGATACCCATAATGCACCAGCACTGCCACTATAACAGGTGCATCATTTACACCCCTACGGCCACACTGCTGCTGGAGGCATGAATGTGCATCCTCAATGTGCAAAAGGGGTGTCTGACTCTTTCTCTACATGCCACTCCTCCCTAGATAGATATGTACCTGTATAATGGGTGCACAACCCTTATTCCTTCAGATGAAGAACCAAGCTGTCATGGGGTGAACATCGTGTTTGTTGCTGCTCTCTCACCAGGATCAGCCCACCTCTTGGTACCAACTAAGGCGAGGGACTTCTATGAGTGCAGCAGAACTATTGCAGTTTGAGTGCGGCAACTATTCCGCAACTCGCCACGTCCCCAGGTGACGGACAGGGGATCCCCAAGCTCTCGGGTGGCTGGGAATATTAAAATACCAGTCCGTGGACCAACTGGCCGGTGCACAGGTGCTGTCGTCATGGATGTCGGGAAACGGAGTAGCTCAGTACGAGATGATGAAGCACATCGAGCATGAAGCAGTCCAACAATCAAGGCAGGGAGGGGGATCTCGATGTGCCAAAACATGCTAAGTGCAGCAAACCTCACTGCTGGATTCTGCAAGCTGCTAATTGCAAATTCTAGATGAATGGAACTGTAATGCATCACTGACATCCGCCTTCATCTTGGGCCAGTGAATAGCCACCACTACTGGCAGGTCCCAGACATCTCGTCAAGCTCTTATTAGAGTTCACCCAAGATCGATGGACTATTTTGGAAGATGAGGAGGGGGTGGCTCCCAAGGCAATTGCTCCCCACCTTCACTCATGGCATGAAGATCCTACTGTCAGTGCGGAAGAGCGAAGATGGAGTAGGAGCCATAACTAAGCTGCCCAGTTTTCCAACGCACTCAAAGAGAAGCATTCAATTACTGCTGTCAATATTGTTGTGCTGGCTTGCGAACGCAAAAATACTGACAGAAGTTCAACCTCAAGGGCGCCTGCATCCACAAGCCCCACCTCCTCTTTTTGAGCACTTCCAAATTCACGTTAAAGAGCATGATTATATACACTCTCACTTTCATGTAGTATTTCAGTAATGCAGGAATAAGTTTTGAACTTCTTTCATGTCAGGAGGGGTTTTTATTGTGTCTATGCCAATTACCACCCTCCCCCCTCATTCTTAGCTATAGCCTCAGCTATAGGGAGGCAGTTATGGCCCTAATGGTGGCCATTGCTGCCCAATCGCTCTCCGCCACGATGCATGCCCCCTTTGCATGAATTCCCTTCCTTTTAGGCATATGGGGCTTTGCCCTGACATGCATTTTGCTCCCATCACTACCTCGAATGAACAAGTAATACTTAGCAATAACGTAGGTTAGGAAACAAAATCCTTTACATATTCTCCAGCCGATATCCTGACCACAACTCCAGTGTACCTGCTGTTTTTATTCGCTCCAGCTATGTCTCAGTTGCACCTCTGTTGCATCAACTGCAGTACCTACACTTATTAGTGTTGGCTCACCCGCGTTGATTGACAATGCCAGACAGTACCAGGGTGACCCTCACCCAAACATCTGTAGCAAGTTACATGCACTTCCCCTTTATCTCACTTGGCAACCTAGGATTGGGCCTTGGGGACCATGTCAGGGATATGTTAGTTCTGTGCTGGATATGTTAGTTCTTTTGGCTAGACCAATAAAAGCAATCACTTAATCGTGGCCAGTTATTTTGCTACCTACTTGCTATCTTTCTACTTACCTTATACTTCTTTCTTCATTTTCAACCAAGTACCCCCAATAATACTTCTAGGCTCACGCACGAAGCTCCCCCTCCTCTTACACCCTTCAGGTTAGTGGATAGAGTACATTCCCTCTCATGCTGAAAACTGAGATATGGCAGTAGTCCCACTTTGTCAGCCACCAAAGGGAAGGAGTGTGTGAGACATCACTTACACTAATGGTGAAGCACTTGGTCACTGTCTGTAGTTCCACCCCACTGGGTGCTACACAGTAGGCAGTGTATGTTGCCGTAACAGGGATCCAACTCGCAAACTTCCTATGGGGTCTCAGCATGAGGCGGTATTCCTTCTCTGCCTGTAAACTTGCGAAGGCGTCATGAGGAGCAATGTGAGAGAGGTCATTGCTCTCCGAGAAGCAACCCACAACTCCCTCTCTAGTTGATCCTATTGTTGCCCTTTTGTGTAACTGGACACCTACTAGAACCCAATCTCTTTCTCTATATCCTTTATGCCGTGTCACCAGGCTGGGCTGCGGAAGGCAGCCAAGAGGACTACTGCTCTGATCAGGAAAGCTGCAGGGTTGGAGACTAGGCCTGCCACAGTATGCTCCAAAATACGTGAGGAAGCAGCATGCCTCTGTGATGTGACTATGTCCAACACATTGATGCATGTCAGCCTGATGTGCAGTAAGAATGTGTGCTCTACGGACAACTTCGCCCCATCTACGAGCCATGTGCACTCAGGGGTGGAATATATAAACGGCAAACCAGAATATATGCATTGTTCTAATAAAACCCACAAGCTTGGGCAGCCGATTACATGATTGTAAATTATGTGTGTAGTTACAATCATCATTGCCAACCCAGATTTATTCATGCAAAACACGCCTCCGCAATAGGAATAAATATTATTGAGAATTCTACTACTCGTCGCTAGCTCCAGAAGAAGTTACTACAATCTCGAGAGATGGCAGCACCCCCGCGACCTTGTGACATCATGGCCCGCCCCCCTAAGAGACAGGGGCTTTAATTTGTCATCGCCTCCACGTGGGTTGATAAGAAAAGCATAGCACTTCTGCACCCCCGATAAACACGCCCCTGTGGTGAAAGACTACGCTACCCCCCTGGACCATGAAGAACTGCTGATAAGTGGAAATTCAGTATAAATACAACCCCAGCAGCCAGCACAGGCAGATGCAGCTGGGTCTGCGACCGAAGAGGATGCTAGTCCCCCCCCCCCCCCTCCCCAGTCTACTAAAAACTCTAGGCCTTACCTTGAGTCCGCAAAGACTCTTCTCAACCTTCCTCAGTCTGCGAAGACTTACCTATCCTTGAATCTGCAAGGACTCTTCTGCACACCACCTTAGTCTGACAAGGATTCTCCAATTAACTCAGTCTGCAGAAGACTTTCATTTCAGTCTGACCAAGGACTATCTACCTCCTACCTTAACCCACACCTTAAGGCCTTCGTCAGTCTGCGAAGAACTCTCTCTCAAGACCTGCACATCCCCGAAAACCTGCATGTCCCTAAAGACCTGCACATCCCCGATAACCTGCATGTCCCCAAAGACCTGCACGTGAGACACATACTTCTGCTACAGGTATACCCCGCCTTAACCCAGGTATTCCTTACGCCAGTCAACTTCCTTTGACTCCACGGTAACAAGCCGATGCCTTTTAGATTGCATACCTGATTAGCTCCCACTTAAATCTTAGCCGCTGTAAAAGTTAGGTTGCTATATTTTAAATTCTTACTAGCCCCTGTAAAGTAGCGTACTATAGCTTACTTCATTCCAGGCCCGCCTTCGCCTTATCACATTAATTAAGAATTTGTTATTTTACCCCAAATTTTTAGCCAGGGCAAACTTAATAATTATCAATCGTATTTTCTTTTGGGAATAGTGGTCCTCTCCAGGGAATAATCCCCTCAATAAATACGTCAAACTTACTTATTTGTGTTCCATTATTTTTAGTTAAGGATCCCACTTTCTCCCATACTTGGTATTTTGTAAACTGATGTAAAACTAGTAACCCAATGTACATCAGAAAAGGAGGTATCCAGAGTAAACAGCTGCGTAGGGAACGTCGCTCCCTTATACGTACAGTAGTCAATTCCACGTCCGAGGACGAACATCAGCTAGTGTGTCTTGACCAAACTCCACTGCCAATTTCCCCGTTTGTTCCCCTGGAAATTACAACGTCCTTAGATCACCTGCTCGGTGCCCAGTGGTCAGGATACCCGACAGCGGAGTAAAGGAACAGATCAAATTTCTCGCCTAGGGGAACGATACTATTCCCCGTGACCCCCCGCTAGGCAGCTCCCTAAATCTACGAGTAATTTCAAACTGCGGTCCAGTCCATTAATAAGCGTAACACACCCACAGGGCACAGCACTCCTTAATTTTTGCTCTATCAAGCTTACATTGGGTAAAGTAGTTCGGGTTTGACTCCCGGCCCAGCCAACCGACCCCGTGCAACACTCCTGTCTGTAGATTTTGTCCCGTCACGCCAGCCTACTCGTCCAACTAAAATCTCCTCTGCCAGACTACACACCCCCACCTCCACGCCAAACTAATCATCCCTTCATTTCATCCTTCAGGGATCGCTAGCATCCCGTATATTGGCGACCCTGATAATGAGGAGGATCGAGCTCCCTGGGCGGGTAGCCACCTGCATTCGCCTCACTCCGGGGTTTGACTCCCCTCCAGCCCATAGCAAACCTGCCCCCAAGCTGCCTAATCCTGTATCTAACCCCCTTATGCCTCATCGGCTCAGTAAAACATATATTAATCACAGTGGTACGCCGAGCTAGGCTTGGTAGGATAGTCAATGTCACCGCACTGCCATCTAAGGTAATCACACCCATTAGCACACACACCAACATCTAAAAAGGATTCTACACACAGAGAAATCATTACTGTGGGAAATAATATAGGTTGTTTCAATGTTCCCAGAGCCATCTTTCCAAGTTGTCCCACACCTCTGCCCACATCACATTAGTTTGTACCACCTCTGGCAACATACCAACTTCAGTTCCATTCTTGCATCCATAATGCCACCTGTTTGCCCCAATCAGACCTTCAACCCAACCCTCAAATAGACAAGCCCCAACAAAGTCTTTCCAGCAGATCACCAGCCACCCGGCTAACGAAGTAACTCTCAATCAGATCTTTTAAGAGAGCCTCTTGCTTCCCTGCTCCTGGGGGAAGCAAGAAGCAGTATCTTCACGCCACCAACAATAGACCTTTGCTAATACATTACTGAAGTCTGCCACAGGAGATATTGTAATATTTACCAGTACTTGTATGCCCGCACAACCAGTAATATAAGCATACAGGCCTGGAAGCCACTACCACACACAACAAAAAAATTTTGATGGCTCTACTCCTTTTATAATGCTATGTACTATTTGCATTTAATGACAAAGTACAGTAACACTGGCACACACAAGAGACAACAAACTAATGCATGGAAACATGACACACGTGCTTAGGAAAAAAAAAACACAACAGTTTTAACATAAATAAATTGGAACAATCAAAGTAATCTGGAAGATACTTGGATTAAATATAAAAAATCATTACTAGTTACAGTATAAAAATTAGACAGAATGCACAAGTACTCGCAGGGTGGTACTCGTGGATAGACACACACAAAGAAAATTCAGACAAACACATTTTTCCGAACTCCAAGCACTGGTTTCTGTGCTCCAGCTCCTTATTCCCATTCCTTCCCAGCTTTCGTCCCAGTCACTTCATGTTCCCGCTTAGGCCTCCGGTAGGGGTCTATGCTCATTCGTCCCGTTGTTCTTTTGATGTCCTTGTTCTGTTCCATTTCCCCAGTATTTTCTTTTAATTTTCCTCTTTCCATTAGGGGGTTTTGGTTACTTTTCCCTCGTTCGTTTCCATGACCTAATTGTTTCCTCATTTCCATTTTTTGTTCCTTTCTTTTCCTTGTTCCGCAACAGAGTGTAATTCTATCTGGTATGCAGGATTTATTCTATGTTCTATATTATTTGTCCCATGTCATGTAACATTTATCCTATTTTTCAATTAAAATTTGTACAAACAAACAAACATTTTCCATGCAGGTGCACGGAAAAATTTCAGCCTCACCCAAGTTCACTTCTTCCTGGCAACAAGGTTCACTGTTTGCCAACCACCACTCACCAGACTGCAGTGTGCCACCGCTCGCCGCCAGATGAAGCTAGCCTTATCAGCAAAACATTGCAAGTAGTAGGATTATGGGGAGTCCTGAGGCAATGGGACAAGGGATAGGAGCCGGGCGCCAACTGTAGCCACCTTCCATTTCCCTTTTTTCTGTAAAAATTTAGCTTTTTCCCCCCGAATTTGACTATTATAAATTAAAACTTCCCTTTTCCCTTAAAATTGTCCTTTTTCCACTTAAAATTTCTTATTTTCCCTCAAAAAGCACAGATACCCTCATTTTCAGAGAATGATAACCTTATCTACAAAAATTATCTACTGGATGGATTTGGGGAATAGTATTTAACCTTTAATCTTCACCTTCAATATTGACTTTGGATGACTTTGTAATCAAAAAATTCCAAAAAGATTGTAAAAATTGAAAAATAAATTTAATCGGGGAAAAATTACATCAGTGAATTTGTCCACCATGTTGGATTCCAGTGACCATGTCCCCAATGACCTTGAAAACAAAAACTCGAGAAAAATTGTAAAAATCGAACAGATTCTTAAAAATTTGTGAACATTTTACATTACTGACTACGACCGCCATCATGGATCAGGTGAGCTTGACCTTGACCCTGTGCCCTTGACGTTCAATGACCCTGAATCCAAACAATTTTGAAAAAAATATTACACAGATGTAACCTGATTGCCATCTTGGATATGGGTGATAACCTTGAACACAAATATTGCAAAATTATTTTAAAAATTCCCAAGAAATTATAATAACTGCTAATATTTATTTTAAAAATTTATTACAAAATTTTATAAAAAAATTATATTTTGAAGTTCTGGTTTAAAGGAGACAGGGGACTTGAACCAGCCAGCTACAATGTTATGACAGGTACACACAAGTATGTACTTCAGGTGAATTCTGACACAGCCTCTCAGTCTCACTTACCAAACTGGGTGCTTTGTTTTCTTGCTGATTTTACCTTGAATGAAAAAATTTTAATGTGCATCCATATTACAGTATGCACAAATTTTAAGTATTTACTTTGATAGAGTAAGGTAGTGTGAATATAAATGTTGCATTATAACTGCCACATACCTTATTATGTAAACATCAAAACTTCAAATGTTACATCTTTGCTGCAGAGTAAAAAACATTTTTAGGAGTGTAGTAGAATTGTCAAGTTTTTTTTCCTTCTGAAAAGGTTAAATTAACACTACATCAAACTATCCAATGTGAATGAGACTGAGCTCTAAGTTAATAACCCATATGAGAATGCTACCCTAAAATACACTCTTTTTGCTGATAAAATAAATTATTCACCTCCTCCTCAACTTAGCTTAAGATTTAAATAGGTTATACTAGTCACGTACCATTTTTAAAATGGTGTTGATGCCCAACTCTGCTAAGTGTGTGTTTCGCTGCACTTCTGCAACAAAGTCCTGCATGGGCTTCCCCTCTTCAAAAGTTTCCACCAGCACATACGGCTTAGTCAGGGGCCAAAAAGGTTTAGGGAACACCACTGCATCATTCGACACAAAGTTGTGAGCAAAATTCTTGAGGTTTTCTGCTTCAACCAGAAAATCCACCTGCAAAGAATTGGTATTCAAAAAAACACTAAAACAGAATATTAATAAAAAAAACATTTAAATAATGTTATGATTAATTTTCAATTAGAGAAACTCAGAGGAAAAGGTCCATGTATCAAGTGCATGCATGTGCAACTACATAAATATTTTATTACTGGAGGAAGGGGAAAATTCGGACACACATTTTAATCCACCTATCAAAAGATGCCTCTAGAATATAATAATTATGCAGTTAATGGCCATTTATCAACAAATTTAGTTGAAACTTTAGAATAAAATATTTACAGAAAGCAAATCAAATTTACTCTTAGAATAACCTTACAAATACTATTTTATAGTCTATTCACTATTTCTTCACACTTTTTGAAACAAACCTTTGAAAAATCGCCCTATGTATGATCTATCTGGCTGTTTCCTAAATATGATATGCATAACAAGGGTTTTATACATATGTTAACTAACAAAAAGTTACGGATAAATAATGAGCCTACTTTCCTCTACATGGGTGCAAATAAATTTTAGCAAAGTTCTTGAAAGCCTAGATGGTAGGTAGGCATTGATGTCTCATTGACAGCAATATCATCAGAGATGAAACTAGAAACATGTGAAACAATACAAAGACAATTAAAATACCAGAGTGGCTTACCTGGGATTCAAATTCAGAAAAACTCGTAAAATTAAGCTTGCTTGCAATCAACTGCATCATGGAGGTAGGAATTGGAGGATCAACTTTGGATGTAATCAGTGTAATGTTTTGAATGACAGGGTTCACTAAACTGAAATATTTACTTGGCCATCATTCTCAAAATAAGTGACTGAGTCACTAAAAAGTTTGCATAGCCTAACGCTACTTGTGTGACAAATTTGATGGCAATCCGTTGAGTGGTCTCTGAGATATGGCATAAAACCTTATTTTCTTAAATGGGGCTATCTTAAAAAAATTGCTTAAAAAGGGACTCAGCACATGATGTTTGTAATAGATAGTGTGGGCATTAAAATCTGAGTGAAATTGTTAAATGGATATGTCAAAAATATGAAAATATTTGTATGGTGGCCATTTTTAAAATCATTGCCTAATCCCAATTAAATCATGTAACCATACTTGGCCTTCTGTAGGTGTTCGAAAATTTGGGGAAATCAGTCTAATTGTTCCGCAAATATGATAAAATGTTCAGTTTACTCACCTCGTACTTCTTAGCAAAAAAATCCGGCAATGGAGGATTTCTGAATGCATACTGACTGATTGGTCCTAGAGATATGGCATAAAACCTCCATTAATTATATGACTGTCTTCATAAATAGAGGGCAAAAAGTTTATACATTAACACATTCGATTAGTGTCATAGATAAAATATACAAACTTAAATTTAAATCTGTTCCATAGTTTCTTTGATATATCACACTAAGCTGAGGTATGGCAAAAAAAAAACCTCCATTGATCATGTGACGGTCTTCATAAATAGAGGGCCAAAAGTTTGCATATTAGCACATTTGATTATTGTCATGGATAAAATATACAAACTTAAATGTAAATCTATTATGTACATAGTTTTGTAGATATAGCAAACTAAGCTAAAAGTCTGCATGTGCACCATTCAGAAAATAAGATACTTACGTACTTAAAACATATAAATTAATATAGCCTACCACAGTACAACTTCTTCACTAAATTTGAAATAAATTGGTTGATTGTTTCCCAGAGATACATCATAAAAACTACATTATTTCATGTGGCGCTATTTAAAAAAATAGCGGAGAAATGAGGCTTTGTATAAACAATTTTGTTAGGTACAATTGATACTGTCAGTATATAAAGTTAAGTTGAAATTTGTTTTGCAGTTTTTGTAGATAAATTCGGAGCAAAAATGTTTATGTGGCCGCCATTTTGAAAATATGTTATGTCCGGCCCACTCAAAATTTATTAGTTTGCATAGCATGCCATAGTGCTAGTTTACCACATTTGGTAGCAATTGGTAGTTATTTTGGAGCACAATTTCAATTTGTCAAGTGATACTATTTTACAAAATGGCAGACAAGAGATTTTGTGTTTACACATTTGATTGTTGTAACAGAAATCATACAATGCTTCGTTGGAATTAATTACATGGTTACAACAATATAACATACAACACTAAAATAGCTATATGGCCACCATTTTGAAAATAAGTGTCCACAATACCTAAAACAAACCAGTTAACATTACCTACAGCAGTAGCTTACTACTTGTTTGCCATAGTTGGTAGGAATAGGAAAATTATTTCAGAGATACGACATAAAAATGTTATATATTTGTGTGGCACTATCTTATAAAATGGAGCACAAAAGAATCTTCATGTAGACACATTTGATGTTTGTGATATATACTCCCAGCATATAAAGTTAAGTTGGGATTGATTAAATGTTTTCGAAAATATAGCATACTATGCTAAAATATCTAGATAGCCGCCATTTTGAAAATAAGTGTAACATATTTTACACATCTTTGTACATATCAACTGCAGCAGTACTCTTGATTGCCAAATATGGTATGAATCTGTGAATAGTTTCTCGGGAAATTAAACAAAAACTTAATTTATTTATGTATCGCTGTCTTACAAATGGCAGAGAAAAGTTTCTTTTTTTTGCTTATATGATGCTTGTAATACATATAATGTCAATGTATAAAATTTGGTTGAAATTGGTGAAATGGTATGGTAGTTATACCAAATAAACCTAAAATATCGATATGGCCACCATTTTGAAACTAATATTTACTCATATTTATTTGGCCTATCATAGTAATTATTATGTGCCAAATGCCGAAAATTGGTTTAGTTGTTTCCGAAATATAATGTAAAAGATTTACTTCTACATATGGTGCTATCTTTCAAAATGTCTGACAGAAGTCGTCGTTGCTTAGCTAATATGATGCTTGTAATACATACTGTCAGTATACAAAATTTGGTTGAAATCGGCCAATAGTATGGTAGTCATACTATTTCTATGGCTACCATTTTGAAAATAAGTGCCTAATAAAGTTTTTTTAGTTATATTTACTTGGCCTATCACAGTATTACTTACTTGTCCAATTTGAACAAAATTGGTTCAGTAGTTTTCAAGATATAGCATAATAGCTTAATTTTTTCATGTGGTGCTATATTTCAAAATGGCGGACCAACAGCAATATTCACCAATGAATTTAATTCTTACAACTTGCACTGTCAGTTGAATGGTTTCAGAGATACGATATATCACCCTAAATTTTAGAATGGTGGCCATTTTAAAAGTAAGTACATGGCGTGGTCGAAAACTATAAAGTCATGTATCCTTACTTAATACTATATGTGTACCGAGTTGGTGAAATTTGGATAACATGTTCAAAAATTGAAAGAGTGGACATGCACACATGCATGTGCACAACACAACAAACACAAAACAATGCACACACATATACAACACATATGCACACATGTGCGCAGACACACAGCACACACACAATACACCCACACAACGCACACATGCACACACACACACAAAAAACACACAATGCACCCACACAACGCACGCATGCACACACACACAAAAAACGCACACAACACACACACATGGAGACAGACAGAGGAAAGTTATCTCATAAACCTTTCTTTCCTTCGGACAGTAGGCTAAAAAGTATGTACCTTATTTGTGGTTAAATTGAACTTTTACTTACATTTATTCTATCAAATATACTTCACTAAAAGAGTAAAACTCTGTTAAGGTGTTTCAGAAAAATACTGAAAAATACTTATTATGCAAGAAAACTTCTTAAAAGGGTAATAAATTGCGTATTTGTAACAGACCAAGTGCAAACTTTTTAAAGCTTACTAAACAGAACAACATTTTAACAGGAAACTACTTAAATGTGTTGGAATACCTAGTAAGAAATAGTTTGTATGCAAAATATTACTACACAGATTGTGCATGAATGTGGCACATAGTCTCTTTGGAGTAATTTTTTATACTCCGTTAAGCTTAGTTTGCATGAGGCGGAGGAATATCCTCGAAGAAGAACTTTGGCAAGGCTTCAGAAAAGTTGAAAGTAACAGAGAATGGACTATACCATATTATCATTCTGAGTATGTAGTATAGGGTATGTAACAAATGAACAGGCTATGCAACTATAATCTTCTGAGTTTGGTTTCTCCACTAGGGCAGGCAATTTCCACTTTTGCGGAAGACACTCCAACCCTCGCTTATCATTGCATAAACCAGTTAGTATATACTACTTAATTATATGTGAAGACATCAAGTGGGCATGTAAAACAATGCTAAAAAATGCAAGGATACTAAGACTTCTGCATTTTATAAGAACATTGTAAAATGCATACATAACCTCCATTGAAATCCTGGATGAGGAACATTATTTTATAAGCTACTTATAGTCAGTCTCAAGCAGTCTGTAGAAACAACTTGGAAAGGAAAAAATAATGAAATTTTCACAACTGTTGTAGTGTTTTTGTTTTGGGTTCTGGATATAGGATGGTTACATAGGGAGCACGGGAAAAAACAATTTATGATGCTACAAATACAGTGTATTTGTAGCATCATAAATGCAATACAAAATGCAAAACAAAATACAAATGCAAGATTGTAGAAAAATTAAGAATTAACTTTGCACTCGATCTCCTAAAAACAGTAGCTGTCTCCACTCGGTACAGCAGTAAAAACTTTTTACCAAGGATTTTGGGATTAGTTTTTAAGATGATTTAACCTTTTTACTTTGAATTTCAAAACATAACATTTAGACCCATTACATATACGTTTGCAATTTCTCACAGCCCTTGAGGAAAATGTTGCAGTCTCTACCTGAGCTTCCATCATTTTTGCAAAGTCCCCCACACAATCTGATAAACTCAGCCAGTGCAGGCTGGGAAACATCCACGTCACAGATTTGGCAATTCCCTTCATGATGCTCAAGTCTTGCCTGTGGATATAAAAGCAACAGTAAAACTTCTTTAAAGTAAAAAACTATATTCTTATTATAGAAATGTCTCTACTGTTTACTAGTAAAATTAAGAAATGACAAATCTTTGTTCTTTTTTTTTGTTTTTAGTGTGTGCATCAAATATGATACTTGCATGACATTATGACAATTTTCTTCTTACACTGCTATAATACATAACATCTTGCAAAAAAGTAGCATTAGCTTTCTCTAATTCACAATTTTATACAAAACAATTATAAAGAAGTTACACTTTCTCATGTCTTTAATGCCCCAAAACTTTTAATATTTCATCAACCATGCATTGCTATGTGAATGAATTTTGAGATATATGCTGAATAACTTGAAATAAACAAGGACAGTATTCATAATTTTCACAGTACTATTTATAATTTTCGGTGTCTAGAGAAAAACCTTTTGACAAAGATTTTATACAAGCTGCTTAGCCTACATGTTGTACTACAGTATACATGTATAGTACAAACTATTTCAAAATCAGTAGAGTGAGTAAATTGAGTGAAGAGATTTGGGTGGTTCTTAACACTGTGATCTTGAGAGCCAATGAGGGTGATTGAAATAAGTATGATAGAGCAGGGGAAACGGGAGATCCCCGATAAAATCAGCCAACCAACGGTATCGTACAGCACGATTCCCTCGTGCGAAAATCCAGTGACCCGGCCGAGGATCGAACCTGGGTCGCCTTGGTAGGCAAGCTGGCTAACCACTCAGCCACAGTGGCCCCTGAATCAGTCGAAGAACTTTACAGCAAGACACTGGCAATGTTACAACAAACCATGGCAGTTATCACGTAGCTATGTTTACAATGTGAAATGGTGTTTTGCAACTCAATACATTATCATGATTGTTTTTCTGACGCTTCATCAGTGTAGAGTCAAAATATAGCAGCCATTAAATAAATCATCTGGCAGTCTATTTATACTAAGACAGATCAATAAGTTGTCATAATAAATTACAGTATTCCAAAGATGGTTGCCATGTTGAGGTTAATAAATCCAAAGGATAAAAATAAAAAATGCATATACAAGGGGGTTTGTTGAGTTCTATCAAAATGAACCATTCAAAACATTCCCTGCTCCTAAATGCACATATATGAATGGTCAAACTGACTGACATGCTCCCAGCAATGTTGGGAATGCTGTACTGTAGTTTGATGTGTTATGGTCGAATAAAATGTGTGATGTTCATAAATTTTTGGACAACGACTTTACTTAATTTTAAAAGTGTTGGTCTGACAAATTCCACTTTATTGTGGCATTCAAACATCCAGAAAATAATACATAATATCATTTAAATACATGTTCAGTATAAAGTATTTTGTAGTATTAAGAGTAAAATTTCAAACCTGGTTGTGTACTTTGAACCAAGATTCATTATAGCTGCCAATATCATAAAGGCATTAGTGAGTATTTTTAAGCAAGAAAAAGTTGCACAATATGACCATGCTGAAACCACATATGGCTACTAGACATAGTACATCCTCCCACAGCTCAGATAATGTCTGTTCCAAGAGTCACTAGTACACATAACCATCAAGACATACTTGTACAAGACATGGTCTAACAAAATAACCATTGACTATGATTGCTCATATGTTTAAAAATAATTGTCTTGGTATGACGCCAACATAAGTTTTTTTGCTAGCCCATACACACTATATTTTGGCGTGTATAGACAGCACCATAAGTTTTTAATAACAAATTTGGGATAGTTAATATTTCAAGTATAGGCACACTGCATTTTTTTATTCCTGTAAATATTGTTATGTTATGAATCCATACAAACATAGTAAATTCAGACTTACTTTCTCCCTTTCAAAACATTTGGGACAGAAAATTTGTATTATGTTGCAATGTTTACAAATATACATAGCGCAATTCCTATTCCACAGATGGTAACAGATAATGACTTGACTTGAGAAAGCAAAACCATGGCAACATGTTACACAAAATGGCATCGTATCAATGTAGTGCCACGGCGGACGTGTGAACTACGTAAGATATCTTTCTCTTGTACAGCAGATAAATTATTTTCTCATGTATGGCATCTATGGCCGAGATCCAACATGTTTATATTTTACACATGCAGGATGGTTATTTTTTTTGTTTATGAATGTGGGTGAACAAATAATTGCAAGAGTGGGAAAAGTTTATTTTACCCTTCTCATCCTCTTCTTCCTCTTCCCTTCCTTCCTTTATGTTAAAACATTAAAATGTACCATATGCTGACAAATTTCTAAACATGTTTAGTGGAAAAAATTTTCTAATGCCAATATCTCAAATAGAAGCCGAACCCCACTTTTTGCAGTCATTTTTTTGTAAAAATGCGCAGTCTATACATGCCGAAATACATTGTTCCAAATATCATACGTGTAGTCACGAGTGAAACATGCTTAGTCTGTAACAAGCAAAGACTTTAGAAATCTGGATCATGAGTTATTTGCTGCAGAAATCAGGCACAGAATTTTTTTGGGGGAAAAAGATAAGGAGGCCCACTGCCTGGACCTTTCTTCTATGGTTTGAGAAAGATGTATTGACAAAACTTTTGGCAGGAAACACTCAGTTTCCCACAAATGCCAGTAAGTTCAAGCAAAAATAGTGTGTACTGGGTGTCGTCTAATAGCAAACCTTTTTGCTGATATAATCATGCAACTAATCTGCCATCACACTACAATTTACCATTTACATCAACCAAAATCATAACCATAAGCTCTGCAGACATGTACTTATTCACGTTGACGGTAGAACATTGCAGTGTAAGACTCAAAGCGAGCTACATAGTTTCTGCTGCCAAAGTACTGGCCTGTCAATCTTTATTTGTGGGGAGCTATTATCTTGCAAATGGAACAGGTTAGTGCATTACAACAATGTGAGCATTATTTTGTACTATGTATTGTACATAGTGATCAATAGTTCATCTTGTAATTTTAGCAAATACTCATGGCTAGAGTATTTATTTTGATGTGAGAGTAGTATCCCTTATTATGTTTCTGACTGGAGATATTATTTACAATTACTTCATCAGAGGACTATAATCATTTGCTGAGATATTGTAAAGAATTTTTTTGCTTTTGTCTCTGATATATTTATATATTTTTCATTAAATGTTTGTTATTTTCCCACTTTTAATGACAAATAACATAATTCATAATCACTTTATGTTACAAGTCAGACATATCTTTTCTACCTGATTTGTCATATGGAATTACCTCCCAACCATTTTAACACATACTTATGAGAGCTTGCAATAGAATATAGTAATGAAAATTCTAAAATCCGCTATAATTCAGACACTGGATCAGACATTGTAATTAAAATGCTAAAGTAACAATGTTAAGACAATTTGCCAACCTCAAGGTTCTTTCTATCGCAGGATGAAGAACCTTTACGGCAACAGGAATCAGGCAGTCATCATCTATAACAAAACGCAACTGAAAATTTGCATGAAATATACAAGTTTTCACATAATAATATTTCATTTCACAATGGAAATATTCTTTGTCATATAGGTACCTAAGTAAGAGTAAAAAAAAAAATCTAGGATATACACTTTTCACATGTAAGTTATCTTATCTACACAGCTATGTAGTACACTTTTCTGAAAACTAATGGGCTGCTATACTGATAGCACAAATTATCAGTGGAAGATTAATATGTTTTTGTGTTACTAATGACATATTTTTGTCTCACATGGAGAGAAAAGTATTTGATTGTAACAAAAAGCTTGTCATTTTCTAGCAGGTATGGATAAAGGTGAGATTCCTATGATTTTTACAGCTTGAACCTGTATGAGGCTGGAGGAGCAACAATAATGCACAGCTGGGGCACTAGGTACCCAAGACCAAAACCTACTAATATTATTCTTTTAGCAACAAATATAACCTACAGACAAGTAAAACTGCAATGTAAAAGTAAAAATGCCTAATTTTTGAGAAAAAAAATAACAACAGTATTATAATTTTGACGCCTGGTAAAATAAAACATTGTAAAAAAAAAAAAATAGCGGAAGCTTGAGCATGGGAGCACTGACAGATAATGCACAAAGCAGAAAGGGTCATATATATGTATGTTTGAAGCTATTACTAGCCTCGAAAAGGAAGGCAAGAAATAAGTGTACCTACTTCCATGTTTAATTTTACCTCAGAAAAATGACTAGTCAATTAAACATTGGTATTTTTTATTAAGAGTAGAACACCACACATCTCCTTCAATGAGTTGAGCTGAGAGATTTGGGCAGCTCTCAACAACGTTTTGAGAGCAGATGAGGGTGAAATGAGGTGAGAATAGAGCAGCGATGGAATGCAAGGGTAAGGGAAATGGGAGATCCCAGAGAAAACTCACCGACCAGCAGCATTGTCCGGCATAATTCCCACTTGCAAAAATCCAGAGTAACCCGGCCGGGGATCGAACCCAGTTGACCTTGGTGGGAGGCGGGCAGTCTTAAATGCTCATCTCCTTCAAGATTTGTTTAATTTTGTTTCTGGCAGAGCCTGGCATTGTTGGAGTACAAAATGATGCTCCTTATTAAGGATACCAACCATGGAAATCTGTTACAATTGACAAAATTCTAACTTCTGTGGACAGAAAACTTTCTTGCTTCTGCCTTATACAAATGTACACTTTAAGAATGTATAAAAAAAAGTGTGAAATCTTCACGCATACTGAAAAAAAATGTGCATATAAGCCATTTCCTTGAATCATTTGTGAAAAAAAAAGAACTTTTTAGTATTACTTGTTTTACCTTGACAAGTCGTAAGTTTAAACATAATAGATTTTGATATTCCAGTACACAAGAACATTTAAACTATAACAGTCTGCGATGCTTTCACAGAAATTTGTAAGATTTATATAAGCCTAGAGTACAACCAGTTTTAAAGTGTCTGAACCAATGCAAAGAATTATAATAGCTTACATAAACAAACACACAAATACAAATTGTTACTTATACGACCACACTCTTGAGTTAATTACGTATTTTAAAATTTGTACAAACACGAAGAAAGACTTTGGAGAGAACGTTTAGAACTGCATTTTTTTTTGCTCTGCATTATGGCAACAGGCCCTATTAAATGTACTCAGATGAGTTCAACTCTAAACACACAACTGAGCCCATATCACCGTAACTCTTCCACAGCTGTGATCTTACCTTCACAAGATGTGCTTACACTTTGTAGGTGAAGTGGTCTGTAGAAATAACTGAGGAAGCCAGCAAGCCCCACAGCTTCTAAAGCTGCTGAACATAAACACACATGCTTCAATACGTTGCATTATTAACACCTTGTGCAGAATGGGGAAAAAGAGTACACTCATGCCCAAAATGAAAACAACAGACATCCATTGCGACCATAATAATTTTTCTGCAAGATGACCTAACAGGAAAAATTAACATATGTTCTGCTTTTCAAGAGTTAGTCACTTTCACACATATCCAGTAAATCAGTTATATCTGATCAATATGGCATGCGATCACCCTGGCAGCAATACAGGCCTGAAAAGGACGTGGCATGCTCAGAATAAGGTCATCAATTACAGTTTGTGATATTAACACCTATTCGGACACGAAGCAACTTGTCTCCCTAGAGCATCCCTCACACGCTGTACCGGATTTTAAGTTGTGAGAGCGAGCAGGCCAGTCCATGCACACAATATCTTCAGTTTCCAGGAAGACTTCAATCAGCTGTGTTCTAAGACACCAAGTATTATCATCCACCAGCAAGAAGTTTAAGCCCACAGCACTTCGAAACAACCAAACATGAGGTGCCAAGATTTCATCATGATACCTGACAGCAGTTAAACTTTGCCGGTTTACCAGTACAATGTCATGATGAGATGTTTGCATGGTTAGCACAATGCCTTCCCACACCGTTATTGATCCACCTCCATATTGGTCTATTCGCACAATGTCCAGTGGACATTTTGATGGTTCCACTCTAGATGTCTTCATCTAGAAATAAATGCTAGAGGTACACATACAGCAGGTCTCCGACAATAAAGGCAGCCTTGCATAAGCCGTCTGTACAGCATTTTCCTTGATAAAGGCTGTTCCAATGGATGCTATGAGGTCAGATGTCTGCTGCTGAGCCAGTGACGTGTAGTGAGTTTTTTTTACAGGGTAAGCAATATAATAGCCCAAAATATTTAAGTGTTTTAGATAACATTTACTAGTTCCAGGCTGTGGTTCCATTTTAAATTTCTACTAACAAACGCAACTTCCAACTTTGCTTACCCTCTACACGTATTTACCATTTTATAATACCTATCATTAGTTATAAAAACAGAAACTAAATTAATGTAATGATAATCAAACTGAATATTATTTTGAGAGCATATTACAAATTATAAGAAAATTACCATTTTCCTGAACACTTTCTTCTACTTTCCAAGCAAAATGAGGACTGAAGTATGCAAACAGAATAACTGCATATCCTGCCAAAGGAACGTGGCAGGGTAACTTGCTTGCGAGTTTGATTCATGGCTATCACTCCTGTTGGTGGAAATAAATACTAGATAGCAGCACTATGCGTGTAAAGTACGGGAGTTAAAAAACTCTGTTTCTCGAATCGGAAACGGAAAACTCAGATTTAAATGTGTTTAAATTTAAAGTTACGGCAAAAACTATAAATGGTCAAACAATTCCAATATGTTTAGGGTAAGCACTGCTTACCTTGCATCTATGGAATAAACGCCACTGTGCTGAGTAGTACTATGGCAGTACTGTCTTGCCACTTATGGCCAAATATTGGTCCTCCTCACTTTCTGACATCACTCTCGGTCATTCTTGCCCTGGTCTTCAGGATACAGTTCCAAATGCTGAAGACTGCTGCCACATCCACGAAACAACAGAATGATGCATGTTAAGCCATCTGGCCACATTAGCTGAGACTGTCCAGCTTCCATTCTTCCTATTGCCCTTTACCACAGGGATTCTTCCAGGCACCTTCCCTGTGCCACAGCAGAATGTGTACACAATGAACGTTACCACTGGATTAACATGGCAATAAACACTAGGCACACCATTTGATAGAAACACTGACAGTAGCACTCTATCATAGTTGTAAGAGGACAGTAATGCCACCTGTTGTTCAGAACATGGGTGTATTTTCATTTGTTTCCATTTCATTCAGAATAACAGTCAAAAAGTATATTTTATGTTAGACGTTAACTTCAGAGTGGGGTGGAATATACACACCATGCTTATTACTTACATGGTAATAATCATCTAAAAAGATGGTTAGAGGACAAAAAATGGCTGAAATAAAAAAAAGTAACTAGAGCCTCAAAAGTGCTCACTTTACCTTGAACATCCTCACCTGATACTATCTTGTATCAATGAGAGGGGCAGAGGTCTGCTTGTTGCTTTAATTTTGGACACTAGTGTATTACGTACCATCTTTAAAAAATGCAGAAACTTTTGATTCTTGATGCACACGACACACTTCTGTTAAGTTTTCTACTGCAGTGGGGTTTATCCAAGCCTTGTATACCTGAAAATCAAAATTAGGGCATTTAACAGTCAACCTAACAGCCACAGGTATCCAAACAGTTGTAACTACTACAGAAATTGTTCACTCTTTTTTATGCTAGGGTCAACAAAAATTGATAGAGAAACAGACTCCGTTTATTATACTGTATTAGAATTAGCAAGTTCCGTGCTCATGAAATATAAGATGGGGAAACAGTAACAAATATAATTTTGGACAAAGAACATAAAAAGGAGAAATTCTTTTTGATGCCATTTGTCCCCATCTGCCTGAAATCCTGAAATTATGATAGCAGAAATCACTAAGCAAAACCAGAAATCAAACAACAAACCATCCTGGTATTCTCCTAGAGCAACTCCTGAAAAAATGGAAAAACAAAAGGATGGTGGGAACATAAATCAAACCGAAGTCCTTCCAATGTAAGTGCATGTAGTATCACTGCAGTACCTTATTATTAGTCACAACTTATTCAAAACTAACAGCCTACAGTATGTTACTCATCACAATATTTATATAATTGTGACATAAATTTAGTTTTTTATTTAATTAACGATGATTAAAAGTTAAAATCAGCAAACAGCTGTCACAAGTGGCAGAACTAACATAGGCCTAGATATAATGTGGCTGGTGATGAAAGAAGTTGGCGACATGCCTGTGAGATTAACCTGTTGTTCCTGGCCATTGAGAATAAGGCAATACAAAATATTTATGAGCAATGGAAGAATAAAGATGTAAGAAGAAATAGCCATTTGTAGAGTTCACCAACCACCATATGAGAAACCACCAAAGACTGGAATTGAACCACGAACCTAAGAATAAGATGCTATAGACTAAGCATTTAGTTACCTGTCAGTCATCAAATATATACTGTCACTGCGATGTCATCAATTCAAACCATTCACAATTGTGTGAAACAATTTTCAGTTGTACCATTAATTGATAGCAAATGAAGAGACACACATAAATCAATGAATTATAAATAACTTCCAATTTTCAAGAAAAAAGATTTTAAACAATTTGTACAGGTCTGACTATGCTATTACAACATGTCGTACTAAGGCATGTACTGATGCAGGCCGCACCTCACTCGCTCCTTGTTGCCACTTGTGTCATGCAATACCAGCAGCCCAGCCAAGCAGTGTGCTATAGTCATGATTCACCCTCACATGTGGCCATCAACAACAACACAACCGGGGGTTGTGAACACACCTGCCTCACTAACCACCATATGTGGATTAGTTGAGTGTCCCACTTTCATCTGACCACATGAGCAACCATAAGACCATTCCTGTGGTTTGTAACCACTGAGGATGGCACATGTGTGTCTGGCCAGTCTTTCACCATCAGAATGCTGAGGATATGGAGGTATCACAAAGCAGTGCCACATCTTCACAAGAGATGTCAGGAAAGTGCTGATGCCGGGATGTGAAAACCCAGTGTTCGTGACGCGTGTGTAAACAAACAAATTATTCAAATACCTGAAATGACTCCAGAGTGGCAATGTCCCTATCACACTGCCAACCTAACAGGCTATGTTTATTGGTCATTTAATATATAAAATAATTACGATCCCAAATAATTACCAGTGTTATGTTCTTACTCTTGCAGCAAAACCCACTACAAATGGGGGGGGGGGAGGGAGGGGGGGAGAGAGAGAGAGAGAGAGAGAGAGAGAGAGAGATATATATATATATATATATATATATATATATATATATATATATATATATATATATATATATATATATATATATATATATATATATATATATATATATATATATATATATATATAGAGCCTGAATATTCATTCTACAGTGTTGGTGGGAAAATCCCTTTCCTGTTTGTAAGCTTGTGCCAACAAGGACAGTCTGAATTCGTAAGCATGAAAAGAAGTCCACTCTTGGGCATTTATTACTTCTGTAACAACCAGTCAGTTCAGCACCAATAGTGTATTCATTTTCAGAACTTGCCTTCTTTCATTATCCGGGAGGAGTGACCCATCCCTCCCGCTCGCTATTGCACCAAGTTTATTTAATTATGTGTACGCTCCATGCTCTTTGTACAGCATAAGCTGCCGGCAGGCTTCGTGCACCAGGTCTGTACAACATTCGCTGAATATTAGTGAATAAAATATCACCACAGTGATTCACACATAAATCTCATTAACAAGAATGTGCCTTATAATTTTGAAGAGGCATAGGTCACTTCTTGACCATGTCAGGGAGCTGCACCCTTAAGATAGCACAGACATACCCATTCAGCATCGTTTATGTTTACTGTCGTACGGAGAGGCTACGAACATCTCCAAAATCCAGGCAATTTGTGAGTTTAGAAGCACCAGAAGATTTCTGTGTTTAGAATGTTAGAATACACACTATATTGGGAGCAAGTTTCCTACAGTTAGGAGCCATCAACAACTAGCTACAAAGACGTGGAGGAACATGGCAGCAACGCAATGCGGGTGGTTGGCCAATGACCCTCATGTCTCATCCAGCGAGAACACATAAGCAGCCAGCATCCAAAAATTACTATTACATCTCTCAGTTTCTGACGGGCCATTTTCTCACGAAAACACATGACCATGTCTGCAAACTCTATATTTCACTTTCTCCCCTTCATCGGTTAGCTCACTCTCCTGCTACAGCAATCTCAGCTCGACTTTCAGCAATCATGTTAGATCTTGGCATTTCGGAAACATGACACAATGCTGGTGAATGGTTGGTTTTCTCAAGGAACGCCTGTTTCCCTTGTCTTTGCATTTCACTACTCCTCCATTCCAGGATCTCATTCCATGTCATACTTCAGGGAAGAAAAACAGACCTGTCTTGTAAGCCCATCACCAGGTAGATGTTATCCCCATTTTATGGTGCATCTCCTTTCAAACAATCATTTATTTACTTTAACCTTACAAATACATTAGTGGAAATGAATTTAAAAACATCCAGTAGGAACACATGTACATTCCCACAAGTTGGTACATAAGAAGGAGGTGGTATGTGGACTGATCAAAACATCAAGTCTATGAGACATCCACCATCCAAAACATTAAATGCAACACACCCAGCAGTCACATTAAAAAAGTGTGTAACCACCCCAAATAGTCACACATGCAGTAATCCTTCCAGGAACCCTGTCGTACAACTGCTGAATGTGTCTGGGATACGGTATTAAACAATTACTATAATTATTGACCTAGATGGGTGATGGTCATTGGCAAGGCTAGGTTGGATGCCAGGGGGTCGTACCTTCATTTCCCACACATACTCCATTGGTGAGGTCTGGAGATCTAGCACGCCATACATACTCTTCATGCTTCCCCGAATGAATACCGGTATACGAAGTGATCTGAATATTAGCTTATAAAACCACATACTATAAACCCAGGCGTGGAAGCAATATGGCAAGTGCAAATACATGATGTAGGGTATTGTTCTGCTCACCCGCATGTCTACAAATGCGAGCACTGCTATTACTTTTTCCAGAGCAGAAATGTCTCTGAACACCACTGCCCTCCATCTACTTTTTCAACACCTCTGCTGACACCACCAGAGATGTTCACAATGAACACATGTCAGGGGTAAATGTGCAAGAGGAACACGAGAACATAAACCTACCTCCAACAATTGATTGTTTCATTGTTCATGCAGACACATGGCAGGCCACAGTGGCTCTGATTGCACATGCAGTTGCTGTTCTGTCAGTCAAGGCGGCCTGAACGATTCTTTTGTCCACGCACTCATCAGTGCAGCGAGGTGGCACTGGTAGAATCCCTCCGAAACCCATCTTCTCCACCACAATGGACCGCTGACATGTTACTCCTAAAGTGAGTTGGCCTTTCTGCAGAATGTCCAGCCATCCTCTCAAGAGTCCCACTATACTACCATGCTCCAAATCACTTAACTGTTCAATAGGTGTTCGCCATTGTCTTCAAAGCATTGCAGAAACACTGTGATACACACATAATAGAATTGCACAGCCAACTATACTGGTGTTGTCCGACTACTTGCGATTAAGACACTTGTTTTAATGGGGCTGCATACTGGTGCAGGCAAGTGGTGCCCTTCCACTTACAATCAAAGTGCCCTTTAAACATAATGAGTCTACTGTACAACCTGTTTGGATTGGACTATGGTTACTAGGTGTTCAATGCATTTCCACTAGTTTTTATTGGTAAACTAAACAAAAACTCTACTTTCTGGCTGTTCCAGAGACCGAATTTGTATACACAAGTAATAACAAAAATCAAAATGCCTTAGTTAAACTGTATTGAAATAAATAACCTGAGCACAACATCCTGATCCAATGGGCTCTCCACCATTACCAAACTTAACGAAGATCTTCCTCCACTCTGGTCCATAAGCTTGCCTCATCAACCGCACAGTATAAAGAGAGGAATGAGGCCTGGTGTCTCTTTGGAGACGTGACAAATGACAGCAGAATTCTTCCGGGAACAGGTCCCTCCTCGTTGAGGCCCACTGACACAACTTCAAAAAAATAGGCCCACTTAGGTTGAACCCTGCCAAAAAATTGTTAACCAATGCATCAACAACTATTCTGATAACATATACTTGCTGCTGCAGGAATATAGTGTATCTTACACTTAAAACTTTCAGCTGTATGACTGAATTTTCTTGGTGTACTAGAAACATTACTTAAGACATTTCTATAATTCACCCATAATGTCTTAATCTTATGAGATATTTAGTAATGCTCATGTAAAATAGTAAACTTCATCTTAAACAAAATGCATTATTCCATCTTTACATTTTAAAACTGCACACATCCACTGCTGAACTGGAATTCAAACCTAAAACCTCATGGTCTGAGGGCAACAGCTTAGCAACACTTGTGCCAGGCACATATATGTGCAGGTGTAAAAACAGCAGTTCGTTACAGACACTATTTTCCGAAAATCCACAAAACCTCGTGTGCACATTTGTTCCACCATCACTACCAAAACAGCGCAATGCAGATATGAATACACTTGCAAACACAAGCATGACACCGGTGAAGTGCAAACGTCGGGTACGAAAATATGAAGAGTAGCAGTTCTTAGATAACCCGCAATATGCAAACGCATGTATTTCACAGAGAGGGTTGAAATACAACAGCAACGAAGACGTCAAAACATCTGCACAAGAGTACAAGCAGAAGCAGTTACATGTACAACATGTGGCAAGTTTAAGCATTGGCATAGCATTATTCGATTGGGAGTTGTAAGCACTATATCGCACTGTTTCAGGTGTAAGCAATGTGCAACCAAACAGCAATGGCGAATGCTGCAACCACATGTGAGCATTCGCAATGTCGCGGAAGCGTACGCAAACACGTTAGTGTATTTTATGGAAAACAAAGTAGTAGGAGCAGAAGGGGGAAAATGCCACATTAAAATTCCAGAACACAAGCATGGAGTCAATAGCATTTTTGCCCGCAGAAGGAAATGCAGAAATTGCAGGTCCATATGAACCACCATTATCTCCCCACATCACAACACAGTATCCAATCATTGCGATGCAAAGTGATGAATCTGCAATGACAACTGCCACGGCACATTTGTTGTCGGTACCGACCTAGGGTTAAGATGCGAGCAGGCACAACAGGGTGTTGCAGCAATACAGGGCACAGACACAATGCAGCAGCATGCAACAGCTGACAAGGGAATGTGGCGCACCCAGTTGGAAGGCAGTTGGGTGGCAGGAACTACCACATTCAAACTAGTAGTGGTAATAGCGCCATCCTGCACTTCGACGAGCCCCAACTGGGAACAAAAGTGCACAAACCCGCAGTGGTTGACATCATGCATGCAATACCGGAAGAGACACACGCATCACAGAAAGCAACCAACAGCATGCAAAACACAGAGAGTAACGGAGGCATGTTCCGGCGGTTATTTCCGTCTGTGACATCCGGCCGTCAAACACCCGTCAGGGATGCGGCGGAAGATGTACCGTCCGGAGAGGTTCTCGAGCTGTCAGATGAGCAGGAGGATGTACAAGGAGGCATTACAGAGGAAGCAAGCACTGACTATGGCATTACGACAATACCTGTCGTAATGCCAGGCACTGGGATTGTTGCCGAAGGCAGGTCAGCTGGGACACCAGAATGAGTGGCCACTCCATTGGAAAGCCCAGACATTGGCTCAGCCGCAACATCTTCAAAAGAACAAGTGGCAGCAGAAGAAGCAGCATAAGGGAAGATTGGCTACAGCAGCAGTGCAGAGATATGCAACTGCAGCAGCATCTGCAGCAGCATAGAGTGGAGAGACTGCAGTAACCACAGCATCAGGAGCAATTGCAGACAGCATCGGGAGAGCCTGAGAGGATGCAGAAGCAGTAGCATAATCAGCACTGGGTGCAGTAGCAGCAGCAATGGCAGACGGAGTAGCGGCAGCAACAGCAGCAGTGGCGACAAGTTCTCAGTAGAGAGAAACTCAACACCCCACGAAGATCCAAACGGTTACACCGTTTGGCCAGCACGGCATGCGTTGGCTGTGGTGGGCACACCCACCGCCTATGCACGCATGCCGCAACTCACCTGGCACTGCAGACTCAGGAGGAGAGTGCAGCGAGGCAACAAGACGACGTGCAGCAGCATGGGCCTTATCGCCTACAACGTGCAACGAGAACGATGTGCAGCTGCATGGGCCTTATCGCTCACAACCTTGCCACCTGCTGAAGGGACCGACAAAGTGTTGTGCCGGACGGCGTGGTAGAGCATATGGGGGACTGCAGGGTCAAATGGTCACAGAAGAGGCGGGCATTTGACGTGAATGCAGGGTTCACTAGCGTCTTCCTGACCATTTGCACCACGCAGTCATCAATCGAATTTAGAGCATGCCGAGGGTCGACGAGAACAGCCAAGAGTACGCCGGTGTAGGTCACCGAAAACAAGCTAGTCACTTTTCTTGGGGACCTGGATCACGTATCTTACGAAGGTGGTCTTAATCATTTTCTTCCAAGAGGTAACTCCTGGGGGGAAATTAGTTAGCGATCTGGCACGGCGTCTCTACGAAACCACGACCGCCAGGTACAACATACATTGGTAGGAACAAGTGGGCTGCCTGCACAGCAGTGGTATGCATTCATCCAATGTGTGTGTTGTAGGCGGGCCTGTTGGATAAAGTGTAGGGCTACGCAGCCCCTATGTATAACAAAATTGGCAGGGAATAGCACCGCCCAGCCTATCTGCAATTTTCGTCCGTACGAAAATGAAGTGGTTACGAGTTTCTTTTGTAGACAGCATTAAATGAAGTAACGCCTAGTCCCATTTTGCACGTGCAACAGAACCTCATATGAGGTGATGTCAGCCAGCATGGCACGAGCAAGGCAAAAGTGACGTTTTGTAGCGCCATGGTGACTGAAGTGACTCCTCTTTACCGAGGCATTATAATAGCAGCAGAAAACACGCACACATTAAATGTAATAGTAATTTCAGTCTGTAAGTAAGTCAATTGCAAAGGACTGTACTGCACAGCCTTTTAAAGTGTTACTTGTTATGTAAGTGTGGTGACATCCCCCTCATATGCAGTGTTGAGCCACCAAACAGACACTTGTTTGTTCGCGGGGATGTCACCAACATGTCTTATTAATTCAGTGTATACCCTGTATCTTGTTAGTTTTAAGAAGGCACGCATCTCACAATCATGCAGATAGCAACTTGACCCCGGTGCGGGCACTTGGTGTTGCCGCAGTGGCCATGATGGCATATTTGGCTGGGCACGCAGAGAAGACGGCAGCATGGGAGGTTCACTCCAATGGCCACCCTCGGTACACAGCACTTAGGCCTTAACTTATTCAATCTACATAGTAAGTATTATAACCAGAACCTTTTCTTATTTTAGTACTGAGGGTTGGACCATGTGCCTTTCCCTCAAGTGAGAATATTATGTCACACGTAATTTATTAAGGGCCTCGCCAACCTTCACAGTATCGGACCATCTGCAAGTCATGCAGTGCCGAGTCAGTTTAACTTACACCTATTTAAAACATGTGTGTAAGTAGATAGTTTAACCTGTAATAAAATGAACGTACCGAATCTCTACGTTTCATTGACTTACCCTGAAAGGCAACTTTGGGCACGGCATCCTTGGCCGTAGTTTAGTATTAAAATGTTTTCAGATGGACGTTACAGGTCCTGTCCCCTAGACACAGTAAAAGCAGTGTAACTAAATGGCACGTAAGAGGTTCTACATCCTACACTCTCATGGTAGTATAAACTACCACCTTAAACTCAGTGTTTGTAAGGGTAGGTGGCAAATAACAACAGCATCAGCAATGATGCAGACACCAGGGATCCCTTTAGGGAAGAAACTGTTACACTATAGTGTACGCTGTCGATGCACACATTCCTTTGTTTTACGGCACTCGCTCACAAGCTCAGCTGAAGGTTGCAATTAATAACAGAAGATTTCTGCAAGAGATTCATTACATATGAGCACAAAATATCGACACTGGTGTATTAATAACCCGCATTTGAAAACAAAACTTTTTAGATGAAATTAAAACTGGACACTGTTGAAAAAGTCAAAAATTAATTATTTTGCGTGCACGTGGGTGTGTCACGTCTGCTATTTATTACCTACCGTGGTATATAGTTGTATAGAGCATCATGCGTCAAGTTAGTTTCCTTCACCTAATCAGTATAATAATAACAGTAATAATTTACAATAACAATAAGAATAGATATATAATAATAACAATAATATATAATAGTAATTATTATTATAACTTGCAACTGGGCTATCATCCGGAGGCCAGCAGGTCCTTTCCCTTTTTCACTCTCCAGTCTCTTCTTAAACTGTCAAACTTCCTTCACTATCACCAACTCCTCCCACAACACATTCCACTCTCTCACAGCATAGACTGCCTTTCTCTTTCCCACAGACTCCATTACCTCAGAAACTTTCTACTGTTTGCAAACTCTCCATCTGTAAAGCGCCTTGGCTAAATACCCCTTCACTCCCCTCATCATTTCACTCCATTCACCACCCTGTCATTTCTGACCAGCCTCTCCACCCTTCCTGTCTTGTACGTAGAACCACCCCAACTCCATCATTAAGGATGGCCTAAAATTCCTTTCAACCTCATCTTCTTGCCTTTTCCTTCCCCATTTACCTGAACTCACCTTGTTGCTCTTCTTTGCACCTTTTCCATCTGCCATACCTCCTCTTCCACATACGGGTCCGAGACTGCTGCTGCCTTTTCTATTACTGGCCCTACTTATATTCTGAAGCTTCCCGTATATCCTGCCCTAGCCATTTATTCAGAGCATCCATATTTTCCCCTCTTCCAACAACAACTCCACCATTTTCACTCTCTGTTTCCTTCCCCTCAGGAAGTCCCCTATCCAATCCACCCCCCACATATCATCCAGTAGCTCATCTACTTTTTGCATCAAAATTCCTTGGAGCATCTTATCAAAGGCCTTCTCACAGCCTATGAAGCAGTCGTCCACCTGCTTCCCCTCATATACTGGCTTCACCAAATCCTCCAGCAGTCCAACCAGTTGCATCTCACATAAGTAAGCTGCCTTAAAACCACATTGGTACTCCTGCAGCCAGTTCTTTTCATTCATAACCTCTACCACATACTGTGGGAACTACAAGCCTCTCCATCACCTTTCCTGTAGGTACCGGATATGAGACTCACAGGCCTGTGATTACCAAGAATTTTCCTTTCCTCCCCTTGGTTGTAATTATTACATTTATATTCCTTCCTAAAGCTGAATGTTAAGTCAGCCATTAGGTCCCTTGCAACCATAGAGTGTAATCAAGGAGTTCACAGGGCAACAGTCCACGGGATACACAATCAGTCTTTCATGCTACTTTCAAGCTATTATGCCTAGTAATCTCGACTTAATGTGAAATCATAAAATTATTTGTATCCTTGAAAACTAAAAAACTTATTTTCTTTAGAAATCCAAAATGACACTATGCCTAATTAATTTTACATATCCTTTGGTCATGTGTATAGGTTCGATTACATGAAATTTTAACAGGTAGACCTACAAAGTGGGATGGATGCTTACTAACAATTATAAAATTATTCTCAGTGTCTCCCATCCAGTCTGTATCAGTGAGTTCAAAATCAATCTCACATACATTTCTAAGTTTCTGAGGTCCTTATAAATTAAAACCAGTCTACACTTGATGCCAGCTAACAGCCAGCCGCGCTAAGACCATGACGGCGCTCACCACTCACGTGACACGTGGGCATGCACATACGCAAAGAGACCGTAACCTGAATTTTCCAATAATGGAATATGTATTTGAAGTCTAAATTATGTCTCTTGTTTATTTCAAGGTTTTCAAGTGTCTAAATGTTTAAAATGTATGTTTGATATTTGTTTATGTGCAATTTATTTTCAAATATAAGTTTTACTCGGCGTGCATAGTACTTCCGTTTGTGTGAACCCCGTAGGCAGCCATGGTAGGTCCACGTTGACCCCTGCCTCTGGGCAGTCCATCCAGGAGAGCTGGCGAGGTAACATGCTGTCACATAAGCACCTCTAACTTTTTGCACTGATGAAGATTACAATAGTTCACTCTTAGTATACCGGTCAACCTTTGCTTTGCGTATGTTTTGCCAGACATTCCCCAGCATTATGCTTCCGCTTTACTTAATAATTTGTGCCCTTGTGGCTTTTTGAATGTAAATGAGGAGAAGGAGGAGAAAGATGTAGGAGAGACCATGCGGCCCGTGCAACTTTGATTCAGGCACCATCCGCCTATGTTAAAGGCATTTCAGTGAAATTTCTGTTTAATTGCTGCATGCAATTTTAAGGGCTTTATTTTCATGTATGTATTTAAGGGTAGTTTTCATGTTTAATTGTTTTACGGCCACATCATCTGCGAACACGTGGTTAACAGCCGCAAAGTCTATATCTGCGCCATCCATGCACTTTGAGGGTTTATTTGTATAATATCATGTGCGCCATAATTTATTTCAGGTTTCTATGTATTTTTCATTCAGGGTTCCGTGTAATGTCCATGTAATTGATGCTTTGTATGTATGACCACGCAATCTATTTCAAGTTTGATTTTCCAGCCATCAGGCGTGCTAAAAGACTATAAATGCCTCAATCTACAGGGGAATATTTTTCCCAGCAATAACAACAATTTTGTATGACCATAATTTGCATTTCTACAGAGGAATACTGAAATTTCATGTACACAAAATAATCAGCTACGAATCTTATCCAGCGGCACCCGTACCATCAAAACCTGCTTTCACGCATCCACGTGTTTATTGTGACCATCCATGTAGTGTCCTATCTTATTTCATATGAATTTGTGCCATTTATGTAATCTGTATGGTGATATTATTTCCATCCTAGCCCGCTATGTGTATAGGCCTTCACCACACTAACCACGTGCGGCAAGACGAGCCACGACTAGTCAGCGTTAGTGATGCCAAATAATCACACGTGTTTGTTCATTTCATAATCCTCTGCATCCTGTCTTCAGGAAAAATCGACAGTCCACCATAGAGGCTGTCAACTCCATTCCTTGTGAAGATTGTGTTTTCTAACACCACAGAGAAGTCATCCATTTAGGAGTGCGCTAGAGTAATTACAGGCTGGGGAGCACCCGAACGGAGTTAGCTAGACATATCCGAGTTCATAAAGTTAACCTTGGCACAATTTGTATGAATGATAGAATTAAAAGAAAGTATCACAGTGCTTAACATCTTTCCTTTGTAGTGACAGCAACCTCTTGCCATTTTTCAGTGATATAAGTTCAGTAATGCAAAGTGTTTTGTAAGTACGCTCGGGTGAGATGGACACACAGAACCCACAGCATACCTGAGAACCCTGAGTCTCAACAGTGCGGTAACTGGGAAAAACAGCTGGCGCCCATCTACCGTAAGTTTACTGTGTCACTGAAGTAATGTGAAAAATATGCTTAAACCAGTTAACTTTTAAGAACAAAAGTTTTGTTTTCATAGGGGAAGAAACCATTGGATCCGTGTATGATTAGTTAAAAGTAGTACCTGCATTATCAGGCATTCCCATTTCAAGACAATGTGTTACACCAATACATGTAGGGTCAAGTGGGGTAATTGTGAAAAAATTTTGCTAGTTTCAACTACAGACAGCTTTTAGGCGCACATGATCTGAGCACAACCTTGTAAAACCACCATAAAACCATTATTTCACTCCTAAACTTTAATTACAATTAGATATGGGTGCTATGGGATGTAATTAAGTAACTAAAATTGCTTGTTCACAATTTTTACCACCACATGTTCATAATTACCCCACAGACTATGGGGTAATTGTGAACATCTATTTTTGTGTCGGAATGGTATACTACAAAAATGATCACATTAACACACATTTCGCTGGAATCAGTTACAGATGCCGTTCAAGAACCAAAATATATGTTTTTCATAATTACCACAATATTTAGTTAACAATTACCCAAGATGCCATATTTGAGTCTAGTTTTAACAGAAAATTAATATTTTACACTACAACAAACATAATAATGAATCAATGGAACAATAATAACAGTAAATACTAATGGTTTCATTACCAATTTTTATTGAACTCAAGTACATTCAAGTAGCAAATTAACTATTCAATTATTTTTAAGGTAACAGTAGTAGGTTAAAAAAAACTTGAAAAACACAGAAAAATGAGTCGAATAAGTCTAAATGTTTCCAAATTCTTACTTCTCTTTCACATCCGCACTCCCACTAAACCTGTACACAAAAATTTTTTCCGTGCTTTTTCATATGTTGGAGATGGCAGAATAGCTTTCACCTGGCCTTTATAAATGGTGAGTTTGTCATTCTCCACTAAAACCAATTCAGTTTTGTTTCTGTCAACGCTCTTCATCCCAGTAATTGCAAGCTCTTGATCCAAGGCTTCATATATTTGATGAACATAAGTGAAGAGTGTTTTATTTCATGTTCCTCCCACAAGGTCAACAAGAGCAAACATGGATTGAGAAATCTCATTTACTAAAGTCTAAGTAAGACATTTCCTCCACTTCTCCAGCCTCCGTTTCTTGAATGAAGTATTCTAGACTGTCGTTTTCGTCAGAAAGTTCATCGGGCAGAATGTTTCCTTCACTTTCACTTTCTTCAAATTGCCTCACCTTTTTGGGGTTTTCCACTTCTTTATCCTTATTCTTACTTCCTCTCTTTCGCTTTGGGGGCTTTTTATTATATCCTTCTGCCTCTTTGAGGCATTTCAAAACATCACAATTAGTGATGGCTTGCATGAACATCATAAAAATAGAAAAGCAGTTTTTATGTAGCACATTCTTCTATTCCCAAATTTCATTCACGTCAGGGATGAACTTCCTCGTGATCCAGTAAACAAAAGATGCCTCTTCCATCCACCCATTGGTGGTAGCTGCATACATAGTTCCAGGGTATGCTTGTGGTGATACCCACCATTCTTGCACAGATTGTCCCTTGTGCACTATGAGAGGAGGTAGAATGTCACCAGTAGCTGAAACGCATGCAAGTACTGTAGTATTATCCCTTCCGTAACCATTGGAAACCCTTCTGAGAGGTATCCCCTTTTCCTCTATTCCTCTTATGCGGGATAGGTCTTTGGGGAACCCACTTTCATCTGCATTGAAAATCAAGCATCCTGAACCATCATCTTCAGAAAGTTTTTCATAAGCACCCTTAACCATCTCAAAAGAATGATAAACAACAAACAGATCCCTTGCATTCTTCCGTTCTTTTTTTTTTTTTTTTTTTTTTTTGCAAATGTTCGTTTTTTTTAAACAAAATTTTAGGATGCTGTTTCATAAACCCACTATACCAGTCTTCACCCGGCTTACCATCTTTGAATCGAACATTTACTTCATTAGCTACAACAAACTTTTGAACTAGGGTTTTCAACTCTTCCTTGTCGCAAGGAAAATCCATCTCAGCCCTAGCAATAAGATATTCGACCAGAGTATCCTCAACTTCTTTTGGAAAGTCCGTTGGGGTGACCTGCTCCCATTGTATCAACAATAGTCTTGCAGTGGATTATGTTGTGGATAACTCCCAAAGGAATCCAGTAGCGTTTCGATGCTTCTCGGTAGGCTTTTATTCTTTCTAAGAATGTCACTCACTGCATTCCCCAAGTCTTCACTGATGTACGCAGGAGGGGGCTTCTTCCTTATTTATGTCCTCTGCATCACGTAATTACACCCTACGAAAAAAAAATCTAATATTAGGTTAGGTTCATTATTCTATGCTATGTTTGTTATTCTATGTTATGTTAAGTTATTATTCTACATTTTGTTTATTATTCTATGTTATGTGATGCTAAGGTTATGTTTATTATTCTATCATGATCATAAAATACCTAATAATCATAACCTGACACAACTCTTGTGAATCAAATACAATGGGTACCTACCTACTCAAAATTTCAACTGTACAAGCAGTTATGAATTAATATGTGGCAATATAATATAGAACAAAACCTTTAAAAAAAACTGTTCATAACTACCCCTGGTCACAAAAAGTGTGGAGTAATTATAAACATGGTTCTGTAGATCTTTGAAAATGAGTTGGAGCAAAAACCTATTTATATTCTGTTACGAGTAATTATAACTTAACAGTTATTGACTAAGAATGACAACTTACCTTGATTTTTTCTGGTAGACATGAAGAATATTTACAGACACTACAAACATGTTTGTCACTTTGAACTGCAGAGGAATTTTATAAGCGCAAGCAAGGCTGCCAACCACGAAGCAAAAAGTGCGGGAATTCTCTCATTCAATAAACAGGGATGTAAACCATTGATTTCTACTTTAGTATTAGCTACTCTCACATGAGCGCAAGTGGCGCTTGTTCTGAATTATCCCACCCGACCCTACCACGGCAGAGATGCTCTACACTTTCTCTTTGTCCATTCCAAAGTTGCAGCAGAGATAAATGCTGTCAGGGTCTATGTTACAGCTATTGCCGGCCAGTCGGCTCATAGTATGGTTGTGGCAAAAAATAGTTCCCGTCAATATTTTGCAATTTTTAACTACAAACATTGTTATTTAAACATGTAGTTGCTTTATATAATGCTTTACAAAACTATTTAAGTGTACAACAGTTATGTGCTTGTAGATTGAAAATAATTGTAACCACATTTTTATTTTGCGGTAAAAATGCACCAAGTAGCCAGTGTTCTGTAAGATGGCGAACACGGCGGGTCAGGCTGAAGTGTCACCACGTGTCGAAAAACATAAAAGAAGGAAACCTTTACAAAGCGAACAAAAACGAGTGTCGATTATTGTGTAAAATGCAAAGTGTAAAGAATTTAGTTTGTTGCCTCTATGTGATATAGTGAAACTTGTTTCAGTAGAAACTGGTGTTTAAAGAGTGAAGTATTTTTAGAGCAAGAAAAGACTGCAAAGTGAAAGATGTTTTAACCACGCAGAACAAAAACGTGTCTGTTAAAATTTAAGCGATAATTATAAAAAATTTGTGAAAGATACTACAAGGCATAAAATACATGAACTTTTCTTTATAAATACGCTCCCGAATATAAACTAAGTGCTACATTCAGTCAATAGTGATTGACTTGACAAATTTTAAGCGCTCAACGTTTCACAAGTTTTTAAAGCTTTTAAACTGAGTTTGTAAAGAGTCAAAGGAATTCATTCTTAATCAACAGAGAAGATATATATATATATTTGTGGTGCCGCCGTATCTCTGTTCAGTGAAACAGTATAGGGCTGAGGGACAACATTTGCATTATTTAAACGAAACGTGGCTAAACAAGGGATACTCCATCTCAAAAGAGTGGGTTGACAATACGGTAAACAGCAAAAGAATGGCTTTTCTAGACGTCTAAAGGACTAAAAAATCTTTCTGGGAAAGGCAAAAGATTAATAATACTGCACATTGGAAGTGACTCAAGATACGGTAGACTTCTGTCATTTATGTCAAAAACTTCCAATGGCTACCACGAAGAGATGACAAGTGAAGTGTCTGTCAAGTGGTTTAAAAAAATACTCCGTTAGATAAAAATGCATTTATTGTCACGGACAACACCCCTTACCATACTGTGAAAATAGAAAAAATTTCCACAAAAAGTAGTAGGAAAAGTGAGATTACTAACTGGTAACGAGACAACTGTATTGACTTTGACAGTGACACAATAAAGGCACAGCTGATGGTAAGAGAGAACCAGTGCAAGTATTTGTATGACAAATACGTTGTTTATGAAATGGCAGCTAAGTTGGGCGCTATGTCTTATCGATTACCTCCTTATCACTGTGAGCTGAATCCCTTTGAATTAATGTGGAGTCAGGTGAAAAGGTGCGTTCGTTGCTAGACATAATATTTTGTTTAAAATGGCAGAGATAAAGGAATTATTATGAACCGCAATCATTTATGTAACAACAAAAAAGTGGCAGGAAAGCATCAGACATGTATAGGATATCGAAAACAAAATGTATACCATAAAAAAAATTCAAGTTGACCTTCAAGTCAATTTTGTTGTAAATTTGGAAGACAGTTGCTCAGATAATAGCCACTTGGAGAGTACTGAGCCATTTTCAGACGTAGATGTATAGGCGAGTATCTCAACCTTGATTTACAAGTGCTTTTTGTAATGCTTTGTTAACAAATTATTGTTAATTGTGAAGTACTTATATTATTAGAATTCGTAACTATTCATGTAATTCATAATTATTGTTGAGCCCACTTCTTATGTAACATGTTAAACTTTTTTTTCTCCAGTAAACGAGACAGGGGCATCATTTTGACAGCTGGTTGATAATGACACAAGTTGAGGCTGACAACAACCAATAGGCCTACCTTCCAAGCATGCAAAAAACAGGTGGAGTCATAAAGTCTAGGCTACAATAACTGTAGCGTTCCCATAAGAAAATAACAGTGGCGTTACCGTAGATGTATGAAAATGTACTGGCTACAACCGCAGTAAGAAAACTGTTACGCTGCCAATGAGACATGAGCACAAAAAAAAAAGACAGACTGTACATGTATCGCTGATTTTTACGAACAGTGTGTGGGGTAACCTGTTATTTATTTTTCTTTATCTACTTGTGATGAAAATAGTGTCATGGGAATTGTGTTGCGGGATATTTAAATTGTGGTATATATGTTAATAATTGTGTTGACTATTTAAATAAACAGAAATTGGAACTGTACCGCAAAGTTCATTCAATAACTATGTTCTTCTTACAAGATTGCACTGTAATGACACTCATGGTTGGAAATGTCTTGTGATTGGCAGGCCTAGAACTCGACATAAGAGGATTGAAAATATTCTATCTATTTAGGTAGCTACGTGAGCAGGCCACCATCTTAAGCTGTTATGTTGTGTTGTAGCTGGTTCCATCTACAAGTGTGTGTTCAATTTTTTATTGTCATTTCTTATGGTGATTGTAGCCGGGCCTTTAAAGCTGCCACCTTTGAATGGATAGAGTAATACTGTAAGAAACCAAAAGCTATTGTAACAACCAAACCAAATATGATAACGGTATGATGATAACAGGACAACTAATAATGTACCCGTAAGTAAAAGTTAAAATATATATGTCAATAAACTGAAGTGTAAACAGTATCCCTAGGTACAACACTCTCCTCTGCATGTAGGCGTGTGTGTGTGTGTGTGTACAATGTGCAAACTTGTTCCTTGTTAGGTCCATGGTGCTAGGTTTTTTTCTACTTACCAAAAATCAAAATTCCGTACCAAAATTGTTTGGTCTTCACAGATATACGCGTCAAAGGATACAATATGACAATCGGTAAGAACACACAAGAGAGATATATTATTCTTAAAATGATCTGTATACATGTAAACGTAAAATTAACAACGTTCACTATCACGTTTTCCGACTGGTTAGTTTCATGAAATCGTATCTCTCCGCAAATAAGTTCATTATAGGGATGCCTCAAAACTTGAACAAGGCAATGGACGCCTGCTAATTTCTGTACAGTTTTAATCACACGGCAGTTTACATACCGTGCACTAGGTCTGAATTTGGCAATTGTGACAGTACTAAACCTGGGAAATTTCAACTTCGTGAAATGTAAGCCCGTGGAAAAGCGGGAAACATATACCGCTATATTTATCATTTCCCCTATTTCTGTACGTAGTTCGTATGGAACAGCGCATTCGACAAAAGCAAAGCCTGAAAGCAACGTGGCCCGAATATTTGTAAACAAACTGGTATTCTAATAAAAAAATTTGACAGTGCGACACATTTTCAACACGTTCACAATGATTAATAAAATTTGGTGGAAGGGAAATTTGATGGCCTTATTCTGTCTACAAATTTTATTGTCAAATATAGTTGGAGGTGAAAATTTGCAATAGTGACAGGGGCGTAAGATCATAGAGTTAAAATGAGGTAGACCTCTTATTCTATAGACTAAAGATGAGGTAGACCACTTATTCGTCTTTTGCGCATTTACCCAACATTTACCTACCCCAAATTAACACTTCTGTCAATGTCACATGGTCAACAGTGATGAAAGTGTTTCTTATATCTTAATTTTAAAATTACATTACTATTATATGAAGAAAATACTTTTACCAATTTTAATTTAATCGAATTGCATTACAAACTGGTTAGATGAAGTATTAATCTCAAAGCATTTAATTACAAATCAGTTTTATAACCTAAAATCCAAACCACATCATTTTCGCTAGACGTGTTGGCTGAAAAGCAGTTCAATGTTAGGACACGGAGATTGGTTGTGTGCAGCCAACGAGATCAGTCTACCTCATCTTTAGTCTATGCCTAAGATAGATTGAAGTTCTTAATCAAACTGTGCTCTTTGGTACGAAAAGTCGATAGTTATACTATCTGTCGGTTTGAAGTGATCATACATTTTTCTAAATTAGAAATGTGAGTGTCTGTTTCAACAACGAAACAATTCTGTGTTTTATTTCCGAGATATATCATATTTGCTAATTTCTTAGAATGTCTGACGGAATATTTGCTATCTATAGTCGTTTTAATTATTCTGTTTTAAATGTTCGAAATCCTTTTTTCGGTTTCCAAAAGCTAAATATATGTAAATGTACTTCTATTACTGCACTAACTTATGTTATCGAAACTCTCTCGTTCTACAAGTAATGCAAACTATTATTTGTTTACAGCTTTCAGCAGTGGGTAGGAAATTGCCAGAGAGCCGATTTGGACAAAATATTTAAGGATGGTCCATAACACATGTATAAACACTGCAAGATATGCTCAGAAAATTTCGTGGAAAAGATGATGGTTACTTGTTTTCTGGGCCATCAAGGATGAAGGGCAATGTGGACAGGATCAATGATTGCTGTTGTTTACAAGGTGGGATTCCAGTGCTGAGAGCACAAGATATGATGGGGGTTGTGGTGCCGATGGCCTACATGGCTGCCCCTGATGATCCTCCATCTCTTTAAGTTGTTGCTGAAGGTGACAGAGCTAAATTCCACAAGACCTAGGCTATTGGAAGATGTATAGCCCCTTCCAGATGTGTATCTCACTCCCATAAGTCTGTTTCGGGCCACCCTAACGCCCTATATGTTACGTAAAATATGACGAGTTACGCGGTCAAGAAGTGACCCCGAAATAAAATTGAGCATTACATCAGATTTAACACAACAATTTATTTCCGAAAACCCTCTGAAGAGGCACTGACTTAAATGATTTTCCACTCAGTGGGAGAGCACTTAAGCAGACAATATGGTGCGAAGCCTACATGGAATTAAATGTGAATTTACGTCCTACCCATGTACAAATGGTCTAGGTGTGGGACGGCACTCCCTCCAGTAAAAACTAAACTCTTAAATGTTGCTGTGCCTATGCTAAAAATGAAGTCTATTGCAGTTATATGGTTAATGAAAGTGATGAATGCCAGAAGGGCTGTGAGCGGACATCAATCACACTATGAAGCCTAGATGCTACTGATGGTGGGTTGGCACAGATCCTTCTGAGTGGCCGAGCCTTCCTGCACCCATGTGAAAGAATATGTAGTTAATAAAAAATGATGATGGTGAATGGTATGAAATGGCTGTATGCAATGCTGATGGAATGAGGATACACAAGCAATATTAATCTTTATTAACAAATGTATAAACAATAAAAATATACAATATAAAAACACATAACACTTAAAGGTAAACATACCACTTAATCTAAAATTAAGCCCTTTTTCATGGAGGCCGATGTGAACACTGGCATATTCTCCATGAATGCAATACGTGGAGTGCATGCTCTAATAAGATTCAAAAAACGAAAATGTTTCTTAACCATATACTTCCCATTTTTCTGTGAAATAATAATAAATCTTCCTTTCCTCACTACACATGGGACTAAGATCTTGTCGCCTCTCTTTTCTTAATAGTTACTCGAAACGACTTGGGAAGGCACTGAGGGGTGGCGGCGTGTTACGTGATTCGATAATCGATCATAATAGTTCCCTGAAACATCGAGGCATAGCACTTTAGTATTCTCAACACTTGTTCAACTGGTGTGACGTTAGAGCAAGCTCGCGTGAAATGTGGGCGAATGCATGTACAAGGAGACATTGCATTCAGTGTGCTAGCGAATGATTTCATATACCTTTATTAAATTTTAGTGAATGATGGTTTGCATATCCTATTGTTACATTTGAATTAGTATTCTAAGCAGTAGTTTTGCAAGATAAATGGTGATTGTAAAAGGTACATTTGAACATGTGCAATTAATAAATCATTCCAGTTATCCTCATTTAGTGAGAAATTAGAAGTTGTTAAAAACTGGAGTACCATGCACGCTCTCGACAATTGAAGGACAGGCAACAAAGTGAGAAACTTTGTACCTGACCTTTACAAAAATTTAAATGATTACTTATAAACAAATGGTAAATGTTACAATGGAAATAATTCTTCAAAACTTAAAACTTAAATGTTAATTATGTTTTGTGAACATTCAGAATTAATTTTACTTTTTAATTACATTTTGACAGGTAAATATTAATATTGTTAACGTATTTTAAACAAATCTTTTTAACAAGAATGAATGTAACTTTGCCATAGCCATAATTCAAGCGATTTACTACTAGCAACTTTAAGTGGTTTGTGAATTTGGGTGTTTAAATTAATTTTAAACTTTCCAAATTAAAATGTAAAATTATTACATTTGACCAGCGAATCTTGCTATTTGACACCTGGATTTGTATTTTTCGTTTTTCTCATTTGGAACATTAAAATGACTTTCTTTAAAAATTGGTAACATTTTTTTTATTGGTGCCTGCACTAACACTACATGTTACCCTAGGGATTAAGATTTGTTCTTTTCTTCATCTTATATGCTGAAGTGTGTCTATGATTTGTCTTAATATAAAGTGTCACTATTGATTTTATTTGGGGTTTAATTATGTTCAGCAATACGTGCCGAAGTGTTTGTGTGTTGTGATTTAGATGTTTTTGTATTACTTCAATACTCCAATTTTCTTCGGGATTGAAAGTTTACAGATCTCTTACACTTCAAGTACACCTATGTGAGGGTATAATCTAAATCTGGAGAAGCTTTTGTGCTTTATATGGACATATTTTAAGGTTAGTGATTCTGTTGTGTTTCAAAGTAATCCAGATTAAGGTAAGCATGAGAGAAAAAAGTACTAAAAAACTTAAAGATATTTCCAAAAACCTTTTATTTTCATTTAGTTATTATTAATATTTAATTCCCCTGTGCAAAGTGAAGTGCCGAAATAAGTTTTGTGTTACTTGCCTTGCCAAAATTTTCAGGATATGCCCCTGGAAGTGACCTGTAATGCATATTTTAATGAAATTATTTATTCCCCATACCTATAACTAACAAGTGTTTATTTTCACATATCAATATTTACAAGTACACATATGCTTATGACTGATAATGAAAAAGTGGGGTTATTTTGCCACGTGGTTGGTGCGTTATGGCAGCCGAGATGTGGTACCCATCACTACATAACCTCAAATTCATTCAAAAAATTTTAAAAAATGTAAATAGGTACTGGATTAAGCTTTACTTAGGATTGATTACTCCACGAAGAAGCATTGTTAAACGAAAAATCAGCCATTTCTCCTTTCTTTTTTGTGTATGGAAATATATCAAGCAAGGTGGCAGTAGTTCAGTGGTTAGAGCAACAAATAAGGGGTCGCAGAAATTCAGTGGCTAGAGAACCCAATAAGGGTGCCACAGTAGATTAGTGAGTAGAGAACCCAATAGTGGGGCCACAGTAGCTCAGTGGTTGGAGGACCCAATAGTGGGGCGGCAGCAGCCCAGTGGCTAGAGAACACATTGAGGGTGCCTCAGTAGCTCAGTGGGTAGAGAACCCAATAGTGGGGCCGCAGTAGGTCAGTGGGTAGAGAACCCATGAGTGGGGCCGCAGTATATCAGTGGGTAGAGAACCAAATAGTGGGGCTGCAGTAAGTCAGTGGGTAGAGAATCCAATAGTGGGGCTGCAGTAGCCCAGTGGCTAGAGAACCCAATATTGAGGCCACAGTAGATCAGTGGCTAGAGAACACAATAGTGGGGCCATAGTAGATCAGTGGGTAGAAAATACAATAGAGGGGCCACAGTAGCGCAGTGGCTAGAGAACATAATACTTATTTCAAGACATAAATTTCATGCGAGCAAAGATGCAGGTAAATACTATATATAATTGATTTACACTTAGGTGTGTTTGTGCATACCTGATGTTCTGCATAATATTAATTTTTACATGCTGTATTTTTTATCAGTACATTGGTACAGTATTTTACTTTGAGATTGTGTAGTGATGTGGACCACAGCTAGGCTGCCGTAACACACCAACCATCTGGCAAGATAACCCCACTTTTTCATTATCAATCATAAACATATGTGTACTTTTAAATATGGCTATGTAAAAATAAACACTTGTTAGTTTTAGGTATGGGGAATAAATAAGTTTGTTAAAATGTGCATTACAGGTGATGCTGGCCTCCATGAAATAAGTCTTCTTTTTAGGTTAAGTGATATGTTTTCCATTTAAGTGTTATGTGTTTTTATATTGTATATTTTTATTGTTTATACATTTGTTAATAAAGATTAATATTGCTTGTGTATCCTCATTCCATCAGCATTGCATACAGCCATTTCATACCATTCACCATCATCATTTTTTATTAACTACATATTCTTTCACATGGGTGCAGGAAGGCTCGGCCACTCAGAAGGATCTGTGCCAACCCACCATCAGTAGCATCTAGGCTTCATAGTGTGATTGATGTCCGCTCACAGCCCTTCTGGCATTCATCACTTTCATTAACCATATAACTGCAATAGACTTCATTTTTAGCATAGGCACAGCAACATTTAAGAGTTTAGTTTTTACTGGAGGGAGTGCCGTCCCACACCTAGACCATTTGTACATGGGTAGGACGTAAATTCACATTTAATTCCATGTAGGCTTCGCACCATATTGTCTGCTTAAGTGCTCTCCCACTGAGTGGAAAATCATTTAAGTCAGTGCCTCTTCAGAGGGTTTTCGGAAATAAATTGTTGTGTTAAATCTGATGTAATGCTCAATTTTATTTCGGGGTCACTTCTTGACCGCGTAACTCGTCATATTTTACGTAACATATAGGGCGTTAGGGTGGCCCGAAACAGACTTATGGGAGTGAGATACACATCTGGAAGGGGCTATACATCTTCCAATAGCCTAGGTCTTGTGGAATTTAGCTCTGTCACCTTCAGCAACAACTTAAAGAGATGGAGGATCATCAGGGGCAGCCATGTAGGCCATCGGCACCACAACCCCCATCATATCTTGTGCTCTCAGCACTGGAATCCCACCTTGTAAACAACAGCAATCATTGATCCTGTCCACATTGCCCTTCATCCTTGATGGCCCAGAAAACAAGTAACCATCATCTTTTCCACGAAATTTTCTGAGTTGATCTTGTAGTGTTTATACATGTGAGCACAGGGCATATTTTCGAAAATGGCCAAAGTCATCTAATTTGAGCTTAAATCAGATAAATTTCTCGTTTTTTCGAGCAGTTTTTTCAGGTTTCTAGAAGTAACAATTTTCAGTTTAAAAAAAAAACAAGCAATTATCTTCGCAAATCAAGCAATTTTATCAGTTTTTCAAAAAAACAACTCTGTTCCAGCATTGAAAACAAAGCAATTTATCAATTTTTCAAGATATACAAATTTTGTAAGTGAGCAATCTAAATCAAGGGAATTTAAGAGAAAAACAAACAAAATAAGTTTAAAATAAAAAATGAAAAGATACAAACTAATAACATTTAAATATTTCAACTGAATTGAATGTAATGTACAGATTTTCTATGTTTTGTTTCTTTTTAAACCTTTATACTTTATACTAACTTTTTTCTCGTGTATTAATTTTAAGTCATTGGTCATCGTTTCATCTATTCATATCGGTCTGGTAAAGTGATTTTATACTTACCATCTAGAATGCACGTAATTTTTTTACCAAACTTAGATTTTTGAATTTGAAAATCTGTGGCTTCGTACCATTTATCAATATCTAGATCCTGAATTTTTTTTAAAATTCAAACGAATTGTTTATCTGTCTGAGCAGTGATTCCATTTTGTTTTATTTATATAGTAAAAAAAATCATATCAAGAGAAGAAAAAGCAAAAATGTTTGTTTAATATTAAAAATTAAAAAAAGTTTTCTCTTAATAGTTTTAATGAATTAGTCTCATTACACACTTTACATGTTTTTGTTGGATAATTGTCGTGTTGTGTTTCATTTAAAACATTTAGTGCCATATTGTGTAGTTTAGAAGTTTATAATTTTTTTCTTATAAATAAAAAATATAAGCAACACCCTCTAATGAAATAAAAAAATACTAAAGTTTCTAATAAGTGTATTGAATTATGAAATAAAGATAGTTTTTACTTTAATCAAAACACAAAAGATAAGCTTTATAACACATGTAAACATGCTGCATTGAAAAAAGATATAAATAATTATAAGTTAAATAAAGAGAAGGTATTATGCGAATGTGGAAAATAGATTTATAATGTATCTCTCGAAAAGCATAAACATTCTAAACTACATAATACGGCACTAGATGTTTTAAATGAAACCCAACACGACAATTATCCAGCAAAAGCATATAATGTTTGTAATGAGACTAAATCATTAAGACTATTTTATCAGCATAAAATACTAAGGACAAAAATATAACATAAAGTAAAACTTGTTATATTGAAAATACGAAGAGATAGGCCTATATGAGGAAATATAATCATAGTAAGAAGTTAAATAGTCAATAAATATTGCTTTCGATATTAACTAAAACTGTGTTATTTGATTAAAAAAAAATCAAGGTACCAATTAGTCCATAAAAAATAAAAAACAATTAAATTATTTTTCTATATAAATGTAACTATAAAAATTTAGGCTGCAAAACTAACAGCTGTGTTGAGTGGAGAGAGAGTGTGGGAACTAAGACTGTTAGCTAAAGAACTTGAAATAAAATACATAAACAGGCTAAGGGAAGATTATGTAATTACAACTATTATACAATTTATTTTAACAATTATTATAGACGATCCAAGGAAAAGAACTGATGAGCAAAAGAGAAGAAACTTCGCAAATTTGCAATTTTCTTATGCCAATATCAATGAATTATATAAGAAAGATAGAAAGAAATTTAAAAAAAAGTCCATTCTCTAATTATATATTTGTACAGCCTAGAAATGAGAGTAAGCTGGTAACAAAATGGATAACAAAGAATAATTTTACAAATTTACCTTTAGCTGATTGTAATATCAATGAGTTATACCCAAAAGATAGAAAATAATTAAAATAAATTTTTCCATTGTGTAATAATTTATTTGGTAAGAAAAGAAGCAGACAAACCAATAAAAAATGTGTAGTTAATAAAGCTTTTAAAGGTAGGATATGGAGACATAATATTGAAAATTCTTTTAATTCAGTAGAACCCAATCAATTTTTAATTTCAGTAAAAAAATAAAGTATTTGAGATTATACACAATAATCTTAGAACATTTAGGGGGCTAAAAACGAACATTAAAAAAATATATATCAATTGTCACAAACAAGAAAAAAATCAAGTAGAACGATTTAGACTTAAGTCATTTAATAATAGAATATTAAACAAAGGAGAATTTATAAACTTCTATAAAATTATAAAACAGGAATTACTTACAAAATTATCCCAATTTCAACGAAGAAGTTCAGGATGGATTTTACATAGAGTAATTGGAATATAATTATCTATAAATAAGTATAATAAATTAAATGGAACATCATATATAGAATTACCAGAAGACATTAAGAATAAAAAAGCATGCATAAATGTAAAGAATAATGATAAAGAATGCTTTCTTTGGGCAATAAAATCGACACTATTTTCAGTAGAAAAAGATCCTCAAAGAGTAACTAAATATAAAAATGTGGGCCCTGATATTGACAAAGCATTAGACAAATACGAATATCCAATTAAAATTGACGATATACCAAAAATTATAAAATAAAATTGACACCTCTATTAATGTATAGCGTACTCTTTTGATGACAAGTTCAATGTATATAAATTACAGCTTACAAAAATTAAAAAGGAAAAACCATAAATTTTTTCTTTATTTCAAAGGTGATACAAATTCACATTACTATTGGATTAAAGATTTATCGAAGTTGCTGTTAATGCCAAAAGATAATCATAAATGTAAAAGTTCAATATGATACATGTGTCTTCAATTCTTTACATCTAAAGAGAGATTAAATAAACATACAGAATATTGTTCTAAAAACGAATTAGTAGAAACCACTTTACTATCTAAAGGTGAAAAAATACAATTTAAAAACATTAAACATACAACGAAAGTTCCTTTCACAAAATATGCAGATTTTGAATCAATTCTATAGAAAGTATCAACAACTGAACCAAACCAAAGACAATTATGTAAATTTAACCTTCCTATTTTAACTGAAGATGATATTGATAGTGGTGTTTATAAGGATATACTTAAAGAAATATATAATGTTACTAATGAACAAATAAATAATATCGATTTCAAGTTGAATGATGAGTCATACACAATTAAGTATCAGTTACACAAATTTTCTGGTTTTTGCTATTATATTGTATCTAGTTGTGGTGATTATAAGCCTCCAGTAGTATATCGAGGCCCAAATGCACATAAAATTTTTATACTATAAATTAAAATGGAAGTAGATGAAATTGGGCAAATATGTTCACATATTGAACCAATGCATCTTCTAACAAAAGAAGAAGAAATATTATATAGGAAATCAAACGAATGTACTGTATGCGAATGTGGCTATACGGAGGAAAATAGAAAATTTTGCCACCACGATCATATAACTGGAAAGTTAATTGATCCAGTATGTAATAATTGTAATCTACAACTAAAATTACCAGATTTTGTACCAATTTATTTCGATAATTTAGCTGGGTATGATGCACATTTTTATATTAAAGAGTTAGGATACGATGATAAAAATATAGATATGATTACTCATAACAAAGAAAAGTTTATCTCCTTTGGTAAAAAAAAACAGAAAATTTAAAGATGTGATTTATGGACACATTTAAATTTATGACTAGTATTTTAGATAAATTATAATATAATTTAACTTAAGATCAAATTAAACATACCCAAAAACATTTTCCAAAAGATCAAGTGGATTTAGTAATTAGAAAAGGGGTTTATCCATACGATATTATGTACAGTTGGAAGAAATTTGAAGAAATAGAACTTCCCCCAAAGAGTGAATTTTATAATAAATTAAGCAAATCTGATATAAATGACGATGAACATGATCAAACAAAACTTGTACGGACTCAATTTAATGCAAAAAAAAAAACCTTAGTGAAAACCACGACATATTTAAAAAGCGATGTTACTATTAGCAGATGTATTCGAAAATTTTAGAATAACATGTAAAAATGCATTTGACATAGATCCCACATGGTACTTTACAGCACCAGGATTATCTTGGGATGCAATATTAAAGATGACTAAACAGCCATTATATTTGTTACACAATTATGATATGATTTTAATGGCAGAAAAATGAATTTGATGTGGAGTATCGCAATGTTGTAAGTGATATGTTAAAGACAATAATAAATATTTAGAAGATTTTAATTCAAATCAAGTCTTACAATTTAGCATAGCTCAATTCAAATAATCTTTATGGATGGGCAATGTCTCAGTATTTACCATATGGAGGTTTTGACTGGGTTTATTATACATTAGATCATTTAGATAACTGGAGTAAAAAAATTATTAAAAATATTAGTTTGGAGGAAGATTCTGAGTATGGTTATATAGTTGAAGTTGATTTACATTTTCCACAAGAACTACATAATTTACATAAAGATCTTCAATTTTTCCCAGAAAATAAAGTAGTTCCAAAAACAAAACAATCTAAATTATTAACAACTTTACACAACAAACATAAATATGTAATACACAATTATAATTTAAAACAGTGCTTAAAGAATGCATTAAAACTTACTAAAATACATAGAGTATTAGCATTTGATCAGTCTGATTACTTGAAAAAGTATATAGATTTGAATACAGAGATGAACTAATACTAAAAATGAGTTCGAAAAATCTTTTTACAAACTGATGAATAATTCTGTGTTTGGTAAAACAACAGGGAAATTAAAAAACACAATAGATATTAGATTAATATCGGATGCAGAAAAATGTGAAAAATTAATATCAAGACTAAATTCTAAGAAAATTACTATATTTAACAAGATGCTTGCAGCTATTCATATGAACAAGATAAATGTAAAATTTAACAAACCTATTTATGTTGGCATTTAAATTTTAAAAATATCAAAAGAATTAATGTATAATTTCCATTATGAAGTAATGAGACCAAGATATGATGATAAAATCGAACTATGCTATCAAGATACTGACTTGTACTTTTATAACATAAAAACAGAAGTTTTTTTTGCAAATATATGAAGCCAATGTTAGATGCTTTTGATACAAGTGATTATCCAAATTTTATATATATATATATAACAGGTTTCAAATAAATAAGAAAGTTTTAAGGAAAATAAAGCATAAATGTGATGGCAAAGTAATAAAATAATTTGCTGGTTTACGAACAAAAATGTATGCATACAGAGTTGAGGGTAAAGAAAATAAAAAATCGAAAGGAGTAAAGAAATGTGTTGTTAACAAAAGAATTTCATTTGATGATTATAAGAAATGTTTGTTTGATGAAAAAAATACAATACAGAACAATGAATTTAATAAGAAGCAAAAAGCATGAAATATACAGTGTTGAAGTTAATAAAATACCACTAAGCCCCTGTAACAACAAACAGATTATACTAGAAAACAAAATAGATACATTACCAGATGGATATGGAAACATAGAATCTTAAAATTCTTTAATTTCTAAAACAATATCGATTCATCACCATCGAAATCAATCATTTGCCACTATATTCTGTAATTTCTAAGGCAATATAATTGAAATGTTCATTGTTTATTATATAAAAATTGGATATGGGGGCTAATAGCTAATATAATCTCTAAAGCCAAGCATAGTTTCTGGTGGAAAACTAGCAATATATCAGTTTCTAAATAATTTGATTCGCCATATTTTATGAACAAACTATATGCTAAGTTACAGTGAACATTTATTATTTTGAAAGGGTCAGAATTAGGTAATTTAGTAACTACAACTACAACAATTTAGTCTTTTTCAATAAGAATATTTCTATCAAAACCAAGAATATCATGTGATCTATCATTAACTTTAATATCAAACATATATTTAATAGATATTCTGTTTTTCACATTATCTGATGTTAAGTCAATGTTGTTTGTTGAAAAGGTATCAATTGAATTAGATGTATAATTATAGGCTCGAGCAATTGCTGCAAAACCAATTTAATAACCAATTTTATTTATAAGACATGTTGGTTAAAATTTAATAAACTGCATGTTTGCTCAAAAAGTTTGAATCTATACCAAGAATTTTTTTTACAAAATGATTTCGATGAGGAAGTAAAAAATTATAAGTTAAAGGAAAATTGTATACTTTTTAAAAATAATACTGAGTAAATGGTTCCTTTAGATCAATGTGAAGACAAATCTATAATTGTATTTGATGATGTTATTTTAGACAATCAAGACATAGTTCATGTGTACTTTAGTATGGGAAGTCACTAAAACATTGATGTATTTGATTTAGCACAAACATATTTGAAAATACCAAAGCAACTTTTAAGAGACAATAAAATATTCAAAGATCTTATGCGAAAATATAATATCAATTATTATTCTACATTCAGTGAACTAAAAGCCAGCTGTGTGGAACGATACAATCATACAATGAAGAACAAAATGTGGAAGAAATCTGCTTTAAATGGGAATTGCAAACAGGTAAATATTTTAGATGATTTAGTTAAAGAATACAACACAGAGCACAATTCCATTGGCATGAAACCAACTGAAGTCAATAAAAAATGAAAATAATTTAAGACAGCAAGATTTTGTATATGTGTGCACTAGACCGAAATACAAAGTTGACAATATTTTCCAAGTGATTAAGAGTAAACGAACCTTTGAAAAGGGTTACATAGCTAATTGGACAACAGAATTATTTACCATTGTTGAGGTTTTAAATTATAATGCACCCACTTACAAACTGAAAGATGCCAACAGTGAAGAAATAAAAGGCAGTTTTTATTAATTCAAAATTATGAAAACCGATTATTCAAATGAATATTTGGTTGAAAAAGTTAAAAAAAATTAAAGATAATAAAATGTATGTAAAATGGTTGGGTTTTGATAACTCACATAACTCTTGGATTAATAAAAACAGATGTTTTGCGAATTAAATATTTTGTGAAATAAAATATTTTATGAAATTTATTATTTCAAACAGAACATAAAAACATGTTTTAACATTCATAACGTGCATCCAATGTTCGTTCAGAGTTTGTTCATAGTGTGTTCAGCTATGTTTATTGTTCATTCAGAATTTGTTCATTGTTCATTCATAATTAATTTACAGACTTTTATTTTCTTTAATAATACAAAAGGTTTACACGCAAGTTCATCCCAATGCCAGGGACATTTTTAAAAATGGAGTTTACAAGCAAGTTAATGCCAATGCCAGTGACCCAATTTTTAAAATTTTCCAGCCCGCGATATTGATACCACCACCCTGCCATTTTTTTAAAATTTCTTTAATGGAGAAGTGAGGGATATTTTTTTGTGTACTCTCCCATATGCTGCAGGCACCTCACACCATATGACTGATACACCATTTATTTTTTGTCTGCTACTCATATACTTTTATATACAAGCACGAGAAATTAAACTTTTTAGCTCAAATTGTGAGGGATTTGGTAATAATCTAATAGTACAAATAAGTGCACCTCATATTCACATTATTAAATTATCCTCTTCGACCAGGGTTTCGAACCCACAATCTTTGAGTTTAAATTAGACACCTTGCCACTGAGCCACCGCAACAAGATGGGCGAAGGAAAGATTAAAAGTCTTCATGCGATGAGATGTATGCGGCGAGCTGGAAGCCTGTTATCAAGAGTCGTGCAGAGTGTTTAGTTCGTTGTTGCTAGATAGCGACACAATTGTGATAACATACTTTCCATCATGGAGAGAACTCACTGCTGTCGGGACGAGGGAAAACTGTGAAGATATGTTTTTTTCTGTTGCTGGAAGATTGCGTGGCAGTCGTCGAAGTAGATAAAAGAATAGCTGATCTTTACATTTCATGAATATGCCTATTGTAGTTTTCGCCCCATCTCTATAATTAGATATTTTCTTTTGCTGATTTTAAAAAATAAATTATCGCCTCTGTAAACATCAAAAAGGCTTACTGTAGTATATTTTTGTAGTTCTCTTAATAACAGTCACAGCATCAGAAAAAATAAGATTAGCAGTAGTTATTTTATAAACAGTATAAACCATAAAAAATTAAAGAAAATTAGATTATTATATAAGTGAGAAATATAACTAATTTTATCCCACCTTACAGGTAAATAAAATATAAATGATTTCTCTTCAACTTTCGAGTTAATTAATGCTATACAATTTTTCACAGTTTCTCTGGTTTAATTTTGCAATTTATCAGCTATTTTTTAATCGAAATATCTTTTATTAACAGCATCGTGACTCTACATATGTTTAAAAGCATAAGCATTAGTGTCAAAATTTTATTTAAAGATTTGATTAATGGTTTCCCAAATATGTCTGTCATTTAATAACATAGAAATTATATCATTAAACTTAAATCCTCTGGAGAAAAAGGTGTAAAACAATTAAACACAGATGTCCACATATAACTCAATTAAAATTCTGAATTCGATCATCATTATAATTAACATTTCTGTTTTTAAAGAAATTGGTTACATCAGTAGGAATGTTGCCTCCAAATGAATCAAAATAGTAAACCTCATTATTTGCTTTGAAGTAGCAAACCCATTGAGCATCAGTATTTGCCGAAATGTCAAAATTTAATACAGCACATTAATTTTTGTGCATACATTTTGGTAGTTCGTCAATCATATAAATGTTTCTGAAATGCTTAATGTTTAATAGTTTTGTGTATTTTTCGATATCGATATTAAATAATTCAGCTAAATTTTTTTGGCCTTCCTCATTTTAATCTGCTTCCAGCCTTGTTTTCCATTCCTAAATTATGTATTTGTTGTTCTTCTAATTCTTTGTTATTTTTTCTAGCTTGTTCAACAGAATTATACATTGCACCAGCTTATCCTGTTAAAGCTTTGAGTGTACCTAAAGCATAAAGTATAATGGTAATATCTCCTCCATAATGTAAACCACTTCCAGATTTTTCTTTGGCCATATTTTTGACTGTTGGTAGTAGTAAAGTTAATTTGGTACTTCTGCCCTCTTTCAATTTTTTATTTTTTTTCTCGCAATTTGGTCATATGTTAAAAATTTATTTATACCCAAATATTTTAATTCCTCAAATGGAATATGGAAAGTTATATTTTCTATCTTCATTTATAAGTTATATATATATATATATATATATATATATATATATATATATATATATATTCAATAAAACATTTTAATTCCCCAACCTAATTTTCTTTTTGCAAACATTGTTGAGGTAACGGCAGCAGAAGTAATTTTTTCTCCAATCGGAGTATTTTTATCTAACATGATTTCTTTAGCTTCCTTTTGTAAAATTTTATCAGCTTCGTATCTAGAGTCTAAATCTTTATGATCTCTGTATGCAATATCGTGATATTTGCATGCTTCATCTAATTTATTTATCCCTGTATCGCCTCTTTCCAATCTTCCATCTAATTTTGTAAATGGTCCACAATAATTATAAACAGGCAAATGTATTTCGGGTAAATTTAAATTAGTTAATGCCCAGTTTATAATGCCTTTACCATGAAGTTCAGAATTCAAAAATGAGTGTGGAATTTCATTTAAAACTCTTATCAGATAAGGAATTCTTTTCGGATTGTTTATAACAAAATCAGAAAATTTATTGTTTAAGATATTCATAATGTTTCCTTTTACATTAAAAATAATTTTTATTTCCAGCATTTTCTTCGCCATGAATAACAAATAATCTATCAACCAATTTTCTAACATCATCCATCCAAATGTATTCTTTTGGCAAACTATTACAATTTTTATACCTTCTCCAGATCTAGGAGTTCTTGGAGAAATTCTTTCTGGTATGTTTGGTGTTGATTTTGAATGTGATTCTTGTATATTGTTATGATAAATTTGTCCAATTATATTTTCGTATTTACAACCTCCACTCGAAGCTACCTTTGTATCGAGATTTTGTTGTTGGAATGCAGTATTGGTTGTGTTAATAATTTCTGCATAATTTTTATAATCTAAAATTTTTTTTTGCTGCTACAGGAACTAGTTTTATTATTAAATTTTTTTCTTAACTTATTTTTTCTACTTTTTACCGATATTCCATAACCTGTCGATTAATGGTAGTCAACTAGTTTACCTTTAATCTTCGGCATATAAGCGTGCACTTTGATTAAAGAGTTAATACTTTTTTTTTTTTGCATAAAATGCACTTTTGGAAATGAATAATTTGTAATGTTTAAGACTGTAGTAATTAAATTTTTAGATCATACAAGCGGGTCACTACCAGTGTTTTGCCTTTAGCAGTAGAAAAACGCGGCCTGCACAACAAACCCAAAATACAAACACATTAATGGTTTATTATCGAATCTAGTGCCTTGAAAATTATACCTTAAGTACGTCTACCACGAAGGTCACTAATGTGCTTACGTAATTCTTGAATTTGGATAGTTGTTCATTAGATTCAAAAACATATTGTTCATTAGATTCAAAAACATAGTGTTTAATTTATTTATGGTGCAATTTAACTATATTTTGGCACAATAGCGCGTGTTTTTAACAAAGATTAAAACGATTTATAACATACATGAAATTTTAATCAGTTGCACTGTTTGGGACTGTGCAGTACGTTTCTTTCTAGGGTACTGCTATAAATCTTTTCAATTATACAAGAAAAATTATTATATATATATCTGCTCATGTTTCTTCCATTATTGTTTTTTTATTTTATTTTAAGTTACAACTCTGGGCTGCTATTGCATAAAGTCATTTCGTTCAATGTCGCTGTTAAAATAAACACTATCGTGTTTAATTGAAGCAATAAAATATTATTAGCTATGATAATTGTCAACCTCGTACACATAACTTCTTTAACATCTGTGTTTGCACTGCTTTATTGCTTATCATTCATTTTTAACTTAAACCCCAACCACTGCAGTAACATTTGAGATCACATTTATTTTATACTAGCCTTAAAACTGTACATTTTCTACCACAAATGATTGCCTAGCGTAGATACAAGTACTTTTCATTTCATAATAATCTCAATAATTTTTCCATTGTAGGTTTGTGAACTCCACTTTCAAAGTGACGATATTATCAGAGTAGTGAAATGCTATGATGAAAAGACTGGGAAAAAAATTATCTGCTGATTTGGCTATTTCTAAGATCAAGGAAAAATGCCATCCTGTAAATTCGATCTCTCGAATGCCCTTCGTATCTCAGCACCAAGAGCAATCCTCGGGAAGATCCGAATGACAAGAGAGCTAGGCTTGAATTTTCGCATTTTGAAGCTAGTCTCGCTGAAATTCTTCAGTCACAAAAAGGTATATGAAAATAAGTTTTGTTCCAACTCTGTATAAAGTTTATTAATCTGTCTAAAAAAATGTAACACTGGATGATTCTCGGTCTTCACGTGTAGTTTCTTCGTTAACTGTCTCCCAAGATTTCCAGGTAAAAGTGTTCCAATAACATGTTGATTTGCGTTAAAAAGGAAATGACACATTTCCAAAAAAGTTCGATAGCATAAATTGTTTGCTTTATTTGATGTCATCTCTCCCTCAAGCTGAAACAAGTGCAGATATAATACAACATAATTTTGCCCAGGTACAGGACAGTTTGAAGGTAGTCAAAAAGGAAGTGGGAGAAAGTTCAATGTTGAAAGTGCAGTTTGTTTCAGAACAGTTGTCGCTTATCACAATTCACAAAATTAAAAACAAGTTCAGCAGCTGCTTTTTAATATTATGTTCACTGATTTTTCAATCTCTCCACATGCATATAGATTCATAAGAAGTAGTGAGTTCTTAACTTTGCCACATGAAGTAACTTTGCGAAGAATTCGTAGTGCGTACAATATGAATCTAAACGTGGAAAGATTTGGCAATAGTTTTTTAATGTATGCGAAACAGAAATTTTCATATTTACAGGCAAGTGACAAACATGTTGTATTTATGATGGATGAAATTCACCTGAAGTCTTACTTGGATTTCAAAGGTGGAAGTATTCTTGGTGCACAGGATAACTGTGAGGAAGCAGCTATATCAGAATATGTATTTACGATTCAGAGTATTGTATCTAGATACAAAGATGTAGTTCACATCCAGCCAGTAAAAAAAAATTGTGGCGGAAATTCTGTTCGAAATCTTGTCGAAGATGATTAAAGGGTTGGAAAAAATTGGTTTCTCTGTCATTTGTGTATCGAGTGACAACAACGCAATCAACCGCCGAGCTATGTCTTTTTTTTTCTAGCAACAGAGAGCTCAATATTGTGTTGCCCTCAGTCATCAGATCCAAGGCGGCCTTTGTTTTTCTCAATAGATTCCGTCCGCGTATTCAAAAGTGCGATAAATAATTGGTTTCTCTGTCATTTGTGTATCGAGTGACAACAACGCAATTAACCGCCGAGCTATGTCTTTTTTTTTCTAGCAACAGAGAGCTCAATATTGTGTTGCCCTCAGTCATCAGATCCAAGGCGGCCTTTGTTTTTCTCAATAGATTCCGTCCGCGTATTCAAAAGTGCGATAAATAATTGGTTTCTCTGTCATTTGTGTATCGAGTGACAACAACGCAATTAACCGCCGAGCTATGTCTTTTTTTTTCTAGCAACAGAGAGCTCAATATTGTGTTGCCCTCAGTCATCAGATCCAAGGCGGCCTTTGTTTTTCTCAATAGATTCCGTTCGCGTATTCAAAAGTGCGATAAATAATTGGTTAAACCAAAAAAATGAAGGCAATGTATAATTTTCCCACCTTTCAGCTCAGGAGAACAAAAGAAACTTCTCACTATATGCTATTCACGGTAAAGTGAGCACTTTTGAAAACCCTCTCGTTTAGAATGATAGTCAATAAATTATACTTCATTTTAGCCTTGGGCGTTAACTTTCGAGCTTGGTGTAATATACACACTGTGTTTATTTCTTACATGGCAGTATTTATTTTAAAAACTGGTTAAAGTATAAAAAAATGGCTGAAAGGAAAAAGTAACTAGTGCTTCAAAAGTGCTCAATTTACCGTGAACAGTCTAATGTCGCTTCTTTTGAAACACTGCGAAAAATCTTCAGCTTAGAATTTGGTAATTTGATTAAACATGCATATACTTTGACTGAGAAAGCGCTGTTTCCAACATCACTAGAAAGGCAAGATGTAAAGCTTGTACTCCAGATATTTAACAGTACATTGGCAGAAGGACTAGAGATCGCTGGAACAAAGTATTCCTTACCTTATGTATCCTCTACTGCTGAATTTATTAGAATTATGTGCAGATGGTTTGATATCATGAATGCAGGGCAGGTATTTAAGGGAAAGCCTAAATTAAATCCGTATCATGAACCTCTTACATCAAGTGATAGTGACGTGAAAGTAGCTTTCTTGAACAACTTTATAGATTGGCTAGAGAGCTGGGGAAAATGTAAGCCTTCTACAGGATTCTTTTCCAAAGAAACATTGTTGGCTCTCAAACACACCTCTTACGCTACCCTTGATATTGCAAGATATTGTTGTCAAGAGCTAGGGATGAAATATATGTTGACACCAAAATTGCAGACAGATGCCTTACAGTATAGGTTTGGTCGGTACAGGCAGTTAGCAAGTTCGCAGTACCACATTTCCGTCGTACAGCTTTACGAGTCCGAAATGAAGCTGCGCATTCAGAACTTTCTGCCTCTATTGCTGAACTACCCAGAGCACGGAAGACTGCTGGTCTCTCCAATTGATAAAAAATTGACTTTGACGATTCTCTTACCAAGAACGATAGTACAGGCATTTTTCGCGATAAGATATCAGTAAGAGATAAAGATTCGGCGAATTTGAAGGACAGTCTTCCTTGTCTAGCTTACGTTGCTGGATATTGTGCACATTCGATACTTAAAAAGCTCTCATGTTCGTACTGCCGGGACAGCCTTGTAATCGATAGATATTTGGAGGTGGAAGACAATCTAGTGCTCATAAAGTCATAACATAACATTTATTGTTGTTTGTTACGCCAATGTAGTTATTTAGAAATTGCTTGAAGGAGAATTTTTGAAACTTACAAATCAAAGGAAAGCTGCATGCAGCATAAAGTAGTAAATGATAGAGATAAATTTATTTTAGATTTTAGGCCCGAATGATCATAACCCAGAAAACATATGTAAAATGATTATTTATGCAACCTGCAACATTTTTTTGAAGAATTATTGGAAAAAATTAAACGATTCTTTGGCGTTGGAAAAAAATTCTGGGCAAAAAGTGAGAACACAAACAAAATGAAACTGGTGTTTTTTCCTGAATGTAAATTTTATCTACAGTATGCGTGTAAAAAACGTTTATCTTTGAAGGTTTTTTTAGTATCAGTTGCAAGTGTAAATATGAATATACATGTTAGCGGGTGTCTTAGCAAAATTTTCTTTCCTATATTTAAATTTCTTTAATAGTGAAAGCAATTTGGATTATATTTTTGTATTAGTATTAACATAAATATTTTGAAGTGATATTTTGTGATTAATGCATATTAATTTTAAATTATGCACGAAAAAAATTTGTAGCACTAAATTTTATTTTTTATTTTAATTACAGCCGGAGGGGCTGCAGCTTCCCTCCCCCACAACCAACGATTTTTTTTTTTTTTTTAAGCTTAAGAAGTTATACATGAAAAGTGCTCACAAAAGAGATCACAAAATTATTTAACTTGGCGACATGTTTCCTTACTGACATGTTTCCTTACTGAGCCACCTAGGTAGCAGCACTGTTGTGCTTGTTTCCATCATCCTCAATAGGCCGCGTCCGGTATTATTCTCTACTGTTTTCGTTGCAGTCTGTCGTAGGCTACTCGGCTGCCAGTCACGACGTCGGGACCTTGCAGCTAACAAAATTGAAATTTATCTTTATTCTTTATTAACTAATAGGCTTTGTTGAGTCATTTTATTTCCGTTTGAAGCAAATGTTTCGCTGTGTAAAATTTTGCTAAGGGGTTTTTATAAGTGCTGCAGTAATTTATGTTGTAGTATTGAAAAAAAATTGAAGTTCACAAGTATGTTCTTTGGAAATTAGTGCTAACTATTGATTGCAGTTTGCAGAGGTAGGCTTGGTTTGAATTTTTGTAGCTCACACATAGCATCAGCATGCAAAAAAAAAAATAAATAAAATAAAATTCAAAGTGGTAAATGGTGAATACAAATTCTGTTACTGGGCAGACTTCTACTATCTATTGAATAATCCTAGAACTATGTAATGGTGTGCTGGAATATGTTATTTGCGGTTCCAATCCAGACCACATGACAATTTTATAGTTCAAAATAATTGAGGATATAGAAAGTAAAATTTACTGAGTTTGAGATCACTATGTTCTCAAAAAATACCTTCCAAAAAATATTTGCTGTAGTCTCGTTCTTTCATCACTGTTTTCAAGCTATTTTTAAGCACGTTATTGTAACAAAAAACAGTAAAATTTAAAGAAAATACTGTATATTCTCGTCAATTTCCATTGCGATTTCTTCATTATCTCATTAATTATTTGGAATTTTAAAATCTTTTGACAGTTTTTTTTACTGGTCTAGGGAAAGGACTCTTAAAATTCGCTACACTTGTTATCTTTGGATCTCGCAAATTAGGGATTCGACTATTATTTAATTTTGTAATTGTTTTATGCGTAGCTCAACATGTCAAATATGTTAAAATTCAACGGGCAAATGAAACCTTTTTATGTACATTTTAGCTAACTCACAAAGGTCCAATGAACATAAACCAAATAAGCAACGTAACTCTAGGTGTCTTATGTCAGATTTATTTTTTCAGAGTGAAGAGGCAATTGCCTCGTATTTTATATCAACAAAGAAAGAGAAATTGACTGAGGCTACTAACACTCCAGCACCATCAGCCAATTCAGATGTTACCGATGATTTGACAACAACAACTACGACTAGCGATACAGAGTCCATTGAGGTGCCTGAATTGAGTTATGAAAACTATGCGTTAGGACTAGTCGAAGATCCAGAATCCAGTAGTGACAGTTTTGTTACAGGGAAGATTTCAACACCAAGTATAGGCAATGAAGTTAGTAGACCAATGTCCAGCAGTGTGACAATTGTTAACGATATTTCAGAATTTGTTGGTGCCACTCCCCAGCTTACAAACTCTCGAAAAGTGGACAAACTATATTCCTTATGGAAACCCCCGTCAAATTTTGAATTCCCTACACAACATGAAAAGAGTTTTAATTGCCATTTCCAACCCAAATGGCTGGGCGAATACAAGTAGATGGCTTGTTCAAAAGTTAACAGTGGTCTCTACTGTGCATCGTGTGTTTTTTCTTAGCTCAGAATGAAGCCGGAATGTGTTGTCATCAAATTGCAGTTGCTTTTATTACAAAAACATTTTATAATTTGAAGAAAACTGTCGAATCATTCAAACAACATCAGCCTACAACATACCATAAAAATACATTTTTTAGCCCAAGATGATAATTTTGCTATTTTTGAAAAAGAAACAAAAGCATTGGCATGCAATTAGACCACAGTAGGAAGAAAGATGCTGAGAATAATCGAGCACGACTGCATGGAATAGAGGAACCATTCGATTATGTGGCTTGCGAAACATCCCACTAAGAGATCACGCCGATTGTGAAAGCATTTTCCTTTTCGTACCTGTGGATAATGATGACGATTTCCGTAGCCTTCTGAGATATCAGGCCAATGGAGAGGACCAAGCACTTCAGGATCATATAGAAAATAGTTCTCGAAATGCTATGTATACCAGTCCTCGGATTCAGAACGAGATTATTGACTGTTTTGGTCAATTCATCCAGAAGAAGATTGTCGAACTAGTAAAGAAGAGCTTTTTTTATACAGTTATATCTGACTAAACCACATACATCTCTCAGGTTGAGCAGTTCTCATTATGTGTAAAGAATCGATGACTATGAAGAACCTTACACTGTCAGAGAGGATTTCGTTTCATTTGTTTCAGATTACGATGTGACTAGCGAGATTCTGGCTGTATTAATAGAAGGAAGTATTGCTGCTTGTGGTTTGGATCTAGCTCACATAAGAGAGCAAGGGTATGATGGAGCCTCCTCCATGAGAGGTCAATTCAGAGGTGTTCAAGCACTCTTAAGAAAAAAAGTACCCAAAAGCCACTTACACCCACTGTGTATCACACTGCCTAAATCTGTGTCTCATGGATTCGTTTAAGGTATAAAGTGTCCGGAATGCATTGGGTGTAATTTCAGAAACGTGTACTCATTTTAGGGCAAGCGCAAAGCGAACAAAAGTCTTAGAAGATAAAATAAAATAACTTGAACCAAGCTGCAGCAGTAGCCGCATCAAGACCCTCTGTGAAACCAGATGGTGTGAGCATTATGGAAGTGTTCTGTTTTTTAAACAAATACTCGAGCCAATTGTGTCAGCTCTCGAGTACCTTAGTGAGCTACCAGGTGATCATTTTAAAAAGGCACCACTTATCCTGAACAGTATATGTACTGCATCATTCCTCACAGCCCTCGCCATTACATCGAAGTTGTTGGGACTAACATATAATCTCTCAAAATACCCCCAGAAATAAAACCTATATCTTTTCAGTGTTGTCGACTAAGTTAATGAGATTAAGGCTGTTCTACAAAACTTAAAAATAATGCGGAAAATGAATTTCATGAGCTCTTTGTTGATCTGCAGTAAATGGTATCTTGTCTGAATATCAACATTAATGTACCAAGAATTACTGGTATCCAAAGACACAGGCCACATCCACCATCATCAATTGATCCAGAGACTTACAGAACAACTGCATACATTCTTGTGTAGATGACATATCTTCATTACTTGTGCGTTTCTTAACTCAGAAAGAGACCATTTCCTAATTCCAATTTGTTATCTCCGCATACTGTGATGTGCCATTTGAAAAAATCCGCAAATGTGTTGGACTTCCATAAAGAAGATTTGAAAGATAACTACGAAGATGCTTTCAAAAGTAGAATGCGATCTATGAAAGCAAAAGTGGAATGGAATAGAAGAAAAAACCTACTTGTGCTATAGACAGTTTGGCTAAATGTGACAGACATATGTTCCCAAATGTGTATATTCTTCCCAAAATTTTATTCGTGCTTCCAGTTTCCACCGCTTTAGTAGAATGAAACTGTTCGAACATGAAATTGATCAAATCTTACTTAAGAAGTATCATTTATGAAAACAGACTCAACGGTATAGCATTGATGTTTATCCATTGAGACTTGACTCTCCAAATAAGTAATCATGAACTTCTTGACCACTTCACTCAGTCTGGAGTTGCAAGGCGTTTTATATATATATATATATATATATATATATATATATATATATATATATATATATATATAAACTTAAGTATTAGTGTTCTCTACACATCTGGTTTTACAAATTGGCAATTATGAAATATTTGATAATTTAATCTGGAGTTGCCAGTGCCAGTGCTGTTTTGTAGAATTATTTCATTTCTGAAGTAAAAAAAGTATTTAATGTCTGATCTATTACTTATTCACGTTTCCAGTCCAGTGTAATATACATCAATTTTATATGCAGTGTAAAATAAATTAAATATTTTTGTTTCATTCAGATATGGTTTTAATTAATGATGTTAATGATCACGTCAGCTGGAGCTACAAATTGTATCAATGTTAATTTGTAAATTAAATTAATTTTTAATTAGAAACTATTCAAATATTTATGTTTTAAATTTATTCATACAATTTAATGGCTTTTCTTATGAATTATTTTTTTATCTATGCAATATATGTATTACTAGAAATTCTCCAATAAACTTTCACTAAGTTGATAAGCACAAGGCTCAGCCCCCCTCTCCTCCCTCCCTCAAATAAAATCCTGCGTACGCACCTGGTTTTCACGTTAATTTTTGTTCAAAATTAGAATCATTTTTCCTTATCTAAGGAGCTAATCTAATACAAAATGAATAAAGAGAGGTGTGAGAAAAAACACAACTTACTAAAACAAAGAGAATGAACAATGCATGTAAAGTGTGTGTAATGTTGTGTGTAGAGCCATGTATGCATCACCAACAAAAAGCAAGAACTTAGGATTCTAAAGATCATGCACGCAGCAGCCAATTTGGTACACAACCGAAACGCAACCAGTGACATAGGCAGAAGTTTGTTTTGGTGGGTGGAGTGGGAGGGTGTTGGGGTATTTTGGGAAATAAAAGGGGGGGATGTCCTTCATTTATTGCACTGCCTTTATAAAATAAATTTCAGCTGTAGAACAACAGTAGATGTAGAATTTTGTCCTAAAAGTACAATTACATTAATATAACATTAGTAATTTATTCTACAAAACATAACTTTTATTTTTTGCCCATATATATATTTTTTTTGAGGGGGTTAAACATGGACACCCCCCTCTCCAATTCCCTGTATACGCCCTTGACAGAAACAACTCTTAATTTCAGTAATTTCACTTAATTGTTTGAACTACCAATGAAATCAGAGATATAGGTTATGTTTAAAATATATATCTTGGTTAATTGATAAAATTACCCGCAGGTCCAAAATATACATGTGCCACTGAAATGGAAGTCAGAACATAGCGTAATATTATAATAAAACAAAACTGACATATTTTGCCACTTGCTAATTATTAAAACTGATTTCAAGAATACATAGATTCAATAAAGCAATTCAACGATGCAAAAATATATCTTCAATATTGGGTTAACTTTATCGTTAAGTACTAATTACAAATGAACATGGATTGCCATTGTTTTTTTTTTACACAGATCTGTACTTCTACAAAAGATGAGACAGAAAATTTTACAATACTTTTTTCGAGTGTACGTTACCTCTGTCTAAGCTGTTGACTGTAGTCCGCCGTCACCAACACCTTCAGATTCGATATCCAAATTACTGACGCTCCCTCCCAGATGTTCTTGATCAGCCATGAAAATAAGCATAATGTAGGCGTGTACACCTGTTCTTCCGACGCACCACTTCTTTTGCTTGCACGAACGCGGCGGAGTTTTTTTCTAAACGAGGCCCGGATACATACAATTTCATTTTTTTTTTTTTTTTTTTTACCAAATTAAAATCTGCATCTGCGCGTGTGTTACACGAGTAGATTACACGCCTCATCACGCTTTGCCCTATTCGCATAGTCAGCACTACGCACCTTCCACAAAACGGGTAATTCGCGGTACTTTTCCAAAAACTTTGTAAGAAATTCTAGACTCATGGACGTTTTGTTCACCATGGACGACATCCTCGTAAAGGCTGTTCACGATAAAGTGAGCACTTTTGAAATCAACCTCAGAAAAAAGTCAGTGCCCCTGCCTGCATGAATTATAACGGATGCACTTGGTAATATACGCCCAGTAAAGTTGGTAACGATGGATGGAAAATAGTTCCATATCTTAATGTCATATTAAAAGTGTTAGGTAACCATTTCTAAAAACTTAAGTTATTTATTTCGCTTTGCACTTTATTTTAATGTATCGAAGTGTATAAAAGAGATTATTTGTGAAATACAAACTTTTTTAATAAATTCAAAGTTTCATCTGATCGAAGCATGCATAAAGTGACGAGGCCCATGCCAGTGTTAATTTTACATAAGGCGGAAGAATACACAATCGTTTATACAAGTAGATCTTTAGCAGGACTTTTAAAAGTGCTCATTTTACCGTGAACAACCTTTGACAACACAGACAACGTACTGTCTGCGCGTGTCGATACACGAGCCTGGCTTCCGACTGATCACACACGTATAGTATATTCATGGTAAAATGACCACTTTTGAAAGCCCTGCTTAAGATATACTTGCACACTGTTTGTTCTTCCGCCTTATCTCAAATTAACATTGTCACGGGCCTCAACACTTTACTCATGCGTCGGTCAAGTGAAAATGTAAAATTATTAGAAAAGTGAATATTTTCAAAATCTTCTCATTTTCACATATTTACGCATTAAAATAACAGAAAAAGAAAGAAATAATTTTAAGATATCACAAATGGCTACCAAACACTTTCATTCGACGTTAAGATATGGAACTACTGTCACTCAGTGCGCCCGTTAAAAGATATGCAGGTAGGAGCAGTGACTTTTTTCTAAGGTTGATTTCAAAAGTGCTCACTTGATCGTGAACAGCCTTTACGAACCAATAGTGAGCCGGCGACGAGCCGAGCCGCTCGGAATGCCCCGCCGAGGGACGCCAGGTTCGGCTCGGCTCGTCTTGTGTGATACCGAGCTTGGCTCGTGGCGCCCCACACACGGGCGAGTTTCCCGCTTTGGATTCCGAGCCGAGCTGGGCTCGTGAGCCAGACTCGTACGTGTGTGGGCCGCCTTAGTGACAGACGAGCAGGCTAAGTGTTGGCTGGTGGTAGGTTATTCATTCTGGTGTTGTTATGTCGCTTTTCTTGTGATAACGTATTGGAATCCTTCTATGGAATTATTAGTATGTTACTCGTATATTTGTAAACAACAATCGATGGTGACATGCCTTTTACTTTTGTTTTTCTATATTTAACATTTTCGTGTCCATTTTCTATTGCATATTGCGGGTTTTCTGTCACAACAAAGAGTTGTTATGGCGTAGGCTATGTCCACATTAATGGTTCAGTTAAGTAATATATAATACGATGCACCGTTTGGAGGCACTGTTAGAAGAACCAGAGGCGCGTGTGCACTTTCCTAGACGCTTTTTAGTGAGACTGAGTGATGTGGAAATTAAAAACAAATCAGTTGCATTTAATATTAATTAAAGCATCTACAAACTACTGGTGCTAACTCCGTTATTTGACAAGAAACTTTATTGTTCTATATCACAGTTGAAGTAAAATATGAAATGTTTATAAACCACTATTACAAAATTGTAAAATCATTGAACCACCAGGCAAAGATGGCTTCTTTCCCCTTAGGTATTGAGGAACATCTGGGCTAGCCGTAATAGTTGTTCAGTGACGGAAAGACTATTTTTTGGTTTCCTTCGTCACTTTAATAAGTGCAAGTTGATAACAATGATGGGCAAATTAGTTTCAACCAATAAATCGGTAGTTTGTATCTGGCCAAATATACTGCAGTTGCTGCTACTGCAGTTGCAGTTGCTGTTCATTTAACAAAAGTATTCATTTTAATTAAATGTATGTTATGTTGCGTTAGCTAAATCACGAGAAATAAATTGTGTAATTAATAATAAACAATAGTTTGGCCGTACAAAAACAAGTTACTTTTGGTTATAGTCAGGGACACCCAAATTTCGCAAAAAGAATCCCGCACATGCTAGATTTCAATACCCCACGAGCGTACTAGCAGTTTCCTTTTGCTTATTGGTGGTGTGTGTATGTGATAAGGCACCTTCTTAGTTGTCTGGCCAATCAGAAGTAAGTTACTCCGATACTGTACGTCTCTGATTCGTGGGCAGACACTTAAGAAGCGCAACATCTAGATCACCCAAACACAAAAGCTGATATGAGCTAAAATGTACAACTGATCGTGAAATCTTGTAACATAACATTTTTCACGATCTGCAACTGTTTTCATAATTAATGTTTGTTTCACGTATTTGACAGCTTTTATATATTATACTTGTAGTTTGCCTGTGTTTTCATAATTTGTATTATTTTTATTTTCATTTTTCTCATGGCTAGGATATTTAAATATAGATGTACGAATGGCAATAATTTATGTTTAAATGGGATAAATAGCTAGATTTATTTTTGTTTGTATTTTAATTTATTTCTAATATTTTTCCTCTTTTGGTCCCACTTTTATTGTGATTGTTTCAGGGAATTTTATTGTATTGTTATAGCTCCTACGAGACCCGTAACTCTATGATATAGGGATTTCAGATGTTTTGGAGTGTGTCATTTCAGTTTGTTAGTTATGAGCCATGCGATTGGCTAACATGTTCAAACCCTGTGCTCCTATTGGCTAGAGAGCTGAATATAAGGTTAGGCTGGGCCAGTCGCTTGTAAGCTCGCTCTCTCTGCTGCCATTCTTCAACGACTTTAGACATTAGGTCAGGTCGCGCGTCCAGACACATGGGTATGATAACGAGAGTTAAATATTGCCACTTCCTAACGGCAGCTATAGTTTGAATACTCGTCCTTACCTTGCCTATTGCCATTCAGGATTATTTGATTAGACTATATTCCAGCATGAATCAGATAAGATATATTTGCAATTGAACATTTAAATATTTTTCAATGAATAATTATCGCTGGAATTTGACACGTCTGACATCATTGTATGTATGTAATACAGTTGCCCTACCTCTCCTCAATATTTTCCAGTTCAGAATAATAAACCATTTGTCTTGCTGTATGCTTAGCTATGTTAAGTAAGGTTTACAGCTGTGTGACAAATAATTGTTTGCCTGCTACGCGTGTGGGGCTTTAAAGGTGAGTGTTATACGCCTACTACGTTTGATGCCTGAGCTGAGAGTCGCCGAGCAGACACGGCCCTTGGGGGCGGAATACATTTCTGTTTCACTAGCTAATTTTTTCTCATAAATATTGCCCACATCATACACTGTTTACTTGTAAGTTATTCAGATATAATGTGGTGATTTTTGAGGCAGCCTACACCTTTATGGAATACATAACATCTTACATCTCCTTTGAATACGTGCGGTGTTCATAAAAGTTTTTCACGACATTATAAAATTTACATAACAATTTCTGGATTACCAAACGTGGTAGCACTACAAGTTGCAGATTCATTTATAATATGAATATATATATTTCAATCTTTTCGCGAAATTCGGGTGTCCCTAGTTATAGTATACGTTGCCCGTTCATTGAACATCAGCATTTACAAACGTTTATACTGGCTAATTGTACAGTGTGAAATTAATGGTGTATTACTGCTGTAGGCATATATAACGGCTCGTAATTACTTAATTACGATAACATTCTTCTTCACTTAATAACAGCTTGCTGTTTATAATTTCACATCGGAGATACATAATTACGTAAGCTAGTTGCTTGCGTTTACGAAGCAGCGAGGTCCACGACAGCCAAGCGTCCAGGAGAAAATAAGTGTAGCTACTAATTCGTTGAGTAAAGCGAGACAAGCAGGTAAGGGAGCGGGGGCATTGTGGGGAAGCAGCTATATCGAGCTATTACAACTGCCGCCACTCATGTGGCTAATTACACTCGTGAGCCGACAACATCTGGCTGATTTCTGTCACGCGCACCGCGGGCCAATGAGAGTGTGTGCCCTCAGGGCGACCCACGCACGCGTACTGCTATGCAGCGCGGCTCGTATAACTGCAGCTTGCCGTGGGTGCATCTCGTCAGTACGTCGTCTCACTGTTGGCACAACTGCGGGGGGAAATTATCTATCGTCAACGCTGCGCTGCCTCTTCTTCGCTGTGAGTACTGTGACAATGGCCCGGTACAGTTTCGCGAATTAAGGCTCTTAAGCCCCTGTCGTACGGTCTAATTTTCGCCTTCAACTATATTTGACAATAAAATTTGAGGACAAAATGCGGCCATCAAATTTTTCCTTCCGAGAGATATTATCAAATAATCTTGAATGTGTTTGAAAATGTGACACACTGTCAAATTTTTTTACTGAAAATTTGAATTTGAATTATTATTTAAAAATATTATTATAGTGAAATATTGCTTTTTTTAAATTTTTTCTTTTCCATTTAGTTCAGAAATGTAAGGAAAGTTGTAATTTATTTTCGCTTCTTTAAGAAGTTCGGATTTTATTTATCAGAGATGTTACCTGCATAATGAAATTCAATGCCTCTGAGTTCATGATATTATGTGCAATATTCACTTAAAATAGCATTCATGCCCCGACAGCTTCTACATAAATTAATTATCTTCATTACCTACTTCGTTTCTAGCAATAGTTAAAGTTTCTTGACGTCCATTTTTGTCGTGCACGATTCGTAGTAATAATGTTCTACTGATAAGAAACTGAGCTAATCAAATATTCTTTATTAACTCATTTTAATTAAAGTGTAAAAGAAAACTTTTTTGCAGACAATATAAAATAAAATAAATCAGTGCGGAGCTAGTCTGTCGTACTCTTTGAATTTAATGTTGTTTTTATAAATTCACATCGTTAATTTATTTTAAAGCTGCACATTTCGTCATAATTCTAAACTTGATGAAATATTTTCAAAGCTGCTCTACACAATTTTGGTCATCAGTAAATGTTGCTCCACCAAATTTGCAGTGTTATTTTTATGGTAGTTCTGGTTGTAGTTTGAAACATATGACAGGGGTTTTTTTTTTCAGAGTCTTCGTGTTAAGAATATTTATTTACATGCACGTGTGTTGTTAAGTCCAGGCCATATCACGTTCGTTAAAGTGCAACATTATCGTGGGGCATAAAATATTAGTAGAGAAACACGTCAAAAAGTTTACAGTGGCCCGTCACAAACGTTTACAGTAATATTCAGAAAACATTAATTTATTATTAAGGTTTTTGCCAACTACTGAATTTTCAATCAATGCCAACCATGACAATAATTCATATAATCGACTCTAGATGTATATCGCAATGTTCTTATGCTTAAATTTAACAAACATGTATTTTCTTATTAATAGACTTATCTAAATATACATGAAATAATTGTTTTAAATAGAGTAATAATTTTACAAAAGCTATTATTTTACAATAGAGTGACGCAATCATGTATGAAAGAAATCAAGCATATTTTGAAGTAAAGATAAAAATATTAGAAAGTTTGAAAGAAGAGAGTACCTTCAGAAAGTGTGTTTTTTTTTAACTCGTCAATATATTTCTTAACATCAACTATATATTTGTTTGGTACCATTAAGACAAGCATTTTTTTATACAAACAAAATTTTTTTCTACGTGTAGTACTGCCTAAGAAACACAGACGAAAAGCGTATGAAGCCGAGACCCAACACATATAATATAAACATAAGTAATTTTAAGTTCACTCTAAATTCGAATCAGTGGGAAACCACTGATTCGCAGCGAAATTCAACTTCCCGAATCAGTGAAAATGGCTTCACTTAGAATCAGTGGAAAACATGTGATTGTTTCAGTGAAAAAATTCACTGATTGATTTAGTGACGTGAAACAATTTCACTGATTTAATAAGTGATGGCCGACTGCAGTGCCGAAATATTGTTTTTATTGAATGAAGCCAAATAATTACGTGAAATGAACACACTTACGATAGTTCACTATTTATATTGTGCAATTTACCGTAATTTAAAAAAGCAAACAGTTTCGCAGGTTGCCGGTACCGAACTCAAACATCCTTCCTACTTCTCTTGTAGGCCGTTTTCTTGCCATCTGCGTTACCACGCCAAGTTCGCATTGGAAGAATAAAATATGTGTCTTATGCGTTTGCCGCGGAATCGTAAAGACAGAAATTGTATGCTCTTCCTTTTCGCTTTTGGTTTAATTGGTGCCGTTATTAGGATTGTTGGGACGAATAGTATATATGAGTGCACACTCATCACATTATATACAGTCTAAACCTTCAAACAGAGTACTGTGACGATTACATGAAAACGAAATGAAAGACGTAAAAATGGAATGAAAGGCTGTGTGTTCATATTACCTCATAAAATGGCGTTTTGAAAGACGAATCACATTTTAAAATTTAATTTTTATTGGTTTTATTAGTTTATTCGTTGTTATTTCACATGATACAGGTTATTAACGGCCATTTTTACAAGCTGTTCAACTGATAGATCAGTCAAAATAAACCACTGAGTAAACAGTGAAATAAATGACTGAGGTCAGTGGAAAATGTCACTGAAACAATAAGTGAAGGAAATCTGGTATTTTCTCACTGATTCGTCAGTAAAATTCAATGAAGTGACTGTTGAAACAGTCAGATACGGTTGACTGATTGAAACAGTGAAATTCTCACTGATTCAGATTTAGTGTGAATATTGCTAAATTAACTTAATTCATGTAATGGTATCTATCATAAATCATGGACAACTAAGTTGCCGCATGTTGTGTTGTTGTGTAGTAACAAACTCTCGCCAAAAATGTGATTTGTGCAGAGGAAAAAATGCGTAGCAATCACAGCTAATGCTGCTTTATTTGCAACACTTGCTATTGTAGAGCGGCAACGTAACGTTTAACTACGAATTGTCTAGGATACCCGTTGGGATCAGTTTCATGGGCTTTGTCTGATGCAGTGGGGCCCCCTAGAAAACAGTGATGGTGACATATTCTTAAAAATGCCTTCGGTGACATATTCTTAAAAAAATATGTTCCTGCCGAAACTGTTTATCCTCGTGATGCAGCTTCTGTTTTCCGTGGACTGGCATTGGAACGGTAAATAAGAATACCCAATGACATGACTTTTGATGAAATTGGCGAGACTATCTTCCAAAAGTTACTCCAGTACACAGGAACCAGAATCGACATTGTATATTTGTACAAGTCTAAGTAGTAGGGTTATCTTCGTTCGGTTGCACAGGCTTCAGGCAGAGGATCGAGGAACAATCTTGGAATTTCCTATTTCCCCTCAAAATCGCTTGTTTTAACTCAAAAATAATTTCAGAAATCAATTATTTTACCCAAACTTTACGTTTTATTCCTTAAAAATATCCCGTTTTTCCCTAAAAATGTCTCGTTTTTCTCTCAAAGAAGCCATATGTCAGAACATGAAGTAGCGAGCTGCAAAAAGGCAATTTTCGAGCAATTTTAAAGATTTGTGAGACTCGTTATTACTTCTAGCCCAAACAATGAGGTATCTGACAAACCTATAAAATAGAGTTATTTTAAGAATTATATTTTCTTAATTAAAAATATTTCTATAATTATAAATTTAAAAGTCATAAGTATTAATTGTTATATATCACTGGACTTGTCTTCTCAAAGCGCATTCGATCGTGACTACGTACTGACATTTTGTTTTTGCACTTCATGCTCTCTCATTCTCTCTTGTCTCTCTTTCTCTCGTGTTTCCCAATTACTCACATTCACTTCCTCTCTTTCTCTCTATTTATTCTTGTTTTCTTCCTCATTCTCTTTCCTACTCTCTTCTTGTTCTTTTCTCTCTTTCTTTCTCTTCTCTCTTCTTTCTCTCTTCCTGCTTCTCTCTCTCTCTCTTTCCTTTTCTCTCTCATTCCATATATTTTCCTCTTTATCTCTTCCTCTTTCTTTATCATTCTCTCTTTCCCTCTTCGTCTCTTTTTTCTCATTATCTCTTTCTTTCTCTGTCACTCTTTCTCCTTTCTCTCTTGTTTTCCAATTTCTCACATTTGCTTTCTCTCTTTCTTTTTCTCTCTTGTCGCTCTCTTTCTCTCTTGGCTCTCTCATTCCATCTCTTTCCTTTCTCTCTTGTCTCTTTATCATTCCATAGGTTTTCCCAATTCCTCCGATATTTGTTCTTTCGTTTTCTCTTTTTCATTTCATCTGGTCTTTCTCTCTCCAACTCTTTCTCCCTTATCTCTCAACTTCGTTCGACATCACCGTCTACATAGTTCCTTCATCGCCTGCTAGAGTGCGCGAATCGCCAGTGTGTACATTTATTTACAAGTTTAAAGATGTAATTTTCATACAGAAGAAGGCATGTATAAAGTTATTGTAAAGTACATTCCAGGCAGAAGTTTGTAAAAACTATTCGAATTTGAATGCTTTGAAAATCAATTCGATCGATCTCTTTTTTTAGAAAACCAATATTTTTTATTTTATTTTTTACTTTATACAATTAGCTTGTTACTGTTGTACGAAAAGAATAATTTTAATTTAAAATTAAGTCGCCTAACCATGTAACCACGCATGCACGAATGAGCCGAAAGGCCCACGAGGCAGACACACCAGCTGCGACAGGTCAAGAGTGCAGTGACGTCGGTATGCACTGTGCGGGAAAGCTGCGGCCAGTGTAATTGACCCCTGAGACAAATACGCGCGAACTAGCCACGATCGCTCGCGTGGCTATGCGGCCTTATCAGGAAACGGTCATATATCTATGAATCGAGACATGTATAAATAATTAGAATTATTTAAAAATAAATTTAATTTGTAATTTGAAAAAAAAAAAAAATGCCTGAAAATATACAGTTGAAAATATCCAAAATGCATTTTTAATGAAAATTGGTTTAAACAATTTAAATTATGTAAATCTCCCACTTTGATATGACAACTATTAACATTTAAAGGACGAAGAAGTCTCATGCTGAGATGGGATTTGAATCCAAGATCACTTAGCTAGGAACCCAGCATGCTAGCCACTCAGCAACCCAGATCACATTGAACTATTGCTGAAATAGTTGTATATACATATCCAAACAAAGAAGCTCGATTCCCCTGGTAAAATTTAAGTAATATATAAAGAATGTTGTTATACTTCTTTTCAATCAGTGCATGCATGGCTTACGAGGATTGATATTTTGAAGGGGGGGGGGGGGGGGTTCAGTTAAAAGCAAGCGATGTACTGTATCATAGCATCTTGTTATTTTTCCATCAGGGTCTGAATATTAAATTACATTACGTCCATATGTGCACATTGAGTGTTTTTATGTATTATCCTGAAGTAATTATTTAGCAAGAGGGGCTGTAAGCATATTTATAGTCACAGGTGAATATAATTTGCGACCTATTAGGGTGAGGCTCATGAAATTCAACTTTGGAAGTATCATTTCTGGCTTCAAGAATTTATTTGTTTAAACCCTTTATTACTATAGTGATAAGCTTAAAATAATATTTGCTTCATAGGATGTTTTTAACGACATCTGTTTCTGTTTATAAGAGACTGGTTACTCTCAATGTAGGTTTTACAAGAAATAAAAAACCTGTTTTATTATTTAATTTTTAAAATTTATTAAAAATATATTAATACAAATAACATCTTAAAAAATGAATCCAGCTACTTATATACCTATTGACATGTTACTTTATAGGCATAGGGTATGTCAAATAAAAAGTCTGTATTTATTAAATAATTTTTAAAAGTAATACATTTTTTAAGTTGTACTTAAATTGTATGTAGAGTGCAGCAAAAAAAAATCTCTCAACTTCATTTCAGGTCTCCTCTCTTCAAGACTAATTCCAAATACTGCACTATGATAGTTATTCATTACCTCGAAAATTTTGTAGGGAAATAGACCGGGTACAACACCAGCGAGAAATTAAACACATATATACATATTTACATACTTCAGAATACAAACATAAAAACAGAATCTTTAAACTTTCCGCACCATTCCCGTAGTGTCTTTACAGCAGCATGCTCACTTTTAAAATAATTAATATAATCTGCTTTTACGCAGCTCAAGACAGTCTATACTAGCAAGCATCCAACCAGAACCCTTTACCATATATTCTTTTTCTTCAGAACAAAGTTTCACGACTGCCACGGTCAAAAACTGAACTTCCTAACTGGAATCCGATTGCTTACATACTCGCAAGCAGGCACCTTAACTTTCAACATTCCACCCACTGTAAGTCATGCACGCCATCTGCTCTACCAACCATCATCAGACTATATACACACACCACTCATACTATCCACTAGAATTCAAGCAAACCTCAGCCCACATCCACTAAAACATGCCAAAAATCGTAACTTCAACATGTCTGTCTAGCATCGTTTCCACGAGACACCAGCCAAATATCATACCACCCATCAAATAAACCACCTGATTATACCAACCATCCTTATCAATAAAATGCTAACAACCACACCTAAGATATATGAAACAAGATATGAGTAACCCTGCTGACCAGGAACACACGTTTCTGTACCAAATATAACCCCAGCATCATTCAATCATGCCACACAATCAAATTGTCGTTATACAATGCAACATAACAACTATTCATTTCATACCGCCCAACACCATCCATTAACCCCACCAACCCTTACATACTAGGTGACAACTCTCCAGCATACCAGACATTAATATAAATTACTCTATCAAACAACAAACCAGTTAATTATGCCAGCCATCCATATTAATAATTGCTCCAACAAAACTTACCAGGTAACATAAGAGACGTTAAGCCCAACTACCTATCTATTTAACAACCATATCGATAACCCAATGGCACGAAGTGCCAAAACAGATATAATACCTTTCACCATGATACTAGCATGACTCAGCCATGCAACGTCGAAAGCCATACAACCTAGCATACTAACATATTATAATATCTGAATACATCAATGAACTACCACAGCAGATAACCATACCAACCAACCATACCATGCATGTTAATCCAAGTGTGCCAAGCAAATATTTGTAATCCAGACCAACCCGCAACATAAACATTCTTACCATTTGTCATACTAACATAACTTAACCTACTAAAGCCCAAAAAATCCTAACCTAGCTTAACCTACCAAAGGCCAGAAATAAAGTCAGAAATAACCTAACATAACCAACACCACCATAGTTTAGATAGAAATTATACTTATCCTAAGCACACATGTCTTACATGTCTAGCATTAATTCAGCCACTTAAGAAATTTTGGCATGTATGTACAAACATCAGAAACGCACTGCAACCAGACTGCGGTCAATCAGCACTTCAAGTAGCATTCACCTTAAACTTGAACAGTCGGATCAAGCAGAATTATATAAAAAAATCCAATATAGCCAAATAGAAAGTCAAACACCGCCACAGCTTCCCCAGCAACCATACATTCAAGGCAAGCCCATATCACAATATACCTTACAATCTGTTATCGTAACATAATCGACTGATATCAATCACCATGTTGGACTCAGGAGACCTTGGTACTTGTCCTTGACTCGGTGACCTCTGCCCTTGACATCCCAAAAATTCTAAAAAATATTAACAAAATATTATACTTGTTTCCCATTAATCTTTTGATCAATCATGGGCTATATAGAGTCATGTAGAGTAATTTATATACATTTTGGAGTCATTTAGTCATTCTGTAGTCATCTTGGAATCATTTAGAGTCATTTTATATTCATTTTGGAGTCTTTTAGAGTCATTTTTGGAGTCATTTGGTGGTGGTAGTGGTGGTGGTAATGGTGGTGGTGGTGGTGGGGCTGCTGCTGCATCAACGTACATTCGGTTAGAATATGTGTGAAGAAACGGGTAAAACTGGACTCACAGCCATCTTACACATCCGTCAGTCGCCCGTCCGCCCGGCGGTGACGTGATCTTCAACCAATCGTAGGGCAACTTTTCTTTTCTATTCGTCCATCTGTCAAATATTTACCAAACTGTAACTTTTGACTGACGGACGGATGGGATGGGCCACCGCCTTCTAACGACATTCCTTCGACGTGAATACGTACTTTGAAATAAAACGCAAGGCGGTGGATTCGTGTTTAAAAATATCTGATGGTAAATGAAAAAAAAAAAAAAAAAAAATGTTAAAAAAAATTGTTTATACTCTCTTCTCTTGAAAATGTAATTCCAATTCCAGCGCAAATATGCCTCTAATGAAAGAAAGTTCGCGATAATTAGTTGTTACACTAAAATTTTGCAGTTCAGAAGAATTGATGGACGACGGATTATTGTGAATCGCTTCCAATTGACGGATAAAAACACCAAATACCCGGAAAGGTTTGCTACCTGTGTGTGTCTGTGGCAGCGTGTTTTTGTGTTGTTATTTCTCCCTCCTTTTTATTTCCCTCGGACAGAAAGCCTTCAACCTTTAGTTATACTCTCATTGTCATAACCATTTTCAGTATGTAAAAATAATTCGCTAACAGTGAAAGATACAAACAGGCACATAGATGGGTGATAATACGAAAGATATAAATTTCGTGCGATGGCGCTGACATTGCTCTTCATTTGATATGACACGCGCAATACTAGCCAGGGCGGTGATTACGAACACCTCTCACCGCACTAGCCCGATCGAAGAGAACTGTTGAGTTCTTTGACCAACAGGATTATGGCTAGTTTGATGACTGGGCGCTCCGCAACGCGATACCGCTCCAATCTAAACTATTATCTTCGTAATTTACGCCGTAATTTCGTTCATAGTGAGGTCTAAGAATGCCAGTATGCTGTTTAGTTCGTTATGTACACTTTACGTTCACCTTTACGAAAAAAAACACGCTGATTAAAAATGGTGGTGGTTCCCGGAAATCGCCTGTCAACCGCAAAAACAACTCACGTTGTCACATGTCTATGAAAATAAAAGTTAAAATTAAAAAAGGCCGGGGAGTTTAAGTTATACTTATTTACTTGTCAGCAAAGTAAAATTAGAACTTTTTCTTTTCCTTTGCGTTTTGCAGTCCGTTTTTATATTTGCGAGATACTTTTCGTTATTACTGATAGTAGTATATAAGAGTACAAAATATAGCTGAAGTATGAAATTTTTATTTTTGTGTGGATTTATTAACAACGTATAGTGCCGTGTTATCACATTCCTATGTTATATTTGATATTTCGCATAATGAGAAAATTGGTTATGTAAACTACAATATCGTACTCGAACGGAAGAAACATGTGTCGTTACTTCTTTTCGCTAAATTTTGTCTATTTTATAAAGTACAATAATTTTAATTAAGCTCATTTACTTTGGATCCATTTGTTATGCCGTACATAACTATTTTAAACTATTATTATTATTGTGTATATACAGTTTGTGAATATTTTCATACCCTTTCACTTCATTGCTAATGCTTTGATTTCGGGAAATGGGAATTTCACGCCACCTTTAAAAACGATTTATACCAGCAGGTGAAGTTGCTGTCAAAACATTACGCTACGTTCTTATAATGCTTCCAAAGAATTTCAGCAAGCTTTTATTTCAGTGTGATGATTGCTAATATAACGGGAAATGAGATTGTGAGACATCTAGTGTGGGCATAACTATTCAAACAATTAAACATTTGACAAATGGATGCCACTCATAACCAAATATAAACAGATGTGTAGTTTATATTCGTTTATAACACATAACAAACAAAACTATGGAGTGGCGAGAATTTTAATTTCTTAACTAACACACTTCTGTGACTGTGTGCTCTTTTCGTTGCACAGCAGTTACCGGCTCTAGCGGAAAATGTATACAGAATAATGCTACAACGGTACTCATAATTAATGTTATATTTATGTCTAATTACTAATATTTGAGGTATTCGAAGATTATTAATTTATCCAGACTAACACTAAATTTCATTTAACACACAGAAATACATTTAAAGACACAAACGTGTTCGTATAAACGAATATACATTTACGGTGTTTGGTGTATTTTAAAGGCGTCTACGTCGTTTTGACTGTTTATGCCGTGAAAAAAAGGAGAAATTCAGCCTAGGAAAGCATGACGTCATTACATTTGCGTGTGATTATATATATATATATATATATATATATATTCCTCCGCAATCGGGATTTAACGTCTAAGGCTAAAATAAAATATATTTATAGACTATTATTCCAAATGAGAGGGCTTTCAAAAGTGCCCACTTCACCGTGAACAGCCTATAGGCAAGTCAACAGTGTGCGCAAAACATCGGCACGAGTGGAGTGGATTGGAGAGGTCTGGCCGACTCGTAACAACGAGGTCTTGAGAGCTGATGAGGGGGGAGCGATGTAAGAAGCAGAGCCGGAATGCCAGGGTGGGGGGAACGGGAAATCCCCGAGACCAGCGTCATCGTATGGCACGATTCCCACGTGCGGATCTCTCGGGAGGCGAACGCTCTAGCCGCTGTGGCACTGCGGCCCCGCGGATTCCGAGGGAGGGGCGAGTAATGGTGATTCAGGAGTAAGGATGTAAAACACACCCAGTCGCCCATCACTTCGACTGCACTGAGAGAAAATCGAACAAAATATCTGTTTGTATAGGGCCAAATATATATTTAGTTGCCCTAACAAATTCTATTGTTGAGCAAAGAACATTTGAATAGCAACAAAATTACTTTTGTTCGTCTAACAAAATATAGGTTTGAATAAACAAAATCTCTGTGTTGGGCCAAAAAAAAATTAGACTCTCAACTAAATATTTTGTTGAATCAACTATATATATTTGTTGTGGCTACTCGTTTGACTGCCTTAGTTCGAAATTACAGCTCGAGTGTTTGTTTGTATTTTTTGTGACAATAAGGATATCAACCGTGTTTATTAGTGAATATTTTCACGCTTAACAATCGTATAAACACATTAATAAAACAATGCAACAAGAAACTGACAAGTAGAGCTGTAAAACTTGAAATATTTGTTTGCACATGTTGCCCAATATTTGCACTATATCTATTTAAAAGCTTTCCGGCATTATTAGTTTCCCCATTAGCTGATATTACTAAGGCGTAGCGCTCGGACGCAGGTGATTTAAGTTCGGAGCTAGGTCGAACTTGTAAATTTTTTTTATATCGCCCCAAACTGTTTAATATGCGTGTGGCCAAACAAATCTTTAGTTGCACCAAACACATCTTACAGTTCGGGGCAACCAAATGGTTTCAGCAACATAATATTTCATTGCCTCTATACAAACAAATAATTTGATTGCGCTAAACAAATCTCGTTCTATTCAACAAAACCTTTTTTCTTAGTGTGCTCGGAGCAATGGACGTGTGAATGTACCAGTACACGATGACGTGGAAGAACTCGATGAGCCATCAGGATGGAGGAAGAACGTCTGATTGCCCGACTGTTACGATCAGAGCCAGCAACTTTCATGTCTACCATCCGGCGCCAAGGACTCACCCACATCTATAGATCACCCGCCTCGACCACCTCACCCCTTACCACCTCAACATATCGTCATACCCCTCATCCTACATCCTCTCTCATAAATTTTTAAAGTCCCTTAAATGTTGCTTATGCATCACATCGGTGGAGAGGGAGGGGGGATCGGGAAGACCAGTTTCCCAGATTAAAAGATGCTGCTACTTTAAGGTCCACTTTCCTCTACCACCTACCCAGGTTATTCATATGTCCCTTATGCCACTATTGACTCTAGCATCGTGGGGCATCCTCGCTCTCACAACTTATGACATTTGTTTCGTTACGTGCATAATCGTTTGACGATGGAGTGTCCAGGTACGAGCGGTCAGACGAAATGCTAAATGTACACTTCTGTGCAGTAGGTAGGGAAATATTGCCCTGACGCAATGACACTGTAATTACTCCTTTCTTTCTCCTGTGCAATCTCACTAATTAAATTCCGTTTGAACCTAACATTTCCTTCTTGGTACATACATTTTTATATAAATGAGTGTAAAATTGCATATGCCCCCTCTAACGCATACTTATCCTATTTTTGAAAATGAAAACTTCACGGTTCATACAGCGCTCCTTGTAACATCTCGCAGTGTGATTAATAATTCCTTAATACTTATTCTGAATATATTATAATTTTTTATGGCCATGGGGTTTTTTTCTATGCAGATTTTCAAACATACAAGCACGAGAGTTCTTAGCAAAGCTCCTGTTTATAACTCTTTTGATTAGTTAAGCCAATATTCAACTTACATTTGCGTTTTGTATCACATTTTCCAGAAATAAATGCCATTGAATAAAAAATGACAGACTTCTGGCAAAAAGAGAACGTTAGCGATAATTTTGCGGCTGGATTGACCAAGTTAACAGCAGAACTATATATAATTATGTTTAATAAAGTCACGTTATCGTGATATTTGTTGTTATTGTGTAATTTTGATCTGAGGCAGGTAGCATTAGGAAGTCGTATCGGTTTGGTTCTTCCATACGTTCGCATGAATAATGCGGGCATTATATTCCATTTGTCCATGCCCATGTATTACATTAATATTTCAGTTATTGATTAACATTTGATATAGGCTGTTCACAGTAAAAATGAGCCCTTTGGCAGCCCTGCTAATGATTATTGTATGTGCAATGTGTATTCCTCCGCTAAATGTAAAACTAGCATTGCAATGGGCCTGATCACTTTATTCATGCGTCGTTCAAGCAAAACTGTAAAGTTATTGGAAAAGTAAATATTTTACAAATTCGCTCGTTCTTACACTTAGATGAACAAAAAATGCTAACTAAGTCTTTATAGTATTCATATATGTTCCCCGAAAACTTTTAATACAATGTTAAAGCACGGATCTACTTTCCCTTCGTCGAGTCGTTACCAACATTACTGGACGCATGCCACTCAAATGGCCAGTAAAATATACGCAGATAGGGGCAGTGACATTTTTCAAAGGTTGATTTCAAAAGTGCTCACTTTACCGCGAATAATGTTTATATGAGTAAATGTTGACATAAAGGACTACGGTGGTCTCTGTGCCTTTTGCACAACGAAGCGGAAGCACCCGAATTTTCGCATACGATAAAAGTGGCGGACGTTGCCGTTAATATGCAGGTTTTCTCAGGATACTCCTGTCCCCGCATTAGAGCGCACCCTCTATACGTGTTGCCATTATAATCATCACACACAAAACTGAGTTAGTGAGTGAAGAGATTTGGGCGGCTCTTAACAGCGAGGTCTTGAAGCGAGTATGGAGCCGGAATTTGGGGGGGGGGGGGGGGAAGCGGGAGATCCCCGAGAAAGGCCCGCCTACCAACGGCATCGCCCGGCACGATTTCTACTTGCGAAAATTCAGTGACCCGGCAGGGGATTGAGTCCGGTTCACCCTGGTGGGAGGCGAGCGTGCTAATCGCCCAGCCACCGCGGCCCCTACTGAGTTAGTAAAAATTATACTATTGATACTGTTTATCGTGTACTCTTTATTCGTAAGTGTTGAAGTTGTGGACATGATAGACAAATATTAATTTACTGAAGACAGGCCCTGTGTTCGAATTCACCACTCAAACGCCCTTACATTGCGTCAATCCCTTTTAAGGTTCATAAAGTCGTGACGTCAATGATTTATTAGGCGAACGTAAAACATTGCGGACAAATGCACTCTCGCATAGCCGCTGTTCGTCAACGGGCACGAGAAATGCTCCCTTCAGATTGGTTTAAAGCCGATTTGTGGTCAACGTTATACAAGAAGAGTTAGGGGCTTTATGACGGTGAATCATGGCAGGGGCTGTAACTAGCGGTAGCGTAAGGGGTTGATTAACTATTAGACTATATGGAATAGAGCCGGATCATTATTCTGTTTAACGGAATATTGCAATTACAATATCAGCTGTGTTAACCAGGGGAGTTTTTTTATATTCAACAATATTACCTGCCTATATTGTATCGACTACGTACAGTATAGGCTATTCACGGTAAAATGAGCACTTTTGAAAGCCCTGGTGGTCATAATTAGTCTAGGTAATATGACATCTATACGACACCGTTTTATTATTTTCGAACAAACTTCGTGTGTTGAAAGTAATACTGAGAGTGTAAGCACGAAATAGGATAGTATATATCCTCTTTTAGCTACTATTTTTTAAGAGCGCCACATGAAAACTAAATATGTCATATTTCGGGAAACAATCAACCGTTTCATGTACCAAAGTTGGCAAACTAGAAATAGGTATATTACGGTACGACATGTAAACTAATGTTTTTTTTTTTAATTGGACAGAAATTTGTTTTTAAAGCTTTGGATGTATAAATATTTCATTTTATTACATATGTTCCTTTTACCTAAGGTTTAGAGTAGGGCATTCCTCATCAAATTCACTCGCTAAAATACCGGGTGGGTGGTGTGTGTTGATGGGATGAGCGTGGTGGTGTGGGAACGCTGTGACGTAGGTGACAAGGCAGTGTTGACGAGGAATAAAGCAGCTGGGCTCGGTATTGGCAAACAGCCGTGGCACGGCAAGTGGATTGGCCGTGGGGGCCTGTGGCATGGCTACCGCAGTCGCCAGACCTCTCTCCACTCGACTGCTCTTTTCTGACCTCACCTGAAGTCTATGGTTTATCAACCAGACTACCCGCCCCAGTCGCCTGAGGACACCACCTTGCGGCTACATACTGCTATACGCTATTAATGGTAAAATGAGCACTTTTGAAAGCCCTGCTTAAAATCTACTTGTATGCACGTTGTGTATTCTTCCGCCTCGTGTAAGATTAACATTGTCGTGGGTCTCATCACTTTATTTATGTATAGGTCAAGTGAAATTGTGAAATTATCTGAAAAGTAAATATCTAATCAACCTGCTCATGCTTACACTACGATGCATTAAAAAACACAGAACGCGAAAGAGATAATATTAGTTACCAGAAATTGTTACCTAACACTTTTTATTTGACGTTAAGATACGGAACTATTTCCCACAAATCGTTACCAACTTTACTGGGCGCATGTCACTCAGTGCGCCCGTTAAAATATGTGCAGGCAGGAGCAGTGACTTTTTTATTAAGGTTGATTTCAGAAGTGATCACTTTATCGTGAACAGCCTTTACCACCACGGTTGGGCCGTGTGCAGATCGCGTGCATTACACACCCCTACAAATGCATAGCCATGCGCGGAGCCAACTTTGTACACCTGTTGTGAATGTTTGTAAAGTGTTTGTAAAGTTTTTGTGATAACAAGTTCTTTCATCACATTTCACGTCGTTTGTCTCAGAAACTATGTCCCAAATGCAATTTCGCCTGAAGGTATTTTCGCATCACATTCTGCCATAGAATCATATGCCGCATTCCGTACTCGCGAATTTCCACCCACCCGGTAGGTAGAGTTAACCTATTCAGTCCCAGTGTACACAAATGTGTACATTACGCAAGCGCGGGTAATTTGTGGTCTGTATTGCAAACTGCGAAGCTCAGCGACCAATGATCTTACCTGAGCGTAAATTATTCGCAAACCATCTTACTGGTCTAGGTTATAAGTAGGGATAGGAAGATTTCGCGAGTTCAATGACCTGTAGGCTAGAATCCTCAGTCCTCTGCATACTAGAGCCTCAGCTGTGTGTTCATTGGCTGTTGCCCCACACCTGGCAGTTAATTGCATTCGCAATGTGTTCCCTTGCAAGTCTGCTATTGGCTCAGAGGCGTGCAGGGCGGGTCTAATAAACTGTGATCCAATTACGAAGGTGACTTCACTGTATATGTGTCTGACGTCTATCTTGTCCCGAAGTGAAATCGCGAAATTTGCCTATCCCTAGTTATAAGTGATTCATGTAACTGTAGCCGAACATATTGCCTACAGCTGCTTGGCTGTGAAAGCGCAACTGGTGGTGTTGTCGATCTAAGTACAGCTCGGATCACGTGAGTTTTGGTTTGCAACACCTGAGACCATAAATTACAGTGGGTATGAAAGGGTTAAGTAGTCAAATTAGTTATATTGGTGCTTTATTGTTGATGTCATCATTTCCCATGTTCACTTATCGGTTGTAATAAGATTAAATCTGACGCTAGTAACATTTATATATATATATATATTTTCTGTTTTCAGCAATGGAAACTTCAAAAACTTATTAGTCCAGCTATGCGACGACAATTGAAACTCATATTGACATTTGTGGTTCAAGTGTGGCCCATCTCGACTTCACAGTTGTTTGTAAATCCTGATCGCAACTATGAAGACCATAAGGACGCTCGCATTAAGGATTCTATATGTATGATGGTAAATGAAATAGTGCACCGCTATTTTTCAGATAGTCGCTGCATTGTCATGATTCGAGAGAAAAGCGAGAATATTTTAAACTATCAGCAGACTCGAGCGCCGTTGTTCAACATCAATCTTCCAGAAGACTACGCTTCGCAAACCTTATCTGCAGAGGCGAGTAAATATGGAATGATAAACATGAGATATATCTGGAGTTTAAAACCGCCTGGTTTATACGATATTCTCCTTCTCACTTTCAATACCGGTTGCGAAGGATACTTCGTACAAGTCTGCGATCACAGATACTTCGCAAAAATATTTTCCGAGCTAACAAAGAAAGCAGTGCTTAGAACACACAGGAAATATTTGTTTCTGCCTAATTTGAGAGGAATGTGTGAAAGAAACGCTCGTAAGAAAGAAGACGTGCTGGCACCGGGGGAAGTAAGACACTTGCCCAATTTGGTCATCGCTAGGCTTCGAAACTCTCATGTGTATATGAATTATTTCTGTGCAGACGCTGGAAAAATAATGCCACAAAATCCTTTGTGTCGTTCTGAAAATAATAGCGCTTGTGAGAGAAACAGTACTGAAAGTAATTCCGTTATAGAACTGAATACTCATTCTTCTGCAAGAAGTGGACAGGAATTTCTCGACCTGTGGCTTGTGAACTGTGACACGTTCGTGAAGAGTAAATGGTTGTTTCCTAATAAGATTAAAGACTTCGGTGGCACACCCCTTAATATCGCGTCGACTAACTACATGCCTTATACGTTCGTTGACCAGCAGAGCAAGCCACCAGTGTACGACGGCATGGACTTCCGGTTTGTGAACGAACTGGCCAGACACTTGAACACTTCCTTCATTGTCACTAATGATGACGACCAACTCTGGGGAGATATTTACGAAAATGCAACAGGTACGTTGACATATGTGTAACCATCTATAGTGCCTAGAATTAAGTTTCAGTCTTAATAGTGGCCTAGTTATTATATTCAGTATAAAATTAAAAGGCAGCGGGATGCAAGCGAATCAGTAGGGATTTCAAATTTTTTATGTGCACTAAGCGAACTCCCCCCCCCCCCCCCCCCCCAAACCCTTTTACTTTTTCACCAAAATATATATTTGTTTGTAAAGTTGTTGGAACCATAATAAGGCAGTCGTATCACAGATAATTTTTTTAGAAGTATATTTTTGCGGGCCATAAATTAATCAGTATGTTTTGGTTGTAAAAATTCCTTTTTTTTTTTTTTTTTTTTTTTTTTTTTTTTTTTTTTTTCATGCAGTTAATTGTTTAGAACTAAAGTATTACCTCGAGTTTACATTCCCCACAGTTTTATTTTCTCTCTGAATACATCAATTTCTTTAGGTACCTCTCTTCTTTTCTATATTTCCAGTGTTTTACAGTGCTGTCGTTTACGCTGTAATTCATAATGTCGTTTCCCGAATTTACAATTTTTAAATCCCTGCATTTTATCGAGACTTTCACACCTCGGTAATTAATGCCTCATCTGTGCAAAAGATACACTGAATTAAATATTCTTGAATTTGCATATACAAGTAATTCAATAATTTAATTAATATAAAAGTTATATAATATTATGTTAAAAATATTCTTTGTGTTCTGTATTATTTGATAGCTGTAGTTAACAGTACTATAAAATAACTTATTTATCCTCGTTACGTACGACTTGGAAAAGAACCAAGGCACTTTATGTGTGAATCCGTGATTTCAATCAATGAAATAACATTCACTGTAAGTCATTGTTAAGCTACTGCTGACCGACGAATCAAGCAAATTAACTGGGAAAAAATTGTTTATAGCAGTATAATTCTTGTTATTCATGGGAATCACAAAGAAATCACTGAAATTCGGCTGCTATATTAATTAGTTACCTCGCACTAATTATCAGTTGCTCAGTTTTCGCTGTTTCCACTGATTTCGCTCGATTCTCACATATTCAAGTTTAGAGTGTAAGAAAGTTTGGGAAGCTATTACTTATACATTGCCAAGTTAAAGATTTCGATAAGCTTTTAGAGATGAGGAGGCAGCATGTGACTTAGAAGTAGGCATTGAGACGCGTATTTATTGCAAATATTTAACACTCCTGCCTACCTGGATATTTTGACGTGAATACGTCTTAAAATTTGCAACCATAGTGGGAGGCAATCCAGAAAATCCGATGATAAAATCGTGGGATACAGTTTGGCATTGCAGCTCCGAATCTATCGTCTACATTCAAAATTCAATTACACCACTCGATTACCAAATGATCAAAGAATATGTTACATTGAGTGAGGACTCCGGAGCATCACGTGCGGCCGGTTATTGGAAAAGGGGGGGGGGGGGGGGGCGCAATTTTGAGTTCGTTTTGCCGCGTCTCATAACTTCCGCGTAGTGTAACTTTTGACTAGGAGAAGCTACGACACGACGCTAGTTTGGGTTCCAATCAACAGATCTCGTCCAGATAAATCGATTGCGCGTGTAAAAAAAAATTGTTTGGCGTGGTTATGGTGAAATTGTATGCGTTTAATGTAACAAATTAAGAAAACTTAACACAATTTCTGCCTATACTCGTCAGAAAGCCAAGTCGAAATACAGAAATCGTATACGGTTGGAAAGAGCATCTCAAAAGTAATCCTGTGATACCCATAAAACCCCAAATGATCGAGTGAAGCTGTGCCGGGAACGTAAAATGAACACCAAGGCGTCCGAGCGCGTCAACATAGACGTATTCACGCGAAACAAAACAGCCGTATCCCCAACACAGCCAAACCCTATTTTTTTTTGCGTTCGAGACCAAGAAGCGTGGGAGAGATAAAGGCGAAACTGCCACGCACATCAAGTGTGCCATCGCCTCTAAGCGCACGACTCTGAACTGGTTTGCAATGTCCTCGTCACATTGCATGTACCTTTAGGGCTTTCAGAGGTGATACTATTATTTTATGGATGGAAAGTCTGTAGGAAGGTTGAGTGCACGGCCCTTGAGTAGTTTTGTATGTATCTGATACGTATATTTTGAGCTACAGCGCTTTGATAAAGCCGTTTTTAACCGTGTTGGAGGACACTGAAATGGTGCTTTTAACGTGCGTAATATTTTGAAAGCACACAGTGGCCCTCGTCTTAAGTGTATGTTCTTTTCGTAGATCAGCAAATACTGAGATTGTGGAATGTGTGTAACTGAACAACAATCTGAAAGTACAATGAACCTCTACGTTGCGAAATGACTTCATTGAAATACTGTAATTAGAGTCTTTAACCCCATTCTGCATACAATTTTATGACAAGATAGGAAAATTGGTTTATACGACGACTTGTAAGAATTAACCGAAACTCCTCCATGTCTTGTTTACCTAGGTTTCGAAAATTTTTCAGAATTGGACCAAATTTAGTTTGATAAGATGCATAACGCCAATAAATATGTAACATGCATTATACTTTCGTAAAAAGTTCGAAAAGAACTATCAAGGATTATATTTTGTATAGTTTTGTGTTACATATACGTACTACATATTTGGATGTTCCGTTCTCATCAACAAGGCATGATAGCGATCGGTTCTCATTTCACGCTGATAATATTCACAGATGTCTTTTACACGGTGAGATTGACTGTTATCTGAAACTGTAGCATTGGTACAAAAACGCAAGTGCACATAGGCCTGATGTTACAGTTGGTTTGTTGTTAAATCAGTTGTTCTGGAAACAGCCTATGCAGGTCCGTAACTGTATGCGGATTAGTCAAAACACAGACCGGCGTAAATGCACCTCATATTTAAAGTCTTATCGAAAATTAAGTTTTCGAAATTGACGGTTGCTTAAGTGCGGATATTTTGAATGATTTCAGTTTAGTTAAAAAAGTTAATTATATTATATTTTATAAATGATATAATATGCGATTTTTTACTATGCGTAACTGTTAAAATTCTTAACTCTCCTTTATCTTTTAGTTTCATATATAATTAATTAGTCTAATAGCTACTATGGGTGATTTCAATTAGTAAGAGGTCAGAGTTTATGTGTGTGTGTTTTTGTTACTAATTCTTTTCGATTTTTTAAATGTTTATTATTTATTTAATTTAATTACTTTATCCTTATTTTATTAACATCAGAGATTAGAACTGACGTAGTAGAACCATTATCACGTCTCTAACAACGGCAAAGTGTTAAACGAGGCATGCATACAAATTGTAAATTCCACAGCAATGATGATTTTTAAGCGTATAATTTGTTGAGGAAGAAAATATAGTCCATTCCCGATTGGAAGCGACTTATGAAAATTAACCTTTGAAGAAACACTCTAGGCATAACATGTCAACCTGTTTTTTCAATAACATGTATTCCACAAATATATAACACTGCGGTTACCTTAATATCTTCTATAACTTGTAATAATTATTTATTTTTAAATATGAATTAACAACATCGAGAGCAGCGACGTGTTGGAAGCGGGCGGTAAAAAATAGGTCACAGTTAAAATATTATTTTAACCTGGTTTTTTAGTATACTATTTGTAAATTAAACGGTGCCTATTGAAATAATTAAATATTTAGGTAGCCCCGATGGCAACATATCGCATTTTTACAGGTTAAAATATCAGCGGAAAATATCGTGAGTAGGCCGTAATGAAACGGTGTGGTTTTATCGAGCGAGAGCAACTTTGAGCAACTGTCTGCTGAGCGAGCTTTGTCTCTCTCTCTCTCTCTCTCTCTCTCTCTCTCTCTCGCTCTCTGTCTCTTTCACAATCGGGAAGTTTCACTTCACTAGTAAGCGTAAAATTGTACCCGTTTTCATTTGTAGCATATTTCCTACTTATTACAGCAAAATAATGATTTTCGAATTTGTAATTTACAACTGAAAAGAGATTTTAATGTTTGAATACTTATTTTAATATATTTAGATACGATGGCGGGGCAGAAACAAAGTGAAGTTGGCAGACGTGGCGAGCCATAATGTCATGGCGTGTTGCAGTTTTACCAAACGAAACGTAAATTATTCTTACTCCGAAAAATACTTCAAATTTCCACATCACGTTTGTAGACGTTGTGTTTTATAAACCTACCTAAGCAAGTTACGAGGTTGTGATAAATCTGTTTTTCCGCGGCAGTAATAAATATACTGTTACGGTGTGTTTCGTTAACAGCTGCGTGTGAAATAGCGTGGCGCGGCTGCGTTGTGATAGTTACGCTCGATCTGTGTGTGTGTGTGAGTGATTTAAAATATTCGATATTAACTATTTATATGTTGTAAATGTGTACTGTTTTTATGGCGAAGTTAATTATTTACATCCACGTCTGTTTATTTATCACAACGTTGTACCTTTGCCCTGGCGGGTGTTTGAAACACAGTCTTGTAACGTGATTTACCACCAATCCCAACAAAATAGCCAAGCCCAGCCCCAATAAATTTCAATAAACCTAATACACAGTAAGTAGCAAAACATATAAACATGAGCGGAATAAAAGTAACCGTAGGCTTATTTGTGTGCATGCTCACCGCTATATTTTAAGTTTCTATAACAAAAAGTGAGCGACACGAGTTGCGTGCTTGATTTTAATGTCGCCTTTTCGTTGGACTGGCTATTCCTTCGTTATTCGAACTGAGGCCGTCCTTTTAAAGAAATAATCCAAAACATATCAAGAACAAAAAGATAAATACTACAGTTCACTACCCCGCAGTTGTAACAATGTTTAACACAGTCACGGCAAAATATTAACGTGCATTACGTGTAATGTGCTATATCGTGGAAAACAAGTATGTTAATGTAATGCAACCATAAGAACTATCGTTAATTCTGGCATTATAAAAACGTCATAAAGCTGAGCTAAATAATGTTATAGGCCTAAACTGTGAATATCCGTACTAAATTGTTTTTGAAATAGACCTAAGACAGAATTATTTGAAAATCTGTAAACAGTAAACAACACATTTGACAGGTATAAAAGTAGAAGTCACATTTAAATGTATATTTTTAGGTGTAGCGAAAGTATACGAACACATGTACACACACAATGGCATGTAAACATTGATTTTGACAAATGCTACATGGCAATCACATGGCAATGTTTATTTACATTTGGCGGAAGGATACGAAACGGGCCTGCAAGTAGATATTTAGCAGGGCTCCGAGAAAGTTGCTTCCAATGGGAAATTGACTATACACAGTGTTTTAGAGTGTGTCCTAATGGCCATGGGGCCGTGGTGGTGTAGTGGTTAGACTACTCGCCTCCCACCCAAGTGAAGTGGGTTCGATTCCCGGCGGGGTCGCTCCCGGATTTTCGCACGGGGAATCGTGCTGTACGATGCTGCTGGCTGGTGGATTTTCTCGGGGATCTCCCATTTCCCATTCTTTTTAATTCCGGCGCTTCTCCATACTCACCTCACTTCACCCTCATCGGTTCTCAAGACCTCGATGTTAGGAGTTGCCCGAATCTCTTTATTCGCTCTAATTACCATGGACGAGTTCGTCTGGTGTTGGTTAAATTCATGTTAAGGCCATAATCTCTCATTTATCCCAATTTTGCGAAAATTAATCTTTTTTACTCAAATGGGAGCCGATATTGTAAAATCGCTCTGACCATTTTGTTAAAATTTGTTTTTATTTTTGTCTAATTTTTTCAACATAGAAAACTGTATGATTGTACCAATTATCGTAAAAGCTGGAGTAATGGGACATCATGGCCTTAAGGTGATATTTCTCTTGTTTTTGGAATTTGGTTACCTGAGAGAGGTTTCGAAAAATGCCCCCTTAATGCAGTTGTTAGTTGTCAAATCATTATAGTTTTCAAAACATAACACTCAAATTCCGACACAAGAGTGTTATAGGCAGGTTCAAAGTGTTGAATTAGAGTCGAAGTGCTGCATACTGCATTTGTGTTACAAGCTACGAAACGAACAAAAACAACTTTTCGTCTATAGTTTATGGTTTAAACTATTTATTAAATTAATGTTAGCAGTTTCGCTTGAATAAACAAAAATATATTTACGACAAGTCAGACCCCTATTTTCAACTAAATTCAGAGTGCCAATACTCGCTCACCTGTTTATAAATCGTACTCATACTGAATCAGTATGTTCTGCACACCATACAGATTGTATTAAATGCAATTTGATTGGAAAAAAATAATATCTAGGAGCAAAGCCTAGTTTGCTGTAGAATTCGGGAAATTAAGACTTTTGAGTGTTACATTTTGAAAACTATAAGGATTTGACAGTTAATAACTGCATTAAGAGTCGGTGGGAGACATTTTGCCTCAATTTACCACCAATGTTAATTTTTACATGCAAATTGCAACGGAACTATACTCTCTTTTGAAACACAGTTTTCTGGACACACGAGAGGTTCTTAAAACTTTCAGAAAAGCATTTTTAAAAAGTTTAAATTATCATTTTAAATATTATTTTGGCTACCTAAAATACACAGTTTCTTCTGCACAGACAAGTTATACGAGAAAAAGTGTTTTTTCCCCTCAAAAGCTAGTAAATGTTTTTATATAACTGGATAGATAATTTTATTTATGAATGAATGCTGCATTCACCATTGGCATAATGTTAATACGTTTTAATTAAATTAACAAAATCTCTTTTAATGTATAATACTGGAAAGTACGTTTTGGACATAGGCGTGTTTTGAACTACATAGTATTTCACGTTGCCTCGAACTTCTCGTCTCGCGTGACAGCTTGACACGCTGTGGCGAGCGACCACAGAAGCCTGTGAAGAGTATTTGCATTTCAGGCCTGGGAATCATTAGTATCGCCTCATTTCAAGTGTTGGCACTGTAATGCTAATAAATAAATAAATAACAAATGGAGCATCGATACAGTACGAAGGGAAGTGGAAAGTGTAGTGCTCAGCCAAAGAAAAGGAAACTGAAACATTTGCAAGAATACTACAACAGAAAAAGATAACACTACGTTTAGTAAGTAATATAGTTCAAAGTTTTTTATAACTTTAAATACATGTTTCAAAACTTACAATAGGTACTTTTTTATTTGATTCTAATTTTCAATTCCCGGATGCATTCCTTACCTTGGGAAAATGATGATTACGATTAGTTTATTTCATTAACATAATAAAAATACTTTAATTTTTTTTATAGTTTCTAAAGAATGTAAGTTTCATTACTACGCACAGGGATGTTTTTCGGGTAGGTTCACTCAGTTCGTGGTAACATCTTCTAAACTTCTGTGAAAAGGTGTATATTTATTCAACATAATACTAGCTGAAATATTGAAATTCAGTCTTTCACACTAACCTAAATTAACACCTGCGAACGACACACACACACGTCAGTAGCCAGACCGAGATTCGAACTAGAAAATGTGTGGTCTGAAGGCTCCTGGCAACGAAGGTGGCATCCATTCGCTAAGCTGTTCATATTTCCTCACTGTTCTAAAATACATTTTAACACTTCTTGTACGCACATGCTGTCTGATACAGTTTCGACAAGAATTTTAATCTGACAATTATGCGATATTTCACAAGTAATTAAGATTGTTTCACTTTTTATTAATTAGAAGTTTATTCTAAAATCCAAAAATATATTGAAATAACTGCGAATAGAGTGTATATCGTCTCGCGAAAATGGTCTGTTATTGCTTCCAAATAGCTACAGAAAGTAACTTGTTTGCAGTAGTGTTGTTTACAAACGTACAGTTTATCTCATGTAATTTTTCCAGTATTTGAGAGCCAGTGTATTTAAAGCTAATTGTCAAGTGAAGTAATTGTAGCAGTTTTGAATAAAATTTTTTTTGCAATCAGGGGGGGGGGGGGAATACGCATAGTGTAAATAAAAACTAACGAATTATTTTGGAACAAACGTAATATTATATTACGTCATACTATGTGGTATTAGCTTTTGCAGTGTCGTATTAGTTTTGAATTTGCTCACGTATATATTAGAATTTATCACAAATCCAACTGTTTATCTTCGTCTCCGTGCAACGGAAACGATTGTTCAGCTGTGTTGCTTGCGTGGGCGTTTATTTTTCGTGTTCGCGTGTCCGATTTTGTGTGTTCCGCACCAGATTTGAATACATTAAAAAAATTTGTGAAATTTTGTTACAATGCCGTTGCGGAAAACCCTGTGTTTAATTAATAGTGTGTATAACTTCAGTTGCAACTCATTGAAATATTCAGTCAAGGTTGTTTTCGCCCATTATAAGCACATCGCCATCGCTGGTATAACGTTTCGATTAATTCCCGGTTTTTACAGGATACTCTCACGTGAATTAACTTTTTCGCAACAAGTTTTGTAAAATCATACTGGGGTGCAATTTTACTGAGATTAGCAGCGTAACAATTGTCATATATGTGATGCAAAATCACTTGATAGTTTATCGCTCACAAAATTTAAATGGCTGTACTAAACATGACATCCACCAGAATACTAAAATTTCAATAGCTAGCTGAATAAAGAAACTTCCATCTCGTTTTATTTTCAGATTTAATTAAAAAATAGATTTTACCCAGATTTAGTAATTTCTTACTTCCGCCTTATAGATTAAGCAACACTACTGTATAGCTCCACATTCCTGCCCCTCGCACCAAACAAAAGTCTGGACAGAAATGCATGGTACTATAACAGAGTGTCAATAACACTCACATCAAATGTGCCTCGTATATGGCTGTTTGCTGAAAGCAAGAAACAGATGGGTAGGCTACTTGTGTTAACTATAGGCCACTGGAATAACGAAATAAATATATACATTATGTACAAAAGTCAAAGGACTGAAGCAAAACATCGCCGGTATTAAAACACAATCACAAATACTTGAACTTGTTTTGTGTTTGTAAGTATTATAATAGTCAACATTAGGCTTTGTAATGTGGAACTCCACTGCACTGAGTTGTTATACAAGTCATCCGAGAACGAAACAGTGTACTAAAACCGATTAAAAAAAAAAAATCGTTTCGCGTCAGTGCCATAGTGTAACTTTAATAAAATTTATGTCTGGGTAGCTTGGCATCATTAACTTCAAAAGCTTTTCTTAGGCCTATTTAATAATACATTCCAGTAGTAACCACAAACACTCCATATTAAATTTAAAATAGGCTTGAGTTATTCTAGTTTATATTTCGAGATTCCAGTGGAAAGCACACAGTGGCGGAAGGTTATGTAGTCAGTCTGTTTACAGAGTGCTACTTAGATACGATCTATCAAAACTGGAAACTCTAAGTTGAGACAGATTACATCAGTGCATTTGCTAGTTATTTTTTAATAATCTCCTACGGTGTAATCTGAGTAGACAAAATGTTTTACCCTCGATCAATTGATGAATAATTGGAAAATGACTTGCTGTTACTTTCTCTATAAATAATTCCCAACAAATTCTACTATTTCAGACCAAATCGCTATCCTCCCTTGTGCCGCAGTCGGTTGGTGCACCGTCTGTCTGTGGTGCGGGAGGTTCTGGGTTCGAATCCCAGGTATGGCATGGGTGTTAGTCTAAGTTAGGTAATCAGTTACTTTGTAAGCCGTCCCTTGATAAGCCTTCAGGCATATCAATGGGGGACGTTAATAAGTCCGGTCCAATAGACCACATTATCTTGTTTAATTTATCGTTAATTTTAACGCATTTCTCAAAGTGTAGAATTCACGTAGGTACATCGACGAAATTTTACTGGTTACATTTTTGTATTTGCAATATGTCTTGTTTGGCGTTTGTCGTTTCTGATTGTTTCCCGTTTGATAAAATGAAGTTGGCTCGTAGCGAGATGTCCGTTTTTAAATAATTATATTCTGATAACGCACCAATAAGTCCCGTATGCTACAGTACAGATATGTAAGTATAATGCCTAATCTGCTGTCTTAGTATCAGATGCACCGAACTAACAAAGTAAATAACATAGGCTTATGGCCTAAATGTTATACTATGTAAATTCTAAATACAATAACCAAAATTCGTTCGTTGTTTCAGTATTGTTAATATGATAAAAAAAAATTTCAGGAGTGAACTGAATGAGAGATTTCACTTGTGTATATAAACTGGAAACAGTCTGCCGAAACTAAATATACAGTATAGTTGAATGATGAAAAAGTGATTTCATACCAAGAAAAAATATTACGAAGAATTTGCCATTTTTTCAGTCAATAAATCCATTATTTGCATTACTGTTTTATATAGTGCAAAATACCGTTAACGTGATTGCTGCTTCTGTTCGAGAATATTTATTATAATATAATAAATAACTTTGGTGCTACAAAAAAAAAGGTCAATTACAAACGGCCAAAAATCAAATTTTTCCTCACTGAGAAAAAAATTCTTGTAATTAATATGGCTATATTATCTTGATTTTCTCCAAGATCCCTCTGTCCCAATCCCAAAAGCCCCATCGAAACAGAAAATTTATAACGCTATTCAAATACAAATAAGCCACGTAGTGCCTGTGGTTGAAAGACTTTATTATGCTGTGCGCCATCTATGATTATTTATGCACTGTTACTAAACTGAATTTATTTTATTTTATTCGAATATTGTTTCATATATGCAGTAATATTTATTTTCACGTCATGTTTCGTCATATAATTTATTTTACATATGTTTTATTACGCAATTATTAATATTTCATATATTTCATTGTTATAAGTGTTTCCATTTGTAGCGTGTTGATTTTCAATCACGTGACAGTAAACGTGAGCCGTTGTTTATGGTTGCCAGGGCAACCTCGTGACGAACTGGAGTAGCCGCACCATGATTGGAGAGTCGAGTTAAGCTAGGCCTTATGAGGTAGCGTTAGAGGAATACATATTGGTTTTTTGATCCGTCAGGTGGGCTGTGACGGTGTCACAGACCTGGTAGATTTTATTTAATTTGTGTAGGGAAAGTCCGAGTCTCGTCGTCGAGGTGTAGCAGACATCCTGCGGGTGAAGACGTGAGCAGGGAGAAGTTGCGATGGTGTTTGCCAACACATACAGGACGAGGTCCTTGTCTCAACTGCTTCCTGAATGTAGGTGTTTTAAGTTGGAAAACAGCTGAGAGCCCCCCAATGATGTAAGAAAAAGGGATTTGGGTTGGTTCTAGTGAAAAGGTTTGAAAAGTATTCGTGGCCTTGGTTTTTATATCAAAATATAACCATTTGCATAGTTTTTCCCCAAAATTTTACAATCAATAAAAGTTATATAAAAATATAGTTTTCCCACCCATTACATTTATAATAAAAAAAAAGGTATCAAAAATAATTATGTTTAAAACTTCCCCCAACATCTACATTTTTACAAGATTACATCTCTTTCCAGCTATATGCAGGTAACATATAATTATTTTGCTCTAAACCATACTTAACTAAAATGGCAGCAAGGTCCCCTCCCCTTTAAAATGTTGACGGATGGAACAGCAGTTCCTGCCCAAGTGAAAACCCTGTGCTGTCTCCCCGAATCTGGGCGAGACACCTGTATTTATATTTTATTTGAAATTATCTAGAACATTACAAAATGATCTTCACTCTGTCGATATCCAGAAGTCCTGGAAGGGTACCCTGGTGGTATGTGACTGGCTGACAGGCGTCACGTGGTCAAGGTGACGTACGAGGGAGGGGAAGGCTGTCCTAGTTTCGTGGGCGGCACAGCCCCGCGGCGCCCTTACTTGCAGACCAACAGGTCCACCCAGCGGACATGATGCGTGAAACTCGCCAAACACACCCCCGTCGCAGCGTAGGTAAGCCGTCCCAAACGGCCTACATTTTCTCTACTTAATATGACACCGTCGGTTTGACTTTCGTTCGATGTGCAGGGATAGCCGCCACAAAGTACAGAAGACGTCTGCACGGGCTTCATACGTGTTTAGAGGAATAATTTAGTTTCGACGCCCGCGATTCCGTATGGTACGAAAGTTGGACTGCAGTTTCGTAGTACCAGGGTTCGGTAACCCGAAATTGAGGGAAGCTTGTTGGGATTGCACCGAGGACCAGCGATATCGGAGAATTTTGGATGACGCCCGGAGGAGGATCAGCGAGACGACTACGTAATTCGTACGATTTTATCCATTTTGGGAAAGATGGCCGCGGATTAATATTAATGGAGGGAAGCTACCCAGAAGCCATTTTGTACAAGCTATAGACACTCAGTACTTTTTCCTGCCCAATACGACCCCACAGATATCCAACATAAATGGCTTATTGACTGAGCAATGGCAAGTTTGACTGGGTTCGGCTACTCAAGTTGCGGTCACCACACTATTATTTCATTTTTTAAAATCTATAATACAATAATAGTTCAAATTGTCATGTATTAGTTTCATACTTACTCATTTTTAAAGTTAAATTAATTAATTCAATTTTATGAACACGGAAAGTCTCTAAAAAAATCTTATTGCTTAAAGCAGATGCCAGATGATTTAGTTTTTCTTAAAGATTTTAATAAAATTGAATTAGGTTTTTCATGGCCAGTATTTTTTTAGTAGTACTTTGAAACTGAGTGATGGTTGTTCTATAAAATATGCTAAGGTGTCGGTACATCTTCCAGCATTTCTCTCTAAGGTAAAAGTTTGGTAAAGAGAGAACAACAGCACTAGTATTTCTGAGGAACGGGTTTCCTGACCCGGATGAGACTACGGGGTGGTGTAAGTTGGTATTCTAGTCTATGCTGAATTATCTCAGTCCTGTCATCACATCCAACCTATACTTGATACCTGGACAACGGGCAGGTACACTAGTTTCGATCATAACAAATCACTTTATTTCCATTTTTAATTATCTATGTATTAGATACTATAGTGAAATTTATAAAGCTATAAACGTTATGTAAAAGCCTTACAGCCGTTAAAATGTTTTTCGATTAAACTAAAAATTATATAAACCTAATTAATATTATATTAAATGTAATTATCTATACTAAAGTAATTAAAAACTGAAAAAATAAAGTTTCTGTTAAATATATATGCATTAAATTTTACACCGTTAATTAGTACATGTACTAATATATTTCAGAACAAATATCAAAAAATTAAAAACCGTTTTACACTATTCCCGCTAATTCGTAACTTGATACTGCCAAACATCAAAACTGTCACAGTAAGCGGAATCTAGGGTATTCTCGGGTATATGTGAACAGAAAAGAGACAAGCTGATGTTTACAGCGATAAGATGAAACCTTCCCTCCCACACCCCCCCTCCTGATGCTACACGAATCATTAACAGCCAGCGTGCAAAATGGGCATAAAAACACGAGGTACTGCGTATCTTTCCGGTGAGAAAATCGCGTATTTCGGGTCAAGTCCCTCCGACCTTTCGAAAGCTCTTTCAGATAACCAAATAAAAAAATCAATTGAAATATCACCTTTGGTTTTAAAATGCATGTTCAGTGCAAGGCAAGCTTCTTACAAGGGTTGAAACCTGCGCAGTATCGACGCGGAGCTCTATCGCAGGTGTCGGCAACCTGGGGGCGGTCGCGGAGGACAAGGCCGACCTGGCCGTCTGCTGCCAGTTCTTGCTGCCGCAGCCGTACCGCTTCGTCGACTTCAGCTACGCCTACACCTACAACTACGTGATGTGCCTCGTGCCGAAGCCGGCCTTCCTGCCGCGGTGGATCGCCATCGTGAAGCCCTTCGCCTGGGAGACGTGGCTCGCCGTCGGCACGCTCATGGTAGTCTGCACCCTCTGCGCACGCGCCGCCGACAACGTGTCCGCCAGATACCTGGGTAAGATCCTGAACACTTCTGATGGCCCTGCTTACAGAGAAAGTAAGGAGACTGGAGCGGACACTTCCATGTTGTAACGATCTTCTTATTTTGAAGTCTTTTTCAGGGATAGTGTGTGGGTGGTAGGTGCCTGGATTAATACCAACAGCAGACACGCGTTACGAAAAATAATCACATAGTATAATAAAACAAATAAAATAGTTTTTAAATGATTATTTTGTAATAAACATGCTTCATTGAAGTAGTTAATAATCACGCTGTGTTCAACGTTTAATAAAACAGCTTATTTACATTTGTTTTTTGCTATTGCCGGGTAGCATTTTACACTTACAGTATGTTTACAGCTTGCATTATTCTTGAGAGGTTCTAGAACGAAATTTTAAAATCGCTTAATTAGAACCTACTTGACTAACGCTATTTAGTTGCTAAATGCTGTTTTCGGCAATAATTAAATATATACCTGTGCTGTTTGTGTTAGCTCTGTGTTTGAAATATTCACGTTACCAGCAGTGCAAAAAGCTATTAAATATGTCTAATCGTTTTGGTAAGTTATTAAATCAGCACCTGAAATACATGTAGGTTAAATCAGTATATTTAAGATACAAAACACTCATAGTTTTGACTCAAAACCGATCTGTTCCTTAAAATCATTCGTTATAGTGGTAAAATGTCTATGTTGGTATTTCGACAGGCACTAACTTCAAATAACGCGATTGTAAGCCCTATCTAGTGTCTCCCCCCTTGGTCCTGCTTAAGATCTACTTGTATGCACGTTGGGGAAACCTGACCAGAAAACCGATGACCACCGAGCCAGATGGTACCGGAATGAGAAATGGGAACTGGCAGTAAGACCTCTTGAGGTCAAGGAAGAGTGAGAGTGAGGTGTGAACTGTATATGCGCGAGTGTAAATGAGACAGTTTCGATTGACTGTAGTGTGGTTTCGACAACGCCCTTTGCGTTCAGGGGCGAGGTGACGGGGAATTTTTCTGGTTACCAGGCATTCCCCAAAACTTAGTCCGTGCACACTCGAACACACTGGGCTGAGAAAGTTGATAAAGGGGATACCACCATGCTTGAATTGAACGCGAGAGAAGGAAATGCGCGAACGCGATAGTTATTGTGTGTTTGAGTAGTTTAATGTAGTTTTCGTTTTATATTTCGGACCAGCATGACGATTTCAAAATAGCAAAGTTCCCGGTGGCTCCATGAACATCTAAAGAGCCGATTTAGTTGTTGGAAAACGATTTTCGCTATTTTGCTATGTCTATACCAGTCATCATTCTGCGTGAGGCTGTCCCTTAAAAAAAATACTATGCGGTTAAATTTGTAATACAAAGAACATCTATGTATGAAATACGGACCACGAAAGAGACCGTTTAACTTCGCGAATTGGAAACGTGAGAGTTGTCCTCAAAGAAAGCATGAGGTAATACGAGGAACGAAGAATAGGTGGAGTGCATTGGATAGGAGAGTAAATGGTGAAAAGTGATGAGAGAAGACCGACATAACCTTCTGACTATTGGTGACTTCCACCGTGTTTCAGTGATGAGAAAATTCGCGGGCTTGATCCCGTATGAAACGCTGATCGCAACAGTGGCGCGGGAGAGAGCGCATATTGACGAACAGCTTAGGTTCCTTGGATTGGTTGACTCGTGCGATTTTTTTTCCGAGGATTCAAAGGAAAATCAGTGCGTATGATTTCAGTTGCATGGCGAAGACTATTTAAAAAATAGTCTTCGCCATGCAAGTCTTTCTGCGTAGGCCTACACATATTTCTGACATCACTCCAGTATGCATTTTTCTTTATTTATTTAGTTTTATTTGAGGTGCAGTTAAAGCATGGTTGTTATGTGCTACAAAGATTTAATTGACTTATATAAATAACTAAACAGCCACTGTATCGTTAGGTCATTAGTAACCGTAGGCCATAAAATGTTTACTTTCTCATTTTACTTAAGGAATCATCTCACAAGGTTTTGACCCTGTAGTTTAGAATAACCGCATGTATACTGGCAGGTATCGAGTGAGATGACGCATTTCTATAGTCCATTCGCGGTTTCTTCACAGTTTTTGAATCTAACCTTTGAAAAAATATCCCATGTTTGACGTGTTTGGTTATTTCCTATATATTCCATGTTTCACAAAAGTTTTATACTTACGTTATTGTAAAAGTAAGTTGTTTTTAATTAAATTTCACTTTCACCTACAGATCATCTGAAAAATATAACATCTCATTTAAATTAATACGAATAAAAACAGTTATAAAACAGGTGTTTTGGTAATACCTAGTTAGAAATAGTTCTTATGCGAAATATTGTAACAATGGGTGCGCGCAAATGCGGCGAGTTTCGCCACTCTCAAACGTGAACACCTAAGGTTGGAATAAGATGTATTTATTAGTGGTTAATTCCTGTTGGGAGGGCCTTAAAAAGTGTTCACTTGACCGTGAACAGCCTATGAGAGTGTAAACTGCAGGGACCCTGGAGAGAGGCAGTGCCGAAAGGAGGTTCGCCACGGTCGGCGACTCTGCCACACTGATGTGCGGGATGCTGTTTTCCAACCATCTCCCGGATCCAGACCCCCGGCATCCCCAGAACGTGCCGATGAGGCACCTGCTGTTGTGGTTCAGCGTCGTGTTCCTCGTGGTGTCGTCCAGCTACAGCGGCGGCCTCGCCTCCATACTCACCGTGCCGCAGTGAGTACGACGTGATAAAGAACATTCGTAGTTTGTACTGGCTGGTCACGGTAAAATGAACACTTTTGAAAGCCTAGGGTAACCAGACGTCCTCTTTTACCCGGACATGTCCTCTTTTTGAGGCCTTGTAAATTGTCCGACCAGGTTTTACAAAAAAATCGAAATGTCCTCTTTTCCAATAAAAGTTTAAGACAGCGAAGCTTTGCTTCTTTGTGGGGTTTTATGTAGTTAAACATATATTAAAGACGCCAATGAACTTCTTGCACAAGTGCAAACTTTTTGGACAATATTACTTATCTATGTTGTCTTTATCAACACGCCTATATTTTTTCCTGGCTTTTTTTTTTTTTTTTACGTATCTAAGTTGAGGAGTGCCTAATATATTCCGAATTTCATAATTATTTGCGAGGAAATATAAACTTACAAGAACAAATAAAATAGTCAAAGAAATAAAATCTAAATATATCTGAACCTGAGCTGCGCGAGAGTGATTAACTGTTAATTAAAAATTGTGCGTCCAGTGTTTATGTGCAACTGTGTTTTGTGTGAATACTTATTATATGTTCGCAAAATGTTCTGTAGTGCCTACAAACTAAATTAAATCGACTTTAATATTCGGAGTGAACATGATTATCACTTTATCTGGTTGCATAAAAAATATTTCGTATTACTTAAAAAGCTATATGGAACCGATTTTTGGATACAATTTTGTGACATTGTAATATACAACTGACCTGCGACATGATATGCTGATTTTGTATATTTCCATTGCAAAATTGTGTCTCCTCTTAGCTCGTGTCATTTTCTAGCAAGTGTCCTCTTTTTTAATACCAGTTACCTGAACATGACCTCTCTATGAGTACAACGATATGGCAACCTTAGCTTAAGGTCTACTTGTATGCATACTGTGCATTCTTCCGCCATATGTAAACATTTACATTGCCGTGGGCTTGATCAATTTATTGATGCGTCGGCCAATTAAATAGGTACAATAATTAACGAAAGTAAATATTTTACAAATGTGCTAATTCTTACATACACATACATTAAAAACAGAAAGCGAAAGAAATAATTTTAGAATTCGCAAATGTCTACCTAACACTTTCAATTTAACTTATTGAATACAGAAAGTGTTCAAATGCACTTCAACAGAAACTGAATTTTTAACGTACTTCAAAGTTTTCAAAGTCTTCTCACATATGAAGCTGCAGTTAATAAAAAATATTAAAATGCCAATTGAATACATTTTCCTTGAATATTTCAGTAAAAAAATGGTTATTTCAAATAATTCTTTTTTCAAACCTCTACAAACCATTCACTAAGCGAAAATAATTGGTCAAAATCAATGCACACATTTTTAGAAGATTATATGTTTGCTTTGAATGAAATAAATATATGCAGAAATAATTTTATAGTTTAAGTACACATAAATTTCTATATTAAGACACTAAGTATTATATTAATACTGTTTTAAAAATTCGGAGTGCTGACTGGAAAATCGTATTCAAAAAAATAAAGAACATGTTCTACACGAAAATCTTTGAAGTGATTTGAGTCTTTCAGCAGCTTGAAAGACAAGATGGACACGATTGTGTTGTCCAATTGGCGTTGCACAGAATTCAAGGAACTCAAGAAAATATGAAGTGAACTTTGACGGTGTGAAAGGGCCTTACCTCACCGGTGTGGGGGCCATGTTGACTGAGCGGTTAGCCATTTTTTTTTAAATTTATTTAATTAACCCTACTTAGCAGTACAGCCATCCAGGGTGTTCAATTATATAATGACTACTACAATTTAACAAACAGCATATGAGTTATATAAATTCACAATTTTTTTTTGTGGTAGGGCGGCTGTTTGTCTGGGCGGCCCTCAGCCCCCTCCCTATCTGTACTATTCTAATTTGTTTCTTTAATTATTTCCCCTCGTCCACCGTTCTGCTCCAACCTAAACATCGTCCAGGACATCGAAGTACTCTTTCTGGACACCCAGGCCTTCGTTTCCCGGCGGACGAGGGAATGCACTTTTTCATTTTTTATAAAATTGTTACATTTTATAAATAATAAAAAGTGAACTTAAAATTAAAACGGTTTAAAAATTTTGATACTTTCAATATCCAACAAAAAATCTTTAGTTGAAAATACTACCACAAAAAACGACTGTGAGATCCTTGTCTGAATTTAACATTTAATTCCCTATACTCCGATGTAGCTGCGCGTGCAAGGTCGAGAAGCGAGGGAGCGATACGGGCGACTGCTACACGCACGCCTAGTGTCTCATCGCTCCTACGCGCAAGGCGTGCAGTGTTTCCGTCGTGACGCTGCAGTGTGCAAATTATATCTGTAACATAGGGGTTTTATTACACACGATGAAAGCCCACAGATTAAAATACGTCCGTATCTTTGTACTTTGCTCTTGCCGCGTAAGGAAACTGCATGCACAAGCTTTGAAAATACTATATTTGAACATCTCCGCAATTTTTTCTTCAAGAATATACTAAGTATGACAAAAGCAAAATAATAGGGACATAGATAATTTTTTGAAAATATTTTTCTGGCGAAAAGTCGTATTTGAAGAACATTTATTTATCGAGATAGGCGTATTCGCGCAAACTATGTGACGAAAAACGTGCAGGTCCATCTCTCTCTTAAGAGCCATTCGAATCCCTTGACTCGCTCGCCGGTGTGTTGTCTGTTTCGGGCAGGCTGTCGCCAGCCATCAGGACTGTCAAGCAACTGGCGGAGAGTGGCCTCAAGTGGGCCGGCCTCACTTACACATACGTCGAGGCGATGGAAGATTCCGAGGAGAAGCACCACAAGATCTTGGTCAACAACTTCCAACTCGTGACGAAAGAGAACCTGCAGAACGTCACAAAAAACCAGAAAATGGCTTTCATCGTCGACAAACTGGTGTCAGGTAACACGTTAATTTTACGTTCGAATACGTGCATATAGGCTGTTCACGGTAAAGTAAGCACTTTTGAAAGCCGTCTCATTTGGAATAACAGTCAATAAAAATATTTTATTGTAGCCTTAGATGTTAACTTCCCATTGCGGTGGAATATACGCACTGTGTTTATTACTTACATGGCGACATTTATTTGAAAAGGTGGTTAAAGGATAAAAAAAATGGTTGAATGGAAAAAGTAACTAGGGCTTCAAAAGTGCTCACTTTACCGTGAACAGCCTAAAATACCGTAAGTCGTCAAAGTATGTGTAGGAACTAGAAGCAGGACTCAGCAGGAAATACAGTTAGCACAGAGATTTTTTTAAATACAAAGTATATTAACAAGCATCTAACGAAACATTCTGATATCACTTCAAGTCCGAATCAGTCAAATAAATCAGTGAAACAACATTCACTGAAAGTCAGTTGATAAGATACTGCTGACCGGCGAATCAAGCAAATTAACTATCAACAAGGGACTTATAGCAGTGTCATTCTTGACATTCAGTGGGAATCACAAATAAATCAGTTAAATTCGGTAACTATATTAATTAGTTATATGACAATGATAATAAGTTGCCCAGTTTTCGCTGTTTGACTGATTTGACTCAATTCTCACTGTTTTAGTTTAGAGTAGACTATAATACGAACCCAAGAAAGTGCGTTTAAACCAGACCAGGTTACGCTTGGTAAGCAGAGCTCTTAAGAGACAAATAGAAAAAAATTTGCATGGAAATTTGGGGCCGCGGTAGAACAGTGGTCAGACTGCTCGTCTCTCACCAAGGTGCACCGGGTTCGATCACGGATTTTCGCACTTGGAAATTGTCCCCTTACTTCACCCTTATCGGCTCTTAAGAGTGGGATGGACATGGACCCACGCACATTTTTGTGAAATAGTTGTTTGCGCGAATACGCGTATCTCTGTAAATAACTATTCTTAAAATACGTCTTTTTGTCATAGAAAATAAAAATAAATTATATATGCCCCTATTTTTTTTTACTTATGTCATATTAAGTGTATTCCTGGGAAAAAATTCGTGAAAATGATCAAATATCACATTTTTAAAGCTTGTGTATGCAGTTTCCCTAAGCGGCAAGAGAAAAACTATAAAGATACGGGCGCAGTTTAATCAGTGGTCATTCATCGCTAGAGCTCGTGACTTTTCGCGAAAAAATACGAGTACACGGTAGACTTCAATACTATAAGCATACAACAGCAGTTTGTCTATTGCCATTGGTTGCTGTCTGCCCGAGAAGGCGTTTTCATATTTGACGGGGCCCCTCAGAGTTCGGCAACATCGGCACTGCTCCTACGTGATTTGTGTGCAGACAGTTAGTACGCGTCAAAAAGTAATTAAGCCAATCAAGATACGTAAATGACTCTACAGTGTTTTGAAATATAACTGGTCTTGAAATTATTTCGCGAAATTTCACTACCCCTATTCATGGCGAGTAATAAAACCCCAGTGTTACAGATCTAATTTGCACAGTACAGCGTCACGACGGAAACAACAGCAGTCTTGCGCGTAGGGGCGATGAGGCACTAGGCGTGCGTGTTAGTGTCGCCCGTATCGCTCCCTCGCTTCTTGACCTTGGACGCGCAGCTCCATCCCACTCTTGAGACCCTGAGGTTAAGAGCAGTCCAAACCTATGCACTATCAACCGTATGGGAGTTTAAGGCCACGATCCTTCATTTCTACAGCTTTGCGATACTTTATTTTTTGTATTCAAATGGGAGACGATACTGCAAAATCCTCTTAAAATTTTGTTACAAATTGTTTTTATTATATAGTCAAATTTTTTCAACACACGAACTGTATAATTTTAACTAATTATTAAATAAATTTTTTTTGTTAATTAATCAATTATATTAAAGTATACACTTTTTTGTGTTGGACAAATTAGACTACACAATTAAAAATAATTTGTAACAAAATTGTAATAGGATTTTACAATATCGGCTCCCGTTTGGATACAAAATTTATTTCTCGCAAAAGCTGTAGAAATGAAGGATCGCGGCCTTAACTAGTGTCGTGTGGTGTTTACAGGGCTGTTCTCGATAGGCGTCCACATCAACGCGGAAGTAATAAAGTCGCTGCGCCTGATGGAGGAGGAGCTGTACTGGGCGCAGTGCGTCTTCGCCGTGGGCAAGGGCTCGCCGCTGACGAGGCCGCTGGACGAGCTGCTGGCACGCGCCGTCGAGGGCGGGCTCTTTGCCTTCTGGGAGGGCGAGGCGTTCCGCCGGTGCATGGACGCCGCGGTGCAGGCCGCCATCGCCGCCAGCAGGACGCAGCGTAGGCCGGGTCCGGTGCAGCTCACCCTGGACCACGTGCAGGGCGCCTTCATCGCGATGGCACTCGGCGTCCTCGCGTCCGCCCTCGCCTTCGCCGCTGAGCTGCTGCGTCCAGCGAGGCCGCCGCCACCGCGTCATCGGGGCGCTACTGCACGACAAACTTGGGCCACACGCCGCCTGCCGGCAAACCACTAACCAGCTCCTGCGTGTATTCTCCAACACACCTGTCGAAATCAGGTCGACTGGACTCTTGATATCGGTAGTGAAATTTCGTGAAAAAAATATTCAAAACACTGTAAAGTCAGTTATAGGCTGCTCACGGAAAAATGAGTACGTTAGAAGCCCTGCTTAAGATATACTTGTACGCACGTTGTGTATTATTCCACCTTATGTAAAATTGACATTGCCATAGGTCTCATCACGTTATTCATGCGTCGGTCAAGTGAAATTACGAAATTATTAGAAAAGTGAATACTTCACAGATATGCTTATTTTTACACTCCGATGCATTGAAAAAACATACAGCTAACTAAATAATTTAATTTATCACAAATGGTTACTTAACACTTTTATTTGACGTTTTTATTTGTAACTACTTTCCCTCCATCGGTACCAACTTTAATGGGCGCATACCACTCAGTTCGCCCCTTAAAATATATGCAGATAGGAGCAGTGGCATTTTTCTAAGGTTGATTTCAAATGTGCTCACTTTATCGTGAACAACCTCTACCTATTTTGATTGGCTGAATTACTCTTTGACACGTGATAATTGTCTACACACGAATCACGTAGGAGCAGTGCCGATGTTGCCGAACTCTTGAGTCGGCCTGTAAAATATGAAAACGCCTTCTCAGGCAGACAGCAATGAATGGCAATAGACAAACTGCTGTTGTATGCTTATTGTACTGAAGTCTACCGCGTACTCGTATTTTTTTTCGCGAAAAATCAATAGCTCTAACTCTTGGTAAATAAGTTACATGTTGCGTTGGGGTCGCGCTCTATCGCGGGGTTGACTGGCACCCGGCGAGTGAACGGCTTCGTCCAGAGTTACATGGAAGGCCGACTAACAGTGACGTCAACAAGAGCTCGATATATTAACTTTACGTTAACTCTGTTAAAATCGTTACTGTCGTGTATACTATGGGTGTAGCCATGGGTAACCCGGGCCCCTCCTGGAATTAGAAAGCCTCCTTAACGGTGGGTTAGTGAGGTGGGGGAGGGGGGGGGGGCTCAGTTTGACCTACCTTCAATGCTGTAAATAGGTGAGACGAGTAGAAGTTTTAACAATCCGAATCCCTAAACCATTATTGAGAGGAAAAATTAAAAATATTACTGATATTCTTAGTTATACTTAGGACGTGTAATTACTGCAGATCTGTACGCAACACGTGACTTTTGCTGTGGTTATACCTCTTGGCTCGCGAAAAACCAATCGACAAGAAGAAATATTTTAGACCTGACTGTAAATTCCGTAATACCTCCCACCCTTTGTTTTGTTAACACGACACCCGAAGTCCTCCTTCCAAGTTGCACGAATAGAGTTGCAGCGCAGCAGCTGTGCGTGTGCGTAGAGGTTTGCCCTTCCACACTTCCAGTTCCACGAACAAACTATTCGCTTACAACGTTCTGTTGTGCTTCTCGTTAGTTACTGCCTTACAGTGTCCATGTAGTACACGTGTGTGTTTCATGTTACCAAAATGTCAGCTCACAGAAAGATGAAACTATTAGATAAGTGGTTGAAAAGAAGTTGTGACAATGATAGCTTCACTCGAGAACAGGGGGGAGACACTAGATAGGGCGTACAATCGCGTTATTTGAAGTAAGAGCCTGTGGAAACACCAACATATAAATTTTACCGCCATAATTAATGATTTTTATGGAACAGATCGGTTTTGAGTCAAAACTATGAGTGTTTTGTGTTTCAAACATACTGATTTAACCTACATATATTTCATGTGCTGATTTAGTTACTTACTAAAACGATTAGAAATATTTAATCCCTTTTTTGCACTGCTTGAGCAATATTTATTCTATTCTATTGGTCACAATTGGAGGTAACGTAAATATTTCAAAGACAGAGCTAACACAAACAGCACAGGTATATATTTAATTATTGCCGAAAACAGCATTCGGAAAATAATTGGTGTTAGTCAAGTAAGTTCTAATTAAGCGATTTTAAAATTTCGTTCAAGAACCTCTCAAGAATAATGCAAGCTGTAAACATACTGTAAATGCTACCCTGCAAGACTAAAAAAAAAAAAAAAAACAATAAAATGTAATTTTTTGTAAATGAGATATTTTACTAAAATTGAACACAATGTGTTTATTAACTACTTCAATGAAGCGTGTTTATCATAAAATAATCATTAACAACTTTTTTTTGTTGTATTGAACGAGGTGATTATTTTTCGTAATGCGTATCTGCTGTTGATATTAATCCAGGCACTTACCACACCACCCACCACCCCTCAAAAAAACTTCAAAATAAGATCTTTACAACATGGAAGTGTCCGCTCTCGGCTCCTTACGTGCTCTGTGCTCGAGAAGAAAAGAAATCCAGAACTACTACCGATGTACGTAGTAATTTAACAGGGGTTTATTTTTCAATTTTGCGTCGTTTAGATGCTGGTGCATGAATTCAAGGTTAATTTTATGTTTGTCTTCTCTTGAAATACCGCCAATAGTGGCAACTCCTACCTCAGCCATAATTAAATATTTCGATATAACTATTTGACCTCTACAAAAAAAACGAAAATGTGGTTCATTCTATATATTTATACGTTAGCATTTGATAATACAGACCACAGAGAGGTTTGCATTTATCAAAGTTGGGTTCGTTGGAAACTGTAATGTAACCCTCACAAAATGTACGTTGTTTATATAAAGTAAACATAATAATTTATGCCTATTTTTCAGATTTACATACTATGTTTTATTTATGTTACACTACTAGTGTATATTTTCTATGTTCGTCACCTATGCTGTTTTTCATACTATTTTCATTTTAATAATAATATATATTTCTTTTGATTACTTTTGAATTTGTGTTAGGAATCTTCTATTATCTGTACGTGGCAATTAATGCATTGCTTAAGGATAGGATTTTAGCTAGCTCACAGTTTTATATGTTGATAATTTCTCTTAATTTTTGGGTCTCGCATTTGTGGATTTTTCTATTTTATTTTATTTTTCATTGTATTAATATCTGAGACCATTTTACTCTATGGTTTTATTCATTTGATAGTTACGAAGTACTAAGTGGTTCGTAAAGGGGGGTGTTAGGTATATGCTGACTTCCCATTGGCTGCAGGTTCGAATCCTGGCCTCTCATTGTCTGGGACCTATAGGCCATTTTCGTTTGTGTTACTTCCAGCCTAGAGAGCTAAGCTATCTCTCTCTCTCTCTCTCTCTCTCTCTCTCTCTCTCTCTCTCTCGCCTCAGCTGACTTCCAGAGTACACATACATGTGGGATAGGGCTCGTACTTGCAGTAGGTAACGAGTAGATTTTTATTCAGTTAGTAGGATATTATTAGCTACTCCTTGTTTTAATTTCAGTGTTTTATCATCTGCAAGTGCCGAGAACCGACGTGCCGCCTTGTTTAGGATAGGTTTTAGGAGTTTAGCTAGACCCGTAGCGTAAGAGAGACGGCACATATTCGCTACGTCCCTACACTTCAAGAGTATTAAAGTTGCATTCCCAGCCTACCAGGTTTTGTATGCATCCGTCCGTCAGCTGAGAGCGACGAGCATCAGGTTAACTACAGAAAGAGATAAGTTTTGGGAGACTTATATTTAATTTGTACCACACGTAGCGTCAGCCATTCTGAAGTTTAACATTTTGACACCAGCTGCTAACCTTCTGCCTACAGATAACTTCTCACCGGAGCTAGGCACACAAAATAATCTAAGTTTTACAAGAGTAAGTGAGTTACAAGATATGGCTCTTAACATCGAGGCCTTGAGATCCGACAAGGATAAATGAGGTGAATATAGAGCAGCGCCGTAATGAAAGGGCGGGGGAAACGGGAGATCCCCAAGAAGACCCGCCGACCAGCGGCATCGTCCGGCGCGATTCCCACATGCGAGATCCGGAGTGAACCGGCCGGGGATTGAACCCGGATCGCCTTGGTGGGAGGCGAGCGGGCTAACCGCTCAGCCACCGTGGCCCCAAGTCCTACAAGATAAATACATTTTATTTTTATTATATTTTGAACTTCTGCAAGTGATTCCACCTTAATTTCACCGCGATAAGGGACCTTATTAAGCTAGGTACGACCTCTTGTGCTTTATTCAGGAGTGTTATTAGTTTCTTTCTCGATTGCCACAGGAATTTTCTTTTAGCTATAGTCCAGTCAGCTGCCAAGTTCGAAACAGCAATTTAATTAATGATAACTTCTACTTGAATGAAAACTGGACTGTAAGAAAGCAATCCTGCTGGTGGTCGTCTACATTATTTCAGTGTCAAAATGTCAATTTTATGCTAAGGCGGCACCACTAAAATAAATTATTTTGTCTGAAATATAGCAGGGGAAACGAATCATTATTACTGTTTATATACACACGTATACTACACACTATATAATAAACTGCTAACATAAGTTTAGCAAACTTTTTTCCCTACACTTTTCAGTTTGGAATCTCTTACGTGATGGCTAGTACAAAAGGAAATCTGCATAGTTCGTCCACTTCATTACAGATTGGCTATCCCAACGTGTAGGCTTTGCGTGTGTTCTACAAAAACTCTCGTCTATTACACATTGACACCCTCACGTGGGGTTTGCCACACCTTCTACCGCTCACGTATAATGAATGGTAAGTAAACTATACTAGTCGTCTCCCTAATATTACCGTACTTTTAAATGTTTTCACGTTTACCATTTTTAACATTGCGTCCACGCCCCAGCTGGATTCCAGTTTCTTTAACGTTTTATATCACGTATTGTCACAAGTGTTGCTTCTCCCGCAAACAATAATATAGAAAGTTTTTGGCAAATGGTAATGTGTGGGGAGAATGTGATAAAGTGTTTTATGGGTTCTTTTTTTTTTTGTTAGAAGGCAGGAATTCCCTGTAATAGTGAGACATTGTTAATAGTAGATGTATATTGCCGATTCTGGACCAGCGCACTTTCTCCGGCAATTTCTGCCAAAAGTACAAGAAAAAAGTAACATTAACTACTTCCCGTTATTTTTAATGAAGCCACAAGAAAAAACTCAAAATCTGAAATTTGATGGTAAACCAATAAGATCAAGCAAATTTAAGCTAAAATCAAGCAAATGTCTCGTTTTCAAGAAATTTTTTCATGTTTCTATATACGACAATTGTCAATTTAAAAAAAGCAATTTTCATCGAAAATCAAGCAATTTAAGCCCAAAATCAAGCAAATTTACTAATATTTCACAAAATGGGCATGCAGAACTTTCCATACTATAAACCCAAGCAATTTTCATCGAAAATCAAGCAATTTTACCTCAAAATCAATCAAATTTACTATTTTTCCAAAATAGGTGTTCGGATTTTTCATTCTCAAAATCAAGCAAATTTAATCTAAAAACAAGCAAATATAAGTTAAATAGCAGATGAAATATTATATAAAGATAATTGATAGAATTTATTAATTTTATTCAACAAAAGTAAAACACCAATAAGACTTTTTAAAGTCTAAAAATAAAGAACCATAACCATTACTGATTACATAATCCCACCCATCACAACAATCCAAAGCATAAACATCTTTAAAATTAGAACATTTATCTGATCTTAAATGTTTAATTCTTTATCAATGTAAGTTGCTGTTTTTATATTTTCATATCCAGTAGCCCTAACTTCTAAAAATTATATAATTTGATCCATTTATAATATTTAAAATTGATATATGTTTTGTAAAAAGTGATACAATGAGAAAATTTTAATTAGAATTATGAAAACGATTTTTATTTGCTCAAATAGTTCATCTATATCTCTAGAAATTCGTAAAACTTTTAAATGCAACCACTCAACTATAAGCCTGAAATATTGTATTAAAATATCGAAATATTTTAATGATTCTTCCATTTATTAATTAAAAAAATTTATATATCTGCAGTAAGTCTTCCTTTCAAATAATCATAAGTAAGATTTATTTTACTTATAAGAACAACATTACAAACTGTACCTGCTTCAACCTTTTTTTATAAATTAAAACACTAATCTTGATATTTATTTTTTCTTTAACTACAGTAGTTTTCTATATAAACAATCTATAACATATAACGGTCTTCACCCCCAAAATTAATAGTAATTAATATGACCATCAAAGTTTACAGTTGGTTAATAATAAAGTTAATTATTTCTGTAGCCGGTATCTAGTTTGGTTTTTTAATTTTTAAATCCTTATTATAAGCGAGAAATTGATTAAGATAAACACAATTTTCAATGACTAGATTCCATTTTTTTAGATTGAGCATGATTTCTTCTATTAAGTTGAAAACCTGCATCTACAAAATCAGGCATATCAAATTTTAAATTATTAAACTAATCTTTTATATCAAAGTTTAAAACATCTAAAACAGCAGGAACTTCTTTTTCTAAAAATTGCCAACTATCAAAACTAATAGGAATTTTTGGATCTTTGTATATGATTTCTTTAATTGCAATGGCTGTGTTAGATTCATATTCATTAATAGGCCACACAATTTCTAATTTTCGAATAACAATTTTACCAGGATCAGGACGACATTTCGTAGCTTTATTTTCCTATCTAAAGTTTCATTTTAAAAAATAAACAGGTGTTAGATGAATTATGAAAAAAATCTTATACCTGCCTTTCCAGTAAATTTCATTGTTATTTCGAATAAAACCAAACAGATATCTCAGTGCATACATTATATCATTTGTTTTATCACTAGAAACAGTTTTAACTTCATCTGTTATATGACTAGAAATAGATTTATCCCGATATAGCTTATCAACTCCAGTAAATTCTAAATAACATTGTTTACTTGGTGATCTTAATACAGCATTCATCATTGTTGATATACCAGGATTATCAACAGTTTCAATAATATTTCCATGTTTCGAAATTTCTACTTTAGAAAACTGAAAAGAAAAAAAGTTTGAACAAACATCAAGATTATCTAATGTTCATAATTTTCCTCAGCTCCAACCTTATCCTTCTTTAGTAAACTAAATTGTTCATAGACATAAGTGTCATTTAGAAAAGAAAAGCCATCTCCTATAGGAATATCAAATTCAATTATACCATTATAAATATTTAAATTCTCCCTTGTTTGATGAGTCGGGGGAAAAGTCTGTCTCTCGAAACTCTTAATACTTTTATAACTGATTTATAAGAAAAAAATCATATATGAATAAAATAATCAAAGGGGGTTTCTCCAGTTAAATTACTCATTGAAAGATATTAAAAAAATATAAAGTATCATGAAAAATAATATGAAAAAATAAGAAGAAAGAGCAACCATTAATCGATGAGTTACGAAATATTGGTAAAAACGTAGAAAAAGTAAGTGAAGAAAAAAATTTAATTAACATCACTATTTCTTGTAGCAGCGAAACATATAGATTAACTATAAACACCAGAAGAAACACTGTTTGAAAGAGAATTATTCTCAAAATCTCCTAATTTGGAAGAGCAAATGGGAATTGTACCATTGAAAAATTTACCACACACAGTGTCTGATTCGAAGTATAAGCCCAAATTATGAAAAATATATAAAAAATTCACATTCAAAATCAGCACCAAACACACATGAAAGAATGATTTAAATTCTCCTAGATCTGGGGAAGGTATACAAAATATGATAATTTACAAAAAAAGAAACTATGTTTGGATGGGTGATGTTAGAAAATAGGTTGATAGGTTATTAGTTATTCATGGTGAAGAAAATGCTGGAAATAAAAAACATTACAATGAAAAAATAAACATAATTTTGTTATTAATAATCCTAAAGGAATTCCATATCTAATAAGAGTTTTAAATGCAATTTCACAATCATTTTAGAATTCTGAACATCACAGCAAAGGAATAAGAAATTGGACACTAAAAATTTAAATTTACCCAAAATGTATTTGCCAGGTTATAATTATTGTGAATCATTTACAAAATTTAATGAAAGACTATAAAGAGAAGACACAGGACTAAATAAATTAGATGAAGCATTCAAATATCATGATATTGCTTAAAGAGACCATAAAGATTTAGAATCTAGACATAATGCTGATAAATTTTTACAAAAAGAAGCAAAAGTAATTATGTTAGATTAAAATACTCCAATTGGGGGAAAAATTGCTTCTGCTAGTGTTTCCTCAAGTATGTTTACAAAAAGTAAATTAGGATGGGGTATTAAAATATTTTATTAAATTATATATACATATATATTATATATATATACACACAATTTTAAATGAAGACAAAAAGCTTAACTTTCGATATACCCATTGATCATTTAAAATATTTGGGTATAGATAATTGTTTAACAAATGAAAAACATGAGAAAAAAATTAAAGATTAAAAGAAGGTAAAGGTTTCTTATTAACTTGTGCCATAATTTGGGAACAAGGTTACCTTTATAATACATACAAAACAATCACTTAACAAGGTTTTTATTATAAACTCTCTAATAGTTAGTTTACAACAAAGGCAATTGCAATCATCCTCTTATATGAGCATGATCACACTTGAATCCAATAATGAATAATAGTGAAACCAGAACTTTAAAAAAGATCATTAAATGACATCAATACAATGCAATTAATAAACCCACTTCATTTGTGCTGAATAAGAAAAGATCCAGATAAATTTTTCAGGTTGGTCGGTTCATACTGTGCACAAATTAATCAACATCAAACATTATCATTAATGTTCCATTCGGTCATTTCACAGCCACTAGTCCACAAGAACAGCATGGAATTTCACCTCAAACTTGTGTGAGTTCACAACTGAGCAATTCCAACATCGTTAAAATACATGTGTGAATATTACAATACTAGAAGCACACCTGATTATTTTTGTACTTCTACATTAAGAGCATTCACACTCACGAAATACCTTAATAAATGTATCAGCTAAAACAACCGCAGAGTCTCAAGCCTGCTTAAAATGCTTTGACCCCCCTTCAAATTAGTGTGTTTTCACTCAATGATTATGTCATCAAACATGCTAATATACAAAAGAAAACTAAAGCGATCGGCCGGCGAACGCATTAAACCTACCACATGCTAAAATGTATTAAAATCAACACTAATGGCATTTCATTGCACCCCAAAAATACACACGTTTAGCAAGAATAGCATACTCAATTACAATCACCACAGTACTCAAACTACAGCTAGTATGTATCTAACACTTATTTATCAAAATACACCCAATTAAGATTCAACAGCATTAATCCTTTTGACCATAATACTCTCTCAATGACTCTTATCAAAATTGGCAGTTTATACTTCCAATAAAAAACTTTTGGCGTTATACTACTGCAGGGCTTCGTATTCATTACTCTGAATCCAAAATTCAGTAGTTGCATTGATTTGCAAGGCTTTTGCATAAAGTTTAATCAATGCCAAGCTGCCATCAAACATTATTCCTTAAACTCCTCATAAAACTGAGATTTACAACAAGGTTTCCTACAAAAAGGTATTCTCTGCCACGTCACAAAATTGACAAGTTTTGAACCTAGTAAAATGTAATTTGGCAAGAATTGTTCATAAATCAGGTGACGAGAACTACAGTACATCTGCCTCATTTAATTCCACATGCTCAGTCTGGCAAGCATTCTAAAAATCTTATTTCTCCAATGAATTAATTTTAATATCACACAGTTGACTGCCATACAAATTTGTATTTTCTGTACTTGCTCACAGACGACGAAGGGAATGTGCAGGACAGTGCATAAAACTGTTACAATTACTGCAAAACCAACTCCAGGCATAAACTATTATGAAACCAGGCAGGAATCTGGCCACGAATAATTACTACACGAAACACAGTTAAAGGGCTTGTAAACTGTAGGACACAAAGAACATCCATGTTCCTTTACTAGATTATGCATTACAAAACCACAACCCAATCAGAAGGATTGAGGGGATAACACACCACAACTCAACTCTGGCACACTCCAGGCGGCACTTAGTGCCCAATCAAAGCCGGTGTGTGGCCGGAATGGAATCTCACTAAACTCAAAATGCAAACCAAAGTCAGAAGGATGTCCAATTAAAGAAAATTACTAGGCGAATTAATGGCCATAATAATTACAAAAGTTAGACAGATTCCAACAAAAAAAAGCCAAATCAAGTGATGTGTAACTAGACATCTAACCAATGCTCACAAAGTTGTAGCCACATTGCCTAACTGTGAAGAGAGATACATTAAACTACTCACTGATGGAGTCGTTCTGAGCAAACCATTCGAGCACATGCCATATGTGGAGCTTCAAAGGACCCGAGCCCCATGTCCGAAGCTTACCAGAGCAAACTGCATCAAAACAGCAGCATCGCAAAATCGCTAAGCCCCCTAGACTCAGCCAGAAATTCGGTCCGTGTTCCCATTGCATTGTGAGGTGAAGAACCAGTCGCGGCAGAATCGAAGGCTACGTCTAGCAGAGTCGGTGGCCGCGAAGCAAGTGACGACCAGGGCAAACTGCCCGGCTCTGCAAGCCGCAAGAGGAGGCGAAGAGGGGAAGGTAGGGCAAGGAGGGATGGCTACGGAGGGGAGCACGAAGCCCAAGGAGTGTGTGCACATAGCCAACAACATAGATAAGAAGTACATCGGCGATGAGGAGACGTCGCAACTTTAACACTTCCAACACCCAAAAAAATATTAAAAGAAAAAACAGGAAATGGATTAGATCACAGAGGAATTATATCACTTATATTGCCAATGTTAGGTGCACTTGGTACTTTAGCAGGAGGAGCTACTGCAATTTAGTTTGAGAAAACTAGAAACAATTAATCAGAATTAGAAGAACAACAGTGACACAATTAGGCAATGGAAAATAAAGCAGTAAGTGGTTCAGTTGCAAAAAAGAAAGGAAGACCAAAAAAATGGAATATATACCCACAGTCTAATATCGATATTGAAAGATATATAGAAATATTCAATATAAAAAATTTCAGATATGTTTATATGATTGATGAATTACCAAAAAGTATGCACATAAATGAATGTGCTGTAGTTAATTTTGACATTTCATCATATCCAGGAACTTATTGGGTTTGTTATTTTAAAGAAAATAATGATGTTTACTTTTTTTATTTATTTGGCAGCAATGTTCGTAATAAATTAATTGATTATTTCAAAAACAGAAATATTAATTTCAATAATGATCGAATTCAGAATTTTAATTTAGTTATTTGTGGACATCTATGTTTAATAGTATTATTTTTTTTCGAAAGATTTTAAATTTAACAATATCATTTCTTTATTATGAAATTATATATATATATATATATATATATATATATATGGAAAACCATCAATCAAATCTTTAAATGAAATTTTGACACTAAAACTTATGCTTTAAAAAAAGATGTTGATTTAAAATACAAAACTATTGCTTCTGATTACACTTAAAAAACATATGTAGATTCAGGTGTTTCTGATTTGCAAAGTAAACTAAGTACTTGCCTTGATTATACAAAATCTTATGTTTATTTTCTAAGGCATAGAATTGTTAATATAGATGATGCTAGAGATTATAAAGATGCAAACAATAAAACATTTTTTAATAAACAAATAGCACCTATACTTTAAAAGAAGATATACATTTACAATTCAGTAATGCTGTTTCTGATAATATGAAATGAATAAATAATACAGAGCAGGCACTAAAAAGGATGTATATTCGTAATATAAAACTATTGTTTCTGACTATGTTTTAAAAAAGGATGTAGAATCAAGATATAATACTAGTGTTTCTGATTTAAAAACATATGTAAATCAAAATACAATATTATTGTTACAACTTTACAAGATCAGCTTAGTAAATTTTTTGTTTATACAAATTATTATGTTTCTCTTCAAACTTGTAGCATTAATTATATGACTGATCCTATAGATAGAAAAGATGCAGTCAATAAATCATATTTAGAATAAGAAATAGGTGATAAACTACAAAATTTATACTGATCTGTTTTGAATTATTGTGATACACTTGTTAACTCAAAAGTTGAAAAAGTAAAGAAATTTCTTATAAAGAATTAGATGTTAAATTACAAAATTTAAACCAATCAGTTTCGAATTATTGTGATATACAAGTTGTAAGAAACAAAGAAGCTGGTGATCAAGAAGCAGATCTTAAATTACAAGTTGCAATCAAAGAAATTGTGAAACGTTATAATGCATTTGTTAAGTCGGTAGTTGAAGAAAAATCACAAATATTTTATTTTTCTGTAAAATGGGACAAAAATAAGAACTTTTTTCAATTAGATAATCATACACCTTTCTTTTATTTTTTGATGGACTGCACTGATAATAAAATAATTACTTTACCTGATAATTTTTTTACCTGTTGATACTATGACAGTTATTAAGGGAATTAACAAAACAGATTACAGTAATCCTTTTGATGTTAAAAAAGGTGATAATTTAACTTTCAAAATAAAAAATATATATGCTGATGGTATGATTACAATAATAGGAATATTCATAAAATATAAAGATTAATTATTTTTATTCTTATTAAATGCAGAATACTTGGTTCTTGAAGTGCAAGAAAGTCACCAAAAATAATAATATAAAAATTAAAAATAATAAATGGACGATAAGTTCAGAAAAGTATATGCTCGATACGTAATTCTCAAAATCAACATTTCTAAAAATTTCCAAGAAGAAAAGTAATTTCATATAGTATTGATTATTTATGGTAATTCGATCTTGTTGAGATGGATACTGGGAATTTAAAAATAATATCACATAAATAAAGGATATATATATTATGACAATTATCATTTTTCTCCAAATATGCTTTTGCTATTCCAATTAAGGATAAAACATCTAAGAATGTAGCAATTGATTTAGAATCTATATTAGTTCAAAGAACACTGCATTGTATTTAAAGCGATATTGGGTCCAAATTTTATAATAAAATATTTAATGAACTTATGCATAAATATAACATCAATCACTATTCTACATTCAGTTAACTTAAAGCCAGTGTTGTAGAAATACATAATTGTACAATAAACAAAATGAGGAAGAAATATGCTTTAAATGGCAATTACAAATGGTTACATATATTAGATGATTTAGTTCAATAATACAACAATACCAAACATATAACCATTGGTATGAAACCAATTGACATTAATAAGACCACTAAAAAAATTTAATGTAAACAAATTTTAATCATATTGTCCACATACGATATGGTAAACAAATATTTGAAAAGGGTTATATAGCTAATTGGACAACATAATTATTTAACATTTTTGAGGTTTTAAATAATGATGTGCAAAACTTAGTAACTGAAAGATGACAAAGGAGAAGTAATAAAGGGTAGTTTTTAAGAATACAAAATTATGAATATAAATTATCCAAATGAATATTTGGTAGAAAATGTCTGAAAAACCAAATGTGATAAAATTAATGTTAAATGGTTAGGATTTGATAACTCACATAACTCATGGATTAATAAAACAGTTGTGCAGGATAATGGTCATATATGATAATCATTTCAAATTCAACATCATTTAACATACATAAAACATATTCAACATTTGTTCATCATTCATTTAACATTTGTTAATAGTACATTCAACATTTGTTAGTAGTTTGTTCAACATTCACGCAGAGTTAATTAAATGCTCATTCAAAATTCGTTCAATGCAAATCCTACCTATGATGAGCTTTATTTTTGAAAATTACAACAGGTTTAGGGGCTGTTACACCATGCCATGGACATTCTAGGTTTAGGGGTGGTTATACCTCACCAGTGACCTGTTATATATTTTCCAGCCTTATTTAGCACTGTTAAAACTCCAATTGGAGAAACTCCACACCTCTTTACCAGCCAGCCTATATTTTTCTTAAATCTTATTTAGTGGAGAAGTGAGAGATATTTTATATATTTTCTTATTTGTTATGGTACTCTTTATCATACAGTGAGGCATCATTCATCATGTGAGAACATGCCAGCTTATATATCTGTCATATTACAAGTATAGTATGGAGAGCATTTACCAAAGCTTGAGGGTACCATTTTCATTTGCATCAATACTTATACATTGCTGTCTGAGCAAGAGCAAGGTTTTTTGGCTTATATTTTGAATGAATTGGTGATAATCTAATAGTGGAAACATGGGTACCTCATCTTCACATTATTAAATTATCTGCTCAGACTGGGGATCGAACCCACAACCTGCACATTTGAAATCAAATGTTTTGCCACTGAGCCATGGTGAAAAGAAACGTAAGGCGATGTTTATAAAGCCTCTTGTGTTGAGTTGGGGCGAGCTGGAAGCTCACTGTCGAGAGTCACGGAGAGTGTTCGCTGCACTGTGAGTAGATAGTGACATAGTTGTGATAAGCTGCTCCCTGTTGCCGTAAGAGCACGTTTGAAGTTTTGTTGCAGACACCTGTGCAGATAAGATTTCTAGTTGCATTGAGAGTGCACTGAAGTGCCTCTTCAGGAAATAGATAAATAATTCTCGTGTACAAGAAAAACTATACAGTGTTACATTATAAAAGTTGGATTTGGTCTCTATAATCAGCACTGAACATTTTTCTGCTAAAATCTTTTGTGATAAATAAAAATCTTTGTTTCAGCTCTTTGCACAAAGTTGTTTGAATGTATCAAAGTCACATCGCCAGCAAAAAAATTACTATTAATATGACAAATTTGAATTATATGTCTATTATATACATGGAAAGTTCATTTTGTCTCTCACCAATTGCTTTGGCACTTTGGAATATGTTTGTGCTAAATAAAATACATCAATATTTTTGTCTTCCCACAGTAAAATATTCATGGATGACATCCTAGTTTTTTAAAAATGACATTGCCAAATACAATTAGAGACTCATTTTCACACTGATCTAGTGGAATCATTTTATCACTGATATTTTAAAAATAAGCCACTTTTTCAATAAATAAAGTCTTTGGATATTATATCGAAGTATTTTTATAACTCAATATATTCATGCCAGTTAAAAATTTTTGAGCAAATATACCATTTATTCAAATTTAGCTATCCTGGCTTATAAATTAAATTAATCACCAAGTTGGTTTTTCCACCACTACTAGGCTCAACAATTAAGCCACTTATGTTATCAGACAATAAATCACCAATCTTTTTATTTTAGAATTTTCTTCAGAAATTAAAAAACCATCACCCCCAATTAATACTTTTCATTTAATATGATAATTGTTCTAATAAATGGATAATAAAGTGTTTATGTTAACACACAATAGTTCCATTCTAAGGGACGAAGCATCACTATGATAAAATTCATCAATATATATATATATATAGCTTTGATTAGTGTTCATGCAAACATTTTAGCTCCTAATATAGATAACAATACTATAACAACAATTGAAACATGAGTGCTCTTGTTTATAAAAATGAAGTTATCAGTATTCCTAGGGGCCAATATGATATTCATTCTTAAAAAAAACTATAAATTCAATTGACCCATTTTCAACAAATGACATTGAACTGACATCAGACAATGTGAAAGATATTGTTGTGGGTAAATCTAAGTTTGATATTATACTTGATGACCAATTATTCGATATGCTTGGTTTCGAGAGATATATGTTTATTGAAAAAGACAAAGTTGTTGTAGGTACTAAGTTACCTAATTTTAATTCATTTAAAGCAATAAATGTTCATTGTAATTTAGCCTATGGAATGTTTGTAAACTATGACGAATCTAATCATTAAAAAACAGACATAATTGCTAGTTTTCAACTGAAAATGAAGCACGGTTTTAGAGATTATATTATTTATGAACCAGCATATCCAATTTTTTTATCCAATTAATAATGAACAGTTTAATCACATTGTTTTGGAAATTAGAGATGAAAATGGTAAGCTGATTGATTTTGATGGTTCAATTTTGATGGTTCTGATACCGGCATTGTTTTGGTAATCAAAGGTGTTTAAAATATAATAAAATAAAAATTAATTAAAAATTATTCATTTTGATATCCATATGGTAATGTATCTATTTTTCTAGTATAATCCTTTTTAATCAGAAGGACTTAATGTAATTTTACTTTTCACTCATTAAATTCATTGTTATATATGCTAATTTCTCTTCAAGAAAACAATTCTTATAGTCCTCAAAAGTAATTCTCTTGTTAATAACACACTTCTTCACTCCTTTTTATTTTTTATTTTCTTTATTATCAACTCTATAAAATCATACTTTAATTCTTCTGATAGAGCTAAAATTGACATAGCAAATAAATAAGCTTATTAAATTGTACGCTTATTTTATTCATACCCATTTCTGCAAGATTCTCATTAAATATATAACTTATTGTGAAATCTTTCACTTTTTTCTGCATCTGATATTATTCTTATAGCTACTCTGTTTCTTATATTTCCCATTGTTTTACCAAACAAAGAATTATTCATCAACTTATAAAAATCTTTTTCAAAATTGTTTTTTGCATTAGTTCTCATCTCTGTATTAAATATATATATATATTTTTTAGCCAATTGTATTGATCAAACATAAATATTCTATGTATTTTAGTCAGTTTTAAACCATTATTTAAACACTGTTTCAAATTATGATAGTGTAGTACATACTTTTGTTTATTAAGTAAAGTTGTTAACCATTTGGATTGATTTGTTCCTAGAATTACCTTATTTTCTGAGCAGAATTGAAGATCTTTATGTAATATATGCATTTCTTGTGGATATTCTAAACCAACTTCTAATATATAACCATAAGTAGAATCATCCTCCAAATCTAATATTTCTTTCACTCCAGTAATTTAAATCAGATGATGTATAATAAACCAATTCGAAACCACCATATGGTAAATATTGTGGCATTGCCCAACCATATAAATTATTAGCGTCGAGATATGCTAAATAGTTGGACTCTTGATTTGTATTAAAATCTTCTAAATATTTGTTATTAGCTTTAACATGTCCCTCATAACATTGCGATATTCCACCTCTCATTCCTTTTTCAATCATTAAAATCATATAATAGTTATCTAATAAATCTAGTGGTTGCTTAGTCATTTTTAACAAAGCTTCCCACGATAATCCTGGTGCTCTAAAATGCCACGAGGGATCTAAATCATATACACATAATTCTAAAATTTTCAAATATATCTGCTAATAGTAACATAACTGTTTAAATATGTCATGGTATTCACGAAGGTTTTTTTTATATTAAATTGAGTCCATGCGAGTTTTGCATGATCATATTCATCATTAGTTATGTCAGATTCAATAAATTAATTATAAAACTCAATTTTTGGTGGAAGTTCTGTTTCTTCAAATTTCTTCCAACTGCCCAATAGTCTTATGGATAACCCCTTTTTATAATTATTAAATACACTCGATCTTTTGGAAAATCATTTTCGGTGTGTTTCATTTGTTCTTTAGTTAAATTAGATGATATTTTATCTAAACTACTGGCCATAAATTTAAATGTGTCTATAAATTTAATTATAAATTTTCTGTACTTTTCCCAAAATAAATAAACTTTTCTTCATTATTTGCAATTAAATCTATATTTTTATCATCATTTCCTAGCTCTTTAATAAATAAACGAGCATCATACCCAGCTAAATTACGGAAATAAATTGGAACAAAATTGGGTAATTTTGATTGTAGATTACAATTATTACATACAAATTATTAATTTTCCACTTGTATGATCATGATGTACTTTTTTACTGTCGTGCATATATTCACATACACTTGCAGTACATTTTTTTAGATTTATAATAAGTAGCATGTTCTTCTTTTGTTAATGGATGCATTGGTTCAATTTGCAAATAAATTTCTCCAATTTCTTTTACTTCCCTTTTTATTGATTGTATAAACATCTTACATGTATTTGGACCTCGATATACTATAGAATCACCATAAGCAGATACAATATAATAGCAATAACCAGGTGCTTTGTGTAATTGATATTTCATAGTTTATGATTCGTCATTCTACTTTGAATCAATGGTATTTATTTGGTCATTAGTAAGATTATATATTTCTTTAAGTACCTCCTTATAAAGGTCATTATCAATATCAACTTCGGTTAAAATAGGATATTTTTGATAAGGTTAAATTTACTTATATCTCTTTGGTATGGTGGTTGAAATTTTCTTTAGAATTGATTCAAAATCTACATATATTGTGAAAGGAACATTCATTGTATTTTATAATTCTTGAATTTAATTTGTGCTCCTTTAGAAGGTAAATTGATTCTTATTGATTCATTTTTAGAGCAGTCATCTGTATGTTTATTTAATTTTTCTTAAGAATAAAAATAGAAGGCATATATCATATATATATATACATTTTATGTTGTTGATTATTGTTTTGTGCTGAAACTAATATAGATAAATCTTTTATCCAACAATAATGTAAATTTGTATAATTTTCTAAATACTGTAAATTTATATGCTTATTCTTTTTATTCTTTGTGTTTTTAGTGGATATACTTTGGATTCATCTTCAATAGAGTATACATTTATAGATCTATCGATTTGTTTTTCAATTTTTGGTATATAATACATTTTAATAGGATATTTATATTTATATATTACTTCATCGATATTAAGCCCCACATTTCTATATTTAGTTACTCTATCCGAATGATTGTCTGCAAAAAAATGCTGGTTTTAATTCCCAAGGAAAACATTTTTGATCATCATTTTTTACGTTTATGCATGCTTTCTTATTCTTAATCACTTCTGGTATTCAATATATGATGCTCCATTTAATGGATTATACTTATTTATAGCAAACTGTATTCCAATTACTCTATGTAAAGTCCATCCTGATCCTCTTCTTTGAAATTCGGATTTGTGTAAATAATTCCTGTTTTATAAATTTTTATTAATCTCCTTTGTTTAGTATTGTATGATTAAATGACTGAAATGTAAATAATTCTACTTGATTATTTTCCTGCTTGCGACAGTTGGTACATAATTTAATGCTAGTTTTCAGCCCTCTAAATGTTCTAAGATGATCAAGTATTATCTCAAAACCTTATTTTTTCTGAATTTAAAAATGATCTCGCTTTACTAAATTAAAGTTATTTACAATGTTATGTGTTGATATTCTACCTTGAAAAGCCTTATTAACTATATAATTTTTATAGGTGCTTCTATTTCTTTTTCCTATGAATACTTTAGTAGAAATGGGGAATATTTCTTTTAATTCTTTTCTGTCTTGCTTATATAATTCATTGATGTTGGCATCTGAAACAGGTAAATGTGTAAAATTGTTCTTTGTTATCCATTCAGATATCCTCTTACTTTCATTATTAGAGAATGGAAATGTTTCTTTTAATTCGTTTCTTTCTTTTGAATATAGTTGTTCGATATTGACATATGAAAATGGTAAATTTGCAAAGTCTCTTTTTCTTTGCTCGTTTATAATAAATGGTATAATAGCTGTAATTAAATTAACTTTCCTTAGGGTATACCAATGTCTAATTAAATCATATTTCCTTAGAGTATGCCAATATAAATTTTTTAAATGCCTACCTATAATTCTTAGCTCCTGCACTGTCTTCTCACCCAACTCAACTGCAAGATTGTTCTCTGGCATTTTAACATTATTTATAAGGAGAAAAATTATATAAAGAAAACGAAAAAATTAAGATTCTATTAATTTCTATATATTTTTTATTTTTAGCTTAATTTGCTTGTTTTTGGCATAAATTAGCTTGATTCTAAATTGCTTACAAAATTGACATTTCTAGAAAATGTGAAAATTTACTTGATTTTGAGGTAAAATTGCTTGATTTTCGATGAAAATTCCTTGTTTTCTAAATTGAAAACTGTCGTTTCTAAAAACATGAAAAACAGCTTGGAAACTAGAAATTTGCTTGATTTTAGCTTTAAATTTGCTTGATTTTGATAGTTTTTCATCGAATTTCTGATTCTGAGTTTTTAATTGTTTCTTGCGCCTTCGTTAAAAATAATGGGAAATAGTTAATGTTACTTTTTTCTAGTACTTTTGCGGAAATTGTCGGGAAAAGTGTGCTGGTCTAGAATCGGCAATATACATCTACTGTTATCATTTAATTCAAACGAATAGATTGAAAATCGCATTACATATTTTACTTTATAGCTGATAGGTTACAGTTGTAAATAAAATAATCTGCTCTTTTTATTTAGTAAATATGATCAAAAGTGAAGTATTAATTAAAATAAAAAAATTATGAGAACCCATTCGTCCTAGGAAGGTGATCACTGATTTATATTATTGAATATACATAAAAAAAATAGCCCACAGTTTGTGGGAGTCAAGAAAAAGTACAATAAATAAAATAAACATAGAAATAAAAGCTAACATGTTTTGATTATTTTAACATTTCGTATAATGCAGTCCATAAAATAACTCATCATTTGAGACCACATATAAAAAAATTGTTAACCTGGACTATGTTTAGCTCCAAATCGCAAGCCTCGTCAATCGCAACTGTCCCGGCCCGCCGCCCCCCACCCCTGAAAAAAATAGAGATTTACGCCCCTGGTGTATACCATACGGTAAATGTAAATATTAACACATTAAACATTTGCATTCATGAGCCAATAACAACCTTATATCTGAACCAGTGGCGTATGGCGAAGTGTTGCAAGGTAAGAGCTGGCGCTTGTTTAGTACCGTACGCATTCGGCTCACGTGGCAGGAACCAGTAATCAGAGTGGAGCCGGGAGAAACTGATTGTACTGCGTTCACTCACGAGAGAGTGGCGAGGCACCCATTACACACGCGCTGTGACGTCAACTGCACTGCTACGTTGAAGTGGCCGATGTGTAAATTAGCAAACGACTAGGTATAGCACAGAGAAAAACACAGCTTACCTTGCAACAGTTCACCACACGCCGACGCAGCAGCTGTCAAAATTCCGTGTACTGGATCACGGAGTATACAAGTAGAGAGTTGTAACTCAACGGTATAACGAGATCCTTATCATATCCATGGGTGGAAGCTGAATAGTTTCTACGGTATTGCCAACTTTATAGACAACAGAGTAAATTACACTTCTCACCCTGTTATGTTCGTGGCAATGAAGAGACCTGGCCAACTGTTATTTTTTAAAATTGTGGTTGGCCTATGTTTTTTGGTAAATGTTACAGATACCACGCAAATTCATTTGAGCGGATATAAACTGTAACAGAGAAAGTGAAATATTACATTACAACCGGTTTTATGCGGATATTTACGAAAATGCGCGTGACACGAATAAACAGATACGAAGGGCGATTAAAGAAAGACGTCTGTGGTACTATCATCCCAATTAAAATGTACAAATCAAACATGAGTTCATACAATATCTAAATAGACAAGCACATGACTTTAATTTTACATTTATGCTATATGAATATAGCATGTCTATTTAGTTGAAATATGCCATTTTTTTTAATGCCGAAGTTGTAAGACCGTAGAACCTCGACTGAAGGTGTCATCGGTAAGGGTTCGGTTTTCCTGTTCAAGTTGCGAGGGCTTGGACTGGACTCTAGGTAAATCCACGTAATTTTGGGATCGCGCCGTGCCCTGTCGCGGGGTTGGTTGACACCCAGGGAGCGAAAGGTAAGGTAAGGGGGCTAACGTTTCGTCGACAGCGAGGTAATTAGAGACGGTGCAAGTTGCACAGGGAAGCGGGATTGAGGAAGGAATGGGAAGACGTCGGTCATGGCCTTTGTTAGGGACCCATCCCAGTATTCGCCTGGAGTGATTTTGGAAAACCTTTGAAAACCGGGACCGGGAATCGAACCCGGGTCCTCCCGAATGCGAGTCAAGTGAGTTACAACTGCGCCACCTCACTCGGTGGGAGTGAAGAGCTTTCAAGGTAGAGTCCGTCGTTGGCCTTCACCCATGAAGGGTTGCATGGAAGGTCGGCTCACGTTTATGTTAACATAGGGCTCGTTATATTAACTTTAGGTTATCGCCGTGTCAAAATCGCAAAGATGTTCACACTGGAGCAAAGGATAAGTGCGACTAAATATTCTGTAAGCCTATGTGTAGAGCTAGTGACTTTTCGTGAAAAAACATGAGTACACGGTAGACTTCAATACTATAAGCATCCAACAGCAGTTTGTCTATCGCGATTGGTTGCTGTCTGCTTGAGAAGGCGTTTTCATATTTGACGGGGCCCCTCAGAGTTCGGCAACATCGGCACTGCTGATACGCGACTCGTGTGCAGGCAGTTAACACGCGTAAAAAAGTAATTAAGCCAATCAAGATACGTAAATGACTCTACAGAGTCGTGAAATATAATTGGTCTTGAAATTTTTTCGCGAAATTTTATTACCCCTATCTATTTTGCATCTTGAAAATGTTCGTATATACCATTCAGCAAATGCAGATATTCAAGTATAACACATTTCCATTCATGTGCCAATAACAGCCATATATTCCAACTAAATTGACGTCTATTTGCACCCATTGATGCCAGCTTGTGTGTTTATCAAATCATTAATTGATTTATCATTCAATCTCGCACAATGATGAAATCAAAACTTCAGCTTACATTGCGATCGTATGTACAGCTCAGACGAAAGTTAGCACGAATAAAAAACGAATATAGGTAACAAATAATTGTTTCCGGAATATGATTGAATCATGCTACGTTACCTTTAAATTATCACGAAATTTGCTCAATTTATCATATGGGAAATTTATGATGCTCTCAATTCTCAATGTGAATATGCCTTAACCCCTTAATGCGCACATTAAATTTTCTCTCAGGTGTTGGAAAAGAAGATATTTTTGGTATCGGATATACTTACAAATTCCTCACAATACGTATGGAACGGGTATCAGTAGGCCACTTACACAAGAAACAACCAATTATTTATTAGTTGTCGTGTCAGCAGTAACCAATAGTATTTCCCAGTGAATGGCAATGCTGACACTGGTACTACCTTCTGGACCAGTACAGCATCTACCATGATTTCACATATTCTGCAAAATGTCAAACGCGAACGAGTGTAGGCGGTATAATGTGTTAAAGGGGTTAAGACGGTGCAGTGAGGGAATGCTAGTGCGTGGGGATGGCAATTCCACGAGAAAACCGGACGTGTTTACCACCCTCTGTAAATCTAATCCGGATCATCACGATGGAATGTTGGCAAGTGTGGCTTGCGCAATGTTAACATTAATGCCTCGTTTGAAACAAATTTGCAACACTTTTCAGACCGAGTTTAAATTAAGCTAGGAGGTATTCGCATTGTGTAGAGTAGTTTAAAATTCTTATTGCAGCGTGGCTCTGTTGGAAAAGTTCAAGTAATGTTAAAGCCATTGCTTAACTACGTAAGTCTGATACGTAAATGTGATAGCAATCTCGTGAACCAGTCAAGGGACATGCGAGAAAAATAATTTATTAGTCATAATATTCGTATAAATGCAAAACCTACACACTTCACAGACAAAAAAAGTTGAATAATTTTGTAGAACCTGATTTAATACTCTCAGACGTACATTGCGCTTATCCTACGTCATATTCTTTGGATTGGGCGTATGATTATACTTTACACATTTAAGGTATTTCCAAACCATAGTTTTAACTCCCGGTTAACTTATGTGGTGGATGAACTGGCAGCTAATCGTATAAAAAATTATTTTAGAGAAGAAAACACTTTTTCATACTTTAGAAGATTTGTAACATGTATCGCGCGATTACCGACTTTAGAAGAAGATTAATTTCAGTTAAAAAAACAGAATACGCGAATGTTGTGAGCTAATGACAGTAGTGTCACTTGAATATCAGTTTCGAGAAGCTCCTACGTCATAAATGGGAACTTCCGGACACTACACACCAGTCATATCTGACAGTCATACAAACGAAGCATACATTTGTCGCGAAGTTTTAGCAATAAGTGATAAAATGACCAAGCCGTCAATTTGGATAGGAAGGCATAAAAAGCGAGTGCAAAGAAGTGAGGAATTACTACACTCTTAAATTAAAATATGTAAAACCAATATAAAAAAATATTTATAGACGGTGAGGGTGAAATTAAGTGAAGCTGGAGCTTGAGTGGAATGCAAGAGAAGGGAAACGGGAGTACCCCGAGAAGACCCACCGGCTAACGGAAACGTCCGCCACCTTTATCACATACGAAATAATTTGCCAAAGTAAATGCCTGTGTGTACGTAGGTGTAAAAATAAATCATATCGATTATTTAGCCCGATAAGAGCCACGCTTTATGAAGCTTTATTTTTAAACAGATCGTGGAGTAACATTAAACTGGCATGAGATAAACTGCTCCCAGAAACCAAAGTCGGTGAATTGTATTAACTAGCAGGGCGTAATTTCAATGTCTGCACAATTTTAAAATGCGTCAGCGTTTTAAAATAAATTGTGTGATTATACGAAAATTTCAACTCACGTGCTTCAAAATTAAATGGGTTAACTATTCTCACGGATAGGTACAGTTGATGATTTCTGGCTGTGTTGACGTGCGGGATAATTTACTATGAAACTTTCCTGCTACTTGGCGTAGAACGTTAGAAGCAGCTACAAATCAAACTTTTCCAAAACATCTTAATTTAATTGGTACTTTATCGGTTTATACTAATAAATATAGAATTATGTTACAAATGACACTGCAATATTTCCAAAAAGTGCTACGTAGTATCGCTTATCCATAAATAAAAATTCACTAACTTAGGGGTAAAGTTTGCGCAAACCAAGCGTAAATCTGCTCTTGTAATGCATGCATTGCCAACCTTCAGCAGACCATCCTCCTTCCTTTTATTTTTCCTGGTCAAGTTGGCTTCATGACCCTCATATTTTTTTTCGGTACAACATTTTTCTTTTATTTCGGAAGTAAAAATTGTTGCACTATCGGTCCACATTTACGTCACAATGCATCATAGAGTATCTCTCGCATTTGTTACGTTGTATCAACTGCTCTCTTCTTTTCAGATTAGCCCTTTCTCCTTCACCAAAGTTACTACTCACTCGCTACTGCGGTACATTTTCCTTTTATTATCTGATTTCGAAATAAATTGGCGCCTCGTTGTGAAACACAGTGCTGCTCGTTACCTCGCAGAAATGCATTTTTACTATTTTTTTTAAATCTGTGAGCTTCTGCTGCGTTCTTCGTGATGCTACTGCAACAAAGGGACCGGTGTGGTACTCCAGTAGAGCTACTGGTAATAGATCTTCCTCACACCACGAGCATATAAGCCTACGTCAAATGTGATAACATCTAGACAATCCGTTAGGTCGCTCCTGGCTGTCAAATAAACTACGCAGCCCTCTTTATTATGTTGGCCGAAGCAACGAAAAACTGGCCGGCTAACTATCGTTTATACCGGGGCTTCACATACACTGTCCAGAAGACAACAGAAGGAAATCAACTAGTAGTGTATACATGGGTATACGCTGTTCACCATAAAATGAGCACTTTTGAAAGCCCTGCTTAAGATCTACTTGTATATACGTTGTGTGTTCTTCCGCCTTATATGAAATTAACTTTGCAATAGGCCTCATCACTTTATTCATGCGTCTGTCAAGTGGAACTGTGAAATTATTAAGAAAATAAGTACGTTACAATCTGCTAATTTTTACATTTCAATGGATTAAAAAATACAGAAAGCGAGAGAAACGATTTAAGTTATCACAAATGATAACCTAACATTTTTGTTCGATGTTAATATATGGAATTACTTTCCCCTCCATCATTACCAACTTTACTGGATACATGTCACTCTTGTTCCGTTAAAATATATACAGGTAGGGCAGTGACTTTTTTCTAAAGTCGATTTTAAATGTGCTCACTTTATCGTGAACAGCCTTTCACAATGAACGCACATTAACAAAAAAAAAATTACCTTCTCACAAAAAAAAATGAAAATCTACATTAAAGATTTACTTGAGATGCTAAAATAGTGTGTTAAATTTTTTTATTCCAACATAAAAAAAGTGGTTATAATGTAAAATTTTTTGTACGGTTAATTTAGCACATTTGATAACATTGTTCAAGATCTACTTTTTACCCCTTTTTGTATCTTTTCGCCATATATAAATTTAATATTTCTGTGGAACCGGACACCTCAGTCATGTGTCAAGTAAGAGAAATATTGTAAAATTTATGTGAGAATATATATGACATTCAAATGCTAATTCATGGTTTTGTGTGAAATAAAATTACATCAATTGAATGTAATCGGAGGTCTCTACTTTAAACATCAAACTTCCAATACGCTCAGGTAATGAGCACTCCGTCATGCATCATCAGGATGCTCCAGTTACCACCTGTTAAACTCCTCAAGCTTTTTTCCAACTCTTGTTGCAAATCTGTTCCACAACTTGTGGAGTTCCTGATTTTCCACTACTCTTCTCATTTCCAACTGCAATCCTCTGTGTTCTGCCACTCCTTTGCAACCAGCCTCGTAGATATTCAATTTTAGGGCACTCCATCAATACATTTGTACCGTATCATCCACGCCACATACCTCACATAGGGAGGATGTCACTAGCCCAAGAGTGTGCAGCTTCGCTTTAAAGTTGCCATGACTGGTGTTCAACTGAGCAATATAATGATTCATCGTGATCCATTTATTTTTCATCCTCTGCTCCACACTTGGGAGGATCTCATAGGTGATCCTCCCCTTGGTTGACTGATCCCATCTTCTTTGCCACATATCCAGGGTGTCCTGCCTGTATTACTTGCTTGCCAGCCTGACAGCCCAGCTAACATGAAATCTTTAGCGGCACGCGGTAGTCAAACATAGCACAAGGCCGGCTGCTGTAATCGTACGAAGCCAATCAGGGCAGGGATTGCTGGGTACACCCACATTAAAGAAACCGCCAAGTCAATTCATTTCTGTGAACTTACATATTATATGTCACAACTATGGAGTGCACTCAGAATGCTCCCAAGTGGACACTACACTGACAAAAAACCGAACAAAATATTTGTTTGTATAGGGCCAAATATATACTTAGTTGCTCTAACAAAATATATTGTTGAACAAACAAAATTTGAAAAGCAACAAAATTACTTTTATTCGTCTAACAAAATATATGTTTGAATAAACAAAATCTCTGTGTTGGGCCAAGAAAATTAGACTGATAACTAAATATTTTGTTAAATAAATTATATATATTTGTTTGGCCACTCATTTGACTGCCTTAGTTCGAAAATACAGCTCGAGAGTTTGTTCGTATTTCTTGTGACAATTAGGATAATAACCGTGTTTGTTAGTGCATATATTGATGCTTAATAATTGTATAAACACATTAATATAACAATGCAACAATAAACTGACAAGTAAAGCTGTAAAACTTGAAATATTTGTTTGCACACGTTGACCAATATTTGCAATATATCTATTTAAAAGTTTTCCAGTGCTATCAGTTGTCACATTAGCTGAGATTACTAACACGTAGCGCTCGAGCGCAGGTGGTCTAGTTCCGAAACTCGGTCGAGCTTTTCAAAACTTCTTATATCGGCCCAAACTGTTTAATGTAAGTGTAACAAAACAAATCTTTAGTTGTACAAACCAAATCTTACAGTTTGGGGCAATCAAATGAGAACAACAAAATAATTTGGTTAGAAACAAAATATTTCATTGCCCCTATACAAACAAATAATTTGGTTACACCAAACAAATCTTGTTTGAATCAACAAAACCTTTTTCTCGGTGTAGAAACTCTCACGCACTTATGGGACAGCGTGTATATGCGGAGTTCGAGTTAAGACTTATTAATTTTTATATTGCTTAATACCGAATATCAGCTACTCTTTATATAATTTGACTAATAAGAGTAGGCCCTGACATATGCCCTATATTGATTATAGTGTTAAAATAGGAAGCTTTATTTTTACTGCGGTAATTTTTTTTGCAGTTGCATCCAGAATCCTCGTTTAACATATACATTAATAGACAGCACTATTGCGAAACAAAGCTGCATTATTCCTGTAGTATATACGTACGCTTTCAGAAATGTGGGAAATAACTACGTATATACTACAGGAATAATGCGTCTTTGTTTCGCAATAGTGCTGTCTATTAATGCATATAAGTTTGTGGCAAGCTTGTCATTTGACTTGAATTTACTTTGCCGAGAAAGTTTGTCGTACCACGTGCAATTCATTCTTGATTCATGCTTATTTTCTCGCCACTGGCACGTGCTTGCTAACGACAAACTTTCAAATGGCCTTAATTTAACTTGCAGCTGTTTTGCCTCACATTTCACTGAGGCATAGACTGTTCACGGTAAAGCAATCACATTTGCAACCGACCATATGAAAAAAAATATACTGTCCATTAACTATAGGCTATTCACGGTATAATGAGCACTTTTGAAAGCCCAGTTAAGATCTACTTGCATGCACTCTGTGTATTATTCCGCCTTATGTAAATTTAACATTGCCACGCCCTCATCACTTTATCCATGCTTCGGTCAAGTGAAACTGTGAAATTAATAGAAATGTAAATATTTTCCAGATCTGTTAATTTTTGCACTTAGAAGAATGAAAAAAATTATTAAGCGAAAGAGATAATTTAAGTTATCAGAAATGGCTACCTAACACTTTTTATTCGACGTTAAGATATCGAACTACTTCCCATCCATCGTTACCAACTTCACTGGGCGCATAACACTCAGTGCACCCGTTAAAATATGTGCAGGCAGGAGCAGTGACTTTTTTCTAAGGTTGATTTCAAAAGTACCCACGTTATCGTGAACAGCCTTTAACCGCTAGCATGCAGGCTGCCAGTTAAGTTGGCAGTGAATGAAGTAAAACAGTTTCTTGTCTTGTTTAAATACGTGGAAAATTATGCTGGAGTCTATTTGAATCATACACTTTAAGAGCAGTGGTGTGTGGTGAAATGTTGCAAGGTAAGCTGATGCTTGCTCACTGCTGTACATTCCCGATTGCTGCGGCAGCTTGAAGAGGGCCTTAATAAATTGCCATGTACATCGCGGTATGAAACCGACCTTAGACTTCAAACATCCAGGATGCCAGGGATTTACTAAAAAGACTGCAACACAACACCCCCACCACTGAAGCTTGCAGGAGGCCAGTTGGCTGAAGTTATTGATATAGGCCGGCGCGAAGCGAGGGTCGCGGCCTTTTCCACGACAGCGGCCGAAGACGTCGGAAGAAGCTTCCACGTCGGGACGTCGAGCAGCGAGGAGCTCGCTGCCTTAGGTGTATCGCGCCTCGTGGTCCGGACGAGCCAGATACAGTCTTCGACCTCAAGATTCAGGTGGGGACTGTCCTTATTAGCTTGAGTCAAGAAGACGTAATTGCTTGTCGATTAAAAATAAAGTTAATATAATTCAATAGCGCCCCGAGTCAATTAAAGTCACAGAATTAATTGTAATATTTCATATTGTGGAGCACAATAGAAACCATAGCACGGTGCACGCGGCAGGAGCCAGTGACCACTGTGCAGCCTGGTGAACCTGAATGTATTCCGACCACTCACATGCGAGCAGCAAGGGGCCAACTACACACGTCCTGTGGCGTTACCTGTCGAGCTACGTTCTAGAGGTGGAAGTGTAAACTAGCAAGCAACAGGCTACAGAACACACAGCTAACACCAGCTTACCTTGCAACACTGCACCATACGTCACTGGCTAAGAGTATCTGCGATCTGGCATACAGGTTCATAGAAATTTCACGTTTTCACATAACTAACGCAAAAATGAAGTGATCAGGTCCATGGCAATGTACATATTAATTACGGTGAAGTAATACAAATTGAGTAGAAAAGTATGTTATTAAACAAGGCTTTCAAAATTGTTCATTTGACCGTGGATAGACTGTTTTATTGAACGTATGACACGAAAGTATTTCTTTCCTTGGGTAAGGGGGTGGAAGGGGCTTACAAATGCTATGTTGTATGTATCACACCTACAAAATAGAAGGGTGTACGATGTGCCCCAGTAACTGCTCCTCCCTCCCCCGGGTCCCTGGCTGCCTCTATCGCGTGAATGCCACGCACCGCCAGTGCCACGTCACGCGAAACACCGCGTTATTTGACGGGCCATTCGTTATCCCGGTCCCCCAGGGACCACACATGTGCGTGCAATTCATATGTCCAACGGTTCACCTGAACTTCGTGACAGTGTCATTGAACACTTTAGGAAGAAATATTGCATTTTCGGGAACACGTGGGACCAAAGCTACCCGTTAAGGGATGCTTTTTCAAACTACATTAATAATACAGATAAGTTTCACAACAAAACCTTATTGTGTTCAGAGAAATATATATTTTCTCCCTTTAGCGGGATCATTTTTTTGGACGGGTTTTTACCTTAGAAGTGTTGTTCTGGTTTCAGATATTAAACACGCAAAAATATGGAAGCAGATATTTTCAAAGGATTACTACGAAAATTATTGATATAAATCGGCCCCACGTTTGTAGTATCAACTCGGACGTTTGCAGAAAGCTGGGGGAACAGTGGTGCAAAGGAAAATGTCTAATGTTTTTGCAACAAAACAATTACTACTGAGCCATTTCTTTGAAAGTTTATCTAGTAAAATATATAAAGTCCTGGCAAAGTGAATAATATTAATCATTTTTAAAGTTTTACATTACTATAATTCAATGTACTGTTTAAGTGTTAATCAGTATTCCGTAACGTTTCCGCAACCAAATGTTGTAGGCCGAAAAAGTCAAAGACAACAAAAAGAAAAAAAAATGTATTACTACAACATTAAAGTAATATGCAGCCAACACCAGTTTACACTGACATGAAATTAACTCCTATTGTTTTATTATGAAACTTTCTGTAGTCTCGTTGGCTGTAAAATAGCTGATACTAGAGAATAGCGATAAAATCGTAAATTGAAACCACCATATTTAAATTTTAAAGCAAAGAATATGAACTAAATATAACTTAGATTTGCTTTCAATTTTTACAAAGTAGTTTAAGTGTTCCAAATATGCATATACACTGCTAGCTATTAAAATTCAAGCACGAAGAAGGACGCCTGATTTATTGGGCAGAAAACCCATACATGTGTGACAGGATTACTCTTTGAGATTAGTATGACGTACAGAACATGAGTAAATCAGTACTGTGTGGCCTCACCACAAGCGGCAATAACCACAGCTACACGACGCAGCACTGAGAGGAAGATACACCAACGTTTGTGAAAAATGCAAAACCGAGAAGGATACACGTGATTGAAATGAACGTTATACCACAGATTAGGTGCATGTCAATACAAAAGGATTACAGAACTGTACATAATATCTGTCCTTGAGAATTCAGTATGGTGCGAAGCCTCCATGTGATACAATCAGAGCCCCTAAATGTCGTGGCATGGAATCAAAGAGAACCCGAATTTTATATTTCTGGGGTATTTCCCTCCACGCGGTTTGTATGCGAGTCCACAAAGCATCACAAGTGGTTGCTGGAAGACAGTGACGAACAAGTCGCCGACCAACCATATCCCAGACATGTTCGATGGACGACATGTCAGGCGAACGTGCAGGCCAGGGAAGCAGTGGTACCCGTACTTCATTGGAGAAGGCTTACACATTCCTCGCCGCATGTGGCTGGGTATTGTCCTGCTGAAATATGCCATGTAGAGTTGCCTGAAGGAGGGGCAGTATCTCAGGCACTAAAACCTCCCTGATGTAGCGGTTGCTGTTCAGAATACCATCGATACGTAGGAGTCAAGATCGCATGTTGTATTCAATGGCGCCCCAAACCATCACACTTGGCGTTTGTTCGCTATGCCGCTCCACAATGCTGGCTGCCTTATCACCACGATAGTGTCTAACACGTATGCGGTCTAACACTTTGCGGCCATCACTGTGGGACAGGTTGAAGCGGTACTCGTCCGAAACCCATTTTTTTTTTGCCACTCAGCACGCCAGTGACGGCGTTTACGTGCCCATTGCATCTGAGGAATCTACGGTTTCTGGACAATGGAAGTCAACGCAATGTCATGCGTGCTACCAGTCCAACCCGCAGCAGACGGCGTCGAACCGTTGATTTGTACAGGTTCACACCCGTTGCAGTGCTCCAGTGTTGAGCCAACACTGTGGACGAGGACGTACAGTCCGTTACAGCTATACGGACATGATGGCTGCCATCCCGTGGCGTGGCGACATTGCGTGGTCCAGTACCAGCTCGTCGCTGCGTATGATCCTCTTTTAACCACTGATTCCACACGCGTATCACTGTCGTAGCAGCATGTCCTGTACGAGCCGAAACGTTACGGTATGACAAACTCGTTTCTCGGAGACCGATAATTCTGCCCTGTTCGAAGTCACTCATATGCTGATATGGCGCCGTTTGACATCGACGAGGCATACCGGCACTTGCTTTCACTTCGTTTGACGGTTCTACACTGACTAAGCCTACTTGTACGCCATCTCTCTGCAAACGTAATTACTTATAGCTGGCACACTGTTCTACACATTCTCCGAATTTGAATCCATTCGGGCCATTATTTCTGGGTGTTGCAAACTTCACAAACAGTAGTGTACTTTGGATATCCGTCCGGGGTATCTACGCCCATGTTGCCTCGATACATATAACGAGTTCATCCGTTGTAGTTGCAGGGAGTCCTGTGTCTGGTCAATCGTCATTAGAAAATTGAACACACGTTTTCGATTGGAGAGAGATCCGGTGATTACGCAGACCAAGGAAGCTGTATGTAGTGCAGGTCACGTGTTGTCGTGTTGGAACTAGGCCCCAGGCTGGCCCTAAAGATAGGGGACCGTAACAAGCTCCAACACCTCCGCGATCTAATGGCTACTGGTCAGCGTACCAGCGATGCGGACTACTCGCAAGCAGGACTGGAATACGATGGCCCCTATACTACAACTACGGGTGCTGTGGGATTCATCGTAGAAGACTATGACATGTCATCCGCCCGACCAGGCGCGACGTTTCACGCACCATTGCAGCCCGTGGTGAGCAGTCAACGGCGAGCACAGTAAAGGGCGCGTTGGCGATATGCCCTGGTGTTGTAGACGGCGATGTACTGTACGTGCGGGCACCAGTTTATGTGCCACATCAATTGGTGAGGTTGTTTGATGCTGCTAAACGGTCCGTAACCGCCATGTGCTTCAACTTGCTGTCCTCGCGCTCTTTGTGCGACAGGGCCGTTATCTTCCTCTAGTCGCTCAGCCCGTCCCTCCTCGACGCATAGACCCTACATTTACTTCACTGTGGTTACATTTCTTCCAAAGCGAGAACCATTTTCGCAGTACGATAACACACAATCCCGATAGAAAACCAAAATCTCCTGAATTACGTTGGTATCTGGATAAAATTTAATGCATTGATATCAAACATGCACACACATTTCCCGTCTTCCCTCTGCTGCGGAGCTCTCCTTTGTCCAATATCTCACTCCATGCCCCTTGCCCCATTAAGGTAAGCGCTATGCTGCTATAAGGAAGCGGTCCTGCCAGGATGAGTCACGGCGCGTGTTGCTTGCTTATAGTTGTGAGTACAGATCTACTGCTCCATACTACCAGCTCACTTAACTTAATTATATTTGCTCATTAATTCTTGGCGTTTCTGTGTTACTTTCCATTAAATGTGCTGTATCACTGAACTCCTTTTTGCACGTATTTTCAGATACCGTTGTAATACATGTGTGTTTCCAGGGTATGTGGTTTAACAATTTCTGTTCGTACACGTGTTACGAATAGTCACTTTATTGGAAATATACAAAAAAGTGAGTCCTGAAGCTACCATTGGAGTGCTTAAGAAGAAGATGGAAAACATGCGAAGTACTTACAAAAGGAAAGCACAGAAGGTAAGCATATAAAACCAAGATTGTTACATAAAATTGTTTGGTTATTGTGTTGTAAATTTTCATTACGTTTAAACAATTTCTATATTAATTTATAATTATTTTCATAGAGATTACCAATAATATAAAATATGCACAATAACAAGTAACAATTTATAATTAAAGACGAATACTTTTAACGTCTTACAAATTACGTATTATAACTTATTCAAGGGAATATGCTTTTCCTTCGGGGTTTTCCACAGTTCACTGTATACTCTTTAATAAATGAAATATTCATATCGTCCACTTTGTTGTGCGTATCAGGTAACAAGGGCCATCAAGGATAATGATACAAAAGTTCACTAAATGTTCCAGGTAACAGGAAGTGAAACTACTGGGACTGGATGTGCCCAAATATATACACCAAAGCTTTGGTATTTTGATCTGTTGACATTTCTTGACGAAAAGCCATGGGTCACCGGCAGAACAGACACTTTAGAAGAAGACAGTCCAAACAACACTGCGGAAACTGTAAGTACCTACTTATTGTTCAGCCAAAACTCTAAAGATGTTTTCTTGGAAGGGAACTCTCCCTTCATTACTGAAGTAGTTCGTAAAGATTTGTCGCACTTCCTTTCCGTCGTCATAACGTTTTCTGATGTTCGACTGAGAAAGTGACACCAGTGGAGCCGCCATTTACTCGGATGAAATGCACAGTTGTCAGTATCCTCTCGATCAAATGATAAGTCAGCTATATAGTGAGTGTTTTTCTTTAACATGAAATTATGTAAAACACAGCAGGCTAGAATTATAACATAAAATTTCTCCACGCTTAGCGACATTGTGGTATGAGGCCTTGAGGCTAAAATGACAAAAGCATTCTCCGCTACTCTCCTCACACGAGAAAGTCTGTAATTGTAAATGTGCTCCTCGTGTAATATATTTGTCAAGGGGTAAGGTTTCATGAAATGATTGTTTAGACCAAACGCACTGTCACCAAGGAATACATAGGGAACGATGTTGTTCGTTCGAGGTAGTGCGGAAGGAGGCGGTAAACCTAGTTCGTTTTTTAAGTCTCTTGTATAAAACAGTGTTATGGAGGACAGCAGCGTCCGAAGTGCATCCATTTACACCAGCATGGTCATACATGAACTCGTATTTTACATTAACTAATGCAGACAGTATTCTACAGAAAAATGTATTGTAATTGTAGTACAAGCTTCCACTACCTGCTGACTTGATGATTTCAAAATGGTTACCATCACCAGCGCCCACAGCATGACTGAAGTTCCATCTGTTTGCAAATTACTCTTATATATCTTTATATATCTCATTTTCAGATGGTGGCATCTGAAATATATTAATAAAATAATTTTATATGTTCATTTTTTGTACTCAATTACTAAGTCTTCGACAAATGCAAAATTTTAAAAAATAAAAGAATCTAAAAGGTTCTTTTTCTTCTAAACAAACCACAAAAATAACTTTTTTTATATAAAAGGTTCTCAATAATGTCTGATGATATAATAGTCTTAACTTAATCGAAAATTGTACAGTTATTTACAAAAGTTACACTACAAAGTGATTTACATTGAACTAACGTATATACGTATTTGTATAATTTTAACGAATGGTGTAAACCATGGTGATATCGATGGTCAGATATTCTTTGAAATTATACGGTCGTCGGAAAAGCTTGTAATTAGCGCCATCGAGGCGTTTGACGTATGGCATGTGGCGCCGTCTTGTTGGTAACAAACTTGACCCACCTCAACATCGTCTACCTGCTCAACCAACTCCATGAAAATTCGTCGGTACAGTCTGATGGGAAACAATTTGCTCCTCTATTCTCTGTGCGAAGATTGTGCACCAAACCAGAACTTTAACTGGGTACATAGGTGCTTCATGAACAACATCTGCATCATTCGCACCATCTCGTGACTAGGAATCGAAACTCCCAACTATCCTGTTTAGTTTGACGCAAAAAATTATAGAAAAAAAGGAAAGCCTAATCAACACGGCTCAGGCGTTGTTAATCACTAAGGAAGGCAAGTGGGATGTGATTGGTCAGTCTTTAGGTGTACAGTTGAAGGAACTACATGCCGATCAACAAGCCATAGCCCAGAAGTTCATGGCGGATATAATTTTCTACGGGACGAGGGGCCTTTTGACTGATAACGCCTCCAATAATTTGAAAGGTCAAGTTCAGAAACCTTTCGTTAATGTAACTCAAAACTTTTCTACACCTTTCCCTTGTTACAGTCAATACCCATACTCCTCAACTTCTTTGACTACATCATCCATGACTCTATCACACGGATAAACACCAGCTACACTACAATCATCAAACGTTCGCCCCAACCCTACTATTGAACACCCAACATTTGGTATATATGAATTTAACATTAATAAGTAAATTATGTTACTTGTTTGTATATTTTTTTTTGTATTTTCTTGAACTAATAAAAATTTTGTACATTTTGACAAGTATAAGAATGTTATTATTTACTCATTACTAGATTTTTTGGTATTTGTGTACTTAATTTTTGTTAGCTTACTTTTTTTAAAATAAATAAGGTAACATATTTACATGTGATTCATTATTTACTAAATACTACATTAGTATCACTTAAAGTAGTTTTTAAGAGTGCATTATTGTGTTATTGTAAGGAAATGGAATTTCAACTGTATATCAGAATTTTTTCTTACCTTAATGTATCCCTTTAAGGTATTTTATATAGCCTTGCAACTTTAGGGTATTATAGATGATAATAGTTGCACAGATATTGCAGCACTTAACTTCAGGTCTTCTAGTGATCTGCTGGTCGCTAAATAACGGAGCGTAACTACGAGCCTCTTCAGCAGATACGGCTTCTCTCATGAAAGTACTCTTTTTTTCGATGAAGGGTTTGACCATACCAAGTAGCTCAATGAAACATTCTTCATTCATTCTTATAAAATTACGGAAATCGTCTGCATCCGACACCTTTACAAGTTGCACATGGGTTAAACATTTCCTCCTCAACAACCATTTCTTAGACCACACACTTCTCCTCTTTCTACGAATTACGTCTGCATCTATCACTGCAAATAGAGCTACGCCTATTGAAGCTTAGATAGATATGGAGCTATTTTTAAAGCACCACGCACCACAAGCGCGTATTCTATACTGGTCTGGTCGTCGCGTCTCCTGGTATTGTCAGAGCATGTGTAGGACAAGGCCCCGACAGGGATGGTCGGGAGATTCGGTCGTGTCGGGTAGTCGTATCGGAGCGTGTATATGGCCCTTAACGGAAACACAAGACGACCTGGTGTTTCGCCTGTTGTTGCATTTACTTACCAAACGCAGACGCTCTGCGGATTGCTTGCTGATGGAAACTAGGAGTTTCGCTTTAGGTTGCTAAGAGTTTGTTATTAAATAGAAAAAGAGGGCTAAGACGTGGATAATCTTAGATTAAAGGTTGATAAACACTATTTAGGCTAGCCTAAAATGAAATAAGAAACAAACAAGCCTACTGAGCTATGATCATTCCGGTACGAATGTTACAAGGGAACTTTTCCATCGCACAACTAGTCTTGCGCGATGATTCATATTTACTCCCTTCCTCGCTCGGAAAGCTGTTACAATAAAACCTCGCAACCTTATACCAACCACTAATTAAAACTTTCGCAAATGTTAACCCTTAACTGCAGGTTAATTTACAGTCACGTTCTCAAGCGTCGCAAAGTATAATAATTTTGAACCAGGCTTTACTTACACCGGCCATGCAGTTTTTTAATTATCACTACCAGTGAGCTACGTGCTTGGTGCTATATGAAAATGGTATGAACTATTCACAAACCAGAGCTGTACAAAAAGTCCACAGACCAAATAACCCGTAGAGAAGACACTTACAGCTCTGGACATTGAGCCTTGCTCTTTACAGCACCGCCCGTAAATAACTTCCCATTGCAACATGTAGCCGATCGTGGACATTAGTGCTGATTGGGTTTAATATGTTTGGAAATTGCTTGAACTGAGGTTAAGCACCTATGTAATCAGTTACAAATATTGATAATACTATTCAATTATTGCTGCACTAGTAGGCTATTTCAAATTAACCATTATCATTTTCAGCCAGTAAGAATGACCAAGTCCACGAGGAAGAATGACTACAGGATAAACGCTAAAACAATTATACAAAATATAAGAGAAGAATGGGACACAGGAAGAAGGAAGCATGTTCTGTAGGAAATGGAGAATGTCGTAATTTAAGAGAGTAGTGGGGGCGCGATGATTCATATCCCAAAAGGATGCCGCCTTTTTGATTGACATAATTAATTTTATCAAAGAGTTAACTATATTGATTGAAAGGGTTCAGCAAAAGGATTAATCAAATTGAAAGGGTTGAATGAATTAAAAGGGTTAAATGTATTGAAAGGGTTGATTTTTTTATTTTTTGTGTGTGTTTGGTGCATAAGTGTACTAAGGGACAATCTTATTAGTTTCTTTGGGGAAGAGCTGTGGTACATCCTCACCCTTGGATCTCTGGCACACGATTGACGTGAAGTATGTTGGGTACAGGATATATATATATGGTGATTTTATGCAAGAGTGGTATAAGTGTAAATATCAAATGTGTCTCCTAGATGGTGGTGGGAGATAGGCGATTTCTGGCAATAGTAATTAAACATAAAGAGAAAACGATATATAGTTAACACACGAGAGAAATTTCGGAGTGTTCTACCAATTATTAAATAACACGAAAGAGAGAAGTATAACTATATGACTCTCCAGATGTCTTAAAATGAATTAAATGTAAAGAGATGAATTAGTCTACCCCCAGCTGTATGTTAGAAATATAATTCACACAAAAGAAGCATAACGAACGAACACAATTACGTGAGTGGGCAGTATGGAATTAATTAACAAAGCAAAAAATTTCCCTATAAATTAAATGGCTAACGAACACAATAACAAGATATATGTTTCACTATTTTCCGCCTCTCACACACACCTTACATGATACATGTCCTTCTGCCTGCGAGACTGCTGAGGAACTTTAGAAACGCAATCCACATGTTAAAAGAAATTAATTGATTAACACACATAAAAAAGAAAATTTTTCATATACGCCCATTCGTTCGGGAGCTTAATGAAGCACTGTTTGATTATAGACTGAGGTGAAAAACTAGGAAATTTTAAACAAAACAAATATTTCCAAATTAATTAAACAAACACGTAATGAAATCGCACCTCTCCCAAAACACACCTGTCCACCTCGGAGGATGGTGAAGGAATGGCGTCAGTGTATGATGTGCACCAACTTATATACGTGGAGCTTGCGGGCGGGTTTAAATCATTGTAAAAAACTCTGAATTTGATTTACACACTACTCATATGCATCCTGAATTATATCTAGAAAAAAGTATCCCTACCAAGCATTGCATGCAATTTAATTAGCGAAATGCACAGACAATGATTTAACACTTCCAGTTAACACAGACAAATAAAGATTTCCAAACTCGCATTTTAAACAGATATAATAGCATAATAGAAATACATGTATTGAAATTGCACCTCTCCCAAAACACATTCATTCACCTCGGAGGTCAGTCAACGAATGAAGTGATGTTATGTCGAGAGTCTGACTATATATACTTGGAGCACATCTGAGTTGAAATTTCCCTACCAAGCTATTATTAACAACTTGATTACACTATCGTCCTAGAACTATGTGAATGAAACTATAAACTTTTAACCAAAGTGTCACTTTTAGTGATAGAATTGAATTTAATATTTAAAGAAGTTTTTTCAATTATGTTTTCTGACATTGTATTAGTTTGGCTGTGTTTTTACCAGCAAGCATCCTAGTCTTGAATCTTCAGCTGCAACAGTTGTAATCTTGGAGCTGTGAGAAAAAAAATTATTTCCAAAGTTGGTTGAACTCTCCCTGTTATAGGACAGTGAGGAAACATTGTGGTGTGTTGCTAAGGGCCTTTTCTACCTGACCCTGAAAATGTCTTTGTGTGTAACTTTCAGTTTTGTTAAATTCCCTAGGGCTCTTCAAGTTGACCAGCAGCCTGGCAAAGTTTTCTCGAGATATCCAAGTCTGTTCCTTCCGCTTCAAAATTCATTCAGACATGTTTGTTTCTCTCCATCATTTTACGTAAGTTCTCCTCTGCTCTCCAGTGTTTTAATTGAAATATTAGTTTTTTTACCTCGTCAGCTTGTCATCTAACTACTTGTAAAGTTTTTCATGAAAGTGAGCAAACAGATAATCTGACTTAAAATTCAAACAAACAACTTACCAACATTTTATTTTCATTTATTATGCAGCCATATTCAAGTACTTCATCTTCAGACTCATGCAATATCCAAACATTCACAAAGTAGAGGCACAGGGAAAATTTTCAAACAAATAAATAACAAGTCACAGCATTCAATTTTAACATAGAAATTTCTTGTTCAAAATTCTTTTCTTAAAAAAAAAAAATCATTCTCAAGAGCTAAAATATTTACATTGACACACACTAAAAGACATCTTCAATCATAATTTTTTACAAACTTATAAATAAAACATTTTTTCACATACAAAACATACATAACAAGAGAATGCAATACTCAAAATTCATATTACAAATTTAAGTATCAAAGAAATTTCTTAAGACATTTTAACAAGATATTTGAACAAGAAGAAAAGATTTTATCAATGACATAGTATGTGTTAAACTACTAAATATTTCATAAAAGTTATGTACACCTTAAACCTACTACTACTGTCACTACTGCTACTATTACTGTTACAAAATTGTCTGACACAGATGACAAGGTAAAAATTTTTTTTTGCAAAAAATTATCAACAAAAATATTTACCAAAAATTATCAACAAATATATTTACAAATATAATATATTGCGATTTTCACATATAACTGTGTGTATAGACATAATATTTACACACTCTTGAAAGGGTAATAATGATGCACATCTAAGGTGCTCATTTTTTGTGTCAAATCCAGGTTATTTCCACCCACACACACCGACGACAGGATATAACACACACTCACACACACAGCATTTCCAGTAGATTATTTGTCATATTATAACTTTCTTCTTCATTCTTATTATTATATATTGAAGATAGCTGTATTATTCATTCAGACAGGCCTTAAATATAGGCAAACAGGGTATAGCAGCATTGAATGGTGACACAATACATGTTGTAGATATTTGTAGACATTGTGGGCAGCAATAGTTAGCTGTGAAGTTGGTCATGGAACATGAGGTGCATGTGGTAGTGGTGATAGTTGTGGTGTCATGGGTCAGCTGCATTTATTGTGGAGCTAAAACTTTTGTAGGGAGGAAAAAAAATTACTTATGTATTCTATAGTGTCCCCAAGGAAAGACTGATATTCCATCTGCCTCAATGTACCACTTATTATCCATACCTGATAACACTACCTTGGTTATGTGTTCTTTGTAGACTTGATGAGCATGCAAATGGAACTGATATTGGGTCCCCAAAACTCTTGTGAATTTTCGAGGCAATCTTGGTAATCCTTGAACCTCAGTTTCTGTAACATGTTAGGTTTTACACCTTTCACCTTACATATACATTGTTCATTCCCAACAATGCTTGTGTAAAGCTTGGGATGTAAACTCACAAAGTGTGTGATGATGCGACCAGTACATTCATCTTTCATCACCCTGGTACAGCCTTTGTTCTCATGAGGGAATCCTTGTGGGTTATTGAGCACATAGTTAGATGTATCAAACCGAGCCTTTAAATCTGGGGTAATTACTTTATAATTGTCATTGTAAGCAACAGAATATACCAAGGAAGCGGCATCACAATAAAGGAGGTGTAAGGTTAGCAGAAGAAATTTTCTATGCATGTACTGATAATTAATTTTTAGAACGTTAATTTTGACAGATCAAAAATGGCAACACCAGTGTACAAAGGTTTGTTTAATGCAACAGAACTCTTTGACATCTTCATAAGAACCAAGTTTTCATCTATAATCTGTCTTGCCTAAAATGTAGGACGTCCTATCAGCTCTGCAGCCCCGTAGATTGTGTCATGCCTCGAAACGACTCTGACGTCCCTTTCCTGACTGACATTCTGCAAGGTTTTTCCATAAATGGAATTATTCATCAACTTGAAAAACTATTTTTCGAATTTGTTCGCATCATGGGCACATTTCTTAATGTTAAACTCGTTGTACGAAACCATCCAAGCCTTCTGATAAAGTTTGGCCCCGTACATCAAGACTGCTTCAGTGTTTCCTCATGCATAACATATTTCTTCCACTGCACAAGTGTTAAAAGACATTTCTCATGCAAGCTGTACGGGGTATGCCATTTTCTGGGGGCAAAGGCAGATCAGATAGTGTATCATGACACTCCTCGGGAATAGAGAGATCAACTTCTGCGAAAAAACAAGTGTCACCGTCATTCACCCTGTTTGTGAAATCCCATGTTGAAAACACGTTAGCCTCAACTCACACAAAATTGCCAATCAGAAGCTTGGATCGCATTGTATGACTGTATAGCCAGTTGATGTCAAAATAGCATATATATTTCGATGTCACATTATGGTCGCAGTCCTCACCCATTGACACTGTTGGCTTCCGCACTTCTTTTTGAAACCTGAGCAATGCCGTACCTAACCCTGCATTCGACAAAAAGATAAATGTCTGGGCCAGTCAACAGCTCTAGCTGCACACATGTTGTTTACAATAAAGTGTCCAATAAAAGAGATAGAGCTGTGACATACATGATGAGTCAAGACCATAATGAGTTGAACTTACGGTCCTGAAATTCTCAAAAACATCAGCCAACAAACAAGTGTCTACATGTAAGTAATGAATGGCATGCTTCAGCAAGTTTATGCAGTTGAACGCATCTCATACAGTTTGGCCATGAGCATAACCCTCAAAGCTAATGTCTTTGCCTCTCATCACATTATGAAATGCATCCTATGGTGGGAGTGACTTGCATGTCAGACTGTCTGGCGACTTTACAAAGTCATAAGGATATACTCCCTTTCATTTTGCCAATTCGAATTGAGTGTTGTCTGGAAACATCGAGCAGGTGGTACTCAATTGCGGAAGTTGTAAATTACCTGCCAAAGTTTACAAAGAGGCATTCATGAATTGGAATTAATCAATAATACGTAACTTGAAATATTGCACTTTTCCATTTAAATCAGTCCCACTGGGAATTTGTTTGGTTGTGCATTTGTATTTTTCAAGGGTAACTCCAATCACTTGAATTTTACCCAGGTTTTCGATTACCATGGTTCTATTGGGTTGTGGTATGTGACGTTCAGCCAGGGGCTTTATAAGAAAGTGAGCATCATAATTCTGCAGGTTATAAAAACAGTGACAAGTTGTCTTTTGGGGAAATCTGAAATTCAAGTTGCTCTTATTATGCGTGCGACTTCTGATTTCACCTGTCAGATGGTCATTATAGACCACAATATCATCTGTTCCGAGCATTTCCTTGCAAATGTGACATGTTTGAGCCGCTAACCTAGCTTCATCAGCAGGGTTTTTTTGGCTACATCGGAACAATCACTCTGTAGATTCCTGCAACTCACTTTGTAAGTTTAACTAATTTATCAACTAATTGGTACATACAATCAGCACTCACAAACTCAAAATAGTTAGATAAACTTGGATTGTATGAACATACAAACAAAATGCTACAAGCATATGGAACTTGTTGATTGATGGTATTTCTAGTTTCATCATTCGGCAAGCAAGTGGACAGGGGTTTCAGGCAACTTTCAACATAACAATCGGCAATGAAACCCAGTCTCTGCTGTTTGCTGTAATCATTAAATTCCAAGTACTTGTCTCCAGCGGGAAAAGTCCTACGAACAACTTTTTGGTGCTGGCAAAGAATAGCATGACTTGCGAGTTTATCATCAGTTTGAAAGTACTGAAGGCATCGATCGCAAACAAATTTCTTATTACCTCTCTTAGTCAGCTGACTACCAACCAGCTACAACAAATTTCAAATACAGACAAAATGCAAATGAGCAGCATTTCCACTTGTGCAAATCACCAAAATATTAACATGTTTGCCATGATGTACATGAGAAATATGCATGAGTACTACAACCTTACACTTTTCGCAAGTTTCGTCAATTATACTGCTATATTTGTCCACCACACAGTAGACATTTATAGAAATAAAATTGTTTTCCTCAAACTTATGAATAACCTGTATTACTACAGGTGCCGACAGACATTCGTTATTCAAAACCTCATGAGATTTTGGATATGAAATAATTCTCTCGACATGTTGTGTGGCAGGATACAAAGATGCTATGACCGCTTAGTGAAAACACATTCACTCTGGGCAGTGTTAATCGACACAAGCTTTGCTATTTGCAATAAACTTTAGTAGTTTAGTGTGCGCAGCACTGGCAGTGAACGGCCTATATTGGCTCACTTGTACATCCATGTATGTTAATATTTGAAGAATCTAGCCAGAACCACATACACTAAACTCCTCAAGTTTGTTTTTGAGGTAAGGAACAATATCATCACTATAAAACCCACTTCAGATGAATATTGGACAAGGAGTGCATTGCTTTGAAAACAAAAGATTTCCATAGCACCTCCCTCCACCATGAGGGATTTCAAATACTTACAGTATTTACTACAGTAACTACAGTAAATGAGACTCTAACTGGTTGAGGTGATGCCATTATTAAGCTTAATAAAAGTACCTTACACCTCTGGAAAAAAATGAGAGAAATCCACATCACTGTCAAGCCTATCATGAAGTATTCGCACATAATTTAGTCTTCCTGCTAATGTGTAGCCATGAGCTTGTATGTCAGATCTGGCAAATCATCCACTGAGGCCACGGAATCGGAAAACAAACTATTTTCCGGCTCGCTTGGTGAAATATTTCTAATCGATTCGAAAGTTGGTTGTGAAATGGTTTGAGCACTCTCTGAATCACACAAACCTTCAGAGTCTGATAGAAATAAATCATCATTCAATTTCTCATCACTTAAGTAGAGATTGTCTTCCAATAAGTTAACTTGTGAGCACTTAGGCGAAGGGAGGCCGTCTCCACAGCTTGCTGTAGACTGTCTTTGTGTTTGCGATTCGGAATTTGAATCACTTAAATAAAGATCTTCAAGCAAGATGCAAATACTCACCCATTTAAACTAACTAAAAGTTTCATTAGTTTCCCCTTGTCGTTCTGAAAACATAGAAAAATATTGCTACTTTATTCCATCACGTAATAGTTGAAATCAATACTAACATTATTTATTATAAAAAAATTATTTTTGAGGCAACTACTTTTTTGGAAAGGCAGTCGACTATAGCGACATGTTTTTACTAAAGATACGGGATCAGTAATTCTATAACCTTGTGTATAAAGCCATGTAGCAGATGTATGAAAATTGAATGTGTGGGAAGCAAGCAAAACTTAGGTCTCAAGAGCAGATGATGCTAAAGCAGGGTGAGTATGGAGCAGCTTAAAAAACTGCGAGTGCAGGCCACAGTTTTGGGCCACTTGTGGAGCTACAGGCAAGAGAATGGTCCAGTAAACTGTCGCAGTCCGCTCCATATGTCACCATACAGGCACACTCCCACCCGACAACCTCCCCTTCTCCCCTGCTATTGTGCAAAGCCTATGGGTATGCATGTGCTCCAGCAGGAGGGAGACTGGGCACTTCCTCTCCCACCATCCCACTCCATCAACATCTCTGTGCAGCTTAAATTGCCATCCCCACTTCTTGTATTCACTATAGAATTCACCATATCCCAAAACCTGTCTCGCCTCGGCTGTTTGTCACAAATTTTAAAGCAAGCAGACTGTGTTCAGAACACATCATAAAATTTTAAGCCCAGTATAAAAAACTTTGCAATTTTAAAATACACTTTTTATTTTTTAATACTGTGAATTACTCAACACCATCAAAACAAGTGTACACCATAAAAACTAGTGTACAGAATAAAAACCATTCAAGTTACAACATAAAAAAATTTATGGCTATTATATCATAAATATATGGTTTAGGGTACATGGTTTACACCAAAAAAATATGTTCTAAGATATGCCATAAAATACTTTATACTGTGTATTAATGATTTTCATATACAAGTTTTAGAGAGGGAGCAATACACTGAATATTGATTAACCAAACACTCTTAAAACTAAACATTTTAAAAATACTACTCTACTCAAAAACATTTCATTTGTTAGAAGTTCTCAAGGCTAATATATTCATCTCTCAACCTTCCTTTTCCAGGTAACTCTCACAGAACAAGCTTGGGAGCTGAGGTTATGCACCTCCTGAATACATGAGGCATATCTAGGATAGTTCTCCCTTGTTTTAGCTATTCCACAGTTCATACGACTGTCATAGCCAAAACCCACCCTTTAACTTTATTAAAACTACATAAAACTAACTAAAATCGATCAAAAACACAATTTACCTCTGCACTTATACTCACAGTCAAGCACCTATTTTTCTCAGAGTACTTTGAATTGATATATTCTAGATGATATTCAAATATATTTACGAGTATTTAACAGTGTAGAGAAGGCCTGAATTCGAGATATTGGCTCAACCTTCTGTCTTCAGTGCGATATTATGCCGGTTATTCAGTGTCTCCTTCAAAACTCTGTTAAATGTCCTCTCAAATATAAGTAAAAAACCCACCTAAAATTTATTGAAAACGCAATTTTCCCTGCACACATACTCACAGTCATCCTCACACACATACACACATGAATGAACATGAACTAAGACTAAGCATAAAAAACTTACATTGTAACAAAGTCGAAACTAAAAAATATATATCACTCTCGCAATAAATTCTGTGTAATTTTCATTCAAATTGTAACAATTTTCTATGAAAGTTACTAAATTATCTATAAAATGTTAAAAGTTTTAATGATTGATTAAAACTTTAAACAAAATTCTTTCAAATTCTAAAAATTTGTTAATGATCTTAAGAAACATAATTCAGTTTGTAAAAAAATTTTAATGGTTAAAAAAGAAAAATATACAGTTTGTTAAAAGTTTAACTAAATTCATTTAAATTCTAAATACTTGTCTACCAATTTTTAAGAAAAATTTCATTCTCTTTGTTAAAAATTTCGCAAATTGTTAAAAAGTATAATTAAATTTATTCAAGCTGTAAAGACTTGTTTAATGATTTTTAAGAAAATTTCATTCAGTTTGTTAAAAAGTTTTAACTATTTTAAAGAAACATCATTTACAATGTTAAAAAGTTTTAACAATCTTAAGAAGATTTAATTAAAACATATACACATTGAACGATTTGAAGGAAAATGTTAGAAATTTTATAAGAAAGTTACTAAAAGATGTAACTAAAAGATGAAACACAAAAGAATTAAAAAGGCGGAAAGGATCCTCTTACTTTAACTTTGCTAAAAAAGCTGGTAGGTTTCAAACAAGACCTGAACCCAAGGTCAAACTGTTTGATCTTTAGCCCTCTCAGGCAGGCGAAAGTCCGGGGTGTCTACTCCAGCAGACGTGCGGTCGGCCAAATTCTCAAGAAAATGGGTGAATTCCCCAGCAGGCAGTGAAGGAAATTTTCACTTCAGACTTGTTTCCACTTCACCCCACAACCCCATCGCGTTAAGTCCCGGCAGAGCTAACCAAATGACCAGTGGCCTTGAATAATTAATGTTAGGCAGGCATCAGTCACTAGCAGTCCGGGCTGGTTCACATATAGGATGTACTTCCGATCACTGGAGATGAGATGTTACCTCCATGAAGTTCTATCAGCAAATGGCGAGCAGGGGTTGGCCAGTCCTATTTTGCCCCACATCCCTCCCTGGTCGAAAAATTTATATTGTTTAATTCCCTCTGAAAATGTATTAAATGTACATATTATGTGTTTGAGAAATCTTTAGCACATTTTTAAGTAAATTTAAATTAATTTAAAAGGAGTTTACGTGATTTTTGAAATTTAGTATTAATATGTTAGAATTCAACGTATATGTGTCTGGTTTTAAGCCATTAAATATTAATTACATTCTTATTTATCGATATTGTACATGGACAATTGTTATTCCAATACAAACTTTTCACAATACAAAGTGAAATTAATTTAATACTGAGTTCAAAACTTATCACTAACAATTGATTATTAAGCTATTGTATATTTATTAATTATCAGTGTTATGTTCATTATTCATTTTACAAGGTTATATATAAACATACCTAACCCAGAACTCGAACCCAGAATCTGTATATTACAATCTTGGCCTACACATCACTGAAAGTCAGAAACTAGATTACATTCATACAAGATCTAACAGGGACTCGAACCCAGAAACATACTACTACCAATCATGGCCTAGCCAGGACTCGAACCTAGCTTATATTAACCATGCTTTATCCAGAATTCGAACCCAGAGCCTCCTTTTATAAACTGATTACACTATGGAGGCTGGCAACATCTAAAAACTTATTTTATATATTTATAGTTATTTGTAAAAATATTATTACTCAGGTTTTTCAGCAGACATCTTTGTCAGACTCAAATATATCTTCATTTTCAAACTATTTTTGATGGACTAATAGTCTGTTTGTTATCTGATTTTTCTTTATACCACTCATACATGTTAATACACAAACTGTTCCTCTCCCATTCTCTCTCATTTTTTAAGAGGCTAAGTTAAATAAACATACAAATGAAATCATTTTAAGACATATTAATTATAAAGATATATACAAAATTGCTTATTTCAAAAAAACTAAATGCACAATGTCTCATAATGTACACAAATAACTACAGGACATCACAAAACACTATCACACATAGCATCAAACAAGTACAGAATGATTTCAAACACTTAAACAAATACAATATATCACACAATTAGACAATTATTTCAAAAAATACAGGTAGATGTAAAAATTTATCTACAACAATTACAGCTTGCTCCAAAAGAACTGCATGGTACCACAAAACATTGAACACCCTAAAATACAAGTTGATTCAAAATATATACAAAATGTTTCTTTAGAAACATTTATTTTTATAAACTGTTAGCAACATCCATGAACAAATTTTTCATGCATTTTCTTAATATTGGATCCACATCACCTTCTTGAGCTCTGCTTTCAAGGAGGGAGAATTTCTTATGCCCTGGTTTTAACCTGTCTATTGGTAAAAAATATTTTTACATGTTAGGATATGATTCAACATAATGTGAGAACATATCTTCAATACTAGAGGAGTAGGTGTGTTTGCAGTCATATAAAACACTGGACATTTCTTGTTATAACTACATTGAACGAGCTTGTGACTTTTTTCATCTCCTAGAGGATAATAAATTACTTTAAAATGAAAAATATATTCACTTGTTTGGACTTTCCTTGTTTGACATTGACATAATGATTAGCAGGATGAAAATATGTCATGTTACTACTATGTCATCCAACACTCGACTGAGAAGATTTAGAAAGGAACAATGTATTTATATTGATAAATTTATTTATTTTCTAAATTTGCAAGTTCAAATGTATTTTAGGGCTAAATTTCATTTTTTATTAATTTTATTTCTTAGTGCACATAACATTCTGATGAATCACACCCAGTATCAGACATGTAACCCAACTTGTTTATGCTATAATGATATAAATGAATATTATTATTACATTCTTTGAAATACTGATAGGGTAAAATAGTGCCTGTATTATAAACAAGATGATTCAAACAATTTTCTTCCTCACAATATGATGTTACAATGCATTCACCCTCAAGCTTGTGCTTATGATCTACTCTGTGCGGTCTGTACTGGTTTACACAAGGCATTCAGAACTGTTGCAGTTAGTTAAAGTGCTATCATAAGTAGTTGGTTTACTGTGTGCTGTAAAAGCTTGAGAAAAATACAAACATTTGAAATGACTGTGTGACTCACATATTTACTTAACAACAAAATGTGAATATAATAACCTATAAGTTACAGAATACAAATGTTTAGTAAACAAATGTGTACTTGTATTTAATTGGGAACATTATTCTGAATTAGTCACTTCACATGCATATAAATTACACATGGATGGGAAAACTAAACCTCCTCGTTCGAAAATAAAGTAGTGGATGTCCCCATCGCAGGTCTTCTTCCAATGAATGGCGATTCCCTGGTGAGGTCTGGTGAGCTGGTAGTCGATTACTCTGTTTCCCTGTCCTTGTTAAGACTAGCAATCACTAATCTTCTAATATTGTTGGCAAGTCACTGTCGGGGTGAAGATATCTCACAGCACAATCATTGCATGCTATTCCTTCACCAAATAAAATGCCGAGACTGTTGAAAGTGTAGCACAAATGTTCTATACTGTTGCAGACATGAACTTGTAGAATACTGCAATATAGTTTAAAGAAAACTCTTCTGTATCCAATTGGCAGGACCTCGTATACATCTGTAGGGTCAAAGATTCTAGCCATGACTGATGATTTAATTGTTCTTGCTTTGAAAAATGTTGCATTGCCACATACCGCAGGGAGAAGGTAATTCTTGGTCACCAATGTACATAAACTGTTGTTTGTTGTTGCATTGTTCTGTCCAAACTGTAGTAAGACAGCAGCAACTTCACTCCTTCTGCATAATGTATTTAATTTTCCTGTAGGACTTGCATTTTGTAATGTATCGATTTTGAGCTTCTAATTCTAGTTAACCTTCATAACAAGGTAGTTTTCTGTCAGGACATAAATTATATGAAGGACAATAATTTCGCCCATAACATCCATCGAAAACTTTCTTCCAGTTTGTGGAAAAATTAGTTCTTCAATGACAGCTTTGTTAGATCAAAGTTACAAACACAAACATTGCTGTTCCAGACCTCACAGTCCCACATTCCACATGGTGCTCATAAAAGTCCACTACTGCCTTCTATTTGTCTTATGTGTTCCTTAGTATTACATGTTTCAGTCCACAAAGTAATAAAAAGTCATAAAACTCTCTAATCCATTTATATATGACTTCATGAAAACCTGGTTCTTTAGTTATTTCAACACTGTGATCTTTAAAACATTGATCCCAAGAAGAACAGAGCAGTTTGCTGTCAAGCCACATATAAAAAACTGGACTTTCTTGTGTCCTCGAGAAATACTGGAATATGTCTTATCTGGGTTGAATTTCTCAATTTTTTCGAAATCTTATGCAGGTATTAATTTAGAACAAATCATTTTTCGAAAATTAATATCTCTACTCATAGTTAGGATTTTGGTACAAATATTCTCTTAAAGCTTCATTTTTACATTGTGAACAGAATGTTTTTTCCCCACAGTGATTAGTATTATAGTGTTTGACAATTGAATTAATACTCGAACAGTTATGGTATCTTCCAAAAATTTATTACTTCTGCATTGGTTAACCTTTTTAAATTTTCCTTCTGCATTTTTCCAAGCACATATATGGGATAGTCTTCGAGTAGCACATCATTTACATATTGAACACATTTTTCTTAAGTTATGTCATCAGAGTCCCATTTCAGGTAATGTATCTCATAAGTCTATTCCCAAGACATTATTTTGAATTCAGGTTTTAAACTGTACCAAGGTCTGGGAGATGTAAAGCATAATATTTTAGAGTCATTAGCATTGGTAGCATAAGAAATAGCAAGCTCCTTAATTACAAAGCAGTTGTCTTGGTAGTTTTCGAAACCCTGAGCCTAGCACATCATTTTTATGTTATTTCTTTTTACACTATGTACAAAAAGTCTCTCTATCTCTCTCTGATAAAAAGTATCTCAATTCATTTATAAGATGACAGTGCTCACCTCGGAAATTACTTCATCGACTTCTGAATCGTCCATTACTTTATCTGAAATTATTCTAGCTTCAAGTAGCTGTTCCAGTCTGCACGAAATACAATCTCTCTGCATATGTTGCAAGTTACCATCATTAGCAAAGGCAGGCATACCGTAAGGACAATCTTCACATGGCAAATAGGATACAATAACATCATTAGCTTGTAAATGTTTATCAAGGAATGGATACACTGGTTTTAATTCATAGCCCACAAAATAAAGTATAAATTATTTTGGCTGCACTCGCAGTTGGGAGCAGTCTAAACTAAATAATGTTTTTGCCTTCCCATAATCTAAAATCGCATTGAATGTTTGAACACATACAGAATCACAATTGCCAGAGCAGTGACCGTGATGCATTGTACCTGTTGCGAGTTGATGTAGAGATGAAAATCCCTTGAAGATCTAGATTATGTGGTGAAGTTGTAGTAGACATCTGGAGTTGTAGTAGACACCTGTTGTAGACTTCTGGAGCTGTAGTAGACACGATGAATGCCTGGCAATGTAGTGAATGTCTGTTGTTGTAGTGGATGTCTGAAGCTGTAGTAGATGTGATGGATGCCTGGACCTGTAGTAGACACCTGTTGTAATGGATGTCTGTTGTAGTAAAAGCCTAAGTCTCACTGGTGCTAATGCTATGCACACATACACATACACACACAAAGTGACCTTAGCAGATGCAGACTTAACACCATGAAAATAATTAATTTATCTCTCATTATATAGTAAACAGATAAAAAAGATTCCCATTTCCTTGAAATTTACGTCAAATTTGGTATTTTAAGAAAATCAACAGAATATCATTAAATTAATAGACTTCAGCTTCGATAGCAGTCATTTCAAACTGGATATGTGTTATTTCAGTAATATCACATTGAAAATTTTATTTTATAGGGAAAACAATTTGTAAATAAGTTAAAATATATATGCATTTCATGGTAGAAATTCAGAAGTGGGAAAACCATACGTAAAAATATGCACATCATATTTAAAAACATCTCGAACAAGTTTGTTTTCACATACATGTTTAATGCTTGAAAATAAAGTTTAAGTTGAATATTGCTTACATCTAATAATGATGTTCTAAGTTTAAGTTGTGTAAGTGGAAAGATGCATGTTTGTCATTACTTAAAAAAATGTCTTATAGCTGTGTGGGCGTGAAAATTATTTATTAGTTAAAAGTTTGCTGGAAAATGGAATAATGTTTGCTGGAAACTGGAATAAAGTTTGGTGGAAAAGAGAATAAAGTTTGGTGGAAAACAGAATAAGGTTTGCTGGAAATGGGGAAAAAATATTTATGTTTATATTCTAATTGAGTTTATTGTGCGTTAAAGACATTTGGAACATATTTCTTAGTGATGTGGAAAATAAAGTTTCATAAGCAGGGTTTGCAATATTTTTTATTTTGCTGGGAATATTCCAGACTTTTGCATTTCGAAAAATAGTAGGAAGCTTCAATGTTCCAGCGATAATTGCAGTTTGATGTGGAGAGGGGAGAGGGCAAGCAGCTAGCCCAGGTCAGTTTAAAATCCGCTGCTGTCTCTGAAGGGTAAGCCTTGCTTTGACCTTGAAGCAAACCTCTGTTCATAGCCGTGGCAGCACTCTGGGGTGAAGGGAGGTAAACGGGAGTTTCTATGGAAACATGTTCTTGGCTGGTGTAAGGGGAGGAGGTGCATGACCATGAATCGATAGCTTCCTCCGTGGATAGGGTAGTAATCTGAAAAATGCTTTCTGACCTTGAGGAGGGCTGGTTTTGAAAGTGCAGCTTTGGAAGGGGCAGCCCTTTGAAAAACCATTTTGACCTGATGCATGGGGAGCAGATCGTTGCTCCTAACAGGTTTTTGCAGTGTTGAATCGATACCATAGTGCATGGCCCAGAGCTTTGGAAATTGCGAAAATGAACACTGCATTGAAGGGGGGAGGGGTGCAGACACCCAGGAGCAATGAGGACAATTATCGAGGGATCCCACCATCTTAGTTCTTCGGCAACCCTCACACTGCATAGACACACACTGGACACCAGCTCTCTCTTGTCTTCACCAGGTGCAGCAGTCAGTGGGGTCTGCAATGTGACAGTGAACATCACAGGGTGTGGCGGCCAGGAGGTTTCTCATTTTAATATAAAATTTTTTAATTTATCATGAATAAAATATAAATTTTTATGTAAACTATGTTTCTGTATTTGGTCGACGAAACTAGGTATGACTTTAAACTGTCATTTCGCTAACTAGTGCTGTGAATATCACAGACTTGACAGAAAAAATCTGTAGTACATCCGTTATTTTTAAATAATACACTTCTATCAAGTAGGGCTATTTTTATACATTTACATAGTTGTAGGACGATAGTGTAATCAAGTCGTTAATATTAGCTTGGCAGGGAAATTACAACTCAGCCGTGCTCCACATATTTGTAGTCAGACTCTCGATATAATATCACTTCATTCATTGATTGACCTCCGAGGTGGATGGATGTGTTTTGGGAGAGGTGCGATTTCATTACGTGTATTTCTATTACGCTATTGTGTCTGTTTGAAATGCGTGCTTGGAAATCTTTATTTGCCTGTGTTAACTGGAAGTGCTAGATCATTGCCTGTGCATTTCGCTAGTTAAATTGCACACACTGCTTGGTAGGGATACATTTTTCTAGATATAATTAAGAATGTGTATGAGTAGTGTGTAAATCGAATTCAGAGTTTTTGGCCGTAATTCCAACTCGTCTGCAAGCTCCACGTATGTAAGTTGGCACACATCATACACTGACAGAAATCTTTCACCATCCTCTGAGGTGGACAGATGAATTTTGGGAGAGGTGCGATTTCATTACGTGTTTGTTTAATTAATTTGGAAATATTTGTTTTGTTTAAAATTTCCTAGTTTTTCACCTCAGTCTATAATCAAACAGTGCTTCATTAAGCTCCCGAACGAATGGGCGTATATGAAAAATTTTCTTTTTTATGTGTTAATCAATTAATTTCTTTTAACATGTGGATTGCGTTTCTAAAGTTCCTCAGCAGTCTCACAGGCAGAAGGACATGTATCATGTAAGGTATGTGTGAGAGGCGGAAAGTAGTGAAACATATATCTTGTTATTGTATTCGTTAGCCGTTTAATTTGTAGGTAAAATTTTTTGCTTCGTTAATTAATTCCATACTGCCCACTCAAGTAATTGTGTTCGTTCGTTATGCTTCTCTTGTGTGAATTATATTTCTAAGATACAGCTGGGGGTAGACTAATTCATCTCTTTACATTTAATTCATTTTAAGACATCTGGAAAGTCATATAGTTATACTTCTCTCTTTCGTGTTATTTAATAATTGGTAGAACACTCCGAAATTTCTCTCGTGTGTTAACTATATATCGTTTTCTCTTTATGTTTAATCACTATTGCCAAAAATTGCCTATCTCCCACCACCATCTAGAAGACACATTTGATATTTACACTTATACCACTCTTGCATAAAATCACCATATATATATATCCTGTCCCCAACATACTTCACCTCAATCGTGTGCCAGAGATCCAAGGGTGAGGATGTACCACAGCTCTTCCCCAAAGAAACTAATAAGATTGTCCCTTAGTACACTTATGCACCAAATACACACAAAAAATAAAAAATCAACCCTTTCAATACATTAAACCCTTTTAATTCATTCAACCCTTTCAATTTGATTAATCCTTTTGCTGAATTCTTTCAATCAATATAGTTAACTCTTTGATATCAAATTTATTAGGTCAATAAAAAAAAGCGGCATCCCTTTGGGGTCTGAATCATCACGCTCCTACTACTTAAGAGTAAAACAAAATGTGACATAGAACGACTGCTACTAAAAATTCCATAGATCCAAAATGGTATGTACCAACATAACTATTTCTCTTAAGAAAAACCCTCGTCCATGTTGCACGTCAAGTGTCTTCTTGACAAGGACTTCATTAGGCCTTTCCCCTTTCCTCCGATATAGAGAGGACAAGACGATTATATACGTCTGCATTCGTTCAAGGAATGAGAATAATACCACAATAATAACGCACCCATAGGCATTTCTCGACGGTTTTTGGAGCTAGTTTCCTGGCCTGTTACATGTTAGCTCTTTAACAGCTTTCGATTTCCTGTAGTGCCATCATTCTGTGAGCCGAGTAACTGAAAGCTAGCTATCACTAAGAGTGAAAAATAGTATTAAATTCTCGTTTAGTCATGTCGGAGAAGGGAGGACAAAAAGCTTCGGATTAGCGTCAGCCACTCGGTTTGCCGCCGGATCCCACCATGTGGAAACAAAAATGTTTAAAGGCCGTTCACGATAAAGTGAGCACATTAGAATTGTACCTTAGACAAACGTCACCATCCCTACCTGCATGTATTTTAATGGGCGCACTGAGTGACATTCTCAAAGTAAAGTTGGTAATGATGGATGGAAAGTAGTTCCGTATTTTATCGCCGAATGAAAAGTGTTAGGTAAACATTTCTGATAACCTAAAATTAATTATTTCTCTTTCGATTTCTGTTTTTTTTTTTTTTTAATGCATCGAAGTGTACGAATTAGCAGGTTTGGGAAGTATTTACTTTCTTAATAATCTCAAAGTTTCATTTGACCGACGTATGAATAAGGTGATGAGGCCCATAGCAATGTTAATTTTACATAAGGCGGATGAATACACAACGTGTATTCATCTCTTTCGAAAGTGCTCATTTTACCGTGATCAGCCTATACAGTGCTGAATCTCGTGTCGTGCCAGGTTATATCACGGTTTCGTTCATTGTATGTTATTCTTCGTACTCGCTGGTACGATCTCGTGTAGAGGCAAGCGCGTGCCTTCCCCTTCCCGTTACCATCGAAAAGAAGGAAAGAGAATAGCTACAGTTGTTACTAGCACGCGAACCTTTCGTTAGGTCCACCTACAACATAGCGCGAAGTCACTCTAAAAAAAAAAATTGCAATTTTTACTGAGAAATTTTTTGTAATTTTACAAATGTTTGTAACAGTACAAAGATTTTTCTAGTAAACCTACAAGGTCCGTGTTTTGCAATAGGCGTTAGGAATTTTTTGTACTATACTGACCCGTTTCCAAGAGCTTCAGCAAAATAGCGGCCACGCAACAACGAAAGACCGTATATAGCTGTTCGTGCAAAAATTATGGGTGATGTAAAGTGAAGCTGCGTGCAAAAATAAATGTATTGCAAGTTTTAATTACGTAAAACACTTAAAACAGCTAAAATAATCATAATTTCAATAAAAGGTGACCGTATTATTAATTATTTGTCAGTGTTTCCTAGCTACACAGAACTATTAAATGGGCTCTATTACCTCGTTGTTGAGAAGCGTCCAAATCTCTTAACAACTGAACTCTCAAAAAGGAACAAATGTGCATACATACATATTCTTCTTAACCGTATTTGTATGTACTTGTACACATATCTACAGTAAAAATAGGCGTAGTGAAGTAAACTGACGTTTACGCCTACAGGAAGTGCGTGTATATTACCCGAGGTCGGGTGTACGTCGTGCGCTGTCCACCTGTCGGTCCGTACCAGTGTACACCTTAATGTTCCAGTAGTAATCGTTGATAGGTGTAAGTGTTATAGGTCAGTCTCCCCGTGTCGGGGTGAACGTCATGCGCTGCCCCTCACATTAAATAATTTTTTGTGTGTACTTCGACTTTGTCAGTAACACCACTTCACCAAACGTTCATATCGTCTTGTGCCCCCATGTAAGAATTGTGTAGATATTTTATTGCGTATTTTGTTGTTGTTTATATTGTGTGTTTGAATGTGTACTGTATAAGAGGTTAAGGCTAAACACCTCAGTTTTTTTGTTGTGTCAATAAATTGATTTATAATTATTAAAATAATCTTGTGGTGAAAGGTGCGGGTTATTTATACAAGGGCTGTGAGTTCTAATCTGCGTGCTGGCAAAGTGTACATGTTTTTTTTTCTCGTAAAATATATTTTGAAATTTTTTCTTTAGTTGTTCTCTGTTATTAATTCATCACGTTTGTTTTCTAGAAGAAAAAAAAGAATTTTATTTACACTTCTTAATAATGTCAGTTGTAGTACAAGGCTATGATTGGTAATTTTACAAAGAAATATTTTGCAATTTTACAAAAAAACTCTTTGTAGTTTTACAAAGGATTTTCTTTGCAACTGGGTTTCCAAGCATTTCTCTTGTAAAAGTAGAAAAAAAAAAATTAGTGTGTACTGCAATGCTCGATTCGCGGACGGCGCAGCTACGACTTCTGGATGCCGTCTCATCGTCCAATGTCAATAAACAAGTGTGTATTGTTATTTTTATTATTTTAATAATTGTGAATCCAACGCATCGGCCATGACTATGAGACGATACCGGCTCCTTATTATTCGTTAATTTCATTAAATTTTATATTAATCTAATTTTGATATTAAATTTTTTGCATTAAACTAATCTAAATTAGCACTTTTTTTAATCTATTAAAGGCTGTTCACGATAAAGTGAGTTCATTTGAAATCAACCCTATAAAAATGTCACTGTTCCTGCTTGCATACAATTTAACGATCGCATTTAGGGACATGCGCCCAGTAAAGTTGGTAACGATGGATGGTAGTTAGTTCCATATCTTAACGTCGAATAAAAAGTGTTAGGTAACCATCTATGATAAATTAAATTAATTATTTCGCTTTCTATTATTATTAATGCATCGATGAGTCAAAATGATAGGTTTGTTAAGTATTTATTTTTCTAGTATTTTCACAGTTTCACTTGACCGAAGCATGAATGAAGCGATGAGGTCCATTGCAATGTTGATTTTACATAAGGCGGGAGAACACACAACATGCATACAAGTAGATCTTAAGTAGGGCTTTCCAAAGTGCTCATTTTACCGTGAACAGCCTATACGAATAATACACCCAATCCCTCATTTTGTGCTGTAGTAGTACGCAGTCCTGTTTATTGTGCCGTCTGGTGAAGAAATAGCCTGTTGTGGTAGTCCCGGACTGAATAGCTGGCACGTAAATATTTCCGTAGACAAATTAATGACTAACTGTTTTTAATTAGGAAACCCTAAAATCTTTGAAGTGATACCCGTAGCCGAGAATGCCGAATCTCCATCGGAACTCTTTGTTCGAGATTCACATCCCTAGCGATGCCTGGCTATGCGTGTCGTGTTTAGATATAGGTTTACAATAAATTAGCTATGCCGTCCCGCGATTGGCCCCCGCCATGAAACGGGTAGGCTAGAAAGAAATAGGCAATATAAAAAAATACTCGTGCTAACCCTTCCAGTCTCATTGCAATTTATGTTGTTGTGAAGGGCTTTTTGACGTCCCCCGGTTTTATGCTCGAAGGCTTAGCAGGGGACGGCTTACATATTAACTTATAACCTAACTTAAATTAACTCCCATGCCTTACCCGGGATTCGAACCCAGATTGGTGGCGCACCAACCGACTGTGCCACGGGAGGTCGGCTCATTGCAGTTTATGCGTTCAGGAGGTACAGGTAAGAAATCTTTTGATTTGTGCTGTGTACTTGAGCCGATAAGGTGTTTTATCGAAGCCAATGAACGGCGTGATTCTGTTCGTCTGCAGTAGTATAAACCACGCATATACTTGACGAAAAGCCCGATTAAATCAGTTACTCAGCGGGAACATGAATGGCAATTCGTGAATCGTTATTGATGACATGCGCAAAACTAGTTGTCATTTTAAAAATGTTCAGTATTCTTAAGCATCTAAGATATTTTTCATGTCAGAATAAATAGTAGATTCCGTTTCTTTTCTCCGTCTCTAATATGTATTGTATTAAGGCAGATAAGAGCTAACAAGAGTATTTTACAAGTGTTTTCAGGCACGAAACTTATTGTATAGGATACTTAACATATAGTCTATCCGCGGTATATTAACACTTTTTTTTTATAAAAAACTTCGAAGAAATACCCCACGTATGACGTCTTTGGTTGTTTCGTAAATATGTCACGTATTAAAAGAGTCTTAGACATGTGTTAACACAAAATTACTTTACTTTTGTTGAATTTACTTTTACTTATGTTTTATATATAAATTTTACTATTTAATTTATAACTAAAATGAATAAAGACAGAGAGAAAATACGCGTGTTGGTAATTCCTAGTAAGAAATAGATTTAGTGCGAAATATGATCACACTGTGTGCGCGTTTGCTGTCTGGTGTAATTTTCTAAGCTTTGTTTGTACGAGGCGGAGGAATACCCCGGAATTAAAACTTCAGCATGACTTCAGAAAGGTCGGAAGTGACCGCGAACAGAGTATACAATAGGGACACGCAGCACGCCCCTCGTCGTCGTCCAGTCGACCAGCTGATCGCGGTATGGAAGCCAGGCCTCGACCGGCCGTCTGGCAACTGCGGCCGTCGAACGGGGGGCGTGGACAGCTATAGGCTGTTCACGGTCAAATGATCACTTTCGAAAGGTCGGAAGTGACCGCGAACAGAGTATACAATAGGGACACGCAGCACGCCCCTCGTCGTCGTCCAGTCGACCAGCTGATCGCGGTATGGAAGCCAGGCCTCGACCGGCCGTCTGGCAACTGCGGCCGTCGAACGGGGAGCGTGGACAGCTATAGGCTGTTCACGGTCAAATGAGCACTTTCGAAAGCCCTGCTTAAGACCTACTTACATATACGTTGTGTATTCTTGCGCCCTATGCGATATTAACATTACCACGGGCCTCGTCACTTTATTCATGCGCCGCTCAAGTGAAACTGTGAAATTATTAGAAAAGTAAATATCGTACAAATCTGCTCATTTTTACACTTCGATGCATTAAAAAAACAGAAAGCGAGGGAAATTATTTAAGTCATCACAAATGGTTACCTAACAATTTTTATTCGACGTTAATATATGGAACTATTCTCCCCTCGATCGTTACAAAACTTTACTGGGCACAAGTCACCCATCGAGCCCGTTAAAATACATACAGGTAGGGGCAGTGACTTTTTTCTAAGGTTGATTTAAAAAGTGCTCACATTATCGTGAACTACCTTTATTGCTAGATACCTGGGAATTTCGTGGATTAATTTGGCAACAAGCTAGACTCCACACTTCTTTATGTACTCGAGCTTCAGCTAGTTGATCATTGACTGATGCTAAAGTTTTACTCCAGACCAGGTAACACGGGATTCGTTCCTAGTTTTCTTGCTGGTTATTTATTGACTTATATTCGTCCAGAATGTGGTTTTGAAATTCTTGACCATTGGGAAAAGAAACTCGAATGCATATGGGTTTGAAGTCTAACTTGTCCTCAAATGAAATCGCGAAATTTCCGTGCCTCTAGGTACAGCGTAGGGCCACTGATTTTTCGCGAATAAACCGGAGCGCACCGTAGTATTCAAAACTATATGACCACCTCGTCTGTTGTCATATCTCGATTGGTTGTCGGTGTCTTTTTTTTTTTTACAGTTGACCGAGCCGCTCAGGATTGCGTAACTCCGACACTATAGCTTCGCGATTCATGCGCAAACAGTAAACACGGACCACACACAACATGCGTCAGCCAAATCAAGAAAGCTGGACGACTCCACAGCGCTTTGAACTGTATCTTGTCTCGAAATCTTCCCGCGAAATATCACTGCCCCTGGCGTATAAGCTATTCACTGTCAAATGAGCACTTTTGAAAGCCCTGCTAAAGATCTAGTTGTATGCACCTTGTGTATTATTCCGCCCTAAGTAAAAATTAACATTCCATGGGTCCCATCACTTTATTTGTGCGTCGGTGAATTTAAACTGTGAAATTATTGGAAAAGTAAATATTTTACAAATATTCTCATTTATACACTTCTACGCATAGAAAAAAAACAGAAACCCAAAGAAATAATTTACATTATTACAAATTGTTACGTTACAAATTTTATTCGACGTTAAAATATAAAACTACTTCCAATCCATCGTTACCAAAGTTACTGTGCTCATTTCACTCAGTGTGCCCTTTAACATATATGCATGTAAAGGCTGTTCACGATAAAGTGAGCACTTTAAAAATGAACCTCAGAAAAAAGTCACTGACCTAGAATACATATATTTTAATGGACGCACAGAGTGATATTCACCCAGTAAATTTGGCAACGATGGATGGAAAGTAGTTCCTTATGTTAACGTCAAATAAAAAGTGTTACGCAAACATGTGTGATAACTTGTAATTATTTCTTTTGCTTCCTGTGTTTTAATGCATCGAAATGTAAAAACGAGCAGATTTTTGAAATATTTACATTCTTAATAATTTCACAGTTTCATTTGACCGATGGATTAATAAAGTGACGAGGCACATAGCTAGAGGCGTACAAAATTCGCGTTATTCTTTGAAGAATGACTAGACTCCAAACACTTATGCTTATGTATCGCATTTGTCATTAGAGTACAGTTCGTCCGGGCACACCCTGGACGCCTTTCGGCTAATAGGTAACCACTAACGAGAGGCTGGCTCAATCACGCCCAACCAAGTAAAAAGGGTAAATGTGTCCTCACTGCTGCAACAGTCAATTAACAAAGGACACCGACACATATACGTACAGGACTATGAATTATAGCGTGCTTCCAGAAAATAACGCGAATGTTGCAGGTCCCTACCCATATTAATGTTAATTTTACATAAGGCGGATAAATACACAACGTGTATATAAGCAGATCTTAAGCAGGGCTTTCAAAAAGTGCTCGTTTTACAGTGGCCAGCCTATAGGAGCGGCGACTTTTGTCTAGGGTTGATTTCAAAAGTGCTCGCTATATCGTGAACAGCCTTTAGGTACGTTGAATGAGCCAGCCGATATCCCTAGTGGATCACGTGTCAGCAGCATAGTAGGCGAAAACGGTGCGGTGTTTCGGGCACACACTGTCACACAGTTGCCAATCAGACAGAAGGGCATTCCCCACCCACGTGCAGCCATTCAAGGAATGGGTACGCTAAAATCAGAGGAACTCCCACACCATTCGGTCTCTGTGACATGGAGGTGTCGTTTACTCGTTAGTTTTACCTGCCACACACACACACACACACACACACACAAGTCGAGTCGGTCGGTGTCGGAAGGGAATGTAATGCACGTACTATCTACCCTTCCCGAGCTGACGCACCTGCGTGAATAAAATGAGACCGCGAGAGACCATCCGATTCGCTGGGAAGGCCCCGGTGTGTGAAGGGGTGAGATAGGGTAGGGTTGTGATTGGTGGAGTAGGGGGTCGCAGGGGTGATGAGAAATGTTGAAACACAGGGGGGAGGGATGGATGGATGTGGCTTGAGTAGGGAGGGCGAAATTTACGTGGGTGACGTAGGGAACGATTGGAATGTAAGGGTGGTTGGGGTGGGAGGGTATGTGACGTGTTTACACGATGTATCTGCTCCAATTCACAACTCGGTGCCAGAGGTCGGAAAAGGTGCGAGGGGGGTGCACCCGTGATATTAGCTAGGCTAATCGCGTATGCACACACACGCACACACACTATATATATCTCACACACACACACACCCACACCTACGCGTAACAGAGTTGTCAATTAGATTCTTGCTCCCCATGCCACCTTCCTCTTTCAAACTGAATCATTCGCCGGGATCGATACGTAACGTTGATAGATGTTCCGAAAATAACGACGTTAAACTGTTGGATATGCGTGTGCCTAATGGCGGAAGATTACGGCGGCTATTCTAAAGGCAGCGTTGATTGGTAACAGATGTTGTCGGAAGATGTGGCACGTCATGTGTGCTGAACTGTCGAGTGATATGAACGGTGATGAATTAAAAAAAAAAAAAAAAAGTGCAGGACTTCCTGGTACTCTTTTATACGGCACCGTATAAATTTTGTTCCCTGTTTCCTAGTACTTTATGTGAACCTACAGTTGCTGCTGTACGATATATATATGCCTTTATAACTGTTCACGTGAGTATAATATGCTTATGTTAGCTTCCAGTACATATTCATACTTTCAGTTGGCATACTTTAAGTTGTATTTAAAAAAAACAACCTGGTTTAAAGGGAGATAAAAGGGTGAAATAACATTTGGATTGTAATTGAATGGGTGTAATGCGATGTTGCCGCACCAAAGTAATGCATAAAAAAAATTTTTTTGCAATCAATAAATATGTTATTTTAATGTTTTAACCGTCCTATTTTTGTTTCCAACAATACTTTCATGTATCTTTCTAGAGTGCTAGCATGAATTATTTTTTTTTTTGAAAAAGAGCTTAATCTTAGTCGAGAATTGAGCGGCTCTTAACTTCGAGGTCTTGGGAGCCGATCAGGGTGAAATGAGGTGAAAATGGAGCAGGACCGGAATGCAAAGACGGGGGGAAACGGGAGATGGCCGATAAAACCCGCCGACCAACGGCATCGTCCGGCACGATTCCCACTTGCGAAAATCCGGGAGTGACTCAGCCGGTAATCAAACCCGGCTCGCCTTGGTGGGAAGAGAGCCCTCTAACCTATGCTGCATAGCGCTCTTTTCCCCCTGAGAAAAATATTTGTTGATATAAAAGAATATCATTCGAATATAACTAACAAAATCCAAAACAATTATTGCAAAGAAATAATTTCGTTAGTTTAACTCGAAATTTTTGCCACGCGTATTCGTTTAGTAAGTTAATATAAAAAAGAAATCTTAGTTGATCTAGAAAAACTTTTATTCTAGTGCGCGCTGGATAGTCTCCTAAAAAGCTCTTCTGCAGCTAACTTCACATCGTTTGTGATGTGAATGGTTCACCGGCTGCTCGTTAACGATTATGTCGTGTTAATTACCATCCCGTTCAATTCCTCCTGGCCTCAAGGTGATTATTGCGAATTCAATACAACATGCATGAAATATCTAAAGCTGTGAACAGTACGCCCACTGAATTGTAAATGGTCGTGTGCGTCACCTATCATTGACCTATATTTATTTTCCTGTATTGGGTTTTATATGATGCGTTTATGCATGGCAAGCAGAGAGGCTTGAAAACTGGGAATAGTTCTTAAATTCTCTTTTTTCCCAACTGAGGTAGCAATTAACTAACGCTGAAGTTATTATGTATTAATTCTTATAATTGAGGACACAATATCAGTTTATCTTATTTTTACCCAGATGTACATTTAAACCAAAGACTTACAAATTGGGTTGTTCAGTGCATTTTTTAAAATTCATGCATGGCATTTCAAGGAAAAGAAGAACAAACAACAACAGAAAGGTAAGGAAAGATAACGGGGGAGCAGTAGAGTGGAAGAAGATGTAAGTAAGTAAAAACTGGGGCGTCGAAGAGTTACGGAGTCTTTTTTCTGAGCAGAAAAATAAATGAGCTAATACTACAGTGAAAGATTGGAAGAGAAAACAGATATGATAAATAGACGAGGATGATGCAGGAGGGTGGATAGTGGCTTAAGAAAGTACTAGGCTACATGAAATTACGAAAAATAGGCGAAGAAATGGCATACTGGTAAAATGTTGGAAGAGAAGGAACTTGTGGTAGATGTAAAAGACGAACAGAAGTTAAAGCGGGGGAAGAATTCTGATTGGTTCCTAAATGGAAAGGGGATTTATATATGTGAAGATGAGGAAGACCCACGATGTGAAGAGAGTAGCGGCAAGTGATTATGAGTAGAATAATACGGAAATATGTGGATGAAGCACTAAACATTTAAAAGGGAAAATCACCACAACTAGATGAAGTGAACTGGAAAATGCTGAGGGTTGCATGACTACTGGACAACAGTAACTCCATAGAAAACTGAAAGCTGTAAACAAAGCGGAGACGATCCAAGAAGAAGACTGCTGGAATATATTTTTTGTTTTATACTTCATTTTCTTCTTTACCTATATTGGTTTGAATTTTATACTTTTATTCTTTTTATAATTGTTTAAATTTTCTTTAATTTTAAATTTTGATTGTTATTACTTTTTGTTTGTGTATAATTTTTTTAGTTTTAGTTAAAATACCTATATTTTTTGTTTGTTCCCTCCCGTTGCTATTCGTCGGCCCAGCCATTACTATGACATTTAAAGTTGTCGGAACCCATAAATTAATTATTTCATATTTGTACCAAACATTGTTCAGCTCGTACACATTATATGTAATGAGATTTTCCTCGAATAAAAAAATATCACGCTTTATATTTTTTGAATAATTTTATGTCAAATGAAAATTTGTTCTGTTTTGTTGCAGCCGTTTAATAACAAACACTAAGCTGTACAGATGAAAGAATTAACAACATAAACTAATGCCGTAGGCTACTGCTTGGCATATTTTAAATCACCAAACAACAGTTTTAAAATTTTGTCCAAACTACACAAAAATTGATTCATGTTAAACATTTTTTTTCTTCATATATATGGGTTGTTATTTGGTGATTTTATATATATATGTAGTATATGGAATTAGTTGTAGCAGTAGCATATGGAATTAGTTGACTTTGTAAATTTTTTCGTCTGCAAAATTTAGTTAGTTTTATTATTGCGTCTGCAAAATAACAGAAGATTTTCGTATTTGAAATCAAATTACTCAAAAATCATAGTGCACAAAAAAAATTTTACTGGAGGAAAATGTTTTCACATACAATGAGTACGAATTGAACAATGTTTGGTTCAAATATAAAGTTGTAAATTTTTTGGGGGTCCGACGCCCTTAGATACTTTTCTCAAAGCCTCTCGCAGCGAATCAGAGAATGAGTACGACGTAGTGATGGGTCGCTCTCGAAAGCAAGTCGTTCAAAACGAACGACTCGCTGTCGAGAGCGACCCGCGAGTTGCTCTTCTTTAGAGAGTCGAATCATTCATGAATGATGGGAGTCGCGGCTTGGCGAGTCGCTCCGCTAAGTGAGTCCAAAAGGCGACAGCTCGTCTGCTCGGGAGAGATAGCAAAACTGCTAGCGTAGTATTTAACAATCGTGTTCAAAGGGCATATCTCCTCTTTTCACAAGCAGGCAAGCTGTAAAACCGGAGATATGAATGGCACGAATGTGGCCATGTATTTCTAAGTGTAGACAAAATCATTCAAGCATAGTAAGCGCAGAGGTTTTCAAAATACATTCATTAGTTATTTTTCTAATACTGCGACATCAAAATAGTTTGGGAAGATTACGTAAATATCGTTCACTGCGCGCTCTCGAGTTTTCTACACATTTCAATTAACCGACTTTTTTTCACTCCAGTAATAATGTTAAAATTTATATACGTAATTATGCTATATTTAATATTTTGAATGAATTCAAAACCAACAAAAATGTTACGAAAATAATTACAATACCTTAAACTGTGTAGAAAACGCCATGTATTATGCGATCGCATATATTTACACCATCGCAGTGATGCGAGCCTCTATACTCTCAACTCTTTGAAACTCGACTGACTCCCGAACAAGATGACTCATTCGAACGACTCTTATGAACGACTCGCCGCCCAGAACTGGTTCGACACCTCACTATTACGACGCCCTCACCAAAGGGAAAATACATATCATTTCACTTGACTTCTGTGCAGTTGCCTGTTCTATCTTTTTCCTTCTATGCTCTTGGTGCGCGCTGCGTGGACCATCGACCACTGTTGAGTTGGCAGGACAGTGAAGGGACAGTGACTTTTGTCGAGAAACAGTAGGACTCCCGTTTACGCATGAAGTGGCAGTTGCGGGACTCAGTACAAGCCCTCTACAGACTGACTCATCAGCCTGGAACAACCCGAATTGGTCACGGACGTGGATAAGAAAATTCCCGCGAATTCTTTTGAGCATACTCTATATTTCCAACATATGTACAGATAACGTCTAAACGACCATAGAGTCTGTAAAACAAATTCTGGATGAAAATACTCCGTGCTACATGGTCTGGGGTAAAACCATGGAGCTAATAGACGATGGAGAGGCAACAGCCTATCTTCTCCACGTTTATCAAGTGAAGCCGATGCCTTGTCTGCTTCTTTCAACTGCGCATGCGAAGACCGATTGTTTATGTCAGCCGCCATATTATGCATGGCAAAACTTACATAGTAAGCAATGTAAAACATGCACCTTTTTGACTCTACTAGCCCTGTCCTTGTCTTTCATTATCGGCTTCACTTTCGTGTCTCGGCTTCCACTCCATAGACTAATACCTCCATGGGTGAAACATGTCAACGAACAAAAACCAAAGCTTTAACATACTCGTGGTCATAGAGTCCAGCCTACAGAACATTGAACCCGCGACAAAAAATCGTGTATCTAGCCTCATGCAGTTACCACTGCGCTTAAGGAACAGTTTGTCAGCCAATATTCCTTACATAGGAAATAGTGTACTGTTGAGGCATACTATAAAGAAGTGCATATAAATAGGGATTCGTATACTATAGTGAGATATTTAGAGATAATATCAGCGGTTTAAACCGTTAATGAATTTAATTGATGTCTTAGGGGAGTTATGGTGTTTAATAATTTTACACACACACACACACACAAACACACACATGTATAGAGTAATTTCTATCAAATTATCATTCAATATACGATTTCTGATAAGCTAGTGCTGGTTTTTACTTAAATACTTGAGAATATATATTTAAAATGATTAAAATTTGGATCTCTTGTTCCAACTAAATACGTTTTACAGAATCACATACCATTTTTTAATAGAAATTCAACTCTCCGTACTTATGGATACGATGCTTCAACTTGTAGCCTCGTAACTTTGAAAATAAGCGAAAAATATTATAGCTGCAACTTAGACCAACTTCATACTGGGCCTGAAAGAAATTTCTTTTACGCGTTTCCGATGAAACTTAGTAATTTTTCCAGACGAAATAAGCTACGTATATTAATTAAACTCGCAATTTTATTAAGCATAAAAAATAGTTTAATTTTACACTTTTACTTGAATAAGACAACGCGGTATTTCTATATGGACTGCTTTCTTTTCCAGGTTAGCACCTTTCACCCACGCAATTGACCGGAGCTGTTCATCGAATGGTACGCTGCATACTGCAGACTGAATTGAAAGGCAACGGTAGATAAGATATATCTTTTTCAAGAAATTGTAAAATAAAATTGGTTTCAAGTAAATGGACAAATCATGAAAGCAAATATTGGTCAAACAATAATACATTTTTCTCCCAAATTTTTCTTGCTTGTGTGAGTGAATTCATTCGCTACAAATACTTGGTTTTGTCGTCTCATAAACTACTGTCGCTAGTAACATAAAGCACAGGATGGTCCCGATGTAAGACAAAACGTCGCGTCTAGATATCAGTACAGTTCCGAACAAAACATTATTTCTTTGCAAAGCCTAACATTATATGTATACCTTTGACTGGAACCTAAATTATTATGATGGGTTTAGATTTATTGACAAGATATCTGAATGGTGGTAACTATTATTCACAACAACAGTTGATTCATTCTGTAGTTTTAGATGTAAAATTGTCACTGTTTTGCGAAAAATCAGGGATATTAACCACAAAAACAGTAAATATGCCGAAACAGCTATCGTAAAATCAACAAAACAACGTTACAGTAAAACCCTTTTAAGAAGTTTCCTTTTAAAAAAAGACACCTGTTCTATTAACACCAAGGTAATCTGACACTCTTAAGAAATTTTTCTGGTTAATAACGTAATTTTGTGAATTTAAGTCATACACAGAATTTTAATTATTTGCTTACTTATGTAATTTTAATACGTAATTTCATTTTTATGTATGTTATTTTTTTATTAAGACAGTAATAATTTTATTGATCGTGTTAATTAACTGCTCAGATATATTTAAGTTTTATTTCGTTTTTGCAACATATTTACAAGTGTTTTCTGTTTGAATAATGTTTTAGTTTTTGTTGGGAAGCCTTAGCTGTTAAGCAGTTGTTGATGCGTTTCCAAATACAACTAAGTGGCATGATAAATAATTTTTACCTCTAGCACTTTCGTGATTGGTTGATTTCTTGAAGGCGTATTAAGCTGTATTTTTTAAGAGCGGAAGCCATCTTGGTTTCCGACGGCAGGACGCAGATCCTCGTGGGTTCATCCTGAAGGCTTTCTAATTAGTTTTTGAGGCAATTTTCCTCGAGTTCGCACCTGTGAACAGGCGTCTCGATGCAGACGAAGACGCGAAAGATAAATAATTTTTTACAGCTGTTAGGAAATCGCACTACTGCCTTGTGTTATGGGCACTGCCTACCGGCTGGCAGCTGCAAAGTTTTAATATAAAATCTCATGTTAAGGTAATTTCACCTCAATTTTAATGATAGGCGTTACAAACAAAATGTACTCTTCACGAATATTTTATGAGAAGTTCCCTACGGGCGTATATTTTCAAAATAGATAGGCAATATGTACTTTTTTTTTAAACATAAGTTTTAAAAATTCCTTGAAAACAGGTTATACGTGTTATGGAAAGGTCATGGGTCAGGTTAAGGTCACAGGACAAAGTCATAAGTCAAGTTCGAGGTCATAGGTCAATGTCACAGGGGTAATGTCGTGGGTCGTCAGGAGTCTGCGTCAGGGGTCAAGGCCAGGGGTCACTGGGTTGTAGAAGGGGTTAGGAAGGGCGAGGGGTGTGGTGGCGAGGGGTTGAATAATGGCCAGCCGATATTTTATTTATTTTTTACTAAAATATATTTTGTTAAAATAATATTTTTTATAAATAGTTTCTAGGGATTTCGGGGGACGAACATACAACATGGCATCGAGCCCTGGCTGTGGCGTCTACCAATATGGCGGATTGCACCGACAAACATTGCCGCTGACTGCGCTTGTGACATCATGGCAGACAACTCTGAACTCCCATACCGAATCCCGTTGCCACCGAGAAATCTATAAATAGCTACTGACAGTTAATGCTACGGATAAAATGAGTGCAATAGAGTTGATTTGTGTGGAATTTATGTACACATTACATCGCACATTGTCCTGCGGGCTCACAGTTAGGTTTGCAGCAAAAAATATATAAATAGTCCTATGATACGGCGTTGTATTGCGAACATAATATCAAAATTTATACCCAGTGAGGTTAGTGGTTATTTTTAAATTCACAATATAATAAGAATTTTGCATACAATTAACACATTAACATGCCTAACATTTACACGATATCACTTGAATGGCACACGAATAAAGTGATTAGGCCGTTGATAAAGTGAAATTTACAGATGGTGGAAGGATATAATGTAATCAGAGAAGTAGATTTTAGCAAAACTTTCAATAGGGTTCAGTAAACCATGAGAAGTGGCATCATATAGAAACGTTTCTATTCACATCAGGGTAAATTAGGGAAGTATCCAAGAATTTCATGCACAGACTGAAGGTAAAACTATCCGAAAAAAATAGTGTAATAGTCTATTTTTTTGTCATTACTCCTAAAATTCCCATTTGCCCCATTCTCTAAATAAATTGTGGTGAAGCATCGTACTATTCGAGATACAATGATAGAGAGGTTTCGTAGTAATATTTAAATGTATTGGCTCTATATATACATATAATATACAATGAAATACAATAAATAATAAAATACCAGTAGAAAATTTTTGTACTTATATGAAACAAATTAAGTTAGATTGCACTTAGATTTGCTTAGGTTCAGTTCTGCGCACTACACATACAGATTGTGAAAGTTAATATAAGTTGCACATAAGTCGCACATAAGTGGTTGAAAGCTGGCTCCATTTCAGGAAAACTCTTGTAATGTGCGTAGATTATTTTTGAAGTAGTGGATTTTAATAAAGAAATAAAGTATACAGAATCTTATTGCCAAACAATAGCATATTAAGGGAGAAGAGATTTACTTGCTTACTGGATGTACTGACCATAAGGTTTCACACGTAGGACACCAATTATATTTGAATAAAATAATTATGTAGACCCTTAGATTGTGTGTCCGTCCTATTTCGTATTCGCAATAACTTCTGTAGATCAAAGGAGAAAAATTATAATTATTAACATAGTGAAAATTACCTGTGACCATTTCTGAGAATTAATAAAAGAGATACTGGAAGTTGGTCTTTAAATTATATGTCGAGACATCTAAAATTAAAGCAGATATTTTTTAATCAGTTAGTGAAATTGTATTTCATAAGGAGAAAATCTTCATTACTAATTAAATTTTAAAGTAAATATGACAAGTGTCATTGCAGTATATAATTATATAAAATTGTTTTATATCATTAAATAAATGATTCCGATAACGTATTTTTTTTTAGGAAAATTCCATTTATTTCGACATAAATAAAACAATAAGTATAATACTATGATGACCAAATTCTATATGTATAAACACTTACATTTCAAATGACAATTATGATGTATAAAGCATACTGGAAGAAAAATTGTCGGTTTTCTATGGTCTCTGGAGTGCCCTGGCGGCAGGATAGGGTAGAGCAGCATTCATCGACAGCTCGATCTCCTCGTAGCGCACCTCGGGCTTGTAGCCCTCCTCGTCCGCCCGATACTCCACTACCTGCAGCCGACCATCCGGCAGCAGCACGCGGTACGAGCCCTGCGCCGTCTCCAGCTGGCGACTCTCCTCCTGCCCGAACTCGCTACCAGACTCTGCATCCTGCACGGCGTACGAGAACTGGCAGTTGGCGGGCTCCTGTAACATACCACACACACTCACTTCGCTGTCCCCGGCTTCACTGTGCTCACACATGTGCAGGTGGAGGTACTTGCGGTCAGAGGGTCCTCCTGGGCGCTGTATCCGGCGAGAGGAGCGCCATACTGGGCGGCCGGGTAGTCCCTGGAGAAGTCGGCGGGAGCGCCATATGTGTTGGAGGGACCGGCTCGTACCGCAGCAGGGGCGCCGTATTGGGTGGAGAGGGCGTTCACACCATCAAACTACTAGAAGCAGCAGGAGCACCGTACTGGGTGGAGAGGGCGTTTACACCACCAAACCGGCTAGAAGCAGCAGGGGCGCCGTACAGGGTAGAGAGGGCGTTCACGCCATCAAACTACTAGAAGCAGCAGGAGCACCGTACTGGGTGGAGAGGGCGTTTACACCACCAAACCGGCTAGAAGCAGCAGGGGCGCTGTACTGGGAGGAAAGGAAGGCAGGGCCATCCAGAGAGCCTGAAGTGAAGGCGGGAGCACTGTAGGTGTTGAAAGGAGCAGCAGCAGCGAGCCCTATGGCGGCGCTGTACTGGGTGGAGATGGAGCCACGGTTGTTCAGGTGAGTGTTGAACCTACGGTTAAATGGAGCTGCAGAGGACCTGCTGAATGGGGTTGGTGCCCCGTACCTAGCGGATGGCGCGCCATATCTGCCGGAAAGCTGTGATTGGAATATCGGTGCACCACTTCGTAGTGCAGGAGGTAGATATTGCTTTCCGACTGGAGGTTCTGCTGCAATGCAGGCAATTAGAGCGAATGCCACTGCCAGGGTTACCTGCAAACAAAATTATTTCAGAGGATCCTGTTGGTTGGAAATGTATGCTATCCTACATTCAGCATAACCTTTTGTCAGTGACAACATTCTGATATTTCTTATTTATTGCATCCAGTATAATGAGGGTAAATATATGTATGTTATAAGTTGGCATTCGTTAAAATAAATTATATTTATTAGTATTTATATTCTATACTAAGACGGTATTCTGGACATTGAATTAAATGTTATCAAAGCAACAAGGAGCTTAACTGATCTTAGATCTAGGTAAATGTGAGAAGCACATGTGTTTCACATGGCAATTACCTACTTAAAGGACATAGCTATCTAAGGAAACTAAAATGAAACAATCAATGAAAAATGTATTGTGCACACAGATATTTTAACCTAAATAACTATCTCATTTAACTTTAATGATATACTCGGTGGTTTTTATCGCTGGCGTTCCAAAGCTTGGGGTCCGGTCATGTAGTGGTCAGAATGCTGGAAAATTTCGGTAGGAGATTTAGATAAGGGAAGCATGACATACACTGTTAAGGTACGGAGGTTTAATAGGAGTGCTCCTATTTCCTGCTCCTTTATTCCACTGCTGCTCCACTGTCATCTCATCTGACATTAATTCTTATTTTTATCGGGAACGATAGATCCACACCTCGGGTACGACAGCCTGTTCCACTTAATGCTAGCATCCTGCTATTAAGCATGGCTGAAGGTGGGAATGTGTGGATATATATTTAGTTTACCTAGGTGAATGGTTCCTGGTTGTGCTCAGTATGGTTGACTTGATCATGTTGGCATACTCAACTCACACACAATATCATACAAGTTTTGTTCTAAAAGAGGATGGGAAAATTGGAAGGTAATAGGGTCGACCATATTTCTAGCTGGTTTTTATCTCACCATTATCAAACTAGGTGACCCAGCCCGTGACTTTTTTTTTGTATTGAACAGTTACCATGTTAAAAAATTTGGTTATAATACAAAGACTGAAAAAATTTGCACATATATATATATATATATATATATATATATATATATATATATATATGTGTGTGTGTGTGTGTGTGTGTGTGTGTGTGTGTGTGTATGGATGTGCGTGTGTGTAGGTAATAATGAAATTATGTATAATTAACTCAACATTGAAGCGACTGCGGTCCCATTAAATATTTATATATCCACTTCGCCACTGCGGCTCCAGTTAACATAGTTCTATCTACTGAGCCACTAAGGTTCCACTTGGAATCTCTCTATCCACTGAGCCACTGCAGCCCCACTTGGAATCTCTCTATCCACTGAGGAACTAAGGCCCCACTTGGAATCTCTCTGTCGACTGAGCCACTGCGGCCCCACTTTGAATTTCTCTATCCACTGAGATACTAAGGCCCCATTATATATATATATATATATATATATATATATATATATATATATATATATATATATATATATATATATATATATATATATATCCACTTTGCCACTGCGGCCCCATTTGAAATAGCTCTATCCACTACGCCACTGCGGTCCCACTTAACGTAGTTCTATCCACTAAGGCCCCACTTGGAATCACTCTGTCAACTGAGCCGTTAATTAACTCAACATTAAAGCGAGATATTTAAAGTAAACAAAAATTATATTCTTTTACCTTCATATCTCTATGCCATATTCTGTATGCATTAATACAACACGTTTCATAGGAAAAAGTAATTAAAAAATAAGTTTTTAGAGTCAAAGGTAATTATTTCGTAATCTGATCTTGCTGAAATTCGAACTTGACCTGTATTTTACCCTGGGGATTCACTCTGCAAAATTTGAAAAACTTATGTCGAGTTTCAATGAACTTAGAGGAATTAAAGACAGACAGACAGACAGATCGACGGACAAGATTGTCTACTTATTATATAGGACGTTGACGTTTAACCTTTTCTTTTTTTCCCCCCCTTTCCAATAGAAGCTGCTAGGTTCTCATTGATAATTACACATGAAAATAAAAAGGTATAAGTTTTTTGAAGTTATTAAGTTAACAAACTGTTATGTTTCGCTGCTGCCATTGTGTGAGTCCAGCATTTTCAGTATGGGAATCTATTAATAATGTTCTTTGTGGTTTATTTAACAGAAATTTAAAGATAATTAATGTAAGTAATGTATTTGTTTCAGTATTAAAGATGATTTATGCTTCATTGTTTTCGTAATTTCAGCCTGATTTAGTATGAATTTGATGTTTAATATTATTGATGAAAGTAACCTGTAGAAAAAATATCCTATTTTAGTAACTAGAATTGGAATATAAGTTCACGTACTAGGCTTTATTTAGTCCACATTTTGCGAAACAGTGAGTTGCAGAAGAAGAAAACTATTGACACTAACATCTGGTTTTAAAATAATTCAAACTGGGGGGGGGGGGGGGAACTTCAACTAAGTATCTAATAAGTTTTACACACGTAAAGAAAAGCTAATTGTCACTATATAATAAGTTTGTTCTTATTGGTGTAAATATGACATTTTAAAACATACCTTGTCATGTGTAAAGTATTATCTCCGTCAATACGCCCGTGAAAAGAATGACACTCCGAGTTTAGGCAGGCACGTGAAACGCAGTTTTCAGTCATGTGCACTTTTCAATATGTATAGTGTTTAGTTTCTGCTATAGAGCCACACATCAATATGAAGATATCAGTAACTAGCTGTTACTCGTGGCTCCACCCACGTGCAAAATTAAAACATTAATGCTAATGACCAAGTGCTCTAGTGAAATGGTTGGTGACATATTTTATATATTCCCTACGAAACTGTTAGTTTTTTTCCGGGATGAAAAGTACCCTGTGTGCTAATCCAGAATATAATCTATCCCTGTACCAAATTTAATCCAAATCCGTTGAGAAATGATGACGTGATTGAGTAACAAACAAACAAACAAACAAACAAACTTTCGCATTTATAATAACATTAAGATTCAGTCCAGTGACAGTACCTTAGCCATCGTGCTGGAGGAATGATCTTTTGTCCTGAGGGGCTCTTGTGGTGCGATCCCCTAGTGTGACTACCGCTGACCGTGCGTGGCTTATATAGCGGGTTCGGTCAGCGGCGGCCGTGGGAGGTTTCGACACGGCCCCGAACGAGAGGAGCGCGCTCCTCAACAGACGCAGCATCTCCCGCGCGTGTCCGTCACTCTGTCGCAACCGGCGATAGTGAACTAGTTTCGTGGGCGCGGCAGATGACCGTCGGATGGGAGTGGCAGGACGCCGTGCGGTCACCAATCTGCAGTCCCCCCCCCCCCCCGGCTCCACACGTTCCGCACGCGAAATCGGTCGGCAGCATTCTCCGAGTCCGCGACTGCAAGTCGAGCATCTCGTATTCACGCGTCTAATTACGTTCCTCGGGATGGGGCGGGCGGCGTCTCGGCTTGTTTGCAGTGGCTCCTTCGCCCGCTGTGTAGGCTACGAGCCAAACCTTCATCGCCTTCTGCACTCCAGTAAGTACATAAGTGATCAATTTTCTGTGCTTATGTGGATCCCCCCCCCCCCCTGTATGATTAATTGCAAATTAATAATACGTTATGACATTTGTAAAAGTTGAAACCATTACCAAAGAAGCTAGTCACAACCACTTTGTCAGTGTATGTCATGTAACTGCACCACATAATTTCTCTAAGAAAGTAGGGTATTCATCTTATTGATATATTTTTATTCTTTTTTTTATATTAATAATACATAGTATCATCAACTTGTGCCACTTTTGCACCGAGTTATTACGTGACATTGCACCCTTGAAAATGCCCTTATAAAATATACAGCTCTTTAGTTAACTCATAAGGTACTTATTTCCACTACTTCTAATTTTTGAATACAAATTATGTTGGAAAAATGGTTACCTTTTGCAGAGGTGATACTTCCCACATTCTTAAAAAAAAAAGTCTCGAAATATTACGGAAAGGTATCAGGAAATTATCCAGAAATCTTTGTAATATACTAAACTTCGTTTATTATCCTGTACAATAAGTAGACGATCTCTGTAAGTCTGTCTGTCCGTCTTTAATACCTCTAAGTCCCTTGAAACTCAACAGATGTTCTTCAAATTTTGCAGAGTGAATCCCCAGGGTAAAATACAGGTCAAGTTTGAATTTTAGCAAGATCAGATTACGAAATAATTACCTTTAACCCTAAAAACTGATTTTTAATGACTTTTTCCCTATGAAAAGTTTTGTATTAATGCATAGAGTATATTGCATACAGATATGAAGGTAATGGAATATAATTTTTGTTTACTTTAAATGTCTCGCTTCAACGTTGAGTTAATTAAGTGGTGTCGCAGTGGATAGAGCGATTTCAAGTGGGGCCTTAGTGGCTCAGTGGATAGAGTGATTCCAAGTGTGGCCTTAGTGGCTCAGTGGATAGAGAAATTCCAAGTGGGGACTTAGTGGCTCAGCAGATAGAGAGATTCCTAGTGGGGTCGCAGTGGCTCAGTGAATAGAGAGATTCCAAGTGTGTTCGCAGTGGCTCAGTGGATAGAACTATATCAAGAGGGGTCTTAGTGACTCAGTGGATAGAGCTATTAGCTATTACAAGTGGGGTCTTAGTGGCTCAGTGGATATAACTATGTTAAGTGGGGCCGCAGTGGCTAAGTGGATAGAGAAATATGAAACGGAACGCAGTCGCTTCAATGTTGAGTTAATTTCACATAAGTTCATTATTATCTACATATATTTATTGCAATATTTTTTTCAGTCTATGTGTGATAACCAAATTTTTTAACATGATAACTGTTCTAGTTCCGTGGCAATACGAAAAGAAGGTCACGGACTGGGCTCCCTAGTTTTTAAATAAATAAATGTATTTCCGTAAATTTGATAAAACTTCCAGTGAATTCACTGGGTTTTTATATATAAAGAGATTACTAAGAATGTGTGTGTGTATATATATATATATATATATATATATAATTCTTTGTTTTGCTGGTGTTTACCAGTGTACAAAAAGCAAATTTTTAGAATTTGAAGTTTCTCACGCTCTTGCTTGAAGCGAGGCTTGGACAGGAGTCAAGAAGTTAAAAGATCGCGATTCTTATCACTGTGCTGCCGTTTCTCGACAGAACAAAAGAGGTTTGATATGTTACTACCGAAAGTTAAAGGATTGAAAATTTTCTTTTGCTAGTAATGTTCCAGTGTTTGTACTGTTGCTAACTGTTGCAAGTGGCTCGTTCTGTAATCCATTCACGGTCACTTCACACTTTTCTGAATCCCCGCTAAAGTTCTACTTCCGGGATATTCCTCCGCCTCGTGCCAGCTAAGCTTAACTAAGTATGGAAAATTGCACCAGAGGACAGCGCACCACTTTCCTGCGTACTCAGTTGTAATATTATTTTGCATGAGAATATTTATTACTAGGTGATGCCAACACAGATTTTTTCATACTGATTTTATGCGTGTTTATTATGAAGGAAATACCATAATGTATAAATAAAATTAAGATAAAACTTCAATTTAATGAAAACTAAGACACGTCTTTGTTTACAGAGGTAATAAACGCTTGATTCATGGCATATTTAGGAAATAACAAAATACGTGGTGTGATTTTTCAAAGGTTTGTGTTGAAATGTCCGAAGAAACCGTGAATTGACTATACTTATTGATGTTCGAAGTGATAGGACAAAGAACCGTGATCTTACTACCTGCCACAGGAACGATACTTTTGTAGTTACAGCGTCGGGTAACGCTTCGTTTAGCCTCGCCATTGTTTGTTCCCGAAACGCGATGCTGTCGTAAATACGGGGAGGTTCTGCAGTTTGTATGTACTTGCGAAGCTCAGTTCGGCTGTATGATTTTACGCAGCACGTTTCTGTGTATAAAGTGCATTTTTTGGAAAGAAAAAAAAAAGCATGAAAATACGTGATTTTTGACAGTGCACAATGCCACACATACGAACGAAACAACGAAGAAACTGGTTCTAGCCACTTATTAAATGTACGTCTGTGCAGGCCTATGTGGGGAAATTGAACCCACACTGTTCCGTCAGTAGATTACACACGATGTAACTAGAATACCTGTCTTACGCGAGGATAAAAAAAAGAAAAAATTACAATGTTTTGGTTTTTAGGACATTTATAATTGTTTTAACACCCCTTTCAAAGTACTAAATGCAGACATATTACTACCTATGGTTGCACTGGAATCTGGATTTTGGGGTCGCAGTCAGGAACTTCAATCTTCACGCCGCGGAGGGGGAAACTAACATTAATTCACGATATTTCTGTTGGGTCAAATGTCACCAGGTTTAGGATTTCTACGATTAATTAGCAAAAGCATCGGTTAAAATTATAAAGGCACGTGGTACTTGGGTGGACAAGCTCGGTTCTCCAAGACTTTTCAATGGAAAATGAAATTTCCTCAAAACTGGTTTCTCAACTGACTTTCCTCCACACTCCATCTGAATATTTTTTATCCGTGAAACGTGATTTGGTCAAAGGAAATGCACAAACCCAACTTTATAACTTGCATAAGTATATTGGCTCTCTTAACTAGCTCTTTTGGTAGAGCAATTACTCCGGAGAGTTCACTATTAGGAGGTAGTTAGTTTTATTTCTAGTTAAGTTGCTCTTCTACCGAGTGGAGCCGAAGATCGCCACCCACCCAGCCGCACAGCTCCCATTTAAAACACATTGCAACCGTCTTCCCTTTATCCTACTACTAATGATAATTATTTTTTGAAATATAGACAAATAGTTGATGGGAGTGGAGGTGGCGAGAGTGTGACGAATGCCAGCCTTTAATAAAACTTGATTGCATCATTCGAGTAAAATTTGAAATTAAAATTCTGTACCACTAAAAGCTTTCGAGATACTGGCGTGAAAATAGGTTTGAAAAGAGCAGGGAAGGGAATAGGATAAATAAGAATTATAGAGAGGTTAAAGTCGGGTGGAAAATTTCAAAGGAATGGCCGCAATAGTTTTCAAGATATTCGCGAAGAAATGCAAATAACCTACAACGGAAATTTCATAAAAAAAATTAAATTAATATTTCGGGAGATGAACTTGTACTAAATTTCAAGCATTTATCTTCACCTATATGGAAATTACATTACCGAAACACACCGCCCCTCCAATAACATACTCTGTCCCCTAGCCTCGCTATGTCCTAAAATGTATGGAAACGTCGGGACCAACACAGAGTGAATAGAAACTTAACGTTTTAAGGCTCTATAACTATCGAAATAACTTTTAAAGTTTTTCTGATAACTGGTTTCGGCTGGAAAAAAAAATTTTGTTTTGTTTATTATGTGGTATAATCAATTTTATAAATTTCCCACTAAATTTTGTAGAAGATTTATTTGTAGCAATTCTATATTCCCTACTCTATCGTGTCACAAATTGAGATATCTAAAATAGGTCGTAACTCTTATAGAAATTCTTTGGACATGACTTTTATTAGTTATTTACACAAATAAATAAAAATTAAACAATATTTATACTTTTAAAGCTTTTAATTTGAGTTATTTTTGATCATGCTAATAAAATTTAAAAAAATAATCTTGCTTTCAGAATAACATAAAATATGAATTTCAATCTGAAACGTGCATATATTACGTGCATATATTCCTAAAAAGTGCCCTTTCCTTTATGAACAAACGAAACATACTACAAGCTTCATTTGGCTCCAAGAACTGTAGTCTGTACACATATTAAGTAAATAAGTCTTGGTCTGACACCTGAAGAACAACACATACTTTGAAAGTTTTATTTTCTTCTGAATTTTTTTTAAAATTATATTTTAGGTTAGCCAATTAATACTGCACTATTATTTGTTAATTTACATAGTCCTACTATCAGATAAATCCCCACAATGATAATTAAATGTGTAACGCCTTGCCCACAAGGAGGTGGCAAGGCGGACAGGAGGTACAAAAATTAAAACTCCGGAAGGAGAAACAACACATTCGTAAAGCAGAGCAAGACTTGAAAAATATTCTTTGAAGATAATACTTTTGCTTAAATGAAATTGTGAGATCTTATAACCAGTAAAATTCATGAGGTTTTTTTTTTTTTTAAATGTTTTTGTTTGTTTTTTGTAATTCTTTTGTTTTCATTTAAGTTTTCAATCATTGCATTTTTTTCATTTTTATACACTTTTAATAAGCACCCAAGTGCGAAATATGGAATAACACAATAAAGTACTAGCTTTATATACCCACAAGGCATAAAAATATATATGGACTTCAAATGTTTTTTATAGAATTTCGGATTACAACCACAATATCATATGGGCCTATAAGCCTCCAAGCAAATAAATTGGAGTAAGAAATTTCAAGTAAATATAAGCTACCCGCCCAGCATGGCAATTCTCAATTCCTCCAGCAGTTCACAAAAAAATCGCTAACAATATATATTTATGAAACAATTTTTGAATATACTGCTGTCCTAAACCAAGTTCCTCCTAATTTAAAGGCGGCAATCTAATTATTTACTGTCAATTTAATATGTATATATATAATGTCAAATAGGCGCAGCCCACTCCAGGCTGCGTCGACACCAGGTACAAATAGCTGTAGTGTAGGAAACCCATGTCTTCTTCACAAACTCTGGCAGATAGAAAAGTTTTCAATGCTGTCGTGATGAATAATAATTCCTCTAAGCAAACTACGTGCTAAAAAGACGTCAAAATTTTTGGGTAAGGCGTCACAAACATATATAAAATCTTAAGTGTTTTAATGCAGCGTAACTGTGTACTATACAGAATTATTCTGAATTCCATATTAAGTCTTTGTAAGGTAATGTATCACTAGACACGAGATGTAAACGTATGTTTTATGACCTACATTGACCAATACGTGAGATACACGTCCTTTAAATTACAACATTTCAAAAGACTTTATTATATTATATTAAAGAAGAAGATACTGATACCTAAAGAGCCTTCTTTCCTCTACTTGGGTGTAAAGGAATTTTAGTGAAGTTCTTGAAAGTTTTATGGCCTTTTGTAGGTGTGTAAAATGTTATAGAAATTAGTTGAATTGTTCCGGAAATATGGCAAAATGTTCAATTTACTCGCGTGACACTACTTCGCAAAAATTCAGGAAAAGTGGCTCTCTGTATGCATAAATTATGCTTCTAATTAATACTGTTTATGTACAAAATTTGGCAAGATTTTGTTTAAATATTTCATAGATATAATAAATTAATCTAAATTATTTATATCAACCTCATTAAAATACCTATGCCTGCCGCCCATAGCACACGTTAATTTACATACTCTACTGTAGCAATACTTGCCTGAAATGTATTATTAATCAGTTGATTGGTCCTCGAGATATGACATAAAACCTCTATTGTTCATGTGACGATCATCATAAATGGAGGACAAAAAGTCGACGTATTAGCACATTCGATGATTGCTATAGATAAAATATATATAGATAAATGTAAATCGGTTAAGTAGGTACTTAAATAGCCTACTTACATAGGTACTTTAGTACATAGGTGCTGACATTGTTTCGTTGATATAGCACACTCAGCTAAAATGTTTGTATAGGCCCCATCCGAAAATAAGAGGCTTTCATACTTAAAACATATAAATTGATATGGCTTGCCACAGTACTACTTCTTCGCCAAATTTGAAATAAATAGGTTTATTGTTACCCTAGATACGGCATAAAAACTGCATTATTTCATATGTAGATATCTTGCATAATGTTCATATGGCCGCTATTTCGAAAATACGAGTGTTTGACCCACTCAAAGTTGATCAGTTTACATGGCCTGCCATAGTGCTACTAGTTTGCTAAATTTGGTAGAAATCAGTTTTTTTTTTTTCGGAGATATCAAGTAATTTTAATTTGTTATGGGATATTATTTTACAAAATGGCAGACAAAAGAAATTTTGTGTGGACGCATTTGATGGCTGTAATATAGCCTATACAGCCAGCATACAAAGTTTCACTGGAAATTATTACATGATTTCTAAGATATAAAATACAAAAATAACAAACCGTATGGCCACTATTTTGAAAATAAGCGCCTGACAAGCCTAAAACATATCAGTTGATATTACCTAGCGCAGTGCTGCTTATTTGCCATACTCGGTAGGAATGGCGAAATTATTTTAACGCGTTCAGAAACTGAAAGGGGGGACACACATACGCACATACATGAACCCACACACAGACATAAACCCACATACAGACACGCAGACAGGAAAGTGATCTCATATGTCTTTCTTCGCTTCTGAAAGTAGGCTAAAAAAACAACCCGAAAACGAAATACACTGCCTAATAGTGTTATTAATGGTGATATGATCTGTGGAAGTCCTTTACATAAATTCACAACAGTTTATCAAGTGCATGAGTGCTAAGTTATTACCGGTTTAAACTAGCTAAAAATAGCCCTTGATGTAATACTCTTAGGGAAAATTTTCTCGAGAAAATCTGGTACAAAATTGACAATGGTGTCAATGTTTGTCTGTCAAATATGCAACCTGTTCGCATTTGTTTAGCGTAGTAGTACATGCAATAAAAGTATGATAAAGTACCTCACTTTGATCACTGGGCTGTTAATATTTAGTTTGCTTCAGTTAAATATTATGTGAAATAGTAATGAAAGTATTAAAATTTTTCGTTAATACCATTTACATTTTTTGTGCTTTAATGTTTTCAGAGAGGACTTGTACTGGAAGCCGTTTATCTACAATATATTAGGTTTCCCTTAAACCTGTAAGTAATAACGTAAATGTGTGGTGAATTGTCTTCTCTGTATTCTAATTTAATGTCAGTAGCGTAATGAGAAATGTGCGAAAGAAAATTGAAATGAGTGTGTTGTGCTAATATGAGTAGCTAAACTGATTTTCCGGCTGAGCAATGCAGAGCAAGTCATATTCAAGGAAGATACTGGTTAAGAAGAAGAAAGTGCTTTCGGAAGACTGGCCCCTAGCACGTGTTGAAATTGCGGCCGCTTGCCACGGCCAACCACTACCCCACGAATCCGTTTATAAAAGAATGGCCGAACCTGAGATGTGTCAGTGAGAGCGCTTCAGTCCTCTGATGTTCAGAACGCAAGGAAGATTTCAAGATGACTAAGGTAGTATGTGCATCAATACACTATTTAAAAAAAATGTATTTATTTAACACGAACCTCTCTATTCGGTTTATTCAGTGAATATCAACGAATGCTTTATTATAAAAATACATACATCTCAATTTAAAATTAAAACTGGTATAACTTTTAATAGAAATCGGTTGTTTGATAATTGAAGTCACTTAAGGAAATTTGTAGAAAAAGAGCGAATAACACGTAAGAGAGCTTTCTCAAAATAATAAGCAAGTATTTTGTGATAATTTTCTTGAAACTGCAGTCTAACAATATAAAATATACTGGTTTCATGGAATTACGTTGTTGAGGTATAAACGAATTAAATATCTACGTTAATTGTAGTCATTAGAGATTATACGGTCTAATAGCAATTTGGATAAGAGCCTCGTCGCTATTTAGCTTTAAATACTCAAATTTGTAAAATTTTAGTAATTTTATGAATTCTGACACTTGAATTTTATATAGTATACTCAAATGAAACTCCCGTAAAAATGATAGGAAGGCACTGCAACTTATGTGTTTTACAGAAACGCTGCAGTTCTTACAACTTTAGAAAGTAATGTGTACAAAATTCTAACTTAATTAGAACTGTTGTTATTCTTCAGTAACTACTTGCATATCTTCAGAATTATCTGGGCTCTAATATGTATTTAATATTATCGTACTAGCCACTCACAGTAAAGTGAAGATATATTTAAGCCATGCTTACTTTCTTTTTTTAACCAAAGTGTATCATTTCGCGTTGCATAAATGTAAACATGACTGCGTGCTTTATTTTCATAACACGATGTTTGCATTTCACTACTCGGAAAATTATCGGCTTTTATACTAACTAAACCAACTAGTCATCATTAATGTAATCAAAAGTATTATAAATGCGTGAAAATAATGTTTTAATATTGCAATGCAGTTCATCTGTATTCTACAATTACGAGGCTTCTAAAACATTTTTTCCAACTATATCAGCTAAAATAGTCACTATATCGTGTACTACCAGCGTGAGTATTTATATTTGATCGTAAGCACACGTCACCAGAAAGACTAAGTATGGAATTAATTTTCTTCCTTTTGAGGAATAAAATGCTCGTAGCCGAAATGTTTTGTTGTTTCGCCATTTAGGGCGTCAATAGAAGTAGTCATGCAGCTCAATATTATTATATAGTACTTTAAAAAACATGTATTGTGTACCTAAATATTCCAAACGGATTATTTGCCTTTTCTTCAACATCACTAAATTTTTTACCATTATCGCAGAAAAAAGCTTGTAAACACTCCTGCGCTAGAAATTATTTATAAAAAATTCATCAGAATATATATTTTTTAAATTTATTTGCAGTGAAATATAATTTCTTAGCCGACCTTTCCATGTTGAATTCCTACTCGCGAAGGAAAATCATAGGAAACAGATAATGGCATCTAATGGAGCATTTTTTTTTTTTAAATTTCGCTAATTATCATGATAATATTTTAAATCATTCGTCATTAAATACACATAGCCCAACGAGAATTAAATAATATATATTAATGGGTAATGGTGCATGGAAGCAGTATATTTACCCGCTTTTCTATATCAGTCGTTTTACGAAGGGTATGTTGAAGCCTTTGGCTAGACTAGAGTAAATAATTCCTTTCAACACCTTTCTATGTTGTTAGATATTCACAGTATTCGTTATTGTCGGAGCAATGGTGGAAGAAATGAGACAATTATTATTTTTATCTTCAATCAGTGCTCCGAGAATAACGAACGCAGTGAATTTGTAACAATGTAAGAAGGTGTTCAAAATAGTTAGTTACATCTTGTCGACCCAAAAGTTTTTGAAAAATCCTCTGTAAAACAAGTTGCGACAAAAATTATAAAATAACACGGTTTTGTGCCCCATTAAGGGTTTCAATGCTGGTATATTTTAAATGAATGAATATGATATTCTTTGGGCCTGAGTCACAGTTTGTACAAAATACGTTATAATAAAATGGTGTTTGTGGAAGATTTTTAGAAAAATTTAATATGACTGGTTAAAATATATTTTTATTAAAAACTGTATACATATATAAGATGAACAACAATTTAGAATATTTATTATGTACCGATATAATAAAGAAAATAATATTTTTGTAATAATAATAATATATTTTCAGACAATCATTACAACGATAGTCCTCTTCGTTGTGGGTGTACTTGCCGGGCCACCAGCACCACAACAGTACCTGCCTCCTTCTCAAGCAGGAGGTGTCATAGCCCGAGGTCTTACTACACCCTCAGCACAGTATGGAGCATCATCCCCATTCAGCACAGCCTCTGCTGCTCTAGTCAGTAACTACGCAATCCCTTCCTTCACAAGTACCTGCCTGAACATCCCCAGCTCTATCTCCACCCAGTATGGTGCCCTTTGAGGGCTCACTGCTGCTGCTCCCTTCAACACCTACAGTGTTCCCGCCTTCACTTCAGGCTCTCTGGCTGGTCCTGCCTTCCTTTCCTCCCAGTACAGCGCCCCTGCTGCGGTACGAGCCGGTCCCTCCAACACATATGGCGCTCCCGCCGACTTCTCCAGGGACTACCCGGCCGCCCAGTATGGCGCTCCTCTCGCCGGATACAGCGCCCAGGAGGACCCTCTGACCGCAAGTACCTCCACCTGCACATGTGTGAGCACAGTGAAGCCGGGGACAGCGAAGTGAGTGTGTGTGGTATGTTACAGGAGCCCGCCAACTGCCAGTTCTCGTACGCCGTGCAGGATGCAGAGTCTGGTAGCGAGTTCGGGCAGGAGGAGAGTCGCCAGCTGGAGACGGCGCAGGGCTCGTACCGCGTGCTGCTGCCGGATGGTCGGCTGCAGGTAGTGGAGTATCGGGCGGACGAGGAGGGCTACAAGCCCGAGGTGCGCTACGAGGAGATTGAGCTGTCGATGAATGCTGCTGGACCCTATCCAGCCAGCAGAGCACTCCAGGAACTACACTGATTTGTTTGAACTTGTGTCTGAGAAGCTGGATGCGCTTAATGAGTGATTATGTTTTGAGTCTAGGTATTTATTTGTACAATGAAAATTTATTTGTATATGAAAATAATAAATGTATAGTTTTTTTGGCATAACAATATATAATGTTTTAGCTTTTTTATTTTATTATACAACGTATCAAGAACACAACAATGCAAATAATTCCTGATTAAATGTATATATATATTTTTTTTTTTCGTAACTTTAGAACAACCAGATTCATGATTACACATATTGTACTGAGGTTTATTTAAACATATATAAAAAAAAAAAATTCCGCATGAGATTTTCGATTACATTACATATAATGTGTGTATAATGCCACAATTGTAAGCGAACATTTTGAATAGTAAGGCTAATAGTGACAAGGGATTTATTTTCCAAAAATAATGTTAGAAACCTTATGACAGATGGTGAAATAGTAATGCAGTACATAAAGTCTTATTGACAGCGATGCCATTAGGGATGGGTCAAATAGTTTACACAAGCGAGAATGGGGGAAGAAATCATGCTGTACCTGTCGTGAATATCCATCACAGCATTTACCTGGCGTGATTCCGCGAAAAACTTGGAGGATTGAGACCAGGGTGGCACGGCGCATGTCCTCTCGAATGTGAGTTCAGTGACGTACAACTGCTAGTCTTCAGTCGGCGATGACAATGTAACAGGTTAAAGTTCTGCGTGTATAGAAAATAAATGTAGCAGTGCTGAGAATTTACTTTTCTTGGAAACTATAATTATCATAAATTTAAAAGCAATGATATTGGCGTATTTCTTGCTGTTTATTACAGTTCTGTTAAGTAACTTAAGTTAACAGAAAAGTCAGGAGTTATGTTGGTTTTGTAGTTACGTTTAAACACGAAAAATATCAGCTTTTAAGTTGAGAACTATGATTATTTACCCAAATTACTTATAATGTCTCTACTTTTAATACAAAATTTGGTAACAAATGAGATATATTTTATTGTTAGTGATTGTATATACTTCATTATACCATTTTGAGTTCTCTATGTAACATCAAAAAATAATTAATTAATTTAATTCCACCTAATTATGGCTTATTGCTTAATGTACATTAACATTAAGAAAAAAATATTAAAGTTTATAGTCATATTATTAATAACAACATGGTCTGGCATTGAAAATGCACTAAAATAACTAATAAAGGTGTAGAACTTCTCTTCCGTTCGTTATATTGTGTGTACTCCGATAAACATTTGGGGTATGTTGGAAGACATCTCTTATAATTACATGAATACAGAATCTATCTATAAGTGCCAGTAAAATATCCTGATGTCGTGGATGTTGTTGATGTTGGAGACGTCGGTACTGCTATGCCGTCTGATGCTGTATTAGGACCAATGATAGTCTAGAAACATTTCGCTGTTACAAAAAAAAACACCACACATTGACTCTAGAGTAACATCGATGTTGAACGAGTAGTTAATTTTGATTTCGTAGAATTATACACAGTTCTCCCAACAATTCAAATTAAATAATGTTTTTTTTCTGGGTACACCCTGATGATCAATTTTGTATTCTTAATGTTACCATGCTATATAAATTGGATGTAGTCTTATCAGATGCAAGGTTTTAGCGATGTGGATAAAGTGCAAGTTCTGTAATATCGACGGGCGAAAACCATCTCCTTTTTAGTATTGCTAAAATACACATGGTGTTAGCATCTGGTTACCATTAAATACAACAAGCAATGTATTCGCAGCATATCTAAGTAAGCCGTTCATTATTAGTCCATGTAAATAATTATGTAGATGTGCATATACCTAAGAGGAAACTAACATCACACACCTAGACTATGGCATTCAATAGGCGAAATATTTTTGGGGAAGTATCATCAGTGATTACGTAGTACCAGATTATTCTTAGTGTTTCAATATAGTATGAGATGATCCACAGTATACCTATATAGTTTGTGCATACCAGTGCAAGAAATATTGGAGTGGTGTCTAGTATAGGTCATTATTATTTATAAATGTATTAATTATATATTATTACGAATTACAACAAATAATAACCTTTCATACATCATATAAGTATAAGAGTGGTTTGAAGAAAGCTTCACCGACCAAAGCTTCATGTATGCTATCAATGAATTAGCGCATATTATTTAGAAATTGGCTGCGTAATGTATATCGAAGTCAAAAAACCGACGATATATTCCTTTTCGGTAAGGTCATATAAGTATTAATCAGATGCGTCGTTCTCTTGCAGTTGCAATAGATGGTGATTTGATATATTTTTATCAAGCGTACAAATAATCTAAAATGCCCCGGTTATTTTTCTTATATGTGCGGCAGTCAACATAAAGATCAGCAACAACCTAGCTTTCATCCTGGCATCAAGCCTGGAGTTTCTAACAACCATAGTGCACGAAATAATTACCCGATCAGTTCCACTGAAATTAAACTGGCAAGCGAATATTGGGGAAATTAAAATATGAATTTCATGACTACTTTCTAGTCAAAAATGCAATATAATGGTGCTCCTAGTCAAGTAAGTAATACTTATTTTTATTACCACGAATGGAATACTTTGCGAAACTTTGTAAGTCTCTTACGCATTTAAAGAATTTCCTGCAAGGGGATAAGCGAATTATATTAATTTACTATAGTATTTTTTCGTTCACTTTGCAGGACTAGTAAAGAGGTTAAATACAAATTTATTGTTATCAAAGTGGTTGTCAAAGTGAACATGACCTATATGGCTAACAACTGAACAGAATAAAAATGATAGATGACACCACCTGTTCTATGATAAAAATTGTAACTGTTAGTTTCAATGTTCATTCATTGCATACAATAAATACATGACACACAAATAATAAATAATTAAATAGAAATAGAAATTCTCCAAATGACAAAAATTTAATACTCATGATTATTTTATGTACTAGGACTGAAACATTTATTTCATGCTAAAAACTTGTGATTTGCTTAGTTCTATCAGCAAAACACAACACAGTTGCTCATTTTACTATTATTGCTACTATTCCTCTATACTCATGCATGTTTAACATATTTCTCGTGGTTTTTAAAAGCTAACAATGATGCTCTCATAGGTAATTACCACACACAGCCTACAATGAGAGATGGACATAAACAAGGCCATCCAACACTTAATTGCTAATGACCTACCTCAAAGAGAACCATCCACAGACATATGTATCACTCTAAACAAAACGCAGAAAAATTCTAAAGCTGATTTTTGAAACACGAGTAACTTAGTCTACATGCTGTGACGTCATACATTCTCGGTAAGTTCTTTTTTTGTGACCAAATGTCACAATTATCCAAACTACCCTACAAATTACACCAGTTTATTATAAATGGCATTTCTCCTGAAAAATTATTTATTTATACAATGTTAAATAAAATTTAATATTTCTGTTATATCTGTAATACATGTTGCTACACTCTAGCAGGTAACTCTTTACCATCGGCGAAGCAATGACGTGGTGAATGAGTGAGCCAAGAAAAATATAGGATTTTGAGTTTTAAAGCTGGTATTACATACTATTACTGATGTGAGTGCATTACCAGCAAACACGAAAAGTACGGGCCGGAATCGGGCCGGTAATAGGCAGCCGACAAACTCCGGCCAGATGATGTCAACCCGCTGTCTTATGCCAGAAACAGCCTGATTGAAATATAGACTGGCTGCTGACTGTTTGCCGATAGTGTCAAAAATACACCGTACCGCTAACAGAAAGATACAAAATGTATTCCGGCCCGGCATACACAAAAACTACAGGCCGGAATCGGACCGGTAGCAGATAGCCGACAAGCTCCGGCCAGATGATGCCGGCCCGCTATCTTATGTCGGAAGCGGCCCGATGGATGATGGCAAGACGCCGGGCCTGCGGCGGCTGGATGTCATTACGATGCCGGGCCTGCAGCGGTATGATGTCCAGAAATAAGCAGTATAGCCATGAGAAAACCTTAACTTTTCGATTAAAAATTTAAATAATTATTATTTCCTCTTTACATGTATTAATTTCATTTACTTCTCAACACATTATATAATATGAAAATGTTTAGCTTGCCGAGTGCAGGAGTCAAACTCTAGACCCTTGAATTGATAGCCCAGCCTGTTAACTTGTACACCACGAGGTAAGTTGCTGATATTCTCCAGTAATTTCAAATTTATCGTGACATTATTATTATCAGTGTATAAATTCCCTGACAATGTAACAAATAATTTTAAAACACTGATGATTTCAAAACTGTTTCTTCGTTTCTTCAAATGCTTGCAAAACAAAATAGTTTTTGTTAGTTCGTAATATATCCGTCGGATGGTTGTAAAAAAAAGAAGAAAAAAGTCATGGGCTACCACGTGACACATATATAATCTTGAAAAAAAAAAAAAAAAACATGCTAACGGTTAACACATGGTCACAAAAAAGACATGCCATTAATAGCTAGCTAACATCTTGCCTATTCAAAAAACTCTTTCAAAAAGTTTGTCGGCGAAATGACATCATATTTGTATCTGTATTGTGATAAAGAACCATGTCTTGAACACGTTATCGGGCCGGAATAAATAAGATGACCAGGTTACCGAAAAAACAAAGATGCTATATCAGGATCGGGCCAGAATATAATTTTTGCTATTGGTGACATGTTGACTGTGAGATATCACGCCGACATAATTTAGGTGATATCAATCTGTTATCCTAAAAAATACAGCGGGCCATTGTCTTCTTTCTAACGGCAACCATACTGTCTCAAAAAAGACGTCACGCCGTTGTCAGATGGCTATCTTCTGGCATTGAAACCACAGTTGCCGACAGTACAGGTATCGGGCCGACAATTTGCCAACACTTTGTCGACAGGTTGTGTTCGCTGGGTTTCCATTTTCTAGATAAACATTCCATTTAAATTTCTTATTGTCAAATTCCGAATACCTATTAAAGACACAAGCTCAGTGGCTTAGCAATATTTGCGAATTCATGAATAAATTTTCAATTACATTTTTATGATATGCACCAAGTTTGTAACTTCCGTAAGGTTAGCAGGAAGCAAGACGAGGCTATCCGCACGTCGATATCTCCACACTTCCTGTCAAGAGCTCCCAACATTCTTCATGTCTAAGCATAGTGACACACTGCATAAATGACTATGGTAGGTGGTGGAACTTCAGCTGTTCAACCTATATGATTTCACTGGATTGCGATCTCTTTGCCAAAGTGAAGGAATCACTTGGTGGGAAGCAGGACGACACAGGAGAAACCACCTTCCTTTGCATGGTGGTCACTGCGGGACGTTAACAGAGCTGGATGTGCTAGTACGACGCCTTCCACAGGTGGTACAGAAGTCGGTAGACATGGGAGATCTCTACATTGAAGGATTGTAACTGGTGTTTCTTCTACCAATAAAGTCAGGTAACCGCTATAACGGTGTTGGCACTACAGTTTATCCAACTTAAGTGTTTTCCTTCTCTTCGCACATTTTTATGTTTCAGTTTCAACAAGTTCTCATCAAACTTCCTACTTTATCTCCTATCGCAGGCCAAACAAACCACTCCCAAATCCGTGCAAGAGACTTGTCGCGCACTACATTTACTCCCGACCATGAACAGGTAACTTCCCACTGATTTTTTTTAAAACTTATTTCATTGCTGTCCCATTTAAAAATGGTCACAAATTTCTTGCTGTGCTATTAGCCTATTCATCTTATACGAAACAATCAATAACGAAATGCCAATGGAAGCTTTCATTGCACTATAAAAAGTGTTAAAGACCAAATATAACTTTGAATAAATTCATAGTATTTCTAATGGGTGTTAAATTCGTCAGTACTGAATTGTGTGTGTCTATATATATATATATATATATATATATGGAAATGAGTTAGTAAGGTTTAGAAAAATCATTAAATGATGAAGGAATGGCCAAAGCGCGAATCATGCATAGTCATTACTTAACAATAATCAACACTGGCATGACTCTTGTACCTCCAGTTCACATAATGTTAGGGCTTTTCAAAAAATCTGGTTACTATTTTTTATTTGAATGATATAGTTTAAATTTGTTTATTGCTAAAATCAAAGAAAATATTTTGGATCTAAACACAAAAGTTATTATTGGAAGTGAGACATTCTAAGTTAAGATTAATTGATTTGAGTAATCAGCATAACAGTTGTTGAAAAGTGTGCTAAAATTTTTTCAAGAAGTCATTTATCCCGGAAGTGCAGTTAGATTGAGAGAAGATTATCAGAATCGTAAGTTCATATGGTACAGCAAGTCCTCCAAAATATATTTCATAAACTCGTGCCAGGATTTTTGCCGTTAGTAACGAACTTGGGGAGCGTTCCCACAAAGTTATCTCTGCCATGGGAACAAGGTACTAGAGATAGCTGAGTGAAAGGACGTTTGGTGGTAGGAATGTTCCGCGTTATCATGGTTTCAAATTAAACCTGTGTTTATGTTTGTTAATATGTATTGTGATTATTTGCGTATGTGTTTTGGACTCTATATCACGTCAATTTACACGTTGTTTCGAATAAGAATAATTAATTTATTCCTCCTAGGCTTTTGAATATTTTAATTTCACACACGTAATATTATTTTTTGTTCTGAACCACCATTTTTAATTTTGCATATATTTCTATTATTATTTGTGTTATTCTACGACATGTGTACATTATTCTTAGGTAAGCAGTTATAACTTGGATATGCTAATTTCTATTTACTGATTAAGTTACATGTTTGCATAGTTATTTTCTTTAATTTTGAATATATTTATTTCTTTTGTTTGTTATTTTGAAAACCATTTAAGCTTTAATTATTTTCTTCGTTTTGGTAACCGGAAGTAGTTAAGCGCCTATTACGTCACGTTTTAGGAAAGTTGCCCGAAGGGCTTTCTTCTGGGTGGGACCTTTAAAGGGTCCAGCAGCATAAGTTTTCGCTGGGATTTTCACTAGGAAAATACCCAGGATCTGCATAAGGGTAGACAATTTTTTATTACCCAGAGGTTCCAGTGATTATTTTAAGTACCAGCCAAGCGAAAAAGAGGGCTGAGTTTCTTGTAATCGTTAGTTATTTTAATAAGTGTGTTAGGCCAAGGAAGAAATGCAGAGCACTTCGTCGACGCCACGTTAAAGGCTTGAGGTTTGGCCTACGTCCAGGTGACGCTACCTTATTTCTGAGATCTGTTGTTTATTTGATTACGTATTGAAGTGTTCTGCGAATATGAAATTAACTGTACTTTTCGTCAGAATTAACGCCAGACTTGTTCATGTGTGATATTCATATTCAATGGAGACGTTGTACCCAGAAGTCCAGCTCTACTGATGAGTTAGGCACCGGATCAAAGGATACTAATTAATGATCTAATGAGCCCAATAAGTTTAAGTAGTAGTGGACTTTATATAATATTAATTTTTATCTGAGATTAGACTTGTTTGTGAATAATCAATTTTAAAGCTACAGTGACCGTGAGACTATGTTTAACGATTTGCATAGAACTGATATGGAGCTCTTTAAACGCATGTTAGAAAAGGAAGCACTTAAGGTTAACTACTTCTGGGAAACTATAATTTTAAGTTATTTTTATCTTTGAAAGTTTAAGTTATTTTATTTTGTGGCAGATTTTAATATTTTCTTTTTCAACTCAATATTTAAAGTTTCATTAAATTTTCATCCTTGAAATGAATGGTGGTATAAAATATTATACACAGTAAATATTAATTGCGTACACTTTAATTGATTGAATTTTGTCACAACTAATTAATTTTGACAGACTCACAAATTTTATTTATAAAAGTCTTTTTCACACAAGGTCATTGGAATTATTAATTTTATTTTTGTGGTTCAATATTTCTTTAATTAAAATCTAGCTCTCCCGGTGGTTTATTTTTATTGGTTTACATCATTCTAGTGTTCATGTGCATGAGTTTGTTGTCTTTCCTAAGTATTGCAGCGTTCCAGAGTCTACAATGTGTTCTACCTAAGGTAAAAAGGTAATAGGGTTCAGTACAAATACTACATGTTATCTCACACCACTATTATTCTATATAAATATATTGGTATCTCTTTCGCACATTCTAGAAATCTATCCTCACTACACCATTGACACATACACCTCAACCACCTAGCTCAGTTCCACACACTTCACAACGTACCATAAACTAAAGGAAGTGAACAGCTGTCACATCCCAGATAATTTGAAGAATGTTATATATGAGTGCAAGTGAGTGTGTGTGTGTATATATATATATATTCATTTTTAACATTGGTGTTATAAACATTGCAAATGATTTAGAGTATATATGCTCACATGTTTGAATTATATGTTACAAAAGAAGGGTGAGGTATTTCCAACGTGTATAACAAGAAAAGTTAAATATTGCACTTAAGTGTTATTTATTTGCATGTAGATTCAAAGTCGTTTAGATTAGAGATGCATGACCTGAAATTATGTATATTCAACATATCCAAGCCCAGAATGCCGTTAATATTTAATGTATTCTGTAAACATCGATTAAAATTTTATTGTAATTAAAAGTGTTATCTTGGAAAGTTTAGTATACAGTGATTAAAAAATGTTTACTAATGTATGTCGGGCCCTACATAAATTTTTGGCTCATTTCAAATTAGACATTAAATTTTCATCATTATTTTCTTCTGGCTTTTGAATCACATTTGGACGAGTTTTTTTTTTTTTTTTTTCGTTAAGAGTACGTTCTTTTCTCCTGTGATCCAGAAACTATGCAAAATATTTTGATTTCAAAACCATCGATGTACGATAAGAAATACTTTCTCCCCACTTTTACATTATTGTAAAATTGTTTTCAGTATCTAATAACCAAAAATTCAAGTGTGGTGTAACTTAAACAACTATAAATCTCTCTCTCTCTCTCTCTCTCTCTCTCTCTCTCTTTCTCTGAGCCTCAATAACCAACGTTAATATGAGCGATTACTAAGTTTAATTGTATGTACACTTGCAATACTTTCGCGTGAAGTCGACGAACTTCAAAATAAACTGTCGTCGGCTCTAAATACTGATGACCATACAGTTCGTGTCACACAAAAAAGTAAACTTGATATTGAGGATGAAACAGGAATTGAAGACGATCATGAAGACGGCACTGATAGTGAACATGACGACAGTAATGGAGCTGAAGTTGATGACGAATTCCTCGATGCACTGACGCACCCCTCTATCACATTTGCAACTACAAGCAACATGAAGAAGGCCAAAGATGCTGAGAATACTGACTACCTATTTCCCGGAGACCCGACAGAACTTGTTGATAGACTCAAACATTTGACTGACCTGTTTAAACACGGGTACCGCATGATGCGATGAACTGCCTTGTTCTTAAACTGTAGTGAGTATAATAAGAATAATTTTTTAAATAAAATAATTGTGTCTTAATTTTTTTTTTTTGCTTGTTATATTCTTTCATCCCTGACAACTTTAAAGTGATGATACGAGAACACAACTATAAAGGTAATGATCCGCAAACAGAATATTAATGAAGACTTTAAGTACAAAAATACATGGGTAGTGGACTGTATACAAAACGCTAATTCAGTCAACATGTATGAACGAATTTTGGATATGGTGAATTAATGTAATTTCTATATGTATGGGAGTTACAAACCGAAGGATTGATCGAAGGAGCGAACGAAGGATTGGGATTGATCGAAGGATTGGTGAAGATTGGTGAGGATTGATGAGGATTGGTGAGGATTGGTGATGAGGATTAGTGCGGATTGGCGAGGATTGGTGATGAGGATTAGTGCGGATTGGTGAGGAGGATTGTTGAGGATTTATAAGGATCAGTGCAGATTGGTGTGGAGGATTGTTGTTGATTGGTGCTGAAGATTGACGAGGATTGGTGAGGATTGGGGCGGAGGATTGCCAAGTATTGGTGGGGATTGGTGCAGATTGCAGAGGATTGGGGTAGCGGATGAGGGTTGGTGCGAAGGATTACCCGGTATTGGTGGGGATTGGTGCAGATTGTAGAGGATTGGGATAGCGGAGGAGGATTTATATATGAGAAGAGCATGAAAGATGAGACTATCACCCAACCTGCCCTCGTACATTCCAAGACTCAAGTGTCTATTGGTTCGTAAACCATAGACAACTGTGCCTATAAAAGTGTTGTTATATGCTGATCCATACCATGATTATAAAATATTCGTAGAGAAAGTAGTTACTCATATTGTAGCCCTCCGCAATGCCCTTGCACCAAGGACAACACACACGGGTAAGCCTCACTTCAAAAATATCCCAAAGATCATCAGAGGAAAATGTTATTAAAACAGAATTGGTTGAAAGTATAGGGCAATGAATAACACAAAAACCACAAGTGCTCTTAGAAAAATCATCATCTATTGAAATTATTTCATCACTACAAAAGGTTACACAAACACGGAAATGCAAAGTTTTACAAATTTTTAAAAGTGTGTACATTAAGACTTACATTGCTACTACTCTGTGCAGTAAATTTTATACAATTCCACACCACTACATTTCCTCCAGTATCTTAAAAAATTTTAAAGAAATTCTGAGGACTGAAATTTTTTCCAAAACTTTGTTTACAATAAAATATTTTCTCCTAACTTCAAAAATGTTAAGTTTTGTCTAATTTTGTAAGTGAACATAATTTTAGACCAAAAATACATTCAGGTGTCCTCCAGGACCAAGCATACATTACATAACCTTGGATAGTATATATTTATATAACATGAAAATATTTTTCCACAGTAAAATGGTATATTTGGTATAAGAAAATATACAAGGAAAATATTTTATAAATCCACACCGACATTTTCTAAACCAGTTATGTATTTCTGTACAAGATAATATTTTATGTTTGGTACAACTTTTGATATAACTTACGGGCAAATTTTCTTAAGTGCACATGGACATTTTCTAAAACATTTGTGAAAACTATAAAATACATGTTAATTGTCCACACTTACATTCTCTTTAAAAGACCTTTGACGATAAAATATTAAGTCCACAAGGATATTTCCTCGCCAATATGTGATTTTACAAACGAATACTATCTCAGTCCACAAGGACATTTCCTCGCCAATATACGATTTTATAATAAATCCACAAAGACATTTGGCGGTAAAATGTTTAGTTTCCTATGTCTTTCAATGTTTTTCCAAAGGCAGATATTTTTGAGTATCAAAAATTTTTTTAAAGCATCCTTCTAAAATCTGCATACTAGTGCAAAATCTTGTAATGAGAGATCTTAAAATTATTCCGAAACACCATCCGGTTTTCCATAAGCATTTTTGTCTATCTATTCTCTAGAACCCTCCCTTTTCTACTTGGTCAGTAAGGCCCTATCGACTTGGACACGTAGTACATATCTTGTAGTAGTTCCTGGCCCCTGCAGTCATCTCTCCCAGAGACCCAGACTGCAGGGACTTAAATACACCAAATTTTCAGGGGCGTGACCCGCACCACAATAGGGGATTTTAGGACGATCAATCATATTTTACTTCCCCATGGACGTTGCGAAATACGTAATTTTTCTTATAAAATCGAAACAGTGGAGCCCTCTTTGATAAAGTTTATCCCATCTTACGCATTACACGAGCGCTCAGCTGCGACATTAGCGCGGCGCCCTGGCGGGTTGGCGAACCACACAGCTGTCGCCCGGCAGTCTATGAGAGCGCGGAGCGGGTGTCATGCGTGATCTTTTGTGCAGCATAATTCTCGCTCGTGTTCGTAAGACTTCACGTGTCGGTCACCATATTCAAACACCAGAGCACAGGACACAGGTATGACAGTTGTTGTTTGGCGGGAAACTGTATTTACAACTTGTATTTAGGTCATGTCGTATTGCGAAATCGTACGAAAGTAATTATTTTAATAGAGAGACAGTATCATCTTAATTTAAGGAATTGTTCATGGCCATGTTTTCTTTCGTGGAAGAGGTTGTTGAATTCGCTTTAATTAAATTTTTCAGATTTATTGATGTAAATGCCCGATTTTGGCATCGGCTTCCCCTTCAATAAGATTTCACAAGTTTTTTTTTAAACGATTACACAAGCAGTAACCTCAGATAATTAAACATGTATAAATTGTCCATTTTTCCAGGTTATTTCGGTTGCTTACATCTCCTACGATTTTGATTGGCTAGACTTAACAGTTGCTAATTCAATCATAAACCGCAAATGTCCTTATTGTTCATTTTCCGCGTGCTTATCCGGTCATTAAGTACAATTATTAATTCTTCAGTCTTAATAGTAAATCCACCTTCATGCTCGATAATCCCCTAGTCGAAAGCTCCTGAGCTCGTCCCATTTGATACTCGGTAAATGACTCTCAGCCGCAGTCGTACACTCCCATTAAAATATATTGTCCCTGCAGCCACAAACGTAAACTAATGCCAAGAATGGGTAAACATTTTGATACGAGTTGATAAGTTACATGTAGCAGGCCATATTTGTACAACATAAACTAAATATGAAATCCTTTCTTAACATTGTTACAACAACGGCTGTGTCTGTTTTTATGGCCGTGTACGTTTCTCGCAACAGTACTTATGGCAGACCTCCTGTGGTCTGACGTAACCACTGTCAGAGTTTTGTTGCAAGGGGATAATATTGTAACCTATTTAGACCTATTATTTATTGCCAAGTATGGTAAAACAATATTGAAGTGAAAATGTTCTGTTCAGGGATTATATGAACATAAAACAAGTGTGTGCGGTTCATCGACTACGAGTGCAGGCGTATTTGATAAGGGCAGCCAACGCAATATTTATTTTAAGTGTTTGAAAATGGTTTTGTTTCGGAAATACTCGGTGTTCTCAGGGTCTGTCATTCCCACTGCTGTAGTCGAGGGTATACCCAATATACCCTCTGCTTAACCTCACTCATTACAGTATATATTCTGCACTACTGCGAATACCTTCTTTTTGGTTTCGTTATTTATTTCTATTGCATAGCTTTACTTAAATCATAGAATTACATTTTGTTGCGGACAAGGTCTTGGGAGCCGAGCGAGCCAGACAGACCCAGAGTTCGGGGACAGTAATGTTTTATATTAAACGTACAAGTTGGGGTTAGGCGTAATTCAAAGGTGAACACTAATTAATCTCTTTTCTGTCCCTGTATTGAAATCATATAAATTACATCTCGTTTACAAACCTATTACCTACAACTCGTTTACAAACCTTTAATGAGTCTTTAACTCAGAGGAGCTCTTATTAAGTTTACTTAGTTACATTGTCACCGATTATTATTAATAATTATTTCATTACTTAATTACATTAAAGCCATTCTGAATAGTTTCTAAGGAACGTTGTCACATTTTCCATGACGCCGAAGGCTGATGACTAGACATATGTCGGCGGACGGCACTCCCCCATCTCTGGACGTCTTCCTGGTGCAGTGTCTCGACGACATAGACCTTGTTCGCCGTGTTTCCAGCCGTAATATTTGTCCCGTGTCTAGTAACAATCGGCCCACCTGGAGGGGTTTTCTTTTAAGCGCTCAAGGCTCCGTTCTACTTCCTCATAGTATGTTTGTGCTCTCGCAATCAGGCTAGCTTGCCTGTTGCTGCACATAACAATTTGCTATAAAATTACAAATCATAGTCATTGTATTGAAAAGGGCTTATTAATGCCCCCCAGTGTTATGCCTGAAGGCTTATCAGGGGACGGCGTATGAACTAACTTATGACCTAACTTGAACTAACAGGCTTGCCTTAACTAGGATTCGAACCCGGAGCTCCCACATTCCCAGACCATTGGCTCACCAACCGACTGCGCCACGGGAGGTCGGCAAAAAATAGCCACACTGATCCGTTTGTGGGAAACACTGAAAACTTTCTATCATAGCGAAGACTTAGTTACAACTAAAGCTACGCGAGATGTACTGAACGCTAGTGTACCACTAACGTAAGTATTGGTTAGTTTCATTCAAGACACTCAACGCTAGTTAAAGTCTATTGAAATGTTATAGTTTGTTTATATAGCGCGAGTGTGTAATGACGGTATTCACGGAATTCAATATTTAGAGTTTCAAGTTAAAGTATCGTTAATGGCTTCACGATGAGGTGACCACTTTTGAACTCAATCGTAGAAAAAAGTTACTGCGCCCCGAGTGACATGCATCCAGTAAAGTTGGTAACGATGGATGGGAAGTAGTGCCGTATCTTAACGTCGAATAAAAAGTGTTAGGCAATTATTTCTGATTTTTAAAATTATTTTTTTCCCTTTTTGCTTTTTCTTTATTGCATCTGAAATGTAAAAATGAGCAGATTTGTAAAACATTTCCTTTTCTAATAATTCTGCAGTTTAACTTGACCGACGCACGAATAAAGCGATGAGGCACATGACAACGTTAATCTTACATAAGGTGGAAGAATACATAACGTGCATACAAGTAGATCTTAAGCAGGGCTTTCAAAATTGCTCATTTTACCGTGAGTATCTTATACAGGCAGTGCTGCACACGTGGATGTACGCCAGGGATTTGTCGTGCCTGTAAATGTTGGGACTGGCCATAGCTGGCGCGAATCAGCCAAAGAGGTTAAAAAAAAAGAGAGATAAATGCGCGGGGAACGAGGTCGGCCCTCGTGATTGGGTAAAGCACTCGCGTCTGGAGGTTAATTCGTTACGCTGCTGGCGGGAGCGTTAATGGCGCGCTGATGCGGGGAGGCGATGAAGGATGGCTCGGCCGCACGGAAACGCGAGAGAGCCCAGCTGCTTCACACCCGTGAGGACCCGGGATTCCCGAGGGTTTATCCCGGTGCCGGGCTACACTTACAACACCTGTGCTTCTTTAAGGTGGATCAGTCCCCGCCATCTTGGACTTTCGGAATTTTCGTCGTAAATTGCATCACAGATTTTGCATTTTATTTTGGGCTTCGACAAAGCGAAGGGTGATACATTGCGCATGTTCTAAAACATGTATTGCTGGACTATTGTTGCCAGGTCCATTTCTGGAAAAAAAAAAAAAAAAAAAAAAATTGCTTTCAGTCACTAGTGAAAAAATAATAAATTATCTAGAAATGTAATATGTTGATTAAGCTAAAGAAGCTATTATTTATGCCATTTCGTGCAAAAATTTTCATTAAATGTTCCTAAATGGAACTTATAACAAAAATAGTGAAAATCCAAGATGGCGGGGACTAATCCACCTTAATGCGTTTGTCACTGGACCGTAGGAGCAGTGATCGCGTAGAGACCACGACACTCGGTCGTGTAGAGATCGCGACACTCGGCTCCCAACACAACGAAACAGGTTCGATTCCCGACGGGGACGCCCCCCATATTTTCGCATGTGGGCATCATGCCGGACGATGTCGCTGGTCGGTGGGTTTTCTCGGGGATCTCCAGTTTTCCCCATCCTTTCATCCCGGAGCTGCTCCATACTCGCCTCGCTTCACCCTCATCGGCTCTAAAGACCTTGATGTCAAGAGCTGCCCAAATCTCTTCACTCGCTCGCTATATTTTAGTATTGCATGTTGATGCCAAGTTAGACTGAAACTTGTTTACAACTATTTTCATTTGTGTTATTGGAGCATTGTTAAAACGACTCGCTGCAGAAGACCTTAAGCAACATAGACTAAAGATGAGGTAGACCTTTCTCACTGGCTACGCACAACCATTCTCCATGTCCCAACATTGAACTGCTTTTCTGCCTACACGTCTAGCAAAAATTGCGTGAATTGGGTTTGAGGTTAGAACGCTGTTTAGTAAACAAGAGCTTTGTAATGTTTGTATACTTGCTCTATCCAATTCGCAATAGAGTTTGATTAAGTTTCAACTTTCAAATACGTTCATCACTGGTGACCATGTGACTTTGCCAGATGTGTTCCTTTGGGGTAGGTCGATGTTGGGACATGCGCAGAAGACGAATACGCGGTCTACCTCATATTTAGTCTATGGTCAGCAATGATAGCCGAGTTTATTGTAGTCGTACCAGATATAGATAACTTTAAACACCGGTAGCTAGTATATAAGTGGTCGGTTCTCGAGTACGTATAGGACTGCAAGTTTTGCCTGCGCATTCTAGGACAGCGCTTAACACCCGCCTTTAGGCGCCCATCGACCACTTGAGGGGATCTGGAACGGACGTTAAAACGGGAGATATCAGAAAAAAAAACCCCATTGGTAACGTCCGCCACGTTCCTATACGATAGAATCCGAGGTGAACGCTTCTCGGAATCGAACCAGGATCGCCGTGGCGGGAAGCTTCTTAACCCGTTTAGACCCAGCGTACACGATTATGTATATATATACATTACGCACCTGTAGGTAATGTGTGGTCTGTACTGCATACTACGAAGCACAGTTGCCAACGATCTTACCTGCGCGTAAATGATTCGCAAACCGTTTTGCTGGTCTAAGTTGTAATCGATTCATAGAACTGTGGCCTAACATATCGCCTGCAGCTCATTGGTTGGGCCGGCGCAACTGGTGCTGTTGTGGTCAACTTAATTACTGCACGCGTTATAAGAGTTTGGGTTAGCAGTACCTGAAACCACAAATTTAAGTGTACCTGAAAGGATTGGACTGTTGCGGTTGGCTTTCTTTTTTTAGTCTTCTTTCCGGTGGAAGGATGTGCTTATACAATCACTTGAATGTGTCTGGAATATATGCCCCCCCCCCCCAAATAGTTCAAAATTAGTCTATGTAAACGTACATGTTTTATGTGGGTCAGACACATTTTCTAAATGTGGCAATATAAATTAATATAAATAAATAAATATAAATATAAATATAAATAAATAAATATATATATATTAAACATTTAAACAAAATTCAAACAATATTTGCACGCTGACAGTATATATTAGGAGCATCGAATATGCATATATACAGCCAGTTTTTAGGCCATTTTGCGCGACACTGACGAATGAGAAAATTGAACTTTAATACCATATATTGACTATTAGTCAACGTAGTTCCACCAAATTCTGCACACAAGCGCAGACGGTAGGCCATGTAAACTTACAATACTTAAGTGACTAATACACTTATTTAAAAAAATGATACCCCTGTTGGTAAAACCAGTCTACCAAAACATTATACTGATCAACCAAAGTTGATGCACCAAATCCTACCTTCGTAATGCGGTTAGTTGCACGCTATATTATGACACGAGGAGTTCTGAGCTCGATTCTCAGGTAAGGCACGTGTGTATTGGTAATTACCTCATTATTATTGTATTTGTTTTTGTTCCTCCTCTAATGATACCGCTATCGATGAGACGTCAAAACTCTGCTATAATCATCTAACATTTTGAGATATTCAACAAAATTAGTTCCATTCATGTAGAGGAAAGTAGGCTCATTAGTAGTACAGGTACCGTCTATTTACCTATAGGCTGTTCACGATAAAGTGAGCATTTTAGAAATGAACCTTAGAAAAAAGTCACTTCCCGTGCATGCATATATTTTAACGGGCACACTGAGTGCCATTCACTCAGTAAAGTTGGTAACGATGGATGGAAAGTAGTTCCATATCTTGACGTCGATTTAAAAGTGTTAGGTAACCATTTTTGATAACTTAAAGTTTTTTTTTTTTTTCACTTTCTGTTTTTTTATGTAACGAAGAGTTAAAATATGCAGCTTTGTGAAGTATTTGCTTTCTTAATAATTTCACAGTTTCAGTTGACCGACGCATGAATAAAGTGATGAAGCCCATGGCAATGTTAACTTTACATAAGGCGGGAGAATACACAACCTGTATACAAATAGATCTTAAGAAGGGCTTTCAATACTGCTCGTTTTACCGTGAACAGCCCATACACATAGTAATATACAGAGTCAAAGGTCCAAGGTAAGTGCAATACTAGCGCATGTCTGGTCTAAGCTCCATACTCTACGCCTGCAAGAAATATGACATAGTCTATTCGCGGTTGCTTCACAATTTTTGAATCAGACATTTGAAAAATCACCTCCTGTATGACGTGTGTCGTTATTTCCTAAATATGCCATGTATCACAATAATTAAACACACGTGTTAACGCAAAATTACCTTTTTTTGGGCCAATTAAAATTTACTTATATTTTGTCTCTAAATTATAATATGCATTTTAAAAATTAATATGAATATAAAACAGTGAGAAAACAGATGTGTTGGTAATGCAAGGCAAGAAGTAGTTCTTATGCAAAATATTATTAGGTACACTAAGTGCGCACGAATGCGGTGCGCAGTCCCTCTGGTGTAATTTTCTAAACTTGATTAAGCTTGTTTGCACTAGGCGGAGGAATATCCTGGAATTAGAACTTTTGGAGGGCTTCAGAAAAGTTGGCAGTAACGGTGAATTAACTACATATATCTACAGAGCGTGACCGCAAGGAATAACTGGATTTGAACAAACATTCATAGATGCAACTGATCACATGGTGCCCTCTCATAAAATTAGCTAACCTGGTCTACTGATAGGAGGGGAAACACCTGCTAGGCACCTTTAATACCCCTCGAAATAATGGAAGTTCAAATTTTCATACAATTTAAGTTGTGTAAGTAATGAAGAAGAACTGATAAAAGCAAGGATAAAATTTATAAAACGTACTATGGAAAACTAGAGTTGAAACAGTATAGAAAGGACTTCCTTTCATTGCTGCTCACATTAGATTTGTTTTGTTATAACCAGAATGAATTAATTATGAGATGTCTGTTGTTAAAATCGATGTCTTGAGAGCCGATAAGGGTGAAACGAAGTGGGTACGGAGTAGCGTCGGAATGTAAGGGGGAACGGGAGATCCCCGAGAAAATCCGCCACCGAAATCTCTCCATTCACTCCAATAATTATGTCTTTTAAACCGTGAATATCTTTGATCATTTTACAGTATGTTTTCCTGTTATATAGCAGGCGACGTCACATATATTTTGCATGATATCTTTTAATGATATCGTACTACGCGCCATAACAGCTTTTTCGACCACCTCCGTAATTAATAAATGTCAATCATAATCGACGTACGTAATTAAGTACACAGGTTAGTAAAAACAATTAATAGTGCGTAGTGCGGTTTAAAATCCAGCGTGAAGCTGCAGGTACAGTTAAAAACTAAACTTTATCAAGTTTATTGTTCGTGAAAATTTTGTACGAATGACTACATAATTATCACAAATTAGGAAGAGGATTTTCACATAATATGTATTTGCAGATAATGTTTGTTACTACAAAAGTTTGTAGTTGATTTATCAGCGAATCAGGAACCTGAAGAAATTGCTTTCAACGAGAGAAGTGTGGGTCTACAATTGAAGTAACGTAGGAAGGACGGAAGTGCAATTAATTTAAGGTGTGGATTAGGGAAATAACCTTAAAAGAAACGCAGCAACTTGAATAAACCGCAGAAGCATTTTCTGAGGTAAATGGAGTGTGCATTACTTTTTAATTACTGGCACTTAAACTTTTGCCCCCCTGTGGTACACCACTTTTCAATTTTGTTGCTGTTCCTCGCCATTTTTTTTTTGCGGAAATACGCTTACTGCTTTGCCACACAAGCCTTTTGCTGGGGGGGGGGGGGTGATAACTTTTATTACGTGTGGATTTCACTGCTCCCTGTCAATAATTGTACTTACAGCATTCTGTAGGTAGCTCTCGCTCAACGTTCCTGAATACATAAAAATGTATGGGCATTTCTTTTATACGCGATACGTATCTAATTGAGTTGAGTACTTCTATAATATACCACAACTAACTGCTTGGCATTCTAACATAGTAACTTTAGCAGACCCATTGGAAACCGCTTTTTTTTGTGAACTTTGCAGGAATTTTTTGAGAAAGTTGACGCGTTGTTTACATTATGAAACGGCGAAGAATTTCCAGAAAGAAGTACCATAAATACTAGAGTGAGACGAATGTGCCGCAAAACAGTATATTTAAATTCTCGGCTTGCCATCAAAACAAGTAATACAAGCTAGTGCTGGCGAAGATTGTTAAAGACTGTTCACGATAAAGTCAGCACTTTTGAAATCAACCTTAGAGAAAACTCATTGACACTACCTGCATATATTTTAACGGGCGCCCTGAGTGACATGCAGCCAGTAAAGTTGGTAACAATGGATGGGTAGTAGTTCCGTATCTTAACGTCGAATAAAATGTGTTAGGTAGCCATTTGTTACAACTTAAATTATTTATTTCGCTTTCTGTTATTTTTAATGCATCAATGTGTAAAAATGAGCACACATGTTAAATATTTAATTTTCTAATAATTTCACAGTTTCACTTGACCAACGCTTGAATAAAGTGACTAGGCCCATGACAATGTTAATCCTACATAAGGTGGAAGAATTCCCAACGTTCATACAAATAGATATCAAGCAGTGTTTTCGAAAGTGCTAATTTAACGTGAACAACCTATATCAAGATTTGCCGTGTTAAATAGAAAAGTTTACGGCATGGGAAATATAAAACGGGTCATACGTAGGATATGCTAAAAGTTAGGAGAAAGAAATATTTGGTTAACAAAAGTGAGCGGTAAAAAAAAAAAAAAAAAAAAAAAACGTACGTACCTTGGTTACAGCCCTCTAAAGTTAAAACTCTCTGTTTGATCAACTTCACCCCAAATGGGGTCCACACACTGGATTTTTATTTTAAAGTGGGTAATATGGATATTGGGGTGAAGGTGGTGAATCCATAAATCAAAAACGTATATTCACAGAATATTTACCACTGTGGGCATAAATAATTAAGGGTTTTAGTATCATTAGTATTCAATTTTATGTATACATTAAAAAAACCATGCCAAGTATGACAACTGGTTTTTAAAAGTTCTGAAAATATGTACTAAAATAAAAATAAAATGTTTTAGGACTAAAGTTATCGAATATTGAAAGCATGCATTAGTAAATAAAAATGTAAATTTAATTAAAATTTGTGTCATGTTGTTTGTCCTGTAGGAATAAGAATCTCATTCAGAATTCTCACAATTTCACCAGCTGCGATGAGAGAGGTGTCCTTAACATTCGGGAAGTGGAATACTCTTTGAACCACGCTACTTCGCTTAATAAATCTAATTTCCAAATCAGCAACACAAATGTTAACACCATGGCCCACATAATGAACACTTTTCTTGGTTGTTTCTGGAAATTCAACTAAAATAGTCATTGTCCATAGACAATGTTTGTGATGGCATCTGGTGTCCTAATTGAAGTGTTTATTTTTTATGTTCTTTAGTTGTAATCTTGGCAGTCATGGCTGGTTTATTTCCTGCTACTATCTTTGTTTTTCCTGCAGCAACAGATAGCTTCCTGAGTATTATGGCTTCAGAAGTGGCAGATTTAGCGTATTTTAAAGGAGAATTTTTTAGAAGTGACAGACTGTCCGCTATTTAGTAACATTTTTTCTTTCTGATTTTTCTTTCCGATGAAGAAGGATTACATTGATATCGTTATTTCTTCAGAATGTCCACAAGTTCTAAATCAACTAAAATATACAACAAAAATTAATTACAAACATGCCCCAATGTACACAAAATTAGTTAACACTGACCTTAACCTCAAGCCATAAACAAAATATAAAGAAGACGTAAGCATCATAATTTGATACTACTAAGTTGTTAAACGTGAAATCATTGTTTTCTTCCGAAGAGAAGGGAATTTATAGACATGCAAAGTGGTCACTTTCACTCCTTGGAAAAGGCAAATGTCTATTTTTTTTTTTAATTTTCATTTTTACTTGCTATGGAAAGATCTGTACAGTGGCCGGCAGTTATCTGGGCGCGCGAGCTCCCTAGTCCTGTCTTGAGGGGTGTCCAGTACAGACTGTGGTCAATAGCTGTGAGAGAAGCATCGCGCGCCGGCCGTATACGAGAGGGAAGGTAAACATTCGCTGCACAGTTCGAGACACAAAGTGTAACAATTTCACATTACAATAACGTGCATTCTTACGCACACAAGTAATGAACCATAATGCAGCACAGTTAACATTAAAGCACACAAACATACAAAAAAGTCACAAATATTAAGTAAATTTTGTGCATAGGCTAATGTAATAAGATTAAACAAAACATATTTATTCAGCAGTTTGTCTTTATTTTTTAGTTTATAACGAGTATAAGTGAGCGTTAACAACAATGTAAAAAAGTGTAAAAATACATGTACAGCCTTAAGGTAAGTTTACGTTTTCTGTGTGTAATTTGTAAAAACAAGTACAGTACGTGTTAATTTACAGCAATTTACAACTTTATTCATAATATAGTACAATTATATTATAAAAAACACAAATGTATTGGTATATTAACAATAAGAGGGGTGTAAATGTACAAATTTGAAAGTACGTGTAAAAATCCACAAACATGAATTAAAACCCAAATCTGTGGATTTTACAACTACGCCAATGTTGTATTGAAACATGTAGTACATCGGTGTAAAAGTACATATTGTTCTATTTCATCCAAAAGGTGGTACAATATTACTGTAAAAAAACACACAAATGTCCTGTTATATTGACATTTAAAAGAGTGTAAGATTACACATGCAAGAGTATGTGTAAAAATACACTAATGCAAAGCACTAAAACCCTAGGCTTGTGTGTTTTTACAACCACGCCAATGTTATATTAAAACATGAGCATCAGTGTAAAAGTACATTTTTTCCTATTTCAATACAATCTTACTGTAAAAAAAACCCAACTGTACTGGTATATTGACATTAAGAAGGGCGTAAAATTACAAATGCGAAAGTATGTGTAAAAGTACACTAATTCATGCAACTAAAATCCCAAGTCTGTGTGTTTTTACAACCATGCCAATGTTGTATAAACTCTTACATCAGTTTAAAAGCGCATGTTTTCCTATTTGACTCAAAATGTAGTATAGTTTTACAATTTAAAAAGAACGCAATTATACTGGTATATTGGCATTAAGAATGGTGTAAAATTACAAATTCGAAATTATATGAGCGTATATTTACACATACAAATTTACTGTAACTTTGCATTTTTATGTGTAATTTCCTAAAACGAGTACAAATTTTACACTAATGTTCCTGTGAATTTAAATATAACTCCAAGTATTTGCTTAAAATATGCGAGCTAGCGGTAGCGAGTAGAACTACTTCAAACTCCTGTTCCGTGTTTAAAAGGAAAACTTAACTCCCACTGATGGAATATTCTGGCTGTTGTATAATTGTACCGGAATTGTACATAGAGTATAGCGGAATAATTCAAAAGTCTTTCAACTACATTTCTGGTCTCCTCTCTTGAAGTATAATCAGTACGATGTCGGAATCTGCAAATTATTCACTGCCCCGACTGTAATTTAGGCATAAACATGTTATATTGCTTTTTTATGTTTGTATATATGACTAATCCAAGCCCATCATATAAGTAATTACGTCTGGACAAATATGTTATAATCATGGTATCGATCACCATCTACCAACACTTTTATAGGTATAATTGTGTGTGATTGTCAAACCAATAGCCACCTGAGTCTTGAAATGTACGACGGCAGGTTGGGCGATAGTCTTACCTTTCGTGTCCTTCTCAGATATAAATCCTCCTCCGCTATCCCAATCTTCTGCAATCTGGACCAATTCCCAGCAATCCTCTGCACTAATCCTCACCAATCCTTCGATCAATGCCAATCCTTCGTTCGTTCCTTCGATCATTCCTTCGGTTTGTAACTCCCATACCTATAGAAATTACATTCATTCACCATCTCCAGAATTTGTACGTGCATGTTAACTGAATTTAAGTTTGGCATGCAGTTCACTATCAATGCATTTTTGTACTTACAGTCTTAATTAATATTCTTTTTGCGGATCATTACCTTTATAGTTGAATGATCATATAACCATTTCAAAGTTGTGAGAAATGAAGGAATTTGACAAGCAAAAAAATGAAGACACAGCTATTTTATAAAAAAATTTATTCTTATTTTACACATGACAATTTCAGAACAAGGCAGTTCATCACATCATGCGGTACCCGTGTTTAAACAGGTCAGTCAAATGTTTGAGTCTATCAACGAGTACTGTCGGGTCTCCGGGAAATATGTAGTCAGTATTCTCAGCATCTTTGGCCTTCTTCATGCCGCTTTTTGCTGCAAATGTGGTAGAGGGGTGCGTCAGTGCATCGAGGAATTCGTCATCAACTTCAGCTCCATTACTCTCGTCATGTTCGCCATCAGGGTCGTCTCCATGATCGCGTACACCTCCTGTTTCATCACTATTTTTAGAGCCTGCGGCCGTGTATTTTGAAGTTCGTCGTCTTCACGCCAAAGTCTTGCAAGTGTACTGTACATACCACACAAACCAACTCCACTACACGTATTCCATCTTTAGTATTAACTGCCACCGGCATGGGAATTCGGAGTGTCTACCATGATGTCACAGGCGCGGCCGGCGGCCATGTTTGTCGGTGCAGTTTGCCATATTGGTAAGTGTCAGCCAGGGCTCGATGCCATCTTGTATGTTCGTCCCCCCCAACAGCCCTAGAAATTTTTTTAATAACACAATTATTTTAATAAAAAATGAAAAAAAAATATCGGCTCACCATTATCCATCCCCTCGCCACCACACCCTCACAACTCCTAACCCCTGCCATCAGAAACCATTATGGCTTACGCTTTTAAAAAATACAGCTTAATACGCCTTCGAAAATCAACCAATCATGAAAGTGCTACAGGTAAAAATTATTTTGCATGCCACTTAATTGCAATGGAAACGCTTCAATAACTGCTTAACAGCTAAGGCATCCCAACAAAAACCAACATTATTCAAACTGGAAACACTTGTAAATATGTTGCGAAAACGAATAAAACCGAAATATATTATCTGAGCAGTTAATTAACATAATAAATAAAATTAATAGTATGTCAATAAAAATAACACATAAAAATGATTTTTCGTATTAAAATTACATAAATAAGCAAATCATGAAAATTCTATATATGGCGTAAATTCACGACGTTACGTTATTAACCAGGAAAAGTTCTTAAGAGTGTCAAATTACCTTGGTGGTAATAGAACAGGTGTAAAACAATGTAAATGTATAAAACGAGAAATCTTTTTAAAAGTTTTTTAAAAGGGTTTTACTGTAACGTTATATTTTTTATTTTAAGATAGCAGGTTTTGGCATATTTACTGATTTTGTGGTTAATATCCCTAATTTTTCGCTAAAAACGGACAATTCTACATTGAAAACTATAGAATGCATCAAGTGTTGTTGTGAATAATAACAACCAGATAACTTGCCAATAAATCTAAACACATCAAAATAATTTATGTTGGTCTTAATCCTTCCAGTCAAAGATAAATACATAATTTTAGGCGTTGCAAACAAACACATGCCACTGGTAGTTCGCCTGCCTGTTCCATTTGAAATTTAACGAAATACTTAAGATTTTAAACACGTGTAAGCCAAAGTGAACCCTAACTGCTAGTGAAATAATATTGTGGGATTTCAATAAGTACGTCATGGAATTTCCTGGGACTTAAAATATCAAAGTTAGATTGGAATCAGACGTCGTGCTAAAAATGCCTTTTGATATTTTTCACAGAAAGTACACTTGAGGGTGTCGTAGGTTTGCCTTTTAAAAATATCTAAATATTTGTTTTCTGTTGTTTCGCCATAAACACAGAGTAAGTAAAAATTCAGAGATAAAATACTCACTTATTCAGCGAAACCCAGCCGCACACGCCAGCAAAATGGCGTCAGCTAGCCAGAAATATGTCGGGACGCCGTTCACCAATCAGCGTCTTGGATTTTTTTTTCATTTGGCTGGCTGGCAGCAGGGCCAGTAGGTAACATTTAGAAGCACTCAGCAGCCAATCAGACGTAAGGCCTATTCCCAGAACCTTGGTAAGTCAATTAGCAAATGGGTACGCTTACGTCAAAGGGACCGCCTAGTCATTTCGTATCTGTATGTTTATCCGCTCTGCGTCAAATGTTGTTGCAAAATATTAAAACCTTTATGCAACGATGGAAGATTCCTTGCCCGTTTCACACTGTGACATTTTTCCATCAAACAGCTTCCAATAAGTTTGGTCAAATATAGTTGGGACAGTTATGACGTCATCGAAACGTTAAAAACGCCGCCATATTTCTCTGATAAAGTTTGATGGATTCAGTTTCCATCAAACATTTGAAGATTGGTCCGGTTCTAAGATTTCTTTGACGTCTTGTTGGTCTCAGCCAATCAGAATTGTGCACGACAAAAATGGACGTCAAGAAACTCTAAAATAACGAAAAATTACTGGGAACGAAGTAGGTTATGAAGATAATTAATTTATGTAGAATCTTTCGGGGCATGAAAGCTATTTCAAGTCAATGCTGCACATAATATTACGAACCCAAAGACATTACATTTTATTGTGCAGGAAACATATCTGATAAATAAAATTTGAATTTAGTAAAGAAGCGGAAATAAATTGCAACTCTCCTTTTTAAATAACGATTCAAATTAAATTCTCCCAGTTAAAAAAATTGACAGTGTGACACATTTTCAAACACGCTCATGATTATTTGATAAAATTTTTTGTAAGAAAAAAATTGGTGGTCATATTTAATCTTCAAATTTTACTGTCAAATATAGTTGAAGGCGAAAATTTGACAGTGCGACAGGGGTTTTAGACGATTCTGTGCAAGCCTGCATTGCCGTTTGTCTGATTGGTTCTATGGAAGATTTGGCCACCTGCTGGCCATTTTCAAGGACGCTTCTGTAATTTGTCGTGTGCTGTTTTCGATATAAGGATCCCTACAAGGTTGACATTTTAGCCAATGAGAGAGAAGGTGGTAGAACCATCTTGTTTATTATATTTTGAGAAAAATCATTAGATTATTAAGTACAAATAAATAGTAAATAAAAATTGAGTTTGGCTGTGTTGGGGACACGGCCGTTTGTTTTGCGTGAATACGTCTACGTTGAAGTGCTCGGACGCCTTGATGTTTTTTTTTTTTACGTTCCCGGCACCGCTTCACTCGATCATATTGGGTTTTATGGGTATCATTGGATTGCTTTTGAGATGCTCTTTCCAACCGTATACAATTTCTGTATTTCGGCTTGTCTTTTTGACGAGTATAGGACGAAATTTTGTTAAGTTCTCTCAATTTTTACTTATACAATATTGCATGCCACATAAATGTTTTTATACATGCAATCGATTTATCTTGACGAGAGCTGTCGATTGAAACGTAAAAGAGCGTGGTAGCCTCTCCTAGTCAAAAATTATACTACGCGTAAGTTATGAGACGCTGCGAAAGGAACTCAAAATTGCCCTCCACCCTTCCTCCCCGACAATAGATACGGAGCTACAATGCCAAACTGTACCCCCCGATTTTGTTATCATCGGATTTTCTGGATTGCCTCCCCTATGGCTGCAAATTTAAAGACGTATTCACTTAAAAACACGAAAATGTTTACTGATTATAAAACAGAACTGTGCGAAAATTATTTTTAACATTCGTGTTCATTTAAACCAGGATTTGTAGTTTTAACAACAAAACGAGTAATCTCTGTGCATGAACGCGTGATGATGAAGTCGTGAGTGAAGATTATTTTTCAATTCAGTTGCAAATTTAAATTATAATATGAAATTGCACTCGTCTTTGCCTGTGTGTCGTTTCATAGTGTATTCCAAGGAAATCCTCCATTGCTGTTTGTATGCAGACTCAGGTAGTGGGAGCTTCCACTCGAGCTTGTAGTGAAAATTTTATCGTCGCATACAGGCTTTATAGTCCATTCGCACTTACTTCCAACATTTCTGAAACCCTACGAGGATATTCCTCCGCCTTATGCAAAGAAAGCTTAACCAAGTCTAGTAAATTACACCAAAGGGAAAACGCACCGCATTCATGCGCACTCAGTTTAATAATATCCTGCACAAGAACAATTTCTTACTAGGCATTCCCAAACTCCTATCTTCTCACTGTTTTATTCATTTTAATTTGAAATGGAATATTATAATCTATAAATAATAAATAAATGTTGAAGTTAATAAATAAATAAGGTACTTTTATGTTAACAGAGGTATAAAACGCTTTCGATAAATGACGTACTTCGCAAACAACCAAACAAATCATAAATGGAGTGATTGTTCAGAAGTTAGATACAAAAAGTGTGAAGAAACCGCGAATAGAATATATATATATTCTAGAAAAATAGCCATTGGATCACTCTTAAGGTGGGATGGACCCCCGCGTCCGAGATCAAGAAGCGAGGGAGCGATACGGGTGACACTAACACGTATGCCTAGTGCCTCATCGCTCCTACGCGCAAGCCGTGCAGTGTTTCCACCGTAACGCGGTACTGTGCAAATTAGATCTGCAATAGTTGGGTTTTATTACACGCGATGAAAGCCCACAGATTAAACTACGCCCGTATCTCTGTACTTTTCTCTTACTGCTTATGGAAACTACATGGGCTAGCTTTAAAAATGCGATATTTGACCATTTTCACGATAGGGGCACAGATAACTGTTCTTTATCTTTTATGACAAGAAGTCATATTTGCATAACGTTTATGTACCGAGATACGCGCATTTGCGCAAACAACTATTTCACAAAAAAAAAAAAAACGCGGGGGTCCAACCCATCCTTTAACGAAGGTGTACGACGCCCCAGTGACGTGACGTGCGAGTGCAGCACAGCCCGGGCGAACGAGCGCACGCCCCCGCGACAGCCCCTAGGCGCATGCGCGCGAGCGGGGCGCATCCTGGCGGCGGGCGCCGGAGTCCGGCAGTGCGCTGGGCCGCCGGCCTACCTACCTGTTGTCTCGGCGGCGCGCGGACCGAGGCGTCGTTGTCGCCTGCGCGTGTGTCGTCGTCGGTGCTGGATGGGGCAGCGGCCTGTGGACGGGCAGGGTCGCTCCGCGCGCTGCTGGGAGCGGCTGTAGTGTAGTGCGTGAGTGCATGCGTGTGTGTGCGTGTCTGTGACAGCCGCTAACCGCGCAGAGGGACACATCATGGTGCGGGCTCTCGTCCTCTTGCTGTCCTCCGTGCTCTGTGCTGGTGAGTGACTCGCATTCGCACTTCTTGCTCATGATCGTCTTTTCCAGCAGAGTCCATTCTTGGTCACTTACAAATTTTCTGAACACCTGCCTCACACAGACAAGTAGTAGCCAAGTCTAAAAAATGACACTAAGAGGACAATGCACCGCAATTTTGCGCTCTCAGTTTAATAATATTTTGCAATACACAGCGATATAGGCCGTTCACGGCAGTGAGCACTTTTGAAACCCTAGTAACTTTTTTCTTACAACCAATTTATATCCTTCCACCACTTGTTAATGTAACCCTGCCATGTGAATAGTAAACAGAGTGTATACATTCACCGTACCCAAAACCAAAAGTCCGAGGCCACAATGAACTGCATTTATTGGATATTATATCTGGTGAAACAGCTTCAAAAAGTGCTCCTACCGGGAACGGCTTATACCCGAATTTCGCGAAAAGATTTCACGACCAGTTTTATTTCATAACACTTCAGCTCAGATCCGCTTTTGTGATTGGGTGATCTAGATGTTACGCTTCTTAAGTGTCTGCCTATGAATCCGAGACGTACAGTATCGGAGTAACTTACTTCTGATTTGCCAGTAAACTAAGAAACTGTCTTATAACAGACACACGCCGCCAACAAGCAAAACAAAACAGCTAGTACGCTCGTTGGGTATTGAAATATAGCATGTGCGGGTGTCCCTAGCAATAGGCTAGGTTATGAATAGTAAATGAACAAATATAATTTATATATAAAATACCATAGACTTCAATTCAATCAAAACTAACCTACTTTTATGGTAACAATAGTATAAAATGCTTGTGTTACACGACTTAGGAAAAAACAGAACACTTATGGTGATATTTCAAAAGTCTGATTAAAAAAAAGTGGAGATATCTCTAATATACTACAACATTATGTACGTTGCATAGAATGTGGGTTAATGATTCTAACTGTATAGAGCAGGAAAACACAGTTCCTTAATTGTGGAAGTTGCCATTTGCTACCGAGACTGTTACATAGGTCCACAAATAACTGTTGCCTATAATATTAGGTCAACATTAAGAGAGCTTTAAACTCATGGCAGTTCTGTTGCATGCAAAATTAATTAATTTCCAACGTATACAATTGTAAATTTATTTATGAATGAAATAATTAATTGGGCCTGCAAGTGACATCAGGTAAATCACCCATCAATGCAATTATCGTTTTCTCTCCTACGTCTCATTGCTACCCGCTAAACGCAGACACCTGATTGCAGTGGGTTTGCAAATCTTGACCTTCGACTATATTTGAAGCATCATCGGCTTGTGAACGTGTTCACGAGTTGAAATTGCGTATTAGTTTCAAATTTAACTTTAGCTTAGTGTGGCAGTCCTTCCATTGACAACCGGAAGGTGCCATACAGGTGAGGAAAATGTACTTCGGAGTATATTTGGTCTACAACGCTTCAGTCCCTACTCTCTCTGTTCCATGACTGCGATAAATAGGGACACCCTAATTTCGCGAAAGAATTCTGCACATGCTATATTTCAATACCCTACGGGCGTACCAGCAGTTTCCTTTTGCTTATTGGCGGCGTGTATCTGTGAGAAGACATTTTTTTAGTTGACTGGTCAATCAAAATGAAATTACTCCAATACTGTAGGTCCACGTCTCTGATTCGTGAGCAGACATTTAAGACGCGTAACATATATATCACCCAATCACAAAAGAGGATCTGAGTTGAAGTATGAAATACAACTGATCGTGAAATCTTTTCGCGAAATTCTGGTGGCCCTGGCGATAAATAATCTGGCGTGGCAAGTGTTTCACCAATGAGTCTGGCTAGTAAAAATGGTTTGATATGTAATGAGGAATATGAGATCACGTTTCTGTTAAATGGAAAGCGCTAAGTATTTATTTTCATGATGATTCTCTAATTTCCTAATGCGGCCTGTAAACGGTGCAACAATAACAAACTGCGTTTTACAAGCACTAGAACGCCAAACTGGAAGTTTTAAGAAAGCGCAGTGGTACATTCCAATTTGTGCAACCTTTAGAAGTAATAATTTATTAAGTCACGAATTTCCTTTGCGGTTATTTCTTAAGATGCATTTTTAAGAGCGGCAGAAGATATTTTCGAGTTGAGAACTGAGACATTTGGGCAGCTCTCAACCACGACGCCTTGAAAGCCAGTGAGGTGAGAATGGAGCAACGCCGGAATGTAAGGGCGGGGGAAACGGGAGATCCGCGAGAAGATCCACCAACCAGCGCCATTGTCCCACACGATTCCTTTTGAGAAAATCCGGGAGTGACCCAGCCCGGGGATTGAATCCGGTTCGCCTTTGTGGGAAGCGAGCAGTCTAACCGCTCAGCCACCGCGGTCCCCAAGAAATTTTCGAAAGTAACTGGCTTCCGAGAAGAACGATTCCTAGAGAAATGTATGGAGTATTGTTCATCGTGAGTGCATGTTGAGAGAATTTCCAAAATCTCTTCTAGTTGCAGTAATATACACGAGCATTCTAGTAGCATCAAAGAAATACCGAAGCCTCGCAAACGCCCTTGGCTTGTTCTAATGTTTCACAAAGCATCGAACGACAGAACGGTTGAATATTAAGGACGTGCGGCATTGCAGAACTTTGCCTTGTGTTGCACATATCCCGGTATACGTAATTGAAAAAACACAGTGTTGCGTTCGTTCTCTTGTCCAGTTCTCGCGCGCACATTTTTACTAATATGTTCGCCTGTGTTGCCTTAAAGTTATTTGCATATTATACATCTACTGTCTTCATTCTTAACTTGTTAAATTACTCGAATTTTTTATTTTCATTTTTTTGTTTGTGACTTAAATGCTTTTGCGGGAATCTTTACATAATTGTCAACAACAATTTCACCTTGGCTTGTTTTTTGTGCCTGTGTGTTTCATGTCACATTTCTAAAGACCTGCAAAATTCGCGTTATTATTTCATGACACGTTAAAATTCAAACATCTTTACCTTTGCAATACGTTTGTCATTAGATTATACTTAATCTGACACGTCCTGGGTAACTTTGCGCCAATAAATAAACGCTTCACAATTGTGTGCCCAATCTTGTAGTTGCGGGTTGCCTTATGCCTAGGCGCACGCAACAACGTGCAGTTCAGTCATAAAGGGCGTGGCTTCATATCTATGCAGCAGCCAATGTTTAAACGACGCCGGCTTCGGTACATACAATACTGTGGAGTTCAGCCTGATACCAAATAATAACGCGAATTTTGTATGTCTCTACGCATTTTTTTATTTTCTGTGGCATATAACGAAGCTTTGTAATGTCATCTGAGCGAAATAGAATTCCATTCGATTAATTACATTCACAGCAAGAATAATTCAACGAACACACGAAATATCAAGTATTGTGTTTTGGTGGCTAGCACAGCGGGATACTAAAACTACAACCTGAGCTCAAGCCATAGTTGAATGCAAGAAAAACGTGTAAGTTGCCGATAATCTGGGAGGTAATATTTGCGTGGGGAGGGATTGCCCCTGCCACAGTAATACATTAACTTTTCATTGCATTGCGTGAATGTCGTTCCTTCTACAGACGCAGTTTTACCGTATACGGGTATCATCTTCGAGTCAATGGTGCAATGGAGGTGAATTACTAGATGGATATTTTTGGACATTCGCCATTGTGATGCAGATGTCTGTTATGGAAAAACAGAATTTGAACACGACCAACAGTCCAAACATCGAAGACGACGCAGACTAGTTATCTGCAACACAAGACTACGCTGAAAAAACAAAGACAACGATGAAACTCGCACAGAGACAGTAGTTTTCCCAACCACGACAGAATACGACGTTTCGGGAACAACTCTCGGTTCCCGTCTTCAGGCAGCAAAACACAGGGTTGGAGAACACATGCAAGTTTCTAGTCTGTGTTGTATACTTTGTGTGATCTGTTGTTCGTGCATACATACATATTTTTTTGTAACTCTTGCTGTCCTGTTTTTCGACTCTATTACCTTTTGGAATTTTCCAGTTTTGTTTACGTATTTATTTTCTCGTCCCTAGGCTACTGTCTTTTTAGATTATTTGTTCGTGTTCAGTCTTTTTTTTATTTTTTAGACGTATATGGATCATATAATATAATGCTTTCTCTCCTAGACAGTGGGTTATCAATGCAGACAGGAAAATTGAGCTAATTGATTCGAGGACAAGCTGGGCTTCAGACACGCGTAAATTCGAGTTACTTTCTTGATTGGCCCATAGCGTGTTAGACTCGTAGTGGACGACTGGGCCAGAGGCCAGTAGCAGATCTTCACCGAATGGCGTGGTACCTCGCCAATGATAAACCTGGCTACTCATTATAGCGGCAGCCAATGAACGAACATCTGCAACTCTTAGTGTATAGATTGATGACTGCGGAGTCTTACCTGCGTATCATTTTACACGTGAAATTTTCCAATCCCACGTTATCAGTAGAAGTAAATAACAAGTTCTGACTGATGGTAACCTTTGAAGTATAATATATTGTAGAATGGACACTCTAAATTTGCGGGATCGTGGAAAAGTAAGCACTGGCTCATTTGTCCCGTATTTTTGAAGTACTATAATCTACAAGTGCAGAGGCCAAAATTTACAAATGCATTTTTTGCCTCATGATAGCAAAAAAAAGTCTCCTGAGAGTGTCTGTGTTGATAGGTTTCATTTAGGGAGAGGGGGAACAATATTTTCAATAGCATTTTATAAAAAGATTAAGGGAAGTTTCTCAGCCTCATTTGATAGCTCAAAACGTCTTCGAACGAATTCTTATACGTTTCTAAATACTAAATAAAATAAATTCGTCGTATTTATTTATAATTCCAAATTGCAAAACCAGTTTGAAAAATTTGCAAATTATTTTTCTTAAAGTTTGAAGTCCTGTTTCAAACAAGCACTTTAGGACACGTTTTCAGATGATGGCATTTTCTTTTAATGAGGTAGTAACCTAAATTCGTAAATTTAGCCGAATTTTTAGAAAATCACTGCATATTAAAAATCATAACTGAGAGAAATCGATTTTCAAATAGATTATAAACTCGGAATATTATATCTTCTGGAAATTGAAAATGTATTTTTCTTGTGCCCCAAGCATCGTTCAAGTAATATACATTATCAGTGACGTAATCTTCCAGAAATAAAAGAAAGCAGTATTCCATGTTTTTTTTTAAACATAATTTCATGTCAATATCATGATTTTGCTATCCATGGGACCTTGCAAATTAAAACAAACACACTTGCAGAAATGAAATAAATATAGAAAATAGTTCAAAATATCTATTTGATAAAAATAACTTTTTTAAAATTTTATTTAAATTGTTGCGTATAAGATATTTTTATAAGAAAGTTTTCTAGTAATGCACGAATTAAGACAGTTTCATTCAACGTCTTCTACTGTTTTTGTATTTTTTTTGGTTAGTGTTTAAAAAATAATAAGATTGTGATTTAGGTATGAGAGGATACAAAATTTGTCACAGGTCTTGGATTTGCCTCCAATTTTATCGGAGGCAAATCCAAGACCTGTGAGGAGTACAAGTTTAATCGTGCTTACCACAAGTATCAAAGAAGGTTTTTTTTTTTTTTTATCTTTTGCGGCTTCAAATTTCCACTTCTTCGAAATGAATTTAGCAGTCATAGAGACAAATTGATATTCGAACCTTCTGTAGACGTGAATATTGTTTCCTCTACTAGTTCACATGGAGACAAACAACTAAAAGCGCACTGTTAAAAAGAAGGCACGCGCCCAGCGACGTGTGGAGAACTGTTGCAAAATAAGCTGTTTTTTTCTCTGTGCTATATCTAATCATTTGCTAGTTTATACATCGGCCACTTAAACGTAGTAGTGCATTTAACGTCACAGAAAGCGTGTAACGTGTGAATCGTCGCTGTTTCGTGAGTGGCCACAATACATACAGTTTCTCCCGGCTACTACACGCTGGTTCCTGACTCCTGCTACGTGAGCCGAGTGTGTACAGCACTGAGCAAGCGCCGGCTTACCTTGAAACACGTCACTACACACCACCTCAACTCACTGGACACGCAGAACGCAAGCAATCGCCTTTTGGATCATTCGAGTTTTTTTTGATAGGATTTAGGCCTAAGTTCCATTTTTCTTAATTGTATTTTAGTGTGGTTAGTAGAAGACAAATTCTCTTTGTATGTACAAAATCCTGTAACCCTTGAAATAATAATTTTTTTAAATATATTTTATATGGTTTGTAGATATTGTATTCAATTCAATGTATAAAAGTAGCATGACAAATATTACATTAAAATTTCCCAGGGACAATTTAATGGAGATTTTTTAATTTATTTAACTGTGTAAAGGATATTGTTAAAACAATTCTTTAATATACTGTCGAAATAATACATCAAAAAGACAAGATCTTTGATATACCAAGTTGTATGTTGAAACTGATAATAATTGATGGATAGCATACTGAATTTATGGGAAATGACTCTTAGCCTCTGAAAACTGGGGGGGGGGGGGGGAAATCTTTAAGACCACTTTAATTTATGGTTTCAGGTGTTGCAAACTAAAATTTTTCGATTCGTGTTGTATTTAAGTTGACGACAACACCACCAGTTACGCTGTCACAGCCAATGATGTGCAGGCAATATATACGGCTACAGTTATATGAACCAATTATAACCTAGACCAGTAAGACGGTTTGTAAATTATTTACGCACAGGTAAGATCATTGGTCGCTGAGCTTCGCAGTGTGCAGTACAGACCACGAATTACCTACATATGCGTAATGTACGTGTACACTGGGTCTGAATGGGTTAAGGTAAAAATATATGTAAACATGATCGTTGCAGTAAAAAGTTTGCCATGTCACACGGTCGGAGCTTTTGCATAGACTGTTACTGTTTCCTTTCATTATAATAGCAATCATGAAAATAAAAAAATTAAAAAAATGACTACCCTGACCAGAATAGCAGAATTGGTATGTCGGATTGGATAACGATGCGTGAGAGGTAATGAAAGGGACAGAATGTAATAACAGGTGAAGAATAAAAACTGTGTTATAATTAGTTTTATCATTGGATCGTTTGTTGGTTTGACCGTAAAGTGATTATAGCGTAGAATGCATATGCCTGCTGCGCAGAAAGATTTTCATGTCGAAATGTTGAACGACTATTCTGCCTCTAGAATTGTAAAAACCACGTGTCTTAGACAAAGTTTAAACCATAGTTTTGTATAAATAAGTGCTTTGAAAAGTTAGTACACTTCTTTTAACCAATGTTTAATGCAAAATCAATTATATATATATTTTTTACAATAATATTTTATTTTTTAAGTATAAAAATTATATGCTGGGGAACTGAATAAAAACTTATCCATGCCACTGTTTGATCACTTGATTTTTACAGCAATTTTGGCACCTACATATTAGCAAATTTGTGTCCAATGTCTATTACATGCGCAGAAGATGAACATCGGGACGAATTCTTATACGTGTACAACGTATAATATGCACAAGAATATTGTTCCGTCCTTCATTACAGGTAGTCGCATCAGTATAGAGCCCTACCTGTCAAATCATTAGCACGGTTAGTTGAACACATTTGAAATCAACCTTTGAATAATGTCACTTTCCCTACCATGGAATATTTTTATAACTGCCATGCACTCAGTAAAGTTGGCAACGACGGAGCCGGAATTAAAATAGTTCTATGTCACAACGTTGAATTAAAAGTGTTAGGTGAACATTTGTGAACAAACAAATTATTTCTTTTACTTTTCTGTTTTCAATGCATATCAGTGTAGGAATGAGCAAATTTGTAAATGATTTACGTCTTTGACAATTTCACACTTTCACTAGACCGACGCATGAATAAAGTGAAGAGGCCCATGGAAATGTTTCTTTAACATATGGTGGAAGGATACACAATTACCATACAACTAGATCTTAAGCAGCGCTTTCAAAAGTGGCGAGTTGACCGTGAACAGCCTATAAGTAGGGCCACCTGTTTTTCGCGAAAAGATATACTTCAATGTCCTATGGCGTATGTGCAGTTGGTTATTGGCCACGTGTCTTTCTCGGGAGGCAAGTTAATACCTGACTGGACCAATCAGAATTTGGTAACTCCGGCACTGAGTGACCACGATTAGCGGGCAGACACCTGCGATGCGTGACAGTTTAAATCAGCCTATCACGGAAGTGGGTCTCAGCTCTAGTGTTTTGGAGTGCAAGTAGTCCAGAAATACTTTCGCGAAAAACAGGTGGCCCTACCTATAAGTAAGGAGACCCGAATTTCGCGAAAATAATTCCGCACATGCTAGATTTCAATACACTGAGCGTACCAGCAGTTTCCTTTTGCTTATGGGCAGTGTGTGTCTGTGATAAGACATTTTCTTAGTTGACTGGCCAATAAGAACTAAGTTACTACAATACTGTACGTCTCTGATTCGTGGGCAGACACTTAAAGACGCGTAACATCTAAATTACCCACTCACAAAAGCGGATCTGAGCTGAAGTGTAATGAAATACAACTGGTCGTGAAATCTTTTCGCGAAATTCGGGTGTCCTTGCCTATAAGTAGAGACCCGGAAATTTCGCATATCCATTCGGTAAACAAGCTAGACTCCACCATCCTTTGTACATCCGAGCATCAGTTAGTAGTTCATTGGCTATTTCTCCAGTTTAACCCCAGAGCAGGTAGCACGGGATTCGGTTCTTATTTTCATTTCACGTTCTTTATTGGTCGATAGTCGTTCAGGGCGTGGCTAACAAACTATGGACGAATGGAAGCACCAACAGACATGTGCACGTGAATGTAGTTTGTACTCCGCTGAATCCGTGAAATTTCCGGGTCTCTACCTATTACTAGGGACACCCGAATTTTGCGAAAAGATTTCACGACTAACTGTATTTCACAACACGTCAGCTCATATCCACTTTTATGATTGGATAATAGAGATGTTTCGCGTCTTAAGTGTCTGCTCACGAATCAGAGACGTGCAGTATCGAAGTAACTTAATTCGGATTGGCCAGTCAACTGACAGAATGTCTTCTTGCAGACGCACTCCGACAATAGGTAAAAGGAAACTGCTGGTATACTCGTAAGGTATTGAAATCTATCATTTGCGGAATTTTTTTCGCGAAATTCGGGTCTCTACCTATAAGTGATATTTAATTGCGGCCAATCTCACGCATCAGTTTCATGAGGTCTGGCTCACAAATGATTCACTCGCTGACGTCACGTTGGGACGCTCTACTGGTGGGGAAAAGCCAGCAATTAGGATCCTGAAAAGCTGCCATAGTTAATGTAGACGTGTATTAGAGGTTTCGCGTACTTTACTGTGCGATTAAGCTTGACGATAGTTATTCGTCTTCAGATCAACGACGCCGCACTCGAGTTCCAGAAAACACTGCCCGTCAAATACGCTGTTGAAATTTTTTCCCGTTGCTACCACGCAACGTTGCAGTAAGATCGAACGGGTCCCGGAGTACCTGCGTCGATGACGTGTGTGGGTGTTGTAGGCACGGGCAGTTCTGCGGAAGTTGTGATAATGCAGCGTAGTCTGTTTACGGACCACGGGGCACGTTTAAAATAACAGCGCGCACTTCCTTCCTGCTTTCTATTGTGTATTCCTCTACAATCAAAATAACCGACCTAATGACTACCACTTGCGAGTGAACCAAGTGACACTGTCAAAGTGTTATCACCGGCAAGTGGCGAACAGCTACAGAATGTGCCAATGTTTAGGGACATCCGAATTTCGCGAAAAGTGTTCCCGTCTACAAGTGTTTCAAAATATTATTTTGATGCATATACACTTTTCATGATTATATGGTTTGCGATTGCTGCACGTCTTAGACGCCTGGCTCCTAATCACAAGCCTTCAGTGCCAGAGTGATTTGATTTTTGACTTACTAATTTCACGTTATTCTTCGGTGATATGCTATACTTTAAACATATGTGCTTTATGTAGTACTCTCATTGCACAATATTCAATGTGACTCTCCCTAAATAAAGCTGTGCTAGTGAATAAATTGTATTGTAGAGGGCTTTTTAACGTCCCCGGTTTTATGCTTCAAAGGTTAGCAGGGGACGTCTTACAGACTAACTTATAAACCTAACTTAAATTAACACCTATACCTTACCTGGGATTCGAACCCAGATCCTCCCACACCCCAGATCGGGCTAGTAAATAAACACTTCATTTATAAAATATTTTCATTTCTGGTAATTCCACAGTTTCACTTTACCGAGCATGAATAACGTGATCAGACACATGGTGGAAGAATTCACAATGAGCATACAAGTAGATCTTAAACCGGGCTCAGTTTACCATGAACAGCCTTTAATCGAAGAGAGTTTAATGTCACGAAGACCTAAATAGGAAATAGTCTGGATACAGAGAGTTATCTGTTATAATCGTAGGAAGTCAGTCTTACACTAAAATGTCATTAAAGTATGTAATTGAGCCACGTAGACTCCGAACAAGACAGAAGAATGCCACATTAAAAATTAAGCCGAAGAAGGATGAATAAACGGATTACGGCGGTCGGCACATCTTGCGGCAACATGTTGGTCCATTTCGCTCGGTCGGTGTCGAGCAGAGAAATGAAGTTTCACACTTCCTCTGCTGCTTTATATTGCCGAGATATCTCGTAATCCTGGCCTGGTTCTCTATCTGCTGGAAGAGATCTTTGCAGACAAAACATTTCGGCAGCAGTGTCTTGATTGCTGCCACCCGTTGCCCGCTGGCCTGATTACCACCTTATGTGATATTGCACCTTCAGGCAGATCGTCAAATTAAGGCCTGACCAAGCCATCATAACGATCCACCCGTACAGTTAGAAGAGAGACGTCTTCGCATCGAGGACATCAGCCAAGGAACGAATGGCGCCAGCAGGAGTATTCACAGTACTACGAAATCTGTCCTGGTGCCTAACAATAACGCAAATTTTGCAGGTTCCTGATAATGGGCATCTCGGGTCTTGTTCACAATACGTTCAGAAAAACCTGGTACCAAGGTGGTTGCTAGTTCCTGTTACGTGAATCGAGAGACCTAGTTGAGTGACCTAGCACAGCATACACTTCAACAGTTCATTACTAGCTGCTGATTGTTAGAAATTTAAATATATCACAATTACACCAATTAAACCGTTTCTGAAAATAACGAAAAATGACTCCGTGCCGATCACTTTAACTATTGCACCGTTAATAAAACTCGAAGATGTGCTTCTTATTCGCAAATTGCTGCCAACTTAATTGTAAAAAAAAACACAAATATTCACAGATTAGGGATAATGTAAGTTTGTGGAATTCCACTGACACTAGGGGCAACGAACTGTAGCAGTTTTGCTTAGCTGCACAGCCAAAGGTACTCACACGCTAAGAAATTATTTGCAAATTGACCACAATAGTGTATATGTATAGTGGGAAAGCGCATACGGTAAAGTTATTTCCCATACATCCATCGTAGAGTTCCTAAGTTTGCTCAGGAACTAGTCAAATGCGTAGGGAAGTTGCAACTTTATATGGTAGTGATAATATACGTTTCTATCATTTGCAGTTCGATGTGTGAGAATGTTGTCATACAATGTATAGGTAGAAACTTCCACTGCAATTAAGGAAGTTTACCAGGAACTTTTTTAAACTGTGCATAGCAGTCATAACTCGGATCGCGGTGGTAAGAGGCTGGTGCACTAACTCGTGTTATAATGACTGGATTCCGGCATGTAATCTAACCCAATATCGCCGGATCTCGGTAATCACTCCAGGTCCGATATACAAAATTCAATTAAGAAAACTGGATTTGTAAATTTAATAGCAAAATAAATACGATAGGAATATGCCCGCAAATTTTATCCTGCTAACACAGCAAAACATGTACGTATATTACGGTATAACCATGCATATGTAGCCATATTGACTACGTATTTGTTTTGTCGTAACAAGGATTTCACACATGAAGTTCAACAAAACATTATTCCACTATAGAAAATGGCAGTTTTAGCCTCAAAATTCGAGTGCCTTGCGTGGAGCCTTCGGTATGAAATATTTTTTATGAAAGTTGCCTAATGTAGCACTGTATTTACCCTATTACGTAACTCGCGCTAGCACAATTTAAGGAAAGGTTATAGAATTTATGGTCAGTTGAAACTTAATTTTGCGCATCTTAAACTTTCCGTAAACAATTTTCCGCTTGTATTAGAGTTTCAATACCATTTATGCGCTTATAACAAAAATAAACTTATGAATCCCACATTATAAAAACATACTATTAAAATATTTTCGAAGCGTTTGTTTTTATCAGGGTTTCTCAACTTGATTGCAGATTTCGGGATCGTAACATATTACTTTATTTGCACTGGGGTAGGCAATTTTATCAATTATTGTGTGGTTTTGTGCAGTATGTTCAGAAGTTTCAGGATACGAAAGAACAATTGTAGTGGTTACGTCACCGAACTTAATTTTCTTTCTCATTATGTAAATAAATGTATAATTATACAGGATGAGTCATCAGCTCTGCCATAAACGGCGAGAGGACGTTTCTTGCAAAATTTCAGCTAGAAATTGTCTGACAACGAACGCCAGGAAACCACTCCTAAGGGCAGGAAACCCTTGTGAAGATGGGGTTGCAATTATGAACTTTACTTAATTACACTGAAACCATGTGATATTAAGGGATGAATTTCTGTAGGCATGCCAAAACAATTCAGTCACTGTAACGTGAAAGTACCCATGTTGACCTGCATACCCTACATAGTAAAATGGGGGTTGCCACCCCAGTGAAAAAAGAGTCGTCGTAAATTGTTACGTAAATTATGATTATGGCCTATGAATTACCACTGCAAGACGTACAAACAAGTTCTGTTGGTGAGAAAACTTCCGAGGAATGGTTTACGAGAAAACAGACGTCCAAGATATTAGATATCACGTAATGCCGCCTTTATTGATACCAAAGGGTTAAATTTATTGAAAGGGTTAATTAACAGGGGTTAATAAAAGGGTTAGCAAAAAATATGAAAGAGTTAAATCGATTGCATGGGTTAAATTTATTGAAAGGGTTAATTACAAAGGGCTAATTTTTAATTTGATAAAATTGTTTTTCTTGATTTTGTACTTCTCTCTTTCTTTACTTTTGTGGGGAGCTCTGTACGATGTTGACGGTGTGGTGCCATAAAGGCGACTGACCAGAGTGGTGGGTTGCAACATGTTATATAGGTGTTGTGTTGAGTGCAAGAGTGTGCTAAGGGAAATTTGTTTTACTTTTTCTAATTTTGATGTGTTTGTAGGGATGTTGGTGGTAGATATGCGATTTTTACTAATATATTTAACATACGAGAGAAAGCCAGAGTCTTTAAACGAGTTCTATGTGTGAATAAATAGCACGCATCGAATCGCAAATTTCAAACGACTACATGAATAATTAGTGCAATTACTACATTATGCAATTAAATGTTATGTGAGTCTCGAGATTAGCAATATAATTTACACAAGAGAGAATTATAACACAATTAAGTGAGTGTGGAATTAATGATCTACGGCAAAATGTCCCTATAAACTAAACGAAAAATATATATGACGCCTCTCACACATACCTTACACCTTACATGTCTGTCTACCTGTGAGACTGGCGAGGAGAAGTGTAATCCACACGTAAAAAGGAATTAATTGATTAACACGCATAATAAAATTTCACCTCTCCCAAAACACATCGGCGAACTCAGTGAAGCACTGAGTCGATCTTACGTCGAGAGCCTGACAATATATATGTGGATCACGTTCGGAGGCTAACAAACGAATAATGTTATAGCTACTTAGAAATAGATGAAAATGCGATTTACGTGACAAATTGATAAAAATTATGTTTACGATGCACATACTAATATATAGATTAAACTGGTTGAATTTTAAATGGACACAATAGAAAAACACGTAATGAAATGGCAGCAGGAGCTCCCCGACAACACATCCGTCCACCTCGGAGGTCACTTGATGAATGAGTGTATTGTATGAGGTGTGCCTGCTTATATATGTGTAACACATAGGATAAGCAACTGAGTTGAAATTTACTACTGATAGAATCTATTTCCCTACTATTAACGATTTGATTCGTCCTACAAGTACATGAATATATAAAGTAAATTGTGAAAAAAATAATATATGTACTGCAAATTTTTTTCCGTTATCTGTTAAATAGAGTACACTTGTTAACAAAAATGCGAGTTGAAAACCATGCCAAGATTAGTCTACCAGAGACAGAAATGGGATTTACACTATAAACACACTATCACACGAAAATGTACATATTTTTCCTGATAAAAAATGTTTTCCGCTAAAATAGTTTTACATTAAAACCCATTTATTATAAAATGTTAATCGTGCCTACCCCACTCCGAAGCCCTGTGAAGTCGAGAGATCCAGTGTTGCATCTATGCAGCGTGAGGATTGGCGAAGTAATAATATGGTGGAAACCCTCGAGAAACCTCCGCGTCGATCTGCCCAAGGCTAACTGCTCTCTGAACCGCCATCTCCACACCTCGCCAGAGCGCATTTGTGAAGAAATGCCCAGCTCATGCACCCCAGCCCTTGTCAATGACCACATCTTCGGCGATCTGTCACCTCCCCACCACTCTTCAATGCAGAGTTTGTTTCCAAAGCTCCTGGAAATAGCACCATGGTATCGATCCAACACTACAAGAACCTGTTTAGCGGCAAACACCTCCTCCGCCCAAGAACTGTCCCTTCCAATGCGGCCCTTATACTCGCCCTCCTCAAGGTCAGAAAGTGTTTTTTTCGGTTGACTGCCTCTGTCCACGGAAGGGGCTACCCCCTCCCCTTACAGCACTCAAGTGACCCATTTTTACGATATCTCAGTAACTTGCCTTTCCCCTTCCCTTCACCCCCAGAGCGGTGCTATGGCTATGAATGGAGGCTTGCTTCAAGGTCAAAGCAACAGTTTCCCTAGGGAGGCATTAGAAGATTTTGAGCTGACCTGGGCTATTTCCCCTCCTCCCAACAAACTGTTATTTTCGCTCGGACACTGAATCTTGGTCCTATTTTTCGAAACACAATTTAAAAATTTCACAAATACCACTGATAAAACTTTATTTTCCTCGTCACTAAGAAATACCTTCAAAATGTCTTCAACACACAATAAATTCGATAGAAAAATATCAACCATTTTGCACCAAATTTTATTCCCATTTCCAGCAATCTTTTATATTTTATTCCCATTTTCCAACAACTTTTAACTAACACTATAGTGTTTGTCTATTCTGATAAATTAAATATATAATGATCTACAAGAAAGTAATGAATAGAAAAATCTTACCCCAAATGATTTGTTTCAAATTAATCAACTTGCATCGAAGCATAGGTCAGACTCTTGCAAGTAGAAGAATTCATGTTTGTGACAGAGTTGAATTTAATTTTTGTGTTTGTTTTCTTCACCAGATATCTTGTTGGATCTTGATGAGCTGAAATCTGTGTTTATGTAAATTTTAATATTTTTTATATTTAAAATGTTCGTTGGATTCTGTTCGATGCAGACGTAAAAGTTTTAACTGGAGAAACTTTCTTGTTGGCAAGGATGGTCAGAGGTCTTTTTTTACCTGCCTCTGTAAAGGTATTAGGCGCTTACTTTCACTATTTCCCCTGGGATGTCACAAAAGTTGGCCATCAGGGCATCATGTCTCCTACAGCAACATTGAATTTAAGCAGTCTGAGTGGACGAATGTTTTAACCTTTTGCCTCATTTCTTTGCAAAAACATATTCATTTCAGTACACGTTTCGTTCATCACATATACTTAGCCTGTTACCATCAAAGTTTACTTATTATTGAAAAAAAGTTAGTGACATGAGGAATTAAAAAATAAATAACAAGGCACACACTAATTCATTTTTAGAAAAAAAAATTGTATTGTAAAATATTATTTTCTTAAAAAAAATTATAACACACAGCTTACTTACCATATGTGAAACAATTTCTTTACATATTCACACCAAACATGGTAGTGATCAAAACCATACAAGTTCTATAAACAAAAATATCATCTCACATAATAAAACTGTAAAAAAAAAAATACCACAACAGAGCATGTTACAACAGAAAATCATTAGTCATTTATACCATTATGTGTGAAAGCCACCAAAAACACTATCTTATGTCGTAAACCTGTAAAAAAAATATCACAACAGAGTATGTTATGACAGAAAATCATTAGTCATTTTATGATTGAAATCATAAAGTTTATTATAACTTGCAAACAGTTACATAATAAATTATTAAATTTTTCATAAAATTGTTAAATGTTTTAATGAATTTTGTTAAACTTTTAACAAAATCGTTAAGATCTGAAAGAACTTTTTATCGATTTGAATGATTGGTCTTTGAAACCATAAAACAAGAATTATTAATCATTGAACTATTTATCAAATTGAATTATGGGTCTTAGAAATCGAATGATTGGTCATTGAATTCACAAATTAAGTCTTTGGTATCATAAAACTTTTTATCAAATTGAATGACTAGTATTGAAACTTTAAAACAAGTCTTTAAAATCGATCAACTTTTTATCAAATTGAATGATGGGTCTTTGAAATTGAAAAACAGCTCTTTAGAATGGTAAAACTTTTTATCTATTTGAATGATTGGTCATTGAAATTAAAAAACATGTCTTTAGAATGGTAAAACTTTTTATTAAATAGAATGATTAGTCTTTGAAATTGCAAAACAAGTCTTTAAAATAGTAAAACTTTTTATTTGATTGAATGATTGGTCTTTGAAATTGTTACAACTTTATACATTCAATCATTAAAGCTGTAAAAAAATATTATATTATGGTGTGTCAGAGCAGCATCACTATAAGTTAAAAATTTTATTGTCATTCAAATTTTCATTTAGAGTTAAGAGATTAGCTGAATTTTTGTTTCTTCACCAGAACAACAGGCTTTTGTGGTGATGTTATTGGTGATGTTATAGGAGTATAAATAATTTCCTGTGGTGAAGGTATGAAAGGAGGAGGGGATGGTGAAATTAATTTATGCTCAGGTGATTCATGTGATAATAATTCAGGAGATGGTAAACTTGACTCGAGTGAAATCACAAAATTCAACTCTTAAAACTCTTCCAAATCTAGGTATAACTGTTTTTTTTTTATATCTTCCCGCACATTATTTGAGGTTAAATTCAGTGGATTGCAGCAGGAACACATTGCTGGTGTTTGTATATGCATCTCACCAGTTTTGATAACTGATGATAAATCTAGAGATTCCATTCTCAATGTCGAAGATATTGAGGTTGGCGTCGAAGGGTGCCGCTGCAGCCCTCGGCATCACAGATCCTGCTTAGTCCTCGGTATCGCAGGTGCTGCTGTAACCCTCGATGTCCCAGGCTCCACTGTAGCCCTCGCCATCGCATACTTTGTTGTAGCCCTCGACATCGCAGGCACTGCTATAGCCCTCAGCTTCATAGGCGTAGAGGTTCACATTACAGACCCCAACATTGTTGCAGACCTCAACGTTGTTGAGACCTCGATGTGGAAGCTGTGACTATTGGTCTTCTTAGTGCAGCTTTCAATATACTTAGTTTCGAAATCCAAGGCATCACTGTTGGAGTCATCAGCTTAGATGTCACTACTGTCGATGTTGAAGATGTTGACAAGAGAAATGGCTGTAGACTAGATACATTTTCTTCGTCGACATCCACAAAATCAAATAATTATTTTGCCAAAGCATCTGGTCCATTCAATAGATCATAAAAATAATTAAAATTAAAGTCTTTGAGTTCTCTGTTCAAATTTTGCATAGATTAGCCAAGATAGTAATCTTAATATGAGCATAACATGCAAAACAAACCAAACTAACAAAAAACTGGAAAAAGTGGAAGGGGCATTAGAGGCTGAAGCTCTGTAATTAAAAATTACAAATTTCCAGATAAAATGCTAGAAAAGCCAACAGGCTTTCCTCCAACCAGAAGTCAGAGTTCCAAACACCCATTCCCCTCTCTTCCCGCACAACCGACTTTCAAATATCTTCAAGTCTGCACCCCCAACCTCGGAGACAAACCTCTCTGCTAAGTTTCTTGTTTGAAGAAATGAATAACATTTATTTATCAGTAAAATAACTTCTGAATCATTACAAATAAATAAAGTTTAGTTAATAATCCATTAAAATGATTAGCAATGTATTAGAGATCAACATATTTATTAAAATGATATATAATTTATAAAAAAAAGAAATTTATATTATTCATAAAAAAACCATTCACACATGCTATAATCACTTTTTATGCCTCTCTAATATTACTTTAATCTTTTAAAGGAAATATTTTTCTTATTCACAATATATCTTATCTAGATCAAGATATGTGTTATGGTCTAATTTTATTAAATGTTCCCATTTTGTTAATCAGTATATAGTTAATAATATTTATGCCTACCATATCTGAAAATTTTCCATTAATGTACCCTAACATGATTAAAATATGACAAAAAAAAATTATAAGACATTTTAAAACTTTTTGTAGAGCTCGGTGAGTACAGGGAAGTAAAAACTTGTTTCATAAATATTTTTTCACTTTTAATTTACATCTTGAGTATATTTTTTTCCCTGTGTAATAGAGCTTGCAAAGTGAATATTAATTTATCAAGTAGAATACACAATATTTTGTTCGAATAATTTCAAACAGCTAGGAAGATGTTTTGACCTTGCTATTCTTAACAGTTAAAATTGTTTACCTGAACTGACCTCCCAACGAGGAATAGGGATGTCCTTGGTTGCTTGCTTTGTGAAAAGCTAGGTGCCTGGGGTGTCTCCAGGGTATAATAAAACCAAAGTGCATTCAGCGGGGGTTTGTTGGACTCAGGCTGGGAACCTTTGAAATCTCGGTTTCTGTAGTTGGTACTATTGGAAAAAATGTTGAAATTTAACCTTGAAGGTTTATGACTCTGGACAGGGAGCAGTCACACTGCTAGGACCTCACATCTCTAAACATAATGGTTTTTTCATGTCTTGACAGATTGCCAAATGCTACAAGTATAAGATTTCGAAGTGAGTATAAATAAAAAAGTTAATAACATTTAATCGGAAAAATTTCACACAATTTATTAAAGTTTATACATCTATAGAGTTGAACATATCTACCGTTTTCACATTCACGAATGAATTTATATTAGTTGAATTAACAGTGTTATGTTTTAAATCCATTTTCAAATTTGACAATCATACATAACCTAACCAAGACTCGAACCCAGTGCATACTAACAATATCTTATCCAATATCGTATATTATTTACTTATTTATAGAAAAGTGGTTAGAATGCTCGCTTCCAGAACTTTTCCCCCTATCTCTCTCTCTCTCTCTCTCTCTGGAGAGAAAATATTTGTATTATAAAAACAAGTTCACTTTAATAAGGAATAGGTTAAATAAATGCATGAAAGGGTTTTTATTTTACATCATATTTATTTACAAAATATATACATTCACAAGCTGTTTAAAAAAATCATTTTAACACTTAGTAAGTATACATTTCTTCAAAAACATATTTAAGCAAGTAGAAATTTTGCTCCAGATATTTCCATGCTAAAAAAAACACAAGAATTCACTATATATACAGACTGTCACAAAAAATATTAGACCATTATTTCTTTCTGAAATGAACTCTAAATTATTACTCCACCATGCTAATAACTTGCTGATATTCAATTTACATTTGGATTTCTGTATACATGACCATGTGATTTTGTTGTCTTGTTTATCCATCTTTAAGATATACAATCAAATCCTTTTTATATTAAATTTCACTCATCCTAAATAGTGCCATATAACCTGAATAATATTCACAGGCGATTCAGCAGGAGAATCATCATCATTTTGAGTTTTCCTCAGCAGAGAAAAATGTCGAATTAGATCCACGTGTTTTATGCAAATGTTTGAATGAGGGACAATTGTATTATTTTTGAATATCTACTACAATCCTGTTATACACACTTTCATAAATGTGTTTTTTGCTCAAATCCACCTACATATATTTCAAAATTACTTAGGTAATCTTTGGAAATATCTTCAATATTTTCATACTCCATACATCCACTTTCCCATTTTCAACCGTGGTGATGTTTAGTAACCCATCTATTAGTTTTCTTGTATTTTGGACATAAATATTTTCAGTCAAATGGTGATTTGAAGCTTAATATAGTCATATGTTCATCCATACCAGCAATAGCTAATTCTTTTGTGATAATTTTTTTCTGCAGATGAAAATCCTTGCACATTGTAAAACATCTCGTCGTAGCCATGGTTTGTCGTCTACTGACTCAATTCATTATCTTTGCCAGCTTATCTCTTGTATTGTAACTTACTAATCAATAATGAATTATCAGAGCATAAGCTTGTGCATTTGCAGGAATTGGTGTATTTGCAATAATTTCAATTTGTGACTCAATTACACCATTGGTAATTGTGTCATCTTGTTTGCTTACATCAAATACAAATAATGTTCCTCTGGTTTTAAATGATTTGAGTTCTAGGATTGGTGAGCTGAATTTGTTATAGTACATTTCTTTAAACTTTTAGTACATATGGTAGTAAAAAAGCAATTCCCCATTTTCAGAGTTTAAATTTAAATCCATATAGGGGTAAGCTTGACTATTTAGAAACAGTTTAATATTTTTCATATCATAGTTATAGAATACTGATAATCAGCTCTTAAATTGTTTTGTCGATTTGTTTGAAAACAAATGACAAATCGTGGTTTCTCAGATGAAAAACTTGATTTCATATTCCAAATGACTTTTTGTGATGTCGGTAGAGTTTGGAAACATCCCCAAACCCCACGATCTGAATGCAATGTCTAGATTCTACCCAATTTCGATAAATTTTAAAAACTTTACATGTTCATGAGTGTTAATTTCAATATACGGCATCAACCATTCCACACTGGTTAATTCAAATGCTACACCTTTACTTATTATTAGCTGTTTTATATATAGCATTCAAATGTGTATTGCTGAATAGAATAACTAATTCTTGTTTAGCATTTAATGTTACTTGTTTGTAGTCTTCAGCAAAGCCCAAAACAATACTTAACTGTATAACAACTTCGTATTTTCCACCTGGGGTTATTTGTAGTGAGGAATTACTAGTATTGTTCTACCCAACTATAAGCCCTGTATAAATATTATTTACAGTTCCCGAGAGATAGTTCTTCGTCGTGGAAGTAATTTCAACATCTCGTGTTTGATCAATTTCAACTTCATTTAACAGATATGCAATTCTAGCGACCAAAAGCAGTATTCCATTTGTTAATATTTTTGTAGTTGCTGTATTACTTGTATCAGCTGTCTTTTAAATTGTTCCTCTAAACCTTAAACTTGATTTCGACGGTAATGTGTAAATATGATTTTGTATTGAAATGCTTATTTCTGATATAAACGTTTACAGACCTGCTCGGAATGGTTTATACATATGTATTTCCATATTGTTGATTGCATTTTCATAGCTGATCGGTTCGTCAACATTAAGTATGTCTTCCATTTCTATTAAAAGTATGTCCTAAATTTTTTAAATACAATTTGTTGCCTTGTGTTAACTTCATGGTTATCTTATTTGAAGTGAGCATTTCATGTTGACATTTATGTCTTTTTATACTTCCTTTCTTCGAAATAAGTTCCTTGGTGACATAGTTCTTAAAGGAACCGCCTACTTTATGTCCGAATTTAATATTGTACACAATACTCATAATGATTGTCATGTGCAACAGAATTCAACTGTTTATATAGCTTGTTCTTATAATGTAAACAAAAACAGTAATTTCTTTGTTTCTTAAATTAATTAGTTTACTGTCTTGATTGACAATTGTAACAACTATTTCATTAACACAAGTCACTATTACTGGAAGATATATCAATGTATTAGGTTTTTCAGTTATTTTATATCCCAGAGCTACAGCACATGTGAATTCATGTATTGTATTTGTTGGTTTTCCATTCAAATGTGAACCGCCTACAATATTAACATTTATATGACATACATTTACCAACAATATTTTTACCTGTTTTGATATTTGTGTAATTGATACATTTAGTTGATCTGCTGGATGTACTCTCCGTTCATAACCCAACATATGTGCAACTGAATTGTGTTCTGGGAAATCGATATCGATGCTACTATACATTGTACTAGTTAATGTAATTGGATTTCCACATAATCGGAAATGCACATCTTCAGATAATGCTACCTTAATGAATGTTTCAATGTCATCCAACTCATATCCTACCAGTATCACAATCTTGAATGTTTTTCCATCAATATTAGCCATAAATAATTTCTTATGCATCTAAATGTTTGGTATGCTGTTGTAGGTTACAAATTAGATTGTATTCGGTAATTGCTCCATTTTGAAATTATACCTTAATTGCATACTTTTAAAATAATTACGTATTTCAATTGGAGGATGTAAATCGCCGAAACTGTCATAATACAATGACTGATTTTCGTTTTTAATTAATGCAACCCAATGAATTCCTTCACATTGTTTCGAATCTAAACTAACACTCACACTTTCACGAAGATTTGGTTTCTTTGGTAAATCATCTCTAATATACTTACCTCGGAAATAGGGATTATCAAGCTTCTTTACAAATACATTAATATCTTTGTTTGTTAATGCACGTTTTGGAAGACTATTTAGGTCTTCCTGGTTTTTTTCCTCGTTTGGAATTTTTTCGTTGTCGAACTTTATAGGGTTTCAAATGCATTCCTATACCTTTTGATGTAACTGCTCTACTAATTACCGAAACCCCTCCGAGGATTGATCCAAGAGCTATTAAAGCTGGAAATAGGAATGGTATAATTCCTCCTTTCTTTGTTTTTCGTTTGGTTTTGCTTCATAAACACATGCCTCTCTTCACCTTTTGTGCACATAACTTTATCAACAACCCAAGCTCCAAACTTTTCACCTGTAGATGTAGCTGGATTCTTCCTTATATTTGCTGCTTTATCAGCTAGAATTATATCCGCTATGTGTCTTTCTTTCAAATTGTTTGTTCGATCGGAAACTATATTGTGTTCTTTACACATGTTATCCAAAGTGTTTGTTCCTTAATCGTTCCATGTCAAACATTTAGCAAGTTTAGTACCCAGTCCACAATAATTGTATTTCTGTAAATTTAATTCAAATGATAATTAATTAATTAATGTATTCAATACACCATGTCCTTTTTTGATAAATTTAGTATGAGCCATTGTTTTCAACTGAATGCGAAACTATATATAGACCTACATTTATAGTTTTATGTTAGTAAATTATGTAATACTATGTAATTGTGTAGAAATGAAGGCTATAAGACAAAATCTTCATCTACCAGTAATCATAAATACGAAAGAAAATGTAATTGAACTGAAATGTGGTATTCCTTTAACATCAAATATACGTTGTATAATAAGTGGTCCATTTTCATGTGGAAAAACTTGTGTTATTATGTGGCTTTTGGAGCAGCCGAATGGACTTAAATATGAAGATGTGTATGAGTTTTCTAAAACAATACAGCAAGAGAAATATCAAGGGTTAGTGACCATTTTGTCATTAATTGAAATAAGGCGATATTTCTGTTCTACAAATAAAGAAGATATAATTTCGTATTTATTTTTGATGATGTTTGGTGCAAACCACAGGGTGAAATACATCAATATTTCAGTTTTGGTCGACATTCAAATATTGTTATGCAATTATACCAAGTCATAATTTATGTGATAATGCAAATATGGTAATTGTGTTTAAAATGGATATTATGAATCAGCAACATATTTACAATGATCATGTTTTAGGCGACATGACATTTACAAAGTTAAAAGACATGTGTTTTTACCATTGGAAGAAAACTGTTTTTTTAATTATTCCAATACTTGCCCTATATAAAGACAGATATGGGTCTGGTTTGACAATTTTTTACTTCCAGGTGGAGAACAATGAGTATTTGAAAGTTTGGACTTAGAAGTATAAATCACGATAATTAAAAGAGCTGTGTATCCAAAAATCGCAATGGGAATTGTGATTTGAACTGACATATATTAATAATATGAGTATGGCTGTGAAAGATAGCGATGCAATAAATATACATTACATGGAAGACAAACACTATTATGCTAAATGTGTTTGAATTGCAAGCAAACAATATTCAAGAGAAATTAATAAAGTTAATTGATTTGATTGATAATGTTTATAAAATACGAGTGTAATTGCAAACATTTTAAGCAATATTAGCACTGATTTGCAGAGTAATGAATTTAAAATAGAAGAATGTTTAAATTAATTTATTAAGGATTCTAACAATATGATGTAGTTTTTCAACACAACTAGCATAAATAGCAAGAAAATTTAATAATTATAATTAATGAAGTGGTAAGTGCTTCTATTACAAAACAACTTGAAACACGAATGAAACAAATAATGCAATATATATATAAGAGATGAATTGATTAATAAAATATTTGATTTCATTATGCAAACAGATTTGAGAAAACAAAATAATTATTTGGAAACACGAATCCATTATTTAATAAATGATTTGATAGCTCAAACTTTAACAAAATTAGATTTTGTTATAAGTAAAGTCGATAAGATTGAAACAGCTCAAAGTAATCGACCTAATAAATCACTTAGAAAAGCAAAGACTTAATTAATATATAAATACATTGAATTTAATGTAATATAATCAAAACATGTCGGCCTCTGCTTCGGAATTACATAAAGTTATATCTGCTGTGAAGGAAAAATACTTATAAGCCAAATGCGCTACTTTGAAACAGGATGTTTTAAATGAAGAAATATTTAAACCTGTTACAAGTAAAATGGATACATTGCATTCTGTATTGAATAAACTTTATGAAACAGCATTGGAAATTAAAATGGAAGAAGCTTTAACACGGAAGAGTAAAAAGCAACCCATTTCTCATTTAACACAATGTTATTTAGTTTTAAAACAATCTTCATCTATGTGTGATACAACATTTGATGTTTATCGATATGATAACGTCTGGTTCCTGGGAAATTAGATAATTATGTTTTTGCCTGACAGCAAAATTAAAATAGGTGATTACATAACTGATGCAAGTCAAGGATTGTTTGAATTATTGATTAAAAATGTTCCAAATGTTTATTCCAATACTGATTTAAAGAAATATAAACAACTTATTCATCGAACGAATGCTTACATTCGTTCAGGAAATGAAAATCAGCTGAAAATACATTTAATAGGATATATAGTCGGAAGTGGAATATATAAAAATGAAATTGACACGTGCTTTCCACCTGTATATTAGCATAATTCTAATGATTTGGTCGATAGATTAAAACTTCTCATCGCTTCGAGAGAGTCTTGGGAATAATTCACATACAAACAATATTGTTTATATTATTGAAGAGTTGAAGGAAGATGGTTATATTACCAATGAAATTTAGTAAGATTGCTTAAGAGCTTCATGCTCCATCAAGGATGAGATATCCTAGAAGAGGAGTTATAACTCATGGTATAAATTATCTCTTTCAAGATAATTTGTGTGAAATGACATTGCTTTTCACACACAATAAGGGATACAAATAATTTTTAACCATAATAAATGTTTGTTCGAAATATGGTTGGGGTATACATTTGAAAAACAAAACTCGGAAACGGGTTAGTGATGTAAAGAAGATCGCCTTAAAAGAAAGAACACCCAATTTGCTCCTAACCGACAGAGGATCTGAATTTTTTTCTACACCGTTCCGGAAACTAATGACCGAATATGGTATTAATCACTATTCAACCTATTCGGAGCTTCAAGCCAGTGTTGTGGAATGTTACAACAAATCGATTGAATAGTTAATATATAAACATTTCACATCGAGGGGGACTTACAAATGGGTTGACATTTTGCCTTAAATAGTAAAATTTTAGTAAAATCATAGAACTATCAAGATGGCCCATAAAGAAGTTATGGATAATAGTTTAATGAAAACTATTTATAATAATGATAAAATTATCAACGAAAGAAAACCAAAGTTTAAAGTTGGGGAATTTATACGTATCTCGAAGCAGAAAGGAAATTTTTGAGAAAAAAATCCGGTTAATTTCTCTTTTGAAATATTTAAAATTATTTCAATTAGACAAACACATTCCAGAATGTATTACCTAGAAACATGTGGGGGGAGAACCAATAAAAGGAGGATTTTTCGAATGTGAATTGCAAATGTTACTTTACCAAATTAATATTTGGTTGATAAAATCATTAAAAGGAAAAAAGATATGTCCTTGGTTCGATGTGGGGGTTTCTCAAAACCACACGAATCATGGGTTAAGAATAAAGACATTTAAACATTGTAAAATTATAATACTAAATAAACAATTTTTTTAAAAATAATATTTGATTTTTTTTTCATTTAATAAACTTTTGAATGGGGATTGGGTGTAAAATTTATTTTGTAATCAATCCTATTGCTGATTGGATTAGCATTAGAGTGATAATCCAGTATGATTAAATCCTTTTAATTGTGGCATTATTCACTTTTAGGTGATAATCCATTGAATTTAATATGTAATTCAATTGGTATCTCTGATAGAATCATTTAATTTAAAATTCGCATTTAGATGTTAATTTGTTGTGTTTGGTATATATTGTAATTAATTGTGTTTGGGTGGTATTCCGTTGCACTAGTTTCCTTTTAAATATGACATTTTATTGTTTTTTATGCTAGATTTCTAGGAATCGGGATAACGTTTCGTGGAATTTAACAGCTAAAAGCCATTTAAAACATGATTTGTTTGATTCGTTGTTGTAATTTCCTGGAATTGAAATATTCTTTCGTACAATTTCGTTTTAATGTTGTTTAGAATGCATTTGTAAGTGATGTATTCCTGGGAATTTGGATATTGTTTCCTGGCATTCGTTTCTCGGATTAGATTTCTATGGTATTTCGTGTTTTTTATTTAATTGTGGTGTAATTCATCTTTAGTTTATTGGAATACTTATCTGGGTTTCATACATTGTTTGTGGTAGGTTATTTTTTTTACTTGTAACGATACAATTCTTGGAAATTGGTTAGTTTTAAGAGAGCAAAATACTATTCCCCACATCAAAAACTTTTTATACGAAAATCTTAATTATTTTTTTACGGTGTACACTACTTTGAAGGTTTAAGATTTAAAAAATTAAAGTTTTTTCTCTCACAAAAATAATGTTTAAAATGAGTTTAAACTAAAATGCAATATTTTTAATGCAGACTGCTTGCTCCAAACATAAAAGTTTTTGAAAGGCAGACTAGGCGAGGCCAGGCAGGTCCCAGGATATGGTGAATTGTATAGTGAAGGCGAGCTGCAGACAGCTAATTTACGCCATAGAGAAGTTGTCGAGTACGCGTGGGTGAAGGGATGGGGGAAGTTCTGCCACTGATGCGCATGCACGGAGGCGATCACCAGGCTCTGCACGTGAAGGGAGGGTAGAAGTGCGAATGGAAGTGGGCGGGTATCGATAGTAGCATAGGACATGGACAGCGACAGTTTAGTGAACCATTCCCTCCCCTGCTCCATGCTGCGTACAGCTGCTGCCTGCACACGACCCAAACTCTTAGCCCGCACAGTCTAAACTTTCCTTTATGGCATATTCTGCTCCAACTCCATGCGCGAGTCACCCTCATCAGCTCTCGAGACATAAATATCGCTCGCTCCCCAATCATACTCAATTCTCGGCTGTCCGTTACCTGGTATTGTCCATGAGGTTTTAGAATGACTAGTTCCTGTATCTTTTGTAAAAACACGTCACTGTAAATGACTGCCTTTCCCAAATAAATTTGGAACTGATTTTTACTTAACGTAGAATAATAAACTTTACCGAGATTATATTATATTTCCGTATATGATAGTAGTGTCTAAGAATTCTGGGCTAGGAAAGTCTACATGTGAAATTCGCATTTTTGTCATATTTCAATACTGGAAAAAAAAAAAAACATTTTTACGGGTTAATCAAATATGACTTGTATTTCTGTGTGATTTTTCAAACCATAGTTTGCTTGAATCAAATATACCCTTGTTGGAATGTTAAATCTGGGGATTTCTCGGGGATTAAAGAAACTTTATTTCAGGGATATAAAATTTCATCGGCGAACATTTTGAAGTTTTAATTCGCTGGGAATACGCCAGGCTCTTGCATGACCTTGGATTGGCATCAAGGGGGCGTTGTGTGGACAGGCCACCTCTCGGGATATCCGAAAAAATGCTCTTCGGGCTGGGGATGTGTGGCCTTGAAGAAGAACTGACTTTTCAGGCGAAGGCAGCTTCTAGAGTAGAGATGAGAGGGATGGTCTAGGTTCTTGACCTCGGGACACGTCCCTCTGGACAAGGCGTGGAAGGTGGGGGATGTCTACAGCCGAATGGGGGCGATTAACATTTTATAATATACTCGTTTTAATATAAAACTATTTTATCAGGAAACTGTTTTTTAAATTTATCGGGGAAAATACTTAAAATATTTTTGTGTGATAGTACGTTTATTGTGTAAACCCCGTTTCTATGTTCGGTAGACGAAACTTGGTATGTTTTTCAACTCGCGTTTGTGTTAACAAGTGCGCTCTATTTACCAGACTTTTCGGGAAAAAAATTAGTAGTTCATACATTATTTTTTTAAAATTCACTTTTATACATTCAAGTACTGGTAGGACGAATCAAATCGTTAATAGTAGGGAAATAGGTTCTATCAGCAGTAAATTTCAACTCAGTTGCCTACCGGCCGCGCTACATGTATATAAGCTGGCGCTCATTCATCGAATGACCTCCAAGGTGGACGGATGTGTTGTCGGGGAGCTCCTGCTGCCATTTCATTACGTGTTCTTCTATTGTGTCGTTTAAAATGCATATTCCTACAAACACATCAAAATTAGAAAAAATAAGAAATATTACTCTTAGCACACTCTTGCACTCAACTCAACGCCTATATAACATTGCAACCCACCACTCTTGTCAATCGCCTCTAGAACACCACAGCGTCAACATCGTATAGAGCTCCCAGAAAAGGAAAGAAAGAAGTACAGAATCAAGGAAAAAAATTAAAAAGAAATTATCCGATTAAAAATGAACCCCTTTTAATTAAACTTTTCAATAAATTTAACCCTTTCAATCCATTCAACCTTGTCCTATTTTAGATTAACCCTTTTTATTATCCCTTTTAATGAACACTTTAAATTAATTTAACCCTTTGATATTAATAAATCCCCTTTGATCTAACCCCCCCCCCCTCCGGCCTACTAATATAGCGGAGCCACAGTAGCTCAGTGGGTAGATAACCCGATAGTGGGGCCGCAGTAGCTCAGTGGGTAGATAACCCTATAGTGGGGCCGCAGTAGCTCAGTGAGTAGAGAACCCGATAGTGGGGGCGCAGTAGCTCAGTGGATAGCGAACCCTAAAGTGGGACCGCAGTAGCTCAGTGGGCAGAACACCCGATAGTGGGGCCGCACGCGAAGCAGCGGGTAAAAGCTAGTTTACAATAAAAATCGAACACATAGAATTCAAAACGCTGTTTTCTCCTGCCGTCGCTGAGAAAAACGAAGGAAACTATTAAATTTCAAGGTTGGTACCGCTAATTCATTTTCGTAAGGTTGCAGTTAAGACAAGACTAATTAAAGTTTCCTGTAGCCCAAGAAGAGAGATTGCAGCTTGGAAACTTTTAAAGCAGCCTGCTTCTTTTGTTCTGTTATCCCATTAAAGTTTGCAAGTGTGTTGAGACAATCCGACAAAAAGTAATTTAATTTAGCCCACTCTGAACGAGATGACGCTTCTGAAGTCTTGATGAAGGGAAGTGAAAAGAAACTCAATGTTCGGCCACGAAACTTGTGTTATAGAACAGACTTAGTATATGAATAGCTCAGGAAGACTTGAACATTGTGAATGCGTTTAGATAAATTTTATATATTGTAATAGATTACGTTATTAGACAGTTCTGAGTAAAGATAGCCTATTTGTTGATTTACTGTCGGTTTCTAGACATACTGTCTGTAAGGCATTCAGAAAATATACACGATGTGACTTGACGTACGTGAAAGGGGTCATTACCTTAGCTTTGGACATCGAGGTCTGGGTTAGTATCCCTTCTGAGACATAGATACCTATGCCGTTCTAAAATGTAATGCACAATATTATCTAAGTCTGTAATCAGTTCGTTACTGAGGCTTATAAACATTCCGCCACAGAAATGGCGACGTTAAAATCAAAAGCAAAAATTTTCACTTTCATTGCTCAACCTGATAGCATTCATTCTGTTTGTTCAATATAAGTTAATTATGATGCGTCAGCTTTGCATAAAGCCGTGCACGGGCCTACGAGGCAGTATGACAAAGGCTACATGTCAGCAAGAGAGCTGAGTGATGTATAATTTTCGTTAAAATTCATCGCAGAGCATTGTTGAACATCACAAAAAATGCAGGTGACTGTTAATCCTGTGTGGCGCAGGGTACTGACACTGGTAGAGTAGAGTCAAGGATTACTGCTTGGGAAAACATATCAACAAGGAGCACATCCGTTAGAATCCACTCTCGGTTACTTCACTATTTTCTGAAGCCCTGCCAAAGTTATATTCCAGAGTATTCCTCCGCCTCGTGTAAATAAAACTAAGCTTGACTAAGTCTAGACAATTACGCCCAAGGACAACGCACCGAATTCGTGCGCACTCTTTTAATTCGTATTTATTATAAATTATATGTTATAAATTATAAAAAAATAATGTAGGTGAAATATTAGTTTAACAAAAAATAAGATACTTTTGTGTTAACAGAGGTATATAAAAGTTGTCATACATGACGTATTTCGGAAATAACTAAACACGTCATACGTGGGGTAATTTTTCAAACGTTTTGTTCAAAAAGTGTGAAGAAACCGCAAAACACTTTTGAACTTGTAGACAATGTTTACAAGTACTTCTCACTCGCATAAACAGATTTAGACTCATATTTTTCGCATTATAGCATGCCAAAGTCAAAATGTTATTGGTTTTTGGGACATGCAATCAATATAAATAATCTCACATACCAAAATGAAACAATTTGCATCAAAATAAGGTACTATGAGTAACTTAGATAAATCTTCAACATCACGTTATGAAATGTTTCGACGATTTTATAAACTGCTCAAAATAAATAAACGTTTGCACACATTTGAATTGTAGCTGTCTATGATTTTTGTAAACTTAAATTAGCTAACCATAATATAAAACGAATTTAGACATGACCTTGCAGTCATTCTTGTTCAATTTTCTGTGGATGTTTTCGCTTATTTTATTTGTGCGGCCGTAAAAACACTGAAATTGTGGTTTTTAACTCGTCACGACGCGTGACGAAATATACGTGACGAAATACGTGATCTGAAATATGAGTATGCACTGAAAGACTACATACAAATAATGTCTACAGGTACAATTGTATTATGTACAATAATGTAATTTTTTTGTGATCAGCACCTTTCATTTCTATTTTTAAATTACGCATGTTCAAGGACTGTCCTTTACGCGTCTATGACGAGATATTCCTGCAAAGCGGTGCTTGCAACAGGCAAATGCAAGAAAAAACTTCTCGTGATGATGTATTTGAGCGTCAATCTGCTTAATTATCGACGTTAGTGCAGCAGTGGCAACCTGCAATGTCTGAGGTAGAAGATCTTTACCAAACATTTCTGAACTTTCTGCTAGTTTGATCTCTCAGGCAACTCAGTACAGGTGTTCTAGGTGGAAGCGATGCATCGAATGAAGATAGTGGGATAAAGACTAGTACAGTTATTTTTACGTATGAATAACGCTTCTGACAAGATAAAATGCCGGTCGTATACTGCCGGATAGTGAAAAAGCGCGGTAAGAAGAAGCCACGCGACAGCCACGAAACGATGTAGATAGCGGGGATGCGGACTGTTATGCACATGAGCCCATGTTAGTGTGTTTACATTTGACCGCACACCCGGTAGTGGAGCTGCAAGCACCAACCAGCGGTCGTAGACACTGGCGTGTAGTCGAAGCGGCATTAGTTCGAGAAACGCCGGACGACACCAAACAATCGTACAGAGTGAAGAATAATAACGGAAAGACATAAAAAAATATAGCGTTACGCAATTGACGGACTTTGAGAAAGGTTTCATATCGGGCCGTATAGGCCCACCACGTGGATCGTTTATGCTGTCCGGTGCTTTTGAGAACAGTACATACCATAGACTAAAGATGAGGTAGGCCGCTTATTCGTCTTCTGCGCATGTAACCAATATTGACCTACCATAATCATGCACAACTGTCAAAGTCACGTGGTCAACAGTGATGAACGTGTTTTTTTATATCTTAATTTTTTAATTACAAGCACTATTATATTAATAAAATACTTTTACCAGTTTTAATTTATTCAAACTGCATTACTAATTGGTAAGATGAAGTATACCTTAATCTCAAAGCACATGTTTACAAATCAGTTTTCTGACCTAAAATCCAAACCAAGCCATTTTCGCTAGACGCGTTGGCAAAAAAGCAGTTCAATGTTGAGACACGGAGATTGGTTTTGCGCAGCCAGCGAGATCGGTCTACCACATATTTAGTCTATGGTAGATACACGAAAGCACCCACACACGGAGGACAGGCTCAAAACAGACGAGGTCGACTAATAGTCGAGAGGATCGAATGATCGTATGCTAGACGCGACTCTGTCGCCGATAATGGCCAGTGTTGGGGCGGGGCTCCTGTGTGTCCACGAACAATTCTCCGCGACGCCTTGAGGAGGTGAATCTGCGCGACTCCAGCGCCCATTACATGTGCTGCCATTAACCCTGCAACAGAGGCGGCTTCGCTTGGGCGGTGCCATGTCAGAGCGATGTGGAACCCCACAGACCGACGATGTGTTGCTAGTGATAAGTGCTGCTTCGTCATTCGTCATGGGAACTGACGACCATCGCTCCAGGCTGTGGAGGGCCCAGTGGGGGAACACCGCTATCTCAACCTCGAGCAGCGCACTTTTCCCACTGCGGGTGTTGTGGTCTGGGGAGTCACAGCCCTACAATAGAAGATCCGCAGTCGTCGTGTTACGTGGAACACTGACGGCCCAGCGGTATGTGGACGAGACCCTTCACCCTCATCTGCTCCCATTTCAGACCGGGACTCCAGGTGCAATATTCCTGCAGGATAACGCGAAGGACTACCCCCGTCATGTCCAAACACTACCTTGTCCTGCCCGCTCCGCAGACGTGTAACCATTCGAAGCGTGCGTGGGGCTAGTTGAAACGTCAACTGCAGCCATTCCTCATTATCCTGGGCTCTGGAACACACCGACCAACAATTGTGAGCCTGTATGCCTCAGGACGACATCGGGCGTCTGCTGGACTCCAGGACAGACTGTGTTGCAGCGTTTATCACAGTGCGAGGGGGCGCGACGCAATATTGAAGATGACCAGGCGGCAGCGTATGTAGTCGTCCTGGTGCTCTGTTTTGTGATAATGTAAATTACTCATCTGTATCACTCACTATAGGGTTTCAATACTATCTGGTGAATCCGTGTTGTGTGTGTTAATTTTATTGTACGTCAGCGTATTTACATCCACTGTAAAGAACGAGAGGTGTTTTGGATTCTTGCTCTATCGAATGTGGAAGCAAAATTTAGTGCGTACTTATACCATCTCACGTGTTACCCTTCACACTATACAAGATGTTTTTAAATAACATGTCGAACTTCAAACTACCGCATCTATGGACTAATACAAAAAAATCCTAGTAACAACATATTTGTTGATGTCATCTCGTATTTTTTAATTTGCGTTGAAGTTAAGCAAAACAAAGCAGGGAGTTTGCAGCTATACGTACACGCATACTCAACAAGTTGCATACCACAAAGGCGAACGGAATTGTCACGCCACGCGGGAAATAAAATGCAAACACTTCTGACAGCCTGTACTACTCAGTTATTTATGTCCCATTGTTCATGTGGTTTGACACACGTGAACTAATAAGCGACGCCCAGGTAAAGTCTGTTCACGATAAAGTGAGCACTGTACAAATGAACCTTAGAAAAATATAATTACCCCTGAATGCATATATTTTAATAAGCGCAGTGAGTGACATTTGAGTTGGTAACAATGGATGGAAAATAGTTCCATATCGTAACGTTAAATAAAAAGTCTTAGGTAACCATTTGTGATAACTTAAATTATTACTTTCGCTTTCTGTTTTTTTTTAAATTCATCGAAGTGAAAAAATGAGCAGATTAGTATAACACTTTCCTAATAATTTCAATTTTAACTTGACCGACGCATGAATAAAGTTATGAGGACGATGGCAATGTCGATTTGACATAAGGCGGAAGAATACAAAACGTGGATTCAACTAGATCTTTAGCATGGCTTTCAAAAGTGCTCATTTTACCGTGAATAGCCTATACCTCTAGTTTATATCATCTTATGTACAGGTGCTCTCAGAATGTCGCGCGAGATCCGTTCGCCTGCGCGATACGCAACTTGCCATGCACGTAGGTACGTACTGCTGCGGACTCCCTGCGTTGTTTTGCCTAACTTCAAATTAAATATAAAAATACTAGGTGCGATCAGCGAACTTTTTTGTAAATGGCTGTTCACGATAAAGTGAGCACTTTTGAAATCAACCCTAGAGAAGTCACTTCCCCTCCCTGCATATATTAAAACGGGCTCACTTGGTGATATGTGCCCAGTAAAGTTGGTAACGATGGATGGAAAATAGTTCCATAACTTAATGTCAAATAAAAAGTGTTAGGTAACAATTTGTAACAACCTAAATCACTTCTTTCGCGTTGTAATTTTTTTAATGTTTTGAAGTGTAAAAAAGGGAATATTTGTGAAATATTTACTTTTTTGAATAAATTCAGTTTCACTTGACCGACGCATGAATGAAGTGACGAGGCCCATGACAATGTTAATTTTTACATAAGGTGAAAGAACACACAACGTGCATACAAGTAGATCTAAAGTGCTCACTTTACAGTGAACAGACTTTACTAGGATTCTTTGTTTATGTTAGTCCATAAATGCTCTGGTTTGGATTTCGACATGTTATTTAAAAACACCTTGTATTTCAATCACTTCATTCCTTATCATACGGTAGCTGTAATATTTAAATATTATCTGACATTGAGAAAAAGTTTACTTTGGAGTCCGGCAATTAGTTTTCGGGGTAAAATTATTCTATCTAATTCTATACACCTACACTTTTCTTCTTCTCTTCATCTATTAGGTCGAAGCCTGTTCTTGTGCCCATTTCTTCCTTGGTCTACGCAAAGTCTCTTCTTCCTTGTGTTATCTATCGTAAAACTACAGCCGGTGACTGTCCTTTGCCATTATTTTCAACTATTCGCACCATTATATGGTGTCTAGTTACTGTATACTGCGAAATGTCCCGTGGTGGCTACCAGGTGCTGATTGGAGAACTGCGTTCCAACATTTTCCCGGCAAGTGACGCCATTTTCCCGGCGGTATGTCTAGAACTTGCAGTGAAAGACGGCTGTTTCATTTGCGTGTTCTTAAGGGCCCCGTATAGCTGATGTTTCCACGTCTGAGACCGAGAGGCGTGAATACAATAAGGACGATACTGACACGCGCATCAAATGCTCCATCGCCTCTACATGCAGGGCTCTGAACTGGCGTGCAGTGTTGTGTTGGTTGCACTTGAAATAATTTTACTAGTCGAAAGTTTGCAGAAGTATTACTTTCAGGGCCCATTTCAGCTTCACAGGAATTCGCCTGGAATAGGCTGTTTAAGCTATAGCTGGAGAGGTTATAAGATAGTGTTTGCAGTAAGCGTGACCTGTTGAAAGTCGTATCTCTCCCCAGTCTGAAGTGTAATTTATTTTCGTGTGAAAACAGATTGTGCACACGAACGTCTTATACAAGCAAACTGCAGCCTCATTCGCGCGGCAGGTAGACGGGTAACTTAGGCACTCTGTGATATAGGCTGTCCACTGTAAAGCGAGCACTTATCGGGACCCTCTAATTTCGAATAATACATTATTGTGGCCATAGTCGTTAACTTTTGAGTCCGGTCTATATTATTTGGGTGGCAATATTTATTTTAAAAAGTGGCTGACAGAAAAAAAGTAACTAGTGCCTCAAAAGTGCTCACTTTACCATGAACTTTCTATATGGCTGCGAATCCCTGCAGCGCCGCTGCCACTTCGTATCTCCGCTAGTCACGCACGCCTATACATTAACCTCGTATCACTTGCCCGCGGCTGCTATCACGCGCCTGGCTCTTCTCCCTGATTGTCTCCGGTGAACTTGCCTGCCAGTGCGTCGTACTGTTGTGGCCACACTCCGATATACTACTTTTTTACTCTAATTTCACCACATCGTTGGATATACCTAAAGGCTTTTCACGATAACGTCATCACTTTTGAAATCAACCTTAGAAAAATGTCACTGCCCCTACCCTGCATATGTTTTAACGGGCGCGCTGAGTGACATGCGCCAAGTAAAGTTGGCTGACGATCGATGGGAAGTAGTTCCGTATCTTAACGTCGTATAAAAAAATGTTAGGCAACAATTTCTGACTATTAAAATTATTTCTTTCGCTTTCTGAATTTTTTAATGCATCGAAGTGTAAAAATGAGCTGATTTGTTAAGTATTTACTTTGATAATAATTCGACAGTTTCATTTTGAGACCGTGAGTCTCATGCACTGCGGTGAATTACCAACTACGCCCCTAACTTGACTGCGAGCAGCGCTACAACTGACGTCCCGTGTGCCAACTTGACTACCGGCTGGCCTTACCTACACTGCACGGCGCAATATTTCAGCCAAGCCCATACACGTGAATCAATGAAAAAAGTTAATTCGCCTTGCTGTGTCATGAGAGACTCAAAAAGAGCTAGTGTTTTTAACACACCAAAACTTGTGATTTTCACCCTTATGCAAAGTGGAAATCTTCATCACGTGTCATGATGTTTTAAGGGCTGTTTTAACATTGCCTTTTTCTTTTCTTGATTCATAATCTATAAAAGTAGCTTTACCGAATAGCCAAAAATTTACTCAGTTCTTAATAGAGAAATGAAATTTTGTAGCAGTATATTTTGTGGAATTAGTGTTTCGTAAATATTTGGTGTTTTTTGCACGATTTGTACTGAAATAGTTTTCAAATACAAGAGCTGTTCCCATACAGTGTGTGCGCTTCTGTTTTCTAGAAATACTATGTGCTTAAACTGTTCTCAAAGTTTTGCTTGCTGGTTTCATACGACTGGTGGTTTTCTTGGTTACGTGGCGTTTCTCGTGTCGTCCTGTTTGCAGGACGTAACCAAACCCCAACAACTTGACCGACGCATTAATAAAGTTATGAGGCCCATGTCAACGTTAATCTTACGTAAGGTGGAAGAACACAGCACGTGCATACAAGTAGATACTAAGCTGGGCTTTCAAAAGTGCTCATTTTACTATGAATAACATATACTGAGAAAGCACGAGTGGAAATGTTTTTAACCCCATGCATCATGGCAGCTTTCATACATTTGTCCAGGGAAGAATGAACTGCTTAGTGACATTCTCAACTGTGCTGCAGCGATCCTGTATTTACAGCGTGATGTATGGTATATTTTCCATGCTATATTTAGGTTGATAACATCCACAACAACTTAGGAAGTTTAGTGGGATTTTTTTTTTACAGTGAATAGGAGGCCAATGAGGCAATGGTTCCAGTACAACCCCCTAGCACCACAAAAAAAAAAAAGTTCGAGGGGGTGTTATAACTCTTAGATATCGGTACACATTCACTAGCGTTTAAGGAGTGTCAGAAGTCAGTGGCCTGTGTCCATGATTGCTGAAAATCCAGTTCTATTGGACTCTATACTTGCCGTCGTCATATTTGTCCCCATCATACCGGCCACGTTTACTTTACTGTGCGGCGTGCATTATTAGCTGACTGTCAACCAATGGCATGACGAGTTGATTTTGTTCCAATTTAATGCCATTTTATTTGTAACAGGCTATGCACTTCATCGAGTTCATTTGACTTGTGTTACAAACACGATACTTTTTAATTTATGAAAATAACAGTTACTGGTCTGAAGTATTCGTTTCAGATCTTGATTCACACAAGTAAAGCAATGAATAGGTATACATATACCCGTGTTTGTTTTGTTTTTTAGTACAGAGAAATTTTCATTCGAGCACTGCTCGCTTGGTCCTCGAAGTATCACGCAGTTCCGATCCCGCTAAAATCATGAGATCCCGGCGTCTTTTGGCTTTCAACATAAATGCGTGAAGATTTTCCCGTGGGTTGGTTTCAATACAGCCCGTTTATCCGCGAAGAGCCTACATCTCCTTGCGCTGATTTAGTAACTGTACAATTTTTAGAAACATAATTATATATTTATTCCTTTAAGCTATATAAAATAAGTCGATTCAAATTCCAAATAAGTTTTAAACACTTTAAATATTATTCTTTCAATTGGACGTTGCCACGCCTCTTTTTCTCCTTATCCAATACAATTTTTTTTTGTTTTTCGCTCCCCAGTCACCTTTTCTGGCGCCGTGCCAACTGCCCGTCGCTCTCTTCAGTCCGACCATTCTGTCGATCATTTGACTTGTGAGACTATCATTCCGGGTTCGATTTCCACGGCCAAGCGTATTTATTTACTCCGTTGCACACCTGTAGGTCGTGGGTTCCATTTCGCCCGGCTGCACTGGAAGTTGTATTTCCAATTGGTTTTCCACTGCCTTTCCCGAAAAATGTCACCTTATGGAAAGTATTTTTTTTTGCGAGTGAACTACAGAACCGATGGCGAGCTAAGAGCGACAATATAATGGCGCAAGGCAATGAATTGTCGCGCATATGCCCTAGAAGTGTAACTGTGAAATCTTTACAAATGAAAATGTGTTCTTAACAAACGAATTATTATACAACTGCAAATGAAATAGACAAATACTAAAGTTAATAGATTTACTGTGTATAAATTCAAAGCCGACCTCCCGGGGTGCAGTCGGTTGATGCGCCACCGATCTGGGGTGCGGGAGGCTCTGAGTTCGAATCACGGGTAAGCATGGGTGTTAATTTAAGTTAGGTTTTAAGTTATTCTGGTAATCCGTCTCCTGCTAAGCTTTCAAGCATTAAACTGGGGAAGGTTAACAAGCCCTATACGATACAATATAAATTCAAACGTCGCACTTATATAGAAATACGTCAATACATAGAACTATTTCCCCTACCTCGTTGCCAACTTCACGAAGAGTTTGCGTGTAAGTATATCCGTTGAAATGTACGCAGTAACGACGAACGATCTTTATTTCTAACGTTGATCTCGAAAGTGCTAACTATACCGTGAACAGCTTGTAATATTCTGGTATAGTGGCAATGTACGCTTCGTGTGACCTTGGCAGTTTTCGTTTCCGAATCCCGAAGCCGTTCGAAATACAGAGATGTTCCGTATTTTGTATGTACGGGTCTCGGTTCCGTTTACCAACTGTATTTTCCCGTAAAAAATACTTCGGCTAAAAGGAAAACTTTACAGTTTTGTGAGGGGAGCAGTATTTGATGAGGAAGAACGCTTGGAGCAGGCGACGTCTTTCCGCCTGTGTGCGCCTGCCAGCGCAGACGATTAATGTGTGATGCCGTGTCAAAGGTCACATTACTGTAATGCTCATCCCACGTTACTTACACACGACCAGTAGGAAGATGTTAATGGTGTATTGCTCTTAACAGTCTACTAGTCCGACAGTTAACTCAGTGCTGTGTACAGTCGTAGTCAAGTTCAGTACTGTTCCCTCGCATCACATCCACGTCGCTCCTTCACCTAGGCTGGGTCGGTCCCGCACTGTTAATAAAAATCTCCTTCATTTTACGGAAAAAAGCCGGTAAAAATTTATCCAGAGGTGTCCATAAACTCTCCGTAAAATCACGGACCCTCTCCGTTAATTCCCTAGACAGTTTTCTGTACTTCTAGTATAATAACGTTTAACATAAATTTTATTTTAATTTTCATTATGTGGGTTTTCTACTGTATATAAAAAAGATATATAAAAAAGTTAAGAATTTTTACACTTCAGCAAGATTTGAATTCGGGTCAAGAAGTGGCAAGTTCACGACCCTAACCACTTACTTTTGAATTTCTATATTAGTCACATAAGCTACTTTTTTAGTTTATGTTAAAATTAGTGTATTTTAAGTGTTTCTAAGTGTTAAAGACGCCTGCTACTACTTTTTAATGTTTGAAAAAACAGGTCTTAGTGACATGGATAACCTTAACTGCCGCAGAAACGATAATTTTCTGGGTACAGTGGCGAAGAAAATTTCGTGTAGACTCGGTATTGTTCGTGACCGAAACCTGAAGTTTCGGTCACGAACCCGAAGTTGCGGAGATTTTCCGTATTTTGTATTTAAGCACTCAACTCCGTCTTTCGTCATTACGGATTGCGTTTCCGTATATTTACTTTGCATGTTCGTAAAAATTTCCGTGAATATAGGCCTACGGAGAATTTTAACAGTGCGAATTTTCGCATGTGGGAATCGTGCCGGACGAAGCCGCTGGTCGGCAGATTTTCTCGGGGATCTCCCGTTTACCCCGCGCTTTTATTCCTGCGCTGCTCCATACTCGCCTCACTCACCCCCGTCGGCTCTTAAGACCTCGCTGTTAAGAGTTGCCCAAATCTCTTCACTCACTTACTTAACATCGAGGTCTTGAGAACCGACGAGGTTGAAGCGAGGTAAGTATTGAGCACAGACGGTTGCAGGGGTGGGAGGAGGTGGGCGAGCGATCCCCGAGAAAACCCGCCTAACAGCGGCATCATTCGGCACGATACCCACATGCAAAAATCCGGGAGCGACCTCGTGGGGGAATCAGGCACCGGTTCGCCTTGGGTGGGAGGCGAGTAGTCTAACCACTACACCGCCACGGCGATTTTAAGGGTCGCCCAAATTTCTCGACGTCACTCCACGCCATTGCTGGGCATTATCTGCGCAGTTTTTTTCACAACTAATTAAATACACGGGGCGTATGCAAACTTCATATCGAAACACGAGGGGATGGGGTAATGAAGGGAGGGGATTGTTGAGTGGCTTTACATGTTCATTTTAATGTAACGACCATATCTTGGGAAGAGCCGCGGTTCAAAGCCACGAAGTCTCGGATATCGCACAAATAGAGTTTGTACGAAGACCGACACCAATTCACACGAGGTTACGTGGGACCCGCTAATGGATGCTTATTTCAGACACGTGTGTCATCTTCATATCGGTCAGTTCAAATTCGGCGTTATCTTGCCGTGCCACGACCGTACCGTATCCTGGCGAAGTGTCGCGGCTAACTGATGCACCGCAGTTTGGCTGTAGTGCTTTTTCAGTCCTGCAGCGCTACCACCTGCTTGTCCGTCAAATACGATGCGTTGCTATTACAACCGAGAAACGTACATCGCCGACATAAGGGGTCTACGCATTGAAAAAAAAAATTAAACAATATGCAATAGAACTTAGATAGTTACCCCATCGGCTTGACTCAAATTGAATTATACACAACAAATTTGCCAATTACTACTAACTAGCGACCCGCCCCGGCCTCGCTCGGGTGCGATTTACAAATATATCTTTGTTTAGGTTAACAGAAAGTGTATACACTGAATGCTTAACGTAATTAACATAGGGCTAATACTGTGTTGTTCACAAAGTTTTCGTAAGTGAACAACTAAAAGACAAAAATGGTTACTGTGGGTCATCCTTTAAAGATAAATATATACTGGTGCAGAATTTCTTGTAGAACGTTTTGAGATCTACAATTCCGTAGCACATTAATTTGGTGTATCTCTTATGGTTTAGTCAGCGAAAGCCATGTAAGCGCCCGGGAAGCGGCTTTTCTGACTTGATTAGAAAATGTCGACATTTCTCTACTATCCTTAGATTAAATATTAATGTGTCATATACATGAACCTTTCTAGAGAAATTTTCTAAATGATGGTGGAAACCGCATCAAAATCCAAGTAGTTTAGAAGCCTTATCCGAATAGACAGACACACGCGGCCGCGCGACTTTGTTTTATAATAATAGTTTCAGAGTAAAAAAATCAGAAACTAAAAAAAATCTATTCCCGAATCTTAAGTTTTGCCAGTCACAGAGGAACATACATCTAAATGAACACACATTTATATTTTGATTTCAAATAACGGATTTTCAAGATTTATCTCAGTTATCGTGTTTGTAACAGCAATTGCCGACTTCAAAAATAGTGTCAAATAAAAATCTGCTTCTATTCTGATTTCGAATAAAACCCTGGAAAATGCTTTTATATTGGTCGAACTTAGGCAGTAGGATCGTTATCGTATCAATTCAATTTTTGGAGCGTACTGCTTTATTCTTACTGCTAAATTTCTCATTGCATAAACCCCTTGCACACAGGTTTAATGGTGATATGTTAGCCTACATTTAGGCGCTACTGGGCACTTTCTGATGCCTCATGGCTAAAGATGATAAAAAATCGCGAAAACTTTTTAAGCCAATATATCTTCTAGAACGTTCTAACTAGTTTATTCTTTCATCATTTGATTAACTAGGTTTTGACTATAGTCCATTCACGCTTTCTTCAGCCTTTCGGAGTAGAACCTTTGAAAAATCACCCTAGGCGTAACATGTCAACCTGGTTTGTTCAATCACTTGTATTCCACAAATACATAACACTGTGATTAACTCTAAAGTACTGTATTTTTGAATAAATGAAACTTTTCTTATCATCTTCTATAACTTGTAATATTTACTTCGTTATATATACGAATTAAAAACAGCGAGAGCAGCGTGTATTGGCAACGGCTAGTAAGAAATAGTTCTCAGTTTAAATATTGTTTCAACATAGTTTTTTGGTATGCTCTTTGTAAATTAAATATTTATGTTGAAATATTTAAATATTTAGGTCGCCCCGATAGACACATATTTCATTGTTACAGTTAAAAATAACAGCGCGAAATAACGTACGTAGGCCGTAGTGGCATGGTGTTTGTTATCTCGGCTGACGAAACTATTGGCTGGGCGTAGCTTATCGCTCCCTCTCTCCCTCACTCTCTGTCACTCTCTCTCGGGAAATTTCACATCGCTAGTAAGCATAGTTATACATGTTTAAAATTGTAGCATATTTCGTACTTATTACAGCAAAATAATGATTTTTTAATTTGGAATTTACAACTGAAAAGAGATTTTATTGTTTAAATACCTATGCTATTAAGATGCGATGGCGCTACGAGCGACGCTTACAAATCCAGCAGGTTGGCAGAAGTGGTGTGGAAGGGGGAATCTAGAACTTGATCACCTTCCACGCGCTTGTCCCAATATGGCGGGCGAGCGATTATACTCAGTTTTTATATGGCCTTACGACTGACAGTGCTTTGGCGACATGTCACAGATACGGCGTGTTTCTTAACGAAGCATCAAGTTTGTACTCGTGTTTTTTTTAAATCCTAGGCAAGTTACAATGTTGTGATAAATATGTGTTTCCACGGCAGAGTGAAATGTGTTTTGATCGTTTCGTATGAAACGGCGTGGTGGCTGCGTTGTAATCGTTACGCAGGCCAGGCGTGTGTGCTGATTTCAAATGTGTGCAAAATTTATACGTTTTAACTATGAACTGATGTTATGACGAAGTTAATTATTTACGTTCACGTCTGTTTATCACAACGTTGTACCTTTGCACTAGGTGTTTGTAAAGCAGATGTGTAACGAGCTTACGTTTCTGTGATTTGAATGTCTGCAACAATCCCAACGGAATACTGAGCCCACCCAGATAAATTTAAATAAATAATAAAATAAACTTACAAACCAGTAAGTACGACACCAATGCATGTAAATATTAGCGGAATAAATGTTACGGTAGGCCGATGTGTTTGCATGTTCACCACTTTCTTTTACGTTTGTCGATGCCACGTAGTACAGTAAATAAGCGACACGAGTTGCGTGCTTGAATTTACTGTTTCGTTCCGTTGGACTGGTTGTCTCTTCGTTGTAATTTTTATTCCAAACACATATTAATAACAACATGTTAAATACTATTGTTGTTTCCGCCACAGTTCTAACAAACACCGTCGTGGCAAAATAATCAACGTGTATGATGTGTAACGTGCTATATCGTATAACAGATAGTTATAAAGCTGACCTAAATATTCTTATAGGTCCAAATTGTGAATGTTCGTAGGAAATGGTTTCTATAATGCGACATAATTCTTTGAATAACTGTAAACAGCAACCAACGCATTTGACAGTTATAAAAGTAGAAGTCACATTGCAATGTTTATGCTTACGTGTAGCGGAAGGATACGTAATCAGTAACCAAAAGTAGACATTTGGCAGGGCTTCAGAAAAGGCCGAAGTCATCGTGAATCAACTATAGACTAAATTTTTTGCAGACCAATTGCGAATGTTTTGTCTTATAGCATCAGTATCCTCATTGGCCCAGTAAAATGGGGCAGTAGCTTCGTATATGCATGGCAGTCAATAAGGAAAGAAAACTGTTGGATATGTGTATAGTACATTAAATCCTAGCAAACATCTCGAGCCTGCCCCCTCCCCCTCCACCTCGGAGTTTCCTAGTATAGTTAACATCCGACCTGTATAAATAATGTGAGAATAGTTATATGCTATTTCGTATTTAGAGGATGGCAAACGACAAGCGTAGGTTTACTATATAAAAGTCCATAATAGTTGTCATGAAAAAAAAAAAACAAATTAAAATTTCGTTTTGAAATTTACAGCGTGTTCTGCATATATACGTTCTCGTCGGAATGAATGGACAGGAATAACGACTTCTCCGGATGGCTATATTTGGAAAAAAAAAAAAAAAAAAAAAAAAAAAACCAGTAGCTCAGTTTGGAGTTTATGATTGGACATTTTTATTGGTGCTCCTTGGGCAAGCTCACGCGAACCACGAACGTTAAGGGAGGGTGACCCAGTGAGATACTCGTAGACAGAGTGCCGTGGCGCGCACGCAACGGCTGCAGATGACCCTGCACGGAAAGCTTATAACTATTGAAGACATTGCTTGTGTATCTGTTTAAGATCGTGGTAAAGGCTCTTCGCGGTTGAGTAAACACTTTTAGAGCAAACGTTTGAAAAAAAATACAAACCATAACTATAGTCTATTTGCGGTTTATTCGCATCTTTTGAATCAAACCTTTGAAAAAATCAACTTTTACTTATATATTTTTTCTACAAATTATAATATTTAATGTACAATTTATACGTAGAGACCTGAATAATTAGTGATTAATTTCGGGTCAAGCTAGAATCCACAAACTCGTTTGTTCAGGTCACTATTGCAATTGGTCCGCGCGTTATTTATCACCTCCTGAAGAACCCGGACCGATAAGAAGCATGCGGCAAAACGCAGGCCGAACGATCGCTTTACACTGTGACAGTCAGCAACCAATGATTAATTTTATATGCGTTATTGTACGCTAGTAGTCTAGCCTGCAGGACATTGAACTCGCGAATTTTTCCGGTCTCAATTTATATGAATAAAAGCAGGGTGAAAATAGGTGTGTTGGTAGGCCTAATGCCCAGTAAGAAATAGTTCACATGCAAAATATTATTACAGTGACTGCTCACGAATGGTGTAGTTTTCTACAATCAGTTAAGCTTTGTTTGCATGAGGCGGAGGAATATCTTGTAAGTAGAACTTTAGCAGGGTTTCAGAAAAGTGTGAATCAAACGAGAATGAACTATACATAAATGCTACAGTACACACCCGCTGAAGGTTTTTAATTAGTTATAATTTAATTAATAACAATAATTTTGAGATATGAGTTATTGTGGTATGTTTTAATGTTGGGTTACTGATGCTATTATTTTCTGTTATATACAATTTGCAACATGCATTTGTATATAAGTGACACATTCACATTCTTAACAACAATTCCACGGCTTTATTTTGACGGCGCCAGGGGTAATGAAATTTCGCAAAATGATTTCAAGACAAGCTATATTTCAAAACCATGTATAGCCGTTTACCTAGCTTGATTGACTGAATTACTTTTTGACAAGTGCTAACTGTCCGCACACGAATCGCGTAGGAGCTGAGCTGATGTAGCCGAACTCTTGAGTGGCCCGGTCAAATATGAAAACGCATTCTCATGCAGACAGCAACTTATGGCAATAGATAAACTGTTGTTGGATCCTTACAGCATTGAAGTCTACCGTGTGCTTATATTTTTCTCGCCAAAAGTCACTAGCTGTACGCATGAAAAAAGTCAGTACTGTAAGCGCTACAAGTGCGGTGTGCGCTCGGGCCAACTGCAACGGCGCGGCTCAGCCTGCAGCAGCTGACATTAGTGACGGCCCGTCTGTGTATAAACTGCTACAAAAACATTAGGCGCGCATCGTAAAAGGTGCAGCACGGTCTCAGGCTGCCCTCGCACAGCTACCCCTCCCTCCGCCGGGTGCAGCTCGGCTCCCAGTACATTCATCCGCCGGCAGTAGTGCTAACAGCAGGTCCACCGCGGCATTAATTTTACGTACGGCACTATGATTCATAATGAGAGGAAAAGTAGAACCTAAACAGTATTTCCAAATGTACTGAATTAACCGTTGACAGCCTTCATTATCAATTCTGGTTCGTTGCCCCAACGATATAATTTAAAAGTTGCATGTGCTTTTATAATTTTGACTGATCAGTGAAAACTTAATTCATACTATCTGGTTTCAAACCAGAATTCCAGTTGCTGTAGACGCGGTTGCATAGCGGCTAGAGCGATCCTCTCCCAAGACGAACCGAGTTCGATTCCCAGCGGAGTCGCTCTCGGAATCTCGTAAGTGGGAATCGTACCGGACGATGCCGCTGACCCCCCTCCCCTCCCCCTTCCACGTATTTTCTCGGGATTTCCCGTCCGTTTCCCCCGCCCCTGCATTCCGGCGCTGCCCCATGCTGACTTCACCTCACCCTCCTCGGCTCTCGAGACACAGATGTTGAGAGCCGCCCCGATCTCTTGAACTCCGTACTCACAAATTGCTGTACGCACATCTGACTCTTGTCATTGTGCGGATAGTTAGTGTGGCACCACCTGAAGTAATGTTTCACCCAATAATAACAGTTCGGAGTTAGGGTAACCGATCTCCTGTACTGCTGTCACACAGGTAGCTGATCTCGTGTAAAGGCGCTCAGACAATGGAATCACGGATTGTGCTCAGGAATGTGTAGTACAGCGAATTATAGCTTGTCCCTAAATATTATTGGGATTTCTGCATCCTAACATTGTGCTTTAGTAATACAAGAACTTACAAGGGATCCTTTTACAGTTACGATTAAGATATTATTATTTATTATTACAGCAAAAACTTATCACAGCAAGAAAGCAATGGCAATTGCTGATTACTACGTGAATGTTGTTTTAGTGACTATGGTTGACTCAGAGACAAACGTTACTGCAATGTTTATCTGGCGTTACTGAAGACCTACTACTAATAAATTGTGTGAAGCGTAAAGTTGACTCATATGATTACAATGTGAAAAATCTTATTAGAATGGCGTTAGCTAAGGCAGTCTTCACTTTTTTGTGTATGCTCATATAACCCGTTATGTCGACATACATGCGAAATCTGTAGGACTATAAAGAAACGGCGCGACTACTTTTAAAACGACTTGTTACAGCCGAGTCCATCAAATGGCGAGTTTCACGAACTCTTTCCTCATCTCTGGCGCCACCTGTTTTTCGCGAAAAGATTCCACTACTATAGCCCGTTCACGACTGGAATAGACTTTCTCGGAATCTTTCCTACTCCCATTTTTAAGCTAGGGATAAAAAAAAGTACATTAAAACATTCAAACTAAATTCTCTCCCCATGCTGCCAAACTAACTGTACCCGCGCCAGTCACTGTTTGTAGTAACGATGCATGGAGTTGACGACTAAGATGGTGTTCAAAAGTCTGTTCCAGTCGTGAACCGACTAGTTGTAGTCCAAAACACGGTTGGATGATTTTAACTCGCGCGCGTCGTAGGTGAGACTGCCCGCGAATCACAGACATGCAGCATCGGAGTAACCTAATTCTGATTAGCCAGTCAAGTAAGAAAATGTCTTCCCACAGAGACACGCCGCCAATGAGCAAAAGAATACTGCTGGTATGACCATAAGTTATAGAAATATAGGATGTGCAAAAATCTTTTCGCGAAAAACAGCTGGCCCTGCTCATCTCTAGAGCTAGTGACTTTTCGCGAAAAAATTGATGTGAGTACACGGTAGAATATAGCACTATAAGCATCCACTAGCAGTCTGTCTATTGCGATTGGTTGCTGTCTGCCTGAGAAGGCGTTTTCATATTTTACCGGGCCACTTAAAGAGTTCGGCAACATCGGCACTGCTCCTACGTGATTCGTGTGCAGACAGTTAACACTCGAGTCATGCAAAATTCGCGTTATTATTTGGCAGCACACGCAATATTTCACCGCCCTATAAACACTATAGTCGGTATATTTTGTTTATTGGCTTCTGAAAAAGCGAGCGGTCACAGTCCCTTTTGATTAGGCGGGACCTGATTGAGCTACCTGGTCGTTACTCGTTTCCGATTGGTTCAAGGCCGCCCAAGGCGCGTTTAACTTGCCGTAGTGCAATGACAAGATCTGTACAAACGCACATGTGTTTGAAATCTATGCTGTCTTCAAATGAAAACGCGAATTTTGCAGGTCTCTAGCTAACACGTGGCCACGGAGGCTGAGCGATTAGCACGCTCGCTTCCCAGCAAGGCGAACCGGTTTCAATCCCCGGCCGGGTCACCGGATTTTCGCAAGTGGGAATCTTACCGGACGATGCCGTTAGTCGGCGGGTTTTCTCGGAGATCTCCCGTTTTCCCCCGCCCCTTCATTCCGGCGCTACTCCATATTCACTTCAATCACCCTCATGGGCTCTCAAGACCTTGGTGTTAAGAGCCTCCCAAATCTCTTCACTCATTCTAGTTAACATGTAGCAAAAAGTAATTGAGCCAATCAAGATAGATAAATGACTCTACAGTGTTTAGAAATATAACTGGTCTTGAAATTTTTTCGCGAAATTTCACTACCCCTACTCATCTCTTAGTTGAGGAGCTCGTCTGAATTATCACAAGAACACAACTCTCTTTTTTAGTATACCCACACACCACTAACCAAACGTATGCCTCAATCACGGATATCCCTTTCTTTAGGGATTAACCTTCGGCATGCACACAAACGCACCCATTAACTTGTCGTCCATAAATGTTCTTGCCTCGCTACAGTGGCCCCTTGTTGTACGAGCCGATAATCGCCATGTGTGCTCTCATTGGTGGTATTGATCAACGCTGTTTGCGAAGATGAAGGTTGCCAAAAACACTAACGAAATATACACTGTGTTAGGAGATATGGCATGTTTGTGTGCAGTTATTATTAAATCTGATACTCCCACAGCGTATATACTAGGTAGCGGAAAATTTGAGGGTTATCATAGCAAAAACGTAAATAAGCAATAAATCATAAACGATAAAGTATCAGGATACCAAAAATAACATAATAATAATAAAAGGTTTCTGAAGAAAAACCTTATTTCATGACTGCAATTCATGCTACCCTCGATCAATATTTGGGGACATTCTTTCGTTACACATAATAGAGCAAGGACTTATCGAAAGGAAAACTTATCGAAATATACCGGGGAATTGTGAGAAATTTTCTCCCATACGTATCTATGAAACATTATAGGCTAGTCTGGACAGTATTATGCGTATGTATAGGCCTATGTATGCATATTTTCCGGGTGTTACAAATCAGATAGTAATTTCACGTTGACAGAATTCAATTTTTTAGTATTGATTCGTTTTTTCGTAATCAACTACCTAAACTATAGTTTTTTCGCACATGTGAACTATAAACTGAGTAAAATTCTATTAGGAAAATCAATCAAATAATGGCTATAAAAACAACCTAGTGATTTAAGTCACGCTTGACATTCTATAAGATAAAAGTTTTGTCTATTTTTACCTCAATATGAATATTACATTTTTTCTCACAATTTTGAGTCGTTTTTTGCAATATTGTGGTATATCGCATATCTTGAACATATTAAAACTTTATTTTCCAAACCTATTTATTATATTTTCGTTTATGGATTTGTGTACCTCATCCCAACTTCAAAGAGGTAGAAAAATTTCGATATGATTAAACGCATTCCTAAAAAAATTTAGTGGAAAAACTTTTTTGATCCAACATTTGTTGTTTGATCAGTGTTTCTCAGCTAAAACTACTTATGAAAAGTTTTATAGCAAAGTTAGAGAACATGACGTGCCTGGAAAATGCAGAACATTCGTGTTGATGTAACTGTGAAGGGATGACGAGTATTAGGACATGATGCAACGTTAAGACGAATAACCTGCAAGAATTCTTGAGAAATCACGAACATATAGACAGAAAATTTGTAAAACGTGATGGGAACTAAAGCTATCGTAAAGCAGTTATATCATATTTGTGTTTTGCGTCGCAAATGTATGCAAGAGGAAGAATGAAGACGTAACATTCATGATAACATTCTGGCAGCGGTCTTCCACTCATTGGAATATAGACGTGGGAATAGCATATATTTCGCGAAAATAATTCCACACGTGCTGGATTTCAATACCCCACGAGCGTACTAGCAGTTTCCTTTTGCTTATTGGCAGCGTGCGTCTGTGAGTAAACATTTTCTTAGTTGACTGGCCAATCAGAAGTAAGTTACTCCGATATTCTCTGTCTCCGATTCGTGGGCAGACACTTAAGACGCGTAACATCTAGATCACCCAATCACAAAAGCGGATCTGAGCTGAAGTGTTATGAATAGGAATTTTTCGCGAGTTCATTACGGGACAAGATAGACGTCAAACACGTGAACACTAAAGTTGACTTTGCAATTGGATTGCAGTTTGTTAGACACGCCTTGGACGACTCTGAGCAAATGGCAGACTTGCAAGGAAACAAGTAGCGAGTGCCATACTGCCAGGTGCAAAATAACACTGGCTCCTCTCTGGAGCAGCAGCTAATGAGCAAACATGTGGGTTCGAGTATACACATGACTGTGGAGTCTAGCCTACAGCTCATTGAACTCGCGAATTTTTCCTATCCCTAGATATGAAATACAACTGGTCGTGAACTCTTTTCGTGAAATTCGGGTGTCGCTGCACATACAGTCCATTCCCGGTTGCTTCAAACTTTTATGAAGCCCTGATAAATTTCTACTCCCAGATTATTATTCCGTCTTGTACAAACTAAGCTCAACCAAGTCTAGAAAATTACACCAAAGGACAGCGCACCGAATTCGTGCGCACTCCAGTTGTAATAATATTTTTAATGCGATATATTTATTACTAGGCATTACCAAAGTACGTGTTTCCTCACTGTTTTTATTCACATTTATTTTAAATTAAATATTATAATTTATAAATAAAATACAGGTAAAACTTCAATTTAACGAAAAATGAGAGACTTTGACAGTGGTATAAAACGCCCGTTATACATGGCAAATTGAGGAAATAACGTCATACATGGAGTGATTTTTCAAAGGTTTGATTCAAAAAGTGTGAAGAAACCGGGAATAGACTTTAGAGTAGATACGTACGCAGAGACGGAATGGTCTGAGGGTTCGTTTGAAGTGCGCGTGGCCAGTCTCCTGATCGACTGCGCGCGACCATGGGGACGGACGTTGAGTCCGGTTGGTTTCTGCATACTGCGAAATGTTACGTGTTGGCTTGGCTGACGATCAGCGAATAGCTTACCAGCCCTGATTGGCGAACTGTGTTCCGACATCTTGCTTGCCACTGACGCCATTTTGGTGGTTTGCGCGGCTGGAGTTCGCGTTATGTGCGGCTATTTCAACTCTATACATAGGCTGTTCACGGTAAAATGAGCACTTTTGAAAGCCCTGCTTAAGATCTACTTGTATGCACGTTGTGTGTTCTTCCGTCTTATGTGAAATTGCCATTGCCATGGGCCTCATCGCTTTCTTCATGCGTCGGTCAAGTGGAACTGTAAAATTATTAGAAAAGTAAATATTTCACAAATCGGCTAATTTTTACTCTTCGGTGCATGATAAAAAAGCGGAAAGCGATAGAAATAATTTAAGTTATCACAAATGGTTACCTAAAACTTTTTATTCGACGTTAAGATATGAAACCTACTTTGCCCTCCATCGTTACCAACTTCACTGGGCGCATGTCACGCACTGCGCCCGTTAAAACATATGCAGTTAGGAGCAGTGGCATTTTTCTAAGGTTGATTTCAAACAGTTCTCACTTTATCGTGAACAGCCTTTAATCAAAGTACTTTACGGTATTAGAGTATTGAGCCAATGTACTCTGCGGTATTAGAATATTGAGCAATTACGGAAGATTTGCGTATACCACCACCAGTTTAACCGATCAATGTTTGGCAGCTTAAATTATTTTGCGTCATAATTTGGTGGCTCTACGGACAGCGATTTACTTGTAGTGGCCAGACCACTCACTTCTAATAACGACAAACCGTGTTCGATCTTCGGTGGGAATCTTGGGGGACGCTTCTATTCGCCTGCGAGTTTTCTCGCGGTGCTTCTGTTTCGACCATCATTCCATTCCGTCGCTACTCCATTTACACCATTGATTTTCAAAGTGCCCCCTCCCCCCCAAGGGAGACGTGACGACATTCTAATTTGGGGGGGGGGGGCGCAAACTCAATACTGCCAGTGATTTACGTTGTGAAATTTCTTCTATTCAACCAAGAATCGTGAATCATGTTAAAAAATATTCAAGCTCGTCCGTCTCATTGAATGAATTGTTCACCACCATTTGCGTTCAATGAGCATTATAATTTAATTATTAAATAATACCTTTGAGATTTTTATTCATTTTTGTTTTACCCTTATAATAATGAAGTTTGTAATGGGGGTGGGGGGGGGGTAGTTTTTTTTTTTGCAGAAGAGAGGAGTGATAAACTAAAGTTTGGAAACCCCTGACTTACACCGTTGAGGTAAAAGAAAAATTTCAGCGGTTAAGCCCTAGCTCTAACACATTTAGTGAGCCAGAGTGAACTTAATTTATTGGGAAATACCATTTGTATGTAAGTTCCTTTCTCATTAAAAGCTTTTTCCTTGATAACTCTAGAGTTAAAAAGGTGTCACTAGTTTATTATCATAGATACCGCAAAAAATAGCGCATGTTCAAGTAAATAAATAAATTTATGAATACAAGCGAATAAAATAAAACACGCAGATACAGTAAACCAATACGGAAAAAACTTAGAAACACATGAAAGCTGGATAGTACAAAAGATTATGATATTCGAACTACTACAACACTACAAGCTAATAAACATTTAAACATATGATACAATGAAACATAATAAAATTACCCATGTTCCACAGTGTTCATTACAACATTATGCAGTCTCTGACATAATTTTCAAGATTACTTTTCATAGAAATAAATAAGTCATTAAGTGTAAACACAAAACATGGTAAAATAACTTCTTATGTAATTCGTAGTCATAATTGATTACATCTTTTTGTATATACATGGTGTGTGTAACAAATGCACCAGTATTAATTACACCCTTACAGCCTGTTATAACTTTATTAGGCAACATCGTCAGAACTTAACGTAAAACAACATACCACGGTTCGTTAGTAATTTAAAAAGCTTGCCAGGTTTTGCTCTGCGCTTTCAGGAATTCAATCCTTCTTAGTTTGCCGCGCTCTGAAGCACATCAGATACTCACTCCATCAACACCCGACCCCAGTGGTCTAGTTGGATGAAACAGAACACATTTGCTAAACACAAGCAAAATGTCGACTGGTGCTGTAACGTAATATTTTGATGCTTGGGTGCTTGTAGCAGATGTGAACATTACAGTGTACGTTTTTATCTCTGAAAGATCAACTTTGAGTACATTGGCGAAACTGATTGTGTTGGAAGCTGTGGAGTTATAGGCTGTTCCCTGTAAAGTGAGCACCTTTAAAAGCACTCTCATTTGGAATAATATTTAAAAATACATTTAACTTTAGCCTTAGACGTTAAATTCCAAGATCGGTGGTATATACATACTATGTTTATTACTTACATGGCAATGTTTATTTACAATGGTGGTTAAAGGATAAAAAATGGCTGAAAAGAAAAAGTAACTAGGGCCTCAAAAGTGCTAATTTTACTGTGAACAGCATATAAGCATTTACCGTAAGGTTATTCTCTAAAATATTTCGAAGTTACGCCACATTTATCTCATAATTACCCAAAGAATTTTATGAACACTTGACAAGTCTACGGTGAAATATCGAAATTCTGGAATTCATTGCTTCTTTTCCGGCGGGCTGCATAGAGGTAGTTTCCCGAACTATTTTACATTCACATTACAGGAAATTGCTGGGGGAGTTTCTAAAATGAACCTCCCCAGTTCTTTACATATGTGCATAAAAGTAGATATTAGGTATTACATTTATCGGGCAAACGTGGTGGAATGACAACCCCTAACGCATTCGATCGGACTAGTCTATTTCCGTTAACGAATTTAACTGCGTAATCCAATACCGAGTTTTACAAATACGTGTATTGGCAGAGAAAGAAAACATAAGTCTCGAAACAAAAAAAAATGGGGGATATTTGTGTATGTGATCTCTAATTTTCGCAGCTTGTTTCCCAGTAAAACTGTTGCTTAGAGGGTAAACGGTGTTAGTCTGTTGTATGACAATGCACGGGGAAGCAGCTTGTGAATCATTCTCTACGAGGAAAGCACACGAGTGCGTTACATAGTTGTGCGTACGTGGTGAGTGAGTGAAGAGATTTGGGCGGCTCTTAACAGCGAGGTCTTCAGAGCTGATGAGGGCTATTGAGGCGAGTATGGAGCAGCGCCAGAATGAGGAGGCGGGGGGAACTGGAGATCCTCGAGAAAACCCGCCAACCAACGGGATCGTCCGGCACGATTCCCACACGCGAAAATCCGATGACACGGCCGGGGATTGAACCCGGATCGCCTTGGTGGGAGGCGAGCGAGCTAACCGCTCGGCAACAGCGGCCTCTGCGCACGTGGTGTGCCGGGTGTTCCAGGCACACGATATCACCAGCACATTTATTAGTAGTGTCGCCTGTTTTTCGCGAAAAGGTTTACTATGTTTACAATGTAAGTTTACAATGTAGGTTTACAATGTACTATGGCTAGAGCCGCGAGTATTTCACGGATTGTTGTGGTAGCAGGCTAGGTTTTGCAGTCCTCCATGCACTCGAGACACTATCCTTCGCTTATTGGCTGCTGTGGTCAAGCGAGGCCTTCATACAGGACTACTCAAAGCTCACTCACACTACTACCTCCTGCTTATTACAAGCTCAAAGTTGAACGAGACGTGTAGAAATCAACTTCTGTCTAAGTTAAATCGCAGGAGAAAGGAACAAGTGTTTCAAGTCTATCTTGCCAAATAATGAGTTCGCGAAATACTCGTGGCTCTACCTATGACATACGTGCAGTTTTCATTTTGTTATTGGCCACATGTCCTTGTAGGGGGACAGTTCCTTACCTGACTGGGCCAATCAGATTTAGGTGACTTCGATAATGATTACATGTGGTTCGCGGATAGACACCTTCAATGCGTGACTGTTAAAATCATCCAATCACGAAAGTGGATCTGATCTCTAGTGTTTTGGAGTACAAGTAGTCCTGAATTATTTTCGCGAATAACAGGTGGCCCTACGTATTCATTTAAAATGGTGGTAATTAAGACATATTTATTGTTCTGAAATGTCAGCATGCCTAAGAGCACGCTGGTCGGTATGACACATTCTGAGGAATAGAAGTCAATATTAATTTCAGTTATTGTATTAATTAACTGACTGATGTTACTTTTTTAATGTATAGTATATGAATTAGTTTTTCACAATCGAGTTTTCAATAAATATTTTTTTTTGTAAATAACGCGAAATATGGTCTTCTTATAATATTCTATTTTGGAACGACTTTAGACTGTTCATCATTGTTTTAAAACTTTAAGTCAAAAAAAGTCCAAGGGGGGGGGGAACCCCCTGACCAACACTTTTATTTGGCCATCAGCGATTCTTTAACTTTGTGCACACCATAATTATGACTGCTGCTCACGTCTATGGTGTTTTATATTACACGAACACTGTACGATGATTGTAGCTCGCTTGACAATAAATTAAGTAAACCTTTATAAACGTGAACAGGCATAGTTACTGTGTCGCAAAGGCTAACGGAATCAGCGTTTTTTTCTCTAGGGTCAGGAAAGATGGTGTGTTTACTGACTCAAACCAATTGTTTCAAGTTATTCGCTTTTATGCTTAAGTTTAATGCTAAAACATACATAACAGAAGTAGGGGCACCGAAATTTCGCGAAAAGATTTCAGCACTTGCTAGATTTCAATACCCCAAAGACGTACCAGCAGGTTTCTTTTGGTTATTGGCGGTGTGTCTTTGTGAGAATACAATTTCCTACTTGACTGGAAAATCAGAATCAGGGAACTCCAATACTGTACGTCTATGTGATTCGCGAGCAGACAAAGTCGCGTAATACGGAAACAATCCAATCACGAAAGTGGATTTGAGATAAAGTTTTATGAAATACAACTGGAAATGAAATAATTTCGCCAAAATTGGCTGTTCCAAAATATAAGTTAATTTGTGGAGGGTAGCTCGTTTATGTGTTAACTCTTAGAGCAACTCTGTATATTCTGAGTATCTCTGGAGATTTGGAGAAATATTTATGAAAGGAAAATGTGATAAGCTATTGTTACAAGACGCCTGAGGGGCGTATCTGAGTTCATGAGGGATGGAGGTCTAAATAAAAATAAAAGAACTAAGTTTGAGTTTAGTTAATTCATACAACTATTATTTACGGGATTAATATATATATATATATTTACACTATATTAACCCATCTATTTCTACTATTACACTTTTTATTTCTCAATGAGCGCAATATTTAATGTATATTTTTATTCTAATTAACATCCATCTTAATGTCTTTGTTTGGCTACAGTCAATTAACTCATAATAATAATTAGCACACTTTCAGTCTGTTTGTTGCCATCATTGTAATGTCTTCCACTCATGCATCCATTCCAGTAGCCCCACCTGCCAGTCATACCCTTCACTGCACCGATGCTCGCAGTCGCAGATTTTCCTCCTCGCTTGTCACTTCTCTCACCTATCACTTCGTTCGTCTGACTTCTTCACCAACATTCTAACCATGCAGCCACTCATCCACTCATCAACTCTCGGCCCGGTGGCCTGCCGCACAATTTATATTCTGCTGGCCTTGACGTGGAAAGCTCGACGCACTCCGAGCCATGCTGACAGAAACTAGGACAGTAATCCCCTAGAAAATCCTCCAGATAAGCATAGAAACTCAATACAACCAAGGTCAGCAGCTCGCGCCGCAGAAATGATTATCGTGTCAGCTTGCTTTTTTGTAACAGATACACGGTACCAGGTTTATCGCTCGTCCATCTATCCAAACATCCCCTGTGACTCTCCACCGGTGTCTTTTACTTCCACTCGCTCGCGCGGGACAAAACAGAGAGTATGAAACAACATAGTTCACACGTCTTTAGCCATTGTACAGAGCATATATTATGTTAATGAGCCTTTATGTTAAATGGAAATAGTGGAGTGGAGATATTTGGACCGCTCTTAACGAGGTCTTGAGAGCCGATGAGGGTGAATGAAGGGGAGAATGGAGCAGAGCCGGGATGCAAGTGCGGGGGTAACGGGAGATCCCCGAAAAAACACCCGACCACCGGCATTGTCCGGCACGGTTTCCACTTGAGAAAATCCAGGAGTGACCCCGCTGGGGATTGAGCCAGGTTCGCCTTGGTGGGAGGCGAGCAGTCTAACCGCTCAGCCACCGTGGCCTGCCAACTTATGTTAAATGATAATTACGTTTAACACCTTACAAATGAGTCACTATCTCTAATACTTTTTAGTTAGGTAATACCGGCCATGTTAGGAAGCAGAAGGCTGATTGAGTTGGTGGTTACAGCTGTCGGCACGTTGATATCCTCTCTGGACAATCTTGTCATGTTGGCGTCACGTCGAGAATAGAGTCGCTCAAAGTGTGACAATGCCTCATATATCGCCCCCCGCATTGAGCAATTCGTGTCCTGATTGTCGTCCGCCGGTAGGTGTTGTTACTGTTTTAAACAACAACCGCTGCAGCCAATATTGGTTCGACTGTTGCAATCTGCTATCCGCTGCGCTGGTTACACTCTTCCCCGATCCGAGATCAAATAATCCTAGTTCAGAACCAGGATCCAGTTTGATCATGGTTCCAATGTAAAAGTGTTGTACCAACGAAATTTCATGATTCTGGATCTCCCGGCTCTTCGATCTTGGTTCCAAAGTGGGAGAACGAGATTAAGAATGAGACAAATTTTGCTAAACTCTTGTAATATATGACGTCGTGGAAATAAGCGTATTTTTCCTTATATATAGAACTAGATGTGCGATGTTTTATCTGTTTTAAGTGAATTATTGTTGTACGAATTTTACTGAGTAATATTCAAGTGCGTATAATGTTGTTTTAATTTCCCAAGAAAACAATAGAACGTAGTTATATCTGTTGGCGTATTTTCAAACTACAGTTGTCAACGATGACTGCTGATCTCGGATCGAGTTTTGGAACCTCCAATTTCAGCGGTTCGAAATGAACTTCATCTCGATCTCCAGTCCAGCTCTAAACTCGAATGGTGCAACAGTTTTCTATGTCGATCTTAGATCCGATGTGGGATCGAGTCTCAAACCACGATAGTGCAACCGGCCATAATTGTGAGCGCGCATTCAGGCGGTGTGTTGAATTGAGGCCTTCCAACTCTATCATAACAGCGTATATCTGAATATCCGAAACTTGCACATAAATTAGTGGGAATAGATAACGTCTCTTTTTTTACCCAGGTGATGCCAAGAGGTGATGTATAATCATAGCAAAGAGAAGTTCACAAATTTGGCGCAAGGATAGGCTAGGACCCAAACGCATGTAAGACTATGTTTCAGATTATTACGCCGTCGGACTACAGTTCGTAAGCTGCGCGTTGGAGGACTTAGATAAGTAACAAACCTGCAAAGAAAGAACGATGGAATTCCATACTACCATGTCTGAGCTAAAACTGGCTGCTCATTGGAGCAATATACAGCGAACAAACAGCTGAGGCTCGATTAACAGGACTGTGTTATTTAACCTGCAGGTTGCTGAACCAAATAATTTTTCTTGTACATGTATGTGTGCCACCCCTGGTTTCGGAAATTGGTTGCTGCCGCCTGTATCCTTATAGGAACTTGTCTCCTCGCGGCTGGTAAGGGGTATCTGCCCTGATGGCTTGGGCCAACAATTGGTACCTAGGCCCGACCACTTGGTGGGGTGTTGGACAACTTGGCATTCAGGCCGTTGGGGCCCAGTACTGGAATTTCAATGTGAAGAAATTCAAAGTATGGTAAAGGTCAGTGGTCAATGAAAGCTCTGCCAACTGGGCTCTCTGCTGGTGGATGGACGTGATGACGACGACCTGGAAGCAATGATGATAACATGGAATAACTTAAGAATTGCGATGATGACTGAAATCTTCCATTTCAGAGCGAAGGCTGCTTTCCTCCAGGACCGTGAACTTGGGGTTGGTATTCCACTCCAGGTTTGACGTAAGACACCCCTTGGTTTGAAGACTGGAAGGAGAACAACCGGCCCTTAATTGGGTGTAAGGCTTCGGCCCGGTGAGGTTTGTCCACTACAAGAAGGGGAGGAGCTCCTCTTGTTCGCCTGGCGCTGACCATTGGTGGAGTGGGTCGTTCTCTGAAAACCCACTATATGTGGGAGCACGGACTGATCGGATTCGCTCCATCAGAGGTTCTCTCTGATGTTCCGATCAATATAGGCTGGACTCGGGCTGGTAATGGTTGACTTCGCATGCTGGAGGAGGTCCGGAGAGATTCCCTCTCTTGTTGAGGGCCTGGGCGGCGAGCGGCAACCCGCTCCGGTTGTGCCTTGGAGACGCACTTGGAGTATGGATAGAACCCTGGCTAGGCCATACGCTTGGTATCTGAGGGAGAAGGTCTCAGGACCTTGTGGTAGGGTATCTTCAGCTGTACTTCTGTATCACTTTGGGACTTCGGATCTGGGGCCTATTTCATAACAATTACAATTCAACTGGTGAAAGGTGATAGGAAATTGTCAGACAGGTTTACAATCCGACAAATGTGTGTTTCATAAAAGCTGACAAGTCTACAAATTTGCCATGGGAAATTAGTTTAATTGTATGACAATTTGACAAATAGTTGTTTCACAAAAGTTTTGAGCTGACATGTAAAAATCCGACAATTGTGTCAAATATTACACTACAGACTGCTTTATGAAAGAGGTAAGTACAATCTCTCAGTGACATATCTACAAATGTGTAGAATTGTCCCTGCAGAAGTGACACGCAAGCTTTCCTCTGTAACAAGTAATTTGTAATGTTTATATAACATGACAGTGCAATTGTGTTTCAATATTGTGTGAATTAACATTGCTTGCCAAATAGCACATCCTTTTTCTCTCGGATCAGGTTTAATATAGTAATCTTATCTACATTACTCGACATCCTGCTACTAGAGTGCACCAATTTATGTGGGTGTAATTATTATTTGCCGCTTAATTATTTGTGGTAGGAATCGACTGTTCATGAATCGCATATAAGACTGCGATCGATTATCGTAAGCGCATTTGAGAGCTATCTAGCATGCAATAAATGAAAATTACGGTATGACGTATAATTTTCGCGTTTATGAAACTTTTATTTTAAGGCTGACAATTTACACTTTTTTTGATTGTCAAATAAAGAAAACTTGTATTATTTACGTAACATAACACTGTCATGATATATTAACAAATTTGTCGGATTTGACATAATTGTCGTATGTGTCACACCTGTCACGTTTTATGAAACGTCTGCGATGAGAGGGCGTAATACCTTTTCCCCGCTGATTGTGCGGTCGTGGCAGCAGAAAGGCCTTACGGCCAAGATCACCATGTAAAAATACAAAAGTACAATGCCTGAGACGCCGTAGTCCTGCTAAAGTTATACTTTCAGGATATTCCTCTACCTCTTGCAGACAAAGCATATTTAAGTATACAAAATTACACCAAAGAGACAATGCAGTGACGTACCGCATTATTTGCGCATTCAATTTAATATTTTGCATGAGAACTATGTCTTACTAGTCATTACCAGCACTTCTATTAACTCTGTTTTAATTCAAATTAATTATAAATGTAATATTATAACTTGTAAAGTGAATTATAAGAAACAGTTCAAGTTAACCAAAAATAAGATATTGTCACGTCAACGGAGGCGTGTAACGTTTGTGATGTACGACATATTTAGGAAGAAACAAAACACGCGATACATGGAGTGATTTTTCAAAGGTTTGATTCAAAAAGTGTGAAGTTACTGTGAATAGACTATGCAAAGTCGTTTATTGCCTGGAAGTACATTGGCCTATATGAGAACCTGAAAATAATTTATTCATAATCTGTGATATATGATTCTTATCGAAGTAAGTAAACTTTATTGGAAAAATAATTAAGTTTAACTGGGAAACTTAAGTTATGAGAGAGATTCTCTTTGTATCGGTTGCCACCGGTACCTGCCCAGCCGTGAACAAAGAACCACAGGTAAAAACATAAATATATTGGCCGCAAAATGTTCTTATTTGGCTGAGGAGCCAAATACAGAAACCAAATTACACTATCACGTGATCAGTTCGTCCTCTTGTTGCGTACACAGAAGAATTCTTAGCGCATTCAGCAACTGCGCGCATGTGTGAAAACATTCTGAGACGTAGCGCAGAAACTGCTATCTGCTGGCCGCAATCTAAAATTGAATTGCTATACAACACATACGGTCGTGTGCAATTCGGCTCCCAATTTCTTTCTTCACTCAGAAAGGAAAGCTAGCTGAACCTTAAAGTTAATACCTAGCAGCATATGTCCTGCGTGCATGATGTGTAACACAAACTCCCAAACTCTGACACTAATCAAGACTTTAATACATGGATAAATAAAGGAAGTACAAGATCTGCAACTCTCTCTCTCTCTCTCTCTCTCTCTCTCTCTCTCTCTCTCGAGCCTGCCAGATACAGTGAATAGTCGTGGATAACCCATAGACTAAAGATGAGGTAGACCAATTTTTCGTCTTCTGTGCATGTATCCAGCAACATTCACCTACCCCAAAGCAACACAACTGTCAAAGCCATATGGTAAACTGTGATGAACGTGTTTGTTTATAACATATCTTCAAAACACAATACCATATATATATATAGTACTTTTACCAGTTTGGTCTTAACCTAATTGCCTGAAAAATGGTAAGAGGAAGTATACAAACATCTCAAAGCGTTTGTTTACAATAACAGTTTTCTAATCTCAAGTGCTATGCACGTCATTTATGATAGTCGTACTGGCAGAAAAAGTGTCCCATTTTGAAACACGGAGACTAGTTTTGCGCATCCAGCATGATCGCTCTAACCCACATCCACTCTACTCTACGAGATCACCTGAGGAGACCACGGCTAAAAGATTAACACTCTGCAACAGAAAATTAGTACACACTGAGAGATTACATAAATTACCATAAAGACCATGTCTTGAGATTCGGGCACCGCTAATGAGTCTCACACTGAAGAATATGTTGTCGCATACATTCTGAGTATTCAGATCGTGGTTAACAGAGCTCATATTACAGTAGAAAGAGATATCTGAAGAAAACTTTCCCCGGGCAGGAAATATAAACTCATCAGCGTAAAGGAGAAATGTCTGACACCTCGCCACAGGACCACCAGTGGTCGCTGTTCCCAGTTCAGCTCCAGGCTCGGAATTAAGTAAAGTTAATTAAGTTCATAAACCGTTCCTTTAGACATCATGGCGAGGCCTTGAGCACGGCGCGTTAATGAACGTAATAACCTCACTTCCCTCCTCTCTGTCCTTAACAAAGTTCCAAAGTCAAGCTGTGATTTTATGATCTCTGGGTTCAGTGATCGCCGCCGTGCCCTAACACGTGGGCAAACGACTATAGGTTATTCGCGGTAAAGTGAGCACTTTTGAAGCCCTCTCATTTGAAATAATAGTCCATAAATATATTTTATTGTAGCCTGGGGCGTTTACTTTCGAGTACGTTTAAATATATACGCTATGTTTATTTCTAGAGACCTCCAAAATTCGCGTTATTATTTAGGGACAAGTTGAATTTAAAACACTTTTACCTCTGCATTACGTTTGTTATTGGAACATACTTTATTTGACACGCCCTCGGCAAATCCGCTCAAATAAATGAACACTTCGGAATTGTACGTCCCAATCACATGCAGTTTAATCAGAGAGGGCGTGAATTCACACCTATGGAGCAGCCAACTGGAGTGTATACACTAGTGTGAAGTTGAGCCTAATACCAAATAATAACGCGAATTTTGCAGGTCCCTATTTATTACTAACATGTCAAAATACATTTTAAAAAGTGGTGGAAGGATATAATATTACTGGCAGGAAAAAAGTGACTAGGGCCTCAAAAGGGCTCACTTTAACGTGAACAGCCTAAATGATGATGGTTTTGACTTTGGCCAGCCTTTCGTATAACGTTGAAAGAAGACATTTTATATGATGTTTTCGCACGGGTAATTGAGCGCTTTTGAAAGCCTTTACCTGAGTATACTCTTACTTCTCGTTTTGTATCATTCTGTCACATGCAAAATTAACATTGTCTTGGGCCAAATCACTTTAGGTATACATGCGCCATTCAAATAAAACAGCGTAACATTTAGGAATGTAAATAAGTTAATAATAGAAGAAATGATAACTCCAGTGGCCACATATTTTGTCACTACACCCTTGATGAAATGTTGCGTGTTAAGTACAATTTTTGTTGATTCACTGCAAACTAAGCTAGGTGCCTGCGTGCTAGTGTGTAACAGAGTATATCATGTTCACGGTTAAGTGGGCACTTTTGAGGCCCTAGTTACTTTTTATTTCAGCCTTTTTTATCCTTTAACAAAATTTTAAAACAAATATTGCCATGTAAGTAATAAACTTGGTGTATAGATTCCACCGAACTCAGAAGTTAACGTCTAATGCCAAAAAAAAAAAAAAAATTTTTTTGACCATTATTCCAAATGAGAGGGCTTTCCAAAGGGCTCACTTTACCGTGAATAGCCCATGAGCAGTGTCTTGTTCAAAAATTTGTTTAAAAAGTGCTTACTTTACCATGTAGTGTTGCGTTATAATTGAAGTCGTTAATTCCAAAATGCATCATTTCGAAATGTATGATTTTTGGGAAAATTCAAAAACCTGGATGTACAAAATATGACACCTGACATAGTTGCTAGTGCTTACTTCGTTTATTTAACCATACTTACAAATACTGTTTTGGATGATGTTGAAACGCATTTTGTACACAAAAAAGATATTGGGTTCACGTATTTCAAATGGGGAAAATCATTTATCAAGTAGTAATACCAGGAAAAAAAAAAATTACTCATGTGTTGCCTTTTTTTAAGGAGGGACAATAATTATGACAGTAATGTAATGACAGAGTAAATATATAGTATCGATTTCAAAATCAGCTTTAAAATTGTTTGGGCCAAAGACTTGTTAATATTGGAGGTCAAAGACTTGTTAATATTGGAGGCCAAAGACTTGTTAATATTGGAGGTCAAATACTTGTTAATATTGGAGGTCAAAGACTTGTTAATATTGGAGGTCAAAGACTTGTTAATATTGGAGGTCAATGACTTGTTAATATTGGAGGTCAAAGACTTGTTAATATTGGAGGCCAAAGACTTGTTAATATTGGAGGTCAAAGACTTGTTAATATTGGAGGCCAAAGACTTGTTAATATTGGAGGCCAAAGACTTTTAATATTGGAGGTCAAAGATTTTGTCTAAAAAATAGCAATTTTAGTAAACATACTGAAGAGAACGTAACGTAAATAAGCAACCACACATGATTTTAATAATTCACTGCTCTCCAATACAGAGAGTTATGCGAACGTACACATGCACAAAGTTTAACTTGTCTGTAGGAATAAGTAAACTCAAGTATGTAATAATTGCTGCATTGTCTTGGTGAAAGCCTCCCCCTCCCCCTCCAATATATTATTTTTCAGTCTCACTTGAAAAAAAAAAGCCATAAATCAGTACATTATGGTTTCAGGAATTCTGTAAAGTTAGTTATGTGTGTAATAATAAGGTTCAAATCTCAGTATTAAAACCTCATAGTAAGTTACAAAGAATTGCAAATAACTACCATACGGCATAGATACCACCACCTTAAACGGCGGTTGAGAAGCAGGCTCTTTTTGGACCAAGGGACAGAGCAAATCATTTTCTTACTTTCACATTTTTTAAATATCATTGTGGGAAAAAAAAAGTTTCATTTAGGCCATGCGAGGCTCCACGTGAGCAAGTTTTTCATTCGCGAAATTCATCTTGTATTAGTATAATACTTGCCTGGATTTAAACAATATTTTTTAAAATATCTGAAAAATTACGTAAACGAAGGAGAGAAAATAATCAGGATCTCTCCTCAAAAAAGTGTACACTTCATTTTAAGTTGTTCCATTAATTCCGTAACTTCATACCACGGCCAGTTACTGTGGATGTGTCAAACTCGATACAAATTTTGTTATTAAGAATTTATAGTATAATTTTTAAGAGTTCTTTGAGATAGTTATATCTCCGTTGCTCATTTCGTAGATTGGATGTATTAATATTAGTTCAAAAACTTAAAACTCTTATGCCCGGTGGGATTTAAGCGAGAATTAAAGGAATCACGCGCGCAGCACACAACCTACTGAACTGCCGAGTAGTAGCATACTGCTAGATTTAGAAATAGTTAGGCCTTATTGCTTTTTTTATTCGAAGTGCAGAGATTTTTATTTTATCTCTTTGCTACATGCCTATAAACATATTATCTGTAGAAGCCTGAAGAATTCGCGGATTAATTTTGGGACAAGCTATAATTCAAAAGGCGTGTCGGTTGTAAAATCAAATAATTTGAAACAATTTACAATTATATCAACAGGTCAAATTACATTTGTTGCGTAAAGTTTTACATATTTAATAATAACTACAAGTCTAAATTTGTTAATTTATTACACGAATAAGACCAATCCCTGGCAAGAGTTCCTTTGACGACGTGGATGGTTTTCAGAAAATACCTTATAATATTAGAAAATTGAATTTACTGGAAAAATTAATTGTTTTCGAAGATTGGTATTAGTCACCATTTTTTAAAATGGGAAGTGGGTTTGGTCCACACAGAGTTTGCACATTATTTTGCTCTTTTGTAATAAAATATATAAACAAAATACATTAAAACGGCTTGAGGTAGACAATTTATTTACGTACTTGTGTGGCTGCGGCAGTTTGTATACCGGACGGAAAGAGATACTAGACTTTTTATATACGGAGAGCACTTCCGTTTTCCATTATTACAGCCGACCTCCCGTGGCGCAGTCGTTTGGTGCGCCGCCGGTCTGGGGTGTGGAAGCTTCTGGGTTCGAATCCCAGTTAAGGAATGGGTGTTAATTTAAGTTATATTACAAGTTAGTATGTAAGCCGTCCCCTGACAATCCTTCAGGTATAGCCCTAAAGAATCACACTAATTAATCAAGAACGGAAGTTTTTACACAAAAACGCTGTTTTTGGGGGGCCGCTGTGGGCAAACGATAGAGAGGGGGGAAGCCGACCCCCCTCGCTAATCTTCCATCCTTCCTCTTTGAAACATCCCCCGCCAAAGTACCCCCTCCCCCTCTCAGGGAGGAGTTAGAGGGAAAGGGGGTTTGTTTTCCATTTTATGGGGTTGTAGTGCGTTCCATATTTCACCTTTTGAGCCTTTTTATGGTGGACCCAGTATGGGCAGTTAGGCCCTTCGTAGGCCTTACACCTTAGGTCTTAAGTCTTAAGTCTTAAGTATTTAGCCCCCTCATTCCGGTGCCGCTCCCTATTCACTTCAATCACCCTCGTTGGCTCTCGAGACCTCGCTGTTAAGAGCCACCCAAATTTATTCACTGACTCACTCACTTTTATAAAATAAAATAAAAGGAAAAGTTAGATTTTTTTTTTCAAATAGCAAACACCTGTATATTACAAAAATTTAACCTCCATTTACATTTTTTTTTCTGTGCAGTGGAGAGGGTTATCAGCCCATAGCTTTACAGCCAGGTGTTTCTGCATTAAACTTGAAAGCGTAACACACATCCAGCCTATACGCCCTGTTGAGGTCGTAAAAACAGCCATATCGGCTTTTCCTTCCCCCGATCGTTTGTGAACCCCTTCATGGGAAGCGGTTTTTATGGACGTGCTTGGCTTGGCAAAACTGCCCAGTTTAACAGTTTTACGAACAACTATTGCTTCTGCAATAGAAATTCATCACTTCTCACTGACAAAACTAAGCCTGCGTGTATCAACCACAACACTTAGAGCACTCACTCGATTAATTAAACGACTAGGTTAAGGGCGTCCATATATAGGCTTACCCTAGGACAGATTAAGGATTACGTCAACGTCTGTCATCTAAACCAGAACCTAATTCAAACCAGCAATACTCGATCTCCTATTTTTTTGCATAACCTTCATATATTTAAGTAGGATAACATCTTCGTTTTCGGCAAACGTGCTCTTTATCAAAATCAGCATTGGCCATCCATTAAACTTGCTGTAGGCTGTCCACGGTAAAGTAATCACTTATGAAACCAACATTTTAAAAAAGAAAATCACGGCACTTTAACTGCATAAATGTTGCCATACACACTGACATACAGGTTCCTAGTTTAGTTAAGTATAACATTATGCAGTATAATAATTTGCACTGTGTTGCGAATATAACTTTTAAAACTGTGGCAAATCAATTAGGTTTTATCATGGTTTTATACATATTACAGTATGAATTGGTGAGTGTGAAACAAATTAAAGTTTCTTAAATTTTCAGATTTTTCCCTCAACTGATGCATAAATAACGTTGTCATAGGCGGTTCACGGTCAAATGAGCACTTTTGAAAGCCCTGCTTAAGATCTTCTTGTATGCACGTTGTGTATTCTTCCGTCTTATGTAAGATTAAAGTTGTCATGGGTGCCATCACTTTATTCATGCGTCTGTCAAGTGAAAATGTGAAATTATTAGAAAAGTAAATATTTTACAAATCTGCTAATTTTTGCACTTCGATGAATTAAAAAAACAGAAAGCAAAATAAATTATTAAAATTATCAGAATTGGTTACATAACTCTTTCTATTCGACGTTAAGATACGGAACTACTTCAAATCCATCGTTACCAATTTTACCGGGCGCATGTCACTCAGGGCGTACGTTAAAATATATGCAAATAGAGGCAGTGACTTTTTCTAAGGTTGATTTAAAAAGTGCTCACTTTATCATGAACAGTCTATAGAGTCACGCCAATGTGAATTTCGCATATAGCGGAGTGATACAAAATGAGGAGCAGGACTTACAAAAGCGCTTAATTAACAGTTACTCGGCGGGTTTTCTCGGGGATCTCCCGTTTTACTCGCCCTAGCATTCCGGTGCTGCTTCATACTCACCTCGCTTCACCCTCATCGGCTTTTAAGACCCAGACTCTGGCCTAGATTTTCAAACAGAAACATCGTTGGCTTAAGCTGGACTTACAACCATCCGTTTCGTCCGTCGGTCGCCCGTCCGTCCGTCGGGTCACGTGATCTTCAACCAATCGCAGTGTTACTTTTTTTCTATCCGTCAATCCGCCAGATATATCTCAAACTTTTAACTTTCGATGGACCGGCGGATGGGCCACCGCCTTGTATAATATCGTTCCTTGAACATCACTTTCGGGATAGTCACTTGTTTATTTTATTGAATATTTTTCTTTTTAAATACACAAGGCAGTTAAGTTGTTCACTTTTTTGCGTTCCACCTTTGAATTGAACTGAAGGTGACTTGCAGTTTTTCAGAGGAAATGCTGACAAATTTTGCTAGGGAAAGAGAATATATTAATTATATTCATTAAAAGCATTTGTCTCTGCGCGAGAAAGTTCGTGTTGTTGGCTGGTAACACTGACCATTTTCTGGCGCAACGGAATTTTATAAGTCGCTTTCAATTAAAGACGAAAACATTGACGTATAAATGACTGACAGACGGGCGACTGACAGAAGCGACGAATGGTTTTGAGCCAAGCTTTACCCGTGACTCGAGCTCGGAACCTCGTATGGTCCATTCACGGTTACTTCCAACTTTTGTGAAACCCTGCTAAAAACCTACTTCCAATATATCCCTCCGCCTCATGCACACAAAGCCTATCTGAGTCTTAGACAAATTACACCAAAGGGACAACGCACCGCATTCGTGCGCACTCAGTTGAAAAATATCTTGCATGAGAACTATTTCTTGCGAGAGCGTTACCGACGGTAGTACAAAATGTTCTGAAACTCAGTGTCAAAATTCCAATAGTAACACAGATGCACTATACACATAACCGGGAACATATTTTTGTATCAAGTAATTCTGTTGGTAGTTGTGGTGTACAACGCTTGTAGAACGAGCGTGTAAAGGCTGTTCACGATAAATTGAGCACTTTAGAAATGAACCTTAGAAAAAAGTCACTGCCCCTGCCTGCATATATCTTAACAGACACACTGAGTGGCATTCGCCCAGTAAAGTTGGTAACGATGGCTGGAAAGTTGTTCCATATTTTAACGTCGAATAAAAAGTGTTAGGTTACAATATTTCTAATAACTTAAAATTATTACTTTTGCTTTTTTTAAAAAATATTCATCAAAGTGTAAAAATTAACAGATTTGTGAAGTATTTACATTCTTAATAATTTCACTGTTTCACTTGACTGACGCATGAGTTAAGTGATGAGGCCATATCAATGTTAATTTTTCATAAGGTGGAGGAATACACAATGTGTATACAAGTAGATCATAAGCAGGGCAATCAAAAGTGCAAATTTTACCGTGAACTGCCCATATAGCCTATTCGCGGTTTCTTCACACTATTTGAATTAAACTTTTGAAAATTACCCCATGTATGACGTGTTTACTTCTTCCTAAATAAGTTATTTTTCAAAACCGTTTTATACTCTCGTTAACTTAAAGATCATAGTAGTACAATATTTTTTGTTTGAATTGAAATTTTAATTCTATTGTATTTTTAAAATTATAACATTTAATTTATAATTAATATGAATAAAAACAACGAGAAAATTGGAGTGTTGTTTATTCCTAGTAATCAATAGTTCTTATGCAAAATATTAACAAACTGAGTGCGCACGAATTGTCCTTTTGGCATAATTTTCTAGACTCAAATAAGATTTGATCACAGGAGGCGGAGTAAAATCCTAGAAAAGGAAGTTTAACAGGGCTTCAGAAAAGTTTTAAATAATCGCGAATGGACTATAGGACAAGTAGCACAGGATGTAGGTTCAGCGGCACTGCGTATGCAGTAATTTAGACTGTGTCCGAATTCGCCTGAAGTACATACTTCTGCGTACCTGTCTCCGGAAGTGACGACGTAAGTGCTGTCCGAACTGAAGTATGCAAGTACACAAGTAAATGAAGATCTATACTTCACGCGTACTTGCGAAATATGTGTCGTCGTTTTGAGAAGCTATTTGTAGGTTACAATTGATTTTCCGACATATTTATTTGATGTAAAGTTTAATAGGGAAACATTACTACTTCGTAGGCATAGCATTTTGAACTGAGTTAATAATTATCGCAAGGTTCACCTTAAAATAAAGGCCAAAACAATAAATTCGTATTGTGACTATGTTCGTAACCCACAGAAGCTAAGATAAAAAAAAAGCAATAAAAATTACACTCGCATACAATAATGCAAGATAATAAATGTAACGTAAATCCAATTGAAATATTCTTTAATACTTGATATAGCCCCTAAAACTTTCGGTACTTATCAAATTCTTAGTCGGAATACACGTACATTAAAAGTGATTAGCTGGTTAATAACTGTTATTGAAGCCAACAAGACGGCCTGTCAGAATTCATCAAGTTTGGTGCCAAGGGTAAGTGAAGTACTCAAGGATGCAAGTACGCCAGTATAAACCGGAATTCGGACGCTGCCTTAGTGTCGCGCGCCTACGGCCTATGCCACTTCTCTCATATGCTTGATCGCCCCGCCTTGTCCTGCAGGCGTTACACGGTGCCACTCTTGAACACAATTATTTGAAATAAAAATACGTTTCCGGATATAAGTGAATAAAGATATTTGGGCAGCTCTTAACATCGAGGTCTTGAGAGCCAGATATATGTGTATAGGCTTTTCAAGATAAAATGGACACTTTTGAATGCCCTGCAAAGATCTTCTCATTTTACACCTTGATGCATTAAAAAAACACAAAGTGAAATAAATAGTTTAATTCGCCACAAATGGTTACCTAACGCTTTTTATTCGACGCAGTTATACGGAACTAGTTTCCCTCCATCGTTACCAACTTTACTGGGGGCATATCACGCAAGGCACCCGTTAAAATATATGCAGGTAAGATCAGTGACTTTTTCCTAAGGTTCATTTTAAAAGTGCTCACTTTATCATGAAAGGCCTTTATAGGGCTGTTGTAATACTATTGGCCCAAAGAAACTATGTCTTGAGTTTTGGCACTGAATTTTCAAACATTCTATATATTTTCTCCCTACTCTTATTCATACGTTTCATTAATAAAATATTATAATTTATTAATAAAATGCATGTAACGGTTCAAGTAAACAAAAAATAAGATATTTTTATGGCAACAGAAGTGTAAAACGTTTATGATACACGACATATTTAGGAGACAACCAAACACGTCATAAATTGGGTGATTCTTCAAAGGTTGGATTCAAAAGTGCGAATATACCGCGAACAGACCAAAGTCAGAATCTACCAAAGTGTCGTGGGAATCACCTGCGAACAACCCGAGAATGACGGTGTGTGATACGAACCTATCCAGCTTGGGCAGAAATAAGACGGAATATTTAGTTCAATGAAAATTACCTATCACATTTAGTTGCACGCTGCAATAATATTTACGTATTTTCTGCTTTCAACCGGAACTATATGGACACATGTTCACATATACAGCTTGTACGCATTCCGTTGTGCATTGTATTTTTTTTTTTTTTTTTTTTTTTTTTTTTTTTTGTAATATTTTCAATAAATGTGTGTTTAACAGTGAAATTAAAATTACGCGAACGAAGATAATCTGGTTTTCTGCAATGGCATATACAATTGCGTTTTTATTTTCCCCTGACGTCTTCGAATCCAGCAGAGAAGAAAATTATTACTCAGGTATAAAAAAAAAACAAATTTTGGACAAACGAAAACGATGCGCTTAGCTGGCATTAACGCTACCAAACAAAAGGTGATGCTTATACAGCGTGAACATTTCAAGCGTAATTAAATTTTAATGGATTTACAACGCGAAATTTTACTGAGCATTTTACATTAACTGTGAAGTGCATAAAAGTTATTTTTTGCCCCCCAGTCTGCGAAAGAAGAAGTCCATTTCCTCTTCTCATTCATAAAAACTTCATAAGCTCCTGTTACTGCACATTGTAACCCAGAAATTATATCTGGGCTTTTACGAGCGCATGGTGTAATGAACTGCGTTCACGCGGAAAGACGTAAATCATCTGACAAACCTTGAGCAGCCATCAGCCAAGTTTCAACAAGGAGCATGCTTGACATGCTCACACAGGTGTAAACGCTGCTCTTTACCGAGTTATCGACACATATTCGCCCGGTATTTTCTTCTAGATGGCGTCTTGTTTACAACCCGAGGCGTCGTCTCGCATCTGAGGAGGCACTGCGCCATATCTCCAGTATTTATCACGATTACAGGCAAGAAAAACTTTGCTCCGTGGACAGATATGTGTAACTTCCCCAAGATAACATTATTTTGCGTAAGCTTCATCATTATCTTCTTGACGGATTAGACTGTATGGACTATTCCCGCTAATGAAACCACCGCCCCTAGGTCCTTCCGGGTCTCCTACTTCCAGCCCCCTCCCCCTTTGTATAAAGGTGTCCTGTTCATCGCTTCTTATAGTGATAAAGTGAGCACTTTTTAAGGCCATGCTAAATATTTCCTTCCAGGGTATTTATCTTTCTGCCCCTTTCTAATATAAACGTTACCATGTGACTAAAAATAGACAGCGTATACATTTTCCTCTCTCAAAAGTTAACATACGAGGCTGTGATAAAATATATTTATTAGTGGTTAGTGCCTGTTGGGAGGGCCTTAAAAAGTGCTCATTTTACCAGGAACGGACTATATATTTATTAATTGCTTTAAGAATTGGCTTGACCTCTAATTTCACCTAATAATTTCCATTATTTCCCTGTCTATTATTTCAAAATAATTTAACATCCTGGAGATACACGATACTTTTGCATGTATGCTACTAATTATATTTTGTTGTATGACCCAATTTTTACTCCCGAATAGAAATTTTACCTGTGAAATTTTCTTATTAAGGTTATTTTCGTGTTTTGTACTTAGTTTAATTCCCAGAGATCTTCTTATAGGACTATGGGAGTTTAACTTGTATATCATTATCTTGATCGTAATTTAAACTACACCCATAATAGTTAAATTAAGAAGATTATTTAAGTATTAGTTACGAATCGAAACTATTGATTCGGTCGTTCTTAATCTGTATTTTAATTATTTCCCTTAAAATAAGGACTGCTAATGAACGAATACATTTTCTCCAAGACCACATTTTTCTACCAAGCCTACCAGTTGATTCCGCTTTCTAAACTCATCATATAAATTGAAGCGTATACAGAGTACACACAGGTCATGTTCCGATATGCACATGAGTTGTATGATTATATATGCACATATATGGTGTACGTACTGGGACGTACCCTGTGAACACTTGGCATGTATTCGTACAGTACCAAATTACTTTGAGCAAAACGTAGTATGACTAAGTGTGAATACTCAACAATAAAAGATAAATTTGCATATAACACTGTGTTCATCCTAGGTAAATAGATCACTGCGAGCCACTGAATTGCCTAGAATGACGTACTAGATCGTTCAGTAGAGAGAGCATGCCTGCTGCGCAGTGTCGTTTCCTTGTACTGAATCATTACGTTTACTAGATTTTCTGTGAGATGATTTAGCATGTATAGCTCAATATGAACACTTATAAACGATGTGGTTATTACCTGCAGGGCAACTGCAGCCCGGAACCCCGCAGTTTATGGAGCAGCAAACACGCTGATTACTTACAACCTCCGTAGAACTCAGCCGGTGCGTATACATTTCGTATGCGAGCAGGATCTCAACTTAAAACTATTTACTCTCAGACAAGGATAATACCAGTATATTCAAGCGGAAGGGGTGAAGCATCACACTACAGAAATAACATAATACACCGCGGCTAGTTTCAGCATTTTAAAATTTAAATGAGGAATTTGCTCTTCAGTGTTCACTTATGCTGACAGAAAAATTGTATTAAAATCCTTGATGGCAATAGCATCTGAAATCTATGAAAACACGCTAATGCAGTTGGGTAGTGGCCGTTCGTATATGTATCTATGCCCATTAACTCATGTGAGATAACTTAAAATTTCTTTAAATCATCCGTCAGACAAAAATAAAAATTCCAAAAATAATTCTTTTTCCGAAAATGCTTAAATTATTGCATTGCACTCTTCAGTTAAATCCATTGAAAGCACTAAATAATGTAGAAACACAACTCTGGCTTATCTGGGCTCTACTGTAGTTCTTGGACTCTGGTTTATTTAGACAGGAACATGCAGGATTGCTGGCTTCTCCCGCAGCAGGAACAGATCAGCATATATAAGGGTGTCTTTAATACGTGAACGTACAGTTCACGGACCAACCGACGCTGCGGCTACCAGCTAACTCCTGAATATCTAGATCGCGAAGGGGGCTTAATTGAATTCTCATCTTCCACGCGGATTCCGAACACACACAAGATAATTCAGGGGCGGTACCGGACTACCAAATATCTAATTTAAAAACCCTACGCTACACCCACACTCAGGTGAGCGTCCTGCAGTAGTTCCGCCCTACTCCGTTGGTGAATGCAAAGTGACCGCTCGCTTTCTATGCCAGCCTATCTTAAAGCAGTGTTTGAACCTGCCAGCCAATCGGAAGGCTTCTAATTTAAAACTACTTAAACGAGCCACCCCAACGACTCTAACGCCCTAAATTCCAAAGAATACGTGGTCTCGAAAAGGCGATACAAAAATTAAAAACTCTGAAACAATCACAAAATTGAGACCAAAAAAAATAAAAATAAATGTATATAAAATATAAAAATTAAATTCTAGTTAAACTAACTTATGTAAACATTTCTTATTGCCAACATAGCGTCTAATTTTAACAATCTTGCAATTAAAATATAAAAAATATGTAGATTATAGAAATTTACATACATAAAAATATTACGCGTGTGACAAGTGTAAAATAAAAAATTAATTAAGCACTCGAAACAACGCGTTGTTATTGTGCTACAAAATACAAATTAAAAAGAGCACCTGTTAAACTACTGCCTTGCCAAACACCTTGATACGCAGTCTCGATTTTAAATCTTTTATCCATGTATGTTTCGTTCTCATCGTACAATCTCTTGGTAATATCTGAAAGGTCGTGTGGGATTCGCTTCATAAGCATAATTTACCACATTTCTTTCTTTGAGAATGAATCGATATCTTGGATTGCGTTTTTTGACTGCGTAGTGAAATTTGTTTGTAGTTATGCTTTGTTTACGAATTGAGACACGTGCTTTTTCCTGAACTCATCGTTTGTACACACTGTTACACATTGGCATTTTACTACGCTTGTCTCCTTATATTGCTTGTGCAAAGATGTTACCGGACATCATCAACGAAAAAAGTCACGCAACACAATGTCTGGCGTAAATCAATTTTCAAGCGACCTAGACCATAATAAAAAGGACATTCAAGTGTTTATCCAAAGTTTCCTTACTTGCGAAGATGTGGCAGATACGACCGTGACCGTTACACGGTTAAACTTGACGATGCTTTATTATTAAATATAATAGAGTACTATGACCTTCGTGCGTATTTTCTTTTGAATGTAGAAAGAAAAACTTAAAAGTATCCGTATACCCCTCTGTAAGTGAAAACTCGCTCCCATGTGTCACTACGGCTACCGCCACCGGTGTAAAAGGAGGCAGAGGGCTCGATGTTGGTCAGATATCACCCTGCACCAAACCAACACAAGTCTTATCTTCGCTAACTAACAACTTACCCTACTTTTTCCAGCCCAAATCCAGTCAAAGGAGATTACATTTATCCTCTGCGACTGTCGCACAGATTTTCCCAGGCCCTCTACGCTTTGCTAGCAGTGGTATGCTAGCTCTTCCATCTAGACCCTTCTTCCTTCGGGGTGAGCCCATGGCTACAATTGCAGCCATGGCACCAGACAACCCAGCTATAGCCACGATGCATGCGTACATTTTGAGCATAATAAACCCGACCTAAGGCGTATAGGGCTTGCTCTGAGACGCATCGCATTCTCCAACCTAATTATACCCGGTTGCACCAACATCTTCCCCGATCTGTGATCGAATGATCCTAGTTCCGAACCAGGATCCAGTTTGATCTTTGTTCCAATGGAAAAGTGTTGCACCAACAGAATTTCGTGAGTCTGGATCTTCTATTTGTTGATCTTGGTTCCAAAGTGAGAGATCGAGACACAAATGACACAAGTATGACACAAATTTTGCTATTGGTTCGTAATGACATCATGGAAGTCGGCGTATTTTTCACTACAGATAGAACTAGAGGTGCGATATATGATCTGCTTTAAGTGAATTATTGTTTTACGACTTTTACTGAAAGTGTATATAATGTTTTTTTTTTTTTTTTAATTTCCCAAGAAAACAATCGAACGTAGTTCTATCTGTTGGCGTATTTTCAAACTACGTTTATCGACGATGGCTGCTGATCTTGGATTGAGATTTCGAACCGCCAATTTCAGCGGTTCGAAATGAACTTCATCTCGATCTCCAGTCCAGCTCTGAAATCGAATGGCGCAACAGTTTTCTGTGTCAATCTTAAATTGTTGTGCAACAGGGCATTAGCTACTAACATGCATGTCTGAGGACTCACAGAACTGTGAAGGAGCTCACGCTGGCGTAGCGGGATTTGGGGTCTCGCAAAAAAAAAAGAAAAAAAAAATGTTTATCAGTGCTACGCGACACCAGCAGAATGTGTGGAGCAAGAGAGCTCAGTTACTTCGAATGTGGTGTAGGTATTGGTTGCCACGTCAGTAAGCAGTCCGTCAAAGCCATTTCAGACATTCTCAAGTTGCCCAATTCGACCGTCGGGGATGTGATTTTGAAGTGGAAACGGGAAATTACAACCACAACGAAATCACGACCGGGTAGGCTACGTGTGTTGACCGACAGTGAACGTCGAGCATTGAAGAAAGTGGTACGGGAACATCGCATGTCTTACTTACTGTGATACATTCACCAGTGAGTTCCGCAGTGTCACTGTTACGCAGATAGCACCGTGATGTGCGCCGGAAGTTACGAGGACTGGGCTTCGAAGCTCAGGCACATGGTGGTGTAAACCATAGACTAAAGATGAGGTAGACCACGTATTCGTATTCTGCGCATGTCACAACATTTGCCTACCACAAAGGAACACAACTGTTAAACTCACACGGTCAACAGACAGTAATGAACGTTTTTTATTTATATCTTAATTTCTAAGTGACAAGTACTATTATATTAAGAAAATACTTTTTACCAGTTGAAACCTAATCAAACTGCATTACGAATTGGCTAGAGCAAGTATACAAACATTACAATGCTCTTGTTTACTAAACCGTGTTCTAACCTCAAACCCAATCCACGCCATTTTTGCTAGACGTGTAGGCGGAAAAAAAGTTCAATGTTGGGACATGGAGATTGGTTGTGTGGAGCCAGCGAGACCGGTCTACCTCATCTTTAGCCTATGGTGTAAACAGCGCTGCCTCTGGAACGTGGACAGTTGGAGATGCGTGATTTGGAGTGATGAATCACGCTTTATCATGTGGCAGTTCGATGGGAGAGTTTGGGTGTGGTGAATGGCAGGTGAACGCTATATGCTGGCCTGTATACTACCCACGGTGAAATTCGGCAGAATTGAGGTGAGAGTATGCGGTATTTTTTGTGGAAGGGACTTGGTCCTCTTGTAATACTACGGGACACGTTAGAGGCGGAATACTAGGACATTTTGATCGGTTTTGACTATGGTAGAAGACCAGTTCGTAAGTGACAAGTGTGTGCTTCAGTATGCCATTGCTCCCTGTTATAAATCACGGTCTGTTCGTGAGTGGTTTGTGGATAATATGGTTTCGGAAATGGACTGCACAGTCCAGAGCTTCAACCTGAACCCCGACGAACACCCCTGGGATGAATTGGAACATTGGAACAACGACCGCGCGCCAGACTCCAACGATCCACATCACTCCTACACTTGCTACAACTTTATCCATTCCAAGGTGGCAGCAGATACAAACGCCAGCGGCACAATCAAAGCCAGCGGCTGGTTTGTCGGTTCACAATATCCCTATACCAACCACTGGGCTACCGTTTGTTGCTAAAGACTGTTCACGATAAAGTGAGCACTTTTGAAATCAACTTTAGAAAAAAGTCGCTGCCCATGCCCGCATATATTTCAACGGGCGCATTTAGTGACATGCGCCCGGTAAAGTTGGTAACCACAGATGTAAAGTAGTTCCATATCTTAACGTCGAATAAAAAGTGTTAGGTATTCATTTGTGATCATTTAAATTATTTATTTCTGTTTCTGGTTTTTTAATGCATCAGATGTGTAAAAATCAGTAGATTTATTAAATGTTTACTTTTCTATTAATTTAACAGTTTCACTTAACCGAAGCTAGAATAAAGTGACGAGGCCCATGGCAATATTAATTTTACATATGTCACAAGAATACACTATGTGTATACAAGTAGATACTAAGAGGACTTTTAAAAGTGCTGATTATATCGTGAACAGCTTATACTAGGGATATTGTGATCCGACAAGCCAGATGCAACCTTTGATTGTGCCGCTGGCAATGTTCATATCTACTTCCACCTTAGAATGGATAAAGTATGCAGCACTGCAGGAAGAACGGTCGGCCATTCCCCTAGAGATGTTTCGACGCCTTGTTAATAGTCTCCCCCACGTGGTTAGAGCTCTAATAAAGGTGAAGGGTAGGCTATTAAGCTTATATGCGAGGGACACTAGAACAGTTTTTCGTGAGTGTCCGTATAGTTTTGGTTAGGAAAAGTCTCGCAGTGAGTGAATTGTAATATAAAACCAAGGACGAGCGTCGGAAAGAGAGAGGAAGACTATCGGGCGGGACTTTTTAACTGGATGCGCGAGTGTAAAGTCACGGCTACAATCACCGTAAGAAATAACAACAAAAAATTGAACCAACACTTGTGCATGGTACCAGTTACGACGTATCGGCGTAAGATGGCGCGGTAGCGGCGTAAAGAAGATCGAATATTTTCAATTATCTGACGTCGAGTTCTACGCCAGCCAATCACGAGACAACATTTCCAACCACGAGAGTCAGTGCGTTGCAGTCTTATAACAAGAAAATAGTTATTAAATGAACTTTGCGGTACAGTTCCGATTTACGTTTCTTTAAATAGTCAACGCAATTAATAACATGTATACCACAATTTCAATACCCCGAAAAAAGATTCCCGAGAACCTTTTTTCATCACAAGTAGATAAACAAAAACAAATATCATGTTAGCCAACACACTGTTTGTAAATATCCGCAATACATGTACAGCCTGTATTTTATTGTGCTCCTTTCTCATTGGCCGTGTAACAGTTTTCTTACTGCTGTTGTAGCCAGTGCATTTTCATACGTCCACGGTGACGCTACTGTTATTTTGTTACTCGAACAATACGGTGATTGTAACCTAGGCTTAAGACATCTGAAACTATGGCAATAGAAAGATTGAATATATGTAAATAATGAGTATGAATTATGCGACTGTCAGCAATATAGAACACTTTGATATGGATTTATTGGCTGAGATAGATAGTTTTGTGTTGTGAATAGTAGTTGTCTGAATATATTAAAAGTATAATATATTTATTTTATTTCTATTAGGACCTATATCCCCTTGCGAACTGGCGTCTTTTAACAGCATATGATTTTGGGTTTAAAATGGCCAACTATTTGCGAAGAATTGGGGATATACCTACAAAATCAGTAAATACGCCAAAAATTGTCTTTAATAAAAAAAATGGCATATACCTTTCTAAGGAATTTACATAATATTGAAGGAAAGAAATGTAAATTAAAATTTTCTTAAAGGAGGTTTGTGTAATATGATAATTGGATAAATTTAATGATGTTACTTAATTTTGTGATTTTAAAGTTTAACACAATAAAATTCTGTAAATTAAAAAAAATAATTTTTGTACATGTACTTATTTTGTGGCTATAATACCTACGTTATTATTCGGAAAAAAGATAACAGCAATTTTTTTTGGTTGAAAACTCCTGTGCTACTAATTGATGTAAGTGATGATTTTGTTAATTCAAAAGTACAATAAATAGAAGACCCTCCATCGAAATATCAGATATTTCCAATTCTGTTCATGATTTTATGTTTCGGGAGTTCGCGTACTACGAGAACATTCCATTGTTCTCAAGAGGGCCTAGGACATTAACAAACTCTAAATAACACCTCACAAAGAGTTTGAAAATACGAAAAAAAGAAGCAAAGAAGTATGGAATATACATAAAAGTAATCATAGAAATCGAAGTTTACCAACGATACCGATAAAAATAGTGAAATTCAAAGTGTTTCTAACAAAAAAAAAAAAAAAAACCTTTCTTCGAATATCACAGACAAGTGAACACTAGAGAATAACAAAATTAACTTAATGGTGTCTCTAACTAGGGTGGGTCTCTTTCTTTCTACTGCAGCTTAGTACAGTGTATGGCCACCATGTGCATTGTACAGATCCCCAACACGCCGCGGCATGCTTGTAAAGGCTATTCACGATAAAGTTAGCATTTTCGAAACCAACCTTACAAAATAAGTCACTACACCTGCCTCCATATATTTAAACGGACGCAATGAATGGCCCAGTGAAGTTGGTAACGATAGATGGGAAAGTAGTTCCATATACTAACGTCGAACAAAAGGTGTTAGGTAACCATTTGTGATAACTTAAATTATTTATCTCACATTCTGTATTCTTTAATGCATCTAAGTGTAAAAAATTAGCAGATTTGTACGTTATTTACTTTTCTAATAATTTCACGGTTTTACTTGACCGACTCATTAATAAGGTGATGAGGTCCATGAAAATGATAATTTTACATAAGGTGGAAGATCACACAACGTGTATACAAGTAGATCTTAAGCAGGGATTTCAAAAGTGCTCATTTTACCGTGAACAGCCCATAATCAATGTGTTGATGTCATATTCCGGTAAAAGGTCCTATTCCATCTGGGCTGCTCTAATGAGATCTGGAAGTGTTTCTGGAGGTTGTGGACGATTGTAAACTGATGTTCTAAACTTGTCCCACGCATGGTTAATGCACTTAGTATATGGGTACTACATAACTCCAGCCACACAAACTGCCTTATCTCACAATATTCCAATTTTTTTTGTGACTTGTTTATGACTTGAATCAAGTCCACAAGTTTTTGCAAACAGTAATAAAAAATAAAAAAAGATCAATTCTAGATGACTGTATTTGCCAAATTTGAGAAAAACAATTTTGCCACGTTGGTGCGTTTATTTTTCATAATATCTCGCTCCACGATAATGTAGGTGCATAAATATACGGCGTCAGAAACGACATAGCAGAAATGCATCACTCTGGTGAAACACTTTGATCAGAATGCTAGTAGAAACAATGATCTCAGACTACTCTTTCTTGATTTTTTCTGTATTCGCTGGTATAAGATTCTACAATACTATCAACACACTGGGGACTACACTCAGTTTAGCTCGAGCAATGCTACTTACAACATTTCTTAGCCCATTAAAACCTAACTGTCACGGCTATACTCCAGTCATGATTACTTCCAATTTTTCTGAAGCCTTGTTTAAGTAACACTTCTAGGATATGCCTCCGCCTCATGCAAACAAAGCTTATCCGAATATAGAAAATTATATCTACGGGCAACGCACCGCATTCGTGCGCACTCAGTTTAATAATATCTAGCACAAGAACTATTTATTACTAGGCGTTACCAACATGCCTGTTTTCGCATTATTTTATTCAAATTAATTAAAAAAGAATTAATATAATTTTCAAATAAATATAAGTAAAGGTACAATTTAACAAACACAAGGTACTTTTATTTTCACAGAAGTATAAATCGCTTGTGATATATGGCATATTTGGAAATAACCAACCATGTCATACATAAGATGATTTTTCAAAGGTTAAATTCAGAAAGTGTAAAGAAACTGTGAATAGACCACATAGATTCATCGCTTCACTACTGTTTACGACGATCTTATGGCAGCAATACAGCCCAAAAACAACAATTTCCTAAACTTTAATATAACAGAACATATTAAAATGGCACCAGTACCCAGCTGAAGGCCATAACTGGCTTAGTTACTTTAATTTAAAATAAATTTCCAAATATTCGAAACGTTAAATTTTTCGCGTTATAAAAATTAGAAACAAGTTAAATTTTAAAATTACAGATGCTTAAAATTGTATTTAGTTATAATCTAAAAGAAAAAGGTTAGGTTATAATTTTAAAATGCCAAAAGTTGGAATTCCCCTACCTCTACACTACCCTCACCCCGCCATCCTCTCCGGAGACAGACGGGCCTACGGTTGTTGCTGTTGTTTTTGTAAGATGTCAGTCGTGTGTTTGATGTTTGTGTCTGTGTTGTGATGGTGTCAGTGTAATGTTGTCTGTGTGGGGTGTTGTACAGTGTAGGTCTTGTTCCTTTAGTTTATTTGTTCTTGTGTGTATCTGTATTATTGATGTCTTTGTGAGTCGGTCGACATCAATATACGATATTATGGTATTGTTTATAATGATATGTGATGTATTGTTAGCGATGGCTTAAGAGGAACATTTGTTAATTTATTTTCGATAATTATACTAATAATGAAAATAATTCTAGAAACTACTCCCAAGTGAACATTACTACAGGAATAGATAGGTTAACAATTTTGAAGGATTACTACGGTGGGCTTGAAAATTAACTTGAATAGTAATTTCTTATATAACCACTCAAATTGACACAACACAAGACATCTGATAGGGTCAGAATTAATATGCTCCCCACATGCTGATGTCCGGTCCATAATGACGTTGCGGAGCACAGTAAGCAAGTCCGGTGTGGCGTGGACCAATAAGACAGTGGTAAGTGCGAATGTAGACACCAACAGAAGTAGTGTTCCTACAATGGTGGATTAAGGTGACTTACTTCTAACGAATGTGGCGAATTTCAGTAAGTATCTGCAGACCACGAACGCTGACCAGCTCTATAGTACAAGGTGATTCACAATTAGACGACAAACTTTGGGAGATGATTCTTCATGAAAACGTAAAAGAAAAAAAACTGACACTTTAACTGAACTGAATATTAGGGACGTATGAGCCTTTAAAAACGCGTTTAAAACCATATTTTGGCCAAAATATCTCGAGTAAAATAAATGACTCTCAACATTATCCCTTTATTACATTATTTATGCACAAATACGGCTTCCAATTTTAGTCGTACTCTTAATATTCGCTTAGGAATAAAGTGTCACATACGTTTTCACTTTCAACTTTTTCATGATGAATCCCTCCAAAGTTTTTCGGTCTAATTAGAATCATCTGTAAACAATAACTAATTTACAATAATTTCGGCACTTCAAAATTCTGAAGCCTGCTAAAGTTCTACTTCCAGGAATATTCTTGCTCATGTAACTAACTTAACTAAGTCTAGAAAATTACACCCAGGAACGCACTGAATTCGTGCACATTCAGTTGAATCATATTTGTATGAACTATTTCTTACAGTGCACCACACAGTGTGTTTCATGTTTTATTCATATTATATAATGATATAATATAATTTATAAAAGATATGTAGGTAGACCTTAAATTAGACGAAAAATAATCTAATTTTAAGATAACAAAGGTATAAAACGGTCGCGTACATTGCGTATTTGGGAAATAACTAAATACGTCACACATGGGGTGATTTTTCAAAGGTTTGATTCAAAACGTGTGAAGAAACCCCGAATAGACTATACGTCCCACACAATCTTAAGATGGATTTCTGTCATTCATCCATAAATATAGGTTACTCTTATTTGATTTCGTTTGGGCTAATCTTTAACACTTTGAGTGCCGTACAAATTTGCAGGCAAATAAGACAATCTGAAAGTGAGTCGTTTATGTTCACGACTGCATGATCATCAGTTTGCCTGTCTCTCTATTCCTATTGGTTCACACAATACCGGAAACACTTACTGTATTGAACCATTGACTAAAGATGAGGTAGACCGATCTCGCCGGCTGCGCACAACCAGTCTCCGTGTTCCAACATTGAACGTCAGGCAAAAATGGCGTGGATTGGATTTCAGGTTAGAAAATTTATTAGTAAACAAATGCTTAGAGATGTATGTATACTTCCTCTAACCGGTGTGTAGTGCAGTTTTATCAAATTCAAATTGGTACAAATATTTTATTCATATAAAAGTGCTTATATTTTGAAAATTGAGACATAAACAAACGCGTTCATCACTGTTGACCGTGTGACTTTGAGAGTTGCGTTCCTTTGGAGTGGGTCTATGTTAGGCATACATGCGCAGAATACGAATAATGGTTTGATCTTATCTTTAGTCTCTGTACTGAACAACATTCTTTTACTAGCCGTCTCCCTGCCAATATAATGCCCAGTTGAAAGTATCCTAGTAAAATGTTCTTCCCTACGTCCAGTTCATTTGAGTAACTTACACTTTGAGTGTGCTAATGTAAATTAATGTTGAAGAGATCCTTGGGAAAACTCCTGGCGAAGTAATATTCCGTTGTCCACGTCTTCGAACAACGTAGACGGCATACTCCCTACAGGAAGAGGTGGCGCAGTGGCTATGGCGCTCGCCTCACACCATAGCGATCCGGGTTCGATACCCGACGGGTATGTGGGACTCGTGCTTGGACGATGCTGCTTGCCGGCGGGTTTTATCTGGGTACTCCCGTTTCCTCGCCCTTGCATTCCAGCGTCACTCCATCCTAGGGTCTCGTGTCCTGTCCGGGGATGACGTGCATCTACACGTCCCCGCTGGAAAGCCCGTCACTCGGTGAGTGTTGCCTCGCCTTGGGTTCACTCCCCACTCGAATAATAATTTCTTTAAATTCCCTACAACTCAGTTAGATTCAGGCGACAGAGGGCGGCTTTTAACAGCGAGGTCTTTAGGGTGGGTATGAGGCAGCGCCGGAACGAAGGGGCGGTGGAAAAGGGAGTTACGCGAGAAAACCCACCGATCAGCGGCATCGTCCTGCACAGTTCCCGCGTACAAAAATCCAGGAGCGACCCGGCCGGGGATTGGACCCATGTAGATAATGGAGTGGCAACAGCGTATCTTCTCCACGTTTGTGAAGCCGATGTCTTGTCTGACCATTTTCAATTGCGCATGCGCAGACCGACTGTTTACGCCAGCTATGTTATGAGTGGCAAAAAATACGTAGTAAGCAATGTAAAACATGCACCTCGGTGGGTGACAATCACTGTATGCTGCCCCGTAAGTAGTGACATTTTTCAAAAGTTGATTTCAAAAGTACCTAGTTAACCATGGAAATGCCTGTATCGGTGTGTTGCTGGAGATATTTTCGTCGAAGGAGCAGCGCTCCTGGCGGTGGCCGCCGGAACCTGGAGGCCGCGCCTCTCTGGATCCGCACCATTAACAATTCATAGCTCGAACCGCGACCGTTGGCCCGACATTAATACTGCAGCTGGACAACGTGAAACAAGGTTCCACCTCCCAAGGACGCGAACTTGCGGAAGGCCGTGTCGCGTCTCCCCTTTGTCGTCCAGTCACGGCAGCCTGCGCCTCAAATGGAATGTCTGAAGTCCCGATTATTTAGAATAGCTTGCTGTGACGTCACGTTCATCCCCTCCCCCTCGTCCACTACCTTTAGTTGGCTCTCGGCTAACTAAACTCTTCTGAAAACCCTACTTAATTTTTTCGAGTCTTCCAGCGGTGTGTGGTGAACTGTTGCAAGGCAAGCTGTATTTTACTCTGTGCTATACAAAACACATTTATTTGGCTGTTCTCTCAGTGGGCACTGTCTCATCATAATTTTGAGAAACAGTATTAAATAAATCCAATGAAATAAAAATTTTTCACAATGCTGATATTATTTCATTTCATATTTCAAGCATTCACGGGATATAGTTTCATGTCAGAAGGTTTAATGTAATAATTTTTTTTTTTTAGGCGAGGGAGGTGTTTGTCTCTCTACCCCTCTCCTCTGAAACTTCCCCTTCATCATTTAGCTCACTCTAGATGGTTCTCACCTGACTGAGAAGTTTTAAAGACTCCCTTAGCTTTTTCTTTCTAGCTCATTGTTTATCATTCCATAATGTTACAAGAAGCCAGTAGGACGTATCCGAGTTCGTGAGGGATGGAGGTCTTAATAAAAAGAAAACAACTATATATAACTACTTATTTTATTTATAATGTTATAAATATTCATGTACGTATTATTTACACCATTAAACTCTAGGCTGTCCACCGTAAAATGAGCACTTTTGAAAGCCCTGCTTAATATCTACGTGTATGCACGCTGTGTATTCTTCCACCTTATGTAAAATTAACAATGCCATGGGCCTCATCCCTTTATTCACGCGTTGGTCAAATGAAACTGTGAAATTATTAAAGAAGTCAGCATTTTACAAATCTGTTAATTTTCACCCACTGATACATTAAAAAATTGAAAGCTATATAAATAATTTAAATGATCCCAAATGGTTACCTAACACTTTTTATTCGACGTTAAGATGTGGAACTACTGCCCATCTATCGTTACCAACTTTACTGGGCGCATGTCACTCAGTGTGCCCACTGAAGTATATGCAGGCATGGGTAGTGACTTTTTTCTAAGGTTGATTTCAAAAGTGCTCACTTTATCGTGAACAGCCTTTAGCAATAATTGCTTGTAAAATTAACACTCCAATTCACCTAGTGACTAGTGTTCATTTTTCGTGTATCCTTATAAAAATATTACGCTGTATTCCGCTACCTTTACAATGCGCACTACGCAAAATAAAAGATACTCCGTTTCCTTCGTAGGCTGGTAGGGCTTAACGTCTCGTCTACAGCGAGGTAATCATAAACGGAGCAGAAAGTTACTCAGAGTGGCAGGTATTGAAGAAGTAACTGGCCATGGCCGTTAGTGAGGAATCATCCCAGCATTTACCTGGAGAGATTTTAGGAAAACATGGGTAATGGAAATCAGGATGACCTGATCGGTATTCGAAAACAGGTCCTCTCAAAAACGAGCCCGAAATGTTTCCACTGCGCCACCTCACTTAGTCATTCCAATGCCATTCTATTTGCAACTATTCCTATTGATAAATTGTACGATGTTGACACCGATGGTGTAGATGTTAGTAAATGGCAGGGAACATTTCAACTTTACTTACACTACTGGATTTAACCTTGCCGTGATGAACGTAAGCTTTCTTAAATACGTCAAACTATTTGAGGGCTTGATGGAAGAAGGGCCTATCACACATCTGCAACAATGCATGCTACCTTTGTAGTACAAGCCCTTCTTTCACCAAGAAGGGAGGCAGTGTGTTCTTCTGCTGTTCCTTGAGGCTTACCCACATCAAACTTTTGCATGTAAGTAGTACGCTAGACGCAGAATAACTACGAGATTGAGCTACGTCACACATTGAAGGGGAGAGCGGCAAACGCGCGGAGGGGCGGGAGAAAGAGGAGGAGAGAAACAGGAATAAAACAAAGCCTTCGCAGCTGGTAGATCAAAGTAGAAAACATTGACTACTTACCACTGAGGTATGAAGTACTACGGCAGTTCTTAAATACCGCTCATTGCTACAGCCGATGAGTCTGACGTGAAAAATCACTGCTGCCACTACTGTCACTATCCGCACCACACACACACACAAATATATATATATAATTGATCAATTTCAATGTCAAATTACATATCCTTGTCATAATAGTCTTCCTCGAGTGTCTGGACGTGATTGCAAAATGGTATCCTGTCTTCTGGCCCCATTCGGTTAAATATGTCCTCGCATAGTTTTATCACATCTGTCAAATTGCAAGTAACATTTTTTAAAGCGACTTCTCCTTTAACTTTAGCCCAGATGCTTTCTATCGGATTGAAATCGGGATGATAGGGTGGCAGACGAAGCACTGTGCGGCCATGATTTCCCAGTAGTATGTCTACCGAGTACTGCATTTGCCGAGGATTGTGTTACTTTAAGAGGTCACACAAAGTTGGTTTTAGCATGTCGCTAGTAAACGAAATATTCCCCTTCCTTACAACTGCTGCATTTCCATCTTAGCTGAGCTGGAAGTAGGTGTTTTGTTTACCTCTACATTGCGATAGGGAGCATTTTCTATGACAACAATTATGTCAGGTGGAAGATTTGGTATTAATTGCTCGTTAATCCATTTTTCATAATTTTCTTTATTCCTATTTTTGTGTTAATTCCCTGTTGCCTGCTGCGATTTCCATATTGCGAGAGCATTGGGGACAAAACCATATTCGCCTCCTGCGTGAATCATTATTAACCGCTTACCTTTAGCCACAGGTGCTAGCAGACCGCTGGAAGACATGTCACTCCACATTTTATTTTTTGCGTGCGATGACAAAATGCACGACTCATCCATGTAAATGATTGTACGTTTCTCATTTCTATATCGCCGCATGCTCTTGAGATATTCTATACGTTTTTGCCGAATATCAGATTTTTCTATTAAAACCAGGCGCTGAGATTTCGATTTTTTATGCTGCCTAAATCCTAGCTTCTTCAAAGTCATTCTTAAATTTGAATTACTTCCTTGGTAATTTTTGTCACCTTTAGCTGAAGTCTTGGGAGTTTCGACAGTCGGCACACGTTTTTCATTTAGGTAGAAATTGTGAACAGTATGTCGTACCACAGCTTCGTCGAATGTATCAGGGTCGTATTTAGAGGTTTTCTAACGTTTCTTGTTGGGTGTTGAGAAAGACGTTCCTTCACCTGCATCTGTCTGATTAGCCCCCCTCTTCATTGTTTGCACAGTAGTACAAGACACACCCGTCTCCTTGTATGTTCCCAGCTGCGTTTTCTCAAGTGGAATGGATGGTTCCCTCAATCTCGCTTCGTTTCCCGTAAACTGCCGAACATTGTAAACTATTTCTCGCGCTATGAGTGCTGTTTCTTACCTTTTCAGTTTTGACAAAACTGGAGGCGTTTTAATGTATAATGTCGTACTGTATGTACTTCACTGTGTTGTCTCCTGCGTATTACAGAACACTGGCTGCAGAAGTGATGAACTTCACACACACACCAACCTCCGGTACAAACTGTAAAGGAAAGCGCTTCTAAGAAATGTGGACGTGCTCGCAATACCCACGTCTGCTCCAGACTCGACAAAGAGACTACATTTTCACGCTGTATAGTAGCTGCAGCCTTACTGGTATCGAGTACGCGTTATCGTTCTGTGGCTTCGCCTCCTCCTACATGACTGATACTGTTACATCCCATTCGTACCGGTCGGCCAGGCACGGGGAGTTATTCTGCGTCTAGTGTAGGAGAATGGGAATTCATGAAAATGATCCAGGATGGGGATCGGGGATCCGGAGGGAGCCGGCCGACCACCATTTTGGAATTTTACAGTTTTACCCACAAATTAATTCAGAAATAGATTATTTTACCCAAAAATCACTTGTTTTTCTAAAAAAAAAAAAAAAAAAAAAAAAAAAAACGCATTTTTTAACCAAAAATTCCTCATTTCTCTTTTTCACAAAAAAATTTCGTTTTTCCCATTGTGCAAAGAACGGACTCCCCAGAAAAGTAAATTTTCAGTCAGAGCAGGTGACAGGTATCAGTGACCCATAAAACCTTGGGTCATTATGGGGTCATTCAGGATTTTTTCCACTAAAAATTTCCCTATTTTCCCTTAAAATTTCACATTTATTCTTAAAAATTTCCGTCTTTTACAAGGTAAGGATCGGGCTCAGAGCTCCGACCACCATTTCGATTCGAAATTACTCACATTTGTTCGACTATCATATTGGATTCCCGACTTCCTGCTCTGTCATTCTGGTCACCCAACCACCATGTTAAGACCAGGTGACCTTGACCTTAAACCTAAAAATTCCAAAAAATTCCAAAAAATAGAAAAAGTAAATAAATGTAAAAATTATCAAGAATTTAATAAAAATGTATATTAATCGAAATAAAACAATAAAAATATAAAACAATTATTTCAAAATAAAAAAAAAATAATTTTAAAAAACTTAAATTTCTCGAGGTCACCCCTATCACCAATGTTTCACATTAGTTAGTTAGTAGGCAGGCCTACACCAATTACTCATATTCGCTCGATCACCTAGCCTATGCTCATTCTATCATAGTTGGTTTCTTTCGTTTGTCAGTCATTTGTTTATACATTACTGGAAGCTTTCTCTCACCTTCGTTGGAATACAATATTGGATTTAATATGTTTTCATCACCTAGGTGGCGCTAGTGTAATAATTAACCCATCAGACTCCTAGCCATTACTAAAAGTGTCGACCACTACTTTCCCACTGCCAAATAAAAAAAATAAAGAAAAATAAAATATGAAATCCCAAATAATTACAAATATATGCCAACAGAATTCGAAAGAAATTATTATTTTTATAAAATTATTTTCAAAAATAGTAAAAAATTTAAAAAAAAAACATACTCATTTTTATACCTCTTACTATAACTCAAGCATACCTCAACCATTCAGTTCACATCGACCTTAACAAAAATAAACTTACTGCTCACTCTTTCTGCTCTACTGGTCGACACTAGCCAAATAAATACTAGTCACTTAGTCACTATACCACCATACCAACCAAACATCCATTATAACCCAAGTCATACCAGACCACCCAACACCCCATCACCTATAATCAATTTAAAATTCAATTCAACCGCACCACCCAATACACAGAGCACAATATCCATCATAACTTAAGTGTACCAAACAATTATACAGCTGAGGCCAGCCTATAAACTAATCCCCATTCTATTTGTTCTACCAACCAACACCACTTATAGCTACCAACCATACCACCCACTATAATTCTAGTACACCTCATCCATTCGTCCACACAGTCCATACAGAGCAAACATATAGCCCATGCCGGTGACACCATGCCGACTGACACAATTAAAAAATACACTGACCACCCATACTAAACATTATAGCTCAAGCATGCCTTAGATTTACAGGACTCACCAACATGCACATACTATATCCAAACTATTCGACATACACCAACAATCACAAGACAGATATACTGTATATACTGTAAAATATATTACCCAACATTACCAACCGTACCATCCATGTTAACTCAAGTGTATCAAGCAAATCTATAGTCCAGACCAATCTAAAACTCAAACATTTTTACCATTCGTCAAACTAACATAACTTAACCTACTAAAGCCAAAAAATCTTAACCTACCTTAACCTACCAAAGGCCAGAAAAAATCAGAAATAATCAAACATAAAGTATTATACCATAGTTCAGTTAAGAATTATTGAAGGTACTTGGTGTATTAGATGGCGCGTTTGAATTTTTGTTTATAGATTTTTGGTTATAGGTGACGGGGTTTTGGGTGGTCTGGTATGACTTGGGTTATAATGGATGGTTGGTTGATATATTGATACAGTGAATAATATATATTTGGCTGGTATCGACCCGTAGAGCAGAAAGTATGAGCAGTAAGTAAATTTTTGGTAAGGTCAGTGTGGACTGAATGGTTGAAGCATGCTTGAGTTATAGTGAGGGATATAAACGATAAGTGTATGTTTTTTTTAAGAATAGTTTACAATATTATTAATATTTTATTAATAATATTTTTTTTCGAATTCTGTTGGATTTATTTGGATTTTACTTGATTTGGCAGTGGGAAGGGAGTGACCGACACGTTTCGTGATGGTTAGGAGCTTGATGGGTGAATTAATACACTAGTACCACCTAGGTGATGAAAATATATTAAATCCAATATGGTAGTCAAACGAAGATGAGAGACAGCTTCCAGTAATGTATAAACCAATGACAAACGAAAAAAACCAACTATGATAGAATGAGTATTGGCTAGGGAAGGGGGGGGGGGGGTTCGAACAAATGTGAGTTATTGATGGACTGGCTACTAATTAACCAATGTGAAACATTGGTGGTGGGGGTGACCTCCGGAAATTTGTTTTTTATGATACATTTTTCTTTCAGATTTTTAAAAATTAACACTTTGTAATAATTTCATTATTTTTTATTAAGTTTAATATATTGTCTATAAATTTTTTGAATTTGTTAAGATTTTTTGGATAAAAAAAAAATCATTTTATGATTTTTTTGGGAGGATTTTTTGGGTTTAAGGTCAAGATCGCCTGGTTCCAGCATGGCGGTTGGGTGACCAGAATGACAGAGCAGGAATTCGGGAAACCAATATGTTAGTCAAATGAATGTGGGTAATTTGGAAACGAGATGGTGGTCAGAAGCCCCAAGCCGGACCCTGGCCTTGTAAAAATTGGAAATGTTGAGGGGAAATGTGAAATTTCAAGGGAAAAAAGGTAAATGTTGAGTGAAAAAGGTCCTGAATGACCCCAAAATGACCCAAGATTTTATGGGTCACTGGTCCCGGTCACCTGCTCCAGCTGAAAATGGACTTTCCGGGTCTGGGAGTCCTCTTTTTGCAGAATGGGAAAAATGGGAAATTTTTATTGAAAAAGGAAAATGTCGAGTTTCTTTGCGATATTTTGAGGAAAAACAAGTAATTGTTGGGTAAAATAATAGATTTCTGAAGTGATGGTTGGATAAAACTGGAAAATTTAAAAATGGCAGTTGGCCAGCTCCCTCCGGATATTCGATATCCATCCTGAATCATTGTCACGAATTCCCATTCTCCTAATACTCGTGCACACATTTGATTGTAAGCTATCATATTTAGTCCTAAATCTCAGGTTTTATAGATGTGTGGGTTAGGCCCTTCTTCCAGCAAGTCCTTAAATTACTATTCCTCCACGAACTCTCAAAATCACTCTCATGTAACAGATCACATGAACAGCACCAACAGCCAAACATAACGTGCACAGAGCGAAGTTAGCAGAAAAAAGAAAATCATGTTCATGCTGATCTTAGAATAGTAATCATAAAATAATCCCTGAGCAAACCTCCATTATAGATTTTATATTTTCTTCCACCGGGATAAATGCATTTTTAAAAGAGAACACAGCGTGCTGAGCATTACATTAATAACCTAGAAAGCAAGTTGGTATCCAAAATTTCACGTTCAATGTTTAAATCTGAAAAACGGCTTACTGAAGCTCGGTGGACAATTTATGCTTGACATACTTTCTGAAACTTGTTCAGGAACGAAACCGATGTTTACGTTTGTGTGTTTACTTAGTTTGTTGACGGTTCAATTCTTTATCACTTCTATCGTGATTTAATCGTCCTCATTCAGTGTATCCTCAAGGTTCCCACGAAGTGCTTCAATGTAACTTTCAACATGCGATAACTCACAAAAATAGTCCGCGACATCTATGTACTCTGTCCCGTCTAGAACATTGCTACTACGGGGTTGATTTGCTTTCTTTAACAACAATAAGTTGTCAATCACAATGCACGAAAATGTAGCCAGAGGTGCTCTTCTTGTATCAGGATCATTTGCATAGCATCTGAATATGCCTGATGCACATTTTAATTTTTTATAACATAAAATTCAATTTCAGTATTTTTTGAAAACCACATTTTCACCTACACAACGAAAAAACAGAATACAATTTTCATCAGGATCTTCGTGTGCTGTGTATACTTGTTTGTGCTAACTAATGTAAGATCATGTTTGACTTATTTTATACCAAAGCTTTGAATAACAAGGGAATAAATGTTGATTGACAACTTCGCAAATGTTTAATTCTTTTAATTTCAATTCCAATAAATATTTTTAAATATTTTGTTAGGCATTATTAATTCGTTCTCACCTCCGCTTCTAGATTCTTCAGAATTACACATAATATGTCCCGCCAGGAGTCTATTGTCCATATACGAAGTTAAGTGATATACCTCTACGTATGAACATACACAGTTCATTTTGGTATCGCTGATTGAAAAGTCCCCGTTTAGGCAATGCAGATATTTCTCAACTTGCAGATTTTGTTTCCTTCATACCCTTTTTAAAGGCTTTTCACGGTAAAATGAGCACTTTTGAAAGCCCTGCTCGAGATCTACGTTTATGCACGTTCTGTAATATTCCGCCTTGTGTAAATTGTACATTGCCTTGTCACTTTATTAATACGTCGGTCATATGAGACGGTGGAAATATTAGAAAAGTAAATATTTTACAAATCTGCTCATTTTTACACTTCGGTGCATCAAGAAAATTGAAAGCCAAAAATATTAATTTTATTATCACAAATGGTTACCTAACAATTTTTATGTGACGGTAAGGTATATGGAACTACATTCCATCAATCGTTACCAACTTACCGGGTGCATGTCACTCAGTGCACCCGTTAAAGCATATGCAGGTAGGGGCGGTGACATTTTTCTAAGGTTGAATTCAAAAGTGCTCACTTTATCGTGAACAGCCTTTACACCCATGTAAATGTCTTCTTCTACTCCTCCATACAGAAAAATTGATTTAAGGTCAAACTGCAAAATACGGTAGTTGTTTTGTACAGTCAGGGCAAATATGATTCCTATAGTAGTTGCGTTTGCCGCTGGACTAAATATTTCTTCATAATCTACACCATGCTGCTTTTGGGAATCACTATGAGCCCTGCCTTGTGCCAACGATGATCCGTAATATAAATATCCAAAAAATTGTCAGAATCTTATTTCAAACTTCTGTTCAAATAATGAGAAATCGCTTATAGGCCGTTCACGGTAGAGTGAGCACTTTTTAAGGTTCTTCAAAATTTTTCCTTTCATCCTGTTTCCGTCTTCCTGCTGCTTTTTAATGTAAACATTGCTTTGTGACGAATAAACAGAGTGTATACATCTCACCACCCTCAAAATTCAATGCCTGATGCTGCAATAAGATATATTTATTACTGGTTAGAGCCTGTCCTGCTGGGAGGGTCTTAAAAAGTGCTCTATTTACCTTAAACAGCCTATAATAGTTTCAACTTCTATGCATGAATTATTTGAAAATCGTGGAGTTTAGAGTAATATCACAAGACAACATTTGTCATTAATTCTTACTTTCTTAATAATAACCAGTTATTGGAAAACATATAACCTTCACCATCACGAAATGTTACGCAACAACAGGTTTGAAAACCCTATTTTCTCTGTGACAACATTTGATGGTAATGAGGGGCTTTGCAGTGGTTGCATATATTTTTTGAACACTATGAAGGCCATTGTTCCATATTAAATATTCTCCATAATATTTGCAATACTCTTGTGTCTAAGATCCACCTTCAAGGGTACGTACTGCCCATAGGTAGCCGTTTCGAATATATATCGAGTATATATTATCGAATGATCTCTTAGTAAGGAATATGAAGGCGGAGTTTTCTCGGCGTTGCTCAGGCGTATCGTGTTAATCAGCCGAGTGCGGTGGCGTTGATAGTGTAGGTTTACTCGCGTATTACGATAATGTATGTGACTCGGTGGCTTCAGATGCCAGTTTCGACAGCGGGCTACCATTGTGTTCGACACGGAAGTGTGGATTTCAAAGCAACGGGGGTTTTCTAACTCAAGACTTTATTTCAAGAGCAGCGGACCGCTTCGTGCTTCACAGCGTACCTTGGCGAAACTTCGTCATCACGGACGTGTGTCAGATGCTAGCGACATCAAATTTTACGTCAGTACCTTCAGAACGACTTCGCGTACCTGTAATCGCGATCAGGAGGGAGTGAACTGACGTAGCGGACATGGGCAATGCGTTAACCACGTTCGTACAGCGATAACCGGAGCCCAAAAACGATCTGCTTAGCGACACGCCGAGGCTTTGCGCACTTCAGACTGATCATTCAGCTGTATCTTGCACCTGTGCCTCAACGATCATCCTTGCAAGCTCAACATCTTGAAGGAAATTACACCCCATGATGTGCTGGCACGCGAACAGGTTTACAACCATGCGTGATCCTCCATGAGTACCCACACATGAAGCGTACTTTGATTTGTGTGTTCTTTGAACAAATAGTATGTGAATTACTAGCGCGATATGAATCTGGACAAGGCTCTTGCGCAGATCCTATACCACATAATGAAGTAAGAAGATATATGACTTGGGCCCTCTTAGCTTTTCAGCCTTCCGTGTATTATTTTCTTCATTAGAAATAATAAAAAGTAACAATTCTCAATATTGTAGTTTCATTTTACTATCACTCTTTAACTTGCCTTACACCGGAAAAGGGAATTTAGTATACAAAAATTGGATTAAAATACTAAATCATTGATAAACTTAAAATCAAAACTAAAACGATTGATTAAAATCTAGAAACGTTATTAAATTTCAAACAGTTGAAATGATAAAATTAATGCATATAAATGTCTATAGTATTTATTAGCTTTAAAATTTAGTAACAAATTATTTGTTAAAACCTTTTGGGCTTAGGAATTCCCACAGATAAGAGAGGTGCCAATTAGCATCTTATATAAACAGTTTCCATGGAGAGCCATGGGGAAGGGCGGGGGGGGGGAGGGGGGGGGGCTGCCACCCAGACCCTTTACTCCATCCCCTTGGCGGTGCCGTTCCATGGACTTCTTATAAAGGCATCTTAAAGAAGGCATTTCCATCACGTCCTGCTGCCATATGGGGCTAGAAGGGCCGCATAACAGCTGCCTTCGACAGCATACCTGGCGATATGTTACAACGGGTTATGGACAGCTTCCAATGTCGCGCGGAGGAATGCGTGATGAAATGCTGCAATCATTTGTTAGGGGCCATCTTCAAACATTGATAAAATGCGTTCCTTCTCTCATATGTGTCACTGAGAGCAAAGAATAAAGAGCTGTTGTACACATACTACGTAAGCTTCACGTCCCCTGTACGTACATACGAAGCGTGAAACTGGAAATGACGCTGACTAAATTTTATATTATTTTTAAATCGTATTAACTTTTTAAACTGCATATCTAAATATTTCTGAATTAGAAAACATGTGAGAATGTCACATCTACAATGAGCAAGCGCATATTTAAAGAAATTCACGTCGTACAAGTGCTTCTTAAGGAAACTACATGGGGTGCTGCCGACGTTGGGGACGCGAAACCTTAAAGGCTGTTCACGATAAAGTGAGCACTTTTGAAATCAACCTTAGAAAAAAGTCACTGCCCATGCCTGCATATACTTCAACTGAGTGACATGCACCCGGTAAAGTTGGTAACGATAGATGGAAAGTAGTTCAATGTGTTAACGTCGAATAAAAAGTGTTAGGCATCCATTTGTGATAATTTAAGTTGTTTATTTCGTTTTCTGTATTTTTTAAATGAAACCAGTGTGTAAAAATTTGCCGATGTATAAAATGCTTACTTTTCTAATAATTTCGCAGTGTCACTTGTCCGAGGCATCAATAAAGTGATAAGGCCCATGACAATGTTAATTTTACACAAGGCGTAAGAATACGTATCTTACATACAAGTAGATACTAAGCAGGGCTTTCAAAAGTGCTCATTTTACCGTGAGCAGCCTATACCTGGGTGTGTGTGCCCCGTTGTAATACTGCTCTTGTGCTGCTGGTGTTCGCGCTAGAACTGGTACTATACCAGTCCGCTCTCTCCAACGACAGATCCCCCCCCCCCCCCAATCTTCATTCCTCCACCTCGCCATGCTGACTACAAGAACTTCTGGATGCATGCGTACATATGTGATCTCACTGAAAGGTGCCTTCTACACTTCATGAACGTTGAAAAATGTTCGAGAGAACGACGCGGAAGAAACTAAGTGTTAACTTCTTGCCTTGTGGAAGAGAAGCAGAGAGGGGCTCTTTAAGCACTCCGACCTTCGAGGGGGGGGGGGGTAGGGAGCAGGCTACCTTAATATGCTATAAATAAAGTTTATACTGTTCACAGTAAAGTGGGTACTTTTGAAAGTCCTCTCTTTTGGAATAATAACCAATAAATATATTTTATTGTAGCCTTAGATGTTAATTCCAGCATACGGTGGAATATACACACTGTATTTATTACTTACACATCAATATTTATTTAAAAAGACTGTTAAAGAATAAGATATGGCTGAAAGAAAAAAGTAACTAGGATGACAAAAGTGCTCATTTTATCGTGAACAGCCTATATGTAATTTTCCCCACGTGTTTTTTTTTAATTTTATGTAAACTTATATCTTTAAAATTGTACAATGGAGTAAAACACTATTTAGTGGAGGGGTTTTCTTGTGAATAACTTTTATACAATTTTATTATCTATTTTGTACTCTGGTGACCATATTGGCCTGTTAGTAATGTATTCGTGATTTTCATGTGGAAGTTTGCAAAAGAAACGAAATATTTCTGACTCCTAATATAGCCCAGGATAGAGAAACTGTTATAATTTTCTTTCGCATACCCTTTAATTAGCCTTCTTCTATCCACTGTTGATGAGAAGGAGGGTGGGGGGGGGGGAGGTTCGTTGCTTTTTGGGAATAGTTACACTGGAGAAAATAGAGACGGAAAGACCTGTATTCATGTGTCGGCCAGCTACCAGCCCAAACATACAAAAATAATTGCCTAAACCTTTTTTTTTAAGACTTTACTATAATACGTAACTTTAAGATTGCTAACTTTTTCACAATACCTGTGATACGCTCAATGCGATTCAAGCTCGTGCTTAAAATTCCATGAAGAACTTGAAAAAAAAAAGTTTTCTCGCTGGTGTCAAATAATCTTTTACTGAATTTTATTCATTTCTATTAGTTAATTTAAAACAAGTAGATGCATTGCATTCAGGATGACTCTTGATGGTTTAAGCGTTTTCACCAAAATAACGTGATAGCGGAGGCTTCTCGGAAGCGGCTTTTGTTTCCGAAAAATGTGCTGGTGAAGATGAAGTTCTAAGTAGATTTCGAAACTGACGCAAACAGGAAATCGAAAATTCTCGAGCGCATCCCAGAAGCGCTTCAAATCGCCGGGATTCTTTTGTCAGGTTTCTAGAGCTCGGGAACGAGAAAGGGTCGAGCAGAGGCTGGTAACCTGCGAACAGGGACTCCCCACAAGTATTTATTCCTGATCGGAGAAGCAGTTCCCCCCCCCCCCCGCATCGCTTCTCTTACGTGGCATTCTCCGCGGGGTTAAAGATGGCGCGGGGAAGCTAAATTCGTCAGAGGAAGGCCGCGCACGTACCAACTCATTCGATTCGACCCGCGCGCGGAATCTCGAGTGCAGGAAAGAGTGCACGCGGGGCCGCTTGGAGCAGCAAGAGTGCGCCAGGTCGGGAGTGAACCAACACCCCAATTTTTTCTTCTAACTACCCTATATCTAAGTGTTAAGTGGAAGCCCGATGGATAGGGCGGGATATTATTGCGTCTCAGGATTAACCCCTTACGCCTACTAGGAAAGGAAATCATGCAAGGAGACATGCATCGCGGCAGAGAGGGATTGGGCAGCCATGGCCAGCAATTGGGGCTATGACTACCTCCCTGAGTGTACTTATAAAACCTGTTCACGATAAAGTGAGCACTTTTGAAATCAACCTTAGAAAAAAGTCACTGGCCCTGCCTGCATATAGTTTACCGGACGCACAGAGTGACTTGCGCCCAGTAAAGTTGGTAACGAAAGGGTGGAAAGTAGTTCCATATCTTAACGTCGAATAAAAAGTGTTAGGTACCTAACCATTTGTGATAATTAAAATTATTCCATACCCTTTCTGCTTTTTTAACGCATAGAAGTGTAAAAATGAGCATATTTTTAAAATAATTTTCCTTATAATTTCACAGTTTCACTTGACCGACGCATGGATAAAATTCGGAGGCCCGTGGCAATGTTAATTTTACATAAGGTGGAAGAAGACACAACGTGCATACAAGTAGATCTTAAGCAGGGCTTTCAAAAGTGCTCACTTTACTGTGAACATCCTATAACCAGCCATTCTATAACTAGAAGAGCAAGGAAAAAACCGTCATAGGCAACGTAAAACGCTTGCGACAGGAAAAATTTCAAAAATACTACATGCGAAATGCTGCAGTAGTCAAAGTGTTTGGATTATGCGCTTTGTCAGTAGGGGTGAAAAGACTAGTAGAGAGGTGGCTATAGAGCCTCTTCCGCCCGAACCAACATCCCGGGGTGTGTGTGTGTGTGTGTGTGTGTGTGTGTGGTTCTCTAGTCCGTCCGTCCGTCTCGAGGGAGGTGTGTTGACAAGTCTCTGGTACTACAGGCTGTTTACGGTAAACCGAGAACTTCTGAAAGCCCTGCCTAAGGTCTTCTTCCCTGGACATTTGTATCCTTCTGCCACATGTACACTTCCTACCAAAAGTTTTAAGACCGCCAGCCTTTTTCACAAAATATATAAATGGTCCTAAACTTTTGACGAAGTGAACTTAGACAAATACTTTATTATTGTACTTTTAAAATAAACATTTTTTTATAAATAAAATTTAAAATATCCCTGTTCTTCATTAATTTGTGAAATTTGGAATTCTGTAAAGAAAAAGCAGCACATTTTCCATTTTAAGGAATACTCTACACCAAATTTTACTTGTTCTACATGCTTAATGATTATACGCAACATGTATTGCACAAGGGATTCATGGCCTCAGTTTTACCAGCAAGTTAACTGTGACCGTTAATTTCTCACCCGATTTAAAACTATTTTGTTGTAGAAAAAACACTGGCGTTAATATGGTTATACAAGCAAGCCATCGTGGCCGTTCCTGAAGCAGGATTTAGTGAATTGTGTACTGAATTGTGTTCCTGAGTCAGGAACGATCTCGATGGCTGGCTTGGTATAAAAATATTAACGCCACTGAATATGTTTTACTTAGTGTTTATTTTACAGTAAAAATGTTTTAGATCGGGTGAAAAACTAGCTTTCGTGGTTAACTCGCTGCTAAAACATAAACGATAATTTGCTTGTTACGCAATACATGTTGTGTATAATCATTAAGCATATACGGTAAGTAAAATTTCTTATACACAATTTTTTTAATGGAAAATGTACCGTTTTTTCTTAACTTTTTTAAAAGTCATAACCTAGTGAAGAACTGAGACATTTTAAATGTATTCTTATGAATATGTTTTATTTAACAATTACAATAATAAGAAAATGTCTAAGTTCATTACTTCGAAAGTTAAGACCAATGGCACGTGGTGTGAAAATGTTTGGTGGTCTTAAAATTTTGTTATAAATTGTAAATTTAGCATTGACCTGTGCTTAATCGCTGTATTCGTGCACCAACCAAGTAAAGCTTTAGGATTGTAAGGAATCTAAATGCATCACTAATATACAAATACGCATTTTAATGTGTATGAAATTAAAACACAGAACGCTATCTTCGAGGGGCCATCAACTTAAGCATTACAATAGCAATAGAAAGGTAAAATGAGCACTTTTGAAAACCTGGCTTAAGATTGACTTGCCCGTGATGAATATTTCCGCCTCGTGTAAAATTAACATTGCCATGGGCCTCATCACTTTATTAATGCGTCGGTCAGGTGACACTGTGAAATTATTGGAGGGTAAAATAGTTTAAAAATTTGGTCATTTTTATACTTCGATGCATTAAAAAACAGCAAGCGAAAGAAATCATTAAAATTATTACAAATGGGTTACCTGTCACATTTTATTTGACGTTAAGATATGAAACTACTTTCCATCAATCGTTACCATTTTTACATGTCACTCAGTGCACCCGTTAAAATATGTGCAGGTAGGAGCAGTGACTTTTTTTTAGGTTGATTTCAAAAGTGCTCACTTTATCGTGGACAGCATTTAGTAACAGGTAGTGTTTTTTTTATTTAAAAGGTTAATTGTTAGAGTGCTCACTTTACCATGAACAAGCTATGCCATTGAGTATAAAGAAGAAGCGAGGCCACTGTAAAATCCCAGCCGGTTTTTGGTGCGAGTCAGTTCTCTCGTTGTTCCAACATTGTAGGTGGAAAAACAAATACACGCTATTCGCACTTATTGAGCACTTTTCAAATATAGCTTTGAATACAGTCACTGTCCTCAAAATGCAACCATTTGAACATAATGCAGATTTCACACGATGCAAGATACATGCAAAAACAGTGTAAAATGCAGATGTTGCAGAAAATTTGGTTCTGTAACTTTTCGTGAAAGACAGGTCTCGTACGAAAACAGGGCATAATTCTTAATGCAAGTTGCATAAGCTGGTCATGTGACCAACTGAGTATCAACCATAGATGTATGTAGGTGTATCTCGTGCATTTGAGCGCCGCAAAGAGGAAAATGGCGAAACCTAGTGCAGTTAAGAATGTTTCCTTATTTTTTAAGATATTGAGTTGGCTTCTGTAGTATGACTGATGTAAGAGCAAATTGAGTGCAAAACCCCACATCCATGAGATTTTAAGTTAGTATTGCGGCTATTAGTTGATTTACTGGGAACACCGAAGATCACATTTTGAGATCATACGGGTTTTGCAAACTGCACGTGAACACTTTTCTTATGGAATTGGTTTGGGATTTCCACATGCGAGCTTGCATACGAGGACTCGTGCGAAATTATTTTGCGTTGTGTAAAAACAGCTCAAGCAATGAGTTAAATACTCATGGTTGCCTAACTTCTTTTCCTTTCATAACCACATGATTATGCATTTGCATATCAATAATATATTTGCTCTGCTAATAGTCTCGCACTTACACTTGTTCAGTGCATGGATGAAAACCGAAAGGTCCACATCTGCAAGGCGAAAGGTTACACAATAGGCATGAAAGTATATCCTATGCATGACTTTTGAATTTCGACTGTGATGATGCAGTGGTAACACATCCAGGAGGACCTGGGTTCGAATCCCAAACACTCCATCCTGATTTCGGGTTTTATCGTTCTTTAACACAAGCCATGTCCGGGTTCTTGCCCGCTCTTGTATGTCTGAGGAACTTGTTGCATCTTTAATAATAATATAACTAAAATAATATAAATAAAATATTAACTCTCATACATAAGGTGCGCCAAACAAAAGAGCCACTGTGGTTTGCCAGAGCGATTTCAAAACACACATAATTAATCTTATTTAAATAGTGCTTGAATAAAGTTCAGCCAGAACGAGACTCCACGCCAAAAGTTTTTAACAACCTAAAAGGATGTCTCTAAATTTTTGTTGGTCCAAAAGTGTGAAAAACATTTTGTGAAATATACAACGTGAGTCCGGAAATCATAAAAAAATCTTTTCACGTGCACATTTGTTCGTGAACTTGAAATAAGCATCTTCGCCATGCTGGTTTGACAACTGCAGTGAAATGCCGAGCAGGAAATAATGTGTGCCGAACTCTCGCACATCCTTCACAACCAGAACTGAATGTAGCCCTGGCCATCGCTTTCGGCAGAGTCGTGGTTTATCTCAGCATTGCATTACTACTATAGTCTATTCACGGTAAAGTGAGCACTTTTGAAAGCCCTCTCATTTGAAATAATAGCCAGAAATATATTTTATTTCATCATAAGACGTTGTTATCTTCCTAGTGCGGTGGAATATATACACTGTGTTTATTGCTTGAATGGCAATATTTATTTTAAGAAGGTGGTTGAAGAATAAAAAATGGCTGAGAGAAAAAGTAACTAGGCCCTCAAAAGTGTTCACTTTACTGTGAACCGCCTATATCTCGAATGTCCCAAAATATGATAGGCCTAGCTTTAAATTAAGTTGTACATACTTTCATTCATTCTCTACACATAGAAACACTACACGTCGTAGACAAATATTACAAGTTGAAACGTACAAGCAATGGAACTTAAAATATTTGCGCACTGAAATAATATTTTTTATTTGTCATTTAAAAGATATTTTGTTAAAATAATCAAACCATTTTTTTTCGGGGGGAAAAAATTTGCTGCAGTAGCCACATGCGTTTTGCAAACTATTTGTACTAATAAGTGCTTATTTTGATACCAATAGTTCTACACCAACAGCAGAATTATTTTAGCTGCAAAGAACGTTTAGCAGGTGTTGTTTAAAATATAGAAAAAAATTGCAGAAATAACGTTAAGTTTCTGTCCGCTAATTTCGCATCGCATTGTACATTGAGTTCCATAAAGTTTTCTACGTTTAACAGATTTACGGAAACGGAAATAACCTAACTAATGCATTAACTTACACAGTGAAAATCATTTTATACTTATTTTTAATTATTTGGTAAATATGACAGTTTAAATTAACATCACAATAAAAAAAATTTAAATAAAATAATTATGCTTCTAAACAGCAATGCCAAAAAAAGGTTGATAAAATAACAAAAAAATCTTCATTAAAATGTATGCTGCTATTTGAACACACATTTCATAGTAAGATATGCTTATATTTTTTGTTTTATCGTGATTGTTCAAAGTTAATTAACGTATAGGACACTGTATTAACATATGTTTCAGTTGATTTTTGTTTACGCATTGACTATGTTATCGTAATCCACGTTTTAAATATACAGTTTCTATCTAAGCTGACCAATTAAATTACGTAACATTTACTATTACAATAGTTCTGGAGGGATTGATATCAAAATGTGAAGTTTTTATACACTAAGTTGAATTACAATGATAAGACACAGAATCACAGTTATTATTTTTGGAAGTTTGCAGGGCGAGTTCTGGCAATGTTTTCAAAACTTATATAAAACAGTATTTTTTGTAATTTTAATAACTTGCAATAATAGCATACAGAACAATAATAATAACTTTTTATTTTCCTTGAACACCGATATTATTTTTAAGCATATACAGACTGAATGAATATTTCTATGCAGAAAAATACGCTTCCAGGCTTAACAAGGCATAATGCTTATTTATAAACCAATTATATTTATATTCGTAGTACTTAAAAACCACGTCATTTGCTTACGAGGTTATGTTATAATTTAAAAATAATACTGGTTACAATTCCAATCGAATATTTATTTTGATAAAATATTTTATACGGAAACTAGTCTTGAAAAACTACCCTCACAGCCAACTAATAGAAAATTGTCACGCGTATAATTATCAAAATGTTATACTTTGTCGACGGTTATAAACATATTCACAAATGCGACTTGCTAACATTTACAAAAAAAAAAACAACATAGATTCACAGTTCACAAAGTTGGGGAGATCAGACATGTGACGCGCGGCTGTATTGTGAACTGTCTCAGTCGAGAAGGGCAGATAAAGGCTAATGTCAAGAATTGTGTTCTTGAGAGCGTGGCGCTGGCTGGCGGCGTGATTGTGAAATACGCCGGCTCATAACTTGCTGTCGCGCCCACCTGGTCTCGGAAGATTGCCGCGACTTACGTCCCTCGCCGCCCGATGTTTACTTAAGCTGTCGTGGGTGACGAATGGCGAAGCACAAGCGCTAGTGAGAGTCTGGATGCAGCACCTCTTCGGTCGTCTGTTCAAAGCCTGAGCTCCAGACCGTACGTACTTTCAACAACTCATGGACGAGTTGTAGGTGGGGGGGGGGGAGTTTTTATGATGGGGTTGGCGAGGGGGATGGGGGTTAGGGGAAACAGTAACCACGTTCAGAGAACTTCAATGTGTTCTCTGCGACCACGTTCAGCTCAGAGGACTTCAAATGTGTTCCCCGTGGGCCCGGTGGCGATAAACGAACGCGGAGACATTCACTGCTGTTTGTGTGTCGCTTGTAATTTCGTCCGTCATGCCAGTTGTTTTGCAGGGCCTGCTGTGGTGTGGAGCTCTGAGGTCTGATCGCTCTCGTCCAGCCATCGATTCGCTGCGACGTCAGTCCCGGGGTTTACACTGAGAATACCCACAAGACACGGCAAGGCCTACCGCCATTCCCATATATATATATATATATTATATATATATATCTATATAATGTATTCTTCTGTGAAGTTTATTCCTGGTTCTAGCCAGAATTTGTATTATTTTGATAAGGGGTTTCTTCTATTTTATTTTTTTCATTAATGTATTTTTACTAAACGGTATTTTTATTTTATTTCTGACGACTATTTTTACTTATATTCATATAAGTTTTCTTAATATTTCTGTGAAACGATGACTTCATTTTTATTACTTAAATTTTTGCATGATTTTAGTTTTTTACTGTGTATTTTCGCCTTTTATCTGTATTGAATTTTCATCTTTCTTCTATTTCATACGAATTATAGGTCCTGGACAAAATACAATTGTATTGTGGATTATATTCACTTACGCCTCTGTTATTAAGTATATAATTAATGCAGCAGCGTACTAAGAAAACAGATGTCTCTATCAACACGGCAACTGGCAATGTTTATTCTATGAAATCTGTTTGCACCTTGTCATATCCGTAGATGACATTTCGCACCTAACGTACATATGAAATTTCCTTAGCCAACAGATGCTGCGATATTGATGACATGACTAGCGTACTGACCCCACAATGTAATGCGGGTTCGATTCCAGGTGTGTTTTTGGGCGCGCTCCCCTTTCCTACAATCTAGCATTTAAGTGGTGATAAAACTCCGTTTCACTTCGCCTCTGATGACGCTATTGAACACTTTGCTAAGTACTTTGCGTTTCCCCTTCTACGTACTTCGTAGTCAATGCAAGATATGGACAAAAATAAAATTATCATTTATATTTTAAAATATATATATAAATATAAATAATATGAATTGCGAAAAAAGTAACAGTTCGCAATTTTTTTTCCAAACTGTCTTTCTGTACAATGATTTCCGTAGAGAATTTTTCGCATCTAGATGTAATACGATATCGTCTTCAAGCCTGCAGAAACGATCAAAACTTACATATTTCGGACGGTTTGTATAATATATGGCCTCCTATTCTCTCGTAAGAGTTTTTAGATACTTTTTGTTCTATGCGCCCTCAAAGTGCACTCTCACGTGATATTCCGTCGGGAATTCTAGGTAGCCATTAGAGAGGTGCAGGTAACTTTGCATATACTCTTCCAATACTTTTGTTTTTCTTATGACAACTGCATAATGCCGTAGTGCTTTACTCTACTGGAACCAGACTTGTCCGTAAATTACGAGGTCTTCCAGTTGTGGTAGGGACATCCTCGTAAGACAGCTAGGTAGATAATTGATTCACAACACATTCAAAGGAATATGAAACTATAGTCCATTCATGGTTATTTCCAACTTTTCTGAAGCCATGCTAAAGTTCTACTTCCAGCATTATTTTTCCGCCCCAAGCAAACAAAGCTTAACGTAGTCATAAAATCAGACCAAAGGGACAGCGTACCGCATTCGTGCGCCCTTGAGTGTACTAATATTTAGCTTGGGAATTATTTCTTACTGTAGGCTGTTCACGGTAAAATGAGCACATTTGAAACCCTGCTTAAGCTCTACTTGTATGCACGTTTTGTATTCTGCAGCCATATATAAAATTAACATTGCCATGGATCTCATCACTTCATTCATGCGTTGGTCAAGTGAAACTGTGAAATTAATAGAAAAGTAAATATTTTACAAATGAACTCTCGTTTTTACACTTCGATGCATTAAAAAAACAACACAAAGTGAAAGAAATAATTGAAGTTATCACGAATCGATACCTAACACTTTTTGTTCGACTTTAATAAATAGAACTACTCCCCCGCTATCGTTTCCATCTTTACTGGGCACATGTCACTCATTGTGCCCGTTAAAATATATGCAGTCAGGGGCAGTGAGTTTTTTGTAAGGTTGATTTCAAATGTGCTCACCTTATCGTGAACTGTCTTTAAGCATTACCACGCGCCATTTTCTCCCTGTTTAATTCATGCTAATTATAAGTTAAATATAACTTATAAATAAAAATAAGCAAAAATTTAACTTAATATAAAATAAAGCATTTTTGTGTTAACGCAAGGATACAACTCTTGTAATACATGACATACCTAATTAAGGCTCAACCAAGCACGTCACACATGTGGTGATTTTTCTAAGGTTTGATTTTTTTAATGTGACTAAACCGAGAATAGACTTTACCAAATGTTCAAAGGCTGTTCACGATAAAGTGAGCACTTTTGAAATCAACCTTAGAGAAAAATCACTGCCCCTACCTGCATCTATATTTCAACGGGCACCACTGGGTGACATGCGCCCAGTAAAGTTGGTAACGATGGAGAGAAATTAGTTCCCTATCTTAGCGTCGAATAAAAAGTGTTAGGTAACCATTTGTGACAACTTAAATTATTCATTTAGCTTCCTGTTTCTTTAAGGCATCAAAATGTAAAAATTAGTAAATTTGAAAAATAATAAGTTTGATAATAATTTTATATTTTAACTTGAAAGATGCATGAATAAAGTGATGAGACCCGTGGCAATGTTAATTTTTACATAAGGGGGAAGAATACAGAACGTGCATATAAGCAAATATCAAGCAGGGCTTCGAAAGTGCTCAGTTTATCGTGAACATCCTATAAGAGACGTTACTCTAAGAATCGTGGATTATCTTTCCTGTACAAACAAACTTTTCTCGCTTTTGTAAGAAAAATTGCACACTCCTTAGAGAAAATGAGATTTTTATGGTCAGGAATGACTGAATAGTTACCGAAATTTTTCTCAATATTTTTAATTCAATGATGCTACGTTTTGCACGCAGCTGCAGACAAAAATTTTGCGAGCGAAAATCGTTTCGCATGGCGAAAAGCGAAATTTAAAACCTGGCAGTCCTTGGGAGGTGATTACTGGAAAACGATCGGCGATTTTTGACCCGGAGTTATTACCAGATATTCCGAGAATTTTGGCTGAAACACCCTTAAATCACTAGATATACGCGAGGATTGACAACAATTGTACGCTGGAGACTGCACACCGCAGCTGATAGAAGAGTGAGAAACACTAAGAAATCTGAAGTTTATAGGTTGAAACCAGGTCAAGTGGTATTGGTGCGTACTAATCCTTTGAGTAGACGCTGGGATTTTGTGGCCGCTTAGCTTCCTTATTCTATAAGAAGGACAGTACGAAATAAAGCTACAGGTTTATGCTACTTGTTATGAACTGGTCGTGCCAGGCACTGATAGTATTGTAGGAAGATTTGACCTAATTGCTCTACATGTTTACCATCTCAGCGAAACTACGAGACCCACGAGAGCACAGAATAGCAACGTCTGGTAAGGCAGATAGAAGAGTATATGTATGCCCATGATTTTACTGTGTTTAACTATGTGAAGCAGGGCAGAAATGTTTTTTTTTCTGCGTGAAGCGATCAGGATGTGTGGTGCTGACGCCCCCAGATATGCCACGTTTGTAATGTTTGATGAGCCTCCCCAAATTAATTTTATTTATTTATTTTACACCGGATGCCGAGTACTGTGAAAGAATGCTACGCCTACGGATTGCTATTGTCAGAGGGTGCGTAAGTTGTTAAGCATAGCCAGGAAGTGATTAAATGAATTACATGTCAAGAGCACCGATGAAAAGTCACCTACTGCCCTACACTACCTACCAGGGGAACGTAACCTATTGTAAACTTACTTCAGCCTCCAGTTATCAGCCATATCTGATTACCTGTAACACAGAGCAGATGGGCACGCCCGAATTTTATCACAAATAAATATCCCTTTTAACAACACATATAAACACTGAGATTGAAGTTTTACGTACCATAATTTCCAGGTATTCCAGTGTGTAACCTATTGTAGTCTAGTGTCTTCTCTGAAATAATCAATTAGAGAGGCGTTGTCGATTTTCATGATTGTTTACATTTGGTTGTTTACTTTAGCATCGTTGATGCCAGTCTCCTCGGAAGTCTGTTTTGTTGTACATAGTTAGATATATGTTTTGCTGTCAGAAGTGGTTATGTAGTATTGTATGTGCGGATTGTTGTTTATTTCTCGTTGTGCTAACGAGAAGGTTTGTTATTGTTTATATGAGACGCCTATGTTTCAGGGGTAGAATTCTCAGTTCTGTTAAGTGTATAACATGTAAATAATAATGTTGTTTGTTGATCTAGCCATAACATTGTTCTTCAGTCAATTCTATGTAAAGATAAAGTGGTCACACCATGTGCCTAGCTAACCCTAACGTAAAAGTGATTGTGTTTCGAGTGACTGTGTTAGTTTAAGTGTGCAGAAGAAAGTGTGTGTTTATCGATGACACCGGTCTTCGTATGATGTGAACTCGCTTAGCTTGTGCGAGCGCGCCAGTGAGCGCGCACTTCTGAATTAATAAACGCGCACACGAAAGGCTGGAAGCGAAGCGCACCTCAACAGGTTATAGACGATAGAGGTAAATGTTCCAGTGCATTGACTGTCTTGTCGAGGTGATAGACCACAGAATAACGTGCGGCAGTGGGAAGTTCCCGCACTGGCGCACCGACGCCGCATCCTTGAAGTGCCGGAGGAACGGAGATACGTGATGTGTGTCGACCGTCCTATCTCGCCTGACTGCAGAGCGCTACGCTCGTGTGCTGTCTTGCCTTGCACGAGATACAAACCTCCACGCTGGCGTATTATTAGCTGAAATATTGCACCGTCACGGCCCGCAGCCAGAATAAGTAAAAAAAAGGGCTGTAGCCGAACACTTGCAGATAAAAAAAAAACTGAGACTTTTCTTAGCGCAAACCGTACGAAATTATTGACCATTATAAACATCTTTAATATTCCCATATGCTTTTATGTGAACAAAGTTTCCTTGTTCTTTGTCATGTTAATTAATACATTTTGGTTGCAATGATAATAAGAAAAGCATGTTAAATATGGACAAATAATAATTTGAAGTGTGTAGAGACAGTTGATGGTTACTGAATACTTTGTTTTGTAACAATGCCTATTTTCACGTGTGTCACATGTTAAGTATTTCAATTCCATTTTCTCTGTTATAAACTGTCTTTGAAATTGAGGGTGCATCTGTAATATCCATTAAAATTGGTTTTTATGAATATAATTAACCTACATTATTGTCTTGTTTTTATTGCTACTCACATTGTCATGTTAGAGTTTATGCAATCTTTTTCACACAGGTCACGTATATGATTTCCACTGTTCATGTAAATTTTATTTACTTTTATTAATTTTATTTTTCTTAACACGTAGGATTTTTAAAACTTGTTTGTATATTGGCAATATTCTATAATTAATTTGGATAAGCTAGTTCATTTTACACCGTGTATGTATTTTTATATATTTAATATTTATTTTTGATATGATCTCATTTTTGTAAGTGTTTCTACGTATCATTGTATTGTATCTCAGGGCCTCTAGTCGCAACTGCCTAGGACCACCATTTTGGTACAACACACATATAGATAAAGCTTAGGTTGCAGCGATACATGTCCAGGCGCAGTGGCAGCAATACGGTTCCAGGCGTGTAGGCAATTCCATTACTTCATGTAGGGATTCTCTCACCGACTGTTGCCTGGAATACATTGTCGGGTGCCGTATCGTAGGCTTTTTAATGCACGGTAATGGCTGTTCAGAGTACGAAATAAATGTCCTCCGCTGTGGTAACAGCAGCTTACCGAACACGCAAGAATGGGGCGTATTGCCTACGTACGAGGCACTGTATCGCTGCAGCGGAATCTAGCAGAATATTTGTTTGAGTTTTAAACGAAAACAGTGGGTCCTAGGCAGTTTCAACAAGGGGACCATATTTGTTTCGTAGATTATACTGCTCAATAAACTAGCATCAAACGTTCATAATTCCTTACGGTAACGAAGTTGTCGTCAATAAGAGGATGGCCACCCCTGTTGTTTTCGTAACGGAGTCTTATTATTGTGTAACGGCTTTTAGGTTGAACATCCCTATAACACAAAACAATGTCCCGCGAAAATACATACCAAAATCTCCATTTTCAGGAACTTATTTTGTTCTTAATATTTACTTTAGGTACAAATATTAGGCTATATATTTGCCACTTGATTTGCACAAGGAATCAACACACGAAGTTTGTCGGTCGAATTCAGCTCCAACCTGTGTAATTGGAGCATAATTCTGAGTTGATTCCACTTCTTAAAGAAAAAGAGTTGGTCATTAAATGCAAGCTTCACCAATGGGTATTTGTTCCTTGTATCTGCTGGTAGTAGAGAGATCCTCATATTTTAAGTGTCAATGTCTTGTTCATGTGTGGTAGAGGAAGTTACTCTCTATTCAGTGCCCAGAATTTTCAGTCTACGAGGGTAAGACCTTACACATGTGTGTTCTATTTCACCTACACGCCATTAAAATACATTTTATAATATTCAATCTTCACAGTAACACGCATTATTTACAACCAGTTTCCCAAGAGTCACTAATTATTTTCAACTAGTAATGAAAATATCGCTACCGATCAAATGTAAGTCGAAAACGATGACTGATTTTGAGCTTGGTTATCGTGATATGTACTTGATCATGGTGAAGTAATGTATGGTTATTATTATTATTATTATTATTATTATATTTTCCCTCTTTACATATATTTGACATGCAGAGGTTTCGACTTTGTTGTTATAATTATTTTTGGGCCATAGCTCCAAAGGAAACCTCTCAGAAGTGAAACAAAATGTTTCGGAGTCCATTATAATGACATCGTAACTTTCAGAGCGATTAAAATTATTAATGTACAGAAGTTGTAAATATATAATAATACTGCCAGTTTTTAAATGCGTTAAATGTTCGTTATTTGTCTCAAGTGTGTGGTCTTCAATTTAAAAAATGGAAAAGTGATGTATTATTTTATAATCTTACTCGGCTGCATTTGTTTTACGCACATGTGCCGAAATACTGGATGTCCCAAAATATTGTTACACGCTTTGAACGTGAATAACAGAAAAAAACTATCAAAGACAACCGGATGAGACTGATTCTACTTGACGCTATAAGGACAGCGTTGGGCGTGTGCAAATGTAAATGACAGTTCAAAATATTAAACATGTCCGCCAGCAGCAGCGAGACATCGTCTGCAACACTGTAGAACAAAACTACAAAAAGTAGCTACGGTTTACATGGGAGCGAATTCACAGGCAGTCACAACCATCTCTCGTTGCGTCCAGTGTCCGTGGCAATGTGGCATGCACAGTGTTCTTCACAGTTCCCCCCTTAAGTAGAAAGAAATAGCCGATTCTTAGGCAATGGATCATGAAGCAGGACTGAGGACCGGGTCAATGACCGGTCAGACATCAGCCACATTGGATGTGGGTGACCTTCACATGGGGTGATCTTGACCTGCGATGACCTTGCAATGACAACGGATGATGCGACAGGCGCAGAGGGATATAATGGTGACCTGTTCCATGATACTGTCCAGTGTAGTGGCTCCTGTGTGACCACGAACCATTTCCCTACGCTCTGCAGAGGCGAATCTGCGATCCCAGCTCCCATCACGACTTGTTATATACGGCTTCGTTGTGCACCACCTGTCAAAACATTACCTTTGAAGGAAGCCACAGGCGAGTTTGGTAAACTAAGCAACTATAAGAGCGAGTCGGGGTGGAATGTATAATTTATTATAGTGATGTGCAAATAACACCAGAAAATGTGGGTCCAACAAACCTGAGGATATTCCAGGATAATTATAAGAAACTACTAGCAGACTCCGCCTCTAGTGCACAACGGGAGCCAGTCACAATTTATTACGTCGATCCACACACGTGGAGGGGCACAAAGAGTGGACTGGGCTGCGAGGATTGTCATCGACACAGTTGGCGACGTCCTACTCGGGGCGGCGAGGCCAGAGTGCGAGACCGGATGAGCTTCTCTATCATACTCTTTCTCTCTCTAGCCTAATTAGCCTTCCTTACCCGCCTTTCTTTCATTGGTGTCATATCTTAAATGCTTTGTAAAAAGTTAATAAATGTTGTAGATGGTCAATAAATACTTTATTTACTCTTTCTATAATTCATGTTCTTCTTATCTTACCCTTCTACAAATTACTATCCTTCCTTTTCATGTCATTTTTACTAGTTGAGTTAGCTCGTAACAGTCTCCTGCTATTAACTCCGTAACAGCGGAGGTTCCATTTGCTATGGTGCCAGGTCAGAGGAATATGAAACGCCAAAGACTAGTTACGTGTGGCGTTTAGTGATAAGTGCCGCTTCATTATGGGGATTGGTTACCAGCGCGGCTCATTATGAAGGGCCCATGGCGAACACCATGACGCCAATCTCGCTACCGATCAGCACACGACCCCCAAGGAAGACATTACTGTTCGGGAAGCTGGATAACACCCGACTGTACAGATGCGGGTGCGCCCAGAATTGCCTCCGTCATGCCCAAACACTACCATCCCCAGTCGAGTATGCGTGGTCCCACAGTTGAAATCCCAAATGCTATCGTGCAACAGTATCCATGATTTGGAATGCACCGTCCAAATATTGTGTGGGTTGGTCTGCCTCAGGACAGCATCCGGCGTCTACTGGACTCCATGCAAGACTGTGTTGCAGCGTGTATCGCAGTGCGAGCGGGTGCGACGCATTGCTGAAGATAACCGGACAATGTCCCACAGAGTCATTTTTAATTATCCTGCTTCTCAGTTTTTATAATCATGTGCATTACTCATCTGTATCACTATCTCTATAAAGGTTCATTACCATTCGATGCATCCAACTGGGTGCACTATTTTTAATGTTAGGCAGTGTAATTAATTAAACAGGCTGTGTCTGAAAAATACCGAGAAATTCCAGCAGTGTATTCCTGACGAAAATATTAGCCAAAAACAAATATGCGACATGTGATCATAACAGCGGCACGCACCCTTGCAGGTGGAGCAGAATCACAGGTTTAATGTAAATATAAAAGAAAGTATTTGAAAAGGAACAATGACATTTAGGAAAAGGTTCCAATCCCTCCGTCTTTATAGGCGGTGTTGGGTATTGGCACCCAATTTACTTTATATAGTTTGCAATTAATAGTTCAATAATGTATTATCCAGAAAGTCAGATATTTATTTTTTATTCCGGCTGTGTTAACAGCAAAAAACTTCTGCTTCATCTATACTTAGAAGGGTGGTTACATTATTCCGGAATAGAATTAGAATGTAGCTGGTGTACACATTTTTAACCCATTTTTGATGAGAATTCGCCTGCCGAAGTTTGTCGGTAAAGTTTTCTTACCACTCTGTATAATAAACTAAAAGCTGTTCGCGATAAAGTGAGCACTTTTGAAATCAATGTTAGGAAAACGTCACTGCCCCTGCCTGCATATAGTTTACCGGGCGCACTGAGTGGCATGCGCCCAGTAACGATGGTAACTATGGACGGAAAGTAGTGCCATATCTTAAAGTCGCATAAAAAGTGTTACGTAACCAATTCGTGATAACTTAAATTGGTTCCTCAGCATTATGTTTTTTTTTTTTTTTTTAAGCATCGAAGAGTGAAAGTGAGAACAGATTTGTAAAACATTTTCTTTTTTAATAATTTCACAGTTTCACTTGACCGACGCATGAATAAAATGACGAGGTGCATGTCAATGTTAATGTCACATAAAGCGGTAGAATACACAACGTGCACACAAGGAGATCTTAAGCAGGGCTTTCAAAAGTGCCCAGTTTACCGTGAATAGACTATACATAGATTTTTTAGAATGGTAAAATTTGGAATAACATAATACTCACAAAAAAAAAAAAAAAGGATTATTCAGGACAGTTTTTTTTTCTTTTCAAAAGATTGTAAGGTTTACCTAGTGCTATCTCGACGCACCGTAGAATAATTACTTCCATTCTCCTTTTGGAGAGCCAGCCACTGCAGCTATCGAAAACGAAAAACGAAATGTGTCGCATTCAGTGCGTGAAGATCGGTAAAAATCCGTCGACTGGGAAAAGAATCGTGCCTAAGGGTGTGCTCTACCCTCCCAGTTAGCTAATTTACTGCAGTGTTGCCCTGGCACGCAGTCGATAACAGTGTCGGAAATAAAGGGTGTAAGGGGGGGGGGGTGAAGAACAGATGGAGAGTTGGAGGAGTACGGCTGAATTTTCAGTGCCGTGGGGATTTTTTTTTTTAATAACCGATCTCGCACAGCACATTCACGTCCCATGTCCGTTTTATTAATTGGAGTGTTTTCGAATGAGGTTTAGCATTTCGCTGATATACGAACATGAAAGCTTCGACAGAATGGAAAGGGGGGCGAGGTAGGCTAGCGAACGTAAAGTTGCTGGACGAAAGAGTAGCAGGAAGAGGAGGGTTTCGTGCGAAACGGCAACCGTACCTAATGGAAATGATCACAACGAAACGGCAACCGTACCTAATGGAAATGATCACAACGAAACGGCAACTGTACCTAATGGAAATGATCACAACGGAAACGCTGGAGCCGTGGAAATACAAGCAGCTGGCAGTTTAGATTTTTTTTTTCCTCCATTTTCGCCAAGAAGCTGCGATTGCAACCACCCCGCTGAGTTCTAGTTCGGTCGATCTCACTCCCGCCGGCGGATATAACAGCGTGGCCAGTGCTGGAGATGTCTTTGTTTATTATTACTACACGCGCTCCCGCGTGTTGCTCATTCTCCTCGAAGTTGAGAGGTCATTCTCGCATGCCAAGCGCTCTGCGCAAAACCCCCAAATATAGGCTGTTCGCGGTTAAAAGAGCACTTTCGAAAGCCCAGCTTAAGATCTACTTGTACACACATTGTGTATTCTTCCGCCTTATGCAATATCAACATTGCCATGGACCTCGTCACTTTATCCACGCGTCGGTCAAATGCAACTGTGAAATTATTAAAAAAGAAAATGTTTTGCAAACCTGTTCATTTTCACAGTTCGATCCATTAAAAAAACGGAATGTGAAAGAAATAATTTAAGTTATCACAAATGGTTACGTGACACTTTTTAGTCATTAGTAACTTTACTGGACACATGTTACTCAGTGCGCCCGTTAAATATATATGCAGGTAGGGTTAGTGATTTTTGTCTAAAGTTGTTTTCAAAAGTACTCACTTTATCGTTAACAGCATTTAACGTCGCTTACTTAACTGTTAACTTCGTTATATTTCTGGCAGTAAAAGCAAAACGTAGATAGAACTTATATGACATTAGAAATGCTTTCGTTCTTGTTTGAAATGTGTACTCCAAAATCAGGCATGTTATATTGCTAATTACAGACTTTAAAAACCCACTTGTTCTTCAGGTCTGCGATCAAGCCGTTTCTTATGCCGGATTTTGATGAACACACTTAAAATAAGAGACTGCACCTACAGTATGGCACATATATATTTTATACCTTTACACAAATTTTATTTTTTGATGCGTTACAAAATTTGACTTGAAGTAAACAGGATGATTACTGCTTCCTTTATAATCGTGGAATTCGGAATGGCGTCTCATAGTAAATTCACGGCGACTTCCTACTTTTCTAAATCCCTGCTTAAGTTCAACTCCCAGGATATTCCTTCGCCTCATCTTAATCGAGTCTAGAAAATTTCAACAAAGGGACAACCCACCGCATTCGTGCGAACACATTGTAATAATATTTTGTATAAGAAATGTTTCAACTAGGCTCTACCAAACACACTTATTTTCCCCTTTGTTATTCATATTAATTACCTATATGCGATTTATTATAAATTATACGTAAAATATAAGTAAAATTTCAATTCTACAAACTCACGTATAAAATTCCTATGATACCTGACTTATTTAGTAAACAACGAAGCACGTTATACATGGGGAAATTTTTCAAATGTATGATTAAAAAAGTGTGAAGAAATCGCGAATAGACTCTAAGGGCACCATTTAGCTAAAGGTATTTTGCGTGTCGGAAACACAGAAGCGTGAGAATGCTAAGGGCGACCTAGGTACGCGCATCGTGTATCTGGTAGCCTCTGCGAGCAAAGGACGAAGGACGAAATTGGCGTACAGTCTTTCACTCATCGGCAGGCCTCAAGGGATTTTCAAAGATAACACTACCATTTTATGTGTAATAATAAAGGCAAAGGAAAAGGTGCCTTCCTTTTGATTTACTTTACTTGTTATATTGTATCCTCCTGCTATTTTCAAGAATGACATTGCAATGGACCGTCTCACTTTATTCACTCGCCATCCAAGTGAAAACCATGAAACTTTTAGGAATATAAATGTTGTAATATCATGAAAATTCGTGTTCCTGTGTGTATACAATAAGAAACGCTGGTTTCAGTAGCTATACATTTACATATTTCCCTCTCAATAAAATACGAAGTTTTAGAACTGCTTTTATTAATTCCCTGCCAACTTAACTGTACACTAGTGTGTATTGTAATATATATATATATATATATATATATATATATATATATATATATATATATATATATATATACTGTTCAAGGTAAACTGAACACTTTCTAAGGCCCTGCTTAAGATATATTTGTTTACATATTGTGTATTCTTGCACCATACGTAAAATTAAAGTTGCGATGGGCCTAATCAATTTATTCATCCATCGGGTATATTGAAACTGTGAAACTATTTAAACATGAATATTTATTTATAAAATTGATCTATTCTTGCACTTGAATGCATTACCAAAACAGAACGTTAAAGAAGTTATTTCAGTTTTAGCAAGTGTTTACCTACCCCTATTAATTCAACGTGAAGACACGGGCCTACCTTTCCCCCGTTGTTACCAATTGTACTTGGTGTATGCCAGCCAGTGTGCCTGTAAAAATACGTGCAGGAAGGGACAGAGACATTTTTCAAGGGTTGATTTCTGAAGTGATCAGTTTACCGTGAACAGCCTGTAGCTATTGGCAGTGATTTTTCTCAGATGTTGATTTTAAAAGTGCTCAGTTTACCGTGAACAGCCTATAGCAATGGTCAGTGATTTTTCTCAGGTGTTGATTTCAAAATTGTTCACTGTATCAAGAAGAGCGTTTACCTAAAAAAGGTTTGTGAAACTCTCGTACTGGTTATTTTTCACTTTATAAAAAAATGTACATTACAGACGGAAACAAATATTCGGAGATGAAAGATTTCTTAAATCTTATTCGTAATGAGACATCGCTCAAAAACGGCACCCTTAAGAGAAACGCCGGTCTTAGATTATATATTCTGGTAATTTATTTTACTATAAAGATAATTTGTACAGAATTGCTCAGAGAAGAACCAGTGTTCCGTAAAAGGACACAGCAACAAGATAATAGTGGAGCCAGTTGCTGAGGCTCCTGTGACGGCGAGAGAAGTTGGGACAAAAACTGGGCGGGTGTGGTGGAATTGTACATTTGCGTGCTTTCGGATTTATTTAGATATCTGCCGGAGTCATAACAGTTTATTATTTAACTTCACCAAAATTTGGTTCCATCGAATATATAGTGCAGATTGAAAAAAAAAAAACGATGGTGCTGTTAAAAACGACAAACACGAATTCAAACGGAATATGTGAATCATTTAGGAAAATATTTACACGTTTTACTAAACAGCCGGAAAAGATTTTTAATCTAAGAAAAATGTTTTGCTACCGTGTGACAACAATTGCACAAGGAAAAAAGAGGAAGTATGTACAAAAATAACAGTCGATTAGCTGAGTGAGCTATTTTGCAGACATAGCACACCTAAACCAAAATAGAGACAAAATAAATAGAACGTGACGGTGAAGTATAGTTTTCCCGTAGTGGTGACAGCGGGCATCGGTACTTTCATAGTAAGCTACGTGCTACTGCTATGGAAATCTTCGATTAAGGGCAGGGATTTATTTAATTATTAAAATAAACCTAACAAGAAGAAATAGCTGGGTATTTTTAAAACTGTAATTTTTTAAGCACGTGCAAATGCACCCAAAATAAGCGACTTTTTCCGACCGGAAACATTACACACAAAATATTTTTACTGTCCTCCTCGGCGGGTACATTTGGCAGTCTTTCCCTCGCAATTTGTCAGTTATGTGAAATAGTTCAGGAACGCCTGTAAAAAAATACGAGGCTCTGAAGCAAAGACTGCAAGTGTTGACCCCTCGCTTCCCCTCCCCCCATCATCCAACCCCACTCCGCTTCGTAATCAGTGGAAACCCTCTACCATTGCTTTTACCGAAGGGCAACTGAATCTTGCTCCCTGATGTTTACTTTCTTCCACTCTTCTCCCCCTCCTTTCCCGGTCTCTTTCTCCGCTCCTTTCTTTTGGTTCTTTAATCTTGCATCTCCTCTTCTACTCACGTAAGACACACTCCTGCTAGCCCCCCCCCCCCTTCGCACTCATAGACAACGGTCTTTGGTGGAGGGTCGGGGTCGCTTCCGGCTTCTTTAAGGCGGGAGAGCCCTTGTTTGTAACATCCTTTGCCGCCACCGACTGCCTACACTCTAGATAATTTTCGCAAATGTATTACGGTGCAAATGCGCAGTGAGAAATCGCGAACGATAGTTTACTTTATAGTCCGTCTGCGGTTTATTAACATTCATTGGATCAAACCTATGAAAAATCACCCCATGTACAAGTTTGTTCGTTTCCTAAATATGCCACGTATCAGGATCGTTTTGTATTTTTGATAGATTTTCTACATATGTGCAGGAAAGAGTTAAAATACCGCAATGGAGTTACATCTATGTATACACTGAGAAGATATTTTGTTGAATCAAACAAGATTTGTTTGGTGCGACCAAATTATTTGTTTTTATATTGGCAATGAAATATTTTGTTGATGAAACCAAATTATTCTGTTGTTCCCCATTTGGTTGCCCCGTACTGGAAGATTCGGTTGGTGCAACTAAATATTTGTTTGGCTACACGTACGTTAAACAATTTCGGCCGATATAAAAAGAACCTGTAGGTTCGACCGAGTTTCGAACGTAGATGACCTGAGTCCGCGTGTTGCGCCTTCGTAATCTCAGCTAATGTAACAACTGATGATGCCGGAAAGCTTTTAAATAGATATACACAAATATTGGGCTACCTGTGCAAACAAATATTTCAATATTTACAGGTTTACTTGTCAGTTTCCTGTAGAATTGTTATACTAATGTGTTTATACTATTGTTAAGCATCAATAGATGCACTTACAAACACGGTTACTATCCCAATTTTCACAAAAGATTCACACAAATTCTCAAGCTGTATTTTCGAACGAGGGCAGTCAAATGAGTGGCCAAATAAATATATATATATATATATATATATATATATATAAATGATTCAACAAAATATTTAGTTGTCAGTCCAATTTTCTTGGCCCAACAGAGAGATTTTGTTTATTCAAACATATATTTTGTTAGACGGACGAAAGTAATTTTGTTGCTATTAAAATTTTGTCTGCTCAACAATATATTTTGTTAGGGCAACTAAATATATATTTGGCCCTATACAAACAAATATTTTGTTCGTTTTTGTCTCAGTCTAGAAGCATTTCTATATTCGTAGCCTGATATATTGTAACTTTTTCATACTGTGTAGGGGCTAAAAACTTCCTTACAACTCAGAAAGTTTACTGAAAAAGAAAAGGTTACCTGACCTGCGTTGGTATGAGTTGACACCAGCGCTGTTATACAACATTACTTGAAGTGTACCCATGTTAGGTTTTTGTAAAACATCTCCCTTTCAACAATCAAGGAAGTGTACTGTCAAGACCTGACACCTACGGGAAACATTTAGGGGAGTTACAAAATAGACGGAACCGTTTTTTTTTTTTTAATGAATGATGTACGAAAAAAAAAAAAAGTTCAAGTCGTACAATAGTGACGTATACCAGATATCAGACCTTGCTCCTCCCACGTAGGTTAAACAGAGAGTCACCACGACTTGCCAAGAAGGTATAATCTCAGTCAATCATTTTTTAATTTGAAGAGCATAATTTTAAATCAGTTTATATACATGTTTATGAAAATGTGGGAAATGGGCAAAAATCACCAGCAAAATATTATTCTAACGTAGTGTTCTTATCATTTATTTCTGAATATGCACCTTCATTAAAACTTATTTAAATAATATTAGATTCTGTAATTGGGATTAGCATTCAACGTTTTTATCAAAACGCTGTGAATATAACTTACTTTACAGGAAAAGTTTGGATATAACTTGTTTTGAACAAAACAATAACTTAAGGCATAACTAATTTTGAAATGAATTCGGATGAAACTAGTTTTGCATGATTAAACAATTTCAGACTATAGAAACAACAACAACATTAAATGAGCAGATAATGTCACATTTTTGTGTTTGCGGGAAGAGTTATGCATTAAAATGAAATAAAATTGTACAAACTTCCATCACACGTCAATCACCACCAAAGCATTCAATGAATAATGTTTACAATGAGATACCACAGATTGTACACAGCAAATAAGTCGCTCATATTAACCTACAAACTAACCATTGAGATTGTAGTAGTCAGATAATGCGTAAATGTTTAAAGCGCTCTGTCTCTCTCTGTAACACAAAGCAATATAGGATATAATTGTTTTTGGAGAGAACAGATTTTTAGATATAACTCAATCTGCTCCAAACAACATCACGTTTTGTTTCGTTTCTGTAAGGATATAATTTCCTTTGCACCAAATGTAACTGCACAAGTTGAATGCGGTTTTAAACTGTACATAGAAATGACAACCCTGGTTTTTACAAACGTGGATATAACTTGATTTGCAATTATACTCTTCGTTTCGTTGCAAAATTGTATAGTATTGTAAATAACTTTTTAACGCCCTCCGGTTTTATGCTTGAAAGCTTAGTAGGGGACGCCTTACATACTAACTTATAACCTAAGTTAAATAAACACTCATGCCTTACCCGGGATTCGAACCCAGAGCCTCCCGCACCGCAGATTGGTGGCGCACCAACCGTCATTGCAAAATGTTTTCTTGTCCAACCAACACCACCGCTCACCACTGACTACCCTTACGAATAGTAATGTATGTACGTTAAATGTTATGCCTTTTCAGAAGAAAAATTAAATTTTTCTAATTCTATTTTATAGGCTATACTTATTTGCAGTTCCTCCATATTGCGCTGCAACATATAGTATAAGTTACACGCGATACCTAAAGTTTACTCAACTGCCGCTTGACACAGCAAAGTGATCCTAATGAAGCTATTCCATGAATTTAGCCGTGGAATGTAGATTAACCATGTGATCATTACATCACGGGTATTTATTTTATCCTCTTTTTCTCGTGAACAAAAACAACTTCATTAATAGCAGGCATTCGGTACAACGCACACAACACACATACAAAGACAATACAGCTTGCTCTGACGATGCAAAAAGAACGCAGGATCACAGTTACCATTCAAATTCACACCGAAGTTTCATATAACACAAAGAAGAAGTAGGCATGAACATTGATACACTCCATGTTGTTATTGTTGGCGGCCACAGTATTGACATGCCTAACCTATCACAACTACTACACAAGGATCCAAAAAAATATATATATATTGAAGTAATCGAAACTATTCACGAGATTCTGTTGTATCGCGCAGTTCCCAGCCACATTGTGCCGCCTAGTACGATAGTCGTGTGTTGCGCATTACTGTCGAATGTCAAGAACATTTCAGCGGCGCGCTAAGGGGCACTCTGATGCTATAATCCATTCACGATTACTTAACACTTTTCTGAAGCCCTGTTAGGGTTATACTTCAAGAATATTCCTCCGCCTCGTGTACGCTAAGTCTGGAAAATAACACCAGAGGACAACGTACCGCATTCCTCTGCACTAAGTTGTAATACTATTTTGCATGAGAATTATTTCTTACAGCACTCTAAATTCGAATAATCGGGAAACCACTGATTCGCAGTGAAATTCAACTACTCGAATCAGTGAAGATGGCCCCACTTAGAATCAATGGAAAACCACTGATCGTTTAAGTGAAAACATTTCTCTGATTGAATTAGTGTCGTGAAATTATTTCACGGAATGAATAAGTGACGGTCGACTACAGTGGCGAATTAAATGCAGTTTTTATCGAATGTAGCCAAATAATTACGTGAAATAAACATATTTATGATAGTTTACAATTTATATTGCGCAATTTACACTAATTTAAAAGAGTTTAAAAAAAATCGTACTGTAATGTCCACATTTTTCACTATTCCTGCATCTTGTTAACATAATTTATGTACGTCTCACGCGTTTAACTTTCCTTATATTCAACACTTGTAATTTTCCGTATGTTGTCACATATATTATTAATTTATATTTTGTTTATTTTCACATTGCTAAAATTTTGAATAATTAGATGTACGAATAGCAATATTAGTTTTATTTTTGTTTGTATTTTTTAATTAATATTGTATATTAATGATATTTCTCTTGGTCTCAATTTATTGTTAATGTTTGAGGGATATTTTTCGTATTTTTATTACATTTCTACGAGACCTTTAATCCTATGGATTAGTTATTTAGGCCGCTTTGGAGCGGGTCGGTTTAGTTTTACCTAGTGAGCCTCCGATTGGTTAGCGGGTTAAAACCCTGTAACCCTATTGGCGGGAGAGTCCAGCATAGGATTGGCAGGTCCATTTCGGTTGTAATCTCGCTGTTTCTCTCTGCCGCCATCTTCCGACGTATCAAGACGTAGAACAGGATGCTCGTCCAGAAGTTGGACGAGGCTTAGGATTAAGTTAGTTTTAGGATTTTCAGTTTTAAACAGCTCACGTTAAGTTTTCCTGTGTGTTGGCGTTGATTAGAGTGTGTAAAAGCTACGTTTAAGTTTTCCAGCAACTGTTTAGGAGATAGTTAGTTAGTTAGACGTCGCTACGTCTGCGACCGTGAACCACGTGACAAAGAACACCTACACTATATATTGTTGGAGCCTGAGCCTGCTAGAATTTATCCTGTCCTGTTCCTCAAAATTAAATGGTATTTTTCCTACGAGAGCAACTCTACAGTAAGGTAAGAAGCACGGTATTAAATTTTGCCTCGTACTTAGTACGGACAAGATAGCGCTTGTTCTAGACGTTTAAACTCGACGCCATGTAAGCCAGGCGTCCGTAGCTTAATCCAGCACATATTTTTAACCACAATAAACCTTAGTAAGAGCTTTAGTGTTTTAACGGCCGCAGCTAAGCCAGAGGCATAATTTTATTCGTTTTTGAACTGAGACATTTTTATTTGAGTGAGAGAATTTTTACAGCGTAAATGTGTTACGTCAGACTTTCATGCATACTAGCGGCCGTTACGCCGGGCCACTCCCTTACGGCAGTATAGGTGCTAAATATGTTTGCTTTAATATTGTTATTGAAATTCAGTGTTGTTTGATTGTTTTATTTTCCAGCATTGATAATTACGTTTACACCTATCTGAATATTTTGTTGAATAAAAGAATAATAGTTGGAAAATATATTGTGTCTGACGTGTTTTCATATTCTCATTTCTACATGATATCTTAGTTTGAATCCTCTCCTAACATATATCAACTGAACGCGAAGTAGTTTTAAGATTCTTTGCTTGTCATAATAACTTTCCAGCTGATTGGCGAACTGTGGTTTGTCGTGGTGTGTAACAAGGTGATTGGCTACACAGAGAACGTGCGGGTTCGGAGTCCATCTAGCTTCGAGTGGACGTGTTCCTGATCTGCAGGAATAGACTACCAATATCACACGCCAAGTTAATATAAATATCGCCAACACACTGACGATGAATACGATACAAAAGGGAGGTGCATGAGCTATATACTTAACCACATACGAACACAGGTAGTAGCTCATTTGCACGTCACGTTGGTTAATGAGATACAGTATTAAAATCATTTCAGTCATTGCATCTTGCGTAATTTAAGCTGACGCCCTTTACCGAGTAACATCACGTGGCATTATACCAGTTTATTTACCCTCGACATCAGTATTCATAAATTCATCCACTCTCTCTACACAAAATTAAATAAATATATGAAATACAGCATTTCACGCACTGGAGATGCCATCATATGTTATACACAGTGTTGTAGTATTGCCGTGTTGTTTCAATACGTGGCCAGGATTGAACTCACAAACCTTTCGAATCTGAGGCTGTTACCTTACAATCTGCACTACCACGCCATCTTGAATTGTTGAGAGGAAAATAGCGGGCTTGTACTCTTGATGTGAAATCGTGAACATTTAATTTGTATGCTCTTACCTTTCGTTTTTTTTTTTGTTTTGTTTAATTGGTACCGTCAGGATTGTTAAAACGAGTAGCATATACGAGTGCCCTCTGCTCATAACATTATATGTAGTATAGAATTTCAAACAAGGTGCTGTGTCGATTACATGAAAACGAAATGTTTGGTGCTGGAGGTGTGTGTGAAGTATTGCTAGTAATTAATTAATGCCTTACATCATAAATACCTTTAAAAATTCTCTTAATTACATTATTTCATCAACATTCACTAACAACATCTTAGACATGGCAATTCCGCATATATTTATTAGTTGACTGGCAGTATTTACAATTCTATATGCGTTTTCTGTTTTCATATTATTTATAAATGAAATATTATAATTTATAGAGAGAATATAAATAACGTTTCAATTTAACCAAAAAAAATATTACTTTTATAAAACGCTTGTGATATACGTGGTATAATTAGGAAATATCTAAAACCGTCATATATGGGGGGATTTTTCCGAGATTTGATTTTAAAAAGTGTGAAGAAACCGCGAATAGACCATATGTAGGAGTGGAAGTTTGGAAGTTTGGAAGGTTACGTCTCGAAATACTGAGGTTCGCAATACTGTTATCGGGTGTATCTTTTACCTGCTCTAGTATGAACAATCTACGTCCGTCGAACGATCTCACCGTGGTGCGAAATAACAAATTAATGAGTTCAAGCGTTGCAATCGCGTAGTTTTGTTTTCGTAAGCTCGGTACTTGTGTTCACAATTTTTCCCACGGGCCAGTGAACAACGATGTTGCGCATCAACCATTCATTTCAAAGAGGTGTTGAAAATTTCACAAACCAGGTCAGCGAGAAGAAAACTTGGAAGCCATTACTGCGTACTGACAGCGCCTTGCTGTCTACAGCACAGGTCGGAAGTTTCATTCATGTGAAACGTGTCTGCTATCATGGACACGATAACTGAACTGATTAAATGTTATGTTCAGACTAGTTAAGTGTTTTAACTACCTGTTAATCACCATGCCAGCCTAAATTAGGGACGTTTACAGGCATATATGTGGGCTGAAAAATTTTCTAATATGTTTATCTGGAAAATTGTCTAATTCGTAAATGACAGCTTTTCATTAAAATTATTTGGGATTATCAAGTGAATATAGAGATTCGCTTTATCATAGTATTTGGTTAACAAACGCTTCAACTAAAAAAGGGGAAATTAAATGGTTACCTAACACTCTTTGTTCGACGTTAATATATGGAACAACTTTCACCTCCATCGTTACCAACTTTACTGGAAACATGTCACTAATTTCGCCCGTTAAAATATATGCAGGTGGGAGCAGTGAACAGCCTTTAAATGTGACTTTTCAAGCATATTTCCTACCAGGCATTATAAAGTTTATTGTTTAGATTTTCAGTGTGTGTATTTTAGTAACTTTATAAACACACAAACTTTCTAGAATTATAACATTATTTTTTAAAGTCTACCGTTCAAGTTTCTTTTTTATGTTTTGTGAGTTTATTGAAATTTGATAAACCACGATTGATTTATGATTTTCTTAGTTGAAAAATTTACATTACAGAGAGATTATAGACATTCAAAAGTTTATGAAATACGTGTAAACTGTACACTTGTTACGCCATATTCTTGATCCATTTTAGTTAGGAAAATTTTCTCGTCCAAAACATTCCGGAAAACCCACATCTATGTTTATATGTAGAGACTTCCGATTTTCAAGAATACATTTCCACGGACGCTATATTTCACTACCTTACAGGTGTATCGTCAGTTTTCCTTTGCAGTCTGGCCACGTGTGCTCGTCAAGAAGCATTTTCTTACTTGAACCTCCAATGAGAATAAAGATACTCCGTTACTGCATGTCTGTCATTTGCGGGTAGATACCTATGAATGCATCACGCCTAAATCATCCGATTAGGGAAGTGGATGTGAGCTAAATGTTTATGAAATACAACTGGTCATGAAATCTTTTCGCGAAAAATCGTTTATCTCTATTTGTAAATAACCCCGTGGAAAAAAAAAATCCTGAAGGCTTGTTTTAGTTAAGGATGACTTAAAATTACGCTATAAAAAGTTAGCTACACTCTAAGAAATTATTCTTAACTTTACCACATCAGCGTATACGTACAGTGGAAAAGTGCGAACGGTAAATTATTTTCCCATACATTCATGGAAGCTTTACTACTAGGGATAGGAAGATTTCGCGAATTCAATGACCTGTAGGCTAGAATCCTCAGTCCTCTGCACACTGGAGCATCATCTGTGTGCTCATTGGCTGTTTCCCCACACCTTGCAGTTATGGCATTCGTAATGTGTTTCAGTGCAAGTCCGCTATTGGCTCAGAGGCGTGCAGGGCGGGTCTAATAAACTGAGATCCAATTACGAAGGTGACTTCACTATATATGTGTTCGACGTCTATCTTGTCCCGAAATGAAATCGCTAAATTTTCCTATCTCTACGTACTACGTTTGCTCAGGAAAGAGGTAAAGGCTGTTCACGGTAAAGTGAGCACTTTTGAAATCAACCTTTAAAAAAAGTCATTGTCATACCTGCTTATATTATAAGGAGTGCACTGACTGTCACGTGCCGAGTAAAAGTTGGCAACGGCGGAGAGAAAGTAGTTCCATGTGCTGACTTTAAATTACAAGTGTTAACTGACATTTGTGAATAGTGAAGTATTTTATTCTACTTCGTATTTATTTTGATACATATAGGTGTAACAGTAAAAACATTTGTAAAATGTTCACTTTTCAAAAAATTTTACAGATACCCTTGATCGACGCACGAATAAACGTTAACTGTACATATGGTGTAGGATTACACAATTCGCGTGGGAGTAGATCTTAAGCAGTGCTTTCAAAAGTGCTCATTTTACCGTGAACCACCTGTAGGGAAGTTCCCAACATTGTATGCTAATAATGCTAAACATTCCTATATTTGCAGCCTTATATGTGTTGTCATTTTGATACAATGTATGGGTTATAAACTTCTATTACAGTTTAGAATGTTTACAAGAAAATTTTTTTCTAATGTAAGCTCGTAGATTTTCGGAGTAGAACTCGTGAGCCTCTTAGAGCTCGAGTATCAGTTCGCCTCAGCTTGCGGAATAACAAATCCCCTCGACAGTGTATGTGGTTGTGAAGGAAGGCGTGTTAAGGGGGGGGGGGGGAGGCTGTTTGTGGAGGATTCCGAGTGAGAGACGGGGAAGAGAAAGTAGGCGATGTGGCTCATGGCCGGGGAAGTTGGCAGGGCAACACCGCGGTTCACTTCCGCCAGGATTAGTAGTCCTCCCGTCGCAGGACAAGGATACACTTCGGGGCAGGCGGGAGGCGGTGCGGTCCACCGAGTCGTGATCGCATCTCGGGAGTTGGTCCTGCGGCGGAGGCTGAAGCTGCCGACCGCGGGCTTTCGTGAACAACGCATTTCCATCTCCGCTACTCGTAAACAGTAAGTCCGCCGGGAAAAAAAACGACTCGCAAAGACTTTCTTACCCCCGCGATAACAGAAGACCATTTCAACTAAAGTACGGCAATGCTCAGAGATCATCAGATTTCTAGCAAAAAAAAATTGCAAAAATGTTTGGAATAAATGGCAAGTGTTAAAATATTGTGAAGTAAAAATATTTTGCCGTGTGGGAGTCAGAGTAATCGTTGTCCCGGAAAAGTGAGTTGAAAACTGTTCAAAACTATGCATGGGGAGAGTCAGTTGTACCAAGCGCTTGAAAAAAAAACCTTTACCCGCGCAGCTATATAATGTTAGGCAGGTAAACTTATGGAAATCAGATGCTGTGTCACTTAAGAATATTTAATGCATATAAATCACTATTTAATAGAACTTAAAAAAATATACTTTACGACGAGAGCAAAATTCAGATCCATTGATTAATATTTAATGAAGTACTGAGATATATGATATGCAATCAGTTGTTATACAAACAATTGAAACGCATTTCTTATTAGACTACAAGCCGAAAAAAAATCCTGTCACTCAATTTGCTACGCGTCAGTTGGTTACACTTATTTGATATACCTTACTGGTATAACTTTGAAAAAGTGCGAGGTCATTATTATTTCCCATTATCGAAAATTATTTCTCTAATGCTTAAGAAATAAATAAGGTTTAGTAGTGCTTCCTTTAAAACTAAAATATCGGCGATATGTCGAAGCTAAGGGTAGCGGAATCTTTGTCTATGAATCGTAATTTCGTCATGAAACTCGTAAATAGCTAACAAGCGTTAATAAATCCGATACCACTGAATTGCGCTATTCATAGTTTGCTCGTATATTGTGGTTATTTGACGAAATCCGGAATAGTTTGTTAATGCACTCTGAACCATACGTAGCGATTTTAACACTGCAAATAAAAAATAATACTGTATTGTTCTTTACTCGATTCTTTAATTGCGCTGGTCACAAAAACATCATAACATTCATCTTGTGTACATTATTTGCATTTAATCTTTTCTTGCAAAATAAATGTTTTGTATTTTTGATAAAGTAGAAATAAAATTAAGGAAAACCCTTACAGAAAGTCCAGCAAGGCTGACTGAAACGTAACGTCTTAATTTATTTTGAGATGCGCTAAGCAAAATTTATTTCACAAAAATCATAGACTACTATAAGTCAGAAATATGCATGCATTACCTTATTTTAAGTAATTTTCAAAAATTGTGAACGCATTTCATAGTATAATTTTATAAAGATTTCTTGAATTATATTCTGTTCGCAGTTTCTTAACACTTTCTGTATTAAACCTTCGAAGAATCACCCCATGTATACCATGTTTGCTTACTTTCTAAATATGCCATGTATCACAAGCGTTTTATACCTCTGTTAATATAATTTTTTTTCTCGTAAAATTGAAGATTAACAAATATTTTATTTATTTACTATAATGTTTCATTCTTAATAAATATGTATAAAGACAGCGAGAAAACATGTATGTTGGTAGCGCACAGTAAGAAATAGTTCTCATGAAAAATATTATTATAACTGAGTGTGCACGAATTCGGTGCTTTGTCCTTTGGTGTAATTTTCTAGACTTAGTTAAGCTATGTTTGAACGAGGTGGAGGAATATCCTGGAAGTAGAACTTCAGCAGGAGTTCAGAAAGTGTGAAGTAACCGTGAATGGATTATAAAGAATGTTCACGCTAAACTGAGCAATTTTGAAAGTCCTGCTGAAAATCTGTATGCAGGTTGTGTATTCTTCCAGTATACGTAAAATTAGCATTTCCATGGGCCTCGTTACTTTAGCCACGCGTCGGCCAAGTGGAATTGTCAAATTATTAGGAAAGTAAATATTCTACAAATTTGCTCATGCTTACATTTATTCGATTAAAAAAAAAGAAAAAGAAAAAAAGGAACATAAAGCAAAATAAACAATTTCTGTATTTACATACGATTACCTATAGCACTTTTAATTCGACGTTAACATATGGAAAGACTTTATATCCGTCGTTACCAACTTTACAGGCTTTAAGCGGGTCGTTGGGCCTGTGAAACTATATGCAGGTGTAGGCCGTTCACGGTAAAGTCAGCACGCTTTGAAGCTGTTTCGTCAGATAAAATAACCAATAAACACATTTCATTGTGGCCTCGGACTTTTGGTTTTGGGTATGGTGAATGTATACACTGTGTTCATTGCTCACATGGCAGGGTTTACATAACACAAGTGGTGGAAGGATATAAATTGTTTGAAAGAAAAAAGTAACTAGGGTTTCAAAAGTGCTCACTTTACCGTGAATGGTCTATATAGGCAGTGACATTTTTCAAATTTCAGTTTCAAAAGCACTCAAATAACCGTGAACGGCATATAATTCATTTTGAGGTACGCTAAGCAGAATTTATTTCACATAAATCATAGACTACTACAAGTCAGAAATATGCATATATTGCATTATTTTATGGAGGTAATTTTTAAAAATTGTGATTGTAATTCATAGTAAAATTTAAAAAAGACTTCTTGAAGTAACTCGTGGTATTTAATTTCAAAGTGAACTAACTCGGCAGGTAAGTTATATTTGGTTATCTGTATGTCCCAAAAACATTCAAGGTTTTCATTTTGACATGCTATTATACAAAAAATATTCGGGCTAAAATTGTCTCATGCGAGGAAATTGTACTTGTAAGGGATGACTACAAGTTGAATAGCACTTTGTCAAAATATAAAATAACTGAAAATCTTGTTGACCCTAAGTATGCTCAAATTTTTGTAGACACTTGTTCGTATATTGTACAGGAACACCTTACTAATCTTGTCTCGGTCATAAAATCTCTTATTAAACTTATTTTTTAAACGATTCCACAAAATATAATGATGAAAAATCTACTCTAAAAATTATCGTATGTCCAAAAATCTAGCTATTGACATTAAAATTTGTGACTGAGAACGAAAAAAAGTTGTAAACTTTATCTATCAGTACTGTTATCATCACATCCTTGAACAAAGTGGGTCATTTACAAATATTTGTCTAGCCCGTTGGAAGAGATGATGACAGCAACAGCAGCAACTCGAAAAATAAAAACCACTATAATATTTAAAAACAACGCACAATGACAGCGCATAGCCCACTTTTACTCGCTGCTATAAAAAGTGTTATTTCATGTCATCGACGGCTGAGATCTCTTAAGTTAAACGGTCTTGCTGCTACAGGATTGGACTGGTGACGGTTCGTCAAAAAAAAAATCAATCGGGTTTGGTTTCTAGATTGTTTGGAATCGATGTAGATAAGGGATGGTATCATCTTTAGCCACTGCGCATTTCTGTGTGGTGTAAAACTCAAGACTTTGACTTAGTGACGGCACCATTCCAAGTTCTTTGTTGTTACTGAGCATACAAAACAAATACAGTCCTCTTAGACGTTATCCAAGCGTAACGATTCTGATCACGAAAGCCGATATGCACGATACCCGTTGCTGTGCTAGACCTTGTTCAAGCTTCTATAAGGCCAGGTGTACTAGATGGTATACCAGCCGTTATGCGAACTTACATGAAGATTCATATCACTTTACAGTAGTTTCTGTACTAGCGTGAGGCGCACTGATTGAGCACGCAATTAGGCGGATTCAGTATGCAGCTAGGCGTATGGTAAACAGTAAATAAGGGCACCCCCTCCCTTAACATCGGGATCTGAAGAACCGACGAGGATGAAGTGATATGAGTATGGTGCAGCACCGGAGTGAAAGGGCAGGGGAAACAGGAGATACCTGAGAAATCCTGCCGTTCAGTGGCATCTTCCGGTAAGATTCCCACATGCATAAATACGAGAGCGACTCCGCCGGGAATCGAACCCGGTTCGCCTTGGTCTGACCACTTTGGCCCCTCCTATCTTCAGTAAAGAGTTTATTATAACTGCTATAAAATCTGAATTTTGTTATTTACTAGTTACTTTAAATCATTTTTAATCTTTGAAGATAATACTGTGAAATAACTACATTGCTTTCCAAGGTGTTTACCTCAGTTTACTTAACTTAAGTACACTATCTACCAAAAAGTAATTGGGTACCAGTGAAGTTAGGTAATTCAGTACGTCAGCTGACTTGTGTTTCACGGTCTTCGGCGTAGGACCGCTGGTGTTTTTCCGTGGTAACATGAACACAGAGGCCTACTGTAACATTCTGGATAATGAAATGCTTCCAACATTGTGGCGTTTTTACGGAATGGACCAGTGTTACTTCCAGGATGACAATGCCAGGTGCCATGTTTCAAGGGCTACTATGCAGTGGTACGCCGACAACAGTGTTCGCCGATTGGACTGGCCCGCCCAGAGCCCCGACCTCAACCCTATAGAACATTTTCGGGACGAATTGGATCGCCGGGTGACGGCTCGTCAGGCGCGGCCAAAATCCATTGCTCAACTCATGGAATGGTTGCAAGAGGAATGGCGATGAATCCACGTGGATGTCCTGCAAACACTCGTAGAGAGCATGTCAGACAGGGTGGCTGCTGTTATAGCCGCAAGAGGAAGCCCTACGAGATTCTAACGAGGTGACAACCACCGAGCAAACATTGTGGACAGGTGCCCAATTACTTTTTGGAAGACACAGTATTTCTTAAAATTCTGACAATTCGTATTCAAAAGTAAACAAAGAAACTCATGCCCATTAATTGATATTTTTAGTGCACAGATCTAAACTGTACCCTACGCTTACAGAAAATAACTACATGTGTAGGATTAGACATCTCTGTTTGACTCACTCACTCCAAGTGCATCAACAAGGTGAACTGCGGCCGTGTTTTGTAGGGGCGGAGACAGCATGACAAGTCCTTATATTTGACAGCTTAATGCAGATTGGCGAGTGTTTGCGTATACAGCTGGCCGTTAAGCTGCATTAAGATTTAAGATGTTTCTGTTCACGTCGAAGAATGCATTCGGCATATCATTTTGACTACTGCTGAGATCTGAATTTGCTTGGCTTGGGCAAACCGGCATACTTCTACTGCCTATTGACGAACTACTTTTCCGGTTCAAAGTTTTCGTCTCCTGCCACTGTACGCTACTAAAAATATTTTACCCTATTATGTAGTATGTTAAATTCTACAAACTGAGGCTCATACGCTGTTGCTTGTGATCTTCAGTCAACATGTGACGTACCCATCGGCTTTTCGGTACTTTTACTTCGTGTGCTTTTTCGATACCCACTTTCCGGTACTCTATGTTTTGGATAACGATCATCTGTATAGAGGACCAAAGGAAACATTGAACTCAATTATAAAATCACGAATGCTTCGACAACTGTTCACGTTGATCCGCTGTCAGTTCCCACAATAAGACTAACGGTCACGTCCTTTGCATCTGGCCTGTATACTGCAAAAAAATCTATCGTTCCTCCTCGACCTTTGCGGAATATTCGAGACAGATCAATAACGGTCGCCTTCGGTAAGAATTTTTTCCGTAGACGACAGAAATTCTGCGATGAATTTCCTCCGGCTTGCTTCGCTCGGCCATTACATCGACACTCAAGGCGTCGATGTTAAGGGCCGCCTAAATCTCTGCACTCCTCATTCGCCCAGCCATTAAAATCTGAATTACCGCTCTCGGTCATGCTTGGACGGGTTTGGTACTTGACCAGCAATTCTATACATAGGTACTGCCACGCACCTGATAACGAAGCCTGTGGAAACTGAGAACAGTGGGCGTGAGTCAGCATCCGTATTACAGAATTCGAATTTCAGGAGTATATTACATTTGGAAACAATTACTTGCGTTTATTTCACTGCACATACTCGCTGATATTTTCCAACTTAAGTTGACAGAGAATTAGCAAAATTAGACCCATGTTCTAATGCGGTAATATAAGCGTAGTATTTAAATTCGTGGACTCTGAAATCTACTTTTGTTACGTAGATAGCAATTTTTATATATGGTTGGTAGGGCTCAATAACGCACACTCTAAAAAATGTTTGTACTTTTATAATAAAAATCCTTGGAAAACCAGTTGCCAAGAAAATCCATTCTAATCAACCCGTTATATCAACAGCTGGCACCCTTAACCACAAGACCAACTTGACATAGAGCCTAAAACTAATTTTTACAGTAAATTAGCAACAAGTACCAACAAAATATTAATGAAGATATTTGGTTGATAAGAATAATTACAATTATTTAACTTTAAGAGTTCTATTGTTGAGTTAACAGTTTTGGACGCCTCTTAAAATAAAAGTATTAAGATACGGTTTAAGAGTTCTTGGTAGTTAGGAAGCATTAACAGTCATTAAATAATACAGTCACGTTTTATTGTGATTATTTGAGTTGTTTTAAGTGTTTCATGTTATTCAAACTTGCAATACATGTCTTCTTGAATGCAGCTACGCTTTGCATCATCCGTAATTTTGCACAAAGAGCTAAATTAGGTTTTACATTGTTGAGTGTCCACTATTTTACTGAAACTCGTGGAAACGGGTCAGTATAGTACAAACATTTTTTGAGGTATTTTACAAATACGGCCTTTGTAGTTTTACAAACGAGTAGTTTTATAAGACAAATCTTTGTACTGTTATAAGCATTTTTAAAATTAAAAAGAATTTCTCAGTAAATATTACAATTTTCTTACAGTATATATATATATATATATATATATATATGGGGGGGGGGGGGCTATGTTGCACCAGAAAGTTGTACAATGAAGTTCCTGGGGAACGAGAAGGTCCAGAATGTCCGCAGTCGCACTCTGAGCTGTCAGTGGAAATGCGATATGGACTATCGCCAGACTCGGATGTTCGACCCAAAGTTACCATCCGGTTGGGTTTAAAAAAAGCGAGTCTCGTTTAGCATCAACGAAATGACGAGAAATTTTTAGAACTTTAATATCCCTAACAAGCAGCAATATTTGAACTCTCAATAAATCCAGATACAGACATTCATTCACATTAATATTGATATTTCTACGGAAAGAACATATATGTCCATAACGAAACTGATAAAAATGTCAGCTATCTGTATGCAAATTTCTGGCTTAAGCATCTAATCAGATAAGGCATGATACATGAACGCAAGTGTATATGAACGTTCATGCATAAGGAAATCCAGCTCGAGTAAGGAGTGAGAAGTATTAGTTTTTTTCTTCTTCTAAGAATTTGGCCATCTATGGACTGCAGTGAACTCAAGACTTCTGGTTCGCCTTCTTCTTTCTTCCTTCCCAGAACTTCCTCATTTTTTCTCCAACTGCTCGTCTCTGTTCTTCAGTCTACACTCTCTTGGGTCTTGGTTTCGGTCGGTCTTCTGCAAATCTTGCATTGTCGATCACAGGCCTGATGTTCTCTCTGTTGTTGAACAATTCTTCCGTTATCCCAACTTTGTCTGCATCATTCCTGGTATCTAACATTCATCCTGTTGTGCATTTCAATTTTGCGATGTAGTTGAATATTTTCTTGGTGAGTCTATTCTTGTTCATTCTTTTTAGGTGTCCATAAAATTTTAGTCTTCTTTTTCTCATTGTGTCTGTAATCTTTCTGTATAGGTCTTCATTTTACCTCTTGATCCAGGAGTTGTCTCTGTTTTTAAGTGGTCCCAAAATTTTTCTCTGGATTTTCCGCACTCGTACTTCCAGTTCTCGCAGTTCTCCTTTTTTGTTCATCGTCAGGCATTCTGACCCATATGTTTGATGACTGTATTATAGTGTCTTATTTTGGATTGGATGGATATTGATTTCTTATTGTAGTGGTTTTGTGTTATTCTGTATGCCAATTCCAATTTTCTGACCCTTTCTTTGTTTGTTGTGTTGTCCAGTCCATTTGGTTGTATCCATTCTACTATATATTTAAATTTGTCGACCCTCTTTATTTAGCCATGTTCTGTTTTCATGTATCTTTCCCTGTTGTGCTTGTATTATATATGTATTCTGTCTTTTCCTAGGAGATTTCCAGTCCTGTTTTTTTTTTTTTTTTTTTTTTCCCCCTTCGTATAATGGTTTCTGCGTCTGTTCTGTTTTGTGTTATTAATGCTACTTCGTCGGCAAATGCTAGACATTTCACCTCAAATCTTCTTTTTCCTTGTCCTATACTGATTCTTTTCGCTCTTTTTTTTCCAAGTCCATTTCCCATGTCGTCATAATTTTGTCTAGTACAAGGGTGAAGAGAATTGGTGAAAGTCCATCCCCTTGTCGAACTCGTGTTTTGATTTTGAATGCTTCAGAGATTTCCCCTAAGAATTTTATTTTGGATGTAGTATCTGAGAGTGTCTGTTCTATTAGTCTCCTGGTATTTTGGTCTATCCCTAACTCGTTCAGTATTAGGAATACTGTTTGTCTGTCTATTGAGTAATATGCTTTCTTAAAGTCAACAAAGGTGACTACAGTGCTCTTATTCTGGAGTGCTCTGGTCCTTACTATAGTTTTTCAAGTTGAAGATCTGTTCTGCGCATGATATTCCTTTCCGAAATCCTGCTTGATATTCTCCTATATGGTGTACTGTTTGCTGTTATACTCTGTTCAATAGTGCCGTAGATAGTATCTTGTATGTCACTGATCGTAAGAAAATACCGCCGTAGTTATTTATGTCAGGTTTCTCTCCTTTTTTTGTGGAGTGAGTGAATAAGTGCTTGTTTCCAATCATCTGGTATTTTTCCTGTTGACCAAATTCCTAGAATGACTTGATGTGTTTCCTCCACTACCAGTTTTCCTCCAAATTTAAAAATTTCTGCTGTTATCCCTACTTCTCCTGTTGCCTTATTGTTCATTAGTGATTTAATTATGCGTTCTATTTCTTCTAGTGTTGGTGATTCTGATGGTGGATTTTCTTGTTGTGATTCTGGAAATTCTAACCTTTCTGTTGGTTCTTTACTGTTTAGTAATTTCTCAAAGTATTCTGCTAGTATTTGGCAGTTTTATCTGTTGTTCATTACCAATACTCCATCTTTGTTTTTGAAGTGTAGACTGGGTGGCCGGTATCCTAATAGTTCTTCTTTGAATATCTTGTAAAATCCCCTAGAGTTATTTTTCTTGAAATCCGGGTCTGTTTCACCAAGTCTGTTCTTGTCATATTTACGTTTCTCGGTTCTGATACTTTTGGAAGTTCTCTTTCTTTCTTCTAAGAATTTCTCCCAATTCTTTCCTTTCTTAACGGTGTTCCACCTTTGCCATGCTCTTAGTCTGTCTATTGCTACATTACAGATTTCATTCCACCATCTATGTTTTCGTTTTCTTGGTAGTCGCCCTAGCTCTTTTGCGTGTTTCCATGATTGTTTCTCTTAATTCTTCCCAATTCTCCATTTTTCGCGTGCTTATTCTTTATGTGAATTCTTCCTGATTTTGTGTTAAGAATTTCGTGTCGATTCTCGGGTTTCTTTTCAGTCTTGATTTTGGTTTGTTTGGTTGTAATTTTGTTCTAATTTCTGAGTCTATGTTGAGTCCTCTTCTCACGCTAATATCCATAATTTCCTTGTAATTTTGCATGGTTTTTGCTAAGTGATGTTTTTGGTATTCGCCTTGACTTGTATTTGGTGATGTCCGTGTTTTCTTCTTCCTCAGTAGTTTTCTAAAAGATGTTGACATTAGTTTTAGGTTAAATTGTTTGCACAAGTCAATTAATATTTCTCCATTTCTATTTGTTCCGTTATGTGCTGGGTAATTCCCCACTATGTTTTTAAATTTTCTCTCTTCTCCGATTTTCGCATTAAAATCTCCTACTAAAATTTTAATGTTATGATGTGGTATTTCGGATATCTCATTTTCCAATAGTTCCCAGAAATCTCCTATTTTCCCTAGCTTATTTCGGTTATCTTGTTTAATTGGTGCATGTGTATTGATGATGGTGTAGCCTTTACTCCCTGATTTAAAGAAGAGGAATTTTGTTATGTATTCTGTTATATTATTGCTTGACCATGAATGCTGTCCCTAACATCGTCACGTTGTTGGGAGTTTCTGACTGCCGGTTTACCTTAGTAAATTCTGTAACCTTCGGATTCAATTGCGTCTTCGTCTGAGTATCTTGTTTCTTGTAGTGCTGGTATGAGTATGTTGCGTCCATTGAGTGTGTCAGTTAGGTACTTCAGTTTACCAACTTTGCGTAGTGTGTTGACATTCAGTGTGCCCAGTAGGTGTTTTTTCTTGGGTCTTATCCTAGAAGTTCTAGGAAGCTCCGACTCTTCCTTACATGATGTTCTGAGCTCTCCAGAATCCGTTGGCCCAGTTGCATCGCTGTTTTCAGCGATAGAGGATTTGATACCTCCTGGAGTACTTTTCAATTTGGTGTTTGCCATCATTTCTTGGGTTAAAGTTGTGTTTGAGTAGGAGTTTTAATCCTCCCTCGTGAATTTTAATTCAAGCATTTAGCTTAGAATTATGTTTGAGGCCGCCACTCACATGTGGAACACACGCCTTGCTTAGCCGCCCAATCTGGGAACAGACGCTACTGGTTTTTGGAGTCGCCCTAACCCCAAAGTCTATGACTTCCTCTTGTTTTCATAGGTGTAGTGTTATATTTCTTCCTATAAAGTTAAACCTTTAAAAATTCTTTTAAATAGTGATCTCAACCTTTCTAAATACTCTTATTTCGCTATGAGATGGTTGTCTTGTAATCAATATAACATGTATGGTTTTCAACTTCAAAATTTAAAATACATAAAACCCATTAAAACTGGTAAAAAAAAGGGCGTGATTTGCATAAAATCCAACATTTCAGCACTGCAAAAACACTTCACATTAATAAGTCATCAAATTAAATCCAAACCAACGCCAAAAATTCATGAAATGTCACCAGCCAAAGGAAAGTCAACATAACAATTCACTTGTCACACACTACAGTTTTTTTTTTAGCGGTATTTTCGCTAAAACTTTACCCTCATCTCTGCATTCATTTTAGCTTGCTTCTTATATACATGCAGGCACAATTTAGTTATATATATATACACGTAATTAAATTTAAATAGTGATCTCAACCTTTCTAAATACTCTTATTTCGCTATGAGATGGTTGTCTTGTAATCAATATAACATGTATGGTTTTCAACTTCCAAATTTAAAATACATAAAACCCATTAAAACCGGTAAAAAAAAGGGCGCGATTTGCATAACATCCAACATTTCAGCACTGCAAAACACTTCACATTAATAAGTCATCAAATTAAATCCAAACCAACGCCAAAAATTCATGAAATGTCACCAGCCAAAGGAAAGTCAACATAACAATTCACTTGTCACACACTACAGTTTTTTTTTTAGCGATATTTTCGCTAAAACTTTACCCTCATCTCTGCATTCATTTTAGCTTGCTTCTTATATACATTCAGGCACAATTTAGTTATATATATATACACGTAATTTTAATAATATATATTATTAAAATTACATGTTCTACAATGCACGAAATGTTATTATCTCTCCGAGTATACGCAATTTTTCATTTGCTGAATCAAAGCATAGAAGATTTTCAGTAGGCAAGGCACATCCACCCAGTATAAAACCATTCAGGTCTTTTCTCCGAACTCATTTTCGGAGATGTGAGAATGGTGGTTTACGAAAGGGGAAGACTACGTCGCGTCAAGCGAACGTTCGCCGAAATACAGTTCGTTCGTTGGTTAATGTCGGTGACCGTCATTGCCAATAATAATGAAGCGCGCAGTCGATGGGAAGGGAAGGCGAGCGATTGACGTAAGGACCGTTTTCCACGTGCGAAAATCTGGGGAGGCCCACGTTGGAATGAGTGGTCAGACCACCTCACCACCGCGGGTGCAAAGTGCGAGGGGCATGGTGCGTCCAGCTATCTCGGTAACACCGCGAGGAGGTCTCAGGGAGTGTTGGCGCTGGCCTTTGGGAAGGCAATTCCTTTTCGCGATCTTCCCCGGCCGACGTCGGGTTAACCACTCTCCAAGGGGCAGCGAAGTGGATATACAGATTGTTGCAAAATTGCATGACAATACCTCGGGAAAACATTCCTCTCATCTGGAGGATTAAAAAAAAATTATATGAACGTAGGTTCGCAAACGCTTCGTTTCTTCACTACAGCCCGTAATACATAACGTTCAGTGTATGACCCGCGGGGGTGGATCATGTTACAGTGGAATGCCATCGCAGCGTTCGTTTGCATGGTATACTACACCTCAAACCACGACACCACGCACCTAGAAAAATAGGAACTGCACAGGAATTAGTTACACATGTGTGAAAGCTTATCGCCGGCATTAAAGGAAATGTTCAAAATGCCCTCCACCACCACGAACACATGCATCAACCCGTCGTTGCATGGACACCCGGATGCGTTGTTGAATCCCTGGAGAATTCCTGATTGTTTCGCAACCCACCACCCTTCTGCCCGACCTCCGACCTACACACCGTCGGAAGAGGGGGGAGGTGGGTTACAGCCAGTAGCACAGCCAATACGGAAACTTTCTCACCGTGCATAACATATCGAGTTTGTATGGTCACCATATCAGATGCGTCGGAACCAACTGTCTCCGCGAATGAAATGTCTGCGCAGTCAAATAGTTTTGCGAGCCGACCTACGACCTACGTGGTTGACCACGCACGCTAGGCACGGAGTTGAACACTGCTCAGATCGTCCTGTTCGATTTTACTGGTACCTTTGACGGGCAAAAGCAAAAATTCGTCGATCTAGGACGTGATCTGTCATTCTACTGAAACGGGATCCTGCGTTACACCCAGCATCGATCATTGTCGATCGGCGCCGACCGATTTACTGTTCGTTTCGCAGCTGATCTTGAAGAATCAAAATGCGGACATCGACGGAGATACCAAACTATTGTTCTAGCACCCAAGCACCACCCATTAGGCCATTATTTATGGGAACACCCGCCCCTTCCAATTAGCGGAAGGATCTAAACACGTTCGATCACCGCAGGGGGCCGCGGAGATGTAGTGGTTAGATTACTCATTTCTCACCCAGACGAACCTGGTTTGATTCCTGGCAGGCTCGCTCCCGAATTTTCGCACGCGGAGATTTTGCCAGACGATGCGGCTGGTCAGCGGATTTTCTCGGGGGTCTCCCGTTTCTCCAGCCCTTTCGTTCCCGCTGCTCCGTTACTCATCTCACTTCACCCTTATTGGCTGTCAGGACCTCGATGTTAAAAGCCGCCCCGAACCGGGCTCTTGTACCCATCCCCTCTGACTTTCAAAGTCAGCGCCAGAGAAATCAGTAGCCAATCATACGCAAGGTCAGTGCCCAGAGGCTCGCTCAGCCAATCAGAGAGTGAGTACGCGCACATCACAGAAACCACCACGTCATGCCGCGCCCGTGAGTGCTTATCTGGTCTGTGGGCCCAGCTTTCCAAAGAGGTTGACGGCGCAAGGACGAATGTCAGCATCTAGGTGCCGTCGAGAGAAAATGAGGACTAGTACACGAGCCTCACATGGGCTCGATTCTCGGTAGAGTTGCGTATGTTATAATTTAGCATCGTACGCCTGCGACCTATGCAACTTATCCTACGTGCATGATCGTGCCTCCTTGTTCTGCATGGTGTGTACGCAGCAACTTTGAATACAATTAAATCATATAAAGAGACGTTTCCAGATGTAAGTGTTTATGGCTTTCGTGTTACTGTTGGTCCAAAGAAACTGCGTATGGAGTTTGGGCAATGGGTTTCTGAACAGTCTGACTAATTTACGTATATAAACTGAAGTTAAAAAAACTTATCTTCGTATAAACCAATGTAGTCGTAAAATAAAATAATCTTCTACTACTTGCTCTGTACACGTTATTGGGAAACTCCATTGTCTGGGTATATTTAACTAAATAATACTTTTTTTTTGGGTTAAGTTAATTGCGTAAAAAGCAATTGTCATCAAAAACCTTAAAGCTAAAACTTCAAATGTAGGGAATAGTTGGTATTGATTGTGTTGAATTTTTCTTCAACCCAGATAAATCTGTAATGACCGCGATAATTTCAATGTGTTATTTACATTCTTAAAATAGAACTGACGAATTTTTTCCGATTTGTTATACTTGCCAGCTCGCTGGCGTGTGCAGCTTTTCACTCATTTTTAATGATGCCGGTAGTTATTCGTTACACATGTGTACGTCTTTGTAGCCTGTTTACTCTAAATATTTCATACAATATCAAATTTTGGCAATTGATGGAGAGCACTGTAGATTTTTCAAGTTTTAAAATGCCAAAAATATAATGGTTTCTCCTATTGAAGCTTCTTTCAGCCAAATCAGAGTATAATCTTTTATGTTAACATTTTTCAAACGTTTGCTAGAGGCAGTGTTACTGTAGCTAATCAATAACAGGACAGAAAACCAATTTTAAAAAGCGACATGGACGCTTGGTTAAATATTAAAACAGAAGGAGTTTTTTTTTAGGTCATTCCCGTAACAGAGTTGTTATTCGTGTAGCGGTACTTGGTAACAACGCAATAAGGGGCGAACCCTAATGAGAAAATGAAATACGTTCAATTACGCTTTAGCGATGGTAATAACCTGCAGCAACAGGTAGGGATGTTATAACCCACAATGTTTACCACGCTCAGAGCCATCTCATTCGGCGAAGCTGCAGTTGGTGAGCAACATCGTTTGCTACCAAATTACCGTGAACTAACTCTGCCATTTTTAAAAGTAAACGTCTACTGCTACTACGTTAGAACACAGCGTTAAAGGCTGTTTACGATAACGTGAGCACTTTTGAAATCAACCTTAGAAAAAAGTCACTGCCCATGCCTGCATATACTTCAACGGGCGCACTGAGTGACACGCAACCGGTAAAGTTGGTAACGATGGAGGGGAAAGTAGTTCCGTATATTAACGTCGAACAAAAAGTGTTAGGTGACTATTTGTGATAACTTAAATTATTTCTCTCGCTTTCTGTACTTTGAAGTGTAAAAATGAACGGATTTATACAATATTTACTTTTCTAATAATTTCACCGTTTCACTTGACCGACGCATGAATAAAGTGATTAGGCCCATGGCAATGTTAATTTTGCACAAAGCGGAAGAATACACAACATGCACTCAAATAGATATTTAGCAGGGCTTTCAAAAGTGCTCATTTTACTATGAACAGCCTATAGAAGGAAATTATTTCCGTCTCATTATGCCGAGGGAGTTAAAAGTTAACTGTCCTGTGTGATCGTCTTTCCAACAAGGGATCTTTTGTTTATATAATTATTGAGAAAAATATAACTCATTCATTTATGCTCATAAAATAAATAAATAATAGATTTACTAACATCTGAAAAGCATTGCAACTTCTTCTGGAACTCTGCATTAAAAATCTTTTCAACTCTGTTTTTCACTAGGGGATGTTTTAAATAGCTTTTTTAGGCAAAAAATAACATGTAAAATTTGGGTGTTTTTCGGCGTTTCTTTAAAAATATACCGTTTATAAGAGACTTTCCCTTTTAAATTTCTTTCTAAAGGTGAATCTTCGAATTGTAGAATTTTTATTAAAACTTATTAATAAGCTGAAAAGACTAAGCGGTACCCAATAAAATTATACTGAACTAAAATTTTTCGCCAGAAATTCTTTACTGATAGTTTGTGGTTATTATGTACCTCTTTACAAAAAATGAAATTGAAAATAACGCAAGATTTAGTGAATGTATCCTTGTTGGCAGTTCGCAAATAGATTAGCACTTGAAAGTTTTGTTTATGAACAACTTTTCTTTTATTTTTCATTATACCGCTACGTATAAAAATAACGATACCTTGGACCCAATGAGTTTATTCGTGCGTCGATAAAGTGAAACTGTAAAGTTGTTAGAAACGTCCGAATGTTACTCGTCTATTCATTATTACTATAATGTGGAGATAAACAGCAGCTAATTTATACAGATACAGTGCCAATAAATTTAAAGGCCACACTTTAAACTCCACGATAATATATGAGACTATATGGTGTTAACGGAAAAGTAAGCACTTTTGAGGCTCTTTCAGACATTATTTCTTATTTAATCAACTTATAAAATAAATACAGTCATGCAAGTAATAAACATACTGTGCATATCCCACCACACTCGGAAGTTAACGTCTAACGATAAAATAAAATATATCTATTGATTATTATTCCAAATGAGAACGCTTTCAAAAGTGCTCACTTTACCGTGAATATCCTATACTTTGATGTCAGCGCTGTAAACTCTATTGAGAGCATTCTTATTAATGCGTACGTTAATACATGTGCAGTAAGAGGCGAAACATTTTTTTCAGTGGTTGAATTTAAACGTGTACCAATGACGGGCCACTTCTCCCCGGGAAAGGAAACAATTGGACGACGATGGTACGGCAGGTGGGAGAGAGTTACTGCAGATTCGTCTGCCCACCTGCCAGCTACCTGTGGTTGGTGATTTACAAGTCGTTCTGTCTCTCTTTTTCACTTCGGTAGAGGAGCCAAGTGCGTTCTTAGTCCGGCGCGACTACAGCTATAGCAAGAAACGCGTTTTCTTTTGTCAAATTTCTTAAATAAATATATATATATATAATAATCTAGCAATTTTATATGTAGTAATAAATTTCACTGATAACTGAGTAAGAAATGGGCATCAAACACCATGGAATATTATTTATTATTTGACCAAAAAATTATTTGTACGGTATTCACGTAACTGCTTAGTCAGACCCGTGTGTCGTTCATATCGAATAATTTCGAGGTCATCCTCGCTATTGCCATCATGAGCTGGAAATTTCTAACTCACTTATATAGATGTGCATGTTGAATAGTCCGTGAATTATATTTTGAATGACCTTATCAATTTTACGCAAACTTGAAATTTAATTTTGTATTTAAAAGCTACGGAAATGTCCCACAGTACGTTAATTTCAGAAATATAAAATTAAGAACTATATTTCAACTGCTAAATATATTTCGATCGAGTTTGTTTCGTTGACTGTACTTGAACTGTCAAAACCATAAAACAACACCAATAGTTGATACAATGTTCTCTTTTCCGAATAATAAAGCATTATATAGGCGTTAAAAGTTTTTATTATTTAAAATTACATGAAAAGGAAATATTAAAAAGTTTTACTGTAACCGAAAAATATCTTAAAGTTCTTAACATTAAAAATAAAATTACTATTTCAGATAAATTAATTTTCAATACCACATAAAAACATATAAATATAAATAAATAAATATATATATATATATATATATGGCTGATTATGGCATATTTACTGATTTTGTGGTTTATATATATAATTTTTCGAAGCGTAATTTTTAATTGAGAACTGTAGATTTTACCCACTACTTTGTATTCGACAATTATTTTTATGTAGCCTTATGTATTCATTTTGTTCAATTATGAGTTTTGTACGAAAATATATACGTATATTCAAAATTGCCATAGTTCCTATTATAAGTTTTATTAAAATCATTTTCCAGCATCTCATTCTTTTACCAGACTATTATTTCACGTCGTTACGAATTTTTTTAAAGTAATATGGTAAAAGGAAATAATTTTTACCCTTCAACTCTCTTTAAAAATATTGTTACGAAATGCCCATTTGTTTAAAATCGAAGTGGTTTTAAATTCATACACTTATCACTCTGTTTTAGGATGTTTTGTAAAAGTAAATAATATTCTGCGATTCCTTCTAAGATTTCACGTTTTTATAGCGCAAACAAAACTATATGGCACTAAATTAGTACCACACGTACACCGCCAGAAATACTGTCGTTAAAAACGAGGGAGAAAATATTTTTATAGTGGTCTGAGCGCCAGTTTGAAACCTCCATTAAAAATTAACGCGAACTGCTGTGAAGGGTGTTCCGGAAAAATGACGAATGAATAATCCGAAATGCCTCGCGTTCAGACCCAGAGGACCACGCGCAACCACATACGCACTGTAAGAAATTATTTGTAAATTTACCATATGGGTGTATACGCACAGTAACAAATTGCGAACGGTTAAACATTTTCTCATACATCCAGGTTATTGTTCCCACAGTTGCATAGGAAAGAGTCAAATGAGTGGGAAAGTTCCCAACTTTTTATAGTAGCGATGCTAAATATTCCCATATTTTCAGCCTGATACGTGGTACTATTTCAATACACTGTACTGGTTAAAAACTCCCATTACAGTTTAGGAATATTATCAAACTTTTTTTTTACGGTGTGGTTGTTGTAAGAGGTGTTTATGGAGAAGGAGGGGGGACAGGGGGAGAAAGGTTAGCGTGTCGCATTTCCGGATGAAGACAAGCGGAGTATTTCTCGACCAAGGCCCGCCCTCTCTTTGCTGCAGGCAGTTCCCCGATATCTCCCATGATCCTAAAGAGGCTGGCTCAACTCAGCTCTAGTCCTCCACATTTCAGAATATGCTCCCGGGGTTTGGCGACAGAATCGAACCCGGGCGGAAGACAGCTGTGCAACTTATTACATCTCACAGCAGGTGGTTTATTTTTAGATATAATGTTGCCGTATTTGTTGTCCAGAATACAGAGATTCAAAGCAGCTCAAGCCCTCCATTTTGGATAAATGTAACTTTAACCACAACGCACACTACAGAGAGCATGGCGTCTATAGCATGACGAAACTCACACTTGATATGTCATTGTACACGTGGAATAAGTATTTATGTTGCTCTGTTTGGTTCACAGTTAACTAGACTTTCTGAAATAAATGTACGAAAATATCTGTCAGTAGTTACAAACCTTTTACCGTGGACACTGAAAAATATGCCGGTGACATATTTGTATGGCGTAACGTTTCATGGGTAGTATTGCAATTCGTGGCCAACGAATCTGCTTGTTTTCTTTCATATTAAAACAAGAACTTGCTTAATATGTTTAAGTTTCTAAAAATCGTGTAGTGTTTCTTGAACCACACGTCATGAGTACTAGTCTGCAAGTTGAAGCGATGTTGATTTTAACTGGTGTTCGAAGGTAACACATGCGGCGGGAAATGAAAAAAAAAAAAAAAAACGTAGCAGGACTGGGAAGAGAACTCATGATAACCGCGAAACACGCAACTGCACTGGTGAAAGAAAGTGTCAATGTTTCAAACTTCTCGAAATAACGCCTCGGGCGACTTGCGCGCTAACATATTTTCAACTTACAAAGAAGATTGGATGCTATGGGGCCTGGACCCACGACGCCATCCTGGTTATATTGTTCATAAGGAGAGCACGATGGGTTGTCGTGATGGTACGAAGAGCTTTAACACTTGATGATCTCCAGAAGGTGAGATATACGTATGGGAGTCAGGCGGTGGAACGAGGACCAAAAAAAAAAAAAAAAAAAACTGAGAAGAAAAAACGGCGTGGTAAGAAAAAAAAAACAAAATAAGACAAAGAAGAAGAAGAAGAGAGATATTCTAAAGAAAGACAGAAGAAGCAGGCAATGTGTTGGGAAGGAAGAGTCCTCGAGCGCCACGTTCGCCAGCCACCATTCATCAAGAGTTTGTTTCTTCCGGAAAACATATTTTTTCCTCTTCCCTTATTCCGGTCTAAATCATTGCGGGGAAGGGTTTGCCGTATACATGCCTTTCTAGCGTAGCATCTGCGTCCTACCCCCGTCTTACAGCCGCAAAAAATTTTTTTCCATTTCCTCCTCATATAAATCTTTCCGTGTACACGCGGCGGTGCCAGGTCGGTTTCCCTCCTGTAGGAGATTTTCACTGAAAATTCTTTAATTATTGCAAGTAAATAATTTAAAAGATCTGAGTGGGAAGTAGCGAGGAGTGACTTGGGACGTGATTTGCCGGAGCTGGGCTGTGAGAAACACAGGCGGTGAGGCACTCACTGACATTCACAACAATCCCGTGGAAATGACTGAAAAGATCACTCCAATGCGCGCGCTATTCACGCGGAATTTGAAACTCGGATATTCCTGAGTGTGCTTTCTTTCATGGGGTGGTTGTTGAAGGACTTCATTTAATAGTCTGTGGAACGACGTTAATTGCTGCCAAAACATATTTGTTTACTTCACCCATAGAATTTTTAAAAATATACATCATCAGAGATTGCTGTTAAATATTATTTATGTCAAAGTCTGGTAATATGATAATTATAAAATATTCATGTCAAAAGGTGTTACCGTTCAAACTTTTGTTTATAAAACTTTGTACTCCACGAATAACTAAGAATATATGCATTAAAAATAACATTAAATAACGCAGCTTTTAACGCAAAGCAAATGCTTATCGACTCTTAAAAAAATGTGCGTTCAGTTGCTCTATTTATATTTTCTGTATTTATTTCCAAATACCTACAGACATAAAGAAATTGTGTATGGTGCAAATGTATAGTAAATTCGCTCACGAAGCCAAGTTCCACTCTTCATATACAGTAAACGCGGCAGAAAATATTTAAAAATGCGCCCGATATAGGCCAACGTAACACTGGGAGCGGCGTCTTTGTCATCGGGGCAGTGGACCAAGAAGAGGAAGAGATGGGTGTATCCGGCAGTCGTTAACCGCCTCCTAGAATCAGCCTCCGCCAACATGAACAAGGTGGGGAATTTCCAGTTAGATTGTAATATTAGTGGCGTGCGGTAATAAATCTTAACATAGTTAATTAGCATCTGGGCATTCCATTTAAACTCCCCCGATCAATAGTCACGTAAATATTTATTGTATAATCCTTTTGTTCAATAAACCCTTATTTTCTACTGTTGTGCTATATCTAAACATGACGCATTATTTAGCTACACGCCATAGCCACTTTTAGTATGAATTGACTAAAAAACTAATTCGTAACAGTATGCTGTACGGCGAAGCTATAGGCTGTGGGCACATAGCAGCACGTCTTAATAAGGGACGCTTTCCCTACAGACGGTAGTCACATCGCATATTGTTCCAGAGACTACATCAACGACTGCGCAAGTAGGGGACCTTCCATCCATCGAATGATGACGTTAAGGCAAGAGGTGTGCTTACGCCGCATTTAGAAGAGGAAATACTGGACTGAGTTGAGGCGAACCCGCTCACAAGCACACGTGCGATCGCTCACTGTGCATGGACGTCAGCCACACCTTCGTGTGGAGAGCGCTCCGTCATCATAGACTACATACATTCCACGTGCAAAATTTATAGGCACTTGGACCAGCGGATTTTGAACCCCGGATGTGGTTCGCACAGTGGTGTATGCAGCAGTGCATTGCCAAGCCAGAGTTTGCATCGTGTGGATTGTTTACATATTAAACGTGTTTCACGAGAGATGACTTTTTCAATAACTACAACATCTACATGTGGGCAGAGGGAAGTCCACATGCAGAAGTGACCATGCACCATCAACAACAGTTTGCGGTGAATGCATGGGCTGGCATCGTCAATGCACAAGACTTAATAACTTAGTTATTAGATCCGTTATCCTCCCAGCTCGTTTAGAGGGCCGGGTGAATCACAAATTTCTGTCCCAACTTCCTGGTAAATGAGCTACCCCAGCCAGCTGCTAGAATACGTGCCGCTGAACGTACTAGTCAATATTTGGTTTCGACATGATGGTGCCTCGCCGCATTTCTACCGACGTATTCGCCAACGCCTCACCGAAACGTTTGGTGTTACGTGGATTGAGAGAGGCGACCCTGTGCCATTGCCACCACGGTAATCCGACCTTACGTCAGTCGATTTCTTCCTGTGGGGCCACATCAAGCGTTGTGTGGACTCTGCCGCCAGTGGAGAACCGCTATTACCTCGTAGAACAAATCAGGTGCTATGTAACATGGTTCAAACCATTTCTGGCATCTGCAATCAAACCTAGGGTCACCATTTTCAACACCGGCTTTAGGTTAACGTATGGAAATGTGCAACAAGCAGTCAATAAAATATTGCAACTTTCAAACGTCTAGCTACTTATTATTATCACCACCCCTACATTACTACATCAAATACCAGTGTTTCCTGGGAGGTAAGGAGCTGGTGCCTGTTGTGTGCTGTACTAACTGCCGACCTGCCAGGCGTTATAACGTGTTGTACAAAGACGCCTAGCATATAAAAGGAGCGTCTCCGAACATCCGTTCTCTAACAAAATTTGTTCTTCATTACATTACCTATGACCCGTAGAAGTGTGTCCCAATGATTCTGTGACATCCGAATAACGGACTATTATATATATATATATATATATATATATATATATATATATATATATATATATATATATATATATATATATATATATATATATATATAATTTACTTTTACTGGAAGTAGCAGAACTTTCAAAAGGGTGGCCACCTTCCATGCGGAAGAAGAGATAGGGTATGAAATAATGACATTCCTTCAGTTTTACGTGAATTACGAATCAGGTAGTGAGCTCTCATGTTCGCAGATTACCGTACAGATGATACGATATTTACAAGCGCTACAATTTTTGGGTGCGAATGACTACATGAAGATAATTGTAAAAAAAGTTTTATACTTGTTTCCCACACAAGAAACCATCACCAAAAGTATGTTAGCTGTTCCTTGTTACTGTCCATAATTTATAGTATGATAGACACGACGCAGTTATTTATTCTAGAAGGTATTCTGTAAACCTTTTGTAATTTTTATCGTACTTAATATATAGTTCGTAACTATAAAGTAAATTCCTTAATATTTTAATAGTTAAATAAAAATAATGAGCGTTTGAATACAACATACGTCCGCAGTTATATAACACTTGGAAGTAACAAAGAAAATACTATCAATTATGAACACTAATCTCCTTGAAATGCCTGGAACTTCGATAGATTACGGAACGTCGATGATTCTTGTAATGGAGTTCGTTTATGGTTACTACACACATGAAAATCGTTTGTTCCGAAAATTTTCCTCTGTTGTTTTATTCTGCCAGTGCTTATTCTCAGAAGATTTATGCACGAGAATGGAAGCTACACAGAATAAAGGCGATGCGTATTTCATAAAGACGCAGAAAAGTCTTTATGTTCTTATTAAGAAAAAACTTGTCTGTTAAGATTTTTTAAACGTACGTAAATTATCACTAAAATTATGGATATCTTAAAATACAAGGAACGGCATATAGTGCTGACCGTTAAAAATTACAGTTCTTATGATTTAACGTGTAACAATTGTAAAAATTATAAACATAAATTGTAAGTTTCAGAAATGTATTAAGCAGGGCCGTGCGCAGCGAACAAATTGTAAAGGATAAATATGTGAAATTTGTCCCCGCCTCTCAAAACGATAATTGTCATTAATATTGACATAAGATTATTCTGGAAACACAACTTGAACAAACAACGTATTTCTATGAAAGGAATTTTATCCATACGCAATTACCTGTCCTCTTATATTTAGACTAGTAGCCCTACATCGCTTCGCTCAGGTTTTATGGAGTTATTGTAAATATATATGCGACTACCCGTGACTACCTGCGACTACCCATGAGTACTTGCGACTACCCGCGACAACCTGCGACTACCCGTAACTACCTGCAACTACCCGTGAATACCTGCAGCTGCCCGTGACTATCTGTTATTATCCGACTACCCGTGACTACCCACGACTACCCGTGACTGCTTGCGACAACCTGCAACTATTTGCAACTACGCAACTACCTGCGACAACTTGCGGCAACTTACGATTACCTGCGACTACCCGCGACAGCTTGTGACTACCTGCGACTACTTTCAACTACCCGTGACAATTGGAACTACATACGACTACCCGAGACTGCCTGCGACTACCCGCGACTACGGGAACTTCAGCATGTGCTCGCTCACGCCTATTGTCGTTCGCTCGCACATCCTGACCAACTACCCACGACTTCGTCTGAGAACTTCAGCACGTGCTTGCCCGCGCCTATCGGTGTCCACTCGCACATCCCGACCTCTGCAGTTGCATTCGAAACATAAAGATTTAAAAATAATAAGTAATGCATAATATGTAAGATTTAAATCGTAAGACTTTAGTTGTAAGATATTAGACTTAATACATACAACTTAAGATGTAAGACTTAACACTTAAGACGTAAGACTTAACACTTAACATGCCAGACTAAACACTTAAGACGTAACACTTAAGAAATTATTGAGAAAGAGTGCGGGCATAAAAAGACAACCGTCCTCAAAATCCCAAGAAAATCGGTCGAAAAGTGCACCTTCCAGGCCGAAAAGAAGGCGAAAAACACACCGCTCCGGTCTCGGAAAATTCTCCCAGGGGAGGGTGAGAAGGCTGTGTTGGGAAGGGGGGGGGGGGGTCGATAGCCAAAGGTCCAAGGGTGTGCAGAGTGAAGCCCCCACCCTTCTACAATTTCTTCTAACTGTGACGGGCGACACGTCACCGCACGTCTGTCCGTGAATAATTTTCAACTTGCCAAACAAATTAAAACACTTTTAAAAATTAGGAGGTTGTGACAGTGTAGCACAAAAAGTACTTACTGCGTCTGCCTGGTAACCTGTTGAATTGTGCAGTGTACGATACATTGCACACGAACTTTCACACATGTTGTTTCAAGGTTTAAAACTTTCTGACGGGGTTTAAAACACTAATAAAAAAGAATTGTGATGTTCTTACCAGCTTCCCGTCACTACAAAATACTTAAAAAATGTCTCAGCCACCCGGTATAGTAACTGTAAATGTCCGCGCCTATTTTTCACGTGCAGCAACACCAAGGCCTGGCAAAGAAGTGTGCAGCGGACTGATGTTTCTGTGATTCGTCGTGGGAGCGCAGCACAATCGACGACCAGCTTGGTAACCAGCTTGGGAATGTGCGCACACCGCTGAAAACGTGACTTTTGTGACGTTACTTCCAGCATCTTGTTCAAGAGGACGGATGTTGAAGGCATATTTTTAATCTGATTGGATGTTCTGAATTTCATTGCGTTATACCCCCTAGGGGAAATTGGTGTCCTCTTCATCGGTCACCATTAATGGTAATGTTTTCAGCCATTGGCTGTGAATTGCTTGACCCCTCCCAGGAGTAATTGAAAACCCCACGATTTCTTAGAAAAAACGGCCTTTGAGGGGAAAATTAATTTGATTGGTAGCGCAAGAGGGCGGAGCGTTGTATTTAATTCCGGCACGCGCTGCTCTCTAGGTCAGTTCAGCGACCTCGAGGGGGCAAACTTCTACTGTAAGATAAGTAGCACTTTATTTGACCGCCAATGTAGACTCCTAAAGCGAACAGGTCACTTGCGTCACTTTGACGTTAGGCAGGGGCCATGATGGCCGGAAAATAATTCGAAGTTTTTAAATTTTGCGGTATGTGGGCCTTGTAGCCAAAAATCCAATACTGTTACTTTTGTAACCAAGTTTCAGTTGCTGTATCGTCACCAAGACGTAAAGTGGTGGTAACCACTAGAAACCATGGGTAAACTTTTGCGACCACGTGTAAACATTCTTCAACCTTTTGTAAACTATTGCAAACCTTGGTAAACATTTTCTAACTTTTTGTGAACACTTGTCAATAATCGTTGATTATGGTCTCAGCTTCTACGAAGAAGCTATGTGAAATTCCTTGTTTTTAGGACTTTTGTAAGAGAAACTTTATGAAGTGTAGGGCTTGTTCAAAAATCCAATTTACTTGCTGGAATTGAGGCTGACATTGCTTAGAAGCTGCTCCCATCCACCTGGGATTGCGAGTTAATTAAAACATAATTATTGTTCGATGACCAGTAATGTGTTGCCAAAATTGGGCCATTCCTAATGTAGGGATTAAACATGATGTAATAATAGCAATGGTAAATGTAGGTGCGACAGAAATATAGTAATCATTTGTAACTAGGGTAAATAGAGGTCACCTGCTAAATATATTTTGTGATGGGCTTTCGCAGTTTGTATTTACTGATTAATATGGCCAGTAAGGAGCATAAATATAACCTATATAAGTATTAGCTGAATATTAGCGAAAGTATTGGTACCTGAATTGGGTTACATTTTATTCTATATTTTTGCCAACCTGGTTTTTATGTAAATGTTTTTAAGTATAAATTGTCATCTATGGCAAAGGCAATAATAATGTTACCCTTTTAGCTGAAATGTAAGAAAGCTAACCAAATAAGTTTCCCATGTGTAATATTTCTGAAAGAATTGTGAATGAAAAGAAAAATCGAAAAAAGGTACTTAAAATAAAATAACATGACCACACTTCGTTGTTTCTATTAAAAATTGTTTCAAACATTTAATTACCCTTACACTCTACAGAAAAATTGTTTTTGCATGGCTTTTGCCATTATTAGTGTTCTGATTGGTTTTGCTAAGTTTTTATGCAAATCCTGCCTTGCCACGCCCTTGGATTAGGACTCAGCAAGGTCAGAAAGGCCGCTTGCATTCTGCTTTTGGTGCAGCCAGATAACATTGTTTCAATTTATATTTAATAATGGTTTTGTTAGTGCACGCTTAGCAAGCATCCAAATAGCTCATTTTTCTCCGACTTTGATTACAGATTTTGAAATTTCTCAAGGATTTTTCTTTTTGAATTTAACATAGCCTAAGACCATTTGGAATACTGTAGCTTCCTAATAGTGAAATAATTATAAGTATAATTAGTAATTAGTAATAAGTAATTATAATATTAGTATAGATTTCCTTGCATCCTATCTCTGTTATTCGCCCCTTGTAAACGATTTCGCTCCTTTTCAGCGATTCGTGAGGAGGGGTCGCTAAATCTCCCCCCCCCCCCCCAATTTTTTTCACCGTCTAAGCAAGTTGTGCCCCGTAGACTAACATATATTTAAAGTAGTATAAAAAGGGCGGTTCACTGTCACCTGGCTGCTGGCTGTGGACCCCGCGGACCTAATTAGCATATTACCTGGCTGCAGGCTGCGGAGCTGGGGCCGCCGAATTTCCCTTTTCCCCCTTTTTCCCGTCCAAAACAGTCGATTTCGCGTACAAAATCGTCACTTTTTCCCTTTTTCCCCTCAAAATTTCCCTAAATTCCCTCCCACCGCCGCCGGCCATCTTGGTAACCAGTGCTAATTACCATAATCGGGGCAGTTTGCCCTTTGCGGCGGCGGTTTCCCCAATGCAGCCGAATCGGTCCGAGCTTCTCTCAAAGTCGGAGCTTATCGTTCTCGGCGGCCATCTTCGTATCGCCGACCTATTTTTACCCAGGACAATTGTCGACCAGCTGAGGATGTCGACCATTTTGGCGGCCAGTATCGACGACGGCGGTGGGGCATCAAGGCATCGCGAACGATCTCGTGTAACACAACAGCCTCCTTAAGTGTGTGTGTGTGCGCGCATAACCCTTATAAGCGAACTGTTTAAGTTATAGTTGTCAAATTCATAACATAGGTATCCACTCAGACTAGGAGAAGGGTGGTGGGGTCAAATATGCCTCATGTTTACTTATAAGCATAGGTGGCTGTAATTTTCCGAATTGTTTAAGTTATAGTTGCAAAATTCATAACATAGACATCATCCACGACCAGCAGAAGAGACACAGTGCCAAGTATGCCATATGTCAGCATATAAGCACAGATGGGCATAATGACCGAACTGTTCAAGTTATAGTTTGCAAATTCATAGCGTAGACATCATCTACGAATAGGGGAGAGGTCGCTGGGTCAAGTATGCCCCTTGCCAGTGTATAAGCTTAGTTCAAAGTAATTTACGAACCATGTGAGTTATATTTGGCAAATTCATAACATAGACGTCTAGGAGACGGGGCCACAGGGACCAGTATGCCCTATGCCAACTTATAAACATAGATGGATGTAATTTCCGAACCATGTGAGTTATAGTCGGCAAATTCGTATCATTGACATCAATCACGACAGAATAGATAGCTGTAAGTTATAAAGTGTTTGAGATACCACCACGAAATATCATAAAACATGCATAACCATTCCAACGACGAGAAGGGACATGTGGACACATGTCGGCCTGCATGCCTCCTCGTTCTTACACACCTCTGTCTCTCCTGTCCCCTCGGTGCCACCGTCTGCCCCCCCCCCTTACAAGCACACACACATCCTCGTGCACTCAATCCTCGGCACCTCGACCAGCTCACTCCACTTGCCCTCGCATTCTCTCTATCCCTTGTCCTCCTCCTCTGCCTGCCTACATCTCCCCCTGACCATCATACATCCTCGCACACTCGCCCCCACCCGGCCAGCAACACACTGTGCACTGACCCCTGAGCACTCACATGACAGAGAGCTGACTTCATTTCCGACCCTCATGCTCAGGATTACCATCCGCATGTGATCAAGTACGACCTATGTCTATGCCCCTATGATCCCAGAATGATACCAGGTGAGCCAGAATGTCCTATTTGGTATACAAGCACACTGCATCCTCCAGCAGCCTATTAGACATTATAAAACACAAATTCTACTCTCACACCATGTCGCTAACATCCGTGTTACAAATGACTGCCAAAATGCCACCCACTGACCGATACCCTCGGCATCCGACCACGACGAAGGCCACGTCACCACTGACCTTCTGCGAGGGTCTGCATAATGAAGCCACTCCAACGCAAGGCAATCATCTTGTTTGTCAAATGCATAACATAATCATCACATAGGTTTTTTCTTACTAACATGCTACTACTACAAGTCGTCCTAGGCGGCCACCATATTGAAGCCCCACTGACCCTAAACATACATGGACCTTCAATGTGTGTACTACTTCCAGACAGTCGGTTAGTACTACCAGCCATGCACTCGTGAGCCGTGTACTGAAACATCCATGTATGTATGTATGTATTTAGATGTCACTCACAATGAATACACAGTAATCGCTGGACAGCCGAGTCCCCACACATACAACAACACATGCTAGAATTATTAGCTTCCTATTACGAAACGAAGTATCCCCTACCTTAAATGGTGTAGCAGTGAATACTCGTAGGTCACGAGTGTATCTCGTCGTCTTCGTCGCCGATGTGACATCGCTGCAAGCAGAGGCCACAATGTACAGTCCTGCCTTTCTGTCCACAATAGATAGCAACCAAGTACTACATCCCCACTATTTCCACCCTTGACACTGTACTTACCAATATACTATTGAAAGGAACCAATGCATGTAACTTGAATCAAGCTCGAGGTATCGCAGATTCGATTCGCGTAAAGATGCATCGCTCTGTGTGCTTACTCACATGATCTGCTAGAGTGCACGAAAGGAAAAAAATACCTACCAAACCGTACGTGCGTATTGCACAAGCAATGGCTAGACAAGACCATACATTGTATGGCATTCGACAAAAGCCATGTAAGCCCATCACTAATACAAATTGTCAGGTGGGCCGAGCGAACTAAGGTGCCTGATATAAGCTGTGGTTCCAGTAAAAGGGAGAGTGGGTTCGAATCCCCGCATGTGACACATTTTTTTGTATTTTTGTTGTTTTAGTACTCTAGTCGAATACATATGGTATCATAGGTTTGATTCCCGTTGAGAGCATGTTGAGACATTCGCCTGTCCCACTGCCCATGAAGATACTAGCATGACGGTCATACACTGTCTCCGACCAGCATTCATGTACTGATTATTTAGCATTATTTTTTCAATTACAGACAGTGATGCATCACATAGTTCGCTGTAATTTCCAAACCGTTTGAGATACAACTAGCAAAAATCATAACATGAGTCTAAACACTCGCCAGTACCTCCTATCTGCACTTGTGTACCAAAGCAGGTAATAATAATGACAGGGAGGGGCCAGGGATAGGTCAGGGAGTGTTCAGGAAGGGGTCGGGGAGAAGTCAGGGAGAGGTCACTCTGCTCTGTAATACGAGCGCCACACTCACGCACAGACTCCTACACCTCCCCCCCACACACACAATGTGAACGATGCGAGACCACTCTATTCAGACAACCTCTTTATGAATAGACTAAAACGACACCATCACCCACGACCAAACCGCGACCTACACATTCGTCTGCCGAAGTTTGCAATTACAGTCAATCATACCCTGTATCGGACCTTCAATGTACCTCAATCATACTCCAACCCTCATGCACGTACTGAACCTCCAATACCCACAGCTAGTCTATACCCCCCCCCCCCCCCCCAAAAAAAAAAACAACTGTGTCCCTACCTGCACTTTTTGTGTACCTAGACTACAATGTACACCACATAATCAACCATCGATGATTCTAGACAATTGAGTACAATCAAATTAGACACAGTGAGCAAGGAGATATCAAACATACACAACTATGTACGTACTCTGTTTGTAGAGCAGAAGACCTTTAGGTCGCGAGGAGAACTCACTGGAAGCTCAGAGCACAATGATCGCTCTGTCTTACCATATACGGTATACACTACCAACCAAGAAGGCAGATCAAACCACTGTGTAACAAAACGTACATACTTGAAAGTAACTATTACATGTAGCCTAACGACAATTGTGTATGATCTTTGAAAAAATAAGGTATCGATGTTTCGATTCCGATTGAGAGTGTATTCTGATACGTCTGCAAACAATAATTCGTCGTCGATCTCACTGGTTATGAAGACAAGCATGTAGTGACCATGACAATAATACTCCGCCTACGACCTGCCCTTGTGTACCGAACCGTTGCAATTGCAGACATTCATACTGTGGCGACTTTACCGGCACTCGTGAACAGACCGAGCCATTTTACACTTACAGGAAGCCATACTCAGCCAGCCCTGCCCGAACCTTTAATGCATGTACCAAGCCTATGCAATTGCAAGCAGTCATACTTTTCCGACCCTGCCCGAACCTTTAATGAATGTACTTACATAATATACCAAGCCTTTGAAATTACAAGCAGTCGACAATTCCCGAACCTTTAAAGCATGCACTTAGATGGTTTCCATACAGCATTTCATGTTTAGCCGTTCCACTATGGTAAATGTGATGATGTGTTTACCCATAGTGACAAGTCTCGAACCCAGGTCCCTACAGACAGCTGCTTGCTCACCATAGTCGAGTTTCGCTCGTTAGAATGCACAAAAGGAAAAAAAAATAGTTGTAAACAAAACAACTAGTAACAAGCACATCGTGCAATGTATGTTCATCACTAATACCTGCAGTCATAGGTCACACACACTATGACAACCCGAGACACGAACCGAGCAAGGAGGTATCACAACACACACACACAACCAAACATATGTCAACTATGTATGTACTCTGCTCATAGATGATGTAGAGCAGAGGTTTTACCTTAACGGGTGTCGCTGTTTCAAAAGACCTGCATGGCACGAGCACATATCATCGTCATGAACTCACTGGAAGCAATGACCTCCCTGCCTTTCCTTACACGCAATGCATTACAGATTATATGTTTGCCAGCAGACAATCGTTCGTCGGAGGGGAAAGAAGGTCCCACTGCCAAAAACCTTACGAAGTGATATCATCTACAAGCCCTAACCATACGATGCAAGTGAAGTTTGTGTACCTTGTATACACACAGCAGGAAATGTTCGAAGGAAGACTAAGTTAATCGTGTAGAAGTGTAAAGACACCAACTTGACAGCCAGCAGTCGAGACATCGCAAATTAACATGCCGTGTTCGTAATTATAGTCATATTATGTCTCTGACGTACACTTATGTACTGACTCTCGCAGATGGTCAGTGGTTATGTGGCCTTCGTCGTGGTCGGATGCCGAGGATATCGGTGAATAGGTGGCATTTTGGCGTTCAGTCGCAACATGGATGCCAGCGACATGGCGTGTGAGTAGAATTTAAATTCTGTAATGTCTAATAGGCCGCTGGAGGAGGTGGTGTGTTTGTATACCAGATAGGACATTCTGGCTCACCTGGCCTCATGCTGGGGACATAGGGGCGTAGACATAGGTCGTACTTGATCACATGCGGATGGTAATCCTGAACGCGAGGGTTGGAATGGGTGTCTGCACTCTGTTACACGAGTGCACGGGGGTCGGCATGCAGCGATGGCGAGCGTGCGAGGATGTATGGTCTGGGGGTGATGTAGGCTGGCCGAGGGGAGGACAAGGGATAGAGAGAGCGCGAGGACGAGTGGTGTGTGCTGGTCAAGGTGCCGAGGATGTGAGTGCGTGAGGAAGTGTGTGTGTGTGTGTGTGTGACTAGGTGGTGGCACCGAGGGGACAGGAGAGACAGAGGTGAGTAAGAACGAGGAGACATGCAGGCCGACATATGTCCGCATGTCCCTTCTCGTCGCCGGACGGGGGGGGGGGGGGGTGAGGGGGGGTTATGCACATGTTTTATGATTTTTGGTAGTTGTATCTCAAACGCTTCGTAACTTACAGACATCTATCCTGTCATGGTTGTTGTCTATGATAGGAATTTGCTACATGAAAGCAGAATACACGTAATTTGTAACGCCTTAAAGTATTTTGTTAGAATTTTAATTTTTTAATATTTCTAAATAAAATATGCTACATAATTATAAGTACGTTTAATCAGAATTAAATCTTATTTACATTCGGGATGCTTCAAGATGCATGTTTTGCTAGAAAACCTTCGTCAAGTAGAGCAATAATAGTAACTACTATAGTTCTATGTAAAAATAGTTTGCAAAAAAAAAGTCCCAATCAATTTTGTGTAGTTGATTTATATATAAAAATTATATCTTTTACTGCTGAAATCGATGTACTCAAAATCATTTATTTGGTACATTTATAAACAATATTATAAGCAGATTAATTACATGCAATGATGACATTGCTTGATAAACAAAATCTCTTTTTGTGAATGTACTTTTTAAAACATCCCGAGTGTAATTATGCTTGGATTTTGATTAGTATATACTGTTACTAATTGGTTTTCAAACACATGAATAAGTATATCCCAGCGAAATATTTTCCAGTGTTTCAAAATCTCCTACAAAATATATGCCTTCCTCTTATGTACGTAAGATAAATCGTACTTTTCTGACAATTTTAGTAGCGTGTGAACTAATATTTATTCTCCATTCACTGTTACTTCACATTTTTCATAAGACATGCTAAAGTTCTACTTCCACAATGTTACTGCGCCTCGTGCAAACTAACCTTTACTAAGTCTAGATAATAACCCTAAAGGACAACGCACTGATTTCGTGCGCACTCAGATGTAATGATATTTTGCACGAGAACTATTTCTTACTATGGGCTACCAACACACGTATTTCTCACTGATTTTATTCATATTTATGCAAAATTCCAATTTAAAAAAAAAAAGATAATTTCATGTTGCAGAGGTATAAAACGGTTGTGATGTATGCCATACTTAAGAAATAACTAAAAACGTCAATCACGGGGTGATTTTTCAAAGGCTTTATTTAAAAAGTGTAAAGAAACCGCGAACAGACTGTAAAGAGTTCTGCGTGTTGTGTGCAATGCTCCAATGACAGCTTTTACCTTAACGTCACACTATAAGTGTTAAATCTCAACAGCAACAAGTTTGTTATCTATTAACTGGTTAAACAACTTAGGCGAATTTAGAATAAAAGATGAACTTTATAAAAGTAGAATATAATTTGATTTGTTGAAGTGACTAATCATTATTACTGAATTATTCGACTAAGCCATTATTTTATAGTATTCATTATAGTTTCATCAAATGTCTTACAACTGAGCCACGCTTCCTAACACATTGTTATAGGCGATGGCCATAATTTGTTATTCTATACTTGTAAAGGCTGTTGATAAAGGGAGCACTTCTGAAATGAACCTTTAAAAAATGTCACAGGCCATACCTGCCTAAGTTTTAACCTGCGCACCGAGAGACATTCACCCGGTAGAGTTGGTAACTACGGATGGAAAATAGAGCCATGTCTTAAGGTCAAAGTAATAGTTGTAGGTAAAACATTTGTGAAAACTGAAATGATTTCTCTTGCTTTTTTTTTTAATGCATCAAAGTGTAAGAATTAGTAGATATGTTATATACTGTATGTGACGGTGTTTGTCCTGACACATACAGAATGAGGTCCTTGTCTCAACTGCTTCCTGAATGTAGGTGTTTTAAGTTGGAAAACAGCTGTGGGCCCTTCAATGAAAAAAAAAAAAAAAAAAAAAAAGGGATTTGGGTTTGGTTCCAGTGAAAATGTTTTAACATTATTCGTTACCCTGGTTTATATATCAAAATATAACCATTTACATAGTTTTTCCCCAAAATCTTACAATCAGTGAACGTTATATGAAAATATAGTTTTCCCACTGATTACAGTTAGTATAAAAAAGGCATAAAAATAATTATGTTTAAAACATCCCCCAAAATCTACATTTTTACAAGATTACATTTTTTTCCAGTTCCTGCCCAAGTGAAAACCCTGTGATGTCTCCCCGAATCTGGGCGAGACACCTGTATTTATATTTTATTCGAAATCATCTCGGACATTACAAAATGATCTTCACTCCGTCGATATCCAGAAGTACTGGAAAGGTACCCTGGTGGTACGTGACTGGCTGGCGTCACGTGGTCAAGGTGACTTACGAGGGAGGGGAAGGCAGTCATAGTTTTCGTGGGCGGCAACGGCCCCGCGGCGCCCATACTTGCAGACCAACAGGCCTACCCAGCGGACGTGAGGCGTGGAGCTCGTCAAACACCCCCCCCCCCCCCGTCATAGCGAAGGTAAGCCGTCCCAAACGTCCAACACTTTCTCAATTTCATATGACACCGTCGAGTTAACTTTCGTTCGATGTGCAGGGATAGCCTTCACATCCCTCCTCCCCTGAAGAAGACCCACGAAGTCGATGTCGAATACGCGTCCAGAACATAAGGCGTAGGCTGGCCAGGCCCTTAACCCAGGCTCCTTTCCGCATGGGGGACAGGTTACGTTGTTAGCAGTAACCATGAAACACACAAGCACCAGGGCTCACTCGACGAAGACGCAGAACAAATCATAACGCTTTATCAAATTTAACTTTGGGTATGCTTGCTTAAAATTTTGAACCATTTTTCGATTTACATATCAAATCTCTAATACTTCACTCATTATATACATATAAAGGTATACTTTTTAAATATGTATAGCATAATACTTCACTCACTATACACAGGCATACCTTTAAATATTTATTAATTAACGTATTCGTACATTTTTACTTATGTACTCATTTAACTTTACATATTTTTATCAGCCGTTCACGGTAAAGTGAGCACTTTTGAAAGTTCTGCTAAAGTTCTACTTTCTTGCCCATTGTGTATCATTACGCCGTGTGTAAAAAAAAAAACATTGCCATGTGACTGCCATGTGATTGCCACATGTTAATAAACTCGATGTTTACATTTCAGGACTGCTACATGTAACATGCATATTATATATGAAACATGTAACATATATGATGTAAATAACGCATAATATATGTATATATGTATGCAAATAAATTCTGTCTATCTCATATTTGATGGCGAGGTTTTGACAGTTAGTGAGTGGCAACTTGACGTTTACGAAACAAACAAAGTGTCATTTACAAAATCGTGTCAGCTGTTGCACGAACGAGCAACAGTTATTAAGTTGGCTATTCCGAGTGCACTGGCGACCCACATCAGACAAGTGTAAAATACGCGATAACTAAGAGTTCCTAGATTAATTAATATATTTTATTTTATGTGGTGACAAAACATCGGTTGTGAGTGTTACAAACTAATCTTCGTGCTAAATTAGTAATGTATAGTTGTTCAAAATGAAATACTCAATAAGACGATTCAGAGTCGGATGAAACGCGACTTCAAACCTTAGATCTGTTCATGTCGTATTTTCATTGTCCATCCATACTTTCCATGTGTGCTTGATATTGATTCCAAAAGTTTAAAGAAGTATTGCATAATAACATGGAATTATTTTTTCAAATAATTTGATCAAATATATTTCAAAATCGTGTCGTTTCGAGACAGTAATAGGAGAAAAAGTTTTAAAAAGCAGGGTCTAGAAACGACGAACCTGCTGCTATCTGTCGGCTCACACACTTAACCATGTCGTGTGCGCCATCTGTGAGTACTTTCTTGAACCTAACCAGCTATAACACTCAATTGAATATGTTTCGTATGTAAAATAACAAATTTACGAACAGATACCAATAGTTTTATTTTTCCACCAGTTCTGCATAATTTTTAAAGCAACATATATTTTGTGTACAGCAATTTTGATTACTAGTAATTTCTATTGGGCCTGCAATTGTCCATCTATGTCCTAAACACACCATGTATGTTCCCGAAACACATTTCCATGTCTAAGTGTAGCATCCAACTGACACACTAGCTGATGGCGAAAGGATACATAAACTTAAAATAAACATTAGTTGAACTGTCAGCATCTTGCCATCTTATATGAGACAGACAGTATGTATATATGTATGCATATATATGTATATATGCATATATATGTGTATGAACATGTTTATATGTATGTATATATGTATGCATATATATACAGTATATGTATATATATCATGCAAAATATAAAATATATATAAAATATGTAACATATATAATCGTTTGGGCCATGTCAAAGCTCCGCTAGACAAAAACTTTACACAACAAACAATTGAAAAATGAACGCCCTAGCGATGAAGTCATGGAAACCGTGAAAAAGCAATGCAAACATTCAACTTGGGCGGTGAAGAAGAACCAACACGACATTTTAAAAAAGGACACACATTAGTTAAGCCGAAAAATAATTTGGAAGGGCAGCCAAATCCAGATTTCGAAATAGACTAGCACCACTGCACACCCAAGGTACAACACCAGTTGTCACACAAATTACCAAACATTTAAAAACTGTACCGCAAACTTAACGTTTCTCACGACTCACCAGTTTCTAAGTGCCCCATCGCTCTGTAGCGTGACTAGTAAAACGTCAGCTCGAAACATGGTAGCTGTATTTGGCCTCAGCTGACCAAAATTGACTGTAACTAAGCCATAAGGAAAAATCATACATCCTGCAGGCATAAGGTAGCGGCATAACATATCAGACTTCTTAAGCGTATAAAGTATACAGAGCGAGGCCGTGCAAGGCCTTAAATAAAAAAATAACGATGCACGAAGGAGAAAGAAAGAAGGCACGGAGGCAGAACAGCGAGGAAAAACGAGGGTATCTGAGCCGAGCAAAGAGTGCACCAATGCACAGAAGTAGATGGCGCTAATAAACTTAGTGTGGCAATATGTAAAAAAGTAAAATATATAAATATGTGCATGCATATGTACATTTTAAGGTTAGTTTTATATGCGCCTTTATAAATAGAGATAAATATATTTCACCATAGGCGTATTACGTATATATAAAATAAAAATAATTTACACTAAAAATATAAACATACTAACAAATGCATTTGTGTATATGTAAATTTTTTTTGACACTGTTACTCTGTGTTCGTACCCTTCTGAGACCCTCCAAAAAAGAACAGAACATTTATACTGTGAATTGAAGTGGTAATAGAAGGGTATACCAGGCTTGTAACTGGCACCGTCTTCATTTGTACAAAATAATTCTAAAAATAATGTACATTATTTATAGCTAAGTGAAATGCCGATCCGGTGACGGCCACATTTCCGGTCTCGCTTGTGTTTCAAATGAGTGCGACATTTCCTTTTTGTCAAATCCACACAGACCTCAAGAAACAAATTTTACAGGTAAATTGCATGGACTCGCATCATTGTTGTGGTTCCTTCATTGCAATGACTGCAGCAAAACTTAAAACTTAAATGAGAAAAGTATTTAAAGAAAATTACTATACTTACAAAAAATGGTTCACGCATACACTCACAAAGCTGAAAGAAATGTCTTATTATTAATGTAAAACTAATACGCCTTTAGGTAGCATTTATAGCAAAAATTGAAATGTTAATAATTAATCTTTTAAAAAATGTCTTAGACCAATTTAAAATATTTATTTTTGAAAAAAAAATCCACTGCCAACCTTATGTACAGGCCGCAATTTCTTCGGTAAAAATGTAGCAACATAAAGAAACTAATATTATTATCGCTATATTAATTGTAGCCAGACCACTGTGTTTTCGTGTTTTGTATGTGTGCTTATAGCTATAACTGTGAATGTGTTAGATATGCCAATTGTAGCACGGCCCTTATTGAAAGCTAGCTCATATAGCTTCTTTAGAAATACTTTATTTAACACATACACTGCATAATGTAATCTAACCTTTACTAAACATGCATTCGCATATAAACAGGAGCTCTGGGAGTCTGGGGTGTTGACTATACTGTGTAATTTACAGTTACGTTCATTTTCAATAACTACAATATTTTTGCGGCCAAAGTGGCAGATATAATAAACAATTTTGATTACTCAAGTACACACACTATCTTTGTTGATATTTCTCGAAAAGTAGCAAGTTGTCTAGTCGAACATCCATTTCGAAATTTAAACGTGGAATTATTCTATATTTCTAACTGTTGACAAAATATTGTAAATACTTTCTAATTCTTATAATGGCAAGCATTACCAAATAAAACAATTAGGCCTACACTTGCATCAAGAAAGAATGTCGGCAACACGCACAGCTATAGGTCTATAGTTAACAAAACCAGCTTCAAGATTGTATAGTTTATATGTTGGAACAACTTTGGTGTAGCATCAAACTGCGACGTTTATGTTATGTTTACAATAGTAAAATTTAACACTTTAACTTGGGATAAATAACTACACAAACCAAGTTTGGGGTTAGGCCTACATTACAAAATAACACAGTGATTTCAAAACTTATCAAATTAATGTATAATTGTTGACAGGCGCATTTGCACTTATTACCAAGGCAGGTTTAAGAAAGGTCACATGGCTGGGCCTAAATAGATATGTACAGACATTACAAAACCACACAGTGATATAAAAACTTGTAAAATTAACTGTAATTATTGACGGCAAAATTTGCACTTGTTATAAAGACAGATTTAAGAAAAGTTACATGGCTGGGCATATTGCCGGAATCCATAGCCCCGACGCGCATGACACGACGGCCAACAGCCAATAAAATACCATATAGATTGTAGTAAGCCCAACCAATTTTGTCGTCCGAGCAGCAATAATGGATTAGAAAAGATTCTATTCTTCTTCGTGTCATGCGACATGATGCACAGAATGTACAACCTTGCAAAATGAAATTGTATTGCAAGATTTCTCTACAATAATAAATCCGCAGCTTAAAAGAAAAACTAAATTGAAAATTACTGTATCTAACTTAAAAATAGTAATTTTATCTTTGTATGTATTAACGATACCAATTTGTCACCATTATGTTTTCAAATTTCCCTCTTGTTCACCGCTTTTGAAACTAACGTAGCCTATCAGCACCTTCTAAATAACTAGGTTAAATGCCGAGAACGTGGTGTCGGTAGTGCTGTAAATTCATGCAGTCACATTGAAATATGTCGTGGTTACATTTTTGGTTGTGTCGTGCTGTTTTGGTCGGGGCTATGTGATTCCGGCATAAGTAGATATATACAGACGTATGTGAGGTTAGGCCTATATTACAAAACAACACAGTGATATAAAAACGTGTAAAATTAATGCATAATTATTGATGGCAAAATTTGCACTTGTTGTCGAGGCAAATTTAAGAAAGGTTACATGGCTGGGCCTAAATAGATATGTACAGACGTATTTGAGGTTAGGCCTACATTACAAAACAACACAGTGATATACAAACGTGTAAAATTAACGTATAATTACTGCCGGCAAAATTTGCACTTGTTATTAAGACAGATTTAAGAAAGGTTACATGGCTGGGCGTAAATAGATACGTACAGATGTTTTGAGGTTAGACCTAATTACAAAACCACACAGTGAAATAAAAACGTGTAAAATTAACGTATAATTGTTGACAGCAAAATTTACACTTATTATCAAGACAGATTTAAAAGAAAAGTTGAACAGATGGGCGTAGGTACAAAAGTACACATAACTTTTTTATATTATTTGTCGAACTTACGATATAACATGTACTTCGCAAACTCACATATATATTTTAATGTCGCTTTCTGCTGTCGTTCATTTACTTTCATTATTGTTATTTAACTTTCTGTTTATAATATCACGTTTCCAACTGTCGATTCCTACTTGTTCTTTTTCAACGGGGAAACACATCGTAAAAACACATTTACTTTACCTCCCGACATTTGTAGTTGAAATTTTCATCATTTCTACAACTCGTTCGATGACCTTGCATGGCTTCATCTCTTCTCGGCGAATTAAAGAATAAATACACGAGATATATAATGTCTTCCTCACTCTGACTATTCCTACCTAGTTTGCTGGAACTCATGACTTTACACAAAATCACTACAACACAATTAAACACTATACGACCTATAATAAAACAATGATGATTGCAGATAAGCTGAAAAATAAATGAGAAATATTAAAACACAACAACTTCCAGATTCCAAATTTGTAGCTTGCCTCGCAACCACTCCACACAAGCAAAGCCAAGCAACAAGCATGAAGGAACCACAACAACAGGCCGGTGGTTTTGACCTTTGCGCCGATCACATGACACAATATAATTATGAGTTACAGTAAATACATTATCTTTACACCAATTATTACTTTAAACTGTATAAAATACACTTCAAACAACTTAAGTAGCCATAAATTTAAACATTACACTTGTAATACAGCATTATTTTTTAGAACTACTTTTCAAATTTCACTGCCAACATAACTCGGTGTGTTCATCCCCAGACTGTGCAGTGACACACATGGTTATACATACGCAGTTGCGGGGGTGTTTTTTTTTTCTTCAAAGCTTGATTTCTAGAATGCTCACTTTAAGGTGAATGGCCTTTACACGCCTTTTAACTATGTACTCATTTAACTTTTGAGTAGTGTATACTTGCTTACAAAACTTTAATACTCTCTTCTCTCTCTCTCTCTCTCTCTTTTAAATTTTCCATCGAACACACTAGAAAACTAAAATATTTTTATAATAATACAATAATCTTAAAATCTTAGGATGCTTAATAAAACAGTTTTACATCCTTTAATGAAGACTGTGTGGATTTCACAGAAGGGAAGGGCGGGGGACAGGCCTTTTATGTTGTGGGTACGTTATATCTTTTACATTGGAAGAAATTAACCTTTTTGTATTTGTTCGGAGAATGTGGATCTTCGATCAATACTGTCGTGGGCGAAAGGAACCTCACTATCTGAAACGGCACTCGCCACTTCACCGCCAATTTAGCACTAAAATGATCAAGTTTTGAACTGAGGTGGTGAGCCTCGACTAAAATTAAATCACTAGGTTTCAAAGTTACATTTTTGTATACAACGTTACTTTTCTGTTCCATTTTCTGGCAATACGGAATTAAATTGCGTGTCACATCCGCCCATAATTCTTCCAGTTTTTTACTATTCACATTTTCCAAACAAATACCGTGGAGTGACCACACATTTATTAAAGGGTGCATCAATCTCCACCCCAAAAAAACTTCAGCTGGTGCATACTCGTGTGCGCTATGAATCAAATTATTGAAACACAAAAACAAGAGGTATAATACGTCATCCCAGTGACGTTGCATATCTGACTGAAAACTGTGTAAGGCAATCTTAATATTACGGTTAACACGTTCAACTAAATTTGCCTGTGGATGGTATGGGGCAGTTTGAACCATTTTTACTCCCCATATAAAATTCATATTTGTGAATTCTTGAGACAAAAAATACGTAGCGTTATCTTACTACATATACAGGTGCGCCAAAAACACTATCCAACTGTTGCATCACAGCTTCACAGATTTTTACTGCCTTTATGTTGCGTAACGGGAACATTAGACAAAATTTACTGAAAACTATCTATTATTACTAGGACTTAGACATAACCAGATGTACTCCGGGGCAACGAACCTATGACGTCTAAATACACACTTTCCCAAGGATACGTGGCTACCGTACCCGCATCCTGGCCTTCTGGTTTTTTATTTTTGGGTTTAGCGTATTGGCATGCGTCACAACCCCTTACCCAGTTTTCAAGGTCGGCGCGAACTCCCGGCCACGTAAAAATTTCTAACACCCAACAAATGGTTTTATCACGCCCTATGTGTCCACCGTAATAAGATCTGTGGCAATATTTTAACACCATCGCCGTCAAATTTTCAGGTTCGAAAACTCTGAATCTTCCTCGTCTCGTCCATTCACCTAGAAAACCCTCATGGATAACATACGGCGAAGTTCCATTCTTAATTTCAGACAAAATCTGCGTACATTCCTGATCAGCATTTTGGAATTCTTTAATGTCGGTAAACAAGCTTGAGAATTTTTGTAACGTATTCAATTATGAAACGTCTGTGTTTCCTACTTCTGGCCTTGACAGCTATCGATGCTCGCTACACTCTCTATAGGTGCCCCATTCTTCAACTGCTCGTCGCCTTGCTCAAACTCTTCGGCGCAATATATGCACGACAAAGCGTCTGCTACCAAATTATCGACCCCGCGAATGTGTTTCACATTAAATTAGAAACGGGCCAATCTTACCAGCCAACGTGCCAACCTGCCTGCAGGCTTCTGCGATTTTAATAACCGGATGAGCGCTTAGTTGTCCGTGTACAACATGACTGTGCATGACCCAAATCATCTGTAAACTTTTCCATAGCCCAAATATAACTTAAGCATTCTTTTTCATAAACAAGGAAGTTACGTTCTGTTAGAGTCAATAATTTACTGGCGTACGCTATTGGTATAAAATGACCATCAATCATTTGATTTAAACACGCTCCTATTACTACAGAACTGCCATCGCAGTTAAAAAATAACTGTTCGGAAAAATTCGGTAAATGCAAAACGGGAGGATTTGCTAACATATCTTTCCATTTTTGAAAAGCATTTTCCTGGCCTTCGTTCCACTGAAACGGCACGTTTTTTTCTCTTCAGTTTATTTAACAGCTCTGCAAGATCCGAAAAATTCGGAATAAACTTACTATGGAATGCTGCCATACCTAAAATAATCTTTTCACTCCTCTTACATTTTTAGGCTGCGGGAAATTTACGACTGATTTTACCTTTTCCGGATCTGTTCGCAAACTTCCTCCGGAAATTATGAATCCAAAATAACACACATGTTGTGCTCAACTTATTTTTTGCGGATTTACCTTCAGTCCAGCTTTACTAGCCGAAAGCGTTGAAGATGTTTCCTCTAACGTATTACTGTATATTCACACTTCATCTATGCACGTGAATACAAACTTATATAGATATTTTCCTAATACGTGAGTTAACACTCTAGACATACACTGGGGTCCGGAATTTACTCCCATTGTAAACGTGTCCACTGGTACAAACCCCACGGTGTACAAAACGCTAACGGTGCCCTACTATTGGGACGTAACTCACACTGTAAGAACGCAGAATTTAAATCCAATATAGTGAAATACTTTGCATTGTGCAAATGTTGAAATACCGTTTCCATGACGGGTACCGGATAGGAATCCACATACAATTTTTTATTTATTTTTTCTATCATCACAGATAATTATAGACTGTCCCGGAGTTTCTTAGGAATTAGAAAAGACGGTCTTGCATATGGACTTGTGGAATTTTCCACGATCTCCTGCTCTTGCAATTCAGTGATCAAATCTTTAAATATTTAATATTGGGTGCTGACACACGATGCGGCACACACACTGCGGCCTCATTATCTTTTAGTTTTAATTCTACCAGAATCACTTTACAATACCCTAACTTTGACGTAGGCACATCTTTATATTCAATTTTAAGCTGTTCTGACGCTTTCGCTACCTCTTCAGAATACTGAAGCAACTGAATTTTACGGAAATGAGAAGGTTTTACATGCAAATTTACTACCGTTTTGGGGGAAAAACTAAACCGTAATTTATTCTTTTCTACGTAAACGCATGCGCGCCTACTACCCAAGAAATCGACACCTAAAATCACGTCATGTCACAAATGTTCAAAAACATGGAACACTACTTTCCACTAAAATTCTTCTAATTTTACTTTCATCACCGCTGTTATGTTTGACGTTATCAAACCTCCGTCGGCTAAGGAAAATACCACTGAATCTCCCCGCTTTAACTGCACAGTTCCAAGCAGCGCGTCTCGCATGATTTTATTCAAGGTCTCTTGCCTTATGAGTGTCGCTGAAGCACCCGAGTCAACCAAGTCTGACATCGTTAAGTTTGCAATCACAAGGTGAACGTACAGTAGACCATTTTTGTTACATAGATTTGTGTTTGTGACGGCGCCTATTCGTGCAGGTTTTCCCTTTAACGGACAATTAAAATTAAAATGCCCAGGATTACCGCATGTGAAACAAATAATATATTTTACGGTTTTATGACCTTCAGACTTAGCAAAACTTTGTGATTTATTTTTTACGTCTGACTGGTCCCCGTTTTCAAGCGGCTTTTCTTTCCCGTCGCTATCCGATTTCTTATAGAAACATTTTTCCGTAGGATGATTATTCTTAAAAAAATTTGACATTTTTGTCTTAACTTTTCCTGCACGAAATTCCCTTCACCTTTTTGCGTTTTATAAAAGCATCTAACTGTCGGATGATTTATACGAGAACACATTTATCATTGCCGTTTAGATGTTACTTACTACTTGAGGCTCTCTTTAATTACAATCGCCAATCGTTAATTCCACTTGAATTACTAAAGCTCATAATTCTTTAACGTTTTCGGCTTTGAAGCGAATGTAAAATATTTACTATTTTCCGGCAACAGATAAAAAAAAAAAAAAAAAAAAAAAAAAAACCAGTATTTCCACCAAATCTGCATCCACACACGACAAGCCTACACTTCTGCCCATCTAATAGTCTCACTGACAAACTGCTGCATTGACTCATTGGGACTTTGAAATCTTTCCAATATTTTCATACGTTGTTGCGCGATAGCTACTAATGAACCCGTCTGTTTCAACATTGCCTGACTAAACTCACTAAATTACATACGTTCATTGATCGCCTGCCCCACTACATTTCGCAAAGGCTCTGGTACTGAACATGACAGCGGCATACAAAAGAATTATTTCACAAATATGTAAAGAGGCGATTCTAGCCATTTTCACCAAAAGATTTAAAACTGACTTTAAATTCAGGCGGTCATCTACCTCTATATTTTCTACCAAGTGAGGTGGCAAATGTTGAGTAGCTATGTCGCCTTTCCTCACCAGCTCTCTCACATGCTGTCAGAGGTTATCTATTCCGTCATCCGGATTGAACGACACACCTGCGTCGACCAAATTGTTTTGGAGGACGTCTTTCGTGAGGCGCTGGATCCGCGATGTACGGATACCTGTAGAAGTCATTTTGTGGATTAGTTGATGCACCACTACTAATAAAAGTCACTCTCACGACCACTGGAGCAAACCAAAGGAGTTTGTACTATTTCGTAACTTTACAAAATTCCTAACTTGATTTCCCCTTTTTACTTATCTGCATTGAGGAAGCAGAGTGGGGTACATTTCTCTATCCTGTATGTGAAGGTGTTTGCTAACACATACACGACGAGGTCTTTCTTTCAACTGCGTCATGAATGTATGCGTTTTAAGATGGAAAACTACTGAGTGCCCCACCAATGATGTAAAAAAAAAAGGATTTGAGTTGGTTCCAGTGAAAAGGTTTGAAAATTATTCGTTGCCTTGGTTTTTATACCAAAATATAACCATTTACATAGGTTTTCCCCAAAATTTCACAATCAATAAACGTTATATAATAATTTAGTTCTCCCACTGATTACATTTAGTATAAAAAAGGTATATAAAATAATTATGTTTAAAACTTCCCTCAAAATCAACATTGTTACAAGATTACATCTCTTTCCAGCTATATGCAAGTTACGTACAATGATTTTGCTTTAAACCATACTTAACTAAAATGGCAGCAAGGTCCCCTCCCCTTTAAATGTTGACGGAACACAGTTCCTGCCCAAGTGAAAACCCTGTGGTGTCTCCCCGAACATGGGCGAAACACCTGTGTTTATATTTTATTTGAAATGATCTCGAACATTACAAAATGATATTCACTCCGTCGATATCCAGAAGTCCTGGAAGGGCACTCTGGTGGTGCGTAACTGGCTGGTAGGCGTCACGTGGTCAAGGTGTCTTTCGAGGGAGGGGAAGGCAATCATAGTTTCCGTGGGCGGCAGGCGCCCCGCGGCGCCCATACTTGCAGACCAGCAGGCCCGCCCAGCGGACGTGAGGCGTGGAGCTCGTCAAACACACCCCCGTCGTAGCGAAGGTAAGCCGTCCCAAACGTCCAACACTTTCTCAATTTCATATGGCACCTTCGGGTTAACTTTCGTTCGATATGCAGGGATAGCCGTCACAATGTAATATATATACTTTTCTAATAATTTCACAGTTTCACTCGGCCGATGCATGAATTAAGCGATGAGGCCCATGGTAATGTTAATTTTACATCATGCGGAAGAATACACGACAGACATACAAGTAGATCTTAAGCAGGGCTTTCAAAAGTGCTCAGTTTTCCGTGAACAGCTTATACCACACACTGTTTGACTTTTAGACATTATCGTTGTTAACACTTTCCTGGCGTTTTTTTAACCCGTAGTTTTTACACAAATACATGTAAAATAGTAATTTTAGCGTCTTATGAATGTGCAAATATCTAAAACATACTTACGTGCAGAAATGTGATAATTCACACCGAAAGAAGATGTCAACGGCTTCTTCAAGACACCGGTAAAATAGTAAAAGGTAGTGTTTCTCCATTTCAATAATTGGCTGAAAACAAGGAAATATTTGCAAGTTTTTGATTTCTAGCTTTCCCATGATGTTTGTAACATGACTCGCTACGCATACCTTAAAGTTAATCAAGACCAAACCTTTCAATTTCCCTTCTTTAAATTTTCCACAAATTGCTTGGTTTTTTTTATTTGTATACAACAAAAAAAAAGACTGTAAAATTTTGAATTTCACTCTCCTTTTTTCAAAAGTTACGCAATCTAAAATAAATGAACCTGAGGAGAAAGTAGTCACAGATCATATTTACGAGTTAAACATCATCGTGGCTAACACAATTGATGAAATTATGCATTCCTTGTTTCGAAGTCAAAGGCGTATTTGGATGGCGGTTACAGCGGCCGGCGTGTCGATGCTCTAGTTCCCATCTGGATCATCTCATGAAGTTGGGGTCACGTCGAGAATAGACTCGCTCCAAGTGTTACAATACCCCATATGTCGCTGCCGTATTGCGCAATTCGTGTTTTTGGCTACCCGCCGCGCCTGTAAGTATTCTTGCTGTTTTATACAGGCTGTTCCGCGACTCAACCGACATACTGCGGCAGCTTGTTATACAGATCATTGGCAACATAAATTGTCATATACACATGTAGGCTATGTAGCTACAGGGATTTAAATCTCCAATGCAATTGACTACAGTAGTGTTGCAAGTCCCACACAATCTGTTCAAAATGTGCCCAATCTGACCGTAAGCAGACACTGCTAGTATGGCCAGTCTTTGTTAGTGTGTCGAAGCGAGTGGCTGTGCAGTAATGCCAGGAATGTTTACACGTGCAGAGTACGCAGACATGGTGTTTGTTTACGGATACTGTCACGGAAGTGGGCGAGGTGCAGCAGCTGAGTGTCCGCGCAGGTGGAATGGAAGAGGTGGGCCAGTCCCATGGCCGGCGCAATCTCCAGACCTCTCCCCGCTGGACTTTTTCTTCTGAGGCTGCCTGACGGCGATCAGACACACGAGACCAGTTGCCACAGGTGATAATCGACGCCACTAATCAACTAAGAAATGAACTTGCAGGCAAGCAGTGGCAACACGCCATAATAGGCTACAACGTATCTCAGCCTGTTTCCGGTAGTATGTGCACATTTTGAACAGCTCGTGTGAGACATTCAACATGAATGTAGTCAGTTGAATTAAAGACATCCAGCAATTACAATCTTCGTGTTTATCACATTTGCGTCCCAGTAACTCTGAAATGGAGCTGCATAGCCTACTTGTGTGTATGGCATTTTTTTTTGTTGCCAATGATCTGTATAACATGCTGCCGAAGTATGTTGGTTGAGTCGCGGAACAGTCTGTATAACAACGGCTGCAGCCAATAGCGGCCCATCTGTTGCCATTTTCTGTCCGCCGGCCTGGTTGCGCTATTGTGTGTGATGTTGCGTTCGGTTGGTCTGTTGGATAGAAGTCTGCCCACAACGTCATAACGCAAAATTATTTGCACATAGGCTAAATCCAAGCCCTGGAACGTGTTGGTTATATCTGAAGTTCACAGTCGAATCAGCACTCATTTTTGGTCTCTGATCCACATTCTAAGTATTTATCCGCAAACTTGCCGTACCACATAATACGATTTTAGAGAAAAACCGAATAGTCACGTTCTCTACCACACGTTCACAGTGGATTTACTACATTTGTTCAAGAAAGAGTCAACTGCGAAGTGAAGATCTCAAATTTGTTTATTAGCCATGGAAGCTCAACATTTCTGTATATGTAACCTGCTGTATGGAAATTGCTTTTCCATACTACGTGTAGGGCCTACGTTAAAAACTTCCATTTACAGTTTCACAAGTTTAACGAAATAAATACGGCGCAATAATAAATACGTGTGTGACCCCAAGAGGCGAGTAAACTCGCCTGTCACATATGCATCAGCGTCGGGCAAACGAACTGTGGTCCGAGTTTAGAGAACAACTGAATCTAGGCTCTGGGCGACGGAGCATTTGTAATTCCTCAACCTATAATAATGGATTTGGTTTTATTCCATTATTCATTTACAAAAAAGCTTTAGTAAAAGTATAACAATAATATAACAAAGTCAATTTCAATACTTTTTTCGCAAGTAAATGCCATTGTCCGCACATCAATTTTGGCTTTTCATTTCATCGATGCAGAGAATTTTCGAGTGAACATGGTCAAAAACAAGTGCTTCGGAATAATTTTTATGTGTGGAAATTTAAACATTGTACGCGGCTGTGGACTTTGCAGGAATTGATTAACATTCCAGTCCAATGCCCTGTACTTAGAGGCGATGCGGCATCGAAAGCGCAGGTTTGCGCCGTCCTTATCGCAGGCTTTAACCTCGGCGCTCTGAATAGCCAGGGCCGTGATGATCTGGGAAGCCAGCAGCGTGGTCAGCGAAGAAGTTTTGAATACGGGCGTTACCCGTCCCACCGCCGCATCATAGCAGCGGTCCTTAACCATGCGCCGGCAAAGGTGTTCGGGACGAACGAACGCCCTCGCGTCGATCGCCGGCAAGTAAAGCACACTTGCGCGCATAACGCGTATCGAACAGCGCAGCGCGTGTGAGGACGAGGGCCAACCTCCCATCCCGCAGTTCTCTGTCATTTCCGTCGACTCTATCAGTCGGTCGGTGGCACGGCTGAGGTTCGGCAGAAGGGGTTCGAGGGCGAGGTCACATCGCCGCTCGTCTGTATTCAGGTCGTCATGGCGGGTGTGGGGGGGGGGGGCGGTGATTGAGATGCAGATCAGCACCCAGCCCCAGCTCCAGGCGTGTCCAAACACACCGCAGCCCCGGGTCTACCTGTTTTAATGGACGTCTCCCACCAGGGACTCACCCGCACCCGGGACATCCTACAGTGTCTCTACCACGCAGCATTGTCGAGAGCCCTGGCCGCCACATGAATTATGTATGTTCCGCTCACGGTTCACTGGGTGGTTTTTAACCCCTTGACATGTTTGTGATCGATACACTGACAAAAACAATCGCCTGGGAAGTGACCACGGCTCGTTTTCTGTAATGGGATTTCAGGGTAGCAGCAAAAACACTTCTGTACTGTCATCTGAATAGTCAGCACAGGACAAAATCCACACATAGCCAGAGATGATCTGTTCTGTAGTTGGAGCAAGATGCTGTGCTGTTGGAACTACATCAAAGTTGCAGATATTCCATGCGGACACAACAATGAGATTTGTGTTATAGAAGCGAAAAATATTTATATGGTAATAACAACGCATTCTCTCTTTATATGGACTTTCTAGATGTGTTACGAAAAATGTTTCCAAAAACGTTAATTTTTCCCTCCAAATTTTATATATATATTATATAAATATATGCCTCATATAGGTATACCATATATATAATATACACACACCTACCTTACCATTTCGCATTGTGGAGCCACGGTGGCTGAGTGGCTAGCCCGCTCGCCTTCCACCAAGGCGATCCGGGCTCAATCCCCAGCCGGATCATTCCAGATTTCCACATGTGGAAATCGCGCAGGTTTTCTCGGGGATATCTCGCTTCCTCCGTCTTTTCATTCTGGCGCTGACATTTTGCACTCTATATTTCACAATTTTGTACATACTTAAGACGAATTCAATTGCTTATTCGCTGTTGTCACAGTCAACACCACATAATCTTGATGGCTTACCAACATAGAATGAAACGGCCTGTTACCACTGGTCCATATTCTTGAAGGGAGTTTCCAAACAGCGCGTCATATGATAAACGCGAAACTAACATATATAGTGTCTGAATTATGCCTTTCATTAAAATAAAAGTTGTAACAAAAATGTTAGTATTTCATTATCACATATATTCTGGCTGTACAGGATGGTGACATCTGTAGACACACGCGTAAAAGTACACACCGTGGATCTGGTGTGGCCTACATGCGCAGCGTTGGCAAGTTACTCGGACGTGATAGAACATTATGTCGTGCCTCAATTCCCTGCAGGAAAAATTTACCATAGTCTGGGCTCTTCCCCAACTGGCGATCAAGATACGACAATTTCTGGATATCAGGACTTATTCTTGCGTGGTTTTGTAAAGTTACAAAGTATCGAACATCTGTGAACAACCTGAACGATCTGCGACGCGTACTCTATGTCGCTATTACTTGGTGGAAAAACACGTGGGACATCTGTCTTGCCACAGGTGGTGCGCACAACGAATTTTGTTTAGTACAACTTAAAACAGCGAAGTGCCTGCTAAATCTTATAGTCGGAGACGCTGTATTGTGACGCTGTCTGTAATGTGGAATTTCAGAGAATCGAAACCGAACCCCCGGGGAGAGGAAAAACCGGTAACTGCTACATAACGAAAGCGGTCTTTGTATATTTTATCATTATATGCCTACACTTTTACGTTTATATGTATTACGTTACATATTCATCATATATATAATAATCAACTTTAAAAGTTATTAAATGTAGACCATAATTTATTATAATACTAGTTTAGGTAAGATAAACATTACAAATAAACAATGAGAGGGTTTTATTTTTTGTTTGTAACAATAATACTCACTGGCATAAAAATTTTCTCACTTTGCACAAATCATTTGATAAACATTAAAGTTGGCAAACAGGCACACATACAGGCGACCGGCACATTATTAAGGAAATTCTTTATTAATTATGAACAACTGCAAAGAAGTTTTGCAACAAACATAATTTTTTTGTTTCATCTGTATATTAATGAAAATGACAACCTTGCATTGTTGTTGCAATAGTTCGGCAGCATTCTTTGTAGTGAAGAAATGTTCTGCTTTTAAAAGGTTGTGCCATATGTCGGTGATCAGAGGTATTCGATACTTGTTGGATTAGTTATTTGTAATATTAGTTACGTAGTGGAAACTAGAAGGTTCGAAAGGAAAGTTTTAATACTATTTAACACCTTCGTTGGTATACATAAGTATTTATTTGCTTTAAAAGAAACAATTTAAAAAGAAACTATTGTTATTTGCTTTTCTCATGAAACAAAAATGTATATAGAATAAATTTAACAACAGAAAACATAAGTTTCTTTGACGATGCCTTCGAATTAAAACAAAATTTTAAACAGCCTTGAAAAAATGAATTTCTTTGCTACACAGGAAGATTAGTGCGTTTTTTTTTTTTTTACACCACATATGAACGTTTTTTCGTAACTGGCAGTAAGGCGATGCATTCCGGCCCACGGAGAATACTCAGTGTCCCCGTGGGCTGCACTTATCTTCTGAGCGCCCATCAACCAGTTTCAAGCAGATAACGCTCGCCCAGATACAACTCCTGTTTACCAGGAGCATTTCTATCATGTTCCGGCAATTCTGTGGCCTGCTTGGTCACTTGATTTGTCCCACGTTTAACTTTTGTGGAATCTGATGGATGGGACGTCAGATTCCTTCAAGTGTTCGTGATTCGAAGCATAACAGGTAACGACTGTGAGGAAATATGGCACAGGAGAAGATAACGGTGTTTGGTTTATTCAATTCCCGATCGTATTAACGCATGGACCGTATACAAGAACGAGGCATTCCGAAAAGATACTAAAGGTACGGTGATTCTGAGTAGCAGATCAGGGGAACATTGTGTCCTGAGCCAATTATATTTTCATTATAAATTATTGATAGATATATTAAACTAATAACATCCCTTGAAATTGTAAGTCTACTTCTTAGCGATTACGGTATTTTATAAGAAAGTGAATATTTAAAATATATACAAATTGACAGATTTTTAGACAAAACCATTTTATACTTACTTTGATCCCTTGAAAATTTTTCTGGAGCAAATATAAATTATTCTCTACAATAATACAAGGAGCCTGGAGGGTTTTAAAATTAGTTTTTCTTTCAATGAATTTTAATTATGGTCCGTAAATATGGCGAATACTTTGTCCAATACAATGGCAGAGAAATCTACCTTCCTTTACTTATTATTTCCTGACATTATAAAAAATCTTCAGTACCTGAATGTCATTAAGCTGAATATCTGTCCATTATTTATCAGGTCCGCTTCCGACGTGTTGAGGGTAACGCAGTTGCACGTCACTTCGAGGACCCAGGTTCGACTCCTGGCGCCACACTGGGACCGCGATGGTTTAGTGGTTAGACTATTCTCCTCCCTGCTAGGTGAATCGTGTTCGATCCCCTTTCATCCCGGCGCTGCTCCGCACTTCACCCTCATCGGTTCTCAAGAGCTCGATGTTAAGAGCAGCCCAAATCTCTCCACACACTCACTCACCCACCCAGCACCACACGGAAATGGGGCTGGAACAGCATTGACTCAGCTTCGTGGGGACAGCTATGGAACCACTTGAAGTGAAGAGGATGCGAGCCTTGTTTGATAACTAACTACTACGCTCGTTCGGCTGAGGGGTGCGAAACAGTAATGTTTTACTCGCCCACTCTCCCTCGCCGTCATCAAACTTCTCTGGTCGCGTGTGGTCCTCGCTGATTGAACGCGGGGGTTTATATATAGTTTAATTTTTTACAATATAATTTATAAACGTTTATATTTTCGTTTATTATTTCGATCGTTATAAAAAAAACCTTCTCCGAGTTCTCCCCAGCAATATATTTGACAGCGTACTAATGATACCCATGAAAATAACTCCAAAAAACAACAAATAACAATGTGATTAATATGATTGAACACCCTGAAGCAGTGCGTCCGGACTATAAATTGAAAACCACTACAGGTTAATACAAATAGTCATAGTCTTAGAAATATTCCATAATCTTTAAAAGCTCATAGTGCTTGTAGGAAATACCAGAGCGATTTCGTGAAATACTGCAAGATATACCAGAGCTGTTTAAAATCGGAATGTTTATTTTAGTAAAAATCATATTACTTTTCGTTCACGTGCATAGGCTAGCATGATAATCCGGTAGATATGATATTAGGGTCTTGCATCGGCATACGCCTGAAAAGGAGACGGGGAACCATCTGGAAAATACTACCGCCAGTGTAGTCGATCAGTACGGAAACAATGAACCTAACGTGAGTCAGACACGAACACCGCTTGACCAAACACGATTAATTGTTTGTAAAGGCAGTTCATGATAAAGTGAGTACTTTTGAAATCAACCTTAGAAAAAAGTCACTGCCCCTGCTTGCGTATATTATAACGGACGCACTTGGTGACATACGCTCAGTAAAGTTGGACAATGAATGGAAAATAGTTACATATCTTAACGTCAAATTAAAAAAGTAAGGTAACCATTTGTAACAACTTAAATTATTTTTCGCTTTGTTTTTTTTTTTAATGTATCGAATTGTTAATATTGTAAAATATTTACTTTTATAATAATTTCACAGTTCCACTTGATCGACGCATGAATAAAGTGATGAGGCCCGTGGCAGTGTTAATTTTACATAAGGCGGAAGAATACACAACTTGCATAGAATTATATACTAGGCAGGGTTTTCAAAAGTGCTCATTTTACCGTGGAAAGCCTTATTTCAAATGGGTTCAATAACTCCTTCAGTGGCATGCATTTCAGCTAACAGGATAGCGGCTTACAACCTACGGTTTTTTTTTTTTTTTTAATTTACAAGTGTATTGATGAATCGTGAATGTTGAAGTGGTTTTACTTTCGCTACATTTTCTCAAGAAAGAATGAAACGCGTAGTGAAGTACTCACCTTTGTATAGTAGCGACACACAATTTATGCATTTGCAGTTTGATTTATGGTGAATGTTTCATACTAGGTAAAGGTTGACAATTTCTATTAGCATCTAAGAAGTAATATTAATACTACATACAAAACGATAAATACGGCAATGCGATTCGATTCCAAAACTTTGTGGTGCCTTTATTAAGCCTTAGCAACTTCGACAACGAAGGTCGCAGACACATTTATACAAAATGTATTGAAATCACTGTCTCCCTAATCGATGCACTAATTCCTGGGTTTATACACGAGTAAAAAATACCTAGTTAACACGGGTCTGAAATCTCTTCAGTTTTATGTGACAGATAGTTGAGAAGTAAGCGCTCTGAGGCCTCGTATAACGTGAGCGGGTAAGAAATGGCCGCCCGCGCGGGCGGGTTCAAATATGCTGTGTCCAATGTGTTCGCTGACAGCCGCGTGGCGGTCCCATTACCTACAGTGGCTTCAATGAGTAAACATCGGAATTTGCTTTGCTTGGAAAATTCAGTGTTGAAATACGAGTATTTCAAGCGAATAAATTAACGCGAGTGTAAAAATAGGCGACCAAATAGTGCTATATACAGTGAAAGATTGCAATCCGGAGAATTCCACCACCTGTGCGATCGACTAAGAAGCAATCCATAAATGTTGTAAAATCACACCAGGATGTCTATTACTACCCTTGACTTCGTAGTCGAAACTATCAGGAACGAGTTCCAACTGACAACAGCACACTTTCCGAGCCCATCAGTACCAGAAAGATTGGTTCAAACACTAAGATAATATATTTTATTTGACAAGGTTTCTCTTGTCAAATACTGTTATTACATATATATATATATATAGAGAGAGAGAGAGAGTATAGCTTCTAGTAATAGAATTGCCTTTACAAAAACATTAATGTGCCAAACAAAAATTAGCCTTTCTAATACAATAATCAATACAAAACATAATGAAGCAATGCATAATCCTTCATTATAGTCTATGACATGTGGCACCTACTGGTGTGGCCACATTGCGAGTGGATGTGTTGTTCCCAAAACACAGTTAACATACTCTGAACATGATGATGTTGGGACAGTCGTTTCTCAATATTCGTTGGATTAATGTCGTTGCCACCCAGAAGTGGAGTGTGAGCGACAGAACAACTAGAGGAAGACAATGTAGTAGAAGGGATGGGCGTTGGATTACCAGCTGCTGCGCAGTGTTGTTTGGGATCATAGTGGCAAGTCATTGCTTGTGTGACTGTTTGTAGGAATTAACTCCTGAGATTGAGTTTTTGAATTAGGGACAGCGTCTTCATGCAAAGCAGTGATGATTTCATGAAATTGAGATCATCATACTCCGGTTCTCGTAAAATATCGTCTTTCTACTTTTATAGCTTCATAGTCCCCGTTTCAAAAGATGACAGCGCTTAAGAAGATGTTTTAACAATATCGCTTTTTCGAGCTCGTTTAGGTTAGTGGGAAACCTGTGTGGCAGTTATGGCTGGATTACACGTGTTAGAGGAGCCGGAATATGCCGATGAAGAATTGTTCAAAAGGAGTGAAGGTGAGTTTGTACATGATGTGTTCTGGGTGTGTTCACGTCTGTCGAGCTGACTCTCATTCAGGTCATTTAAAGTATTTGACGTTGGGCTTTCACTGCATTGAGTTTCACCCACATCTTCTTCTTCAATGTGGTCTTCAAATACATTTGTTTCACGTTGCCTTTGAATGCATCTATCTTTCAGAAAAAGTAGAGACACGAAATAGGGCCATTTTCAACTATAAATAGGTGCTGAATCAGCTGAATGCCCCGAGCGTCCGCGAGGAATCTTCTTTTATTCTTTTGAGCAGTGGTCTCTTATGATCTTCCACTTGGATCTCACAGTTTCCTCTGGAAACAAAAGCAAATATGATAAAATAGTGATCATTGATTTAAGTTCACTTACTAAAACACTTTCAAAGAGAATTGAATTAATAGTACAAAAATAACATTTTTGTTTCAGGTATCTGGCAACTGGAACACAGTTCAGGCAAATTGCCCATTCATTCAGGATCTCAAAATCAGCAGTAAGTTACATCGTGATTGCTGTTTGCAAGGCGTTGCGGAATATGCCAGTCCCTATCTGCATGCCAATGCCAATTGAACAGGACTTCAAAAATGTCGCAGAAGGCTTTAATAATAAATTGCGGTTTCCCATTTGTTGTGAGGCACTAGGCGGGAAATACATCCGAATAAGATGTCCTCTAAAACGAATGCAATGTTCCGCAACTACAAGGGGTTTCTTTCAATAAAAATTCTAGCTCTTACCGATGCATCATACAGATTTATTTTTGTTGACATTGGTGAATATGGTAAAGATAGTGACAGTGTCATATTTTGCGAGTCAAAAATATGCCGTCTGATTGAATTCAGAAATATAGAAATTCAACCTCCAGAAGTTCTTCTTATTTCTAACACTGTAGGTGCTACAGTGTTAGAAATAAGAAGACGAAGGGTTTCCCTTAAGGCCATTTTTGATGCAGCCTTTCCCTAGAAAGCAAGTAGAAGACGGCAGTGACGAAGATACATTTAATTATACTACAGCCAGAGCTAGTATGGTCGTTGAATGTTCGCACTGAGCTATAGATACAAAGTTTCAGATATTAAGTAGACCAATTGCTACCAGCGTGACGAATGCGGTGCACATCACTAAGGCCAATACTATCCTTCACATGTAATCAGCGGCCGTGATGACGTAGATCGAGCCGATTCGATAGACCTTTTTCGAAATAGTGAAACAATACGAGTCTCACAAGTGAAAACTTCAAAAAGGAACAATTTCTAACTACTTTATGCGCCCTGAAGGTAGCATAACCCGTGAATAATAAAGTGTATTAAATCCTTTTCCACCGAAATAATATGGCCTTACATGCATAAATACATATATGTTATTGTTGTTAAGGTATACTTTATTGACAAGTTAACGTTTGCTGCCACTTCCACCCACGCTCGATCATACAGTGTTCTGTCGTGGTATTTCGGATGCCTCAGATTCCACAAAACAGGTTTCTTCTGAACTTCCAATACAATCTCTTCTGTCGACGTTGTCGGAAGACTACGCCGCAACCAACGAGCGAATGCGTCCCCTGGACCGCACGCGTGAAAATCACAAACCAGATTGTGTTTCAAGGAACGCCCGCTGGAATCGTGCTCGCGCCGGACACACGCCTGGCTAGTGTTTTCGCTTTTGTTTGTATGTATTTTTCTTCACCCGCTCGCGTTGGACACCTGCACTGTAAAAACGCTTTCTTTACTGCAATACACAATTTATTTATTGCCACAAAGGCAAGATTGTTTAAATATTAACCACTTCAAAGTAGGCTTGCTACAAACATAATTTTTGTTTGATATATACAGTAATGACTATGATAATCGTGCATTGTCGTTACAATAATTCATCAGACATCTTTGTAGTAATGCCTGTTATAATGTAAAGGAAATTTGTTCCCTGAAAAACTGTCGTCATTAGTAAATAACAGAGAAGTAACGCATTTTTTTAAATTATATTCACAAAAAAAATTGTTACACCGAGACTTGAACCGAACCCGCATTCCCTATATTACTAAGTATAACGCCCTTCGCCAAACGACCACTTTGTCTTGTCGCAATAATCTTACTTTTGATAGGTAGGTTATATCAGTTTTTATGCAGGACAGAATATAATGTCACGTCTTGGGAAGAATTGTGGTTAGTGATTTAAAGTGTTTCTTCACTTCATAAAGACATTGAACGTAAGCAGGAGGACTGCATCTTGTCTTAGCTGCAGTTTCGTAACTGCAGAATATACTTATTGGTTTATGAATGCTTGCATCGGGACAACAGTTACATACTGAAAACTATTATGAACGACCGACAATCTTTCATATTGCTAAACCGTTACCTTTTTACAAAAAAAAATATTTCTTTACTGTGAACAAAAGTAGGTCAAGGAATGTTTATTTCTTTGCTATAAAGGAAGCAAAGTGTTGTCATAAAACAAACATTTATGAAGAAAAAATTTATTAAAGGCTGTTCACGATGAAGTGAGAATTTTAGAAATTAACCTTAGAAAAAAGTCACTGCCCCTGGCTGCATATATTTTAACGGACGCACTGAGTTACATTCGCGCAGTGGAGTTGGTAACGATGGATGGAAAGTAATTCCATATCTTAACGTCAAATAAAAAGTTTTAGGTAACCATTTGTGATAACGTAAATTATTTCTTTCGTTTTCTGTTTTTTTTTTTTTCGGAGAGTAAAAATTAGCAGATTTGTAAAGTATTTACTTTATTAATAATCTCACGGTTTAATTTGACAGACGGATGACTAAAGTGATGAGGCCCATGACAACTTTAATTTTACATAAGACGGAAGGATACACAGCGTGTATACAAGTAGATCTTAAGCAGGCCTTTAAAAGTGCTCATGTTAACGTGAACAGCCTATAACAGCAAACCTATGTTTCTATAAACTTATCTTTGAATTAAAGCTACATTGTGTTGCTGTAAACAAAACAGCTTCAAAGAAATGTTTTTTTTTTCTTACAGACAACTTTTTATGTATTTTTTTTTTTAGAGTGCATTAACGCCTCTTGCCGGAATCACATAGCCCCGACGCGCACGACACGACGGCCAACAGCCAGTGAAATACAAGATAGATCGTCGTAAGCCCGACCGATTTTGTCGCCCGACCAGCAATTTCGGATTAGAAATGATTTCTATTCTTCTTCGTGTCGTGCAACACGACGCGCAGAGTGTAGAACCTTGCAAAATGAAATTGTATGACAATCTTTCCAATCTTTCCCTACAATGGGAAATATACGCATACATGCAATAATATTTACTTCTTGGTGTGCAGTTCCTCAGAATAAAAGGAATTAATTGCAAACTCCAATGACATATGTTTCAACGTACAGACCGATTCTTTTTCTGACGAATTGCTAATTATGGAAGTTCAGGAGAATAAGGTACCATACGATTTTCGTTTGAAGACGTATCGAAATCAGCACCTATATTATAACTTAAAACAATATTTGGAACACAGGTGATAATATTTTAGCGCTCAAATCGTGTTCAAAACAACAGGCAACATGTAAACGAAAGTTTACCTCTTGTCCACCGCCTTTGAAACTACAATAGGCTATCAGCGCCTTCTAAATAGTTAGGTTAAATGCCGAGAGCGTGGTGTCGGCCGTGCTGCAAATTCAAGTAGTCACATTCAAATGTGTCGTGGTTGCGTTTTTGGTCGTGTCGTGCTGTGCTGGTCGGGACTATGTGATTCCGGTATCACGCCGACGTCGTGCGGCGCTACGGAGTGCGGAAGGAGTTACATGTCACGCCTATTATGTAGGCAACACACCAGTCACTCATGCACTGTACGATTCTGGTGCGAGACGTCTGACTGCCAATACATGACCACCTAGACTTCCAAGGCCTTAAGCTTCTTACAAAGTAGAAAACTTTAACATTTGACTTTACGTTTCCTTTCGTCTGACGAAAACACCAATACACAATACAATTGTAAAGTCAAAGTTCTGACAATTGAACATAGGTTCCTCGAGCTTCATAAAAATGTATATCTTGTTATGTAAATAATTATGATATTTCCCAGAAAAGCATTTTGCGTACCTTTTTTTTAGAAAAACAGGTTTGAAATTTGCATTAAAAGTTTGTTTCAAAACAAAAAACTCATTTGTTTATGTTATTAAAATATTTCAATTCATATTTTTTTAATTCATATTATATTTATTTGCCATTTATTAAACTTAAAATGAGCTTTGTTTCATATACCGAGATTAAAATCACCCTATAATAAAATAACGCACTTACCACATAACCTCTGTTAGATTCTCGGTAAAATGGCTGCTTGACTTTGACTTTTAAATTTCAACTTTTCTAAAGTCAAGAGTGCTTGACTTTACCTTTGACAGTTCCATTGTGTCAAGCTCCATAAGAAACAACATGTTGGAAAGCTAACGTAAAGTAAAATGTTAAAGTCAAATGTTAAAGTTTTCAATTGTGTAAGGGCCTTGACAACCACTTCAAGCCAAGCTGATGACGTAACGACCAAGTGGCAAACACATGTGGCCAATATGGCTGTCAGCTTGGTTAGTATATACATGTGAGAGTATCAAAGGATAGGTTTCTGGCCTTTAACGAAGCGTAGGCACTCCACATAAAGGTGATTTTTTTTTGAAGTATTTTGTGTTTAAATAAAACCGATCTGAGTGATACTGAACAAATTTATTGGATGTATTTGAATTTTTTTATTAATTAGTTTCTACAAATTATTTAGTTGTTTTATAATATTCACTCCAAAGAGGTTATACTATTTAAAATACCTTCCCCGTTGGTTAGATATTGTTAGACAACATCATTGGTAAACAAAGAACAATAAAGAAATGAATTACTTTTTAAACATTAAGGGAATGTATCATTCATTTTCGATTATCTTTTTCCTTGCTTGCAAATAGCAAGGAGTAAATACAACATAAATTTAAAAAATGGCTTATAATATATTTAGAGAACGTATCATTAAGTCATATTTCTGAACATCGTTCTTCACTTGCTTACAAATGGCAACAGATTGAAAGCGGCGAAAATTGTGTGTTATTCAGTACGGCTCATTTTACTTTACCGCCTTGTTACATATTCCAAAACAATACCGCGTAGCGATTGTACTGCCCAACGCCACTGACGTCACATAGAGGTTGCAAGGCCTTGTAGTCTCTGTGATCACGGTCAATGCCCACAAATAAGTTTATCAGTTGCAAATATCTTTCACAAAAAGGAAAAGCAGAAAGGGGCTCAGTCCCATCTTGATTATGCCATTTAAAAGCCTCATTTCTACCACAGTACACATTAAGCAAATTCGACGAGAGTAATTTCAATAAATTGGGTTTAGCGGGCTTCTCTGGGCCGAGTGTCAACTCATCGGCTTCCTCTATAATCCATTCGCGGTTATTTCACACTTTTCTGAAGCTCTACTATAGTTCTACTTCCAGGATATATTCTTCCGCCTCGTTCAAGCTAAGCTTGCCTAAATCAGGAAAATTACACCAGAGGACAACGCACTGCATTCCTGCGCACTCAGTTGTAATATTATTTTTCATGAAAACTATTTATTACTAGGCTCTGCCAACACAGATTTTTTTCACTGTTTTTATTCGTGTTTATTATAAAATAAATATTATAATGTATAAATAAAATATAGGTAATAATTCACTTTAACAACAAATAAGATACGTCTGTGTTTACAGATGTCTAAAACGCTGGCATATTTAGGAAATAACTAAATACGTATTACATGGGGTGATTTTTCAAAGGTTTGTGTTAAAACGTCCGAAGAAATCGTGAATGGACTATAACGATTATTCGGGGCTCCATTCCTGACTGCGTTGCCCTGAGTGTCTTCGCATTTGCAGGACGTAGTGGGTTTTCTCGGGGATCTCTAGTTACATACGCCCCTTGAATTCTACCTTTGTTGTATCTAAAGGTATAGGCTATTCGCGGTAAAGTGAGCACTCTTTAAGGCCATTATAAATTTTTCTTCTAGCCAATTTTTTATCTTTCAGCCACTTTTTAAAATCAACATTGACATGTAACAAATAAATACAGTGCATTGTTTCACCACGCCCAAAACTTAATGTCTGAGGTTTCAATAAAACATATTTATTAGTGATTAATGCCTTTTGGGAGAGCCTTGAAAAGTGCTCACTTTACCGTGAATAACCCATATCATTCAGTGTCATAGTTAGTGAGCGAGGTGGTGCAGTGGTTGAACTTTGGACTTGCGTGTGGGAGGACCTGGGTTCGAGTCCCAGCCCGGGGCAATTCGTATTCCTATTCACCCAAGGTGAATAGGAATACGAATCCTATTGCCCATAAACATGATGGTCTAAAGGTTAATTTTGATCCATATATAGTAGCTAATCAACTAAATACTTTAATACCCGTAGGTACAGCAATAATTATTGTAGCTGATGTAAAGTATGCTCGTGTATCTACATTCCTAACGCCCATGTCACACTATTCAATTTATGTCTTCGACTATATTTGACAATAACATTTTGAGGGCAAATTGCTGCCATCAATAGTTTCCTTCCAGCAAATTTTATCAAATAATATTAAATGTGCCATCCTGATTTCGGCGCTCTGTGGTTTCCCTAGATCACGCCAGGCGGATGCAGGGATGGCGTCTTACCACAGGCCATGGTGGGTTTTTACCCTGTTCCGGTCTCTCTAAGTAACTTGTTGCGTCCTTAGTGACCTTGCTGTCGACGAGAAGATAAGCCTTTCTTTCCTAACGCCCATGTCACACTATTCAATCTTTGTCTTCGACTATATTTGACAATAACATTTTGAGGGCAAATTGCTGCCATCAATAGTTTCCTTCCAGCAAATTTTATCAAATAATATTAAATGTGTCACACTGTCAAATTTTTTTATTGGGAGAATATAATTTGAAATATTATTTAACAATTATTTTCTTAGTGAGATATTGCTTTTGTTTTTCCATGCAGTTCATTACAGGAAGAAATGTAAGTAAATTGTAATTTATTTTGGTGTCTTTATAAAATTAAAATTTTACATGAGATATGTTTCCTGCGCAATGAAATTAACGCCTCCGAGTTCGTAATATTATGTGCAATATTCACTTAAAATAGATTTAATGCCCAGAGAGCTTCTACATAAATTAATTATCTTCATAACTTACTTCGTTTCCAGCAATTGTTCGTTATTTTAAGTTTGTTGACGTCCATTTTTGTCCATGCACGATTCTGATTGGCTGAAACCTTCAAACATCAAATAAATTTTAGAACCGGTCCAATTTTCAAATGTTTGATTGATACTGAAGCCATCCAACTTTCTCAGACAAAAATGGCGGCGTTTATGACGTTTCGATGATGTCATAACTGTCCAACTATATTTTACCAAACTTATTGCAAACAATTTGACAGAAATTTTGACAGTGTGACAGGGGCTTATAAGCTGTTCACGATAAAGTGAGCACCTTTGAAATCAACCTTAGAAAAAGTCACTGCTCCTACCCTCATATCTTTTAACGGGCGTAGTGAGTGACATGCGCCCAGTAAAGTTGGTAACAATGGAGGAAAAGTAGTTCCATATCTTAACGTCTAATAAAAAGTGCTAGGTAACAATTTGTATTAACTTAAATTGTTTCTTTTTCTTTCTGTATTTTTATCGCATTAAAGTGTAAAAGTGAGCAGATTTGCTATATATTAACTTTAAAAATAACTTCACAGTTTCAGTTGACCGGCTCATGAATAAAGTGATGAGGCCCTTTGACAATATTAATTTTACATAATTTGAAATAGAACGCAACGTGCAAACAAGTAGTTTTTAAGCATGGTTTTCAAAAGTGCTCAGTTTACCGTGAACAGCCTATACCTACGAATATCGTCCTGAAAGGGTCTCAGTGGACCGTCACTCAGTAGGCATTACATAACCCACGACATTCCTTTAATATATTTAATTTCGTATACTATTAATGTCTGCTGATAAGAGTACAGGCAATAATCAAGGATTGAGGAAAGGCGCATGGAGGCCAGCGCATTAAATATGAAGTAAGCAGAAAAAGTTCGGAGAAAACGTTAGTAAAAATTAACCAATTGCCCCTGCGGATGGGAATACGCATAGCCATAACTATGTCTTCTAGTTGACTGGTTAATGTCACCTATATTTAACAGGTAAAGATTTACATTCATCTCCAGTTTTTGTCGTTATGTTCAAGCCATTATTTCTGCAAATATTTTTATTTGTATCTCTTTTTTTTTCTTTCAAATTTTATACGAACTATTATTATTCCATACAATAAAGCTTCGAGACAATATTTTTACTTGTTAACCTTGGCGGCTATGAACTAATGAATAATTCTAATGGCATAAAAATAGTCGTTCGTTAGAACTACTGGAAACGTTCCTGCAGCAAGATGCATTCGAATTGAAGCACTGGAGACAAGTCCACTGATAATGCGATGTAAATAGTTCTTCAAGTATTCCTATTCATCCTTCCTCTGTGGCGGGAAAACTAATTAACTTCGCGAAAAGGCAAAAAAAAAAAAAAAAAAAAAAAAAACGATGTTCAAACGATCACCTGTGAGCTGTGTTTATGCAACTATGAAGAAAGATTTAAGTGAGCGGAGCCAGTAATTTGTTGAATTCCAATTCCAGCATGTTCCCACTCGAATATCTAAGCCATATGCAAGTGTTGGTCTATTAAATTAGCGACAATTTTTTACACTTACCCTAAGACATACGGTTTTTATACTCCCAAGATGAAAAAAAAATTATAAAGAGCCAGAAAAGGTAATCGCATAGCAATAACGGCATTAAAATTATTATTCATTCATGTTACACTAAAATCAATGTCAGATAAAAAAATAATCAAATAGTCACTCTTTATGCCATCGTCAAAAATCTTTAAATAAATATACGTTTATTAAAAATAGTATAGTAGTTGAAGATAGTAGTATAATATTAGTACAATTGCATTGCAGGTAAAACAAAATTTATTATGTGACAAAAAAGAAGATTAGTTTATCTGATAACTATTACATGGCTTCGCGAGAGAAAATTAAACAACAATTTTACATCGCTTATAGGCACAGTCAAGAAAATGTCACGTATTCAGAGATCTAGTAGACCAATATTTACAGTCCCATTAATTCTCGTGTTATTTATTCAATATTTGCTGCCCCAGCGAGCAGCGAGTTTTACACCCCATACCCGACAGTACGAGATTTCGTAATGGTTTCTTTGTAGACGAATGAAGATGGGTGAAGAAACGTAATCACCCCGAGAAAACCTCCAAACCTTGCCAGTATCCGCCATGTTCTCTGCATTAAGAATCGCCGTCTGAAAAATCGATCGAACAGGAAACCGTAGAGGTGCGAGCCTAGCGTCTATAGGCTGTTCACGATAAAATGAGCACTTTTGAAAGCCCTACTAAAGATATACTTGTATGCACGTATTGTATTCTTCCGCCTTATGTAAAAATAAGATGGCCATGGGTCTCGTCACTTTATTCATGCGTCGGTCAAAAGAAACTGTGAAATTATTAGAAAAGTAAATATTTTGCAAATATGCTCGTTTTAACACTTGGATGCATTAAAATTATTTAAAAAAAGTGAAAGAAATAATTAAAGTTATTACAAATGGTTACGTGACACGTTTTATTCGACGTTAAAGTATGGCGTTATTTCCATTCTTTGTTACCAACTTTACTGGCCGCATGCCACTCAGTTCGCCTGTTAAAATATATGCAGGCAGGAGCAGTGACTTTTTCTACGGTTAATTTCAAAAGTGCTCACTTTATGACGAATAGCCTTTAACAGCTGAGCCAAACGCAGGTCCAGTTAGTTTTCAAATGAATTTGCGAAATTTTCCCATTCGCACACAGAGAGTACAAACAGCGTAATATAAACATATATAGATTTTTTATAGCAAAGTGTAGGGTATTTGTCTTCACGTTGCATAATTTAATTTAAATACAAAGTACAAATAAATAATAACTGAAGTAAATGCACAGTAAATATTTTTGCTTTTGGTACAAAAATTTAGAAACTATTCTCCGAATTAAATAAACGAGTAAAATCATGAGACAATACATGAAAAACTCTTCAAATTTCAAATGAAGGTAAAACATTCCATCGCTGTTAAGAATTTGTGGAACTAAAATTATTTCCCTTTGGTTTTATATGCAACATAAAGAACTTCAGCATCCTGCCCGCACTCTAAGAAATTATTTGCAAATTTACCACATCTGTGTATATGTATAGTGGAAAAGCGCATACAGTAAAGTTATTTCCCATACATTCATTGTAGTGTTCTTACATTTGCTCAGGAAACAGTCAAATGGGTAACGAAGTTCCCAACTTTATATAGTAGCGATACTGAACGTTCTTACACTGGCAGTTTGACGTGTGGTAATATTTCCATACAAAGTTTAGGTTAAAAACTTCAAATAGAGTTTGGGAAGTTCACCAGAATTTATTTTACAGTGCGCGTGAATTTCTTTTATAGATTGTCCACGGTAAAGTGAGCACTTTATAAGGCCCTTGTAAAATTTTCCTTTCGCCCAATTTATATCTTCCTGCTGCTTTTTAATATAAAACTTTCAATGCGACAAATAAACACAGTTTATATATTTCATTACTCTCAAAATTCAGCACCTAAGGCTGCAATAAGGTACGTTTATTAGTGGTTAATACCTGTTGGGAGGGCCTTAAAAAGTGCTCACTTTACCGTGAAGAGCCTATATGTCAGTAGCAGTAACAAAAACTCTTCGAAAACTTCAAATAACAAACGAGCGTTATCCTTTCCACGCCACGCATGGGCAGTTAGGAGTTGCCGGACGTCAGAGTGTGTAGGATTCCCTGAAACGTTGTCAGATGTTCAGTGGACCGTTATATAGGCCGTTCACGGTAAAGTGAGCACTATTGAGGCCCTAGTTACTTTTTTCGTTTCAACCATATTTTATCCTATAACCGCCTTTCAAAATAAATATTGTCATGTTAATGACAAACACGGTGTGCATACTCCACCGCACTCGGAAGTTAACATCTAAGGCTAAAATAAAATAAATTTATTGACTATCATTCCAAATGAGAGGGCTTTAAAAAGTGCTCACTTTACCGTGAATAGCCTATAACAGCGAAAAAATTCCATACTTTTCCAGACGAGCGATACAATTTTAAGTGAATAAATTCCGTATAGATTTACAAGACCTGATATTCGTGAATACAGAGGAGATGGTAATTCTTCGAAAATATGCCAGGTCACGGCCGAGAGGGATTTTTTTTTTTTTTTTTAACCGCGTGGAGATGGTTCGGAGTGGCTCACCGCAAGCTGTTAGAGCAGATCCGGCGAGCGGGACCCAAGACAAACAATGCCGTGCACGTATCTCCTATAAAAGGTTTCTCCCTACTTACTTGCATCCAAACCCCGGGCATCAAAGAGGATAGGCGGCCAACGCGCTCTGGCTTGAACGGGAAGAAGCGAAGGGAATTTAAAGGATGCGATTATCTCTTCCCCAGCCGCCGCAGGGGCAAAGGAGGGGGATCCGAGGGGTAATCGCTGACGTAATACAATCGATGACCGCATCGATGTTCGCATATTTAATCCGCTTTCCTCGCCGCTCGTCAGCTCCGTAATATCTGCTCTGTGTTTCTTGGGCAACAAAGGAACAAACTTACCTCATAAGCTGTTTACGGTTGATCGAGCGCTTTTGTAGCCAACCTTTTAAAAATGTCACTGCCCCTATAGTCTATTCACAGTAAAGAGATCACTGTTTATTGCCCTCCCAGCAGGCATTAACTGCTAATAAATATATCTTATTTCAGCCTCAGACATTAAATTTTGATGCTGGTGAAATGTATACACTGTGTTTATTGGTCACATTGCAATGTTTATGTTTAAATGCAGCAGGAAGATGGAAATTGGATGAAAGGAAAAATTTAGTAGGGCTTTAAAAAGTGCTTAGTTTATTATGAATAGTCTATACCTGCATATACTTTAACGGACACACTAAATATCATAAGCCCACAGTAAAGTTAGTAACGACAGAGACATTTCGATCTGATGACGTTTAATTAAAGGTGTTTGTTAAACGTTCGAAAATGAAATGATTTAGAAAATTTCTAAAGTATATTATAAAAACGTCAGAGCTTTATTTAACATACCCATGAATATAGTGATCAGGCCCAAGAAAATGTTAATTTTACATGTGGCGGAAGAATACACAATGTACATACAAGTAGATATCAGCCGGGGCTTTTAAAAGTGCTCTGTTTACCGTAAAAAAAAGTATACTAGTGAGACGACAGTTCCGAAAGACTCAGCGGTGACATTTATTGAAGTAAAATAAAATAAAATATAAAATACATTTTTAAATTTAGTTTTGCTGCTTATTTGAAAATCTGCCTACACGCTCATATAATGTGATAACATGGAACTGCGAGACAAAATACGATGTTAACTTTATTACTTCGTAGTTTTTCGCGTAAATTCTTCGAGGGCTGTTTCATATTTTAAATCTTCGATCCACTGAGTTAATGTAAATATTTTCAGAGGTAGCATATCTATAATAATCCGTTGATGTCCGAATTTATTGCCAATGTGGGACTTTCCGAAACATAATGTAAATTCACTGTGGACAACAAAACGAAAACAATACTGCAGACACTGTGGTCGTAATTGACATATATCTATATGTTTATTTGATTACTGGTAATGTTTTTTTGTGTTCATTTAGGTGTAAATTATTTCCTAAATTCCACCTTCCGGATTATCTTGGCGTTGAATATTTTTCTGTTAAAAACAGCTACTCGTAGCTTAATTTCTGCATTTATTTAGTAGTATATTATTTATTGTTTTATTTTGGTGACAATATAGCACTGAAATGGCGTATACCCTTAAAAATCACTTGCCCACCTACTTACGCCTATTGCAAGAATTATTGATAGGACGCTATCAGTGAAACAGATTGATTACAAATACATACATTTATTACACCATGTTATAAAACGTCTATATGTTAAAATTCTACAATAATACATCTATTTGCATAACCGAATGTTAGTGTTGGAAGGTGCATAAATACACGCCATTTTATGTATACAAATCTTAGTTATGTTTACTGATACGGTGTCCGCCTAGCTAACACCTGAACTGCATCACAGGTTGTGAGGAATCAGCTTTTTTTTTATGTAAACATGTTCTTTATGTGTATATTCACAAAAATAAAACACTCTTCAGACAACACTTCCGGATATCGCGTTCAAGACACTAAGATTTATTGCTAATAACATTAGGAAACATTATACGAGTTATAGAGGTTTTTTCCTATTGTTATACAGCTGAAGACATATTTAGAGCACTCGTGCGAAACTAGGATAGACGAGAATATTGAACCTGCCTGCCGACTTCGCACCACTAAAACGGCGCAGTCTCATAACTTGAATTCTCTTTTTGCACGCTTCACTACGATAACAAATTGCACGCGTGCTCAGAAGTCTTAATGCGAGCACACATACACAGATCTGAATTAATACATACGCACACAGAAGTAGGCAATTTCATAAATATATATTTCCTATCGGAAAGTAGGCCAAGGAAACATTACGCTTAGCTAACAATATTTTGTTCGGGAAGAAATTTAATACATATCTTTCGTACTTCGAAAGTTTTTTTTTTCCTGCACATAACGATGCACGCACTTAGTAAAATTCCATCGTTTAACGAGTAATTTAAAACGTTTGCGATTACTAAGAGTTCACTAAGAAATTGGTACAAGGAAAAAATGTATTGTCGTAGGAAAAGGTCACATTATAACACTGTTAATTTCCATATGATTAAATAATTTTATATTTTCATAAAAGTATGAATTTCCTCAGCATAGAAAATATTGCTTAACCAGTGCCCCATCAACCTTTACAAAAAATAATATTTGACTTAAAACATTAATTAATGCTGAAGACATTTAACACCCACTTTATTAATATAAATGTTTTTAAAAAATTTTAATGAGTTCTTAAATTCATTAACGTTTGTATTGTTTTTCGTTGTCTCTGCGAGAAAACGATAACAAAATACATTCTATATTGATTGAAAAGGGCCTTGAGTTATTAAGTGATACATACGTATAACAGCAATGAATGTAGCGTTTATTAATATTTGAAAATAAAACACTTATTTACTGTGGTTACTTCATGCTGTTTGTTAAATTAAACACATCAATAAATAATTTCGGGGAAATGCACACACTCGCGAATAGCTAGTCAGGATAAATAAATACCTCTTCCCTTACAAAACTTTGTTTCCATTTATATCTTGCATTTTCACCATTTTCAAACATAAATACATTCACGTTTGAACCATTGTAGTGATATCCACATCACGTCGCAGCACAGCTACGTGAAGACTGTATTTTTTGTATTTTAATCTCAAACCCATACGGGGCCACGGTATCTAAGCGATTTGCACACTCGCCTCCCACCAAGGTGAACCGGGCTCAATCCCCGGCCGGGCCCCCGGATTCTCACAAGTGGGAATCGTGCCGGACGATGCCATTGGTTGGCGGGTCTTCTCGGGGATCTCCCGTTTCCCTCTCCCCTCCCTTCAGGCGCCGCTCTATAATCACTTCAATCACCCTCATCGGCTCTGAAGACCTCGATGTTAAGTGCTGCCCAAATATCGTCACTCATTCACTCAAACCCGAACGTACTAAAAAATTGAACTCATATTGCACAGATATCTCGAGAACACTGACCACAGCTATTTTACTCCTCCGTATTAGGAGGATTGCTATGGGTAAGCCGTCGATTGATGACGTTGAAACCTGTTACAGTTCTCGTGCTACAGCTGGCTTCGCTTCCGCAGGAGGTTCAGCCTCGGACCTTCATCGCTTTTCTGCCTTCCTCACGCGAAACCTCATTTCTAGGCGCAGTCCATAATACCAAGGCTGAGGATTTTTGCTCTGAGGATAAATGGACTGTAGTCTAGTCGCGGTTTCTTCACACTTTTTGAATCTAACCTTTGGGGAATCACCCCATGTACGACGTGTTTGGTTGTTTAATAAATGCGTCACGTATCACAATCGTTTTCTGCCCCTGTTAACGGCTGTTCGCGATAAAGTGAGCACTGTTGACATCAACATTAGAAAAAAGATACTGCCACTACCTGCATAATATTTTAACGGGCGCCCTGAGTGGCATGCGCCTAGTAAAGTTGGCAACGAAGGATGAGAAGTAGTTCTGTATCTTAACGTCGAATAAAGAGTGTTAGGTAACCATTTGTCATAACTCAAATTATTTATTTTTCTTTGTTTTTTAATTCATCGATTTGTAAAAAAATAAGGAGATTTGTTAAATATTTACTTTTCAAATAATTTAACAGTTTCACTTGACCGACGCATGAATGAAGTGATGAGGCACATGACAATGTTAATTTCGCACACGGCGAAATAATACACAACGTGCATGCAAATAGAGCTTAGGCGGGGTTTTCAAAAGTGCTCATTTTACAGTGAATAGCCTATTGCATAAAATGATGTATATTTCGTTCAATTGAAGTTTTAACAAAATGTTATTTATAAATTATAATATTTAATTTATATTAAATATTTATAAAAATAGTGAGAAAAAAGTTTTTTGGTAGCGCCTAGTAAGAAATTGTTCTCATACAAAATATTATTACAACTGAGTGCGCATGAATTCGGTGCGTTGTCGTCTGGTGTAATTTTCTAGACTTGGGTCAACTTAGTTTGCAGGAAGCGAAGGAATATCCTGGAAGTAGAACTTATGCAGGGCTTCAGAAAAGTGTGACGAAACCGTGAATGGATTATAACGCTATCGGCGGGCGGCACGACTCGTGATTAGCGACGGCACTGGAACGACTCTACAAATACATTTTATACGAGTGTTCTTTTTTATTTTTTTGCCAAATGACAACTGACGGCATTGCGACGCTCGATCTATTAAGACTATGGTTACCAACTTTTTCAGATTTGCCATAAGGGACACGTCCGATAACTAGACACACGAAATCTGGCCCCAAGGGATTTTACAAGGAAAATATGTATAAATAAACAAATTTAAAAAAAAATTTCTACAATGCTCAAATGTCGATATTATACATCAGTTAACATTTTTCTGAACACACGCAATAATATATTAGTTCCAGCTATAGTCATATTTCAGTGTGATTTGAATTTATGACTTAATCGACTTTAAAATAGACGAAACCAACACGCACTGGAATATAGTCCATTCACGGTTTATTCAGACGTTTTAACACAAACATTTCAAAAATCACCCCACGTATTACGTATTTAGTTATTTCCTAAATATGCCATGCATCAAGCGTTTTATGCCGCAGTAAATACAGAAGTATCTTATTTGTTCGTTAAATTGAAGCTCCGCCTATGTTTTATTTATACATGCACGAATAAAAACGGTGAGAAAAATGGGGCGTGACTCTGTTGGGGACACGGCCGTTGTTTTGCGTTCCCGGCACCGTTTCACTCGATCATATGGGGTTTTATGGGTATCTCACTTGATTGTTTTTGTGATTCTCTTTCCAAAAGTATTCGATTTCTGTATTTCGACTTGGCTTTTTGACGAGCATAGGTCGAAATTGTGTCGAGTTTTCTTAATATTTTTACACTAAAACTCATACAATTTCACCATAACCACGCCACACAAATGTTTTTATACACGCAATCGAATGATCTTGACGAGAGCTGTCGATTGAAACTTAAAACAAGCTTCGTAGCTCCTCCTAGTCAAAATTTATACTACGCGGCGGAAGTTATGAGACGCGGTGAAACGAACTCAAAATTTCACACCTCCCCCCCACCCCATACACTGGCTTGCGGGATGTTTCGAAGTCCTCACTCAACGCTACGTATGCTTTTATCCTTTGGCAATCGAGTAGCGTAATTTAATCTTGAATGTAGACTATAGATTCGGAGCTGCACTGCCAAACTATCAACCGATTTTGTTATCATCGGATTTTCTGGAGTGCCACCCGCTATGGTTGAAAATTTTAAGACGCATTCACGTCAAAAATCTGAGTTGGTAGAGCTTACTAATAAATAGTTCTCATGCAAAAGAATATTACAAGTGAGTGCGTAGTAAAGTGGTGCGCTTTCCTTTGGTTTAATTCTCCAGACTTAGCTAAGCTTAGCTTGCACGAGGCGGAGGGATATCATGGAAGTAGAACTTTAGCAAGGCTTCAGAAAAGTGCGAAGTAACCGCGAATAGATCATAAACGACACTGTGCACATCTTGGCAAGCAGCACTACTTCCACGAACGCACTTGTTGACGAACGGTATCTGCAGCAATTGCGTTGCAGCATCAAAGCCAACGTGCCTGTAATCGCGGAAGTGACGGATTGTTCACACTTTGTGTATTAATTCACATTTTGTTTTTGAAGGCATCTGGGATACAGGATATATGACGTCCTATGATGTTCATGCGGTGTAATTCGTTCAGCCTCAGCACACGGGAAATCCATAACATTTGGAAAGCTTATTTTTTAGACAAACAGGAGCATTAAAGGCTGTTCACGATCAAGTGAGCACTTTTGAAATAAACCTTAGAAAAATGTCACTGCCTCTGCCTGCACATATTTTAAAGGGCGCGCCGAGTGACATGCACCCAGTAAAGTTGGTAGCGATGGAAGTAAAGTAATTCCATATCTAAACATCTAATAAAAAGTTCTAGGTAACGATTTGTGATAACTTAAATTATTTCTTTCGCTTCCCGTTTTTTTAAATCCACCGAAGTGTAAAAATGAGCAGATTTGTAAAATATTTATTGTACCAATAATTTCACAGTTTCACTTGACCGACGCATGGGCAAAGAGGGACGAGGCACGTGGCAGTGTTAATTTTACATACGGCGGAAGAGTATAACACAGCGTGCATACAAGCAGATCTTACGAAGGGCTCTCAAAAGTGTTAATTTTTACCGTGAACAGCCTATAAATGTTTTTATGCTCTTCTGTGTGTCATTTCTGTGGTTTAGTTGTGCGTAAATGTGTCTTCGTAAGCTGGAGATCGCAGCGTCGAAAGCGTTGCACGACACAAGATGAATTGTCTCTTGGGGAGCATTTTATACCTGCAGCTCTTAACGTGTTGCAAAATCGTAGGGCTGACAACCTGAGTACATATACTTTGAAATCGAATCCGTCGAGAGTGCTCTACGAAATGAGACTGGCAACACTGAGCCCCCCCCCCCCCCCAAGGATTTCCTCTCGCACATTTTCACAACTCAAGTATAGGAACGGTTGCACACGACGTGCGTGTTAAAGAGTTTCGGCTGTCGCACGACACCTGACGTGTGTATAGAAGGGCCCTGGCTTGGGGAGAGACTTTTTTTTTTTTTTTTTTTTTTTTTTTTTTTACGTTTCCCGACGGTGCCATTGTACGCCACCAGAGTTCTGTATCCGAGCCGCCGTGGTAGCTATTTCCGTCGGCTACTCGTTGGGTTGGCGTACAATTTTGTAACCAACACTAGTCAATTTTGTGTCGATTTTTTAATAACTGCCTCTCTCGTCTATCGTGAAATTTGCAATTCCGATCTGGGACTGAATAAATTACGTCTAATACTCTTTTGTTTATATTTAGTAGCAGCTAATTATCTTAAGCACTGAGAAACAAGATGATGACGTTGAAATTAAAACTCGGCCAAGGTGAGAACTACTAGTTTATTAAACTATTCGTGGATGAAGAAGTATCCTTGTCTATGGGCTGTCCATGGTAAACTGATCATTTTTGAAAGCCCCGCTTAATGTTTACTTGTATGCAGATTTAAACGTGAACCTCCTATACAACCCAGGTTAGTTAGAAATAGCTGCGTGCTCAACACATTTTATTTACAATACGTTTCGTTTACGTAATTACTTCGTATTCACTGCAGAAGGGTGAAATAAATGCAAGAATTGATATACTGTATTCACGATAGCGTAAGGTTGCAAGAACACAGAGATCCTACTTGGTATCAACAACCACCTCACATTCACCCAGATTTAATTCACAATTTTATACAGTATATTATAAACTTTTGAAATATATTTATATGATCTACAGAAATAGTAATAATAATAACGATAATAAGGATGAGTAAAGGCTATTCACGGTAAAATGAGCACTTTTCATAGATTTGCGTAAGCTCTGCTTGTATGCACGTTGTGTATTCTTCCGCCTTATGTAAGTTTAACATTGTTATGGGCTTCATCACTTTATTCATGCGTTGGTCAAGTGAAACTCTGAAATTATTATAAAAGTAAATATTTTACAAATGTTTTTTTTTTTTTTTTGTGCAGTTCGATGCACTAAAAAAGAAAAACAGAAAGCGAAAGAAATAATTTGAGTTATCAGAAATTGTTACCTAACACTTTTTATTCTACGTTAAGATATTTAACTACTTCCTATTAAACGTTACCAACTTTACTGGACGCATGTCACTCAGTGCGCCCGTTAAAATATATGCAGATAGGGACAGTGACTTTTTAATAGGGTTGATTTCAGAAGTGCTCTCTTCATCGTAAACAGCCCTTCCTTAGGCTGCACCTTAGGACAGTGTTAACAATCATCTAAGTGGTCTGTATAGAGACTGGGAAGTCTCTACTATGGAGCTACAACAACGGGAGAAATCGTAGTGCCCCGAATAGTACCGCCTGACACTGGCAACGTCCACGATGTTTCCTCAAATGCCAGAATACTTGGTGACTTCACCGGGAACCGGGTCTGCATCATCCTGATGGGAGGCTGGTGAGCTAACCGCTTGGCCACCGGGACCCTTCTCGCCAACAGTTAAATTTTATTACAATACATAAGAAATGGAAGGAAAATTAATTTGTTACAACTAAGCTGTTTGTATAGTCCATTCACGGTTTCTTAAGCCTTTTTGGATCAAACCTTTGAAAAATCTCCCCATGTAAGACGTGTTTAGTTATTTCCTAAATACACCCTATATCAGAAGCGTTTTATATATGTGTTTTTTACACTGTTTGATAAAAAACTTTGAAAAATCACACTATGTATGATATCTCTGATTGTTTCCGAAATATATCACGTATTATAACTGTTTTACACTTGTATTAACTAACAGTGTTTAGTTTTAAGTTCAAATGAATTTTTAATTATATTCGATATGTTAATAATATTTAATTAATGAATAATATGAATAAAAACAGGGGGGAAATAGGTGTGTTGGTAATGCCTTGTAAGAAATAGTTCTCATGGAAAATATTATTGAATTGAGTGCACGTGAATCCGGTGTGTTGTCCCTTAAGTGTAATTTTCCAGACTTAGTTAAGCTTTGTTTGCATGAGGCGGAGTAATAGCCAGAAAATAGAACTTTAGCAGAGCTTCAGAAAAGTTGGATGTAACCTTGAATAGGCGTTCGGTCATATGTATTATTATGTTTTTTTATACCGGTTGTTCCATAACGAATTATTTCAATTTTGGGGCCGCCGTGATGTACTGATTAGACTACTCGCTTCCCACCCAAGCATATCGGTTTCGATCCCCGGCGGGGGTGGCTCCCGGATTTTCGCAAGTGGCAATCGTGCCAGACGATGCCGCTGGTTGGAGGGTTTTCCTCGGAGGGGGGGGGTCTCCCGTTTCCTATGCCCTTGCCTTTCGGCGCTGCTCTACAGCCATCTCGCTTCATCCTCATCGACTCTTAAGACCTCGATGTTAAGAGCCGCCCAGGTCTCTTCACTCTTTTGCTCAATAACTTTGTAGCTGACGTTAAGGACAAACCTGTATATAGCGCCATCTTCAGACCTCTCCCATGTACAAATGTCACGCCCTACTGGTATGAAAAAAAAAATCACCGACTCACGACTAACGTGCTGTGAAACCAGAGCGAATCTTGGTCTCGATATTCCCGCCCCTGTAGTAACTGAACCCGCATCGCAGGCCATGACCCGGGGGGGGGGGGGAGATAACGCCGTGCTAGATGCTTTATCGGAGATTGGAGGGCGGAACCACATTATCTCTACAAACTTAAATTGAAAATGTTTCTTGCAACCAGATAACGTCTACTACCCTTCCCAAAGTTTTTTCTCCCCTACCACCTGGCGCGCAGCATTTACGCGCGTTCACTCGCCCGAAAGTGAAAATTGCTGTGTAAATATTTCTGTTTCACCCCCCTCCAACTCCACCCCTATTTTAAAGCAAGGAGTGAGGAATTTTCTGATGAGGAAAACTTCCCAGCGAAGGGGATGTTAAAACGCTGCAGAGAATATAGATGTTTATGAAAATAACATCAGCAAAAATAAATAAAAAAATAAAAGGATTGTAGCCAGCGGATACGAAGAACACCGGAGAAGAATAAAGGCACATCGCAGTAAACATAAAAACAAGTTTATTTTCTGATTAAAACGTAATATAGAGATGGAAACGTGGATGATCTCAGAAAGGCGAACATACTTATTTGTTTACAGTCTTTGTATACCTCGAGCTTTCCCGGTTACTACAATCAGGCGCTCTTCAAAACACAAATTAATATCAATATTATTATACCGTACTGCTGTTGTGAATACCACTTTACAAGGTAAAATGTTCACTTTTTAAGGACGTGCATTAAATATCCTTTTAGCTTATTTGTATCCTTTCGCCAGTTGTTTACTACAAAAATTCTCATGTGACCAATACACAAATTTTACAGTTCTCAAAAATTGACATCTGAGGTCACAGAAAGATAATTTTTTAGTTATTATGCCCGCTGGGATGGTTCTTATAGAGTGCTCAGTTTACCATGAAAACCTTATACCAATTTTTTTCAGAACAAAATATCCATATCGCAAATAAAAATTGGGTTTTGATTTCTCATGCCATTCGCTTTAAAATAAATATTAAATTATGGATAATCAACTACATCAATATACAACAGATACAACTACTGAGCGAAATATAAACTTTACAACACGATTCAAAAACATATTAATTTAGCCAAAAACCTCCAAAAATTGAAGGAACGTCTAACTGCTGTGAGGCAGGCCAGTGTAACTTGCTCTAAATAAAAAAAAACTAGCCACACACTCAGAACAATTAATAACTACGCCACATACAGTAATTTTCTGCATATTTGTGTGACGACCAGTAGCTGGGGCTGGCAGGAGCCATGCTAGTGACCTCGCCAGGCCAGCCCAGCCCAGCTGTCTTGGAAACAACGCTCGCGAGGGGAAGAATGTCAAGGCCAGGGTCGCTAGTATATAAGACTGAGACGATGACGGCTCGCGGCCATCTTTCATCCAGCCACCAGAGCGACACCTGTTAGAGAGGACCACCAGGCCAGTGGTCCGGACTTCGACGCCGACATCAGCCGCCGTCGAGGGGGTCTTCCCGTTGGCGACGACACATCTATACGTGGTAATTGCACCTCCAGTAGGGCGCACAAAGTTGCTGATACCCCAGGTGCATTTTAAGGGGATACTAAATAGTCAAAAAAATACAAATTACGAAGATTTCAAGAAATAAATATCAAAGAAATCTCGAAACATTTCAGTAAACAAAAACTATATATATATATATATATATATATATATATATATATATATATATTATATATATATATATATATATATATATATATATATAATATATATGTATATATATATATATATTAGTTTTAACAAATTATTTTTTTTTAGTTAAAAACATTTAATGGATTTATGTTTAAGGGGTCGGAGGTTCAACCTTTCCTCGTTATCATTCAATCTTTGACGAGCACCTTATTTTCATGACTACTTGCGATTCCTCGCCCGACAAGAGACCCCAACCACAAGATGGATGGTAGGGAACTGATATGTAATTGGTTAACTGCTTAATTTAGATAACCTCAATTTATCTCTCTTGTCTATTTACGACCCTGGCGTTTATAGGGCTCTGGCGTGATTGTTCCCAGCTAAAATAGAGAGTTCTTGCGTTTAGCGTTTTGAGTAGGGCAGTGAGAAACCACCAACTTCGAGTCGGCTCGGGAGTGGCGGAAGTTCCCGAAGGCAGTCATCAGTCACGAAATTCAGCCTTTCAAACATATATGACTTTCTGGGAGCTAGAGGCTATTTCTGTTTTAAACATGTAAGGTACGCCAAATAAAATATCTCTATTTATCGTCAAATATCGAAAATTCTTTTTCACTCGTCATTGCACCCATCTTTAAAACAAAAGGTATGTAAACATTCCATTAACTATGCTTTTACTATTGGTTAATAATACAGAATATTAAAAATCCATTAATTAACGATTTTAAAAATTATTATTTTTATTATCAGCGAAGTCGTTCATGTAGTGTCAGATACGTATAACATTCGTTTCCTTAGTTTATAGATTACGATCTGGTAACGAAATGACAGTAATTTTAGAATCTTGTAAATATCATTGTAATCATACAATCCTTTGTGCCATAGTTGATGGCACTAGTTTGTATTCTTAATTTTGCTACATTTTCATTATTCCATTTCGGGAATAATTTTGTATTTTTCCCAAATTTGTTGCAGCAACGTGCTCTAGTTTTGGCAAATTTGCAGTTTTATTTTTCACAACTATTATACCGTAATTCTAAACACAGTTTGTAGAATCAAATTATATTTTCTTGAGATGTTAATGTTTTTTTTTGCATCTAATAAGGTGCTATTTTGTCACCTTGTATTTCAAGAATTTCTGCTACTTTGAATAATACGTTCGAATATTATGTATTCGTTAATTACTTTATAAATGTCATAACAAATGTCATTTTAACATTGTCTGTGAAATAAGGTATACATCTTCCCCCGATCGCTTCGATATATATCGAATGGTCGTGCGAAACGCACAAGTCCAGAGGTAGCTGCGGTATATCGTACCGGGTGCGAATCCATAATAACAAATAGGAATTCATTGGTGTTTTCTCTGCAATGGATGAATTATCTGACATGCCTACAAAAAACTGCCTGCCCTATTTGTCTGTCCCCAGAGAAAGGACACACGTAATAGGAAATACACTTTAACGCATTTCAACCTGAGGTTTTCCCCATCTGCACAAGTTTACGTGATCATTGACGGTCAAATCAGCACAACCATTACTATTTTAGTCCTTTACAGGACATCGGAGTAATAAAGTATTGTTCGTGTTCTACTGTAAAATTCTAGATTCGTTAGTTGCTCGCAAACCTGTTGAGGGAACGGACAAGGTGTTTGTAGAGGTATAATCAGGTAGGTAAGATTGGATTAGTGTTGTAGCCATGTAGTTAACTATGTACATGATAAAACATGCCAACACTCTCCGTTATTCATAGGCACTTACAATGGGTTCCACAAATGGTTCTAGTCCGTCCTACTAAGGACTGGCACCAGACAAGAAGTTAGCTATGGGGAACGGGACTAGATGTTGAGTCAAAGAGCTAATTAACATGTAAAACAAGAGACACTATTTATTGGATCACAATTCACAATACATTAATTAGTCCAACAGTCAACCATTCTACAAGTCTCCGTCAAATCTCTCGTTCCTGTATCACTGATCGTATTGACCTACAGAATACTGATTCTCTCAAAGCTCTAGCAATGAAGCCTAACGTCGTCGCTGAACCGGACAGTCCCTGCCTGTGCCTAATTCGGGTTCTCTCTTAAAACTGTTTAACGATGGGAAGTCTCTCGCATCGGAGTCGAGCGCTTGGGGCCTCGCCTCGGCGTGGCGGTACCGTGCTGGCCCTCAGCTGGCGTCGACCCTGGACACCTCGCGAGATGCACTCGCAGCAAGTAAGGCAGATCAGTCTGGAGCTCGTGCATCTGGGGGACCGAGAGCTCTGCCTCTTATATTCCGCGACCAATCTTGCCCTGGATTATTGTTGCACCCTGTTATCAAAACACCTGTGGCCCCCGCCATGGCGCCTCGCATCGCCGAGGAACTCCTCCAGCTCGCCTCTCAGCAGAGCCCACAACAAAATGAATAAATGGTCGACATGATTTTAATTTATGGAGAATGTCGTAAAAAGTTCTACAACAGCGCAACAGATTTATGTCGACCGTTCGCCTACTCGACACAATCCTTCCCAACCAACCTTCCCTAATCTTGTTAAACTTCGCGAGACTGGCATCCTTTCCCCACAGCAGTGGATTCGAAGAAAGGGCCTTCGCAAACGAAGCAACAGAAGTTGTAGTACTTGCAGCTATTGCAGTAAATCCTCATTCCAGTCCTCGCGAAATGGAACGACAGGTTGGAATCAGCAAAACAAGTATGTTTCGCATTCTGCACAAGCATCATTACCACCCCGCTTCCATGTGTCAATGTATCAAGAGCTACACGGCGATGACTTTCAACAGCGAATGGAATATTGGGTGTGCGTCCTACAATAAGGTCAAGAGTTTATGGGAAGGGTACTTTTCACCAATGAAGCAACATTTACAAACAATGCAAACGTCAATCTGCACAACATACATTCTAAGAAATTATTCATAAATTTACCATATTGGTGCGAATGGTAAATTGATTTCCAATACATGCCTGGTAATGTCCCTACAGTTGCTCAGGAAAGAGTCAAATGCATAGGGAAATTTCCAACTTTGTATAGTAGCAATGCTAAACTTTCTCATAAACTCAAACTGACATGTAGTATTATTTCAATAGACTGTATAGGTTAAAAACTTCCATTACAGTTTAGGAAGTTTACCAGAATTTCTTTTACAGTGTACATTACTGGTCATCGGAAAACTCTCACTGGCATCTTCAGGTAGGACATCAACGCCAGTCGAGCGTAAACACATGGTGTGTTATCATCGGACAAGAAATCATTTACCCTTTTATAATTTGAAGGCCACTGAATGGGCGAAAGTACAAGCGTTTCCTGGGACATACCTTAATATGTTTCGCTGAATACGCGTCAAGTTATGTGGTTGCAACACGATGGGTGTCCTGCTCATAATGCTTTGATGGCAAGAAATGAACTACGGCGTCTATTTTAAATCGCTGGGCGGGGAGAGGTAGTTCTGTTCAGCGTTATCCAGCGTGCTCGCCTGACATAAAACCCGTTTATTTCTTTATCTGGGAACGTATGAAAGGTGTAGTGTACCAGCAGGTTCTAACGACACCGGAAAACATGAAAGATCGCATTGTAGCTGCATGTGCTTCCATACCTTCAGATATACTGGCAAACGTAAGTAGATCAGTGATTTCACGAGCAGCGGAGTACAAATTATCGTTATATTGAACATAATCATTAAAGAAAACACTGTGAGAAATGTCACCAAACACTTGGATTAGTTTAGTTTTGCCAGAAGGTATATTTTATGTTTACATTGTAATTAATGTGTACAGTGGAGACATGTGTCCACGTCGCCAGGATTTTAATTGCTTCTAGAATAATTATGATTATTTGTATTATTTACAGTGTTTCAGTGTAATCTACACAACATATGCAACGTTCCCATGCATAAAACACTACTGTAATATCATGTGTGCAAAGGATATCTACATTTATATCTTGTAGGCTACGTTTAGTTACGTACGTATACACAAACGTAACTACGTCACATGAGGTTCCCGTCGATGTAATACAACACGAACGTGACATATTTTGTTTAATAATATCGCTTACGACTTCACCGGATGTGTACAAAAGTTACGTGGAAGACTCTCTATATACTTCTGCTTCTGTGTTCTTCTTCCTTGTTCTCTGCCATTTTTTTTTTTTTTTAGAAGCATAGTCACCTTGGATTACTGTTAACAAACCATTTTTCATCACAAGAAGAGATAGTTTATTCGCCGATTTGGGTACGTTTTTTGGCGTGTGTATGTATTGTTCCGCGCTTGTGTGGTAATACTTTATTTTGCGCGTTAACATTGAAATATTATTTACTTAACTTTGTGTAGCGATTACAGTTGTGGAGCCCTACGTGGCGTTAGTTACCGGGACTGATATGAGCTGTGTTGTGCGCTCGGTTCTCGGGATGACGTTCTCGCTGTAGCAATTTTAATGTTTTTTCTCTGCTGCAACAGGATTCTCCAGGAAAGATTGCCTGTCTCTTTTTACTTCCACTTCCTGCTTGATCTCGCATTGTGAAGAAATAGTTGGCATGTTCTGTGTTAAGCCCTTAACGGGATTTCTCTTTAGGAAACCATAAGAAGAATGATAGATTTATCGTTAATTAATATTAAAATAAAAAATGCATTGAGTTCAAACTGTCTGAAACTACAATATTGATTTTGATATCTCAGGCTGGGCATCCACCCGTAATTTTATATATATATATATATATATATATATACACACATTAATAAAAGTAAATTGTAATTTTTTATGCCTTTTTTTCGAAGTACTGCTGTGTGGTTTCTGCCGATACTATTGCGTGCACAATTTTGAGAGCAATGCATTTTTTTTTGTTGAAGCTATTTTACATTTATATTTACTTATCTAGTGACCATCTTTTGTTTATATAACCAGTAACATTTAAAAAAAGACTATTTTGAAGTCAGCTCAGTACCTAACCGGACATTATCAATAAACTGAACTAGGCAAATATGCTATATTTTTGTGATGTTATTACTAGAAACCTCCACTTTCTGTGAATTCTCTTTTATAAACTCTTGTTTACAACTCTAGAATCTATATACGCAGCTTCTATGTGCCGCCTTGCTGCAGTGCGGATGAGCAATAAGCGTCGCCACTGCTCCCTTTGCTGCGAGGGTGGTACACCCATTATAAGCCCATTTAATTAGATAGTGTATTTATAATTTGGGTTATATTTCCACACGTTTTTAACCATCGAAATACAAGCCACACCGAGTAGGTAGTTCAATTCAGAAGTTAATAAGGAGCACATCTGGAGCAGTAGACATGCACTGAATAACAATTAAAACTAAACTTGCACCATAATCAGTAACGAAGTAATGCTTTGAGATCTCATTTATTCTCATGCATTAGACTACGCCACTTTCATACATAGAGCTCCCCAAGGTCCCTGGCACTTGCTCTCCGCTGCTACTCGTTTTTCAGCTTCACGCGAAATTCATTATTCATGTTTCATGCACTCCAATATACAACGTGTTCGGAAACTACCTGTCGAAAATCAAACCACAGCATCTGTGGGAGAATAGAAGCAAGAGTGTCTAGTCATTAAATGTTCGGAAAGGCTATTTAGTATGTTTAAATTGAAGTTGGATTTCGGCAAACGACGCCTGGTGTCCGCAGCCGTATGTATGTACCTGCGTGCACAACAAGTTGCGTGACACGAAGGCGAACGGTGGTGGCTAGACATACAACTAGCGTCTGTACATAGGCCACCATAAAATGAACAAACATACCTGCTACTGCGGTGACGCCTGTGTATGGTAGAGTGGCAACCCATCCTACCGACTGGAGGCGCAGTGCCGCGTGCAGCACTGCCGTAGATCAGTTCGCCTTCGTATTATGCAATTTGTTGTGCACGCAGGTACATACGGCTGCAGACACCCGGCGTCGTTTGCCAGAATTCAACTTCTATTTAAACATACAAAATGGCCTTTCGGAACATTTTGTGACTGAAATTTCTGGTTTCTATTCGCCCACAGATACCGTGGTTTGATTTTCGTCAGGTAGTTTCCGAACACGTATATACGTTCACATTTTAGCAATCCTAAATTATAATTACCTACCACCGGTCGCGTGATTGAAGTTTTACTATTTGTTGAACTTAGACTATAATAAATGGCTGTGTACACCAAGGTTACCGCCTCTAATCCTTACTAAGATCATATTTTACCGTTAAAAAGTTTCTTTTTGTGTGATAAATCTACCGTGTCATGAATAACACTTAAAAAGACAATAAATATTAGAACTGGTAGTATATGTGTTATGGCTACATTTATTTACATACAATGTCTTAACCAACCGGCCTGCTTTACTGCAGGAGACATTTGCACTGTAAGGCTGATTCTTCACGTCCACACTCGCTACGGTACGTTAATACTTTCACTAGCTACTTGAGTGTCTATAACATGTGGCTTTAGAGTCAATTTACATCCCTTTGCTACTACTATACTTGCCCAAATAGTATCTCTGTTAGTGAAGATAATTTCGATGATCTAAGGAATTATTTTCTAACGTACCGGTAGTATTTAGGAAGTTCCGTTAGGTACTAAAGCTATAACGAACGAAATAAAAATGTTCATGATACACAACAACATTCCTTTACTGTGAACAGAACCGTGTAAAAGATTTTTTTTTGCTATTAAGAAAATTAATATTGCCGTAAAACGAAATTCACATAGAAAAATTTTTGTAACAAAAAACCTACGTTTCTTTAATCTTCCCTATGAATAAAAGCTAGATTTGATTAGTACAAACAAAACAGCGTCAAAGAAATACTTTTCTTCGCTATGCAGAAAGCTTTGAACATTTTTTTTTCTCACAGTATACGTCTTCTATATTGGCTCACGAATAGGCCGCAGAACTGTGAAAATCATTCTTTCAGACAGTCTAGTTCTTTGACAGAAGTGTTACCTTTATAAGAAAAATAATTGAAGTTATCTAAACTGGAATGCGATCCAAGTTGTTTCGATAATGTCACTGGCAAAGGCCGGTCAATTTTTTAAACCAGTTTTTATTGTGTGCAGCTCGCATGCGCACTCTATCTCGTGTTCCCAGTTTAGAAAATGCTCTCTCATCCTACCTGTTGTTATGGTCAAATAATGTCAAGATTTCAAGCGGCTGAGCGGGTCGCCCAAAACAAGGCGGAAGGGGGGCAAACTGGTGTGCTATATATATATATATATATATATATATATATATATATATATATATATATATATATATATATATATATATATATATATATATATATATATATATAAGAACGGACCGAGCAAGAAGCTTCGGTGCAGAGACGTCGTCGTCCAGGGGAGACAAGCGGCGCCTACTTCAACTTGGTCTTCCCTGCGGTGCAGGCCTGACCAACCCGATTCAGTGTGTGATTTAACAGTGGTGAGTCTAATGCCCGGTTGCAACAACATCTTCCCCGGTCCGAGATCGAATGATCCTAGTTCCGAATCAGGATCCAGTTTGATCTTGGTTCCAATGGAAAAGTGTTGTACCAACGAAATTTCATAATTCTGGATCTCCGATTCGTCGATCTTGGTTCCAAAGTGAGAGATCGAGATTAAGTATGAAACAAATTTTGCTATTGGTTCGTAATATACGACGTCATGGAAGTAGGCGTATTTTTCACTATAGCTAGAACTTGATGTGCGATGTTTTATCTGTTTCAAGTGAATTATTGTTGTACGAATTTTACTGAATAATATTCAAGTGCGTATAATATTGTTTTAATTTCCCAAGAAAACAATCGAACGTAGTTCTATCTGTTGGCGTATCTTCAAACTACATTTGTTGACGATGGCTGCTGATACCGGATTAAGATTTCGAACCGCCGAAATTGGCGGTCCAAAATGAACTTCATCTCGATCTCGAGTCCAGGTCTGAACTCGAATGGTGCAACAGTTTTCTGTGTCGATCTAAGATCCGATCTTGGATCTAGATTCGAACCACGATGGTGCAAACGGGCATAAGTGATTAGCCTGGGTAGTCGAGTAGTACTAGAGCACCCCGCTTCAGCTTGTAAAATTTATTGGTTTTTATACCGTCCTTCTGCCGGAAGAATAAATATTGTTGTATTCAATGAAATACAATAAAAAGCTTTCATTTGTCTACTTTGGTTGTTAGCTTATTTCTAACCCTATTAGCACAGCCAAAATAAAATATAAGAAGTTAGAACACTGTACTTGAAACTGAGCTTTGCTTGCGTAGTAAAGAACAAATTTTTAATTTGCATTACACATTTTTTTGTTACTACACCTTAAAAATAGTTTTATGAATCGGAGATTTATTTGCAGTTACTCTAAGCCAGGACTGACATGTAACCTAGTGTATGTTCCAAAATATTAGAATATTGATTATTTTATTAAAAACGTAGAGGTTTCAAAATAAAATATACATAACCAGGCCATGCATATAGTAGACTGCTTTGTCAAATTTTAATATTTGCTATCAAAAACGTACCATACTGACACCTAACGCAAAATAGGTTGTAAAATATACTTCTCTTGGGCGTGATCAACATGCATTGTCACTACAGATACCTATAAAGACCATGGTTTCAAGTTTCAAGGGGCACTAATTCCCTCCCTTCAGTTCGATCCTCCTGGTAATTGTTTACAGTCTAAACCTGCCACATTGACACGCGCGCGTTTAGGCAGCGTGAATACTATGCTCGCAGTTGTAGTCATGGTGACAGCGTTGTTCCACGCTGCCGTGATATAGAGTGTAGAACTTTGGGCAGCTCTTAACATTGTGGTTCTGAGAGCCGATGAGGGTGAAGCAAGGTGAGTACACTCAAAATCTGAAGTAGTGAGAATTTCACTATTTCAATTAGTCAACACTACATGACTGATCCAACAGTCACTTCAGTGAATTTAACTGATGAACCAGTGAAAAAATGCCAGATATCCTTCACTAATTGATCCAGTGACATATTCCATTGATTCATCAGTCATTTTTTACTGTATTTCAGTGGTTTGTTTTTTGACTGATGGATCAGTTAAACAGCGAGGAAAAACGACCCTCAAACAACGTTTAAAAAATGGCCATTAAACAATGTGTATCAAGTGAAATAACAACGAATAAACTTATAAAAAACATTTAAAGCACTTTATAATATGTGTCTCGTCTTTCAAAGCACCATTTTACGAGATAATACGAACATTCAGCCTTTCATTCCGTTTTTAAATCTTTCGTTTTCAAGATATCGTCACAGTGCTCTGTTTGAAGATCTAGACTGCATATAATGTGGTGAAGAGAGTGCACTCATATATGCTATTCGTTCCAACAATCCTAACGGTACTAATTAAACCAAAAACGAAAAGTGAGGCCGTGAGAGTATGCAATGTTAAATCTTCACGATTTCGATTAGAAATATAAGACCTATATATTCCTCCAATTTCGTTCAATTTGGCTTGATAGCGCAGATAGTAAGGTAACCGTTTCAAATCATAGAGGAATGGTTGTGCGAGTTCAATGAAGGCCAAGCCACCTCCGAGAATTTTTTTACTTTTAAAAATTATGGTAAATTGCGCAATATAAATAAACAATCTTAAGTATTTTTATTTCACGTAATTATTTGGCTCAATTCAATGAAAACAGTACTTAATTCGCTGCTGCAATCGCCCATCACTTACTCAATCAGTGAAATTGTTTCATGTCATTAATTCAATCAGTGAATTTTTTTTTACTGAAACATTCAGTAGTTTTCCACTAATTCTAAATGGAGCCATTTTAACTGATTCGAGTTGTTCAATTTCACTGCGAATCAAGGGGTTCCCACATATTCGAATTCAGAGAGTGTGGGGCAGAGCCGGAATGCATGGGGTGGCGGAAACAGAATAACTTCGAGAAAACCAGCCTACCAGCGGGATCGTCGGGCATGATTCCTACGTGCGAATATTCGAGAGAGACACATGCCAGGAATTGAACCCGGTTCACCTTGGTGGTAGGCGAGTGCTCTGACCACTGAGACACCGCGACCCCTTCCGTACACTTAAAGCTTCACGCAGACCACGGTTCTCAGTTCGCAAGTTCTTAGCTCTAGATTCAGCTATAGGTTGTTCATGGTAAAGTGGGCACTTTTGGAGACCTAAATACGTTTTCCTTTCGGGCGTTTATTATCCTTCAACAATATTTTGACGTGAATACGTCTTTAAATTTGCGCCCATAGTGGGAGGCGATCCAGAAAATCCGATAACAAAATCAAGGTATAGAGTTTGTCATTGTAGCTCCGAATCTATCGTCTACAATAAAAAAATTCAATCACACCACTCGATTGCCAAAGGATCAAAGAATATGTTACGTCGAATGAGGACTGAGAAGCATCGCGCTCGGTGAAGGAGGGGGGAGTGGGGACAGCTATTTTGAGTTCGTTTCGCCGCATCTCATAAATTCCGCGTAGTATAACTTTTCACAAGGAGAAGCTACGACTCTCATTTAGGTTTCGATCGACAGCTCTCGTCAAGATCAATAGATTGCGAGTATAAAATCGTGTTTGTGGCGTGGTTATGGTGAAATTGTATGCGTTCAATGTAAAAAATTAAGAAAACTTAACACAATTTCAGCTTATACTCATTAAAAAACGAAGTCGCAGTACAGAATTCGTATACGGTTGAAAAGAGCATCTCAAAAGCAATTCAGTGATACTCATAAAACCGCATACGATAGAGTGAAGCGGTGCCGGGAACGTAAAAAAAAAAAAAAAACTCTAGGCGTCCGAGCGCGTCAACGTAGACGTATTCGAGCAAAACAAACGGCCGTGTCCCTAACACAGAAAACCCTATTTTTTTTAAAGAAATATTGTCATGAGGGTAATACACAGATATAACATATACAACCGCGCTCTGAAGTTCACGTCTAAGGCTAAAATAAAATACATTTATTGACTATTATTACAAATTGGAGGGCTTTCAAAAGTGCTTACTTTACCGTGAATAGTCTATTTAGTGTCGGTTAGTGGCCCGGCTCCTCCGCGCGTCTTTAAGTTCGGAGACAAGCTTTTAAAGCCTGTTGAAGGTAAAATGAGCACTTTTGAAAGCCCTGCTTAAGATCTTCTTGTATGCACGATGTGTGTTCTTACGCCTTCTGTAAAATTCACGTTACCATGGGCCTCTTCACATTATTCATGCATCGGTCAGGTGAGAGTGTGGAATTATTAGAGAAGTAAATATTTTCCGAATCTGGTCATTATTACACTTAGAATAGTTAAAAAATAAATAAAATAAAAAAAAAGAAAGTGGAAGAAATAGTGTAAGTTATGACAAATGGTTATTTAAAACTTTCTATTCGACGTTAAGATAAGGAACTACTTACCATCCACCACTACCAACTCTACTGGGCACATGTCACTTAGTGCGCCCGTTAAAATATATGCAGGCAGGAATAGTGACTTTTTTCTAAAGTCGATTTCAAAAGTGCTCAATTTATCGTGAACAGCCTTTGAAAACAATTATTTTGTGGCTCATTTGCGTAATTTGCACGGGCACGAGCTGCTCCCTCTTCCTCCCCGTGGGGAGGCTTTCTTCCTTAACGAACTCCCAAGGGACAGAGAGATAGAGAGAGAGTCTGCAAATGTCATTACCGGAGCAGGTCGAACAAAGCCCGGTCCGGGGTCGCTCGGGCGGAGAGAATGCCACCTTATACCTCGCAGTCAACCTCCCGGGATCGTCATGACGTACACACCACACGCCGCAACGGCCCATGAATACTTGATAACCGCAAGCCGGAAATAGCGACGGCACACACGAGCGACAACGACCCACTAAACGAGGTAAGTTTCGCCAGGGCTTTTCCGGTCGGCGGGGCCCGCGGACACGCGCGCTCGAAACAGTCAGTGGCGACCCGACGTAAATGTCCCGTATGTCGGGCGCGCCTTTCCCGTCGCTAAAATATAAAACCACTGTGGAATCATTTCTCATAGAGACCCAGCGAACTTTTTGCTGCGCGTTTGTCTGATTTGATTTTTTTTTTTGCGTCGTTCGTTTTCGGACTGGATCATCGTATCTTGTTGCACTATAAAGGCTGTTCACTATAAAGAACTTTTGAAATCAACCTTAGAAAAAGTCACTGCCCCTACCTTCATATGATTTAACAGGCGCCCTGAGTGACGTGCGTCCAGTAAAGTTGGTAACGATGGACGGGGAGTAGTTCCGTGTCTTTAGGTCGATTTTAAAGTGTTACGTAAACATTTGTAATGATTCAAATTATTTCTTTCGCTTTATGTTTTTCATATGCTTCGAAGTGTAAAAATGAGCAGATTTGTTAAATAATTACTTTTCAAATATTTTAAGTTTTACTTGACCGATGCATGAATAAAGTTATGAGGCCCATAACAATTTTAATCTTACACAAGATGGATGAATACATAACGTGCATACAAGTATATCTTAAGCAGGGATTTCAAAAGTGCTCATTTTACCCTGAATAGCCTAGACATGTGCATATTTATTTTATCACTTATTTGCAGCATTTTGTTCCTCATCCGTATGTTGTGTTTGTTTGTTTTTGTTTATTTTCCGTATTCACTGTACACTATGGGAGTTCAATCAAATTTCCAATTCAATACATTCATACAATTTACCCACACGATTTGTGTTTCCTCTTAGGGTTGGTTTACGATTCAATACTGAAGAATTAATACTTATACTTACAACTCCATAACTACAGAGAAAATTGGTAAAGCAGTTTATAATTGATCTTAGAACTATTTAAGTCCAGCTAATCACATTCATAGGAACCAAAAGCAGCTGATATAATCAGAAAAATTGACGTTAGTGAATATGATTTACAGTAGGCCTATATGGGACTGCTTGTGCTATCGTTTTGAAATTCTTGTTATATATTTTAATAGGAGATGCCTACAGCAGAGTTCAGTAATTCGGCTGATAAATCGAGAAAAAAAAAGGTTTAAATACAGGCGAATTTAATAACCTCTTCGAAGAAGTAAAATACTACAAGGAACAGTAATTTTAAAATACCCGAATATGATATCTCCCGACTTAATAAATCATTGGGTACGACTTCACAATATGACATAGCCTAGATCTGAGATGTAAATACAGTTTCCCGATAACAAAAGCTGCCGTTGTGATTTTACTGGCAATTTCGTTTTGAGTTGTATTATATATATATATATATATATATATATATATATATATATATATATATATATATATATATATATGATGTTCCAGTAAAAGCGTTGAAAAATGAAACTGGGAATAGAGACTGCGCCACGGAAATGTTCTGAAAAGCGTGGTCTGTGAGGCCAGCGAAAGGCGATATGGGCGTAAACATGTCAAACACGATATAGGTGTCCAGAGTGGTTATTTATTGGCAGTAAATGTGTTCACGTTTACAGGTAGTACTGTAGAAGACCATTCCTATAGTGGGTCGTCATGACGTATCACAAACCACCCCAGGTCATGAATACTTGATGACCGCATGCCGGAAACTACACATATAGTTATGTACAGGCTGTTCACTATAAAGTGAGCTTTCTTGAAATCAACCTTAGAAAAACTCACTGCCCCTACCTGCATATATATTTAGTGGGCTCACTGAGGGACATGCGCCCAGTAGATTTGACAACAATGGAGGGAAAATAGTCCCATATCTAAAACGTGTTGCAGAACCCATTGTAATAATTTAAATTATATCTTTGGCTTTCTGTTTTTTTAATGCATCAAAGTGTGAAAATTAGCAGATTTTAAAAATATTAACTTTTCTTATAATTCCACAGTTTCACTTGACCGACGCATGAATAAAGTGATGAGGATATGGCAATGTTAATTTTGCATATGAAGGAAGAATAAACAACGTGCATACAAGTAGATCTTCAGTAGGGCTTTCAAAAGTGCTCAGTTTACCGTGAACAGCCTTACCTAGTTCTATTCAAGTGTAAACTACCTTTTACAATATCAACCAATTCTGATATATGTGGAACAAGATATTTATCCACTAAGTAATTTCGGCTCACCTGTACCCAACCCAACAAAAGAACATGAAGGGATGCGTACAACACCAAATTTTTTATGTAGAACTATTGAATTGTAAAGTATCAGTAGTAGGATATAGCCGCTTGTGGGACAATGTATTTTAAATGGCAGCCGCAGAGGCTTGTGCAGCTGGGGGGGTGGCGGTCTTCGGCTCAACTCGGGCGAGCTCTACAATCTTCGGCACGACTCAGGGAGTGCTCGGTAGTCTTCGGCTCAGGTTTGTCGAACATATCCGAAGGTGTTCGGCAGTTATGTCCACTAATTTTCTTCAAAAATGTATGTTTGTTTCTGTTAGCACTATTGGTCGTATAATCATAGGGAATGTAAACATAAATATTTTCGTTATTGTACTTTTTTTTTGTGCTGAATGTGTAAGTCTGATAAGTCTCTCTTCATTTTTCTGTGTCTTAAAACAAACAATTAAATTACAACCACAACACATCACAAGGGTGTATTGTCCCTACAGTTCACTTTACATGTGAATGAGTTTTACTATCGTTGGTCACAGTATATATGTGTAACATTTTTAGTGTGTCCCATGGTGGTCATGTGGCTGTTGCTCGAAAAGCTATATTTATAATTCGTTTAAAAAATTAATTTTTTGATTTAAAATTATTTTTTAAATTTAATTATGTTTTGCATTTTGATGGAATTATACATAGGACATTGCGGAAACATACAAATTCTCTCAACAACATTATCCGCCTCCTCTCTTTTAAGTCTAATTATTCACTACTCGTCTGTTTTGTAGGTATAAGTATGCTACTCGACATGTTTATAGGCGTAATTACAATTAATTTAAAATCCAGTATTGCCAGGTACCTGGAGACTTGGAATGTATGAGGTCAGCTGGGGTGATAATCATTCGTGCTCTCCTGAGACACCAATCCTACTCACCAATCCTCCTCGCCGATCCTACTCACCAATCCTACTCAACAATCCTCCTCACCAATCCTCTTCAATCCTTACCAATCCTCTACAATCCTCACCAATCCTACCAAATCCTACCAACCCTCAGTCCTCATCAATCCTCCTCAAACCTCACCAATCTTCCTCAATCCTCACCAATCCTCCTCAATCCTCGCCAATTCTCCTCAATCCTCACCAATTCCCCTCAATACTCATCAAACCTCCTCACTCCTCATCCCCAAACCTCCTCAATCCTCATCACCAAACCTCCTCAGTCCTCGCCAATCCTTACTAAGCTTCCTCAATTCTCACCAATCCTACTCAACCCTCCTCAATTCTCACCAATTAACATAAATTTTCGCCAATCCCCCTCAATCATCCTCACTAATACTCCTCAATCATCACCAATCTTCCTAAATCCTCATCAACCCTCCTCAGTCTGCACCAATCCTCCTCAATCTGCCTCACCAATCCTCCTCAATAATTCTCAATCCTCCTCTGTCTCTATAAATCAATGGTCTTGTCAGTTGCCTCTATCCATACAAATAAGAAAGAAAAGATTCACCTACTATCTCCAAAATGTGTACATTTGTGAATGCAATCAACTATTAGTACATTTTTATACTAAAGACCTTATTATCATTATCTTCACAAATCTAAACTTTTATAACCGAGTGCTCATAGCACCACTTTAAAGTTGTGAAAGATAAAAGGATATGACACAAAAAATAACGCAAAAAACAATTATTCAATAATAATTTATTATTATTATGCAATTATATTTTCAGAAGAAAGCAGTTCATCACATCATCTGATATAACCCCGATCCTTCAGTTCTCTTATGATTGAAACCACTTCTTTCATGGTCGAGTAATCCCCATGTTGTTGCTTATCGAGCATATATCTGAGTCTGTCTAGAAGTTTATTGGGATCTTCAGGAAACATATCGCCAGTATGCTCAGCGTCTTCTGTCTTCTTCGCATCACTTGTCGACGGAAACTCGTTGGGGAAATGTGTGGGACCATCGGGGGAATAATCATCGTCTTCAACACTATCACTGTCATCATAGTCATCATCACTGCTATCTTCATGATCGTCTTCGCTTCCTTCTTGATCATAAATATGAGGGTTACTTTTCTTTGTAGCAGGAGTTGTATGTTCATCAGTATTTAGAGCTGATGATCGTTCATTTCGAAGTTCGTCGACTTCACACGAACATCTTCCTAGTATACGTTTTGCACAAACCGACTGTACTGCGCTCATTCCGTCTCTAGCATTAGCTTTCTCTTCATAATCTCTGCGGAAATAGTACCCAAAGATGCAGCAAGAGGTATTGATGATATCACTTGCTGGTTCCTAGTAGGTGAACCCTTGCAGATCTGACTATCTTCCTTCATTGTATCATCTTGCAAAAGCTGCATGTGACCATTATCACAGTGCTTCATAGCGCGAAAAGGTCTCTTCATACAGACCGTTCTCTCATGTCGTCGAGCATTTCGACTATAGGTGAATACTCGATCGCAGAATCGGCACTCGAGACAACCAGTTAGAGATGATGCAGGTTGTGACTCCATGATCATTGAGGTCAAAGGCAGGCCTCCATATTCGCTATCCATCTTTATGGTATAGCGAGAGAGCACTTCCAAATCGATGTTTACCTCATGGGTCGCCTACATGTTCATGCTCATACTCATTTCCCTGGCATCGCAGACCACACGTTTTCCATATCAAAACGCTCCGCGTAGCGGCCCCCTATTCCCGGTTTCATTTTTCCACGCTTTTACTGAGACAGCCTGTATAGTCCATTCACAGTTACTTGCAACTTTTATGAATTCCTGCTCAAGTTCTCCTTCCGGGATACTTCTTCGCCTCATGCTATCAAAGCCAGATCGAATGTAGGAAATTACATCAAAGGGACAACGGACCGGATTCGTGCGTACTTAGGGTAATATTTCCCATAAGAACAACTGCCTACTGGGCGTTACCAAAACACATATTTTCACTGTTTATATTCATATTAATTGTAGATGGAATATAAAAATTTATAAATGAAATGTTACTGAAAGTTTATTTTAACCAAAAATAAGGTATTTTATGTTATCACATGTGGAAATGCTTGTGATGGATGACATATTTAGGAAGCAACGAAACACGTCATAGATGGGTTGACTTTTCAATGGTTTGATTTAAAAAAAAAGTGTGAAGAAACCGCGACTAGACTACACAGTATAATTCTGCAAAGAACCCGCACAACCGATCAGACGACCCGTAAACTGCAATCATAAACCAATGCTGCCCTTGAACACACAGACTCAAAATCTAAGAACACGGTTCACTGTTACTGTTAATGCAACTGTAAACCCGTCATTAAGGAGCACTTTTGAACTTCCCCTTCGCCATGGCTGTAACGCAAACAAGATATGGCTTGCCCACTGACCACATATACCGCCAGGGAATCGAACGAAAACGTGATTTCCCAGACAGAGAATTGTCGCCGGGTTTTTTTTCAGGCACATGGAGCGAGCTGTGGAAACGCATTGTCCTGTTGCCCCACACAGCAGTTAAAAGTATTTCGTTCCAAATGAATACCCGTATAATGTTTGTGTCACGAAGAATCGCCAATAAAAGCGCATCTGCTTCCCGTGTAATTGATTTACGGGGTTTTGTTTGCCTCTGCAGCCTGTATTACACAGGCAACCGTAACGGATGTCTGGCCCCAAATACGAGTCGAACAATCCTGAATGCTTACAAATAAAATTTGGATTCTCACATTCATATACTCGGCTCAGCACCCCAAGCTTGGAACTATGGATGACATTACACTGCATTTGATTTTGTACGTACTGAAAGTCGAACAAGTAAAATCCTAATATAGGCTGTTCACGGTAAAGTGAGAACTTTTGAGGGCCTAATTACTTTTTCCTCTAAGCTATTTATTATCCCTTAACCATCTTTTTCAAATAAATATTGCCATGTAAGCAATAAACAGAGTGCGAATATTCCTACCCACTCGGAAGTTAACGTCTAAGGCTAAAATAAAATATATTTGTTGACTATTATTCCAAATGAAACGGATTTCAAAAGTGCTCACTTGACCATGAATAGCCTATAATGTTACAAAAGAGAAAGTTGGTATGTTTGTTTCCTACTCATTCACTTCGTAACGGCTCGGCAGATTTGGATGAAATTTTGTACAGGGGTAGATTATATTCCGTATTAGCACATAGGGCATCTTTCATCCCGGAAAGAAACGAAAAGTTTCTTAGGGAATGTATATAATATGCCACCAACCATGAATATAGAGTACTTGGTAATTATAACTAAGGTTTGAGTTTTGCACTTGGGAGAAGCCGCGGGTAGCAGCTAGTGTATAATATATGTGACCCCGACCGTGGAAACCGAGTTTTCAAGGCCTTACAAACGCTTGTAGCCAAGCTAATGACGTCAAAACTAAAGAGCAAACGTAATGGGCCAATATGGCTGGCATCTTGGTTAGTTTAGGCATGTGGCAGGTCGTATTTTAATGAAGACTATGGCGTCTTTGTAATAACACACATCGGTGTTTAACTTGTACGTTCCTCGGTGTCTTGAAAAGTACTCTGATAGGCTAAGAAATGCACATCATTAGCTTCCTAACAATCACGAAATAGTGAATGCCTGGATGAAGGCTATATCTAGAACTTTGTATACATAAGGTTTTCATGTGTAAGTAAACGTTTGTCTAGCAACTTTATAGACTTTCCGTAAAATAAATTAATATTCTAGTGGCATAATTAATACTGTAGCACGTGTTTGATTGTAATATGAGGAGCAATAGCAAATTATAGCTTTTCTGGCCTATACCGAAAATTATGCACTCCACAAAAAGACGATTTTCGGAGTGTTCTATGATCAAATAAAACCGATTTCAGTGATGCTAAGCAAATTTATTGGAAGTATTTTGACTTCTTCATTAGTTAGTTTCTACAAATTATTTCAAACATCACAGTTGTTTTAAGATAAAAATTCTCTTCATACAGATTATATGTACAATATCTTCCCCGTTGGCTAAACATACTTAGGTCTACATAAAATCATTGCTAATCAAAGAACAATAAAGAAATTGATTATTTTTTATACATGCAGTGAATGTATCACCAGGTTATATTTCTGATCATTTTTTGCGTGTAAATAGCAACAGAGTAAGTACTGCATAAATTAACAAATGGCCTGTAGCTAGTTTATACATTTAGAGCATATATAATTAAGTATTATTTCTGAACATCGTTCTTCACTTGTTTAAAAAGTGGCAACAGATTGTAAGCAGCTAAACGTTTCTGTTATTCGGCACTGCCAATTTCACTTTACGTGCTCCAAAACAATGCCGCTTAGCGATTGTATCGCCCACCGCCAGTGACGTCACTTAGAGGTTGTAAGGCCTTGTACTCTAGGTGATCACGCGCAGGTGCAGTAAAATCAGTTTTAACCCAACGATAACTTTGGTGAGAATGGGTCAGTCAAATAAAACTGAGCAATTTAGCGTGCTATGTAGTGCCCCGCTGATTCAATCAGTTTAATTTTTGCTGATTCGTATTTAAAGTGGGCTTGTATGACGTTGTAGGAACAGTAAATACGCATAGTTTTCTGTGCACAGAGCTTAGTAGGCATAACCAGTAGAATGTAATCGTATTGCGTGCAAGTTCAGTTTGTGCCAAATGTACCATAGACTTCCGTGTACTAGATGAACAGTAATATGTCCTCAGTATTTTTTTTTTCTCGAGGAACTGAACATGTATGGGCGTTCCTACAAGAAACTTATGATTATCCACCATTTCGAGTTTACTGATATTTTTGTATTAAAGTATATTTTGAATTTAATTTAATACGAAAATTAATTCTAGCATAGAAAACAGTACTGCTTAAGGCTGTGCTTATTCGCTACACTTTTTTCTATTCATTACGTTAATTATAACAATTATAAAATGCATTGTAGATTTTTAGCATTTTACCTTAGCCGTTAGTAGAAAGACATTCGAACTGTTAACATATAAATGTGCTAATGTTAACGATATATAAAGCCGATGATGGGTAATTGGTAGCGGAGGAAGAATTGCACTAGACAGTAAAGTTCCTTGTAAAAAAGATGAAAACATACTTGGTCTACACGGCATTCCGGCCTGTAACTCCACTGCTTCTTTCCTGCATCGTTTTTTTCTCCTTTTTTTTGGCCTATTAGCACGTGAGATACAATAGCGCCTTAGCGGCTATGTGCAGGAGCTCTGAACTGGCGTGCAGTGTTCTCTTAGTGCTGCGTGTACCTACGGGACTTTCAGTGGTTACCCTATAATTTTATCGATGAGAAGTATGTAAAGGCTGTTCACGATAAATTGAGCACTTTTGAAATCAACCTTAGAAAAATGTCGCTGTCCCTACTTGCATATATATTAACAGGCGCACTGAGTGACATGCGCCCAGTAAAGTTGGTAACGATGGAGGAGAAAGTAGTTCCATATATCAGCTTCAAACAAAAAGTGTTAGGTAACAATGTGTGATAACTTATATTGTTTGTCTGGCTCATTGTAATTTTTAATGCATCGAAGTGTAAAATATAAGCAGATTTGTACAATATTTACTTTATAATAATTTCGCAGTTTCACTTGACCGACGCATGAATAAAGTGATGAGGCCCATGCCAAAGTTAATTTTACATAATGTGGAAGAAAACACGAAGTGTGTTTTAAGCAGGGCTTTAAAAAGTGCTCATTTAACCGTGAACAGCCTATAGCCGCCTTACAGTGTTTTGTGTATGTGTGTGTGTGTGTGTATAAGTAGGGTGATTCCTGCCAGCCAGATGTAGGTACATACTTCATCCTTTAAAACTTACTAATTGCTTGATTTTGTTTTCATTTATTTTATGTTGGGTTGAACAATTTGTGATTTTGTCAAAAATGATCCCTAAGATTTCCTACAAAAATTCTAACCTGGTAGCGAACTATGTAAAGGATTTTCAAGTATTATATTTTCTTAATGCTTCGAGAATGTTTGAAAAAGTTCTGTGAGTGAATGTTTCGAAGTGGCCAGATGGCCTGTACCAATTCTGCTAAGAATTAATTACATGTTTTACTAAATACTTGAATTCATCATATGTTTAAATGATCATAGAGTACGTGGGCTAATTGCTGTATGTATGGCTTAGTTTTAGGTAAGTATTAAGTATTTACCATAAATATATTTCTTTGCTTTATTTTAAGTGTCCCATTTTTATTGTACGTACATAAAGTAATTTTGAAATAAAGGGTAATGCTTAAACAAGTACTTTGACGACAGGCCCTTCCACAAGACGAGGATTTGGGAAAGGGGGCGAGGCCATTTGTTCTGGGCTCCACTTCATCACTCCATAGAGGGTCTCAAATTTAGAACATGGACTTCGCATTTCAAAACAAACAACATGAGCATTTGTTAAATAAATTATGTTTCCATGACAGATAGCGGTTTTCTGTTAATAAAGAAACTATTTCAAATATATGCGACTCGTGAACTTATAGTTTTCCATTTATTTTTTCTCGTGTGAGAGGGAGCTTCAAAAATATTAATGGCCTGGGCCTCTGTCGACATCTGCAAGGGCCTGACGCTATGGAATATTCCTAATAATCGACGCAGCCAACAATTTGGAGAAGAAGTCACAGAAAGAGTACAATCGCTCCACTGTTTGATACATTCAGGAACACTGTATGATTAATGAAACTTGGAATAACAAGAAGAAATGCTGGCGTGGCTTCAGTATTGCCCTAAAATTTGGAAGTGCAGCTTGCACACCAGCTGCACGAATCGTAGCGCCGTCCAGCGTCTTCATTTCGGCACTGACACAAGCTCGTATCTCATATACCCTCATCCATTCTTCAAGAAATTGTCTACCCAACTCTAGGGTAGGGGAGTCGTTTTCAATTAGTGGCGCCCTACTCCCATCCATGATGATGTTGACCCTCCTCAGAGCGGGATGACATGCAGAGCTTTATCTACTATGTATTGCCAATCGCTGTGTTTACCAGCGTCACCGAGAAGATGATTTGGTTGGGGCAAACAACATTTGTTTGCTCCAAGCAAATCGTTTGTTTGTGTAGGGCCAGTTAAATATTTCGTTGATTGAACCAAATTATTTTGTTGCTTGTATTTGTTTATAGCAAACAAAATATTTGGCAAAATAAATTCAATTGTTTTGTTGATGCAACGTACTAAAAGATTTGTGTTTACCAAATATTTTGCCTGTTCAACCAAATGTTTGTATTTACTGTATCAAATGTTTGGATTTACTGTATAAAATATTTGGTTGGTACAACCATACCCCTACCTTCACTGAGAGCTATGCAGAGCAGCAAGTGCTATTTTAGAAGTTCATTGAATTTTATAGCGCGACAAAGCTTAAACAACCGCTTCGTAGATATATTAAGTTGTTAAAACTTCACTGCCTTTGTTATTTCCAAACTAGGAATCTCTAAAATAATATATTATTACATCGTGCCTGAAAATTCTTAGGTAATAACAGCATTCAGTCAAACAATGTCAATTTTGTAAGTGTTGCTGTGCGTTGTGTAAATTTGTTTGAAATCCTTGATATATATTTGATGGTATGTCGTATGCGTGTAATTATAAGCGAATATTGTTTTTCTGTTTAATTGATTGGAAAAATATTAGTTCCCGAAGATAAAAAAATTATATACTGTACGTAAGTTTTACTTTGCAAACTCCTGAACTCAATTAAAGCGGTACTCGAAACATTTTTTGTTTTAATGACGCAGTAGAAAACGATTAAATGTTTTACAAACCTTTCTGCACTATTATGGTCTCAAAATGGGACGTTGGCTGTTTTTAGAGGACTAATGAAGCAGAATTACTTTTTTTAAGTCGAAAGAAGTATGACGTGTTATAGGAAGTTCACGTTGTGCATTCCTCTGTCGTCGGTCAAATGTAACTGTGAAATTATTAAGAAAGTAAATACTTTACAAACCTGCTCATTTTTACACTTCTATGCATTAAAAACTACATAAAGTGAAATAATTAATTTTAAGTTATCACAAATGGTTACCTAACGCTTTTTATTCTACGTTAAGAAACGGAACCACCGTTATCAACTTTACTGGGCGAATGTCATTCAGTGCGCCCATTAAAATATATGCATGCAGGGGCAGTGACTTCTTTCAAAGGTTCATTTTTAGAGTGCTCACATTATCGTGAACAACCTTCATAAGTAAATACATTCTATGTCCATTTAATTGTAAGAAACACGTAAGACAGTGCTCAGTAACAGTTATCTATATTTCTAATTCACTATTTTTGTGTATGTATAGGGCAACGACTTCTAATCTGTTAAACATAACCCGCTCCAATATTTAGGGGACGGTTATACGAAGTGGAATGGAGCGGTGAGATTTGGGCGGTTCTTAACATCGAGGTCATAAGAGCCAATGAGGGTGAAATCAGGTGAGTACGGAGCAAACCGTAATGAAGGGGCAGGGGAAACAGGAGATCCCCGATAAAACTCACCAACCAGCGGCGTCGTCCAGCAGGATTACCACTTGCGAAAATCTGGGAGCGACACAGCCGAGAATTCGACCAGGTTCGCCTAGATGGAAGGCGAGCAGTCTAACCGTTACACCACCCTGTCCCCCAAACAAGAAGGGCAGGGGTGCCATTTTATCGCTAAACAGAAAGCACGAAATTAGAAGGAACAATGGAAACATTGCCTCATCTCTCACAGGACTTTTTAAGTTGTGTTAAACTGATTACGTCGGGCTATTCAATAATACTGCTGCACCGCAATTTTCGATTGCAAGGAAAATAAGACGTATGGGCAATAAAATATGCTTTTTTCACCAGCCACAAGGTTAACATATTTTTATAGGCTATTCATGGTAAAGAGAGCACTTTGGAAAGCGCTCTCATTTGGAAAAAATGTTAATACATATAGTTTACTTTAGCCTTGAACGTTAACATTCGAGTGTGCTGGAATATTGTTGCGTGCGCCTAGTCAGTCCTGAAACTCATTACTACTTTCGAAGTATAGCTGGTTAAACGGATCTCTTTAAACACTAAGGCTGCCGACTATACCAAGCCTGGCTGGCATAAGGCCACCAAATAATCCTCGCTTCATCGCTAACGAGCAACACTTAATATACTCTCACTCTCTCTCCAGCTCTGCACTTCTGCTGAATACTAAAACCACAAGGCTAATTACGGGTGGCGTAATAGAACTAGAAATAGGAACATAATACAATTGCATTGGGCGCTCAAAGGCATCTCTACGACCTTATTCGGTGTGCCACTTTCACGATTCTGGTGTTCACACGATCGTATTTTGCACACCTGTCCTATTTATCAGGATTTTTTTTTTAGAGTGGCTGGTTCTACGACCGCAACTACACGATAAGGGTCCTTGTACTTGTAATTTAGTGCCTTTGCTCGTGCTCGGTTCTTGTTCCAAACCCAATCACCAATTTTAATTGTGTTGGATCTGTGTTTGCGATCAAATTGAATTCTCATCTGAGCCTGCGCTTCAAGTAAATTTGTACGAGCCTGGTCTCTGTCTTTGCGTTAATACACCAATTATCAGCTCGTTCGGAGTACGGATTGGCCATGGCATGAGTCAGCTGTGTCGCCTCAACACCATGCAACATATAGAAAGGTGTAAAATTCGTGCTTAAATTGACTGAAATGTTATAATTAAAAGTAAAAAATCTAAATAGGAATCTCAATTACCGGGGTCCTGCTGGGCCAAAGCAGTCAACTGCGTTGAAATTATCTTATTAAAAGCTCGACAAGCCCATTACATGCTGGATTGTAAGATGTTGTCTGGGACACACACCCTAACATAAATGATTATGTACAATGGCTATTAAAACACAAAAACGTGCACTGTGTACTTACACTACTACACTAACTACAAACACACTAATTTTTGTTCCTCGATACTACACACAAACCAAATTTACTATAGGAGACGCTTATGCTTTTCCGAAACGGTTCCGACAACGGTTACGTTATGCAATCATGCATACATAACACTATAAAGCAAAGTGATTCTCTACTATTGCTACTACAGAGAATGAGTGCAAGATGAGCTCGGCCCTGCACTGTCCCTGCGGTATGTGCTGCATAGCTCTGTGTGAGCAAGACCGTCTACTCGAGCCTGCAGATGACTAAGGTATCTATCGCCTGCGCGTATACAGATAGAATATTCAACCTTCCTTGGCTACACCATTTACTATCCTTACACTTACTACGGACGTATCTGATGTTACACAATTACAGAAGCTAACACATTTACAAAACACTGTGACTAAACGATCTATCAAAATTTCTACAACTCACGTAACACTTACGATGCAGTACCCTTAAGGCCTTACACCAGTTGTTCTGTAACAATTGCTAAAAGTCGATAACTTGCAAAAGAGGAAGGAAAATCCGGCGGCTTGTTAGTTGTACCTACGGCACAACTAAATTCTACTTAACTTGCCTACAAGGTGAAGGATCAAACCGCGCCTCCACCAGTTGTCCTCTGACAACAGCTAAGAAATTACGATGCGGTGGAACCTTAAGGCGCTTCTACCAATTGTTGCGTGCGCCTAGTCAGCCCCAAAAGCTCATTACTACTTTCGAAGTATAGCTGGTTAAACTGATCTCTTCAAACACTCAGGCTTGCGACTACACGAAGCCTGGCTGACATAAGGCCACCAACTAGTCCTCGCTTCAACTCTAACGAGCAACACTTACTATACTCTCACTCTCTCTCCAGCTCTGCACTTCTGCTGAATACTAAAATAACAAGTGCTACTACGGGTGACGTAATAGAACTAGAAATAGGAACACAATGATTACCAAAACAATAATTTACTAAATATTAATTCTTCAGAATCAATTGAATTACAAATATGAATTAATTATTGACTTCGTTGACTTAAATTAAATTTTAAATATAATCTTTTTCTAACCGTGTAGCTTCCCTAGCGACTCAGTCTTGCACCCAATTGAATGCGCACCTACCACTGACTCAATTCGGAATCGAACGGAGCTCCTCCGTGCCCTGATGTCGAACAGCGGTGATGTGGTGCTGTGAGTACGTCTCCTAACGTGGGAAGACTGCGGCCTGGACCAGCGAGGCCTCGCATTGGTGGCACCTCAGAAGTCATCTTCTTGATCGGCTACATACAGCCGGACAAATGGCCGAAGCGTCTGAGAGTGGGCCGTAGAGTGGAGGTGATCGCGCGTCCAGCGGCGCTATTTATTGCACCTCCCTCCGTCCTGTTGTCTGACGTAGGTCGGACTGTTGCCATATCAATATTTCCTCAGTTCCCCTCTCCTGGAGTGTGGCTCGCAAACGGCATGGTCAGTATGGCGAGTGGGCATAATGCACCACTAATACTTCGTACATTATGACCTCTGGGCCCAGCAATATAAACAATGTGCTTATTACGTGCATTGCAGTATTTTTTTAAAAGGTGCTTAACGCCTTAACATATTATCCCGAGTATATTCGTTCACGTGAGAGACGTTGCAGAATAGTTAAAATCATGGTCAGTGCTGTACAAGTACAGACATTAGCACCAATACGGACATCGCATTTCACTGGAAAATGCTATTAACTGCTGCAGACACAAAAATCATTTCATCATTGGTTGCTTCTTATGCCATGAATCTTCTGAAACTCTTTCCATGCGATACAAACTGTCAGTTGTTATAATACATTCGTAGGTAATGTCGATACAAAAAAAATTCCCTGTTTTACAACACATGAACTCAGAAATTAATGTGAACGTTAAGGGGTTAAAGGATAAAAAATAGTTGAAATGAAAAAAATTACTAGGGCCTCAGAAGTGCTCACTTTATAGTGAACAGCCTACAGAAATGATAATAGTGCGTCAATCCTACAGCTTATGGACTCTTTTTTTTCTTCCTGGACCACACAGCGTGACGGTTTTCGACGATATTAAAGGCTCGGTATGTAAACGAAATTCCAGTTTTAGATTGATCCGCGCCCTTGAGTGTATCGAGCTGCATATTAATATTTGCGGCCTAGACTCCCAAGTGCTTTGACCTCGGCAAAGGAAAGAGAGAGGAAGGATTACTGTTTACACGCTGCTGTCACTTCAGCCCTTGAAATGCTCCACAGCAGAAGCTGATGAACATTTCACGAATCTCGACCGGAATAAATTCAACAACATTTTATGGTATCTGTGATTAAACTTACAACTCTCAGTTTGGTAGCAGTGGTATTGATAATTGTCGATGCAATGATATGTTTAACCTTAAGGAGGTGACTTATTGAAGTTATAATTCGATTACAGTGTAAACCAAGTTTTTTATATTTGCAAATACATTTTCTCATAGATTCGTTAAATATTTAGTCGCTTGGTAGCGCATGACACTAAATACCACAATGTTAAATTCAGTCGCTATAACATAAGAGCTTTCCAAAATATCATATTATACACGGTATGTTACTGTATAAACATTTGAAAAAGTCGCCTGCAATTTCAAAAATACTTGTTAGTATTTACTTTTAACCGTCTCTAGTTTCAAGAAATTTCTTAAATATAATATTTCTCCAATTATAACTTTTCCAGTGGTGGCTATACTTATAATTTATTTTGTTTAGACGGTTTGACAATACAGTGCTGGAAAGGCGAAGTGTGTAGCGTAGAGTAAAATCTGTTCAAAAGCTAAATACTTTTTTCTATATATGAAGGATATTTTATGGTTTCTTGATACCATACCGATGATAAGTTAAATAAAATACCAAGTAATCAAAAATTACATTCATAACTTTTTTGTTAGCTTAAACATGAGACTTTTATCTTAAAATCTTGATCTGCACAAGTTCAAACATATGTGTTTACACACAGTTTGGTTTCAGTTAAGATGTTTAGTGTAGTCACAGGAGTGTTGCAATTTTTTTTCATCCGACAGTTAGTTCCCTGCCTTTAGACTTTAACTTTTATCTCAAAAAAGTTAAAATTACATGCGCACGAAATGCATAAGAAAATTTTTCACGAAATATTTTTAATTTAGATACAATAAATAACACAAACAGTTATTTTGACTTGTGTGTTAAAGTATTAATTTCAGATTCGTACGAAGAAATGTATAAATTAAAAATTCCTGTAGTTAGTTTGTTTAATTTTTGGGAAGTCATTTTCCTTCATTGTCATGCTTTTTTCAGACTATTATTCGATATATATAATACTATTCTGAAGACGTAGAAAGTAATTTTAGACGCTCTAATATCCTTACACGGTTTCAACAATTATAAATTGTAATTCCATATTGAAAAATAGTGGTGTAAGACTATTACTGTGACTTTAAAATCCACAGGTAGAACACATCCCATTAGCATTGAAAGCTGCTACCTAACCTGGAAGCAAGATGTCTTGATTCTGCGGGTAATGTAACGCAGTTTGTGAATAATTGTAACCTGCGTGCACGCTACGAAACTGCAGATTGTTCACGTCTGAGCCTGCTTCGCTTATGAATAATGCATGAGGAAGGTTGTTGCTGTTGGTTCCTAGTTAGTTCACGGTGAGTTCAAACGAGCGTCTCTAGACCAACGTGCCCCGACATTACATCGCTTGCTCTTTTGAAGTGTATGTTTAAGGTTGAAGTCAAGCAACTGCCTATGGAGCACTGCACCCAACTATACAACGTGAAGAACTTATTACAAAAAGTAGTACAGACACCATAAAAATTGTCAGAAAAGTGCGATTTATGATGTATACGAAAGAACAATATATATATATATATATATATATATTACAACATTAAAAAATATTTTACTAAAATGTACTTTTTTAATGTAAAGACAATCGTTTAAATAGTCTGTATTTTTAACAACATTTAAGCGCATTTCCATTTTGGATGCTTCAGAAAGCAGAATTTGTAAGAAAATTTTCGTCATTGAATGTCGTCAAAATGTTTCAATGATTGTGTGTAAGAAAATTGTAATAATAATGAAGAAAATAATGTTAATAATTAATTTTATCTGCTCCCATTTGTCACTAACAGTAATGGCTGAAACAGCCTAAATAAAGTTAATTGTAAAACTGGTATGCTACATTATTAGGGCCTACTATAATTTTATCATACATGATCACAGCAAATAATATGACGATCTTTCGTGAAGAAGATTTTCTTAGTAAGTTCTACTTTCCGGAGAAGCCAAAACGGAAATGCACTTAAATTTGTTTAAAATTGCGGACTATATATGTATTAATATTTACATTTAAAAAGTATGTGTTAGTTAAATATTTTATAATGTGGGGACGTATATATAATCTCCTTTCATATACAGCTGAAATAGCACTTTTCTGACAATTGCTATCTATGTCTGTACTAATTTGTTATGAGTTCTTCACGTTGTACAGACAGGTGCAGTGCACTATACGCTGTTGCTTTACTTCAACCTTAAGAAGAGAAAAGAAACATATTTTGCTTGTGTTTGAACTTTTGAAACCACTGTGACGGTGTTTGCCAACACACACGGAACGAGGACTTTGTCTCAGTGCTTACTTAATGTAGGTGTTTTAAGTTTTAAAACATCTGAGCGCCCCCGCCCCTCCCCCCCCCCCCCCCCTTTTTCACAAAATGATGCCGAAAATGGTATTTGGGTTGGTTCCAGTGAAAAGGTTAGAATCATTCGTTGCCTTGATTTTATATTATAAATTCAAATCATTTACAAAGCTTTCCCATCAATATCATAATATAAAAATTGATATAAAATACAATTTTCCCCCAGATTACATTTGGTACAAAAATAGTTGTTTTCCCAAAAATTTACATGATATAAAAATGTGCCTTTGCCAAAATTGCCATGATATAATTATAAAATATGGCTTTACCATTTATTTACATGATACTTAACTTAAAATTTGCAGCAAGCGCCCCACCCCCCTTTTTTAAATGTTGACGGAACAGAATTTCCTGACTAAGTAAATACCCTGTGCTCTGTCTCCTCGAACCTGGGCGAGACACTTTTGTTTATATTTGATTGAAAACCATCGAGAACATTACAAAATGATCTTCACTCCATCGATATCCGGAAGTCCTGTAAGGGCACCCTGGTGTTGCGTGGCTGGCTGGCTGGCTGGCTGGCTGGCGTCACGGGGTCAAGGTGGCGTACAAGGAAGGGGAAGGTAGTCCAAATTTTCGCGGGCGGCAGCCGCCCCACGGCGCCCACACTTGCAGACCGGCAGGCCCGTCCAGTGGACGTGAGCTGTAGAGCTCGTCAAACGAAGCTACGTCACAGCGAAGGTAAGCCGTCCCAAATGGCCAACATTTTCTCTACTTCATATGGTTCCGTCAGTTTAACTTTCGTTCGATTTGCAGGGATAGCCGTCACATAACATAACTTAGTCGCCGAAGCCATTCTTATAATTAATTAATGAGTAAATTGAAATCAGATACTTAACCCCTTTTTTTTATTTTACATCGTAGTCAGACCAAACTAACAGGGATAAATAAAATAACACATGTTAGTAAGTGGCTAGATATTATAATCTAAATTACCTAAACAAACCGAAAATGCCAAGCAAACTGTTTAATTATTTAAGACTGAACTAACGCGAGGATGCAAAACGTAATAAATATCATTGTAGTTTGTACTCAAGAATACTTGGCGTGTAAGTGCTTTACAGTTTAAAGTGACGTAAAAATGCCAAATGCTATTTTATTGTACTCCTGCAGGGTACGCGTAATGTACCAGCTCTTTTTCCTGGCATTAGTAATTTGTACTCTTATTTAGCTTAAAGGTATTTCATAAGCAATAACATTTGTTTACTTTTAAGTAATTGTAAAACCAGGCTTCGCTTCCCATCTTTCCCATACTTTCAAAACAAGTTGTGATTCATTATATCGTTATTAATGTAACAACGAAGAAATGACACGGACATTTTAGCGAGTATCTGCGACTAGTGAGTTTTACTACCTCAGGAACTGTTCTGGTGTTTGAAAACTACTACTATGAATAATAAAATTTTAATTTTTTTGTGATGTGTTTCTTAATTTTGATGTGAGTCATGTGCTAACATAATTTGTACTTCTAATTTCAAGATTGATTTGTGACGTTTTTTTCGCGTTGTGTTTGATACTCTCGAATTACAGCAACTTATCGAACGTCCAGATATCGAGCCGATCGACTATTTAGTTGGCAACACACATGTTTCTCCTTCCAGGGGTCGGTTCTCAAGACCTCGATGTTAAGAGCCGCCCAAATCCCTTCGCTCACTCACTCACTCCTTCTGTGTGAAGTGTTTACAATGCTGCCGCATGTTAGGCCAGGAAACTATAGGCTGTTCATGGTAAAGTGAGAACTTTTGAGGCCCTAGTTACTTTTCCTTTATCAGCCATTTTATGTCCTTCCGCAACTTTTTAAACGAAGTATTGCCATGTAAGTAATAAACACAGTGTATATATTCCACCGGACTCGAAAGTCTATGGTTACAATAGAATATATTTATTGACAATTATTCCAAATGAGATAACTTCAAAAAGTCCTCACTTTACCGTGAACAACCTGTAGCGTCGAAAACACGGAGAATATTTTCTTTTTTATATTCATTGATATCAATGTCTTTATATGCGATTCACAGTTGATTGAGCACTTTTGAAATCAAACTTTGAAAAATGTTACTAACCTTAAGTGCATATATATTAACGGGCACACTAAGTGGCATATGCCTTGTAAAGCTGGTAATGGCGGCGAGTATGTAGTTCCATATTTTAACGTATAATTGAAAGTGTTTGGTGAACATCTGTGAATACTAAGTTATTTATTTTCCTTTTTGTGATTTTTTTTACGCCATAACATTGCGCGAAAAAGCAATTCCATAACAGATTTAAGTTTCTAATAATTTCACAGTTTCACTTGATTGACGCATTCATAAAGTGGTCAGGCCCACTACAATGTTTATTTTACACATGATGGAAGAATACACAATGTTCATAAAAAGTCGATCATAAGTAGAGCTGTTAAAGGTGCTCAATTCATACGAGTAACTTTTCTTGGTTAAATTGAAATTTTACTATTATTTTGTGCATAAATTATAATATTTCATTTTAAATTCATATGAATTTTAAACATTGAAATAATATGTGTGTCTGTATCGCCTTGTAAGAAATAGTTCTCATGAAGAATATTATTACGAATGATTGCTCACAAATGCGATGCGTTATTCTTTGATGTAATTTTCCACGAGGCGGAGGGATATCATGGAAGAAGAACTTTAACAAGGGCTTCAGAAAAGTGAGAAGTAACTGTGAATGAATTATAATCAAAGTAAGATTGAATTATTTTCATTTTACACATTAACGTTGATTAATCGTTAAAAAGTTTGTGTTCATAAATTACATTTTTATTTGTCAAATTAAATCTTTAGATCATCTGGCCCCATTCATGAAAATAATGTACTATCGCTGCACTAGGTCACAAATAATTGAGAAACCTTTGTGTATAGCTGTGTTTACACGTGTGCTGTTAAACACATTCAGCTAAATACATTCGGTAGCCATGTTTGAACAAGTTTAAAAACAGAACGTGTTTTCGCGGTAACACACCCAAAGCAGAATTAAAACAATATAAATAATAACCTCAACAAACATGGAACTTTAAATGCATGATATGTTATTATAATAGCTTCCAACATTGAACACTTTTGATGTTTTTAATTGTTATGAAACCTACACTTTTACTGTAATGGTATAATGTGTGGGTATTAGTACACTCAACCCTTAAACTTAAGTTAATTCAACAAGCGCAGGAATTCCCGCCAAATCTAGCAATATTTATTACACTCCTTGTTTATTTAGAAGCGGCCAATAGGAGCGCAGCAGAGAAGAGAAGTCGTTCGAAACGACTTATGAAAACTGTTCACTTTGAACGAGAAACAATTGCGATCAGAACTCGTTCGAAGGTAATGTAACCTCTTCAATAGCTGAACTTGTTTAGTGAAGTAGTTCTGCATCCCGTGTAACCCAACTTATGACATCCTCGCCCGTCGCGTAATGAAAGGGGAAGCTATATGAGGGAGAAAGTTCGGTCAGAGATTACGACCTCCTCCTCGGATAGAAGGCGCCATCAGGCCGGCCGCTTGGAACCGCGGCATGTTTGCCAACTTAACGTTTAATTAAGCTCTTTGATAGCGATAAGGGAGCAGCGGATGTGAACTTCTTCGCTCCAAATTGAGCATAAAACTAATTTGAGTGCAATTTAAACTTGGTTAGACTCTTATTCGTACGCTGCTTGAAGGGAAAAGGGGGGGGGGGGCGACACAATTGTTAACTTTAATCACTCTGGGGAAATTTTATACATTTGTAATTTCTCGAGCTGGTGCTTTAAATAGGAGTGAACGTTGGGCATGTAGGGGAAATTAAGAAACCTGAACTCGACCGTTCATAGTAACTTGAAACGTACTTAACCACCTACACTGAAAATTGTTAAATCACATTTGTAGCACACAAGAAATACGCATTGTTTTGAATACCTAATTAATTTATGCTTTTTGTATTTTTCTCACACGTAATATTTTTATTTATGTAAATTTTTATAGTGGTCGTGTTTTGAATATTTAAATGCAGGCTTTTTTTATTTTGTAACGATGGCAATTACGAGTCTTTAAATGAGTTAGTTTAACTAGATTTCTTTTTGTGTATATATTTATATTTATTTGAATTTTTATTTTTCAGTCACATTTTGTGTGCGTTTCAGTGTTTTAATTTTTTTTTTAATCGTCGTTTCGAGATCACATATTCTTTGGCTTTAGGACGTTAGTGTCGTTCGAGTGGCACTTTCAAGTAGGTTTTAATTTGTAGCCTTCCGATTGGCAGGCAGGTTCGAATCCTGCGTTAAGATAGGCTGGCATTGTATGCTAACGTTCACTCTCAACTTTGCCTCCAACTCACGAGCAGGTCAGAACTGCTGTAGGTCGCTCACCCGAGTGGGTGCAGCGTAGGATTTTAATAAGCTATTAGGGAGTCCGGTACTGCCCCTGAATTGATTTTGTGATTTAATGGAAGCCACGAGGAATTTAAGATGGCTAATAAGCCCCCTGCGCGTGTAGCTGTTCAGGAGTTAGCAGGTATCAGAAACGACCGTCGGTCCATACGCTGTACGCTTACATATTATGAAGTAAAGCAACTGCCTATGAATCACTGCACCCAACTATAAAATGTGAAGAACTCATAAAAAATTTATTACAGATACCATAAAAATTGTCAGAAAAGTGTGATTTATGCTGTATATAAAAGAAGAATGTATATATTTTGCCACATTATAAAATATTTTACTAAAATAGACTTTTTAAATGTACTTTTCAGCACAGGAGAGGCTGTAAACTCTGCAGGTATAACGGGAATATATATATACATATACCTATCTGTGTAAAATATTATAAGCACTTTCGTGTGGATGTGCCGCATCGATAAACATGCATGTGGTATATACGCAAGGGAAAATACAGAACGGTACTTAAGGAAGTATATATGGTATTACATGCCAATAACTTCACATAAGCTTTTGATTGATGGAAAAAGAGGTCATAGGACACTATATATAAATTCTCCCAAGATGCTAGGAAGAAAAGATACAAGACGTTTTAGGAAAACCTTCACGAGAAAAACTTCAAAGAATGACTCAAACACTGGCCTTTTCAATAGACTGCTGATTTCCTCGGGACCTTATATTGCCAGCTTACGGAAATTAAGGCAGATTCCCAGCCGTCATCTTGGATTTATGGAATTTTTGACATACTCTGGAAATACAGTTTTGGATCATGTTTTATTTGGAACGACAGAGCACAGAGCATTGCCTAGTGCATTGTCTGAGGTCAGTATTTCTTAATTACTGTTGATATTGTCGCCTTTGTAATAGTTCGCAAGAAATAATATCTAGTTCCACCCCGAAAGTTACCAACTAAAAATTAATTAATGTAGCGAAGCTGTATCAATTCGACAAGTTTGGGAAGCTGTTATTTAGGCTATGTCGTGCAGTAAATGTCAATACACCTTCTGAAATAGAAGCTTTGGCGAAAAAATAATTAAATCAAAGATGGCGGGTGGGAATCGGCGTTAGAGAAGAATAAACATTTACCATTGTCGACAGAAGTCCTGCAATTACAGGCTGAAGCTCCTGTACCCGATTCCTTACCCGAAGATAACGGCAATGAGGTTAATACCGATTGTGATGGAATCACATCTAACTTCTAAATACGTGATATAAAAATGATATTCTTTTCTCATTAATTGATCAATAATATGCGGCACTATTCGCATTAATTTTATTTCTGTAGTGTTATCAAATTATATTAAAATTAAGAACACTTATCATTCCCAAAATTATTTGTTACATTTATCTGAATTTTCAATACTTAATTATAATCAGTCACAAAAGCTGCATTCCAAACCTTAGTAAAACTGACCGAATAGTTTTCGAGATCTGATTTTTTGGCCAGCTAGTCTGTCGGTGTTACATACTGTACGCCCTAATGAGGGGCGTCACGGTGTGGAATGCAATTTACTACGATCCCTACACCCCACCAGCATTGTTCGATATTTACCTCGCTTCACCCTCAGCGGCTTTCACGACCTCGTTGTTAAGAGACGCCCAGACACCATTTAACTCCAGTATAACCACATACCGTGGTTATACAAAAGAGATAAACATAAGATATTCATTTGTTCTCGCCCGAGAATTTTTGCGTTTCTCTTTATATTTCCTGTCTCTTGTCTATTCGCGTGCAAAGAGAGTAATGCTAGTCGAGCGGAAGACCCTTTCCGGCGAGATACGAAAAAGAATATTCGTAAAGGAGCTTACAAAAACGTAATCCACCTGACCCGGATGGAGCGAACTTAAACTCGTGTTTGTTCGGAAACCTCATACGCCAGTGTTTACACGCTTCCGTAAACTTCGTCTGCGTAAACCAAATGCTTCACTCGATCAAGTCGAGGGCTGATGTTGCCTGCGAAAGGATGGGCGAAGGGGACGACACGTTTGAAACACAAATAAAAAAACCGGGCTTTGATTTAAAAATATAGCTCTATTGAAAGAGAAGCACATTTAGTGATATGTAGAATGATTATTTTCTGAACTGCTTATTAAATGTTGAAATTAAAGGAAAACCTAAAAAATTTAAAAATATTATCGTACTTTTATTTAAAATTTGAATAATGTCAAATTATAGTAAGCACGAATAAATCTGTGGTACATAGATTAAAAATAAACAGCTCAACAGAAGTCTCCAGATGTTAGTATCCAGAAAAGAAAAAAACAGCAATGTTTGAAAGCGATTTTTAGTAGAATACCGCACGAAGCATTTCTTAGGCTGTAATCTTGAAATTTCGTAATGCTGCTAGATGATATGTTAAAGGGTTTTTTTGAAGAAACATTTCCTCACAGAAAAGTAATGTATAGTAGTATGATTAACCATTTCATGTTGGTAAAGATGTAAAAAAAAAATCGTTTTCTTGGCTATAATTGCTAGCCGCGTGAATTGCGCAAAATAATAATACTTTTCAAACATCTTCTCTTGGCAGATTGAAGTGGAGTGACAATCTGCGATCTTTTCTCTGGACTGCGACATTTTTCTCTGGAAAGGACAGGGGGGCCACGGCGGTGCAGTGGATAGACTACTCGCCTCCCACCTTGACGAACTGGGCTCGATTCTCGGCGGGGTCGCTCCCGGATTTTCACATGCGTGAATCGTACCGGACGATGTCGCTAGTCGACGGTTTTTTTTTCTCGGAGATCTCCCCGTTTCGCCCACCCTCTCATTCCGGCGTTGCCCAATACTCACCTCGGTTCACCCTCACCGGCTCTCAATACCTCGATGTTAACAGTCGTCCAATTCTCTCCATTCCACTCCACCCCACGAAGACTAAGACGCCGCTTGTAACTAAACGAATGGGTATAAGCAGAAAGTTTCCACATTGGAATATGTTTTCTATAGTCTATTCGCTGTTTCTTCACATTTTTTAATCGAACCTGAAAACTCACCCCACGTATAACGTGTTTAGTTATTACCTAGACACGCCATGAATCACATCCATTTTATACAGCTGTTAACAAAAAAAAGTATCTTGCTTTTCGTTAAAGTGGAAGTTTTACCTTTATTTTATTTATAAATTATAATATTTTATTTATAATAAATATGATCACAAACTGTGAGAAAACGTGTGGGTTGGAAGCGCCTGGTGATAAATAGTTCTCATGCAGAATATTATAGCAACTTAGTGCGCATGAATTTGGTGCGTCGTCGTTTGGTGCAATTTTCTATACGTAGTTGAGCTCTGTTTGCCCGCGGCGGAGGAATATCCAGGAAGTAGATCTTTGGCAGGGCGTCAGAAAAGTGTGAAGTAAATACGCACAATGTGGCAGGCTGTGAACTTCAGTTTCACCGCCACACGTCGCTGTCTGCCTAACGGCCTCCAGAGACGCTCTCAGTGGCTACTCCCTCCCAGATCTACTTGTAAGCAAGTTGTATATTCCTCCGCCTCATGTAAAATTAACGTTGCCATGGTATTAATCACTTTATTCATGCGTCGGCCAAGTGAAACTGTGAAATTATTATAAAAGTAAGCATTTCATAAATATGCTAATTTCTACACACCGAGGCGTTAATAAAAACAGAAAGCGAAATATATAATTTTAATTATCACAAATCGTCACCTAACAATCTTTATTCAACGTTAACAAATGGGACTACTTTATGTCCATCGTTACGAACTTTACCGGGCGCAAGTCACCCAGTGCGCCCATTAAAATATATGCACGCAGGAGCAGTGACAATTTTCTAAGGTTGATTTCAAAAGTGCTCACTTTATCGTAAACAGTCTTTAAGGAGAATGGTGCACGAAAATCGTATATTTATATAATTTTTGTCACAATTTGTATTAAAGAGAATTTTTTTTTTTAAATTTTTGGTTCAACAAGATGTACATAACCATTTAGAACACCTTGTTATACGGTTAAAAATTCTCTGCGTTCGTTATTCTCGGATCTCTGATTGAAGATAAGAAAAAAAATCATTTTAGTTCTTCCGTCAGTGATCCGAAAATAATGAAGGCAGTGGAAATCTAATCTAAAAAGGTGTTGAAAACTATTATGTAAGTCTTAAGCTAAAAATTTCGATAAACCTTTTTGAAAACGACTTATATCGAAAATCGGGTAAATATACCTACTGCTTTCATACACCATTCCCCTTAACTTTGCTCGTTCTCGCAGAAGTCTGGCGGGCGGTATTACAAACCGGCCCGAACATGTACGTCATCATCAGGAGCCTAGGAGGCGATGTGTTTGTTGCGATTTCAAGCAGAGCGCTCCACTACGGGGGCGATAAGGGCCGCGGAGGAGAGCTGGCGTGGGCGGGCGAGCGCGACCCCTGCGATAGGTGGGATCGATTCCAAGAGGCCGCCGCCGACCCCGCGATAAGGCAGGCCATGAATCAGTCTGCCCGGTCGCGGATAAAACCCGTTACGAAACCCGGTAGCTAGCTGGGAGAGGGTAAGGGGTGGTGGTTGAAGGGGGGGTGGAGGTTCTTTTCCGCGAATTACATGACCCGCTCCGAGCTTGCCCGGTCTTGCCCGCTGCCCAGCCGGACATCGTCCGTGCGAAGTCAAGAAATAGTCGGGCGAATAAAAAAAAAAAAACTGCACTTTGTGAGGAGAACACCAAACTTGGCACACATCATAACCGCGCCCATAGTAGATTTTTAGGAAGGGGAGCCACTTGAAATATACTCCGGAACAAAATGGCGGCCATGATCATGAGACATTTAGTTTGTATAAATTATTTTATTTTATTACCATTGTGGTATAATTAGTATTTTTAGATATGTTGATGTTAATATTAATGCTCTGTGACATTGTTGGAGTTTTTATAATATGACTAGATATGCAAGATGATGAAAAAAAAATTCCTTACCCCCTCCCTCAATATAATTATGTTTTTTCTCACTTTTTTGGCTGAAATAATAAGTAAATATTATTAATGCATTTTTGTAATACAAATTATATTTTTAATGAAGGTAGGAGTTGACTCTTTATGAAATTGTGTACTAAAGTAAATAAAAATGATTATTAATAATTTGATATAAAATTTTAAAATAAGAGTTTAATGGAAATAACAATTATACATTTAAAGCTAACCTGTGATAGTCGTTATGCATAGTTTGAAACTTAATTGTTAAATAATTGGTATTGTTCTACACAATCTCCCATCGAAAATCACGTTCTTCAACATTGCGTGTACTTATTGTTCAGACCACTTCATATTTACCAAATCATGTGGAGCGTTTTATATGTTTTCTCGGCTGAAAACAAATAGGAAATTCCACACATCTGTGTAACATACCTTAAGGCTGTTCCAGTGGTAAAAAAAAAATCGTATTAGCAATTTCATTTTTAACAATATAGTGTTTTACAGGCACATCCCATTAGTAGTCCTAACACATGGCATAGCCCGTGGACCAACTACATAAGCTGCCGCGCCTCATATTTCCGTTCAGTCGCCTAGGGGCGCTTTGCGAAGGAGGGTGTTTTTGCTCTGGGCTCCGCGCGACCCTAGCGCTATTTAGCGTGTTTATAGCGGTCACCAATGGTACTTAGTAGTAAATCCTAGCCAAAAGTTTGAGGGGTGGGTTAGAGACGTGGAGAACTCGTCAGACCAGTTTTGCTTCAGCCAGCAGTGTGTTGTACGTCACACTGGGTGGTTGGAGGGTGTAGCTAATGACTGTTTAGGTGATGGAGGAAAAGAAGTCGGGAGAGCCTAGCACCCCCCCCCCCCCACCCTGGGGGCACTCGTGCTCGCATTCTCCAGGAAGAAAAATATGTTTCACACTGACAAGGAAATATAATTCAGAACAGCTCAACACGAACTAGGCACTGTTGTGACGTCATCCTCCTCCACAGGCACGCTACCAGACCGCGGTTAATAAGTTTATGACTAGTATAAATATTCGTGGCTTTACGTTGATTGCGTGTCATTTTTGTTAATGTGTTATATGCGTGTCACAGCATACGTTAATAGAATGAGGCGGGGGGGGGGGGGGGGGTCTTATAAATACTGCTTTAAAAAAGTGATTGTTATTCCAGTATTAGGTGCCGATCCCCTGCCTTCTGCTTCAAAAACTATTTGTTTTTTTTCATATTCCTTTGAGAATAATATATTTGTTTACATTCTTGGCACACATAAGCGGTAGACTACCTGATATAAAAGCATTGCATCATGAAACAGTGGCTGCATGTTAAACAAACTCCCAGCTATGAAATCCAGAGACTGCTTACAAACCCTCCACTTTTGTGATTATTCAATTCAAAACTAAGTACGCCTGAATTAGATTATATTTATTTCAGAAACGGTTACCTTGCGATGTAGCGGACTCGTCCACAGCTGTGACAAAGTACCAACATTACCCCAATAATGACTTATTTTAGTTCACGTTTGTTTCGTACCTACACCAAATCAAATAATATATGCATAACCCATAATATTAGTCAACAAATTTTAGTCACGTTATCGTACTGTGAAACTTTTTCAGAGATTCCGTGCTAATGTGGTTCACTTTCTCTAATTTTCGTTCTACTTTAACTGAATGTTATTCATCAGGCTATATCAGTGCAATGCTTTGAAAGTTATTTTTCTTTTCGGCGGAATTATACACGTTTATCACTTCTCGTGGCTCGAAATTTTTTTTATTGATTTTGGATTAAATATTAGCTAGTGACATACACAAGCTAATTCAAATCTCAGAATTATTTATTATCTTCAGTACTTTTTTTATTTTCACACAGTATGCATATTCTGCCAGAATAAATCGATTAGCTTAATTTTATTTTTGTGCCCGAAGTGTAACATGGTAATATCACATTATGTTCGTAACGTACAACGTGCATATCTGTGACGTATTTATTACAAAGGAAAGTGTTTTACTCGTTTACTACTAAAAAATTTTCTGTGTAAGAACAAGAATAAATTTGCAGTGTTTGTTGAATCCTTCATAGGTAATGAGGGGCGTTGGATTTGATTCCCAGTGGTGTCTAACCTAGGATAATGTACTCATTCGCTGCATTTACAGGGGCTCAAAACAACATGAAAATAATCCTTAGACCAACTACGAAACCAATGTGCCTTACGCATTTGGACAAACATTTTCTGCAGTTAACCATAGCTATGCTGGTGGTGGTGATGTGTGTAGTAAGTGCCTGAACAGAAGCCAATTTTTTTTGTGCTTAAATAATCCAAAACAAATATAGTAACAGCTTATCTAATTACGAACCAAGTACCCAACCACAGGTTAATATATTCGACCAACTTGTACGCAGTATTATTTATTTTATATTACGGCATCCTTCGATGAATTAAGATTAAAATTTGGTCGTACTCTCTCTGTTACCGACAGAATGCCATTACACCACTGTAGTGCGGAATTCCAATATCATTAATATATGGGAATGTTAACAAGGGCACTCGAAACTTTTTATGTATTCATTAAGTGAGCCTTGAGATGAAAATGCAATAAATATCTCAGAAAACTTGGTGGATATATCAGTGCAGCAAAATTAATATTACAGCATTAATATTACAACGCATTAAATCTTTTCATTGCTTATATTTATCTTTTAACCCTTTTGTTGATTTTGATTGTACTAATTAATTAATAGGCGGCATGCCTTTGGGATTAAATTCACTTTTACATAAAAGAAAATACTTCAGCTTTAACTCTGCATTAATGTGATTATGAATGAGATGTAAGCCAACTTTACTATTGTGCAGTTTTGTATTTCAACTTAATCTTCGTGTAAGAATGTGTATTTCTGAATTAAAATACGAATTTTAATGCCATAGTGAGCTATTTACTAATAAATTATAAATACTTGCTGCATTTTTACACTCGCATGTTTGCATGAGCGTTGGTAGGCCTATATATTGCATCATTTTTTCTGCACAGCTTAGTTTACTTAACCCAGCCTACTGTGCCAAAATACTTTTCCTAAGGCTTTCTACGCATTATTTAAATCGTTATTGTACACTTAGTAATTACAGTGCTCGTGAAAAGTTTGACAATTAGTAAATTTGTTCAAATACTTTTCTGCTGTAAATTGTTTGCTTCAATCTGTGTTAAACTATTTTTTTAACATTGTCACTGTCGAAACGTACATTATAATTAAGTTATTGAATTAGGTCTAATAGTTTGCAAGTTATGATTTTTGAAATTAATACATAACTCTCCAATTATCACACACATTTTTCTGTAGAAGGTTATGTAAACCCAAATCTACAGCTATTTAAGTGAAATGATTTTTTTGCTGCCTTTATAAATACACTTGAAAGAGAAAAAACAGAGGCCAGAACAAACTTGGAAATACGTTTTTTATTTGTGACTGATTTTTCACACTAGGACAAATTAGCTACAAATTCGCCAAAATGGACTAATATATAGGGGTGTGTTTCTTACCAGTTGAGCTAGCGAGATTAGGTTTCCAGCACTAGTTAGTTCACTTTCCACTCAAAATATAAAATTTCAGGTTTATTACTGGGAAATTATAAATTCACTGAGTAGATATAAAATGCCAGTTTTGGACCACCCCACATTTTCATCAAAAAATTCAAGCAATTTGAGGTCAAAATCAAGGTTTTTTGTCCCCAAAATCATGGTTAGGAGTTTAAAAACTTATGCATTCTAAAAAACAAGCAAATTTACCCCAAAATCAAGGAAATTTGCCTTTTTTCCCCAAAAATACCGTGCAGGTATTGTGTCACATTAAAAACATTAAATTTTAAGCTAAAATCAAGCAAATTTCTCGCTTTCAAGAAAAATTTTAACGTTCTCTTGAAATAGTAATTTTCCAAGCGAGCTATCTAAATCAAGCAATTTAAAGACAAAATAAAGCAAAATCAAGTGAAAAGATTCAGATCAATAGAATTTAAATATTATAACCACATTTAATATAATGTACAGATTTTCCATTTTTCATTTCTTTTAAGCCTTTATACATGATAAAACTTGTTTATTATTATTAATACTAAAGCATTTTTATCAAAAAGCTGTACATATCGATCAGGTAATGTATTTTATATTTACAATTTAGAATGCAAGTAATTTTTTTTTAACAAACTTAGATTCATGGATTGGAAAAGCTATGGCTTCATACAATTTATAAATATCTATATCCTGCCTTTTAATGTACTCAAGCGAATTGTTCAACTTGTCGAGCAGATATTCAATTTTTTTGTGTTATTTACAAAGAAACAAATTATTAAAGAAAAATATTTTTTATTCGCTCAATAAATAAATTTTCTTAATAAATACAGTGGAAACTAATACCACGTCTAAGAAATGTAAAAAAAGGGGGCGAAGTATTAAACATAGAAAGTTTTCACACACATAAATACACAAAAGATAAGCATATTATCACATAAAAAATGTTGTGCTGAATATAACAAAAATCAATATGAGTTTTAAAAAAAGAAAGTACTGTACCAATTTGGAAAATATGTTTCTAAACTATCTCTCAAAAAACATAAAAATAGTAAATCGCATAATAAAAATGGAATTCAACATGATACTTCAACTAAGTTATGTGTAGTATGTAATGAGAATAAATCTATCGATTCATTTTATCCTCATAAAGCAACTATAGACAAACTTACAACAAAATGCAAAACATGTATGAATGAATATGCCAAAAGTCATTATGAATTCAAAAAAAGAGAAAGTACTATGCGAATGTGGAAAATATATTTATAATCTACAGCTCGAAAACCATAAAAAAAAAACTAAAGCACGCAACACATTAATAGATATTCTAAATGAAATTCAAAAGGAGAATTATCCAACGAAAACATGCACAGTTTGTAATGAGAATAAATCTATAAAATTAAATTTTTAATGAAAGGATAAACATACAACTATATGTAAAAAAATGTTTTAGTGAATATCTTAAGAATTATCATCTTAACAAGAAGTTAAGTATGATTTACCAATAGTATAAACACCTTTTCGATGCTATTTCACTTTATTCTTTATTTTCAAATTAAAAATGTTTTCCCTTTAAATAAACAAATATGGAGGCTTCTAAGATAACTACTTTGTTGAGCAGAATGACAGTGGGAAAGTTAAGAATTACAGGTAGAAGATTTGAAATTAAATATTTGTGCATGCTCTGAAAAGCTGATTTAATTGCAGCTATTACACCATTAATTATAAATCAACAAAGAAAAAGAAACTTTAAAAATGTACCCTTTTCAAATTACACTATAAAATATAGAAAAACCATTTTAAAAAAATTCCCATTTTCTACTAATATTTTTCGTATAACCTAGAGATAAAAGTAAGCGAGTAACAGGATGGATAACAAGGAATAATTTTACAAATTTACATTTATCTGATGCTGATATCAGTGAATTATATAAACAAGAAGAAAACGAATTGAAAGTAATATTTCCTTATTCTACTAATGTTTTCGTTAGTAAAAGATATAAGGAAACCAATGAAGCTTACTTAGTTAATAAAGCTTTAAAAGTAGGATATCAACATACAACATTGAAAATTCTTTTAATTTAGTACAATCTATTCGTTTTTTGACTTAAGAAAAAAATAACGTATTAGAGAAAATACACGAACATCTTATAAAATTTCGAGGGTTGAAAACCAACATTAAATTATAGCAAGTTGAATTATTTACATTTCAATCACCAAATTATACAATGTTGAATGAAAGAGATATTAAAATAATTTATAAATGCATTATACAAGAAATAATTATAAATTTTTCTGAATTTCAAAGAAGAGGTTCAGGATGGACTTAAGGTAGAATAATGGGAATACAATTAGCTATAAATAAGTATAATCCATTAAATCCTGCATCATATATTGAACTACCTGCATTTATAAAGAATAAGAAAGCATGCATAAATGTTAAAGATGGTGATCAAAAATGCTTCCTTTGGGCTGTAAAGTCTGCATTATTTCCAGCAGACAGCCATTAAGATAGAGCAACCAAATATACAACTCACAAAAAATAAAAAGAATAAGCATATAAATTTACTTTCTTTCAAAGAAGGCGATAACTCACATTACTGTTGGATTAAACCCTTATCGAAGTTGCGTGCAGCAAAAAAAAAATTAATAAGCGACATAAAACTTATATATGTGATATGTGTCTTCAATTATTTTATTCTCAAAAGAAATTAAGTAAACATACAGAAGACTGTTCAAAAAACGAAGCAGTAAAAACTCAGTTACCTTCGAAAGGAGAGCAAATATTTTTTCAAAAATTATAATCATACAATGAAGGTTCCTTTCACAATATATGCAGATTTTGAGTAAATTCTAAAGAAAAATCAACAACTAAATAAAATTTAAAAAAAAAAATCATATATTCAAACTAATAAAAATATCCATTTTTAACAGAGGATGACATTAATAATGGTCTTTACAAGGTGGTACTCAAAGAAAGATATAATCTTACTCATTATCAAATACATAACTTCATATAAAGTTGAATGATGAGTCATACACTATGAAATACCACATACACGAAACATCTGGTTTTTGTTATTATATTGTATCTAGTTATGGTGATTATAAGCCACCAGTTGTACATCGAGGTCCAAATGCATATAACATTTTTATACAATCGATAAAAAGGGAAGTAGAAGAAATTGATGAAATATATTTGCAAATTGAGCCAATACACCCACTAACAGAAGAAAAAATATTATGTGATAAATAAAAAAAATGTACTGTATGAGAATGTGAATATACGGACAGTAAAATAAGTGCATCATCATGATCAAATAAGTGGAAAATTCATTAATCCTGTATGTAATGATTGTAATCTAAAATTAAAATTACCCAATTTTGTACCAATTTATTTTCATAATTTAGCTGGATATGATGCTCATTTATTTATTAAAGAATTAGGATATAATGAACAAAATATAGATTTAATAGCAAATAATGAAGAAACGTTTGTAACATTTGGAAAAAAAACAGAGAATGTTTAAAAATGAAATTTATAGACATATTAAAATTTATGGCTAGTAGTTCAGATGGATTATCTAATTTAAGTGAAGATAATATTACAAGCACACAAAAACATTTTGCAAAAGAACAAGTAGATTTAGAATTTAGAAAAGGAGTTTACCCATTCGATTGTTTGGACAGTTGGAAGAAATCTGAAGAAACTGAACTTCCACCAAAGAGAGAATTTTATAACAAATTAAACGAATCTGATATAAGTGATGATGATTATGAACACGCAAAATGGTTGTGGAATCAATTTAATATTAAAAATCTTGAGATATGTAACTATGTATATATAAAAAGTGATGTATTATTGTTAGCTGATATATTCGAAAATTTTAGAACTACATGTATAAATTCATATGATTTAGATCCAGCATGGTATTTTACTGCACCTTGTTTATCGTGGGAAGCAATGTTAAAAATGACTAAATAACCACTAGATTTACTACATAAGTATGATATGATTTTAATGAATGAAAAAGGAATTTGAGGTGGAATATTACAATCTTGTAAGCAATATGTTAAAGCCAATAACAAATATTTAGAAGATTTGCGACTCAAATCTAGAATCTAATTATTTAGCATATCTCGATGCGAATAATCTTTATGGATTGGCAAAGTCTCAATATTTATCAAATGGCGGTTTCGAATGGGTTAACTATACATTATATGATTTAGAATACTGGAGTGAAAAAATATTAAATTTGAAAGATGATTCTCGACATGGTTATATATTAGAAGTTGATTCAGTATATTCACAAGAACTACATAATTTACATAAAGATCTTCCATTTTACCCAGAAAATAAGGTAGTTCCAAAGACAAATCAATCTAAAATATAAACAACTTTACATAACAAACAAAAGTATGTAATTCACTATCGCAACTTGAAACCATGTCTAAATAATGGATTAAAACTTACTAAAATACATAGAATATTGTCGTTTGATCAGTCCGATTGGTTAAATAAGTATACTGATTTGATACAGAGATGGGAACTCATGCAAAAAATGTTTTTGAAAAAGTTTTTTACGAACTAATGAATAATCCTGTGTTTGGCAAAACTATGGAAAATATAAGAAAACACAGTGGTGTAAGATTAATATCAGATGCAGAAGAAATGTAATAAATTAATATCAAAACCAAATTTTAAGAAAAGTACAGTATTTAATGTGAATCTTGCAGCCTTGCATATAAATAAACAACTATAAAATTTAATAAGCTTATTTATGTGGGCATGCCAATTTTAGAGATACCAAAAGAATTAATGTACGTCTTCCATTATAAAGTGATGGAACCAAAATATGAAGATAAAATTGAACTATGCTATCGAGATACTGATAACTATATATGTAGAAATCTTCTGTTTTTATGTTATATATATAACATAAAAACAGAAGATTTCTACAAAGACATGAAGTCGATGTGAGATAAATTTGATACAAGTGATTATTCAAATGACAATATCTATACCATAAAAATAAATAAGAATGTTATAGGTAAGATGAAAGATGAATGTAATGGGAAAATAATGAAATAATTTGTTGGTATACTAGCAAAAATGTATGCATATAGAGTTTGCAATAAAGAAAACAAAAAATCTAAAGGTGTGGAAAAATGTGTTGTTAATAAGGTAAGTTAAAAAATTATCATTAAATCCTTGTGATAACAAGAGAGTAATACTAGAAAAAAAATTTATACTTTGCCATATGGATATCTAAATTTATAATTTTATTAATGAGAGGTGGTGTCCATTTTGCATACCACCTATTTCTGAAAGAAAAGTTATATATGTTATTTACCCCAAAGGTGAACGATTCACTCGCCCCTTTAAATTTTCTAGTAAAAACTAACCATGTCTTCGAGATGGGGTTTGAAATTTCGAAGCTAGTTTTGTCTTCACGTTTAAAATATCTTTTATCTCCAAAATCCCATCAATATCAGCTCCATCGAAATCAATCAGTGTAGCATTTCCATCTTTAATATCTAGAACAATATAATTAAAACATTCATTATTTATTCTACAAAAAATTGGATATGGGTGCTCATAGCTAATGTAATCTTGAAAACCAAACATAGAAATTAGGCAGTTTGGTGCCCATGTCAACTTTATCTTTTTCAATAGCCATTTTTCTTTCAAAACCAAGCATATCAGTTAAATTATCATCAGGTTTAATATCAAAATTAGATTTGATAGATATTCTATTTTTCACGTTGTCTGTTGTTAATTCAATGTTGTTTGTTGAAAATGGCTCAATTGAATTTATAGCTTCTTTTAAAGATTCATCATCGTATTGGCCTCTGGGGATTGCAATAACTTCGTTTTTTACCAACAATAGGACTAGCATGTTCAATTGTTGTTATATTATTATTGTCTACAATTGGTATTAAAATTTTTCATGAAAACTAATTAAAGCAATCGATTTATCTTTATGGATTATATCATATTGAAGCTTCTTCTTAGGATAGAACTATTATCTCTTAACTGGAATACTTTACTCTCCATTTTTTGTAAAAATTATTTTGTTTAATTAAGAAAGTCGATGTTGGTGTTAAGAAAGTTGGTGTTTTAATTTCTGAAGGAAACTCTAAAAATAAAAATGGCGAACTTTTACCTATTGGTATTAGAGGTATAATAGTTGGTCCGAGCAAGTCGAGAAGACAAGTTTAATGGTTAATTTTATTTATAAGACAGGATGGCTAAATTTTAATAAATTGTATGATTGTTCAAAGAAGTTTTTATGAACCCAAATATATTCAGTTACAGAACTTTTATGTGATATGCCAAAAGTTTAGTGAAAACATGGTTTATTCTTAAAATAATACTGCGGAAATGATTCCACTAGACCAATGTGAAAATAATTCTTTAGTTATTTTTGATTATGTAATTTTAGATGAACAAAATGTCGCCCATGAGTACTTTACTAAAGGTCTGCAAAAAATATTGATGCATTTTATCTTGCACAGACATATTCGACAGTGTCCAAACAATTCGTAAGAGACAGTGCAAATTTTTATGTATATTTAGACAAGAAGGTACTAACTTAAAATACATTTATAATGATTTTGTTGGTCGCAATATGTCTCAGGAAAAATGCAAAGAAATTTGTTAAAAATGTTCCGATGAAGATTATGAATTTATTACAATAGATTTGAGCAGAAAAATAAAGAAGGAAAGTATAAAATAAAATTAAAGATTTTATTATTTAAAAAAATTCTTATTAACATAAAATGTGTTTCATGCTAACAAAATTGCTGAAATATTAGACTATAAAGATACTGACGATACTATAAGAAAACATGTAGGTGACAATGAAAAAGTTAAATTAGAAGCTATTAGTAGACCTGGCAAAATGTCAGGTCTAAAATATTATTTAAAAAATACAATTTTTATCACAGAATTTGGTCTATATTTTATAAATTTATATTATTTGGTTTTTCATTTTCTTTATAAAAATACATATAAAAACATGTATTACAGATCACACAATTCCACCTGCATATAACCTTGCATATAAAAAAATGGTATCAATTCTAGACATGAACAACAATAAACTTATTAGAATGGTAAATGAGTTTATGTGATTATTGATGAGAATAGTAATTCTTAGTTTTATGCCAATCAGATTTTTCTTTTACTTGGCTATAAACGTCCTACAGATGCTGTTTCAGATAAAATAAAATAAACATATTAAATATCATATGATGAATTAGGTGTTTGCAAAACACAAGACACTTAGTGTAATTAAAAAATCTAACCATTTTGATAATGAACCAGGTCTTTTTCAGTTTCTAGTCACATCAAAAATGGAAATGGCTGAAAAATTTCTAGATTGGTTATATGAAGCAGTTTGGCCATCAATTAGAAAACATGGTGAATATAAATTACAAAAAAAAACTATTGAATTAAAAGACAGGCAGATAAAAATGATAGAAAATTAAGTTAGTCATTTAAAAGATCTAAACAAAAATAAAGATTTACATATAGTAAATTAAGGAGAATCAGAAACTTAAACAAAATATCTTTAAACAAGTTTGCATAGAATTAAAAATGAACATCGAAATTGTCTATAAATATTGAGATTTTATTATATTCCAAATCCTATCAGTTCATATCAATATTGCTGGAAATAATTATACTCAGCAACAATTGATTGATGATATTAATAATCATAATCGAATTCAGTAAGAGGCTAATTTTTAATTTAACATTCATTATGATGTTTCAGGAGGTACGGTCATACCTCCTGAAAATTTAAAACAAATTAAAACCAATTTGTTTTTCATTCATTTTGATATTTTAGAGCCTGTGAGCACAGGCTCTTAAATATGAAAAAAATGTATTTATTACAAATTAAATTTTAGTTTTTATTCATTATCGAATATCTCATGGGCCAGCCCGCACAGGAAAAACTTGCAAAAATGAAATGCAATTTACTAGATTCAATAAAAAAATATGAAGATTTGGGTACTCCCAAAAATATCATTTAGACCCTGCCAAGATGGCAGGGTTAAGTTTTTCTAGACTATATATTCTTTTCACAAAACATCTGTTTTATATTAATCCAAGAGTTATGCAAGCTATCGAAACCCAACCATTTTAAATAAATGTTATCACCTTTTATTTTTAAAAATTTTTTCCACCAAATATTCATCATGACAAGTGGTTTTCATAAATTAGAATTCATAAAAGTTGCATTCCATTTCTTCATCTATGATATCTTTCAGTTTGTAAGTTGGAACAAAAAAATTTAAAACTTCAATAATGGCAAATCATTCTGTAGTCCAATTAGCTGTATATCCTTTTTCAAACATTCGTTTATTCTTACTGACACAGACAATATCGCCTACTTTGCATTTCGGTTTAGTAATGGCATTCGTAACATCCTGTTGTCTTAAATTTTTTTTATTTTTCTTATTGACTTCAACTGGTTTCATGCCAATGGTTCTTTGCTTTGTGTTGTATTCTTTAACTAATTCAGCCAATATATTTATCCATTTATAACTGCCATTCAAATCAAATTTCTTCCAATTTTGTTCTTCATTGTACGATTGTATCTTTCCACACAACTATCTTTTAGTTCGCTCAATGTAGAATAATGATCGAAGTTATGTTTTTGCATAAGTTCTTTAAAAATGTTATTATAAAATTCGAAGCCATTGTGGCTTTGCTACATTATTGGGTATTTTTACTTTGATTGGTACAGCAAATGCATATTTCGAAAAAACATCGATAATTGTCATAATATATTTATAACCATTATTCACATGTGATACGCCTTTTAAATTTCCAGTATCCATTTCAATAAGGTCAATTTGCCATAAATCATCAATGCCATATGAAATTACTTTTCTTCTTGGCAAATTTTTTCTTGCTGGATGATATAATACATTTATGATGCCTTCTCTTACATTGGGAATTTTTTTTTTCTTTTTTTCAAAAATGTAGATATATTAGAATTGCTTATTGAATATTTACTTTTCCTAACTGGTAGTCCATTTTTTATACTTTCAGTTTGTATATTATTATTCTTAGTGACTTTTTTGCACTTCAAACACCAAGTATTCTCCATTTAATAGTATGTGTGTGTGTGTGTGTGTGTATATGTGTATATATATATATATATATATATATATATATATATATATATATATATAGGAATATTCGTGAAATATAAAGATTTTGTATATATTCTTTATATTTCACGAATATTCCTACTTATGCCACTATGCCATCATAATATTCAGGTATTTTATCTTAATTTATTTTAAAAGGTAAATGCTCAGCTTTGTTAACATCAAAAGGATTACTGTGATTTATTTTGTACTTTCCTTAATAACAGTCATATATTTTTCGGATAAATTAACATTAACAGTAAAAACTATTTATAAACAGTGCAATCCATTACAAAGTAAAGAAATTTAGATTATTATCTAAGTAGAAAATATTATTAGATTTATCCCACTTTGCATGCAAATAAGATATATGAGATTTTCCTTCCGTGCTTGTTTCAACTTCTTCCTTTACTTCTTCCTTAACAATTGTATCACAATATACACAACTGATTTATATAAATTTTGTAATTTAACATCGGTTTCTTGATCAATAGCTTCTTAGCTTTTTTCAACTTGCAAATCAATACATTTATCACAATAACTTAAAACTGACTGGCTTAAATTTTGTATTTCACAATCGAAATATCTTTTATTGACCGCATATTTATCATCTACAGGATCAGCCATATTATTAATTCAACGATTTTGAACAGAAACATATTCTTTTGTGAAACAAAATTTTACTTATTTTATCTCGTAAAGCAGAAACAATTATATTGTATTTCGATTATACATATTATTTTAAATCAGAAACACTAGTGTTATATTTTGATTCTACATTGGTTTTTAAAGCATACTCAGAAACAATAGTTTTATATTTCGTATTTACATGATTTTTTTAATGCCTATTTCGCATTATTTATTCGTTTTATATTATCAGCTACAGTATTACTGAATTGAACATTTATATCCACTAGTAGAACATAATCAGAAACAATAGTTTAAATTTTGAATGTATATTCTTTTTTAATGCATATATATCATTGTTAGCATCTTTATACTTTATAGGTTCACCTATATTAACAATTCTATGCTCTAGAAAAAAAAATACGATTTTGTGTAATCAAAACTGTTGACTAGTTCACTTTGTAAAGAAGAAACACTAGAATTACATTGCAAATCTACATATGATTTTAAAGCATAAGCACTAGTGTCGAAAATTTTATTTAAAGAATTGTTTAATGGATTCCCAAATGTATACGCAATTCAATAACACAGAAATTATTTCACTGAACTTAAATTCTCTCGAAAAAAGCTGTAATGCAATTAAAAATAGATGTTCACAAACAACTGAATCAGAATTCTGAATTCTGTCATCATCGTAGGAAACATTTATGTTTTTAAAATAATTAATTTAATTATTAGGAATATTTCCTCCAAATGAAACGAAATAGTAAACATCATTATTTTCTTTAAAATAGCAAACCCAATGAGTGCCAAGATTTGTTGAAATATCAAAATTAACCACAGCACATTCTTTGTTGTGCATACTTTTTGGTAGATCATGAATCATATAAACATTTCTGAAATTTTCAATATTTATTTTTTTTACATCTTTTTAAATGTCTCTATTAGATAGTGGGTATACATTCAAATTTTTTTGGCCTTACTCTTTTTTTTTTGCAACTACGCCGATTCCAACTTTATTTTTCATTGCCAAATTGTGTCTGTTGTTCTAATTCTTTTTTATTTCTAGTAACTTGGTCAACATTTATGGCAATTGCACTGCCTGCTCCCATTAAACCACTGAGCGCGCCTAAAGCAGCAAGTACGATGGGAATAATTCCTCCATTATGTAAACCACTTCCAGATTCTTCTTTAGCCAATTTTTTGACTGTTGGCAATAATGAAATTAATTTGAAACTCTAGCCTTGTTTCTAATTTTTATTTTTCCTCGCAATTTAAACATCTGTTAAAAATTTGTCTATACCCAAATCTTTTCATTCCTCAGAGGGATTATTGAAAGTTATATTTGTTATCTTTATTTATAAGTTAAAAAAAAGTATATTTATAATCAATAAAACATTTTAATGTTCCAACATAATTTTCTTTTTGTAAACATAGTTGAAGCAACAGGAGTAGAATCAATTTTTTCTCCAATTGGAGTATCTTTATTTAACATAATTTCTTTTACTTCTTTTTGCAAAATTTTATCAGCTTCATGCCTAGATTGTAAATCTTTATGATATCTATATGCAATATCATGACATTTACAAGCTTCAACTAATTTATTTATTCATGCGTCTCCTATTTCTAATCTTTCATTTAATTTTGTAAAAAGTCCACAATAATTATAACCAGGCAAATGCATTTCCAGTAAATTTAAATTACTCAATGTCCAATTTATAATACCTTTTGCTTGGTGTTCAGAATTCCAAAATGAGTGCGGAATTACATTCAAAACTCTTATTGGATATGTATTTCCTTTCTGTTTATTATTCATTATGCTTACTTTTTCATTGTAAAACTTTTTATTTATAGCATTTTCTTCACCACGAATAACTAATAACATATTAATTAAATTTCTAACATCGTCCATCCAAATATATTCTTTTGGCAAACTATTGCATTTTTTATACCTCCTCCAGATCTATGTGTTTTTGGAGAAAACTTTCTTTCTGGTGTATTTGATAATGATTTTGACTGTGAATTTTTAATATATTTTGCATAAATTGGTTTAATTATATTTTTGTACTCCCAACTTCTATTCGAGTTTATTTTCTTCTTTGGTTTATATTCTTGGAATGCAACATTGATATGTACAACAATTTTCGTGTAGTTTTCATAGTCATTATCAGTGAAATTATCCTCAAGATATTCTTTTTCTTTTGTTGACAAATTAGAAAGCCCTTCTGTTAATTCATATTCTTAATTTTTAACAGATATTCTATCATCATCTATGTTCACTTTTGTATCCCCAATGTAAAAATTATGTCCATCTCCTCATAAACCATATTGAGTATCAATAACATTTATTCTTTTTGAAATTTCTTTTCCGAGATTTATAGTAGAAAAACCTGCTATAGGCGACTAATTTTGCAATAGCACAATGCCCATTCGCTCTTCTACATTTGGAGATTTCGAGAATAGTTCTCTTTTAAATGATGTTTCTTCCGGTGTTGGTGGGTAATCTACATTTTTTTACTGCTACTGGAACTAAAGTGTTTATTAAATTTCCTTTTCTTCACTTATATGTTCGACTTTTTTTGCCAATATTTTGTAGTTCATCAATTAGTGGCAGCTCTTTCTTCTTGTTTTCTTTTCATGCTCTGCTACGTAGTGCTTTTTATAGTTTTTATACCATTCGATGAGAAATTTTACTCGAGAAATATCCCTTGTTTCTTTAATTTATATATATTTTTTTACTTATAAATGAGTTATAAAAGTACTGAGAGCTTTTAAACACAAACTTTTCCCCCAACTGAACAGACTACGGGGAATTCGAATGTTTACAATAACAGAATTGAGTTTGATATTCCTATAGGAGATTGCTTTTCTTTTCCAAACGATGCTTATGTTTTCGAGCAATATAGATTAGTACAGAGAGATAAGGAAGGAGATGAGGCAAAATACGAAAAATTATATAACATTGATGTTTGTTATAACTTTTTCCTTTTTTCAGTTTTCTAGAGAAGTAATTTTAAAACATGGACAGATAATTGAGGCTGTTGATAATCCGGGAATAACTTCAACAATGATGAATGATTTGTTACGATCGCCAATTGAACAAAATTATATGGAGATGTCTTATGTTGATCATCTACATCGAGTAAAATCTGTACATAGTGATAGAGCTAATTAAGTAATGTATCCACTAAGATATTTGATTGGTTTTATTCGCGATAACATTGAAATTTACTGGAAAGGTGGCTATAAACTTACTTTCATTCGTAATTCACCTGACAACAACTGTTTATATGTTTATCAAAATAAAAAAGCAGATGCTACACTTGATAGAGATTATGCCGATCCAGTCAAAATCGTTATTTAAAAAATTAGAAATTATGTGGCCTATTGTTCAACATGAAGCAAACAAAGCCATTGCAATTAAAGAAAAAATATAGGGTCTACAAAGAACCTAAACTGCCAATTAGTTTTAATTACTGGCAATTTTTAGAAAAAGAAGTTCCTGCTGGAACAACTATCTTTAACTTTGATATAACATATCCGTTTAATAATTTACAATTTGACATGTCCGATGTTTTTATTGTAGGCTTTGAAACTAATAGAAAAAATCAAGGTGATCAGAGCGTACATGCTTCTATGTTTGATCACTGCAGTGTGAAAAATATTTATGTTAAAAATGGAAGAAGTAAAATTTTTCCAGAAGAAAACTGGAATCGAGATATAGAAAGTGGCCTTTGTAATAAACTTTATCTTGCTTATAACGATTTTAGACATTCTAAAACAAATCCGGTTACTGTATTTCGAAATAATGAACTTTATTATAAACCAACTGTAAACAAGCATGGTGATATAAATTATTATTCATTTTGGGGGAGAAGACCATTTTATGTCATTGATTGTTCATATAGGAAACAACTTTATTTAAAGAAAAACAAATATAAAATTAGTGTTGATTTTAATAAAGCGGTTGGAGCTGGTACAATTTGTAATGTTCTAGTTGATGAACGAAATTTAATTTATTATTATTTGAAAGAAAGGATTACTGAAGATCTATAAATTTTAAATTTTTTTAATGGAAAACGTAAACGATTATACAGAAACAAGAAATTGTTTCGATATTTTAATACAATATTTTTGACTCATAGTTGAGTGGTTGCATTTAAAAGTTTTACGAATTTTTGATTAAATAAAAAATCATTTTTCTATTTTAAATTGTCTTACTTTTTATAAATTTCTCAATATTATAAATTGATCAAATTATAGAACTTTTAGAACGTTGGAATATTGGATATGAAATTATAAAACAGCAACTTTCATTGATAAAGAATTGATTCTTGTTCATTTCAAAATTATTTTAAAAATCGATTAAAATTATCTAAGATCAGACAAATTTTCTGATTTTAAACACGATGTTTATGATTTGGATTGCTGTGATGGCTGGGATTATGGAATCAGTAATGGCTGTGCTTCAGATTTTTCTTTGTTTTTAGACTTTAAAAAATCTTAATGGTTGAATAAAATCTATAAATTCTATCAGTTAAATTTTTTAATATTTTCACTCGATTTTAGCTTATTTCGCTTGTCTTCGTGTTAAATTTGCTTGATTTAGATTCTTCGCTTGGAAAATTGCTATTTCTAGAAAACGTTAAAATTTTGCTTGAAAAGCGAGAAATTTGCTTGTTTTTAGCTTAAAATTTAATGTTTTTAAGGTGGCACAAAACCTGCACGCTATTTTTGGAAAAAATATGGTAAATTTCCTCGATTTTGGGGTAAATTTGCTTGTTTTTTTTATGCTTAAGTTCTTAAATTTCAAACCATGATTTTGGGGGCAAAAAATCTCGGTTTTGGACTCAAATAGCTTGATTTTTTTGATGAAAATGTGGGGTGGTCCAGGACCGGCCATATATATATATATATATATATATATATATATATATATATATATATATATATATATATATAGAGAGAGAGAGAGAGAGAGAGAGAGAGAGAGAGAGAGAGAGAGAGAGACACACTTCACTGATTATTGCCAGCCATGTCGAGACATACAGTTGCAGTGTATGTTTCATGATGTTGTGTATAAAATGGCGAAAAAAGTGTATTACCAAAAATAACTTTGGAAAATTGTTGGAACGAGTAAGTGCAACAAAACAACGAGTAATTGCAACCCAGCCGGGCATTTCAAAGGCATGTGTATAAAATACAATAAATTATTTTTGAAGTAAGGAGCATAATACACATGTGAAAAAATCTATTAAAAACACCAAAAAATGTTCATCTCTTGCATTTCAGTATTTTTTTCATAAGTATTAAATGATTTCACAGTGTTTTCTTATCTCTGTTATTAATTGATGGCCTGTATCATGTAAAGTTTAAGTTTTAATTTACACCTTGCGTGATCCTAAACTTTTGATGTGTACTGTAAGTTCAAGAAACATGTTCACGTAAACTGGCTACATCCTGACTGGTGTGTTTCAATAAAATATATTACGATCGTTTTACATAATGTCGCTGTGAACCGTGACCCTGTACTGTCTGTTGCTGGCCACTCACAAAAAGAACGGAGTTGTTTTTATTTTGCAATGCCGTCTGCTCACATATTTAACCGAGCGCATATACTGTCATTTTTTTTCCTGAATAGGAGACGAATGTATTATGAAGTTAGGCTACTTCGTAAAGGAAAATTAAAGAAGGATGCTCCAAAAAGTAGAAGTACCGTACATATATAACATAATGTGTTCGTACAGTGGAGAGACAGAATGAATAACTTGCAGAATATAAGTACGTGAAATAAAGTGGATTATTTCATCTGCAAATTCGGTAATATCTGTATATTGCCGGAAATGTCAAATTATGTTTAATAGAAGTACCAAAGTGCTAACATGAAATTGTATATTTATTCTATTATACTTATATCAATTAATTTAAGCATTTAATTTTCGTTATTTGTCTAACAATTAATGCGCACATATATAAGAATAACATATCTGCATATATAAGTACATATAGTACATATATATTTATTTATTTAGATTCTGTTTCCTGAGCACTGGAGTAACGATTGGAAGATATATAGGCCTATTTAGCCGATTTCATCCTAAGTAAATAAATCAGGTACGTATTCTGACTTTCCGCAAGTAAAGCCAGTCCATCGAAATCAGAAGCTGAATAATGGGGGTAAACAGCTTCAACAGGAACATATTTTTCAAGAATATGCTTCGATTGGCTCTTTACTGTGTAACATAAACTTTTGAAACTTTTGCATTCATTATTATAATCTATGTATATTTTTACACATTCTACACTGTCAATGTCAAACACTGTAATTTGCGTACGTTTTGCACATATGTTTCATTTTTATTTATTTATTATATTTTGTATGTTTAGGATTTTAAATAATTACATTTTAGAATGGCAATAATTTATGTTTAAATTCCTTAGATAGCTAGATTTGATTTTTGTTTTTATTTTAATTAATAATTAAATATTTTAATTTATTTTCTTGGTTTCACACCATTGTAATTTTTTCAGGGAATTTATTTTGTTAGTTTTATTACCTTCTTCGAGACCCGTAATTCTTTGACATAGGGAGTTAGGCCGTTATGAGTGTGTCAGATAAGCTGTTTGAGTAGGAAGCCGTCCGATTTTCTGGCAGGTTTGAACCCTGCACCTCGATTGGCTAGCGTGATAGCGTAGGGCTAGGCGGGTTATTTCAGTTAGGAGATATCTCTCTCTGCCACCATCTTTCAACGGGTTAAGACCTAAGTCAGGACTCGCGTCCAGAAGTTGGACGTAGCGAAGGTATTTTAAGTAGAATATTAGGGTGTGTTAGTTTCTACAGCTTGCTTGGTTAGTGTAGTTCTGTTTCTACGTAGATAAGTGTGCTGTAAGCCCCTCCGTATAGTAAGCAGCTGTTTAGGAGCTTATGTCAGTTAGTTAGACGCTGTGACGTTCCGTGAGCTGTAAGCCACGTTAAGAATCACCTTAATCATACGAAATTTGAATACTACTCCACGTCATTTCTGAGATCCCGTCCTGTTTCTACCATAAATGGCATCATCCTACAAGTAAACAATTTTTTTTTACACTACTAATTTTTCTACGACTTTAGTCTACACGTCGTATAGGCCTAAGAGATCGGCCATTTGCAATAGAACATTCTACACAACGCCATGTTTTCACGGCGTTTTTAACAGCTAAGAAGAAGCATATTTTAACCACAATTTAACCTGAGACAGAGTTCTTATTGTTCTATTGCCAGGCTGAGACAAACTTAATATTTCAAGTAATAATTACAGACGTTTTCATTCAGTGATTTTTGAAGTGACAAACTGACACGTCAGGCTAGTTAACGTTTTTGAATAAGGGTATTATTATCGACCGTTATGTCTGACCATTTCTTGTCGGCAGTGCTAGTGTGAATGTTTTTCATAAACCTTTTGCTATTACCATTCGGTATTTTTAATTATCTTCATTTACAGCCAGAATACATATAAATTAAATTAGAGAAACTTAATTTAAAATAAAATAATTTTGGCTGGAAATTTTCATGTAGTCTGAAGTCTTTTCCTATTTGCATGAATAATTGTTTTCATTTCCTCATCTTCACTGATAACTGGTAACCCAGTTCTGCATAATTTCTGCATGTCCTTATGGACAGTAAGTTGTATAATTTTCAGAGTGTGGCAAATAATCACTGGTCTCAAGTAAGTGTGGTAAACTAAGGTGAGTGTTCTTCGCGTCGAACGTCTGGTTCTCGAGCCTGCAAGGGGCAGGCAGACGTTTTCCTCAGGGGAGAAATATTCTATCATCACACTGCTCAGTTGTAATAAATTTTGCCAACATTACACCTAACCTACAACACGATAACAACACATGCTTTTATTTCACACTGTTTTATAAGCGTATGGGAGAGTATGGTTATGCAAACAGCTCAATAGTACACTACCGTTATTCCACACGTTGTCACGTATTTTCTATTCAGTGCCGCATTGTAATATCCTGTCTGCTCATATTTTATGTTAATACTGCTTGGAATAGGCCTACAACATGAGCACGAGCAGCAGATACATATGGCAGGGCACTTGGCATTGTGTGACGCATGTACTGCAGGCAAGCTACGTGTACGTTATTCAGTAAGATGGTATGCATAAACTATAGTAATATTATGGCTATATTGACACGGGGAAATAAGACGGCTTCGTGTTACTTTATTATGTGTATGTATGTATGCAACATCTTTTTTATAAAAAAATTAGAGCAATTCTTATCGTATATTTCATATCTGACTATCCCACCAGGTAGTTTATAAACGTAATTTGAATGCGTGTTCGCAATTGTGTTTCTATGGGACCCCATTGCATCTGACCAGGCAGGCCCATGAAATTGGCCCCAACATTACGATGCTGTTCTTGCAAGCCTTGCAAATAAGGAAGGATTAGCTATGATTGCTACGTCATTAGTCTACTTTCCGAGCTTACGAGATCACTTTCCTGTCTGTGTGTCTGTGTACGCATGAGAAGGTGTGTGTGCGTGCGTTGGTGTCTGTAGGTGCTGTGCGTTTCCCCCTCACCGCAAAACCGTTCCAATTTTTGAACATGTTAACCGAACTCGGTACACATATAGTACTAAGCAAGGCTACCTGCATTTTATAGTTTACTAACACGTCGGGCAAGTACTTGCAAAATTGTGGCAATTTTAAAATTTACGGTGCTGTTTCATATCTCGTAAACCATTATTCAACATATTTAAACGAAATTTTTAAGCACTGAATTCAAAGGGGAATGTTTGTTGTTGGTCCACAATTTTTGGAGGATTCCGTCACATGAAAAAATGAAGCTTTTACATTATACCTCGAAAACTACTCAAACAATTTTCGCCCATTTTGGCACGTATGTAATAGCATGATTGGCCAGGTAAACGTAAGTAATTGAACTTAATTACGTACTTTTTTCAAAATTACAGCTATGCAAATATTTTAGGTTTTTGTGGTATAACTACCATACAATTTGCTCATCTTTAATCAAATTTTGTATGCTGACAGTACCTACTACAGGTGCCATAAGCCAGAAAAACCACCTTTGTCCGCCATCTTGTAAGGTAGCATTACATGAATTAATGAAGATATTATGTAATATCTCGGGAAACAATTGACAAATTACTACCAAATTTACCAATCAAGTACCATTGCGGTAATTGATATGTACAAATATGTTTCAAGAATTTCAGACACTTATTTCCGAAACGACAACCATCTAGCCATTTTAGCATATTATGCTATGTCTTTGAAACTATATAATTAATGTCTACTTAACTTTGTATGAAGCAACTATATATAAAAACATCAAATATGACTACACGGAACCTCTTTTGTAATCCCATTTGTAAGATAGTGCCACACGAATAAATTAAGTTTTTATGTAATATTTCTCAAAACAATAGACCGATTCCTACCAAATAAGGCAAATAAGTGGTAGTGAGGTAGGGAGGTAGGTGATGTTAACTACTATGTTTTAGGTATGTCGGAAACGTACTTTCAAAATGGCAGCCATATAGGTATTTTAGTTTTGTAAGTTCCATTATCTAAACCATGTAATTAATTCCAATAGAACTTTGTATTCTGAGTGTTGATATTACAAACATCAAATGTGTACAACAAAATCTCTTTTGCCCGCTATTTTGTATAACACTATCACACGACAAATTAAAATTACGCGATATCTCCGAAAAAAAAAAAAACAATTTGGCCCAAATTAGGCAAACAAGTAGCACTATGGTTGGCCATGTAAACTAATAAAATTTGAGACGGTCAGACACACATTTTCAAAATGGCGGCCATAAAAATTTTTTAGCTCAGAAATGTTTATCTACGAAACTGCAAAACAAATTTCAACTTAACTGCGTATGCTTACCGTACCAATTATATTTATTAAAATGGTCTATGCAAAGCCACATTTCTTATCCATTTTGTAAGATAGCCCCACATGAAATTATACCACTTTTATGACTTATCTCGGGAAACAATCAACCGATTTCTTTCAAAATTGGCGAATAAGTTGTACTGCGGTATGCTACATTAATTTATTCGTTTAAAGTGTGCAAGTTTATTATTTTTTCGAATAGCGCCTTTACGAACATTTTAGCGAAACTATGTAACAGATTTTGATTTAACTTTGTATATTGTATCTTATGACTATCATCGAATGTGCTAATACATAAACTTTTTGACCTACATTTATGAAGATCGTCACATGAGCAGTGGAGGTTTCATAACATATCGTGAGAATATATCAACCGGTTCATTCCAAAATTCCACACAATTATTGCGACAGAATGGTATTTAAATTAACAGGAGTTATGTGCGGCAGGCATGTTTTAATGGTGTTTATATTTATAATTTTAGATTAATTTGTTATATCTATGAAACGTTTCAATAAAATCCTACCGAATTTGTACGCAAACAGTATTTATTAGAAGCATAATTTCTGCATTCAGAGATCCTCTTTTGCCGAATTATTTTTTATAATAGCGCCAGGTGAGTAAATTGAACATTTTGCCATATTTTCGGGACAATTTAACTAATTTCCACCAAATTTTCACAACTACAGAAGGCCGTGAAAAGTTTCATGATTTAAATAAGGCCAGACACCGATTTTATAAATGGCGACCATATAAATTGTTAGATTGTATTTGGCATATCTATTGGACAATACAACCAAATTCAATCAAACATTTAATCGTGATAGTATGTATTCGAAATATCGTATACATAAACTCCTTTTTGGCAGTTTTGATAAGATAGCCCTGTTTAAAAAATAAACTTTTATGCCATTTCTCGGAGGCTAATCAACTGATTTCTACAAATTCTTCACAAAAGTAGCGTTATGGTAGGCCATTTAAACTTATGTGGTTTTAGTGGCCGAGAAACTATTTCCAAAATTATGGCCGAGTGAATATTTCAAGTTAGTGAACCCTAGCATTCAAAACATTAGACTAATTACATCGTGATGCAGTGATTGCACGCTAGCTTAATTTTACGAGTTTTTCTTAATTCAGATCCTGGAGAAGTCGCTCGTGCATTTTAATTGTCTTGGTATTGTTTCACATGCTTCTGGTTTTATCTCCAATGAAATTGCTCTCAATTTGACATCAACGCCTACCTACCATCTAAGCCCCTAAGAAATTTTTTAAGATTCATTTGCACCCATGCAGAGGAAAATAGGTCCATTAGTTATCAGTAATGTCTTATTATTCTTTGCAGAAGTCACTTATTTTGACTAGAATTTGTTACTACACAAGTGCACATATCAACTTAATAGTCACAATATTTATGATAAACTTCATCACATGAAACATGATATTTTTTGCAATATAATTAAAATTACCAAAGTTTATATTATACTTATGTGTCAGCTCTCGGCTTCATATGCCCTTTTAATGCGTTTGTTATTCTGCACTACGAGGGGAGAAAAATTTGTTCGAGGAAAAAAAGCTAGTCTAAGTAGTGCCAATAAAATATATAGTTGATATCAAGAAATATACTAGCGAGTTTTAAATCCACGCTTGCTGAAAATACCCTCTTATTTCAAACGTTTCCATATTTTTTATCTATAGTGCAATGTATGTTTGATTTTTAACATACGTAATTGCGGAATTGAATTTTAAATGATAGATTTTGTAAAACAATTACCGTAGTTAAAATAACTATAACATATAACTTTACTATGAAGAATATCAATTTTTGTGAAATTCAAGCATATGAACTTAACGATATGCATTTCACAGCCGCTTAAAGGAATATTATTCATGTTTGTCAATGATTGAAAATTCAGTAGTTGGCACAATCCTAAATAATAAATGTATGTTTTCTGGATATTATATATGGGTTTCTAGTTTATTCTAGGTAATTTAGTATTTACTGTTTCGAAGTTTTGCAGTTTAACTGCTTAATTAGTAAGGTCAGAACGGTTTAGATTTACGTATACCTTCAGATATGACTGAAATAGACGAGCCCTAATCGGTAGAAAGTGGTTCTGAGCCCACTATAATCGATATCCCATCAATTTATAAAATTTGTGCTTAACTGTATACCACAAAAATTTTAACACACTTTAAACAATTCGAATCAAATATGTTTTATTAGTTTTTTAATAAAAACTATTTGAAAGCTACCGATTTTAATTTGTATGTTAGCATATTCGTAATCTTATATATATATATATAAAGAAAATGACACCCAGATCGTCTTTACCACACTATTGGTGCTGTTTTCCTGAAATTAGGGATCTAGCTGATAGATTAAAACACGCGAATTCTTGTTTTGCGCAATAGTTTCTTACGCCGTGCCTCCTCAACGACACCGAGGTAGATGTACGAGCTCACTGGGGAGAGGGTGTTACCGTGGTATTTTACTCCCCGTGAAAGATTACCTACCCTAAAAAATTCACTAGTGTATTATTACTACCAGCTACAGGAATGTCCAAAGAAAACCCAGGAAAAAGACCAGTGAAATATTTCTCCCACGAGCAGGTCGAAAGCTGACATAGTACATTATGCCTTACGCCATTTTCGAACCAATAGACTTAGAGATACCAAAATTGAATTGTAGATAATGTATACCACTCACAACAAACCGACACAGACCATTATGCCATAGTTAAATTTTTAAACATACCTGGCCACCGTTTTATATGTAATGCTTATGACCCCCAACAAGCCGATACATACCATAAGCCTTAGCTAAATTTATAACCCCATCTGGCCACCATTTCAGAACCGACAGGCGTCAAAATTGAATGTAGGTAACACTTACTACCCTCAACAAGCCGATACAGATAATTATGTCTTATGTTATTTTATAGTCATATTTAACTACCAATTTCAAACCGAATCGTTGCTACTACTTGCGACCTCCAACAGATCGATTTAAGCCATTGCGCTCTATGAACATTATTAGACATATGTAGCCACCATTCTCGATCTGATAATGTCATAGTCACCAAATTCGAATCCTAGGTACTACTTGCGACTCCCAATAGGTCATAATTTCTTTGGCCATAGTACAGACATACTTAGCCTCTATAACTGAACTTATGGGAATAAATGTATTAAAATCTAATTGCAGGAATTCCACCCGACTCGGAACTATTTGAAATGCTCTGATGCGTCTTAATTAATTTAATAAGCATAGTTCACAACACTTTTCCGATTGACAGAAAAAACCTGTGATAATCAGTTGGTAGACAGACCTCTAGTACCAAAAAACTTCAAATTGTCGTGGCCAGCTCCCTTTATAAGCATTACTTTTTTCTGTTCGTTAGAGACATTTTCTAAGTCAGTTCGTATAGACATTCAGTTCCATACATGACACACATGGCGTAACTTTCCCCTTAACCCACGCACATATGCAAAACGATACCTATGCAACTCGTATGAAGAAACCATAATAGTGATCATACAAAATATCAGATCAGCCATTCCGACAGACATATCGGAAGGTATTTGTATCGTGTGTGAACAGAACCAAACTTCACCGCGTCTGAACACATAGCTTCTAAGGTCGTGTGCCCTGCAAAATATATGATGTTACTCCAGAAGGAAAATAACAATGCTGCGACTGCTGCTTTAATGCAAGGAAGTGTTTGAAGGCATCTCTGCAGTGGAAACCCGAGTCATGTACGACCCACTATCTTAACTATGGTTTAAATACATTTTAAAGTAAGTAAATAACATAACATACATACTACAGCAAACTCTCATCAAGACTAATTCAAATACCTATGTCGCAAATGAACCGACTGTTACATAATCGCTTTCCATTCAGATTACCTACTCAAGTGCCCCCCCCCCCCCCTATTCGATAAACAGCGAGTACGAAGTATAGGAATACTTAAAAGCTTTAGTATGTGATCCTGTTACAAAAAAATAAAATAAAAACGCATGTGCACACGAATTATACGTATTTTTTTATTTAGTTAATATTTTATTAATTTATGCTGGCAAAATTAGAACCGTATAGGCACTAATACATCTAACCAGCTGTAACCGTTCACTTACACTTAATGCAGTCATTATTTTATTACAAAACAAATTATGTACAGAGGGTTAGTGATAATTACCTGCTAAATTTTTCACCACCTGCAAAAACAGTATATTATGAGTGAGTGCCGGAGGGCTCCAAAGCTGTATTATGTGGGCCAGTCACAAAAAAAACAAAACAAATACCCTTGAATACGCGACTTACATGCACATAGGGGATGTAAAAATTCCGTACTGAATTTTTACTTTCATTTGGAGAACAGTATACAAATTCTGATTAGAACGGTATTGTTGTAGGACAGCATAAAGTTACAAAATATAAATAATGAATTATTTTGCTCTAGGACTAAAGCACTGATATGGATATTTGTCTTATTTTCTTAAGGACTTCATACTTTCCCCAGCATTCGAAATAAGTTCACGCAGGTTCTAGAGTTATCATGAATTATTTGGGTCTGTTAAGTAACAGAAGCAGACAGGAATGAAAACTATGCTACACAGCATTAATTTGCGAGTTATCTACAAAAATACGTAATTATCCCAAGTGAATTTTTACTCATCTTAGAAAATATCAAATAATCATCGTTCTGCAAGTTTTTGTCTAATATATATATATATATATGTTTCGATACGTGAAATATGTGCACATATTAATTAAGAAGTATTAAATCAGAAACTTCGTTACTTAAAAGCGTTTCACTGTTCATGTATAGTAAGTATACCTATATTTTGAAATGAATATCAATTATTTGGTGATGAATTATTATATTTACTGCTGGTAACTTTTTATTTAGCTGTTCATCTATTGCATTCCCAATAAAAAAAATTAATGTGTATGGACGGTGAGTTCAGTTATTGATCTTCAAACTGAACATTTACATACTTTAATCGTGTGAATTAGCGCTTATTGTTATTTTAAGGAGTTTTTCATGTCACATAGTCGTTATGTTTGTAAGATAAGTGTTCACTGACGAGACACAGGAGTAAATCTGTTACAGTTTCTTCATAATTTCCGTTGATCTAAATTCTTAATAATCCTATGTAAGATTTTAATGATATTTTGAAAATATTCTCATTGAGGGTAAAGTAACTTATCAGTAAGACTTGAAAATTTATATGTAGGCATGTGTGACAATGTTGGCCTAATGTGCATTATTTTGAACACACAATAAAAATAATTGTGCTATTGTAGGAACTATAATATTGTTTTATCCTAATTACTTTTGCAATGGTGGTGAGCAGTTAAATTAAAATTTATTATTTCGGACGTACGCCTTTGCTTGCAGAGCTAAGTTGTCACGAAACCCAGAGCCTGAAAATAAAACAATCCCATATTAGCTGTTGTTAGAAATAAAGGACGAAATACATAGGACTATTTAGTTCAGTAGTACCGGCATTTGTTTTTAAAGAGATTCTTGCAATGAAATAAAAGCCGCACATTCTTGTAGATCTTTTAAAAATTCAACTACGATAACACGAACATTTTTTGAATATTGCCATTGCACATTTCCAAATTGTTAACACTTTTTATACGAATTGCCACCATTATTTAATTTCATATCGATGTAAACTGCAGTAGACGGTAAGTGTTTTCCATGTAATATCTGTCTTAGGATTCAACAAATTTCTGACAAACCGATAATCAAAAAAGTGATGCATTTTGATTATATAAATAAACTGTTGATTATATCGCCAAATAAATTATTTTTATTGTTGTTTTGAAATGTTGTTCTTATATTTAAAAAGAGACATCAGCTGAGCTGTGATAAGTAAATGGCGGTGAATTTGCTGAACACTACCTGTAAATGTATTTTAATAATATTAAATCCAGAAGGATAAGAAAAATTTCTAAAAGCTTAAAATACTTTGGTTTGAGAAAGAATAGCGCATAATGATAACACTTACACTGAAACAAATTATTAAAAAACGTGTGTAGAATGCATTAAGGGAACATACGCTTTTACAAAAGCTCTGATACAGTAAGAGGAAAGTTTTTCTGTAGATCTTATAATAAACTATTAAGATTTCGATTCACTTTTTATTGAAGTCATCAAAGGCGCAGTGTATATTAAACAAGCCTTTGGAATAAGGCTTCAGAATTTGCAATGAACATATGATTCGCAACGAGACAGATGAAGGCCTATAATAAAGCCTGTGTACTTTTCAGTATCTAAAGATATCAATTTTACTATGAACAGACAATGTGTATAAACGGAGTAGTAAAAAAATAGATGGAAGATTCTGCCAGAGCATTGTCAAAAAAAAAAATATAGATAATACTTATATACACGACATATGGCCTAGCTCTAGTCCTAAGGGAGCTTCAGTCTCGTGAACATGTGACGACGAAATGTGTTTATTTCCAGAAAATAAAACACTATTGGAGTTGGGACGATATACATCAGTGGTGGCTATGCAGGTATGCAACAGTGTCTCACAGATAACAGTTCCCGTTATAGTAACAGGCAGGGACGCAACCTTATTCATGTAGAAATTATTCGTAATGCGATCTGGACCACGTTTACCACTGAAAAATGTTCTGCATGCCAAAGTTAACGCAATGGTCGCTGTGTTTGTAGTTATGCACTAAGTCGAGACTTTTGGAGACCCCATCAGCACATAATAGCCAAACAGTGGCACCTCACAATTTCATTATTACAGTGGTTCTCTGTATCATAGTGGAGTGCCCACGCAACCCTATAAAATAACAAAATAACACAGACTACTGTCCCAAAAGTAGTTTTTTTATAACACGATTCTGTAGCATTTACGAGGGAGAATAGCTCTTTCAAAGGAAGAGTTAGATCATATATCCCCATAATTCGTCGCAGTGATTAATGCAGAAGATTTTTAATTCAGAAACATCCTTAATATTAGCAATGTGTTTGTTTTATATTTAAATAATTTATACTGACTTTTTCATTGGCAGACAATTCTTGCTACTAATGAGAAATTTTAGAGTGAACCGTGTGCTAACTACGAAAACATGACAAACACCTAAATTCACTTGATAAAACAAAATAATGGATTTTTTTAAATATTGGCTTAGTGGTATCAAAAATCATGTAAGTGGCAATAATTAATAGAAACAGAAATTATTTTCATATTGGAATTAAATAAATATATAACATAAAATAAACATGTATAACATAATGAATAGTAAATTAAAACTCATCGTACAAAAACATGTCAGCTCAAAGCTCAATTACCAGCTGTAAAGTAGGGAAGTGAAACGGGGATGGCAACAAAGAAACATGTATCCACAACACATGTTGAGGAAATGAAGATTATTATAAACCTTCATAGGCCGAAATTCCCATGGAAAATTCACCGATGATGATGAACAATTCTTCTGCGAATCTACTATATTTATCACAGCACCTTAAATGCCACAGTTATGTGAACTTATTTAAAAGGCATGCGTATGCACACCAGTACAACTACTACAGATACAGTGCCTTGAAAATGTCAGTATCGCAGCACTATGGTATTGAGATGGACCTCAAAATAATAAAAGAATAGCATTATATATTATCACACACGTAGTCGATGTAAAGAGAGGCTATACAGTTGCAGAAACAAGCAACAAGTAATTTAATCATCCAGGAGACCATTTTGAAGCAGTGTTTTCTGAGTGAAAAGAGGCGGTGGTAGGTCAGCATGCTTCCTGCTACCTCAGCCTGCGGGATTACAGAGGGTCTGAAGGCGGGCGAGTGTGTTGACAAGTGATGGGATTAGAAGATGGCAGGAGACGATGGTCATTGTGGTTTCCTGTCGCGCAGGTGCAGCAACTTTCCCCGGGTGAGTGATGCAAGAGATTTGGATGGTTCTTAACATCGTGGTTCCGAGAAGAAAAGTACACATGTCCAGCGTCCAGGCTTGTCCACAGCTCATCTGCAGGCAACACGCACATTGAAATACTGAAGTCTAAATATTTGTTCATGCTAGAGAGACTACGCTGCGAAATAAATACACAGTATTTTTCTTCGATGCGTATATTTTTTAAGCTAAAAACCTACATAATTAAAATTTCATATAAACTAAATTATAAAACTTCAATCTAAAATAATTTTATTTCTATGTAAACACTGTAGGAGAGCGGGAAAATGAAAGTGTCACACTATCATCCAGATATCTAGCTTACTTTAATAGAAAATTGGATGGTTGAATTTGACGTGAGTGGAATGCGTACCTAGACACTTTTTTAGTTATTTATTGCCCGTGATATTTCTCGCAAAATTCATTGACTTAGTGATCCGTACAACAGACATGTTTATTCTAGTAAACTATCATTTCACCTATATCGCTGAAATGTTTTGATTGTTAATGGATACCATGAATCTTATTAATTTGTGTTTCGCGGAGCAGTGCCTATGAAACAAAATAAACAAAACGCATGTGAAGTAGTAAATGTGCAATAATAGCAGCTAAGTTAATGACTACATAAAAGATTTATATTAATCGAGTAAACGTTTATAAGACGAATAAATTTTACGTTATGATTGTGAAATATTTTATTCCATTCGTTCTCAGTTTTAAGTGTTGAAACTAAATAAAACCTTTTGCCAGATTTAGTCAGTCCCGCAATTTTTGCTCACAAATAGTTACCTCAAAAAGATGATTGTTAGTTTATATACACAATAAACTAACTATTTCTAATAATATACTAATAATATAAGCTGTATTAAAATGCGCAAACCGTTTAGGGCTGGTGAAATCTGTCAATACGTATGCTTTCCTTTGAATATTGAATTGCTCCTGTTCAAAACAAGGAAGCCTTTGTTTAACTCATCGGTTTTCTTAAAATTTACCAGGTTACATTAGTGCTGTGAAACCGTTACTCTTGTGAACCTGCATTCATTCTGTAAATAATTTTGTCCGAACATTGAGACATTTATTTCTTATTTTAATCACAAAATGCAATGTATACATATTATATTTATTGTAATTAAATTAAAACTTATATAATCTATCATATAAAAATGAAAATGAATGATCTAATATATTAACAAACAGTTTTCCATTAATAATTTATTGCATATCGTCTATATGTTACAGAACAATTATAAGAACGCCACACATTCAAATTGTGCGAATTTTAAAACATGTAAAAATTATACTTCTTCAAATTTTCGGTTAACTTCGTTTTGCATTAAAATTCTATAAAAAAAGTATCGCATGGCAGCAATTTCAACTGTTAAAGAACTCCCGACGTGATCAGCCATTTCGTATAAATCATTTTCTTTGTTCTATTCGTCTTCAGCCATGGCACTAAATGCTAACAAATATTCCCTAGAGACTGGCATGGCGCAAAAAGAGACGGAATGTAAGGGAATGGGAGACCAGAACTTCCCGATAAAAACAACCACGTATCCCGCATGTAAAATTCGTGCGATCCGGGAATCAAGTTAACTGAACTTTAAACTTTAGTAGTCCCTGCTTAGCAGCGAGATAACGAATCAATGAAAAGAGAAATAAGATTTTTATGGATCAATAACAAGACGTGTTTAGTTTCATTATGAAACGATATACGCCTTGTCATTGCTCCATAAAACGCAGAGTACTTCCAGACCCCAATTGGCCTATCTTTTCAGGCTAACTTCTTACCGGAATGACCGCCATCAAGTATGCTGCACAATTGAAAATAAACTGTTAATTGTGCAACATAGAACCACATTTGTTCTCGTATTCTTCTACTACTGCTGCATCATAAACGTGGAGCAGTTTGAAATAGAATCACGTTTGTACTAAAAAAGTTAACACATTTAATGAATAAATACTTCATAGAAAACATCAGCGGATCAAAACATAAGGCTAATAGTCAAACAAATGTGCTCGTGTGTGTCTGCATGTGCGCGACGTGAGTATTGTCGTGTTCGTGTGTGTGCAGTTTACTTGCGTGCATAGATATGCCTACAAGTAGTATGCAATTTTCTTCCTCCGACTATATCATTCTTTTTAACTTAATGTAATATTAAGTGCTGTTAAATTATTTTGTAACTTTCTGTAATTTGTATTTGTATGCTATATCGCACTTTTTAAAAGTTGATTTGAACCTTCTAGGATACTTTGATCTTATCTGCGTAGCAAGTATTTACACAATTAAACCTTCTTTCATTTCACAAGAAGCTTAAGTTTTATTTACATCTAACTTTATTTATCTATTGCGCAAAGCATAAAAATCATATGCATACTGATTGATTCAATACTTCAACCTAAATGCAGGCATATATAGTTATACCAACACATTCTTTGTTTCAAATCCCAACGAGGAAAATACGCGTATATGAATAACTATGTGCTTTATTTCTTTAAACCCACTCATCTTAAACATTAAATAATTCTTTAAAATTAACCTTTTCGTATCTATCATTATGTTAAAGATTTGATAATTTAGTATAGTGTACTAACACACCCGCTAAGTACTCATTATGCAACAAACAACTTATTTACATATTACAAGTTAGTGCATTACCAAACATATACTATCAAAGCCAAAAACATCTCAATCTTTGTTAATTATTTTAGGAAGACTGTTTTGTGAATGGCTAACAAACTCTCGCAAACTTTCGAAGAACACTATGTTTCATTCTTATCTATGCAGCGTAATATTTTGAGAAACTATAGGAAATTTTATAGGTTAGTTTTGCATCGGGAGAACTGAGCAGACACGTTATCGATTTTCAATAGTGAAATATGTATACTCGCATAATAAAAACACATATTTAGCAAGAATATTTACAAATAAGTAGCATATACATGGCAACTAAAGAATCATACAAGGTAAACAGATAATTCTTTTAATCGCTTATCAAGTAAATTAACCTAAGTATTGGTGTAATGAATATCCAACTGCAAGTAGTAAGAATGTAACGAGATGAAACCAAATATCCATCGACAGATGCAAAACAACAAACAAGAAAGGAATATAACTATAGGTTTGAGAACATACTCATTGCTTTATTGCAAGTCAAACCCAATTTTTAACACTAGTATTTACATATTGAATAACTATCATGTTTAATTTCACTCTAAGTATAAAACTTACCACAGCCAAAACTAACATCCAACTAACATATGCTTGATAGTATTTATAACTTATACATGTCAACTTGCAACACACTACATAACAAACACGTAACAATATGCCTTTCCATTAACTTCCTCACTTTATATTCGACTCCCCTTCAGCATTCATTATTTCTCTATACCAATCTATCACAGCACATCGACAACAAAGAACCGCATATACTCACCCACACAGGCCTCTATCAGTCCAACATCATCTCTGGAAGGAGAACAACGATCTCGTGGAAAAGGTGAAAGTGAGTGCTTTATTTAGGAAGGCTGCACAATCACAACATGCATGACATATGTAATAAAAGCATATTGTTAAAAAATATTTTTCGAAAATTCATAAACATTATAAATGACACATTCAACACAAGCATATATGAAATTACTACTCTACATATCAATCCTCAAGCCTCTATCCTCAATCCTCAATTCTCTAACCTCAATCCTCAATCCAAAAAATCATTCTTTATTACTCAAAAATTGTTTCTTATTCCTCAAAAATAATTCCTTATTCTGCATAAATTTTCCTTATTCCTCAAAACTCATTCCTCAATCCTCAAAAATCGCTTAATATTCCTCAAAAATAATTCCTTATTTCATAAAAATCGTTCCTCAATCATCAATCCTAAATCCTCAAAACTCATTCCTTATTCCTCAACAATAGTTCATTATTCCGCAAATATAATTCCTCAATCCTCAAAAATTGTTCCATATACCTCAAAAATTGCTCCTTATTTATCAAACATCATTCCTCAGTTATCAATCCCCAATTCTCAAAAATCATTTCCATATTTTTTAAAAAATCATTCCTCGATAATTAACCCTCAATCCTCAATCCTTAAAAATCGTTCCTTATTCCTAAAAAAAAAAAATTGTTCCTTTTTTTCAAAGAACATATCTAACAAGCTATCGCAATACAACAAAACATACATAGATCAATTTCAAAATACGCACAGAATAACACAAATGCACACACAAAGAACATAAAATATTACAATTGGTAAACCCACCCCACCCAAGACTTGCTCCTAATGCACCAAATTGACCTAAAATCAACCCAAATTGTTCCAAAATAACCCAAATTAAACCAAAATTAGCCCAAAATGACAAAATCTACTCTAAAACACACAAAAACCCATGCGCACACACACACACGCACAGAATGAAGTAAATACCTAAAACCTACATGACTTGATACTACAAGGGTTTAGCTAAACGCTACATCCATTTACACTTTTCGTGAATGTAGTAATATACAAGGAAGAAAATTTCAAATTTAAAAACCATTCCAGGATAATTAATTTGATCAATCAGAGATATAATTCATTACTTAAAAAAAAATACTTATGCAAAACTCTTTTAAAACCATATCCATATACAGTTTACATACAAGAAATAAACCATGTTTATATCTTGGTCGGATACACTGCGAAGACAAATACTGGTATTGGGAAGGACATAGGTTCGAACATTTTGCCAACCCTTACCTATATACACACACACATCAAATTCCATTTAGTAGAGAATATTTTCTATAATAAATACTTAGACTCAGCTCAGCTTCTACACAATATTCACTTATAAATTTAAATTTAAAATTCACATTACATTGTAATCGTCTGGTAGATCAATTTATTTTTCAAACTTATATTTATAATGATTTCTTTTATTTCACGCATCCAATTTTGTCAAAGGTTCATTTACAGAAACAGAGAGCTCACTATGTCACCAATCCACACATAACAATCTTTAACAATCTTTCCATCAATCCTTACAAATCCTTCCGCTTATAAAAGTTAAGAGAATGATTATAAAGACACCAATATAAAAATGCCTGGATAGTTAAATGCGTACACAAACAATCATTTAAACGTATACAATTTTTTGGAGACAGTAGGCGAATCGTTTTTGTTATATGTACGGATAGAGAGTCTACAACCCTTGGATTAGTAAATATTTCTAAAGATCCATGGAAAGCTTGAATAACATTGGTAAGGATTGATGGAAAGATTGTTAAAGATTGGTTAATACTGATCAAGCTTGGTAAGGATTTGATGGAAAGATTGGTAAAGATTGATAATGAGTTAAAGATCCATACAATTTGTTATGGTTTCTCAAAATGTTATGCTACATAGATAAGAATTAAACGTGGTGATCTTCGGAAGTTTGAGAGAATTTGTTAGTCATTCACAAAACAGTCTACCTAGAATAATTAAAAAAGATTTAAATGTTTTTGGCTATCATATAGGATATGTTAGGTAATTCATTGACTTGCACTATGTAAAGTATTTGATTGTTGCGTAATGAGAACTTAATAGGTGTATTATTACACTATATTAAATTATCAAGTCTTCAATTTAATGATATATATAAAAAATGTTAATTTTAAAGAATTATTCAATATTTAATGTATAAGATTAGTGGGTTTAAGAAATATAGCATATAGTAATTCATATACACATATTTACCTCGTCATGGTTTGAAACAAAGAATGTGTTAGTACATGCCTTCATTTAGGTTGAAGTATTGAATAAATCAGAATGTATGCATTATTTTTATGCTTTTCGCAGTAAATAAATACAGTTACGTGTAAACAAAACTTAAGCTTCTTGTAAGATGAAAGAAGGTTTAATTGTGTAAATAATTGTTACGCAAATAAGATCTAGGTATTTTAGAAGGATCGAATCAACTGTCAAAAAGAGCAGATCTTAACAAACATTCTTTGATTATGGAATTTTTATGTAATAAAAATGTTTTCATTGCTATATGTATTATGGGATAGCACGATTTGAGTGCGATGAGTGTTTTATTTGGATCTTCATTTGGTCATAGTTGATGTCATACAGTAAATTGGATAAATGGACACTTGGTAAGGTTTTTTCTTTTTGTATATCATTATACTTAAAATTATGTATGTGTGATAATGTATATCGGAAGACAGCTGATGTAGATTTGTTTATTTGTGTTGAATGACAGTTTTTAATAAGTTGTTAAGTATTTAGTTTTGCTTGTGATGAATTGCTAATAGGGATTTTGCAAGTTGGGTGTTATGTTGATAGAAGTGTAGTTGGAAGTGGTTCCATATTATTATCGTGACATTGTTTTGTATGTTTTGTTCATTTGAGCTGTATGATATTTTAATATAAATTTCAAGTATTTAGTTTTGCTTGTAAAGTTTGATGGTATGGGTTATTGCAATTGCTTCGTATTGTATGTACAAATGAGTTGTGAGAGTGTAAGTATGTGTTATGAATTTGATGGCTGTAACTTTGGTATATGGGAAAATATGAGTTATTATGGTTATAAAAGTTCTTTAGGTGCAATTGACCCTGTAGTCTTGTTTGTTGTTAGGGTTGATGTGTGTGTTATGAATTTGATGACTGTAGTTTTGGTATATGGGAAATTATGAGTTAGTATACTTATAAAATGGTTTTAATTGTGCTTGACCCTGTAGTCTTGTTTGTTGTTAGGGTTTATGTGTGTGTGTGTTTTGCTATTACACAATTAAATGTTTTATCAGAGTAATTGATTGACATATTCTGTCTGTGGTTGTTCGTATATGTTCGAACCGCATACACAATTGTTTTTTCTTCCTGGTAGGGTTCGTTGACCTGATAGGAATAAAGCAGGAACTGTTTTGGCTTGAAAATATCCTCTGAAAAATATGATTATGATGAGCTGTAGTTCCTTGGGAGAGGACATATGTCTCTCTACTTATCATGTGCATAATTTTGTATTGTGAATGCTAGCATAGTATAAGTGTAATACCGTCCACATATTATAATACTAATTCCAAATTCTGAAACAAATGAAAAGGCATTTAACAGTTGATTTTGGCTGTTTTGCTGAGAGGATGTATTACTTTGGTGAATGTTTAGTTGTTAATTATTCATGTGTGTATGTGCATAACAAATAAATATTCATTTCATGTCTATGAAAGTATGGATTTTCACGATAGTGTTAATTACACGGTTACATCATATAACTGCATTCTCCACCATTCTCGACCTTCGGCAGTTGACATCGAACATATAACACACGAGTTGAGCAGTATACACGGATAAGGTAATAAAATAGACAGCGATCATAAGTGAATGCGTAAAAATGCATTTCCCAGAATTTTTTTTAACTAATAAGTGAGTCCCTGGAAACCGATCTCGGTCGTCCAAAAATAACATTACATTTATTAATATAAGCTGGATTAAAAAAAAAAAAAAAAAAAAAATATTTGCTACATTCGGAAAAAAAAATAATATTAGGTGTTCTGACCAAGACTCGAACTCGAATATTCAAAATTGCCATAACATTAAGTAAGCCTAGCCCCTACCCAAGTCACAAATATAATTAGTATAGCATCAGAAATGAAATTATATTACATGCCATGACCAAAGAATTGAACTCCAAAATCCAAAATTAACATAACATTAATTACCTTTACCACCTACCGAAATAACAAATAAAATTTGGTTGAAATCGGTAATGAAATAATATTATGTGCCCTGACTAAGGTTCGATCTCCAAAATCCGAAATCAACATTACATTAATTAACCCTATCACCTACCCAAGTCACAAATAAAATCATGTTAAAATGGGCAATGAAATAATATTGCATGCCCTGACTGAGGATCGAACTCCAAAATCCGAACTTAACGGTACATTAAATATCCCTACCATCTACCCAACTCACATATAAAATTTGGTTAAAAGAGGAAATGAAATGATATTATGGGCCCTGGCCGAGTTAGAACTCCAAAACCCGAAATTAACATTTCATTAATTTCCCCCTAGGATCTACCCAAGTCACAAATAGAATTTGGTTAAAATCGGAAATGAAATAATATTATGTTGATTAAGATTTCCTTGATGAGTATATTCTTGGTGAGTTTATGTCTAACTATGTTTATAAAAGGGCTTAAATGCATAATTGACCTTTCCAGAAAAAAGTTTTAGGTCCTAAATGCTCTTACCATTATGCTGGATATCGGCTATGATGTCTATGTTATGGATTTATTGGGTATAGCTTCGATGTTTTGGAATTACAAAAAGGCTTAGCTTAAATCAAACTTTGGTCACAAAGGGTTTAGGGCCTAAATGATCTTAACATGATGTTGTATGATGGGTACGGTGTCTATGTTATGAATTTGATTAACATAACATCAATGGCTCAGGAGTTATTAGTACATTTATAAAAAGAGCTTAACTCAAAATTGACATTGTTAGAAAGGCCATAGGGTATAAATACTCTTACCTTCATAACGGATATCGGATACAGTGTAAATGTTATGAAATTGATCGTAATAGTATGAACGGTTCGGACATTATAAGAATATTTTCAAAAGGGCATAAATTCATAATTGACCTTGTCAGAAAGGGCATAAGTCCTAAAATGCCCTCTTTTAAGATAGGTGATGTGTTGTATTTGATGGTCGGAGTGGTTACATAATTATTTTAAAAATAAAATTAAGATTGCTTCTATGACCGAACCTAACCCAACTATTTTACGTGATTGTCGATAAGGGTGAACAAAGGTAATTCTCTATATCAACCTCGCCTCCGACACTCTCTCCCCAGGTCAAACCTTATGTCACTACACATGCTGATGTCGAAAAGCGTGAAAGAGGTGGAGCAGTCTAAAAAGTACGTCCGTAAGGTGGTTAGTGGAAATAATGACTGAGGCTAAACCCAAAATGGCGTCGCTGGAATTTTTTTAGTGTGCAAATTAATAAGCTGGCAGTGGAGGGATGTGTATAATCGAACGAATTGGAGACACAAGAGAGAAAAAGGAAAGGGAGTGAGAGAGAATGAGGATGAATGAGAGAGACAAGATAGAAAAAGCAAGAGAGCCCGCATGGATTGATAGAGCACAAAAAATAAATAGAATGATAGAGCATGAAGACAAGATGGAATGTGAAAGCATAAAACCAGGATGGAATGACAGAGCAGGAAAATCTAGATGGAATGATAGGGCATAAAAATTTGAGACAATGATAGTATGACAGCATGATCGTATGCACCTTGAAAATACAAGTCTGGTGATATACAACACTTAATACTTACGTCTTTAAACTTTTTAACTATAAAAAATATATTTAATTTTATTAAATAATTATTAAATTAATTATATTTTTACAAACTCCTTAATGCAGCCGTGTTTTAGGGTATCTCAGCCGCATTGAGGAGTTACATCAGCCACAACTATGATAAAGTCCTTTTTCACAAAGGTTTGGAAAATCAAAAATTCGTAGCTAAAAATGGGAAATTTTGAGCGAAAAAGAGAAAAATTTAAGTAGAGACAGGAAATTTTGAGGGGGGGGGGGAGGAAATTTGAGAGGAAAAAAATTAATCCCAAGTTGGCGTCCTGGATCCCTCATACCCCTTCCCAAAAACCCATACCAAGTGTGCCAGAACCCCCATTCAATATCTTATATTGTGTACATTTAAATTAAGTATGAAATTGAACCCAGGGAATAGCAGTTGTAATAGGTCTATTTGAATAAAAAAAACCATGATTTAAGTTAACTTTAAAAAAAAAAAAACAAATAAATTAAATTTAGTGAATTTTGCATGATTTTAGGGTGCCGAATAAACTTAAAAAACTAAATGGTATGCATTCGAAATACAGCCACAAGATATCCATCTAAGGATGACATATCCATGCCCAGCTCTAGATAATCAGCAATTCTCAAGTTATATATTCTTAACAAAAGGACTTGAACTTAGTTTACGTCCTGTTTTACTTGTAATTTAAGTGACTTCTTATTACTACTTTACTCGCAATTTTTCTTTCTCTTTTAGGATTGAACCTTGCGATACCTCTAGTAATTATTGAAAGGTTAACGGTTCAGTGTTCTACCAATGCTGTGATAGCCATTTGTGTGTTAGTAGTATTTACCGTTTGGTCACCCCTTACCAACCGTGACAGTGGCAGGTAGCCTCATCTAGCATTAACCCAGTGGGAATTCCAGCATAAACGGGACAGTGGATTACATCAGTCTCGACAGCACGCACTCCAAACGGACGACAGTGGTAGACTGCAAAGTAAGCTGCCATGTGCGCCATAAAGCCCACACTCTATTTTTATTTTGCTCACGTTATTTCTGCATATATGCTATTCACGGTATAATGAGCACTTTCGAAACCCCTCTCATATGGAAAAAAACCAATCAATATGTTTTATTTTAGCCTTATATGCTAACTCCCGAGTGTGGTCGAAAATTCACACTGTGTTTATTATTTCCATGGTAATATTTATTTAAAAGGGTTGGTTAAAGGATAAAAATGACTGAAAGAAAAAGTAATTAGTGTTCAAAAGTGTTCACTTTGCCATGAATGGCTTATAACAAGCTTTCGCTCAATTTTATTAATTTTCCAATTAGGCTGTAGTATTTTAATGAATCCATAGTATTGCCATAGCAAAAAATATTCAATTGCCATAAACGTCTAAGTACGTTTTAATTTTGAACCACAGAAAAGTTACATAGTTGTAAAATGTACATAGAAATATAGTTATTAAATGAGTAAACTCACAATGATCGTTGCCGTTAATACATATAACCCTTGTGCGTTTAAATTATCGCTCATACACATGCTATGACAAAGTAATTCAACCAACAGCAATTCACAAAACTACATATTTACTTCAATCACTTCACTCATCTGGCACGACACACGTTGAAACGTGTTTATACCTGTGGTAAAAACACTCATTATCTACGACCTTGTAACTTGACTAGGTAGCTTAAAAACAGGACGTAGACTAACATTTTATAAGGTCAATAATATTACTAATTTGCAAATTAAATATATATCCAAGTTTAAAATAACATTATAATGCAGTCCTGAGCCACAAATTGCTGCACAAACGATTATAGTGATAACCGATTTCTTTGTAAACGATCTAATCATGTTTGACCTAAAGTAATTTTTCAAAGTATTGATTCAAAAAGTGCGAAGTCGACGTGAATGACCTATAATACAGGCAGGTCCCGGGCTAGTAAATATGTAGCTACAATAGGATGAATGGAAATTAAATGGTGGGGGATGGGGGTTGTAACTATTTTTGTTAGCAATAAACTGTGTTTCAAGCACATCATAATTGTTAACTTATCGAAATATAATGTAAAAGAACTCTTCGTTGAAGTAAAATACAAAAATTATGTGAATGATCCGGGCCCGTTTCCAGGCCGTTTAACAATACCCAGAAATATCCTGCTTTGAACTGGCTATTGAAAGCTTAATTTGCAAGTATGATTATATAATAGTGCTAGGTTATTTCAAGACTAACGTACTGAAAAACTATAATTCCGATGTGAAATACGTAGCAAATATTCTACAAATATCTGAACTTACGGACAAATCCGTTTACGAAAACGCTTAATAGATCTCACCATTGTTTAAAATTTTAGCAAATTGCGTGACAAATATCGATAAGGACTTTTGGGCCTTACAGAACATAATCTTATTTCAATTAACTTACTCACTTTCCGTCTCAAAATCCCGTAATGTCAAATATTAATTCGCGACTATCATCAGATAGTCTCACTAATTTATACGAGATCTGATAAACCTCACATGGCCTATAGTGTTAGACACTAATACAATCTGTGAAAAAAATTGGGGAACCACATTACCCTAGCGGAACTATTTGACAGATACACACTTAACAAATTTGTAAGGTACAAAACCCCCAACGCTCCTTGGATGATACTAACTGAGATAAGAAAGAAAATGAAAGAACGAAATTAGGCAAAGAAATAAAATATAAAATCAAAGACAAGATAATCAAGTCCTTTTTAGAGTTTCACATAATAGTGTTAAGTTTTCATATACGTTAAGCTTTACCAGAATATTTCACATACCTTCCTGAATAGTTAACCTGATTGCCGCAACGAACACGGAAATCAGAATAAGGACCGCGGCGTTTCGAATAACAGGAATGCTGTTTAATCAACATGGGCCTTATATTAAGGCGGGCTGAGCAGCGGAAAGGATCTTACCTGACTGAGTCGCTACCGAATGACGATGAAGAGAGAATGGTATTTGCGTCTGCTGTAGGCAAGAATGATACCAGCCTTCGGCAACACTATCAAGGTGAAGACGTTCCTAACATACTTAAAATAGAGTCGTGGCGCTAGCCCTTTAAAGTTTATAACTTTGACACTTAAAAGCATGCTAATAACTTAATAGTAATTAATACACTTAAAGCTTCACCGATTTGTTAGTAAAATTAAATTTAGCGAGAGTTAGGTAAATTATTTTATATAAAGAATATTTCATATGTGGAGATTTGAATTAAGATAATTAAGTGCCGCCTATGAGCTATGTCTTCCCCAAGCCAAATATAAGTAATTTGCCCCTTCTTAAAAGGCCATAACAACCTGATACCATGTTCCCGAGAACTAGTCACGTTTTGATATGGAACCAAGCCAGTCAACGAATGCACAATTTATAAATTCATTAGTACTGAGAAAAACGAATGCCACAGGAGTACATTCATTAAATATGCAAGATATAAAATTATACACTTCCTTTTTGTGCTCCCATGTTAACACATATTCATCTACATTTTGCAATATTCAGCCTTCCTTGGACAATGAAACGGTTCTATAACGATTCCTGTCACAATAACAATATTCAAACCTGAAAGAATATAAGGATCTATAACCGATTAGTATTCTTCCTGCATCATCAAAATTAACTGAGAACTTTGGTTAAGGATGGTTAGTCTCGTACACAGAAGGAGAAAAACTTGCGTATGAGAAGCAATCGGACTTCTGAGCTGGGTATAGTATAAATATCATGCGATAGTTGATGCGACCTCCAGTATTTACAAAGCAGTAGACTAATTAACGATCAAGGGTGAGAATTTTTCAATTCAGTGTCAGCAAAACTTCACAGGCTCGCAGGGACTGAGAAGAGAATAACCTCTGCATATCACCCACAGGCAAATGGCCTCGTCGAACGCCAAAATCGAATGATAAAATATGTATTGCTGAAAATTTTGTTAGAAAGTAATACCAAGATTGGCCTAGTGCCATCCAAGGAGTGTTGTTGCACACAGATACAGTAAGCACAGTTCAATTGGCTACTCCCCATTTCTCCTGTTATATCAAAGGGAGCCTATCTTTCCAGTTGATACATTAAATGACGACTGGAGACAAAATGACAAAGAAATTTGTGTACCAGAGTGTTTGAATTTATTAATTTACACCGCAGACTAAAAAAATTAATATGGCCTCTATTCTGGCCATGAGGAAAAAAAAGTTGATGATATAAAACAGTCGCAAGAAATACAGCGTGACAAGTATGACAAAGGACGCGAAATACAGAACAGTAGAATAGGAATCGGTGACAATGTTTTGGTAAAAAATGTGCGGCGAGATCAAAGGAAGGGAGGGTGGTGCGATAGACCCTGGACTGGCCAATACATTGAGGTGACTATAACTCGCCGTGGAAGGGGGAGCTATAAAAGGTTAATACTGCCAGTGTTGTTAAGCGAAAACACAGCATTTCACATTTAAAGACGTTTTTGAAAAGAACGTCGTACTCTGACCAGTCTGAGGATGAGCCATAGAATATATTTGACCAGCTCAAAAACACAGCTGATTTTCAAATTATAGATGTGATCAATCAGGAAAACCAGAGTCGCGTTTTCTTTCTTGTTGACAGCAGATGCAAGAAGTACAAATTATTAGGCTTTTTTTTTCTAACAGCAGATGAAAGTGATTCATCAACCTAAAGCTTTAGGTGTTCCCATAGAAATACATCAAACCATTGCTGATGGTAATTGTAGGCGTTTGTTATATCTTGAACTGCGAAGTATCACATAATACTAAGGTCACGTATTGTTAAATTCATGTCTCTAAACGAAGACAGAATCAGTGTCTTACAGGAAGGGGTGACAGATTATATTTGTAGAACCGAAATGATCAATAAAAAAGTTTGGGCAACTGAGGTAGAGCTGTTTTCCACTGCAAAAAAAATGCTTCAAACTAACATTTATGTGTTCTGTAGACACAGAGATTCAATGCTTATTCAATACAATTGAATGCTAATGGTCAGCTTGATTGTAAACCTTAAGAACCCATACGATCAATTTATATACATTACAAACACCAATCTCACTATGATGCATTATTGTGTGTAACAGGCTGCAAAGCGTAAAATTATTTAATGCTTGTTGTTCAGTAGCTTTTGTAATGCCCAGAAGTACAATTTGCTATGTATAAATATATTCAGCCTACTTTGTGAACGAAGGAAGATTTACTAGATAACCTTTCCTGCTTGTGATATATGCGTGTGTGTGCAGTGTGGGTAGCTGCCTGTGTTTCCCCAAACCAATTTTTGAAAGCGTGGACCTATTTTTACCAAACTCGGTACACTTATAGCGCTTTGTAATGACGCCTCACTTTCATGCTCTTGAACCATTTAGAACAGTTATTTTCAAAAAGATGGTCATTTTAAATGTTTGATTACTATATCGTATATCACGAACAATACTAGCAATTAGAACAAATTGTGGTGGGTAAACAGAACGCATTGTCGCAAATAAATTTCCAAAAAATTGCCAACTTTGAATCGCCACTTTCAAAGATAGTGGCATAGAGAAAATAAAGCTGATGCCTGATGTCTCAGCAACCGCTCAACCTATACCTACCAAATTTGGGTTTCAAGTAGTACAATGATAATCAACTTAAAGTTGAAGTAAAGCAATTGTTTTTGGAGCACTGCACCCGACTATACAAGGTAAAAACTCATAAAAAAGTAGTACGTATGCCAAACAATTGTCAGGAAAATGTGATTTATGGTGTATACGAAAGAATAATGTATATATTTTGCAACATTATAACATATTTTACCAAAATATAATTTTTAATTACAAAAAATGAAACGATTAAATGAGTTCGCATTCTAACCAATTTGAAATGAGACAGCCCTTTACGTATAGAATAAACACGGTGTTTAACATATGATGGCACCTCCAGTGCGTATAATGCTGTACTTCTTATATACGTATAATTTAATGTGTGGAGAGTGGTTGAATTTCTGAATATTAATGTCGAGGAGAAATGGACTGTTGTACTGCCACGTGATATTACTCGGTAAAGGGCGCCAGCTTAAATTAAGCAAGATTAAATAACTGAAATGATGTTTAACACTGTATTTCATTAACTAACGTGACGTGTGTATGAGCTTCTACCTGCGTACATATGTTGTTAATTTCATAGCTCATGCACCTCCCTCTCGTATCGCATTCATTCATCAGTTTGTTGGATATATTTATAGAATTTGGCATGGGATATTAGTAGTCTGTTGATGCAGCTAAGTAACAAGTCCGCTCGAAGTCAGGCGGACTCCGACTCCAGACGTTCTCTGCGTACCCAACTCGCCGTGTTACACAACACGACAAACCATAGTTTGCCAATAAGCTGAAAAACTATTCTGACGTGAAAAAAAACTCTTAAACCTACTTTGCGTTCATTCAGATTAAGTTTACATATATTAGCAGAGGATTCAAACCAAGAAATCATGTAGAGAAGAGAATACGAAAACACATCAGACACAATGTAATCCCCGGCAATTATCCTTTTATTCAATAAAAATATTCGGACATGTGTAAACTTAAATATCAATGCAGGAAAATTAAA